>JAWZSL010000004.1:3183750-4497500 GCA_034769285.1 Lutjanus argentimaculatus
TGAGAAACATACAGCATGTATTTATTGCACTTTGTGATTTGGGTGTGCTTTTCCTGTTTTGTTCTCTTTTTTTTTTTTTTTTTTTTGTTCTTTTTTTTTCTTTTTATCGCGAAAGTCCCGAAAAGCTGTGAATTTTATTCTCAGACACTGTACTGTCGACCAGAGTTGTAAATATTTCACCAGCACAAAAAAAACACAAACAAAAAAAAAAACAAACAAATAATATGTTTTGTAGTTTCACAACAAATAAAAAAAAGTTCTTCTCTTCTATTTTGGCGTGTTTTGTTGGACATTTGGTACAGTTGTGTCATGTCAGAGGGATTAAAATAGAATAATTGAATAATTTAGAGTATGATCATTTGTGATTAATATTATGAAGGTTATTTACAGATTCTGAGGATGATATTTTAGACATCTTGTCAGCAGCTGAGGTTGTCATTAAACTGTGGGAAATCACAAACATACAAAATTGTACAGGACATTTTTTATTGACTAGAAGCAGAAATCGTAGCCGGTTTGATCAGATATTTTCACAAATTCATATGTTGTTCATATTATCTATTACTGTAATGGTTAATTTTCAGGACAAAAAGTCCAGTCTGGTGACCCTAAACTCAAATAGTTGCTGCTAATATCATTACTGGACTATATATATTTAATTAAATGTATACATGTAGTACTTAGGGGTGTTCTGATACCAATACCAGTATTGGAAATACACTCAATATCACAACATTTATTAGCCCTGAAACAGGAACCTTCCCAGCACCATCTCATACGTCATACATTTATTATTCATGCATTTATATCTATATTTTTTAACGCCCTGGTATCCTCATATATGGGAACATCTCTAGTTTCTGTTTCTGTTCACGAAATTGCATTTTGCACATCTTATCTCAGTGGTTATGTTGCACATTTCTGTTTTTAGGAAACCAGGACTTTTTGACAATGAACAAACATTCAGCATAAATAGTTGGAGTCGTGATTTTTATTGTATTATATCCATTATGTTATACACATCATTTTTATGACTGTTTAATTATTCTGGCAGGGTTGTCTGACTTTTTGGAAAGTGCAGGTGAGGGGTCTTAATGTTTTCATTACATTTTATCTCAGCCTTTGATTTTTAGGTTTATCATAAACTAAGTTTTAAGAGTTGCATTAAAAAGAGGGTCACAAAAGTCTGATATGTGTATGCAGAAAACAGTAATTATAAGCATTTTCATTTATATTTACATTTATTCATTAATTTATTTCTGTATTTGTATTTTTAAATGAATGTTGTTGCATATAAATTATTGTATTTTTCCAGTATATTTTTAATTTTTTAATTTATTTTTCTACAATAACATTTGTTTATTCTAATCTTTAATTCAGCGAATAGCAAGAACAGTAGGGGAACAAATAGGGAAAAGTAAAAGGATAGCATTAAAAATAAATAATAAATAATAAAAAAAAGTAACTACATTATATACAGAAATAAATTTTTAAAGAAGAAAAGAAAATGCTTATTATTCTTTTAGATTTTATTCGGCTATATATTTCTAAATGTATTTTCTTATTCTTTTTCAAATAACTGTTACCCCTTTGAATTTTATAGTTCTGTAGTGTGCTGGTTATCAGGCTCATCTAACAATCAAAGTTCAGATGATATAAAGTCATGTTTCTATATGCAAACAGCAGGTGGCGCTGCCCACCTTTTACAACGATGCTCTATCCGCTAATAAACGAACGAAGAAGAAGATGATGACGTTTCTAGTACCGGAAGTGTACCGTGTGAAAGTTGTGGACTCCTTCCTCCTCTCTCAGTTTGTTTCATCAGCCACGAGATTCCGCATCCGCTGACAGAAGAGTTTCTCTCCGGTGTTTCATGAATATGGGAGACCCTGTATCCGAGTACACAGTCCGACTGCAACAGCAGGTGAGCGGCCGGTCTGTGGAGGATGTGGCTAACGTTAGCTAGCAGGCTAAACGTGTGTGTGACCACCGGTGTGTCAGATAGCTAAACACCGGTCTGCTGAAGCGGGCGCAGCGCCAAACTTAATTCAACGAAGCTCCAATTGGAAACGTTTTTGGTCGTCAGTGCCAATTACAACATAATCGAGCCAAATAAACAGTGTATTTCGAATAAATAACCATCAGTCTCAAATTCGGCTAACAACACGTACTCAAACCCCACTTATTTTTGCTAAAGATTTAACTTTGGCATTTGGTTTCCCTGTCATTCATAGCTGTCTGACAAAGCTACACACCGGTCCCCAGAGGCAGACGCAGCGCCAGACTTCATTCAACAGTTTAAATTGAATGCAGCAGTCCTTGTCTGTACAAATAAACACATGGCAGAACAAAATAAAGAATGTCTGTCGAACAGATGGCCACCAATCTCAAATTCGGCTACCAGAACTTACACCAAAACCTACTTGTTTTAGTGAGGTTTTAAACTTTGCCATTTAGTCATCCAGCTGTGATGTGAGCGGTCTATAGAAACAAACGTAGCACCAAACTCCATTGAACAAAGTTTAGATTTAATGCAGTTCTGCTTGTCAGTAGAAATAACTACATGACCGAACAAAATTAAGAATGTCTGTCGATTAGGTGGTCATTAGCCTCAAATTCGGCTACCAACACTTAACAAGATATCCACTTATTATCCTAAAAAAAACCTCACCAAACTTCATTCAAAAAAAAACTTAAAATTTAAAGTGGTTCTACTTGTTAGTACAAATAACTACATGGGAGAACAAAATAAATATTATCTGCGGAGAAGGCTGTCACAATCTCAAATTCGGCTAACATCCATTGCACCAAACCCCATTTCATTTTGGAAAAGATTGAACATTGGCCTACAGTTTTTTCTGGGGTGTAGCTGTCAAGAGGGGTTTTATTTTATTTTACCAAGCGTTGTGTTGTCACTTGATTCTCATTTTCGGTGCCGAATTTAACAGAAGAACTTAATGAATGTGTGGTTCACAAAATATAAATCAAAGTAATATTAAATAAGGAGAAATTTAAATGAAGTGTGTGACTACATTAATCTCCAGAGTCAAAGGTTTGTACTACAGTTAAGTCACATATCATCAGTCACATAGTACAAATCTCATTAATCAGGCTCAACAAGCAGTCTTTCACATGATGTCAAGTTTGGCGTTATTAAACTGTTGTTTGGGGCCCTCTAGTGGTCTTTAACTGGATCCTGAGGTTGTTCCTCTGCCATACACAAAAAAATAAGTTGATGAAATATATTTAAACCAACACAGTCAAACATAATCTGAACTTAATATGAGAGTTTAGAGCTCACACGAGTGTCAGGGATTCTTAGTAGTTTGTTTGTAATCAGGGTTTTTTATTTTTTGTACAGATGAAAGATTCCTCATTCCAGAGTTAAAATCAGTGACTCAGATTCAAAGAACATACAAACAAAATACATTAAAACAAGTATTGTCAGTGTCAAAAATAGCCTAAAAGTCTAAAAACTCCCAGGAATGTAAACTGAATGTTTGTTGCATCACGTGCCAACAGTCAGGAAGCTTTTGGTTTCATTCTGACTTTCTGAACTTAACGGTATAATGAAACTCTGGGTGGCCTTATTTATTATCAGAGTTCCTCCTGACGGGAACACGGTGATGAAACATTTAGACCCAGTTTACCCAGCTGTGTAGGATAAATGTTTATGGACCACAGAAGGTACATTCAGATCGCTGGAAGTCACATGAAAATAAAGTCTATTCAAAGACAAAAAATACAATATGATTATTTTTACTTTCCACTTTCCGCTGAAACATTAAATGACATATTAAAATCCTGTAAAACTCAAAATATTCAGTTTAGGGCTGCTACTGATCATTATTTTCATTGTCCATTTAAAATCTTAAAATTATATTATTTATAAATATATTAAAATAGCAGACGATTAATTTAATAATTGATTCATAATCAATGAATTGTTGCAGCTCAAATTCAGTTAGTTATGTGTGACAAAGAGAAGCAGCAAATCCTCACATTTGAAACTCTTGAACCTGGAAATAATTGTTAAAAAAAATTACTTTAACGAATTAATCGATTGCCAACATAGTTGTTGATTAATTTTCTGTTGATTGATTAATAGAATATGGTTTCAGCTCTACTACAGAGCTATAAAGACAAAGAGCAGTTATCACAGCCTCTGTTTTCTCTGTCAAAGTACAGAGTTAAATTAGTTAATAATAATAAAAAAATTGAATTTTTGAAAATTCAAATGTGAGAGTTTAGTGTTTACCTGAAATTCAGGGACCCTTAGTTTGCAATCTGAACATTAGTTGCATCATTCACCACCAGTGAGGCAGCTTTTGGTTTCATTTTGACTTTCTGAACTCCTGATAGCGTCATTTATGATCATTTGTCTTCAGAAAGTCACACCAGCTCTTTTCTTCTTCAGGAGAGGGAGATCCAGAGTCTCTCTGCAGAGATCGAGAGTCTCAAAAACCCACAGAACCTGAACGCTCGGCACGTTTGGAGCAGCTGCGGGAGGAAAACGCCAAGTTGAAATACCGTTTCAACATCCTGAAGAGGGTGAGTGACACGGCAGCTAATGGGGAACTGAGAACACAAGTCCAGAAACAGTTTAATTGTAATTGTATGAGCCATAATATAACTTATAGAATAATTATTTTAATGGATGGTGTCACAGGTCCCAGTTAACACTCTGTTCTATAAATAGGAATCAGTATTTGTCTGGTCATGTGTTTTTCCTGGAATGTAAAGTGTTTTTTTTACCCCTGAGGCAACGTGTTGCTGCTGTGGTAACTCGTGGAACCGGATGTCATTGTTTGTTATTACTGGAAATATGTTTGAGTTTATTAAACACTAAGAAAAATAGATGGACTGAGTGTTTAGCTGGAAAGTTTTTCTTGGACTTTGATTCATCAGACATGGTCGTCATGGTTATGAATCAGGTCGTCAAAGGTGCAGCACCTCATTGTCTTAAAGCTCTGGCTTCACCTCTACATGCATATGAACACGTTTCTTATACTTGATGGTGCTGGTTTGTGCTATACAGTGGATTAGTGCAGTATTAGTGAATTTTGTTGAATGCATGAGCAACTTATCTAACACAGTCGGGCTGCTATAAAACAGTACCTCATTAAAATGTCAAATATTTACAAAAAAACCCAGAAGTTTAAAGAAAAACTAATCCAACTTTTTTTTTATAAAATGCCACCCAGATATAGAAGGCTTTGAGGAAAAGTAGTTAAGATAAAACAATATCACAAAATGTGTTAAAATGCAGACATTTTCCTCCCAAAAACAAAACAAGAGCAAGCAGACTGTTGGTGCTAAGAGGCACTTAAACACACCACGTGCATTAATTGCCACCTTGTTGGAAAGTAGGACTTGGCCGTCAAGGGATTCGAACCCTGGACCTTTGCGTCCTCAGAGAAGGTGACGAGGCTTCAACACGCCTTCTGACAGTGTGAGGTAGTGACATCACATGTGGACAACTGTTTTTTTTTTTGTCTGTTTACATGTAAAAAAAACTTTGACAAAAGTCAAACAGCACAAATTATAGCAAAATACTAAATGTCACTGCAAACTCACAGTTCGACCGATCTTTGACCAATATCTGCTGGGGCTGGGTATCGATTTAGAGCTCCAAAATCGATTCGATTCAAAAGGTAATGATTTGATTCACGATTCAGTGGATAATTGCTGGCAGTGCGGCAGCAGTCGGCTCGGATGGTCAGTTGAATTACAGCGCCAAGTTGTTACAACAGGAAAACAAGCATTTAATTAAATGTGCCGTTTTCTCAGCAGGGTTTGTAAATGTCTTAATGCAGGAGCCAAACTGACCTTTAAGTTCTTGCCTTTAAACACAAAATGCTGCCCACACACACACACACACACACACACACACACACAGAGGGTTGCAAAACACTAAATCACAGGTTTATTTCTCAGAATACAGACGAGTCCTAATCACAGAATTTCAGGGATACAGATCACCAATCACCTGCTGATTATTTCATCACCGAAGGAAAATAAAGACATTTTCTTTCATTCTGATCACTGATAAAACATTGCAGTACTGGGAGCAGCATCTTCCTCCTCATGTATCATCATCATCATCACGTTGTTGCTGTGTGTGTGTGTGTGTGTGTGTGTGTGTGTGTGTGTTGTCTGTCTGTCTGTCTGTCTGTCTGTCTGTCTGTCTGTGTCTGTCTGTCTGTGTCTGTGTCTGTGTCTGTGTCTGTGTGTGTGTGTGTCCTCAGGGCCTGCAGGAGGAGTCGACTCACTGGAACAAGTCCATGATGAACATCAACCAGCGGCTGCAGGAGATTTTCGGCGAGGCCATCCGGGCCGCCTGCCCCGAGCTGGACAACCCGCCGCTGGCCGTCGCGCCCAACCAGCAGGCCAAGTTTGGAGACTACCAGTGCAACAGTGCCATGGCCATGGCCCAGGTGAGGCTGCCAAGTCCGTCTGTGGATCAGAGAAAGTGGCTCTTTAACTGGGGTTAAATGAACCTTTTTAAAGGAGTTTTTAACTGATTTTGCTTTTGTATCAGCAACATAAGCAAACAAAACAATTAGCTGTTTCTGTATATTTGTTCCTAATTGCTGCCACTGGATCGGCTCCTCCTTCAGATCAGATGAAACAAGCCTGTGTTTACACTTTCCCAGGCAAAGTTACAGCGAGCAGTCCAGGGCTCTGGAAAGACTACCACTTTTGTCCACGAGGGCCTCCAAAATCCACAAAATAGAAAAGTTCTTTGTAGTAACTTTAAATTACAAGTCTTGATTTTACTTGAATGTCTTTTCTTTTTTATTATAGAAACAGATTACACCTTCAAGTACAGTAATACAAAAGGGTATATAGGTACTAAAAGAAGAGAGGAAACATTAAATGAGAAAGATAAAAATAAAATAAATAAATGAAAGTGTTTGTAGCAGTTTGGCTTCACATTGTTAAAGAAATGTTACAGTTAGATATTTTGACACCCACCTGACAGAAATACAGTTAATGACAATTTACAATTTACTTTAACATTTGACACAGTGAGCCTAATATATGATTAGTGTCCTGACAAAAAAGTCACTATGATGACACAAGCACCTTTCTGAGAAGTTTAGAGATTTTCAACCCAAAGTGCTCAAATCAGCTGCACAAAAAAGTTGGAAAAAAAAAGAAAAAAAAAGATGCTGGACGCAGCAGCTTTTCTCCCGGCGGCTACAAGCTGCTGCATGAACTCGCTGGCACGAAGAAAAAATGCAGTATAGAGACAAGCCTTCTATCATTCACACCCCAAAATATGTAAAAAAAAAATATGACCCAGGTTTAAAAATACTGGAAGTGCCCTTTAAAATCCTGTTTCTTAGTGACCTCAGAGTATTTAGAAGCTTTTCATTGTAGCAGCTGAGAGTTTAATATTGTTCTGTGGTGACTAACTGCTGAAGCAGCACAACCACTGCAGCTTTCATCTGCTGTAAAAACCCAATACATCAAATTTTAAAATTGCATTTGTCATAAAAAGGTTACCACACACACACACACACACACACACACAAAACACACAAACATACAACTCACACAACTCACACACAAAAAGTTTCTTTCTGGGATGAAAAGAGGAGAATTTGGTGCTTTTTGTATCGACTTCATCATATTAAGTTAAACTGTCTGGGACTTTGTGGTTCTGCAGATGCTGAAGGCGAAAGGAATGAAAATCAATCCGAGGGAAATCGCTGAGAAGATCATCCAGAACCTGCCAGACAACGAGCTCATCCTGAAAACTGAAATCGCAGGACCAGGTACACAACAGATGCTTCAACGGAGAGAGAAAGAGTTCCTCACTGCTTCCTGCGCTGTGGTGTTATTATATACATGTTATTTATACATCATTTTCTTTTTCTTAGAGCAGTAAAGAAGAATGTAAACATTACAGTAATCAGGCTCTGTAGACCACACTGCAAATCAATAAATAAATAACTTTTTATATATATATTAGGTCATAATATGTAATAATATGTAATAATGTGTCAGATTCAAGTTCAGAAACTTTTGTGAATGAATAATAAGAAAAACAAAATCTACCAATAATTCAGGAGATTTGTTTGGATTTTCGTAGTTTATCACAAGTTGAAAATGCTAGTAAACTACTAAGATTAAAAAAAAAAGTTTATTAATCTCAAAAAGCTCTCTTCGTGAAATTTACAAAATCAGTCATCAAAACATTCAAAAGTTGTTTTTTAAATTTTCCATAGACTAAATAGTTTGTATTTGCAAGTTTAGGTCTGTAATATTGTGTCAGATTTCAGTGCAGCTTTGAGAAAATTTATGATCATATATATAAAATAATGTGACAAAAAATCTGTTTGGATTTTCATAGTAACTTATCACAAATTGAAGATGCTAGTAAGCTATAAAGACAAAAAAACTATCAATTTTAAAAAGCTTTAAGAGCAACTTTCTTTCAAAAGATGAAAAACAATTTATCTCTTTTAAACAAAATCCTTAAATTTCAGAAAAGTCAGTAAAGTTTGTTAGAAATGGTTGACATAAAAACTGTCCGGGGTTTATATGACAAAAGCTTACATAAGGAAATACAAAACTTCATTTCAGATGTTTATTTCAGACGTTTGACAGAGTTACTGAAGCTTCTCAGGTTCATCCATATTCTCACATCTGGATTTTCTGTGATTGCGTCTCACCATCCTCTCTGATGTCTTTTCTGTCTTCAGGGTTCATCAACATCCACCTGAAGAGGGGCTTTGTGTCCAAACTGTTGAGCAACCTGTTGATCAACGGAGTGCAACCCCCACCGCTGGCCTCCAAGAAGAAGGTTCGTCACACGCCCACACTGAGCATGAAGCCAGATGTGGATATATTTAACAGCTTTACGTCTCACAGGTTTGTATTTATTGTTTACTGATTATTGTGTTGTGTGTGTGTGTGTGTGGTGTGTGTGTGTGTTGCTCAGGTGGTGGTGGATTTCTCCTCCCCAAACATTGCCAAAGAGATGCACGTGGGCCACCTGCGCTCCACCATCATCGGAGAGGCACGTGTCGGCTGTTCGAGTTCCTCGGCTACGACGTTCTCAGGTCAGTTCAGTCACTTCTGAAACACAGTCACACAGCACATGACCCTTACATTTGAGTCAGAAGTTTCAGTGACTGTGTTGGATTGATGAGCGGACTGACAGGGGTCTCCATGCTTTTGCCTTCTAGAAATGTAAAAGTTTAGAGCTTCTCATGTATCAGTCTCAGATATACAAAGTGAAATATGTCTCTGGTATTCTGTTGTCCTCAGGTTGAACCACGTCGGAGACTGGGGGACCCAGTTTGGGATGCTGATCGCCCACCTGCAGGATAAATTCCCAGACTACCTGACAGTCTCCCCGCCCATCGGTGACCTGCAGGCCTTCTACAAAGTCAGCTACAACTCCATCTGTTTCTGTCTCTCTCTTTTACACTGCTGCTCCACAGAAACTGACTCATGCTAGATTTAATAACAATCAAATGTCTGTTTAAACCTTTTAAAAACTGGATGATGTGAGGTAAAAGAACCAATTTTAGGTGCTTTGTCAAGAGGAGTTATCAAACCTACTGTACGTATTTGGCTTTTTAGTTTTCACAGTTCTGTCAATCTCTGAAGCATCGCCTGTCAAAGTTTTAATGCAGTGCCAGGGATGCCCATTTCAAGTAAAAATAGCCTTTAACTTATTAGTGAATGTTAGATAATCAACTGGTGCTCTCATTGCAAACAGCTAGCTAATTAGGAGCAGACTATTTAGCTATTTGTGATCTCCTATCTAACTATTTGGGGCCAGGCTATTTACCTATTTGGCACCTATCATGTAGATGTTTGGGACCAGGCTAGTTAGGTATTTGGAACTTACTATGTAGCTATTTGGTACCAGGCTATTTAGCTATTTGAGACCCTGCTGTTAAGCTATTTGGGACCAGGCTATTAGATATTTGGGACCAGGCTGTTTAGGTATTTCCTGGAACAAAAGTATTAATTCTGAAAGTAACATCGCTGAGTCTTCTAAACTCCAATATTTCGAGTTTAGCAAAACAAAATGGCAAACTTACAAGACTCTGCTACAATGTAACATCTCTGGTCTGTCTTTTTTTCATCTGTTCTTCAACACACTGTAGCATGTGACAGAGAGGGAGCTGTACCCAGCATGCCTTTCTGTGTCATAACAGTTAACAGGGAACCCCTCTCAGTGCTTTACTGTTGGGAGTAGTGCATTACTCATAAATTTGTCCCGTAGGCCTCAAAACTTTGTGCTCGACATTGCATTTCCTTGAGTCCTCTGCAAAACACCCACCAAGTGTGAAGTCGATCAGTTGTTGAGAAGATCAAAGGAAATATCTTCCACAGTGTGTAGCCAGAAGTTCACAGAAAGTAAATAGTTTGATAAATAAATAAATGATCAATCAAATACAGTTAATGTTACTTATATAAAAAGTAAATTCAAGGTCATTTAGCATTGTGTGTCTGCAGTACAGAACTCATCCTCTGCATGTGTATATTTTGTGATGAATTCAGTATAAAGTCAGAACATTATCTGTTCTCTCTCCTGTCGTCTTCCCTCATTTCTCTCCACACCTCATTTACTTCTTACATCAACTTCTGTTCTCACTTTTTTTTTCTTTTCTCTGTATCATTTCTCTTTCTCTCCCTCTCCCTCCTCCTCCCCCTCCTCCTCCTCACCCCTCCTCCCCCCTCAACCAGGAGTCAAAGAAGCGTTTTGACGAGGAGGAGGACTTCAAGAAGCGAGCGTATCAGTGCGTCGTCAAACTGCAGAGCAAAGAGCCCGACTTCATTAAAGGCTGGAACCTCATCTGTGACGTTTCCCGCAAAGGTAGGACTGCCGATGAGCTCATGATATTAAAGGGACAGTCCGCCCTACAACATGCACTTTTTACTTACAGCTCAGCTTTGTAGTTCAATAATTAATCACAGGTCGATATCTCCGGCAGATTCAGAGGAGTTAATTAGCAGAAGAACAGACACATTGTGTATCTTGTAATGCAGCAACTGAACAGTTTTTACATTTTGAGTAAAGTGACTAGATCTGTTCTTTAGGCTAAATGAGACAGGATGACATTTACCTATTTATTTAAAATCTATGTATAAAATATAAAGCACAGCCTGAGTCTAAATGACATTTAGCCAAAAAAAAAAAAAAAAACTGTCATTCTACTTTGATACAGCCTCATTTAGCCTCAAGGCAATTTTGGTGATAAATATCACTAAGGACAAATATATTTTCATGCAAATATGCTTTTTTGGACAAATATTCTTTAGCTCGACCAGTTACTGCCCTTACTTGACATTTCATGAGCTTCTTTTTTAGCATAAATAAGATGGAGACTTGCTGCTTGCACACAACTCCCAGTTGTTTGGCTGACAGTGGCTGGTTGAGAAATTTTAACATGTGTTCATTCAGTTGCTCTGGCTGCTGTTTTTCTCATTTCTTTTTTTTTAAAACTGGTCTTAAAAATCAACAATTACATGGCGACTGTGTGTTTCTTTAAGAGTTTCAGAGGGTTTACGACTGCCTGGACATCACGATCATCGAGAGAGGAGAGTCGTACTACCAGGACATGATGACCAAGGTGGTGAAGGAGTTCGAGGACAAAGGTCAGTGTGCAGCAGGTCAAAGGTCATGGGGAGAGAGAGAGCTGGAGACTGTCAGAGAAACGGTTCATTTTATGTCACAATATGATTCATTTTTTGATCCATTCTAATGTAATAGTTCTGTTTTTTTTTTTTAAGTGGGGTTGTTTGAGGTATTTATCAACAGTCGGTGTTATTACCTGTAGTGGATGGTGGTCGACACACCGCTGATTTGGAGAAGCAGCAGGAGTATCGTGCAGGAAGCTAAGACAATGTACTGCTGTGGACAGGACAAAATGTAATTTAGCCATCTACAAAAAAAACAATATCATTTTGGGTGTAGGCTATATTTAGAATGTTCTCACTTCATTGTTTTGCAGTCAGACAGCCTTTTCCGGCAGGAAACCACTGTTATATAAGCCACATATCACTCCCTCCTAACCAGCCGAACTCCTTTGAAAACATTTTTTTTTAACCTCACAAAACACGGCAGTTGCCTCGATCGTTTAGTTGGTTTGCGTAACTGTGTGACTTCGTTGAATCCGAACTAACCTTTTAAAATAAAGAAGCCACACAATAACACAAACAAACTAATGGATTGACGCAGCGGTAGACCAGCAACTCCTGTGTTCTGTGAGGTAAAATTACTGACTTTGTCAAAAGAGTTTGGTTGGTTTGGAGAGAGTGAAATTTGTCGGGTATAACAGTATTTTCCCGCAAGAAAAGGCTGTCTGACGAGAAGGTGGAGTGGTGAAAATATTGTAAATGTAGTGTACAAGTAAGTGATAGTAATTCTTTTAGTGACTAAAATAGATTTTGCTGCTGACCCTGTTCCTGTGCAGAACTCCTTTGTTTTTATACTTACTACATGCATGTTCTTTGTCGACCATGCTGCAAACTGATATCATTGTGCAATATCAAAATATAGGAATCATATATGGATCTAGTATCAGTATTTTTAAGTCAAAAAGAAAAAATAAGAGGGGAAAAAGATAGTAGTAATGCCACACAGTACTCCTGCTGCTTGTCCAAATTAGGGGCATGTCCACCACCATCTTCTCACCATTGTCACTTAGTACCTCATACAGCTCCACTTTAAAACATCCAAACTATCCTGTTAAGATAAAAAGAGTCTTTTTGTGGGTCACAGTTTGAGTCCCTGTTGCCTCTGTACAGTGTTCAGGTTGTGTCTTTATGTTTTGGGGTTATTAAAAGCTTTGCTGAAGCATTTAGGCTTTGAAGCTGTTTTCTCATCTGACCACCAGGGGGCAGTATTGTCCCAAAAATGTCCTCCAATCCTCGCCTGTGTTTTGTGTGTCTCTTTTTTTTTTTGGTCTGATTTCTTCCTTTTTACCCTCATTTCCCTCTTTTTCTCCATTTCACTCATTATCTCCTCTTTCTCTTTTTTCCCTCCTCCAATCAAACCCACATTATTTCTCTCTCTTAAAACCATCATTTTTTATCATTTTCCACTCCCTTCTCTGTGTACTCCTCCTCAACTATCCACCCATCTTTCATTCCTTTTTTGTCTTTCTTTTCTCTGCCCAGGCTTTGTGCAGTTGGATGAAGGTCGTAAGATCGTCTTTGCCCCGGGTCAGTCCATCCCCCTCACCGTCGTCAAGTCTGACGGCGGCTACACCTACGACACGTCGGACCTCGCGGCCCTGCACCAGCGACTCTTCGAAGAGAAGGCCGACATCATCATCTACATCACCGACAGTGGACAGGTGGGTGGAGACAGTAGATGTCAAAGTGCACAAACATAAATGGGAAAGAATTTGGAAGTAAAAATATAAACAAAGGGGAAAAGCTTCCGATCTTAAATATGTTTTACTGCAGTACTTCAGGAAGTAGAAAATCTCCTTTAAATTCAGGTTTTCTTTTCATCTGTGGCGGCATGGTACGGAGGACAAATTGTAGTTAAAGGGTAACTTCGGTATTTTTCAACCTGGACCTTATTTTCCCATTTGAAATTGGTCCTTTATTGAGTGAGCCTGCTGCAGCTGACAGAAGATAAACTAAGCTGCAACATAAGCCCTCGAGGCAACTGCAGCGTCAGAGTACGTCTACTAGAGGTGCTTCTGTTTGTCTTTGACAGGCTCAGATTATTAATCTTAGTGTCTGACAGCATTATGGAATTTATCACTGCAGTGAGAGACTTTATTTTCAAGAGTAAAACAGACTATTTGTTGCTCTCACCAAACTAACCAGACTCCCTTAGTAAAACACCATCATCGTCAGCTTTATTCAACAGAAATAGAACAAAATAAAACTCACCAACTTGGTCAAAAGAAACCCTTAATTCACTGGATGAAGGAGTGTGCAGGACTCGTGATGCAGAGTAGAGGCTGCAGCTGCCTGGGAAGAGAAATTCCACGGCGTGCTGATTTTATAAATGAACTGAAGCAGGACACACTTTTACTTTATTTTAGAGACGATAACAAAAGGTGTAAATTTTGCTTATAAGTCATACTCATGTAGGCTTCTATAGGAATTTAGTGTGGTGCACTGTAAAAAAAAACAACTCTGGTTTGGTTGAAATGAACTCTTAATTCATAGTGAGATTTAAAAATATTCTGTTTCCACACAACCGTTTCTCCACGCTGCTTCTCTCATGTCCAACCTCCGTCTCCTCTCCTGAAATTTTCACATCTAACTCAGTGAACTAAGGGTTTATTTCAACAAAACTGAGTCAGTGATTATTGGAACAGTGGAAAGATGATGATATTTTTGGTGAGTTTTACTGTAATTCTGTCGAGTTTGAATGAAGATGATGATGATGATGTGGTTGGCAAGAGTTTTTTTCAGGTTAAACAAAAAGTATGTTACCGTTTAGACCCTAGTAGAACTGTAGAATGTGGTTGTAGTTCACTGAGAATCCTCCTCTGATAGTGTATTCGGCAACTTATGTGGGAAAAATTGCTGAATTTATGTGTGTCGCGTCCCGGTCAGTTGTCTGTACCGACTCTTCGTTGCACTTTCCCTCTGGAGAACACCGCCCGTCTCTGGCAGCGAGAGTCAGGAAGGTCCTGCTGTTTACTAACAGTGAGTAAGTAATGTTACGATGTCTATTTCCACCTCCGGTTATCGATGACAATTTATGCCTACCATACACAAGAAGACTGTGAAAAGACTGCAGAATCTCACATCCGTGAATCAAATTTTCCATCATAAACCATCATTTTTAGTTTTTGAAAATTAGGTTAAAAATACATTAAACTGATTATTTTTAAACTGACTATTCTCAAAACAAGGAAGCCGTCAAACCGTTGAATTTATGTACCTGTTACAACATTTATAACATTACAGTATGAACAGATTAATGATTTGTCTGTTCTGATCCCCTGGTATTTTTCATTTCTTTGGGTTTTTTTGTATGTTAGTGTTGCTGTTTGTCGATTAAATGTTTACATTTATAATTATTTATAAATAAATAAATAAATCTTAGCGATTATGTTGGTTGCAGTAAGAGATCAGCAGCCATAGAAAAATATAGATGGAGAAATCTATGGCCAAATAATCACATTTTTTTTTTTTTTTATGGCTCTTCTGTGAGAAATTGCAAGAGAGAAGCTCAGATGAACTGTGTGTTTAAAACTGACAGGATCCTGATTCTGAGATACTGAGTGAGAGAAACACTTTGCACTTTGAAAAGTTCATATGAGAAAGTTTGAGAAAGTGTCATGAGCAGACACCGTCTCCTGCAGGGAGCAGCTTCCTCCTGTCTCTCTCACACACTGACTGCCTGCACGTGGCAGCGTGTCAATGAACTTTACTACTGTCATGAGCCAAAGACGTTAGGATGGTTTTAAACATGTTTGGTCTTCTTGGAATGTCCAGACCAGAAAAAAGACTGACTTAAGACAGCTCGGACAGAGTTTTAGGACCGAACGATCACAGACAAGGGAGGGCGCCTCGACTCCAGCTGGACTCATGATTTTACTCTGACATTGATAATTTGTCTGCGACTCCAAAGCCGGTTATTGTAAGGCCAGCATTAAGGTATCTACAGCACAAAGCACATGACTTTTTTCCCATATTTTAATACACTGGGAGTGATTTGAAAAAGACGATTGATGCCGGCCGCTGTAGTAAAATAAATAACGGGCGTTCTGGTGTCTAGAGGGTTACAGTTCTCTCTCTGCAGGGATCTTTTTCATGATGTTGTCAGACACTTAGAATAACAATCTGACCCTGTCACAGACTTTGAATGGACATACACTGACAGTGAACATGGCTGGAGGGATTATGTTCCAGCTCAGTTTGACTTCTGTCTCCATCAATACTGGACCGATTTGAAAAATTGTTGCCTCCATTAGTCACCGAGACACAACGTGGGAAAACTGAAAGTCCAGGCTGAAAAATACTTGTTTGCCTTTAAACACTTTTTGACACATCACGTTAAAGTGAATAAATGCATCTTTAACTGTATTTTTGCTGTAAAACATCTCCTTTGATCTAGTACAGAGTACAGATAAAACATCGCCTGCTTTTCTGCAGACGCACACCCCTCTGTAGATAACATTTGTGACATCCAGACTTAATCTCTAAAACTCATCATTTGGTGCTTCCTGCACAAGTTGGAGGCTGAAAACTTTTAAGAAGTCACAGAAGGCAGGTTTTAGCTTTAAAATGTTGGAGATGAAGACGTGAGGAAGAGAGGGAGGGGCTCTGTGTGTCTGCAGTGAGACTGAAACTAAAGCCGAGGAAACTTAATTTACCAGGAGCAGAAAATACAAGGCGGCCCGTGGGAAGTGTTACCAAGGTGACAGCATCTTGAATGTGTCTCAGAAGGACATAAAAGGATGAATGATGGACAGGGCGTCCCTCTCTGACATCCGTGTTTTCACTTATCCAGAGAAATACAATCTCTCAACATCTACTTGATGGATTCGCACAAAACTTTGAACAAACATTGATGCTCCAGAAAGGATGAGTCTTATTGACTTTGGTGAGTCCCTGACTTCGCCCTGTAGCGCCACCATGAGGTTAACATCTGTGGCTTTCAGTGAAATTACTTCAAAACTATTGATTTATTGAGGATGATGCAGGGCTTAAATCATCTTGAATGGTTGATTATTATCATTATCCCACTTATGACATGGTTACTTACCAAAGTGGCATATTTTACTATCCGAATGCTCGGGATCACTATTCGAGTAGTACTCGAGTATTCCTTTACCAACGCGGGGGGGGGGGGCGAGCGAGCGCAGCGCCATGTAGAAGGAGAGTGGCGCGGAGCAC
This sequence comes from Lutjanus argentimaculatus, assembly GCA_034769285.1. Taxonomy (NCBI): domain Eukaryota; kingdom Metazoa; phylum Chordata; class Actinopteri; order Lutjaniformes; family Lutjanidae; genus Lutjanus; species Lutjanus argentimaculatus. Next base: position 3,200,599 of record JAWZSL010000004.1, read on the forward strand.
GGAGTAGCCGAAGACAGCCGTCCTGTTAGATCTGATCTGGATCTGAGCTGTAGCCTATTTGGCTGCTGTCAAAAAGGGACTGAATGAACCGCTTTAGCTTCAAGAATAAAAATAAAGTCTCACACTTTGAACCATCAAAATATGAAATAAAATCATAGATCAACAAAGAGACTCAATTTGCTTCGTAAACGGCCAGATATTACGTAAAACAAAGTAAATCCAACATGAGACACTGCGCAGTGACAGCCTGTAATGACACAGCTGATCAATTAGTAGCGTTAATAATGGGAAACGAGGCAGAAGGGCAAAATGGAGAGAGTGTGGATTACGATGAGTTGTGCAGCACAATTTGCGCTATTTCAGCACCATGGACATTGCCAAGGATTTATCATTAAACAGCGACCTGCTGATAATCCAGCACCACAACTGCCGATAGGCTATTTCAGCACAATGGTCAGCGCCATGGACTTTACCAATAATTTGCTCAAACCTGGGTCAGAGAAAGGTTAAAAAGTAAAGCAGATTAAACCAACGGGGTGGGAAACGAAGGATAGAAGGTCAATGACATTCAGCGATGATGGATGCCACACAGTCCTATAGCCTGCATAAGAGAGAGAGAGAGAGAAAGAAAGATTGCCAGACAGCGCAAAAGAGGTTGACATGGCAACTATGATGTCACATTACCTCTTAATCTTATTTAAGAAACGCTCTGATCTGGACTGTTTTTTCTCCGTTTTTTACACTTATATCCTTACAAATACAGCAGTAAGAGACCGACTTTCCCACTTTACGTTTTTGTTTTTGTTTTTTTCGCCATCTGAGTAGGTGAAATGGTACTCGGATGCCGCTACAGCTCTAAATATTTCATTCAAAATATTTATTTAAAAATGATTTTATGGATATAAAAATGATTTTATTGCTCCTCCAGGGTCCCGTCTTCATAGCAACAGTCTGATATACAGAAATTAGAGGCTTTAGAGTGCTGTAATTTACTAATCAGAATCAAGTTTTTGGAAAAGCCGTGCAATAAACAAGATTAATCTCTCATTAAAAGCAGTTCAAGGCATAAATTAATAGTCGTCTCAGCCTCCAGAGCCTCAGAAAAAATGCTTTGGATATAAGACCTCATAATATCACTGCTCCATCATTAGGGCACGAGTATACATGACTATATTACATTTGTGTATTCCTTTAAATTTATGTAGTTATTACTTAGATGTGTGTGTGTGCGTGCACATGATCTCTGCAGCAGGTCAGGATCCAGTTTTGATCCAGACAGCAGTGACATATAGGAGGTCTCCTCTTCATCTGGAAGGTACAACATGACATTTATTCTATATGTCACTGAATGTCCGCGTGTGTTTTCTCTTTCAGGCGACACACTTCCAGGTTGTGTTTGCTGCGGCTCAGATGATTGGCTGGTACAACCCTCAGGTGACCCGGGTGGAGCACGCTGGCTTTGGAGTGGTGCTCGGGGAAGACAAGTGAGTCTAGATTACAGTGGATTATTTGATGGCCTGGTATTAAAATCAAGAGTTTCGTGCTGGAGCTAATTCTTGGAGAGGTTTTTGTGTAGCCAGGCTAGCTGCTGCTGCCAATCTTTATGTTAAGCAAAGCTAATTGCCTCCTGGCTTCTTATTTCTTAAGTGATCTTTAAAAAGAAAGGTCGGTTAAGGTCAGGACATGCCGCCCTGTAGCTCTGACTTCATACTAATTGAACAAATACTCTCTTCTTCTCAAGAAACCAATCATATTTCCTCAGCTGACCCCAAGTAAAGTCGGCTCAGTGGAATTCAAAGGCCATAACACCTCACATACTTTTAAATTAATCCGGAGATCAGTCGTTTAAGACAGGTGGATGTTAAAGGGTTAAATATGGAGACTCTGTGGCAGCACACCACTGAGAGTGTTAAAGGACTGAATGTTGTATCTGTATACAGAATAACAGCAGAATCCAAATCACCGGCATCAGAGCGGCAACAAAGACGAGCAGCTCCTCTCAAGTCCACCACTCTATAATCATCTGGACGTCCTTCACTGCATCTTTACCACCACTGCTTCATGTTTTTATTACATTTATTATCGCGCATAAAAAACCAGAAACTTTACTACACGACTGCATTGACAAATAAAAAGAGAAATATACAGCCGCTGCTCCACAAACAGAACGGGCAGCGTTTGAACGACGAGGATCCAAAGCTGTTGTTACTCCGAACACACGTGAGGAGCAGAAAAGTTCTGCAGGAGGTGGACAACAGTGATTAAAAGTTACATCAGATTTTAGGGATTCTTAAAACAGGAGAGTCAAAAAAATATGAAGATAAAAACTTGCATAACACAAACTTTTAACTGTGCAAACATGGCTTGGTTTAGAATATATTTCATAATAATAAGAAGAATGTATTGAGTATCTTGTAAATGTAAATATTTAACATCGTAAACTTGCATCATCTGCCTAAACAAAACCATAAAAGTAAGCTTGCCTTGATTCTCTATCTTGGTTGGCACTGACTGACAGCATATTCAGACTGTCTGAATCTGCACTTTATTGCTTTTGAGATAACTGACGTCATGTTGCCTCTTTCTTGTCAACAATTTCCTCAGTTTTGGAGGATAATGTGACTTCACTTTGCTCACTTTAGTGCCCCTCAGTTTCACTCATTTCTTTTCTCTTTTTTAAAAAAGGGCATCCACTTTCTTCACTGTAGCTCAAAAAATTCTCTGCTGTAAGAAATGGTTTTGTACTTCTCACTTGCAAGCCAGAAACTGGCTGTTGTACCTTTTTTTCCCTGCAGTGTGACAGGCTTTTAGATCTGTTTATATCAAATAAAGAAATGTCCAAAGTTTATCTTTGTTGCAGATGTAAATTGTACCACAGTCCCGTATCAGGATTGTTTTATCGCACGGCCCTAGCTTGAGAGCAGAATAAACATTTTTGTAAGATCAGTTTTTGAGACTGTGGCATTGCACAGGTTAGTTCCTGACCACAATAGTGTCATTTTGACACAAATTTCTAAAAAGCTGCCCTGAGATGTATTTTATAGGACTTTTCCACCAACATGGAACCGGCCCTGTTCCAGTTCAAGCACATAATTTTGAACCGTTTGCAGCATTTCCACCAGTGGTTCAGACCCCAATAATGGTGGTGCCCTGCTGGAACTTAAAAATAGCACTTTTTTTTTTTTTCTCGGGAACCATATTTGACAGGTCACATTCTACATGTTGTTGTGTGATGTGCCCTCTGACACCTTTGATGAAAACGGTTCCACCCTAAACTGGTGGAAATGCTGACTGGTTCACAAGATGGCAACAAGGTTCCATGGAACCTGTTCAAGAACCTGAGCTGATTTGGTGGAAAATGGCCTTTATTCTCGTGTTTGAATCAGCACACTCCTCAGGGCACCGACATACCAATTCAAGTGGTGCAGACAAAGAGCGACGGCTGGTTTAAACATGAAGACGAAGATGATGAAGAAGTCCTAAAAATTCTAAAACACAAAAACTTTCAAAAGGAAAAAAAAACATTCCAAGTCTTTACAAAGAATGAAAAGTTATTATGAGAATTATTAGACTTAAGCATTTATAGGAGAGAATTATTTTTCATTCAATGGACTCTGTGGTCCTGGTCCTTCTTCCTCTGCTTTTTCATCCTCCTCCTACTTTTTCTTCATCCTCCTCCTCCTACTTCATCATCATCCTCTTCTCTTTCTTCTTTATCGCCCCTCTCCTTCTTGATCCTCCTTCATCATTATCTTCCCCCTACTACTTCTTCATCCCCCTCCTCCTTCTCCTTCTTCTTCTTCATCCTCCTCCTCCTTCTTCATTCTCCTCCTCCTTCATCATCCTCACCCTCCTTCCTCTTCATCCTCCTCCTTCTTCCTCTTCATCATCCTCCACCTACTACTTCATCATCATCATCCTCCTCCTTCTTCATCTTCTTTCTTTATCTGTTGTAGGCTTCATCCTTGTTCTCCCTCATCATCCTCCTCCTACTTTTTCATCCTCCTCCCTCTTCTTTATCATCATCATCATCATCATCCTTCTTCATCCTCTTTCTCCTCCTTCTTCTTCTTCCTTCTCCTGCATCTTTCTTTTTCACATCTTTTTCACCACCTTCCCTTCCTCTTCTTGCCTCCCTTAACCTCACCTTCTTACTCTTCTTCTACTCCTCTTCATCATTCCCCTTTTTCTTCTGTCTTCTTCTCCATCTCCTCCTCCTCCTCCCCATCTTCTTTCTTCTCTGTCTTCATTTCACAGTCTCAGTTTTATTTTCATCTCATTCAATTCATTTGTACTCACAGTGTGCGTACAGTATCTCCCCGTGTGTGTTTTTTATTTCTTTTAATAGTAAGCAGTGATTACAGTGTGGCTGATAGGTGAGCCAGCTCTATAATTTCAACACTCTCTGTCAGGCTGTTGTTCTGCTCTAATCAATCGTCCAGAGAAGAAGAGCCGAGCCAGGCAGGAGGTTGACGTTACGCTTCGCAGAGGCCGTAACGAACTGCTGCTAAACGCCCCACAGTAACCTGAGGGGGCGTAAATTGGCCTCACAATGTCTGCGCTACTCCAAACTCCATTAGAAATTTATCATGCTGTTTTCATAATCGCTCATCCAGACAATAAGGGCTTAACGCAGCCACGGGGGGAGCTGTTATAGCTGCGAGTAAACAGAGAAATAAGGGGGGGTTATTAAATTTTTGGCTCATTTCTGCTTGTAAAGCTCATCTGATTTGCTTGATTGTACAAAATGTATCGCCCCAAGGCGTCGGCAAGCGGAAGTAATCTAATAGTTTGTTGCCATGATAATTATTGTCGACAGAAAGTCAAACCTCAGTACCTGCTGGAAAGTTCTGTTTGGGGATGCTGAGACACCAGAAGTTCACCAGTGCCCGCCTCCTCACTGAACTTTTGCCTCCTGTGTTTCTGTCTTCAGGAAGAAGTTTAAGACTCGTTCTGGAGACACGGTGAGGCTGATGGATCTGCTGGAGGAGGGACTGAAGAGGTCCATCGGACAAACTGAAGGAGAAGGAGAGGGACAAGGTGAGAAAGTCCCCCTGGTGACGGAGGAAATCTCCTGAGTGTTTGCTCTTATGTCCTAAAAAAGTTCCTCTCTGCTGTAGGACACATTTGTCTGTGGAAAATAAAGGCCAGATCACCAAGTACAGAGTAAAGTAGGTTCAAAGAGAAATCAAGGTCAGACATGGGAGAAATTACTATTAAATAGTCAGTTAATTTCCATACTTATCCAGATGTTAATTAATTTGTCCTATTTTGAAAAATATAGAGTGACAGACTTATGAATTGATCATAAGCTGCAAACTTTTGTGGCAGGTCAGTGGATGTGATGAAGGAAAAATCAGCCCTGTAGGATTCACAAATGATTTTTGGATTGTGAAATGCCGATGAATTTATATTTGTTGTAATAAGTCATGCTCAGTTTTCACATTGATCTCATTGTGTTCATGAGGTTTTGCAAATTTTAAGAATTAGCTACCTTGCTAAAAATTGATCTGAAACAGATTGATGCATTGGAAATTCCTATAAGTCCAAAGATGATCGTGATTCATTTGCAAGATAATTGATCCAACCATCAGCGACAAGTTCACGGAAATAGGATTTATTTTAATAGATTAAAAAAAAAGAAGTTCTAGCAAAGATGCAGATGAATTGAATGATTAAAATGGCAAAAGAAATTTGAGTCTACGTTACGCTGTTTTTGTGTTAGTTGCAAAACTGTAAATTAGTAAGTGACATTTTTTGTTGCCTGAGTAGTGGCTAGAATTAACCACCTACCTGCCAATTTTGGTGACTTTGCGTTTTACAGTTTTTGCTGCACAAAACTAGTTGAGAAAAGTAAAGAGACAGATGAATAATTGGAACTAAAACAAAATTCTTAATAATAATATTTTAAGAATAATGATGATAATAATCGGAATAACATAATAAAACATAAGATAGGTGGCGGTCGGTGTGGCAACGTCATTTTTTTCCATGTTTTTATGACGGTTGCTGATGCTGCATTGGCTCATGTGTTCAACCAATCGCCTCTTGGGCTGGGAGAGTCCGTACCCTGAAGTAGGAGCTTAAAAAGCATCCCTCAAAACGTCAGCTCTTGCAGTATGAACGCAATAAAAATCAAGTCTTACCTGAGAACGTCAGGCCGAGCCGGTGTCAGCTGAGTCAGGTCAGCTAACTTCGCACAAGCTTTAACGAGCAACTTCACCCGGTTGAACTTCCCCGACAGCCACGGCCGTTAAGTTCAGTGCGGTCAGGGGGTCAAGAAACAGCAGTGTTTTTCCACCTCCCAAACTGTATCGAGCAGTCACTCTTTAAAAATTAAAAATGCTGAGAGAGCTGTGCACTTAAGTGAAAGAAAACAAGATTTCACTTTTTGCTGAGCAACTCGCGGGCAGACAGATCACCTGGAGAGAGAAAAGGACAAAAGGGCACAGAGCTGGATGCTGAAATAAAGTCATGAATTTACCTTAAAAATAATAGCATAAAAAAACAGAATAAGCACAAAAATCCAATAAAAAGAGTTGTGTACTGTTTGTGTAGTTCAGTGTTACAATTCAGTATGGATTTGGAGTTACTAGGTCACATGACATGGAAGCTATTGAAATAATCTGCAATTATTTTCTGATAAAAGAGGTTAAATGATGTTCAACCGACTTACACAGACTGCAGGCCTGTCCGGTGCTCTCGAGGGGAAAAAAGAAAAACATGATCCAAAAGCAGTGGAGCACACAGACTGAGACAAAACTAAATATATCTATATATGTAAATATATATTAGTAATCCAGTCCTATTTACTTCTGCAAGGTAAGGTAACCTTGTTTTCATTACAATTGCATATTTGTTTGCCTCACGATTTCCTTGATCTTGCAGTTGTGAATGCATCATTACCCTGTTGCCTCCACACTCGTGTGCTGCACACAACGTGTGCGAGCTTGGTTTAAGTGCGCCAAAACAGTTGCTGATAAAAGGCACAATAGTTTTTGTGTTTTAAAAAAAAGCCTGAAGGCCTAAGTTTTCAACAAACAAAATTCGACAACAACAAGTTTGTCTGGAGGTAAAGTTACTGCAGCTCGGAAGCTAGTGTTAGTTAGCCAGACATGCTAACGTTTGCAGCTTATGTTAGAGCAGCCAGTTGGATAATGGGGTTGCGTGATGTCTACCAAATTGGCGTACGGCAATGTCCATAGCGAAACATCACGATAGACGATTATAACATTGCTGAGTCTAAAACAAACTTTGTCTCTGCACCATATGTCACACGCAGCTTAGCTGTGTTTAAAAAGAAAATCATAAACGTTACAGCAGCAGCAGCATTTTATATTCTCTCCCACGTCAAAAATGGAACTTGGAATTGCGTGATTGCATCATTCCAGTCCTATTGGATAGGCAGCGAAAGCCCTGAAATGATCAGTAAAATCCTAAAATCAATTCTGAAACTCGCATGTAACCTGTGTAGAAGAGAGAACAAACACAACACTTCTGCACACCTGTTCAGACCAGAGCTCTCTTTGTTTTTGAGCTGCAAAAAGTCGCTCACATCCGTCAGTCCAACACTTTGGTCGTGAGAAAAAAAATCCCAAAATACTGAACAAAATTCAGTGAAATCTGATTCAGACATTTGTGTCCCCAGGAGGATGAATCCTGCTGACTTTTCTTCATTTACTGCCAACAGGATGAGCAAAAATAAAGAAAACAAAAAAGAAGGAAGACAAATATGGCTGCAGCACCTCAGGAGTTATCTTGTTTTTAATGTTTTTACATGTCTGTGGTGAATATGTAACTGCTGCTTCACGTTAAATCACCTGTAGGAAGTCCTGCTTTATTTTTGTCTATTTCCCCTCAGAATAATCAGTAAAACTTCATGGCAGAAACCTCCCTCATTACAGTCTGCTTGAATCACTTTTGGCAGAATATTTCACTTTATATGAGCTTGTATTAGAATCATTTTGTATCAATATTTCGTGTCGAATGTTGAATCTTTGATAAGCAGCCATTTAGTAAGGGGGAGACGGTCCAGTGAGCAGCTCATTATTTCCGCTTTGCGCCCGACTTTCGATTCTCTCTGAATGACGAGGCTTATTTTACAGTAATGATCGTCTCGCTCTACAGTAGCCATTAATTCTTCCCGCTCTTGTCCCGCACGGAGCCGAGCCGAACCTTCAATCTTTCTGATCACATCCAGAGACCACCGCGACTGAAATATGAAACCACGTCACCAGGAATTTTCCCTCTCATCTGCCGAGCTCTGAGGACGGCCCGACTGCGTGCGGTCTCTCCTGAACGCTCGCTTTGATTCTCCTCTTCCTCCCCTCCATCTTTTCATCATGTTCTTCCAGTAGCTCGAACCTCCTCCTCATGTCCGCAGCCACGCCGATGCTTTTTCTGTTTTTGTTTTTGATGCTGCTGCTATGACTAAAAAATAGTTTACTTTTTATTAAAAAAAAAAAAAAAGAACTCCGAGAGTGAGGCTTTAAAAATGTTATTTCTCAAGTCTTTGTTCACAGGTCCAAGTACTGCATTGTCATCACTACTTTATCTATTCACATACAGTATCAGAACTGTTGAGTTGTCTGGTTTATCTCTTTTTTTCCTAAGTATAATGATGGTGGTTAAAAATGAATACAGACTGACATTACTCAGGATAACGGGAAAATATTGCCTTACATTACATGTGCGTTATTGCATGCATGCAATAATAACTAATCAATTTTTAATTGACAGAGTACAACCATATTGTGTACTTACTCTGGGTATCCAACTAATGACAGCTTATAATCTCCTTCAAATACACAGAAGACTGCAACAGATTGTTCCTAAAGAGCAGTTGTGAGGTTTATAGTGTGGTGGCTCTGGCTCCGTGTCTGCATGACTCCCAGCTAATCCAAAAATGGGCAGAGAGGTGGAGCGTGGGTGGAGCTGAGGCGGCCAAATGAAGCGGCTGCCCTGTGGTTAGCTATCTGTGACGGCACCCAACTGTCTCTCAAAGCAATTATGCAGAAGTTTAAGCCTTAATATGATTTGAACGTGTGAATTATATAAAAATTCACTCCCGTGCTGCTGACATGAGAGGGAAAATTAGCTGTTGAGACCAAAACCATTTCTTTGCGCCAGGTTGTAAACAGATTTATTTCTGCTGTATTTTCACATGAGGGAGTCTCTGGAGATTGACTTGCTTTTGAAGCCTCAAGTGACCGTTTGAGGAACTGCAGTTTTGGGTATTTGCACCTTGATTTTATTTTGCAGCCCTGGAGATTGCTGCTTGAAATTAACAAATCCCTCTGTCCTTTCAAAACCAGTATAATATGAACCTAATAAGCCTGCAATGTCATGTGACCAACTGTAAACTTGTAACCTGCCTAAAGCCAACATTAATAATTAACATGGTCTTTCTCTCACTTTCATGTTTTTGCCAGCAGATGGTGGCAGCTCAACATGGACGATTAAGTTGCCTGACCATTTCGATTGTCATGGAAAAGCCAGAACTGTCATCTTTTCAAAATATTTGCTACAAAGCTAATAGAAAGCTAACGTTATGTAGCTGGTGCTGAGCTTAACATGTTTGCTAACCAGTCAGAGGCGCTACTGACCGATGCAGGCGCATTTTCACGAGCCTGTTAAAGTTTGATGTGGTCGATCCTAAAGGTGTGAATCACCAGAGGCCTCCCCATACAATATTCTCAAGATGCTTAAAGGGCTAGTTCACCCAAAAATGAAAATTCAGTCTTTATCTACTCACTGTCATGCCGACTGAAGGCCAGGTTTAGTTTTTCACTCCACAAAACACTGCTGGAGTTTCACAGGAAAACAGTGTTGCAGAATCTCACAAACAATGGAAGTGAATGGTGACCAGTTTTCAAACGTAAAAAACAACTGGAATAAAAACATAAAATGCCTCCATACTGCTTGTCTGGTGTAATCCAAGTCTCCTAAAGCCCCGACATGCCAAGTTGACCTGAAAGACTGTATTTATACCATAATTTTAGCCTTAATGATCACTGTAGATCCTTAGCTTGAAGCTACATTCGTGTGCGCGTGCACACTGTCTGAACTGTGTGTGTGTGCACACAAGTGAACGTCATGCCGTTTTCAGTTTGAAAACTGATCATTATTCACTTATGAATTTCCTGTGAAACTCCAGCAGTGTTTTGAGTTGTGGACTCAAAAACTAAATCCAAGTAGATGAGATGAGTAGATGAGAGTGATTGAATTTTCATTTTTGGGTGAACTATCCCTTTAAGTCACAATATGACATTATTCTAATTTTACAATTGAGTATTGGGATAAAATATATTACCATTTATTATCTTTTTTTCAACTGCAAATTCCCCAAAGAAAACTTTATCAACATCTGTTTCATCTAATAAGATAAAGTTTCCAAAATGGGACTGAACTTCTGATCCTGCTGACGGTGACCTCTGTGACCTCACCAGAAAAAACTCAGCACCATCTAGTGGACTAAAAAGCCTCTGTTTTTATTATTCTAGTAGCAAAAGGTTTAACTTATATTTGTAATGTTAATATTTTATATGATTAAAGGCATCTGTGTGTCAATATAATATTGCCACTAGTGTCCGACCGATAGGGATTTTTTGGCCCGATAACGATAACCGATTTTAGAGGGGGGCAATCACAGATAACCGATATAGTGAATTTTTGAGCTGGAATGAAATCATTATATATTAAACATGATAAATGTCTGCATCCTAAATGTAAGCATTTAGGAGAAGAAAAAAAAGCTCCGTTTTAGATTTCGTAGCAAGGGTGCCGCCATATTGCCTGACCCTAGCATGTGACGTCATGTGATTGGTGTGTTCGGCTGCGCCCACACAGTACACTGCATTTACAGTAAAAATAGTAAAAGATATCTAGACAGGTAACGACTAAAACAGTGATAGGAGGTGACATACAAAGCACAGGAGAGAAGAAGACAAGGAGGAGACCACTATTGTATTTCTTATGGATGTAAAAATACGTTTTTACAGTGTTTAAAGCCACAAGCTAACAGCCCGTTTTAACCCACTGCTGCTGCGCCGGCTAGCAGCGCTGAAAAGAGCCGACACACGTCTCCTAACCGACAGATTTCAACTGCAGCACACGAATGATCTGATGTGAGCTTTCTTAAACAATATAGCAGCCATATGACTGTCAGAAATTCAAAACAAACCGCAACCACTATTACCACCCGGACCTCAAAGTATTCACCTAAAGCTCACATCAGTCCACAGCAGCAGACACCGTCTGACTCCTCAACCAGAGCTCATCACAGCTAAAATATCCACAGAAATATTTCTTACCTGACTCCACGTTTTCCACAGCGTTCAGTCAGGCTCAAAGTTCAGATTTAAAACGTTATAATCCACAGGTGTTATTCCCAAATCCGTAATCTTCCTCATCGTCCCGTTATTTCATCTCACAGTTTGTGCGATAAAGTTTTTTTTTTGTTTTTAAACATCCATAAGAAATACAGTAGTGGTCTCCTCCTTGTCTTCTTCTCTCCTGTGCTTTGTATGTCTCCTCCTATCACTGTTTTAGTCGTTACCTGTCTAGATATCTTTTATCATTTTTACTGTAAATGCATTGTACTGTGTGGGCGCAGCCGAGCGACTAGTGCTTTCTTGGGTTCAATCCTTTTAACCATGCATTTGTATTAAACCGTACCCTTCTGTGCTTTTGTGCAAACCGCGTTCACAAAGACGGGGAAATGAACACAGGACAATCCAATCCACAATTATACCGGCGGCATGTCATGTGTTGGGCTGTTTTTACTTTTTTGCTACTTAAACATGAACTGATCCCTTCATTCTGCTAACATCACTCATGTAATGCTACGAGACAACATCTGGTAAAGTTGCCTCGTAGTTATTAATTATACACGAGGGATCTTGGCCGGGGACACTTTTATGTTGAAAGGGGCAATGAAATGTGGCCTATAATTGTCCCAATGATGTTATCATGTTAACAGTTACTTATTTCATGAACTAACTTACCGCTGCTTGTGGCAAGAGGGAAAAAGTCTTGCGGTGCTGCTGTACTGGTCCGGTCAGTGAGGTTTGGTGATGTGGTGAAGAGTAGAGTGGGGGAGGGGCTGAAATGTGAGCTGAGCTCAGCGCGCTCTACTGGACAAAATAAATCATTACACCAGCACGTTCTTTATTTGTCACACTTTTTTTGCTATCGGCGAGACATTTCACAGATACGATAGAACCTCCGATAGAACGGGAGTCGTTCTATCGGGCCCCGATAAATCGGTGAACGATAATCGGTCGTACACTAATTGCCACACAAAATATTGTGATGTCATGCTGTATCCATCGACTTCAGACTATCGATCAAGTCTCAACTCAAGTCCAGGTTGCAAACTTGTGTCCCCATCTCTGCTTCATAGAATCAAATTTTTGATTTCCTTGGACTGAACGTTTTGTTGCCAAGTCATTTCAGCTGCAATTCTTTCGAGCCTGATGTCGTTAGTTTTCCTTGACATTCAGTGTATGAAATCATCCGTCACAAACTTTTGGTAGTGTCAGACATTTCACCACAATCACTTCCTCAGTGTTTTCTCAGTAGCGCCCATATAACACATACTCAGCAGCTGCGACCCTTCACCCTCCTGCTACCACACAAGTTCTTCATCACTGGCTCCTGTGCAGCTCAACTCTACCTCGCTAAATGAAGTGTACATTTGTTGTTTAGGGATGTGAAGCATTCTTTCTCTCCTCCTGCCCTCCTATAGCTCCAGTCAGTCTCCACGTTCAACCCAGAGAGAACATCTGTTGACAAACCTTTTCCTTCATCCCAAGGCTTTCGTTAGCCGTTGTTTTTTCGCTCAGCAAACCCTGATTTTTCTGTTCATTTGATTGTCTGTGTTGCGGCCTCTGATGTTGAGGGGTTTGTATCTGAAATTAAACTTGCAGGGGGGATAGAAATGAGGGGGAAAAAAACAACAGAACCTGACCTGGTTAAGTATTATCTGGAGCACTTGGTGCAGTGTAAACATTCAGTGACTTCCAGTTGAACTGCAATGATTTTAATGCTGAGAAGGTTGTGGGGGAACTGATGCCAACAGAGTTTCCCTTCAGGCCCTTCTGGCCTGGCACTCTTCTCTCAGTCTGGGTCGGTGCCCACGTCTACCATCTGCTAACCCTGCCTCATTAAAACAAACCCCGACCCTGGCCTCCATGAACCTCGGTCTGCATCTCTAACACTGCTGCTCCTCCGATTTCTTTTCTCCAGTTGTGTCGTATTATGCTCGGTTCTGTTCTTTTGTCTTCCATTATTTACTCCTGTCCTCTTTTCACTTTGTTTTTTTTTTTTGTTTTTTTGTCTCTTATACTTTTGTATCCTGTCATGATCTGTTCCTTCCTGTCTTGTCCTGTTATTCCCTGTCCTGTTGTGTCACACTGTACTCTGACCTCTGAGGTCCTGTCCTTCTGTCTGTTATGATCTCTCCTATCTTGCTATGGCTCCTCATCGGGGCTTTAACTGGAGCTGCAGCAATTAATCACCTGCCGCATGATTCAACGGGTATCAAACTGATTTTTCTTCATTAAACTGGCAACTGACAAGTTTTTTATTTACCTCAGCTTCTTATAAAAATGATGCCACTGGTGTTTAGATTGGTTCCCTATAAGCCTCACTGTCACTGTGCAATCCTGTCCACCAGGCACGAGTGGTCAAAGGTCAGCATCACTGATCATCATGTTCAGTCCTCTGTCCTCCTCTGTAAAAACAGTCTCTAAGTAAAGACAGCATGTTTCTCACTGGAAATTATTCACTGGAATCCCACATCGTGTGTAGTGATTTTGCCAAAATATACACTTAATGACATTTATTAAATTCCTTAATAAATTCTAAGTCTTCACTCAGGTAAGATAAAGTAAGATAAGATAAACCGTTATTAATCCCCGGAGGGAAATTCAGGCGTCATAGCAGCAACAGCAATAAGAGTGAAACACAGGTAAGGAACAAGAGTACAAGAATGTCGTGCTTGGTTGTGCAGCCTGATTGCTACAGGCACAAAGGACTGATCAAGGCGCTTTGTGGTGTGACTCTATGACCGCACGTGCTCTTCATCTCTGCTAGCTCATCATAGAGGGGGTGGGAGTGGTTCTCCAGAATAGCGTCCAGGTTCCTCCTCATCCTCTGCTCTGTAACCACCTCCAGATTGTCCAGTTCAACCCCATCCCTTGTGTTGTGCTACCTGCCCCCCCAGCATAGCATGGCCAGACGTGAACAGACATGGATGTGAACTGTAACTTGACTAGTTGTTGGAGACGTACAACTGTGAGGCAGTAATTTTATTTTTTGACGGCTCTGTTTTATACGACTGCTGACAGCTGACTTCTCACTCTTCTTAACCAGCCACCAGGGGCTGCAAGAGATCAACACCTGCTTCATTTTGAATTTTGTTTCAGCTCGGGACAAAGTATATATGGATGTCATGTTAATGTTGGCGGAACTTTGCATCTGGCAGTTGTGGTGTCATTGCAGTAGGTGCTTCACCACCTGTTGCCTTGTGGGGATCTGCACTTTAATGAGCGCACACTCGTCTAGTTGTGTCTAGGTTTTGTTGTTTGTGCTGATACAGCAAATCATGAGCTGTAATTTCTGCGGTAAACACACTGACCTCTTTGACTGTTACAGTCCCGCCTGCTCATTTAGCTGCTGCTAATGTCAGGGTAACTCCTGCTCATCGTGCTCTTCTCCATTATTTCATGTCATGATGCCCTTCTTTTGTGTCATTTCCTCTCCTGTTTATTCCAGTTCTTTGACATAATAATAAATCATGTGACCCATCCCTTTATTTCCTGTCATTTTAGGTTCCGTTCCATCCGCTTTGTCTTGTCATTCACTGTCATTTCCTCAGTCTGTTTTGCTCCACTTGACTGGAAATTTTTGTTTTCCAATCGAATGATACCATAAGATGTTCCTCCTCACTCTGTTCACTCCCTGTGGCCTCAGACACGTCATACAGATTCAAGGGAAGGCTTTGACTTAATAAGTCAATTTAATCTTCGCCTAAGGATGGCGAATTAGATTCATTATTTGGATTAAATTCAACTCACTGGTTTTACTATTAGAAGCATAAGGTGAAGTACTGCCTGTGGTAATTACAAGCTGATAAAAGCTACAGAGTTATCAGAATATTTAATGCCTTAAAGGGTGTTTGGGGGAAATGGTGATTAGAAAGATAGTCAGCTCCATACCTGTCTTGTCTTTAATATTTCGGCTTCATTAAATGAAACTTTAATTGTCTTTCTGTAGGTCCTGACCCAGAAGAGCTGACCAAAGCACAGAGGTCAGTCGCTTTTGGCTGCATTAAATATGCCGACCTCTCCCACAACCGCATCAACGACTACGTCTTCTCGTTTGACAAGATGTTGGACGACCGAGGCAACACGGCGGCATACCTCCTCTACGCCTTCACCCGCATCAGGTGAGGCTCCACTTTGATGCTCACATTGTAACTGAAATGCTTCTGCACTCCTGCAAAGTTCAATGAGGTCCTGTTCAAATGTTCAGCTGCACCTCTGGAAGACATTTCATGAGAACTGTGGCAAAATCCAGCAGCAGAGCTTCTAGCATGGACGCCTCGTCAGATCTAGGGAATACTTTGGCCCGAATTTCAGACGTTTCACATCTGTCCAGCTTCTGTTTTAGACGGTTTTATCAAATTACTCTTGTTGGGAAGCCTTTATTTCACTCACAGATGAGTTGTCGTCACTTCAGGTAATGCTTTCTTCACTTCATCTGTCTCTCTTTGCTACACAATTGAAGGGGAAACACTGACCTGTACTTGTACAAAGTATACCGGCATCTTAGAGCCCAACTCCAGACAGTGAAGTTTTCAAGTTAACGTTCTTTCTCAAACAGAAATTGGGAATGGGTTAATTGTCAGATGTAATCCCTTACCATGGCAACCAGATTGATCAACATCATGAGCATGGGTTGCGATAGCATGGATGCTAGCATGGATAGCAACAGTGGTCAACATGTGATGTGTGTTAATGAGGTGGAGGATTTTTCTCCACCTCCTTCACCTGATAACAAGGACCGCAACAAGGTGGGATCTGCGATGGCAAGAGGCACCCCATGATCACCCAAACATTGCCCTCACTCACTTTGCTTGCAGTGTGCTCCAGCACGCCCATCGACAGCGGTGTTATTGCCAAAACGTAGAACTCACGCTCCGGTTCAGTCCACTAACAGTACCCTTTTGGACAGAAAGTGGCCTAAGGGTGAGCTGGTATTTCCTTCGATTCCCACTGTTAGCTGCCACGCTGGACGCTCAGAGGTGGATGCTCACTGTCCCCGTCGCCAGGGGTGAAGGTGAAAAGGGCACCCAGTGTCCACTCTTCTTCAGTCTCATCCACATGTCCCTCAAGAGAGCCACCTTTGTTGAGCAAACCAGGCCAAAAACAGCTGCCAACCTGGATGCTTGGGAGCAGGGAGCAGCTAAAGGGTCGAATGTGACAAAGAGGCATGACAGTGCACCTGCACAAGTTTGGGCGATGACGTACGACTTCAAGCTTCTGCCACAATCATAAGTCATAGTTCTGTCTCAGCCACAGATGAAAGTTTTTTTTAACACTGAGCGCAAATGAAGTTATTATATTCTAACATTTCAAGGTTAAGCTGCAACTTGCTTAATAGCACTTCAGTGATGCGGTCAGGGTTGAAGCGCCATCAGGAAAAGAAATATCATAGAAATGCCAAAATACACTAGAGTGGAGCTCTAAGTACAGCTGAGGCTGCTGAGCTCAGTCTGAGGTGTCTTTAAAACGCTCCTGCAGAGAGGATAAGCCTCAGTAATGATGATGATCTGAGAATAGCAAAGACACCAGTGTGGCGATGTTAATTATACAACAGGTAGTTCTGACCAAACAATGTGATTGGTTGGACATTTAGAACGTGCTGAAATCAGCATGACTGCACACCGTGCTCACGACTTAAAATATTACTCCACCAAGAGAGGGGAGGTTTTTTAAATGTTCTTGTCCATGAAAATAAATCACAAACCAAAGTGGGGCTACACAGACTATGACCTGTTTGTCCTGCTTAACAGCTGTTAAAGTAACATGTATAGAATAATTAAATCAGCGTTCTTTAATGAATATAATTTATTGTGCTGTTAATTTGCTGCTGCAATACATTTTGACTTTTAGTTAGTTATTGAGAGTCATCACAAACAGAAGTTCTGTTCAGCATCGTCCAGCTGTGCTCCGGTGAGTCTGTGCTCTCAGACAGATCTAGCTACTACATCCACAAACATCACAAGCCAGCAGCACCTGCCAGAGTGATTTTTTTTTTTCATCAGATGTCTTAGTCATAGGGTGATTGAGCTAGCAAAGCAGTTAAGTATTTGAATGTGTGGTATTTATTCAGTTGAAGAAAACCCCTCTGTCTTTAGAAAGCATTAACATAAGATCGAGTCGGCTGGAGTAGTAAGTGTCATCACATGTGAGATGTGCTGACGTGACTGATTGTTTTCTAATTATTAGTCAGACCCCATGTGGGAAAAGGGAGTTTATTTTGAGAGTGTATTGCTCCACAATATAACTACATTTTTATTTTATCTTTTATTTTGGTCATAATTGTTTTATAATCACAGTATTGCGCTTGAAGATGAGCTTTAACGACATTTTTTTGCATCGTTAATGATACAGTCAGCGCCAAGGTCTGTAAGCATCACTGAAGTGCACACCCTCCTGCGTCATATTTCTTATTAACGTCAAAACTTTGTACCCAACCAAAGCCTCAGTTCACATCCTGTGATGCAAAAGAAAACACGACTGTCCAGTCATCTATTAATGAAGGAACACGAGACACCGAACTGTAACATGAATCACTCGCCGAGTTTCAGATCCCAGACAGTCTCTTTGGGACACCAAAAGTATCTTGGAAGTTAAATTGAGTTGCTCAGACACATTTGTCCCTTGTCCGTGTCCTCCTCTCCACTCTGTCCTGTTGGAGGACCTCTCCCCAGTACCAGTACACTTTCATTACCCATATCAGATCAGCCTCGCTGGCCCTCGTGGGAGCTTGTGGCAAAGGGATTAGTCTTCTGGGTATTTCCAGTCAGCGAGACCCAATTTCTCTGCGCCCCTTATCCCCCGTATCGAGTGACCGTCTCCAGGCTGCAGAGTGCCGCGTTGATCTCCTCCCTCCCCAGCTTCCCCGGAGGGGTTAGAGTCGGGGTGGCAGAGTGCCCGGCAAAGATTGATCGTCTCTTTTTTTATTTTTTTCCAGCATGGGGGGGTTCAGCAGTCTCGCCTGAGAGGATTCAATGTTCCTGCATTCAGTCAATAGAGCTCTCACTGGTGGCAGCACCGCCACCCCGTCCCCATACCCCCCCCACCCCCCACTGTGGGTGTTCAAGTGTCAGAGAAGACAAGACAAAGACAGAAAAACAGACAGACCTCAGGGGTGTGGTGGGAATGTTCAACTTGGAGCGTCCTGATAGAAAAATTCAGAACAGAACGGCATCCACTAGTAACGATTTCAGTCATCAATAATCTAATGATTATTTTCCCAATTGAATATTTGGGAACTAGTTAAAAACACCTACGCAAGCTATTTAGTAATAATTATAATCAAAATGTTATTTAGTCAGTTGTGTTGAGTTAAAAAGCAGCGATTGATTTCCTTAAAAAACAGTTTCATTTAAAGTGAATCCAAGTGAATCCTTTAGACAAACTGCATGAGTTAAAAGCTGCACTAGATTAGCAGTTAATTAAAATTAATTAATTGAAAGTTACCAGTTGCACATTGTCTCTGTTCTACCTAGAACTGGTGCCAAATTCCATGGTTCTGTAAGGAAACTTGTGAGAAATTTAAGGACCTATAAAAAGGACCGAAGTAATCACTTAAAATTTCTTGTTCTGTTTGACCAGCAGTCCAAAATCCAAATATATCCAGTTCACAGCGGGGTTTTCTACAGTGTTTTAAAGTGGCGGCAGCTGGTGTTGGCTGAACTTTCTGCTAAACTCTTACGAAATATATTATAATTAAAGTAACATTATCACAGCGTTACCACCTCATGAACTTTCCCCAGGGACGAGGAGCCTTCGGAGGAACTCACAGCATTTCAACCAGGGTCTAAATTAAGGGCCAGGGATGTTATTTTACCACCCAAAAAGCCCAGGCTCTGGGAGATAGTATTTTCCAAAAGTACAAGAACTTTGGGGGAGCTTGCAGTGCTGAACATTTCTGATTGGTTGAGCGCTCAAAGCATTTTACTTCAGCCACCATTTTTAAAAATTGGCAGCCAAAAAACAGTTAGTTTTGTTCATTGTGCTTCATCACATCAGCATGGAGTTGCAGAAGAAAGCATTCGACAGATGGACTGTTGTTGTGTAGTCGCATGCAAAAATGATGTGTACAACAAACAGCCATCGCTGCAGACTAATTTGCTTATCCTTAACAGTCTTTCAACTGTGGTAGAAACACAGACAGCAACAGGCTGAAGGAACCTTTTAGTTCCTTGTAAAGTAGTTCCTGGGACTAAAACTTTTAGCATAGTTTCAAAGTGCACTTTGCTAACAGCCAAACATCAAGCAAGTGCGACAACACAAGACGTAGCAAGCAGCTTAATATTACTGACTAGTCCACAGCAAGAGGGACAGCTCGCCTTCTGTCTTTATGTCCGTTGCGGCTCTGGTGCCCATTTCGGGGCCACCACTTATCACCCAGGGGCTGAAAATCTCCTCCTTCAGCAGTCCAAAGCTCCTCTACTAGCAGTGTAAACACCTAAACTTGCCTGGTGCTCTGAGCACCCAGTCCACATTATTTTTTCTCCTCACGACTGTTAAAAGGGTGAAAGGTCTATTTTAACTGTAAACCATGATTTTTTTTTTCATAACCCTCCCCAAATACCTACACTAAGTCTTAAAAAAAAAAAAAAGTTAGAAATGACATTTAGCCTCACATGGGACACAGAGAGTGCCAGTCTACACTTCAGCCAATCAGAGCACAGTAGAAGTAGCCAATAACAGCACAGTTGGATGAGTCGTAGCGGAACAGGCTTATTTTATAAGGTTATTTTATTCAGCTTTCAGTTTTCACAGTTCAGGTTTGAGATGTATTATTTCCTTCAATTCCAATGAAATAATTTAGATAACAATTGCCAGTGTGCTGAATGTAATATTTGAACATGTGAATGTAATATTTAACTGATCTGCTAAAGTAACAGCAGTTGAAGAGCAATTACAGTTTGAAAATGTAACATTAACCAAAGCTCAAGATCCAGTTTGACTGAAATATTAATTTAACTATTATGTACCTGGATGTTCCTGCCCGAGCGTCTGAAAACTGTCCATTCAGCCCTGTCTCTCTCTGTCTTGCAGCTTTTGTTATGTGTTTGAACAAATTTGCAGCGAGCCTCTACGTTTTATTCACGGCTGTGAAATGTCTCCAAACGAAGCTCGTCTTTCTGTCAGCCATGTGTCTGACCAAACTAGTCATGTTGCACGCCATGGCACTGCACTGGCGTGACACGTGACACTTTATTTGAGCGCACAGAACGAAACAGCAGTGGAGGAGCCAAGAGCACATAACAACTGGTTGCATTGACAGTTCTGCGCTGTGATGGAATACAAACGGTACAATGTAGAAGAGAGAAACTGAAACTGATCCCTTTGGTGGTATCAATCCAGTCAGTCTTCAAAAACATAATGTATCGGAAGTATCAGTATCTTGGGATTGGTCCGAACACCCTTATAATTGATCATATTGTATGTTTACATCACAGACATAAATCAGAGCAACATGGCTGCAAAAGGCTGGAGATCATGTGAGGCACGTGCAGTCTGTTTAAAAGACAAACTCACAATTTGACAGACGAAAGTGTCTGTAGGGATTTACATTTTCTTCCAAGATGGAACAAAGAAACACAAACACAGATTGTGACAAATGACCCTGTTTATTTCAGCACAGGAATCAACATAAGAACACTTGCAGACTGTGGAATTTTTCTGTGCACATTTTACTCCCCTGGCTCCATTTTTTTTTTCTAAAAGACAAGAAAACAACTTTCTAATGAGACCAGTAAACTGGGTACAAACAGATGGGTCAGAAAATTGAAAATTGTTTTTTTTTTTTTTTTTTTGAAGCAAAACATATTAGTACAAAATACATGAAGCACTGAAATCAAATAAAAAGATGTCTTTTGTTTGTACAGTGTAGTAGATCTAATGTTTGGAATTGATTTGCAGTCACTGGGTCACAAGCTATTAAAAAAAATCTAATATTTATATAAAATTAATTAATTACATATTACCAGAACAGGCGTGCAACATGAGACCAATTCAGTGTGGAGTTTAGAGATGAGTCTTTTTGTTTTTTTTAAGAAAAAAGGTCAAAATTCTCTGATTTCAGCTTCTTAAATGAGAATATCTTTTGGTTTCTTTTACTTCTTTATGACAGTAAACTAAATATCTTCAGGTTGGTATCAAAACAAGACATTTGAGGACGTCACCTTGGGCTTTTAGAAACACTGATCAACATTTTTCACTGTTTTCCACCTTGTATAGACCGATAACCAGTTAACTGATTAATTAAGAAAATAATCATCTGATTAATTGACTATGAAAGTAATTGTTAGTTGCAGACCTGGTAATTTTTGAATCATAATTTTCACTGATATGATTTTGGTTTTGCATTTTTGTTGGAATTTTCCACAAAGGTTGCCCACCTTTCAGTTAGATAAGCAGGGAAAAGCCTGCAGAATCAGTCACCATCAGGTGCCATCTCTCTAACTAGTTCCCAAAGGAAAAACCCTGAATATTAATATAAATGAGAGCTACACCAATAAATTAACCGACCTGTTATATCTGTTGAAGTTGCATATTGCAGATATATTTATATTGATTAAGTTAGCAAATGAATAACAAAAAAAATCAGGAGAAAAAGATTCCAAAGACATGTTTCAGGTAGTTAAGAAATAGTTAAGAAAGTGACGCCTGCAGTAACTTGTTTGACCAGCAGTCATTTACAATCATATAAAACAGAGAAAAGCTGCAATTTGTCACATTTGAGCCAAAAGGATTTGTCAAATAAGTTCTTTAAACTTGACTAAAGGCATTTAGTCTCTGTTTAATATGTTTTGCACAAAGCTGCTTTTAAGCCTTGAAATGCGTTTTGTTGTCAGTTTGAACTGCAGCAGATCGACCTCGGTTTTGAACACAAACAAAAAACTTTTTGCCATCATCACAGAGATGGAGACATGAAAGGCAGCTGTGACACAGTCTGCGTCTCACTTCTTTTTTTTTTTTTCCTCTGGTACAAAGAGAACAGACTCCTGCTGGTAAATACTGGAAGGATCCCACGCTGCACTGTACCTTGATCCACATCTGCTGTTACACCAACGCTGTCTGATAACTTGGCCAAGAAAAGTCAACTTGCTTTTAAGGTTTTTTTTTTTTTTTCTACTTTAACCTTAATCACAACAACTGCAGACCTCAGAGGTATACTTTTTCTCATATCTCACAGGTACTTTATTTTATCCTTTAAAGTTTCCATGACTTTGTCAGTCAGTTTGTTAATTTGGTAATTTAGCCTGCAAATTTACCAGCTTACCAAACCTTTTGCCTCACGTTTGCTTCATGGAAAATTCCCTTCTACGGCCTGATGTAACCTTTTATGCAGCTCAAAAGTGCAGACTCTCCCGTGGTGAAAATCATCCTTTTTACATTTTACAGGAGGTTGTTTGAGGTTTTGAATCATTTTCATTCCACACTTGTTGAGACGGCAACCTCCCGCCATGTTATCGTCTTTATGTCCACGACACACGTCAGAATAGCTGCATGAGGACTGACAGATCACACTAAGTGTAGCCACGTACGCAGACTTATGTTATTTCTTTGCCTACAAAGTGAACTATAAAAGTCAACATTCAAGGAATTTATTATGAAAGTAATCAATTACAGTTTAAGCGATTTTAAGCACTTTTCAATCCTTGAAAACATTATATTCAAATTTAAGTGTTTTCAATGATTTCTAGCACCTGCCAAAAACTAAAATTCAACTTGGATCCTCTTGTATTAATTGCTTCTCCTGGTATTATTAATGACTGACAATAATTGAAGGATGGAGGGGCATGAACTCTTTTTTTTTTTTTTGGCTTCTGAAAAAGCTGAGAACGCCAATCGATCGATTGTTGCTGACTGCCGTGGTCAAGATCCTCTAAAAAAAAGAGTGAGGTCTCTTTGGTTGATTAAAAATTCTCCTGTATGAGATTGATAAGTGTGGCGCCACTTAAAAATGTGTGTAAGCTGATTAAGCTTAAAGAAACGTGACCTCTTTGTTAATGGTGTTACTCACTTCCTGTAGGTCCATAGCTCGTCTCGCCAGCATCGACGAGGCGACTCTGAGGAAAGCGGCAGAGACCACAGAGGTCCTCCTGGACCACGACAAGGAGTGGAAGCTGGGCAAGTGCATCCTGCGTTTCCCGGAGATCCTGCAGAAGATCCTGGACGACCTGCTGCTGCACACGCTCTGCGACTACCTGTACGAGCTCGCCACCACCTTCACCGAGTTCTACGACAGCTGCTACTGCGTGGAGAAGGACAGACAGACAGGTACGCTGTTCAGGGGAGGTAACATTTTCTTCACAGCTCCCTGCTACAGTACTCTACAACTAGATGAGCTACAGAAAACGAGTCTACTGACACCTTGGGTTGTGTCCATGAATCAGGTGGTGAGGTTGTCATTAGATGTGGTAATTTGCTTACAATAATCCACCGATCTTCTTTCTTTGAACAGCATTGTGCTCAAAAGTGCAAAAAGAAGACAAATGAGAAATAATCCCTTCATGTTCTCTTTTAAAATCAGCTATTAACAGTTCCACTCTGAGAGGGTTTTCACTAAAAGCTGTCTGAACACTGTTAACCCTCCACTTGTCCCTGTTAGCATTTTATCCCCACAGCGCTGAAGAGCTAGCACTTCAGGCTTAAAGCTGTTTAATTATGCTAATTCTTCGTTAGCGCTGTGGCAGTAACCCCAGCTGGAGGCTGTTATTTTATGTCACTCTGCTTTGTTGGCTGATGGCATGTGTGTGTCTGTTTTGTGTGTGTGTGTGTGTCATGAGCCTGTTTCAAAGTGACAGAACACACAAACATCACTCAGTTTCAGTTGAGTTTATTGGATTGACAAACTGTAGGTATCCTTCTTTCAAAGGGTGTGTGTGCGCGAACAAAAATGTCCAACAAAGTGTCAGAAGCAACACGGGCACATGATCACCTTTATTCAATTAAATACAGAACAAAGACGAGATATTTAATACCCAAACTGATCTGATGAATTTGAAAATACATGTCAGGAACACCACTTTGTGAAAAATTGTCAAATAGTCCAACAGTTAAAGAGCAACACTCCTCAACACAAAACTGCACAGAATTCAGGGATTTCACCACCTGCGATCTGTAATATCATGAAAAGATGGAGAGAATCCAAAGAAGTCTCATCCCCCTGCATTAGAAACTGCATTAGAAACCCACATAACTGTATAAAAGATATAACTACACAGGCTTGAGAGGACTTTGGAAAACAGTTTGCTGCTGCATCTACCATGCAAAGAGAAAGACCTACGTCAACAACATCCAGAAACGTTGCAGACTTCTCTGGGACCCGAACTCCTGGATGCAAGCAGCCATACATCACGTCCCTGTCTTGGGAGTGACCACACCCTTTTTGGGTGAAGACAACAGCTGTAAAAGCAGCCAGTCAGTATGTGTGTCTGCATCAAACACTTCATCACAGGTTAGTCAAAGATGTTACTGAATAAATGACGTGTGTGCCGATTGTTCCTGTGGATCAAAGTGAATCAGAAAGGAGTCTTAGTGATGGTTGAACTTTAGTTTTTACTGTGAAAAAATATGACTCTACCATAAAACACCCGCTTTTAAAATGGAGTTTGGTTCAACAGTACAAAAACAGCAAAATAAAGTGTCTTAACAGTGTAACTTTGATGGAGGCAGACTGAAAGGACCCCTATTTATTTTTTTTCCCTATCTAATGTGGCAAAGACATGGCATAATTGTTCACCTGACTGGCCGCAGGATTTAGGCTCCTAATGGCTAAACAACGATATGGTTTTACTTATTCCTCTTCAGTGGTCGTGGGTTCGACTCCTGCCTGAGGCCCTTTACTCCATGTCATCCCCCAACTCTCTGTCCCCCTTTCCTGTCCTCACTTCAGCTGTCTTATCGATTAAAGGCTTAAAAGCCCATAAATATTAATATGTGTGTTATAAAAAGTGACTAACTGAGCCCGTTAGAGTTCCGTTTAAGATATGATGTGAATGTCTCCTGATTGAGAAAATAAAACTGCAGTTATAAATAGAATAAATATTCAGACTGAACCTTTAATTAATTGCAGCTACCTGTAATATTACCTTGTAGGTTTCTAAAATCCAAACACAATGAAAATAGAAATGTCTGCATTTATCTCTTCATCAGCTTCACTGTCATCATCGTCTCCTGTTTGTGAAAATTACAAATTCATTTTGCCGTCTGTCGATGACCATCGACGTCGACGCCTGTTTAACAACCTGCTCGTTACGACTTAATTTTTTACTGGATTTCTGCTCCGTGTAGCAGTTTGGCCTGATGGGCTGGACGGTCATGGATGTTGTTTGAGGATGCAGATGTTCAGCTCATTGATGACTGTCGCTGGATGCTGCGTTGGTCGTCTGCTGCTGTGTGATGGCAGCGTCATTAAACGAGCCCTCTGACCTTTTTGTTGTTTGTTGGTGTCATTCACCGCTTCACCTCCGACTGTTTGTCATCTCTCTGATCAGCCTGACTTCATCAACATCCTCCTCTTTTTCTTTTCCTTCACATCTGTCACTTGTACAATCCCACTGGTGTCTGATTATGATTCTTAAACTCTGTTTGTTATAAAAGACTCAGTGTTCACTTGAAATGACCAATTTTTCTGATGCTTGTATCTGTGTAAATTATATCTATTCATTTTGACTATTTCAAGCTGGATGTTAGAAAACTAAAAGGTGAGTCAGAACCACATCTGTCAAATAAATGTAGAGGAGTAAAAGATATAATAATAATAATTAACTGTGAAATGTAGTGGAGTAGGAGTATAACGTAGCATAAAATGAACCTGGATCTGAATCTTAATAAACCTGTAAAACTAGAAAAGGTCACTGAGCAAGACTGTAGGTCTTCACCAGACAGCAGCAGGTGAAGCACCTACTGCAATGTCACCACAACTGCCGGATCTTTAGATGTATGCAAAGTTTTCATTCATTATAGTCTCACTTTTCTTTAATATGTATAGAATAGTGTAATAGTATTGTAGTCGAGCGTCTTGGGTTCACGTAACTGTTTAAACTTTATCAGGGAACAATAAACGGGATGAGTCCAAACTTCTCAATTTAAACTAAACCATCTACATAGAATAACTATTCAAAACATTTATTTGTTTATTTAATTAGACATTTTGTTCTATTCAAACATCTTTTTTTTATTTAGAACATAGTAGAACATTTGTAATTATTAAATATTTTCTTTTTAATTGGACATTCTATTTATTAGAACATTTTTATTTCTGAACATTAATTCATGTAGAACATTTTGTTAATTATTTAAAACATTTTCTTATTTGTTTGGGACATTTTGCTTTGTATTTAGAAAATTTTAATATTTATTTTGAACATTTTGATATTTATTTAGAACATTTTACTATTTAAATAGAAAATTTTGTTAATTATTTAAAGCATTTTATTCATGTAGGACATTTTGCTAACTATTGAGAACATTTTATTTTGTTTAGAATTTTTTAAATCTATTTAGATCATTTTGTTATCTATTTGAAACTTTTTTATTTATTTCTTTAGAACATTACAAGAAACCATGCAGCCTTACAACCACATAATAGAAAGAAAACAACATTTTTGGAGAAACTTACAAAATCTAAAATTCCAATAGTTTACCCCTGAAGTTGCCTATTCAGACGTCGGAGCGTGAATGTCCCAGTGAAGCTGTTCAGGCTGTTCAGAGGGTTCATGTTTTGGCACAGAGCTGATTAGATCGTCCCCAGAAACTGAATTTAACTCCAACAAGTCAACCACTATCATGTTCAGTTCCTCAGGTTTGTAACCAACCAGATATCAAGAAAATCGGTTCATAATTAAGTTAGTTACAGTCGATTCAGTAGTGGAGTCTGAGTTGTGCATCTGGAACTAAACATGGCGACCGCACAGATGTATAGCACCAACATACAGCAGCTAAATTCACTGGAATACAACATATTGGATATGGAATTTATCTGCAGATGCTCCGCTTTAAGATAATACAAATCTTTTCTATGAATGTCAGTTTTTGAGCCACAACAAAGGACAAAATGTGGCCTGCAACAGACTAGATAAGCCTTGTTTTTAGCCTAGCAGTTGTTGATGACTTACAGTCCCTGCTGGCTGGTTAAGATGAGCGAGGCAAAAATTGTGAGTCACTGCAACCATGAGAAGTCCTTGAACATAGTCTTAAATGTGCACAAAAAATATGAAGCTGATGGGTCCAGTTGTATGTGAGATTAGCTGCGGACACACTCACACATTCCTGGCAGAGATAGTGATAGTTGATAAAATATTCCATGTGTCTCCTGTCTGTCTGTCTCTTCAGGTGAGGTGGTGAAGGTCAACATGTGGAGGATGTTGCTCTGCGAGGCCACAGCAGCCATCATGGCCAAATGCTTTGACATCCTGGGCATCAACCCCGTCGAGAGGATGTGATGTCACAGGTCGTCAGCCCGCCTCCGTCTTTGTCCTCTCTGCGTCCGAGTTCACCAGGATCTAGAACAGGATCAGGAGGAGAAGTGACGAGAGTGTCTTTACGCTCAGCCAAAAGTCCCTGGACTCTTAAGAATTCATTTCCACTGTTATTGTTATCCAACATGAGACGGGGAAAAAGTCCATAAATTAACATCTCATGTGCAGTTTCTTTTTTATTAAAGAACAGATATGAAACCAAAACATCACCCAGTCTCCTGTCAGTCATTTTCACATTGTGGATGGAAGAGACAGTGTTGTGTTGCATGCAGGGATTTGAGTGAAGGCTAATTTGCGACTTTAGACTTTTCTACTGAAAAGGTCATGACATAAAATAGTGAAATGCATCGACCGAAATCAGTGATCAGTGGTCACAGGTTTGCTTTTGTGCTTCTCCTTTCCACTGAATGTTTTCAGATCATCACCGATGGTATAGAATTCCAAAACTGTATCCCTTTCACTGAAAAGGATGACTGACCAAAAGTGTTTTTTCTGCTTGATCCCCTGGTGGCTGCTCTGTTTGAGTTGGTTGTGATGACGTGTGGACAAAGTACAGCTGGGGCACGATTGTTCACACATTTGAAAACCATTTCATTTGTTTTTATCCAGTATTTTCAGTGTTTGTTATATGATGTAACAGGTTTGACGGTTGCCTGTGAGGCCTGGTCTCATACAGTAACACAACAGGATAAATGTGAAAATATCACAGCATGCATGGACGGTGGAGCTGCCTTAAGGGGTGTGTGTTGTCTCCTCATTCTAAGACAGTTCAGATTTGTCTTTACTGTATATTTTTTTGAACATGTTTGTCAGATTTGACAGTTGGGAGTCCAAAATGACACCTAAAAATTTAAAATCACTGACTTCTTTTAGTTCCTCAAGATCTATTTCGATTGTGAACTTATCTTTTGTTTGCCTCTCATTGAAAAAAACACAGACACAGTCTTATTAAGATTCAAGGCATTGAGATGCACCCTCCATTTTGTTTAAGTCTCTGCTGCTCTGTGGGGTTTAGCTGATACTGTAAAATTATTGTGATACTAAAAAGATAAACAAGAAACGCCTCAACTGACACAGAGCAAAGGGCCACAGGCAGGAGTGGAGCGGCAGCTGCTGTAGAGACTTAAGTCACAAGCTCTAACAACTGAGCTACAGGGGCGCTCCAACTCTTCATCCTTTGTAATGGCAGTTTAACAACAGAGCCTCTACTTACTGGTCTTTGTGCAGCTTCAAAAGCCAAGCAAAGTTTGAAGTTGCTCCGTCTCCATCTGTAATTTTCGGCCCTGCATCCTGCAACTCGTTTTTTTTTTTTTTTTGTTGACCACCACTTAGTTTTTGTATGTGAATGGAGGTTATCTATATTTTTTTTCTGCTTGAACTCAATAACCTTCACATTAGAACTGTCAAGCTTTCTATTTCTCTCCATGTTGAAGGTGAGCAGGAGGCTCTGAGAAGAGCGATACTCAGCGTTTCATGAGTCTGGACGGTGGTGTCTTCTTTGTTGTCTTTAAAAAACATGAAACACAAGAGCACACACGTGGTGAATGGATTTAACTCTGTCTTCATCTGCTCTAACGCAAGCTGTGAATGTTAGCATGTCTCGCTAACTAACGCTAGCTTACTAGCTGCAGTAACTGCTCAGACAAACTTGTTAGATCCCACTGCATCTGCATTTGTTTGTGGGGGTTTGAGGAGGAGGATGTGGGCTGATGCAGAATCAAAGTGGGTCGACGACGATGCATCTCTCTCTTGTTTGCTGTCTCTGGTCTAAGCCGGGTTAGTTTAGCGCTTATCCCGACTGTTTTCAGCAATCATGATCTGACTGGGTGACCCAACTCATGGTCTGCTACACTAATCAAGTCCCTGCACTTCCTGTTCCCACGTTAATGAGTGTATTTCTGTCATCTATCATGCAGATATACTGCCGTATTTCACCATCCGACCAATGTTTGCTGAGATGTAAGCTAGCTTTAGCCTCAGTCTGTTAGCATTAACGTTCTATCATCTACACACCGTTGTCACCATGAACCAGTTATCACGTATTTTCAAGTCAAAAGGCTGAAGTCCAAGTAATGTTATGAGTCATTGAAGTTAAAATCCAAGTTGAGTTGTAAGTCTATTATGGTTTTGTCAAGTCATCAGATTTGTGAGTTAACTCGAGGAATGTACCTGGTACCAAAAGTGAGTCGAGTCATGGAGAGCTAAACCCTACCATGCAGTGGAAACACAGCATAACTCTGAAGCTGCTGGCTGTCATACGTTTCATGGTTTCAGAACTGTCTGGACTTACGAGTTTTCCCTCACTGCTGAAGGGCTAAGAATTAAAAATGGTGGTTCACACTCCTTCAGAGGGGAAAAGCAGCATAGTACATCATCATCATCATCAGTGGAGGGAAATGTGTTTTTTTTTATTCAGACTGAGTGTGTGAAATGCAGGAACACTGATGTGTAACTCTGCTCTTTTCGACCACAGCTCCTTATTAATTGGTGGAACGTCACGCTGCTGCAGCTGATGTTGGTGTTCTCTGTAGGACCTCGGGGGGTCTCTCAGATCTGGGACCGTATCTCATCTTACCACTAGGGGTCCTCTTCAAGTTCCCAGCCAAGAGAAGATCTTTAAAGAAGCTGCTCAGAGCATCTTTTAATGGGAAACTGTGAGAACTCCAAACCCAAGAGAAGGAGTGCTGTTGAACTCTTGAACTCGTTGATACTTCATGTTAATATGGAAACTTTTTGAGCCAACATTGTGATTGTGTCACGGTGGAGCTGGAGGCAAAAACAAAGGAAAAACTGGAGGGAAACACGAATACCTCAGAGTAGTAGGCCACGTAACCAAGTGAAAATGTCGCCCTGCTGTGTTGTTGGTGCCAGAATCAAAGTAGTATGGCTCAAAATTTTAGTTTTTTCGTATAGCAGCTGCCACTGCCTGTCAAGAAAATGAAAAAAACAGACAATTATGGTTAAACACAATAAGATGAAAAGCGGGAGCCATGATAAAATGAACTCACAAAATATTCTCACGCTATTTTCCTTATTGAACAGAATAATACATCGATCACCTTCTGAATTCAAGCTTGTCTTTTACCGAACTAAGACGAGTTTAAATTGCCTTGGTAACTCCGTAAAAACACATTTCATTTAAACTCTTTAGACAGACAGAAACAAAATAAGACCCATCAACACCATCTTGTTCAGTCTTTCTTTTGTTGTAACAATCTAACTCCGGTTTGGTCAAAATGAATCCATAATTCACTGTTAGATGTGAAAATAATCTGGCTTCGAAGCCCCGAGACCGTGTTGCGAAGCAGTGCTCGTCACTCATGCAGATCATTAATTTAGCCAAATAAAATGACAAAAATTGCCAAAAAACACCCAGAACAACCAACGATATATTTGTCACATCACCCAACTCTGTGGCAATTGTAGAGAGATCTGCCATCCATTGAGTGAGCTTGTTCAGGTCGGCCAGTTTGCTCCCGTTGGCTCATGTGAACTTTTTCCAGTAAGGCTCGCGGTCCTGGTGAGTGAGGGACCGTATTTATTCAGACGAGCTTGAATTCTCTCCAGCCATTCTTAAGTAAGAAGCCAACAAAGCTTGCTAGCTACTGTAGGTTAACATGTTTAGGGAATTGCTTTGCCTTTCTATAAGAGTTTGCACCAGCGTCACGGTTTCGGTCAGTAACTTGGATGTGTGGCCATTTGGGAGACACTGGATGTAAACAACAGAATGGATCACATGCAATTTAAGCTGATTCCAGGATGTCTAAACCACGAAGAATTTCAGAATGTGTGGAAGCTGCTAAAACTTACTGAGAAAGTGGCCAGCAGGAAAGGATGCAACATTTTGACAAATTGAGGTCGATAGGTGGTGAAGATCAATGAGAAAAGATCAGCTGATTCCACCAACTTGCTAAATAATTTTTTCTCTAGTCGGGTTGATTGTGTTCTGACTGCAAACAAACCACTCTGAGTGGAGGTGAGCTGAGACCATCTTGGTCTTCTTGTTTTGCTCCACATGAAATACTAGCGTTGCTTCTCTGACAACAACACTACAGCAGCGTTATTGTGTTATTGTTTGCCCATTTCACGTTATTTAGAGTTCAAATTAATGCTGAATATTCGCAGAATGAGTAAATGTCTGTTTATGAGTCATAAGAAATCATTAATAATCTTTTATTCCATCTCCAGAGCATGTACTTCTGGAGCAGTGAGCTTTTGTTTTCAGGATTAACTTGACAGACAAGTGGCAGTTATAAACAGCTGACTGTAGACTCTAACTCTCTGTTTGGACTGCAGCAGCCATTTTTGGATGTGCAGTTTTTACATATTCCTCCTTTAAGTACAAAAGTTAGAGCTGACACATTTCTTAGTTCCAGGAGTTTCACCCAACTTGACCCATAAGAAGCTTCTTTAATCCTGAGAATGTTTTCTGAAAACGCCACATTCTTTTTTTTTTTTTTTTTTGATTGATTTATGCATGTTGGATTCTGGTAGGTTTTCATGGATCCATTTCAAATCAGTGCAGAACCTCTCATTTGTTTCTTTGCTTGTGCGCCAGGACCCCCCTGCTGTGCCAACAAATTGGTTCTATTGACATGAATGAGGAAGCTGCATGTTGTTTTTTTGTTGTCGATGCGGCTCTAAGGTTGCTCCCAACATGGCCTGAGACGACATGTCCTGCACCGTGTTCATTGGGATCCTCTCATTTTGTGCAAACAACCTCCGCCATCAGAATAAGTTTATGAGACGCTTTGATCACATTAAAAATTCCACATGTTCAAGCTTGACGCATTAAGTCAGAGAAAATAGTTTTGCTTGCATTTCATCTCTAATTGCTTTTCGCAGCGTCCGCCCCCGTGCGTCCCCACACTTTGACACATAGAAAGTCGCATTTGACTCGAGCTGCTTTTTACATAACGACAATTACAGCCTTTTTTCTCCATCACTTGCGTGAGTAAGTGGGCTTTGTTTGCAGAGACTCCAAGTGCAAAGCAAACAAACCCCACTTGATGAAGTTAATTATACATCACACACTCTCCGAGGCAGTCTGGAAGCCTGTAATTGTGAGGCCTGCCTTTACCCAGCAGACAGTTGTGCACTTCCATAGATATAAAAGTTGTATGACTGCAGGAATCGGCCTACAACAGTTGTTAGAAGAGTTCTTAAGCTGTGCTGAGGGGAAGACGTGTGCCTGTGACCCATCTTTGAAACTTATGAAATATCTACACTCCTCCTCTCCTTTCTAGTAGTCTCTCATCATCGCGTACGTCCCAGGACTTTCTAGCTCATCTCAGTACCTTCTCAGGCAATAATTCCCACAGCAGCTTCATGAAAGATTCATTAAGCTTTCACAGAGTCGCTGCCTTCTTTTTTTTTTTGTTGGGAGCTGCTGCTGTTTGAAGGACAGTGTTAAAGGTGTTTTGACAGTCGCTCCAGGAGGAGAAAGCCTGCCACGCCGCTTCAATAACACCTGCGGAAGCAATAACGTTCCCCGCCTCAATGGGATAGACGGATCTCATCACCCGGTGGCCTCAGCTGATATTTATTCCCCCTCTCTTGTGCCTCGGGGTGGATTAGAGAGGCGGGAGGGTGACGGGGGGTCGCCCGTTTGAAGGCCCGCGTGGTTTGCAGAAGCTGCCTGCGGAGACTGAAGAAGCGGCGTCCTCCCCGCTGAGGAAGACGCCTCTGAATTAATATTCAGGACAGACGTTTAGCGGCATCCTCGTGGTGCAGCTGGAAGTGCAAACCTGCGGTGGAAGCTAAGTATTACCGTCTATCTTTATGTTCTCCTGCTTAAAGCTGCACAAAATTTTCAGATTAACAAAGGATCAAATGACTTTCTGCAATGTGAGGGACGTCACTCAAAGTTATCACCCAACTCTGTAGTTTCCCTGCTTTAGCCTCTTGTAGCTCATAGTTTTGGTTTTATGGCACATGTGCTGTCACTGATCTCAGCCGGCAGGCAGCTGTTTTCAGTGAAAAACGCTCTGGTAAACCTGCCGAACACTACCTGTAAAGCACAGAACAGCAGACAGACAACGGCCTCTTTGGCGCCATTTTCACAAATGAACACTTCCTGACACATGGGGCAGGAAGCACAGTCATACATGGTATTATTGGGGCGTTAATTATGCTAATTTACAAGTCTCATGCACGTGCAGTTAAATACTCACAGGTGGATCATTTACACGGTTTTCTGAGTGTTTGTTGAATCTGACATGGCGTGTTCGTACGAGCCCTTCGCATGACAAAAAGTAAGACAAATTTAAGACTAGACTACGAAAATGTTCTTGCATGAAGCCAATATTAGCAACTAGCAGAAAGAAAAGACACCTTTTTTTCTCAGGAGTTGGCGGAAACCAAAAAAAATTAACACTGGACAAACATTAAACATGAATTTATGCTAGCGTCGCTGTTGGTTGCACTTGACTCTGAATTTTGACAAGTGCTTCGGATTTGGCTGTACCATAATAATATTTGTCTATTTGTTCCTTTTTTTAAAATAAAGCAACACTTTATTGAACAAACAGAAATTTTTGAACAGGGTTTGGCAGGACACTTTTTGCCTGACACCACATATCAAGCAAAAGACAGACAATATATTGTATTAAATTCCTTTGAGCTGTAAATTCACCACTAATAAGCAGAAGATAACTTTATCTCAGAGCCTTACCCGTGATTCTATTAGGCACAGCACATCTGCACCAAGGTTTTCCCGCCTGATTATGCTGACTTGCTCAGATTTTGTTGATCTGGTCCGTTTTTCTTGATTTTTGTGCTTCTACCATCGATAAGTGGGTTATGTAGTGACAAAGTTTCTTTTCTGTCTGTTTTTATTATCACAAGTTTGCACAGGGTCTTTTATTTTGAAAAGTGACCAGATTCTCTTTGCTTTTTCTGTGTTCCTGCCCGCTCGATCTGCTCTGTGCAGCATCCGTCAAAAATAGGAGTTGAACCGCTACTCAGACGCTCTGAGGCGCTGCTAGTGGAATTACCACCAAGTACTGTCCAGATTTGCAGCGATCAGCTCCGGCTGACATGGCACAGCCGTAACACAATGCAGCTGTGTCTGGTGGGATCTAGCTGTGCGCAAGGCCTCTCTTCCTTCAGACGCTGAAGCTCAGATCTCAGTCGACTGAGGGGTCTCCAATAGATGATTCAAACCTTTGACTTTGAGGGGGCAGCCCTGGTTGCTGGGTCTTGTGAATGTGCTGTTAGGAAGCTGTATTCCAGCACTTTTTAACCTGGCTTCGTAGCTTTGTACATGTAAGCTTATTTTGTTTATGCTTATGTTTTTCTGACTCATGATGGCTAAAACTTGATTCATGCAGCTTTAAGTAGAGGTATAAAGTAAATACCACCACAGAAAATTGTTTTGTTTAGTTGGGTTTTTCCATGATTTTTTTGTATTTCACTCCTCTATACGTCAGCTGTTTACTTTTTAGTTAATTTTTAGTTTTTGCCAGTAGGAGGCAGCAGACTGACTAACAGCTAACACGTCTCTATTGTTGCAGTTACAGTGTTAGCAAACATTTGCTGACTTCTACATCTAGCAGACAGTGAAGGATGATCGTCCCACTGAAGTGTTTGTGTCCACCTGATGAATGTAAGTCCGATATTTTCTCTTCTTTTAGCTCTGTTTGTGGCCTCTACCACCTCTCGAGAAAAATATCTGCCTCTTTACCTGCTAAATGCTCCGCTGTGTTCACCAGTCAGTGTCTGCCTGTGTCTGCTGTGTGGTGCGGGGCAGGTAGTGTACAGTGGATTTATGAGAGCGTTTTTCAACGCTGTTGGAAACAAGGTGGATAAAAGCTGTGAGACTGAACCATGCCTTAATGGGCTCTTGAGGTAAAAGAAGCTAAAAAGTTCTGCAGAGCTTCGGAGATGATGGCGATGATTCTGTCATTTCAGCGCTGCAGGCAGCTGTTTTCACATAAGTGCTTGTTTTTGCCACTGACAGGTTCAGATAGTTATTCTCAGTGTCTGACAACATTATGGAAAGAATCGCAACAGAGATAGACCTTTTTTAAAGAGTAAGATCCTTTTCGATCAACCAGAAAGAGTTAATTTATCGCTTTCGGCAAAGCCACCAGACTCCATTTACAAAAACACTAATTTTATCATTGAAAACCATACTTCATTCAAATCACACAGAAACAAAATAAAACTCACCAAATTGAGTTTTGTTGCTCTTTCCCCTGCTCTAACAAACACCATCTCCGGTTGTTTGACTGAAATAAGCCCTTAATACACCCAGTTAAATGAGAAAATTTTGAGAGAGCGGCAATAGGGGGGTTAGACATCAGAGTTAGTTTTGTAGAGAAACTGTGTGTTGTCAGAATATTTTCACATCTAATGCAGTGAATTAAGGGTTTATTTCAACCAAACCAGAGTTGGTGATTGTTGGAGCGGTGGGAAGACAAACCAAGATGGTTTGTGGTAAGTTTTATTTTGTTTCTTCAGCTTTCATGGTGACAAAATACAGGTTTTGTTGAGAACGATAACTCGGCTATTGGGGTTAAATAAAAAGGATCTTAATCTTTAACAAAAAGGTCTGTCTCTGTAGAGATTTCCATAATGTCAGAAACTTAGAATAACAATTTGAACCTGTCAGTGGACAAAACAAGAACTTTAGTCTGTAAGGATTACATCACAGCCCATTTCACAATGAACAATATGCAACCCATTTTTCAAAATTGCGGGCTGAGGTTGAAAGATACCAGAGTTACCTCTTAAAGGGGTAGTTCAGGTTAAAAAAGTGAGGTTGTATGAGGTACTTAGCCCGTTGTCAGGTGTATTACCTACAGTAGATGACAGTTGACACGCCCCAGTTAGCAGAAGCAGCGGGAGTACTGGTGAAGCAAGCTATTCAGTTTACTGCTGTGGACAGGGTCAGCAGCAAAACGTATGTTAGCCACGTAAAAAAATCTACAGCGGTTTAAGTGTACGTTATATTTAGAACATTTTCACCACTTTACCTTGCGTCAGGCAGACTTTTTCAATGGGAAACCACCATTATTTAAGTCAAATATTGATCTCTCCAAAGTAGGGCTGCACCTAACGTTTTTAAAAATTATTCAGTTTTTATATAACAATTATTTTACCCTATAAATAAATATCAAGAACGTGTCTCATTAATCCTTAAAAAACAGACACATAAAGCATATTAGAATACTGATAATGTTGGCATATTTTAAAATTAGCCTAATTTTCATCCAGGTCAAAAGACACTTTGTCAGATGCCTGATCAGATAAATACTGGTCCTCAAATTTAAAAGGTTTGCTGTGATGCACACTAATAATCACTGTTTCAATCATTTTCCCTGAATTGGACTTTGACTTATTTCATCACTGCAGTGATACGCAGGTAAGATAATCACTGTCAACTCATTTTTTTCGTCAGTGCAGAGCAAGTAGAGCAGATGGTCTGTAACATTAGTTGCAGCAGTTTTCACACTCATACACAGCTGAAACTTAAAGTATAAAATGGACGAATAACTGTTAGTTGACATAATTCAGGCTCTAACCAGGTGCCACTGAGGAATTCATTGTGACGTGTCCTTGCACGTTCTGCAAATCAAAGTATTTTCGTAATCGATGATGTTGCTTATGTTAATTAATCACCCGATCCCTCCTCCAAAGCCACCAGACTCCATTGGCAAAAACAGTCATTTTACCCTGCTGAACATGGGAGTTGCTGCTCTGCAGCTGCCTCGATCTGTTAGTTTGTTTCTGTTACTGTGTGACTTTGGTGAATCCAAACTTTAAAATTCCCAAAGTCCCTAAATAACACACACAAACTAACTGATCAAGGCAGCAGTAGACCAGCAAATCCTGTGTTCTGTGAGGTAAAATTACTGTTTTTGTTAATGGAGTTTGTCTGACAGCAAGGTAAAGTGGTGATAAAATGCTGAATATAGTGTACACTTCAGCTGATAGTGATTTTTTTCTTTTTTAGGAAGCTAAACTGCCTTTTGCTGCTGACCCTGTCCACAGCAGTTCATTGCTCAGCTTCCTGCAACGGTCCTCCTGCTGCATCTCCAAACTGTGGACGTTTCGACCGCCATCTACTACAGGTAACACGCTGACACATCACATCAAAAATGTCAAACTATCCCTTTAAGGTTTATATCACAAAACTGTATTAAATGTAATCAAACCAGTGATCTGTGGGTTACAGACATTATCAGTCGCCTCTTTGTTTACTTGTAACCTTTGACCCCGAGTTCATCCCAAGTTCACTTCATGGTATTTTAGCACCATATGGAAGGAACAGACTTGTACAGAAATTAAAGGTGCCTGCAGGCACTTCTGTGCTTCTGTTATTTGCAATTTGCATAAATTATTCCTCTCCCCTTAAAATCCTGTTTAGACCGGGGCGTGATGTCCTCGCCACAAGAAGTATTTTAACATCACATTTTGTTGCCCGGCATCTGCCTCTCGCTCCGAGTGCCTCTGCGCAGCCGAGTGTTTATCAGCGATTCGACTATCTGATCTCTGAGATGAATCAATAAGATATGTAAATAAGATTTATGCAAATGAGACACACGTGGGTGTTGTGAGCACGAGAACAAGGAGGAAGAGGTGAGTTTTTTTGGAAGTCTGCAGCGCGATCACACTGCCAGGCTTATTAATCTCTTGCGCTTCAGTGGCGCAGTGTGGTACCTCATCTTCGCTCTGCCTGCTGTTTCCACCACCTTCCTCTGAAATTACAGTCAGTAATCTGTTTGGCACTCAGACGAGTCACACAGGAGAGAGGGGGAAAGAAAACAACAGGAAACAGACTCAGAGAGAAATAAACATTTTAATTAGGTGTTCGGCACTGATAAATTTAGATTTCACACGCACACAAACAAGATAACATTTTCCAAAAGCTTGACAATTAAATAATATTTGTATTTAGATATAAGAGATTTGTATTTAGATATACATTAAGTTAAATCATCTGAAATATGGCGTTTGAATGACACACACCTGCCCTGCTAAATAAACACTCAAGTGCCACATGAAATAAGACTGTACATCACACTCTCAGACAAGAATAAATACAAATGTTAAAAAATTCAGGGAGTCGAGGGGAAACTTGTCTGGTTGGATATCCGTCACAGTGCCGGGACGCACACAAAGGGCTCATCCTCCCCCTGCCGCCTCGGTGCGGCTGAGGCCTCCGTCAATCCACGACTTTGTCTCGCTTCAAAGTCACGCAGCCGTGGCGTCGTCCTGTGGAGAGGTAGATATCGCTCGTCTTTGAACTGTCACACGTGTGTGTCCTGTTAGAGAGAACGGGGCGAAGTCACAGGGACCAATTAAAAGAGCGCGAACGGCCGCTCAAATGGGACAAAGAGACGTTCCAGCGGCACTGACGGTCTGTGGCGTTGTGCTAATTCCTCGTCACAGCTGGATCCAGCTGCGGCGTGCCACGTTGAAAAGAAAACGTCTCTGTGGGATTTTATTTCACCTCCAAACTTCAGCTCAGTTGAGTTCATCCGGTTTTGGTATGTGGATAATTTCTCAGAATGACGCATAAAATCAAAAAGTGTCTCTTTCTGCTTTCAACAGTTGCAGGTGAGGCGGCTTCTTCTGCTACGACCGTGAAGTGTCATCATGGCATCAGACTCGAAATAACATCCCATCATCAAGTGGCTCACTATTTTTCAGGCTTTAAGGTCAGCTGGGTTTATCTTTTTCTGGCCCTGAACACCTGGTACTAGCATGCGGTTTGGGTGATGCAATCACAACGGCCAGCTCCAAGTACAGGTCTGACTTAGCCTTGAGATCCAGACAGACTCAGACCACATTTGTAGGTGGTCTGGGCTGCATGTGACCCTTCTTTCAGTGCCGTGAACTCAAATGTGTCCGTTTGGATGCAAATTCACATATTTGGGCTCTATTACCTGCTAACATAAGCAGCAGATGTTTGTGAACACACTGTTTCAACTGACTTCACCACTGAACGAGTAACCAGACACCCTTAAAAAAGTGTGCAATTTCAAGAGTTGTTGAGTGACGTTTGTGCCACTGACCCTTCCTAAGTTCTGCTCCTTTTTTGCTCTGTGCTCCAGTAACAGTTGATCCAGTTTTATTCAC
Source organism: Lutjanus argentimaculatus (assembly GCA_034769285.1). Taxonomy (NCBI): domain Eukaryota; kingdom Metazoa; phylum Chordata; class Actinopteri; order Lutjaniformes; family Lutjanidae; genus Lutjanus; species Lutjanus argentimaculatus. The sequence goes on from JAWZSL010000004.1 coordinate 3,240,482, forward strand.
AAACTCAGTCAAATTTCTCCTTTCATGTTTCCTGTAAATATGCTATGTGCTGGGCTCATCTATGCAGAAAAGAAAACGAAATTTTGAAGATTAAAACGGGGGACATAGAGCCATCTTAAACACTAGCTAACTAGCTAGTTAAAAATGTAGATTATCTACATTAGCTATCAGATGTAACTATCATTAATGAAGACTACTAGCTGGCTGGATAGCTAATGTTTTACTAACATTAGCAATCAGATGTTTTATTTTCGCTGACATTAACTTAAGACGTGACTATATTTGTTTTTTACAGACCTCCGAGCAACATCTTTTAACCATCTGCACAATCTGGTTTTCTTATCAACATAAACAAAGCATAATAGTAAAGGTAACTGGAAAAGAAAAAAAATTGGCTGATGCGCCGCAGAGTACCCAGCTTGCTCAGCTGTTGGAGCACAGAGCGAAAAGGGGCGGGGCTTTGGAAGGTTCAACGTAGGCTTTTTTTTGTAAATTTGGCAAATGTTCTATGTTCTGTAAGTAATTTCTTGCTTTGAAACATTGTGTCTGTTTGCCCCGGTGGTTGGCTTCTGCTGTTGGGCCGCCAGTTAAAAACAAGAACACATTTTCTCTTTGCAAACAGAAGTAGCTATGCATCTATTTGCATATAGAGCAGGCTAGTGGTTCACTTGATATACATGTGGAGATGCATGATAATACCAGGTGTAAATAGGCTTTTGTGACTTTATTTTATTTTGTTGTCTTTTCAGCATCCTCTCTCACCTCCCTTTTTTCTCTTTTTTCTACTGAAGCCAAATGTCTGCTGGCTAAAAGTCTGTTTCCGGATGTTTTCTGTCTTTTTTTCCTGTTCATCCAGGCGTCCATGTGTTTCCCCTGCCTCTGTCTCTAGAGTTGAATTTGACGGAGAACAATGACAATTTAACCTGAAATTCGTGGTTCTCTGACATTTTCTTTTGGCAAAAGAAAAAAAATTGGCCAAGTAACACAAGTCACATCAGTTCTGCGCTGTCCACTTGTTCCAACTCGGCCTTTTTCCTCAGAAGTCAAATCAGGCCTCAGCTTTTTTTCATCCTCCCTCCATCAAAACGCCCTTTCGTCAAAGCCTCGCCATGGTTTGCATTTTTTTGTGAACTTGAGTGTGAAGCGTAACAGACGCAGCAGGGAGTGCAGAGGTGCTGCTGGCAATCCGCAAGGTCACTGACAAAAAAAAAAAGAAAAAGAAAAGTGAGTGCGTACAGCAACTCGAAAAGAAGCCAAAGAGACACCAACGGTTTAGGGGAAGCCATCAGAGGTCACCTTCCCTGCTCGCTGAGCTCCGGGCCACGAGTTTCACTTTTAAAACTTGGAGAAAGTCCCTGTGAAAATGATGCTGTAGTCAACTTTTTTTTCCTTCCAGCATTCTGCAGCGAGAAGTCCAGGATGAGTACTCCAGATTAGTGCAACATCTGTAAATCTTCCTCAGCGTCCACCTCTGCAGTCAGTCAGTCATTTGTGGTCTGCTCTGAAGGAGTCCCGGATCGCCAGAAGACCGGAGGCCAGAAGATGTCCGCTCACTTTGCTGTGCCACTCCTGTGACCGACCCCTGGAGGATGAAACAGACAAGAGAGGAAAAGGTCAGACAAGGTCAGAAAAAGTTCATATCCTCCTCTATTTTACATGCATAGATGCTCAAGAAAAACTAAACTTGCACTTCTGAAAAGGGTCAAAATATAAAGAAGAAAACACCTTTTTCAAGGTTTGTCGAGGACGATGTTTCTGTACAGTAATTGTTACATTATATAGCTGTAAAGGCATTAAGAGGACATCCACATGCCTGCTGTCTTTAAGATTAAAGACTATAACATGGTTAAAGGCTTTTTGGTATAAACTTAAATGAGTCTTCATATTGTAGTCATGAATAAACATTTCCCATATACATATTTAAATCACCGCAGGGGAAGAAGTACAAACTTTGCGTTGAGTGCTACACAGGTCACATTTACTGCACTGCAGCAGTTAAAAAAACAGGCAGTCAGACTGGATGTTTTCTGCTACTTGTTTACTCAATAACTCCTCTTAAGGCCAGTATCCATGTCTTTTTCCATTTGTTTCCCATGTTTTTTTGTGCAGCCGCTCCCTGTGCTTCTAGTTGAAAATATCTGCACTTTTCAGAAAGGTGCTTCATTACTTGTATTAGACTTACATTTAGTTCATATATTAGATGGGCGCTCTCCTCGTGGTAACCAAGAAAATGGAGGAGAAGCTTGTTCTCTCAAAGACAGCAAAGCCCATTGACGTAGCATTAAGTTGGCTTCGAAGCTAATGTCAGTCATTATCTCAAAGCATCGATTTTTCTCACCACACATATACTTAATGCCAATATGCCGCAGCACCCTGCCAGCAGCTTTCTGCCAGAAAACAGGCCTTTAAAGATCCCTTAGCATTCGCATCTTTTTCATAAGAGACGTTTTGAGTGGTCATAGCAGGAGAAGCAAAGGTGTAACTCGTGCAGGCTCAACGTTAATGTTATTAGTTACACATGTAGTATCATCGTTAGTAGTTTCACCTGCGCACTGCTGTCTTCACTGTTTGTAGTTTCTAGCCTGACATCGCCTGACCAATTCACAAATGCAAATTAGTCTCTCGTTAAATTTTGATTTTGATTTTCAAGATGCGTTATCAACGGGCGTAGACCAGAATGCCTCTGGACACAGTTGGACAGACCTGCAACCAATCAGAGCTACGAAATGTGTGATTTGAGTAGTTACACCTGAGCTCTGTGTGATGTTTGTCCCTTGCTCACGAGACTGCATTTGTGCATGCGGCGCAGAAATACTGCCTTCTGAGGATGGTTTTACTGCTCGCTCGCGACAGTCCTACAGCTGCGGTGTCCTCATTTGAAACTCCTGTTCTGAGCTGGAATTACTTTTTTCTAGTTTGCACGTTTCACCTTAATTACAGTTTAAATTGATGCTGAATATTCGCCGAATGCGTTAAGTGTCTTGTAATGAGTCGTAAGAAATCATTAATAATCTTTTGGAAGGAGTAGATATTTATAACAGTTATTGAGCGGTTAATGGAGTCTGTTAGGCGGAAGGCAGACAGTCACTGAACTCAAACTCCAGTGTGTATTTTCAGAGCAGTGGGCTTTTGTTTTCAAGCTAACAGGCTGAGCTTTACATTGACAGACAAGTGTCAGTTATAAACAGCTGATCAACAGTGTCGTCCTTGCTTGTTTTAGTCAGTTGTGCTTATCTTGTTTGAAACACCATCTATGGCTCCACCTCACTATTTGGACTGCAGTACTTATTTTTGGATGTGCTGGTGCCACATATTGCTCCTTTAACAAGTCGCCTACTGGTTACGTCTCAGTTTGTTTGTGGTTACACCTGCAGTATCGTAATATCAGCAGGTGCACTTGTGTTATCTTTACTGTTTGCAGTTACACACCTGTTGTTGTTTGCGTATCTGTCTGTTTGTTTCACCGGTGCTTTTCCTGTTATCAAGTCAACATGTCTGCAGTCAAAACGGTGTGTAATGGCTGCCCTCCTGCTGTTTTACTTCTTCGGTCTCAGTTGCAGATTTTCAGAAAACAGTGTTGCAGTGTTAACACATTGTAGTGTTGCAGCACTTGTAAAACATGATCCAAATTGTGTTTGCTTGCATCTTTAATGCATCTCTGAACTTTTGTTTTCAGTGGCGTTCCAGGCGGACTCCAGTCCAAACAAAACATCACTGATGTTCCTCACTCACTGAAGCCATAACGTCTTTAATTTCCTCTGGAGGCGATACGATCGCTCTCGCAGGCCCGTACTGTAAAAAGCCCCGTTGACCTTGATGCTGTGGATCTGTTGTCTTGCCTAAAAGCTAACAAGCACTTAAAATTAATGTCATAGCGAATAAGTCCAAGACAGGCTGGCGCAGCGCAGTCGTTTAGCCTGAGCTCTGTCATGAGAGGAAATTAAAGGCGAGAGGAAGTGACAGACAAAGGAAAAGAGTGAAGGCATTCATCCCTCTGGGTGTTTTCACTTCTTTCTTACATGATCACTCTTGCATAACAGGAGCATTGGCAGGCGCGACGTGGCTCAGACGCCTGCTGCTTGCTTGTAAATGATCATGAAATTGGAGCTTATTTCACTCCTGCGCTCGCTGTTCGTCGCTCTGGATAACAGTTTCAGCTAAACGTCTAAAATGTGAATGTGTGTAGGCTTGATAACGGCGGCAGCTCGACTCTTGGCCAGTCACTATCACTCCACACGCTCAGCACACACTCATCAGAAAATTAGAAAGAGACACAAGGCTGTGAATGTGTGCTGACTGCATCCTCTAGGTTCAGTTGTAATGGGGCCGACTAAAAGCCTGCTGAGATAATCACACAGTTATGGATCAAATCTATCCTCGCCCTTCCTCTTTTTAATGTCACGAGTCGCGACTTTCACTCTTAAACACTTCGATTCCAGTTTAGCTTTTACTTCCATGAGAAACAGACTGATCACAAAAAGTTAGTAAATCAAAATTATGACTGACCTTGAGGATTCATGCTCTCTAAATCTAAATTATGACTCAGATTTGGGTCAGAAATAGTTGAAATTATTAGACGGTAAGAAAACAAGTGTCACAGTTAAGGAAACCTGTGTTAAGTTGAGTTACATTGGCTTTTTTGTATTATTTTTAAGAGCTTGGTGGGCTGTGGGACCAGTGCTCAAAAAATATTAGCATCTATCCCCGAACATTCACGCCTTTCCAGAAAAAAACTTTCCAGAAAACACCATCATCAGGTCAGAATTTCAATTTGCTCAACACGTTATTTATCACTAAATATCTGCAGACACATTCCCATCTGTCTCAGCTGTGTGCGTTTGTGTTAATTAGCAAATGTTAGCATGCTGACGTTAGCATTTAGCTCAGTGCAGCCTCGTAGAGTTGCTAGCATGGCTGTAGACTCTGAGTCATGTTATTTAGTATCTCATAATTCTGAGTTTGAAATTCAGACTTTTGACTTGGAGCGAATTTTGATCATCTATTAATCAATCTCACTTTCTTTTTTTTTTTAAAGAAGTACACCATTACATCTTAATGACACTTGTGTAGGTTCAAAAAATGTGGTGATCAGACGTCCCTGTTTGTCCAGAATTCTTAGTTTTCAAACTTCGCTAACAAACTGTCCTGGTTTTAACCACAATTTTAAAAAACTGTTATTTGTACTTATTTATCATGTTTTGTCCCACTCATTATTACTTAAACCAATATAACGGACGCAAACGTGATTTGAATTGAATTTTTATTTAGACTTTGTCTAGTCTATCTTTTTAAGTATGTGTGTAAACGCGAGATTGATTCCCAGTAAAAAGGCACAGAATATGTATTTTATCCACTTTTTGTAACAAAGGCTTAACAGAGCCAGAGAGCAGCTCACTCTGCACGGGCTTAAAGGGATAGTTCACCCTAAAATGAAAAATTAAGTAATTATCAACTCACCCTCATGCTGATTAAGGGATTATAAGGCATTTAAAAGGTGGTCACCATTCACTTCCACTGTTTGTGAGATTCTGCAACGCTGTTTTCCTGTGAAACTGCAGCAGTGTTTTGTGGACTAAAAAACTAAACCCGACCTTCATTCAGCATGAGGATGAAGAGATAATGACTGAATTTTCATTTTTGGGTGAACTATCCCTTTAATCCCACAGACAGAGAACTTCTTGAACTTCTTTTGCAGTGTTTATTTGTTGGCAAACTGTTACCTTCACTGTACATTTACTGCCACTGGACAACCTCACAGCTAAACTTTAATCCCTCTGCTCTGAGCGGAGCTACCACCACTCTCTTTTTCCCTTTCTCTCTTTGGCTAATACTGCCGTGCTTATGCTGCAATCATATGCATTGTGTTGATGAAGAAGAAAAAATATTGGTGGAAAGCTGCACAAAATTTTGGCTGCTGATTTGCTGCTGGTCGCTTTGAAATGTGTGCACAGAATTGCGTGTGCACAAATGCACAGTACACATGAGGGTCCTGGTTTGGGGGTTTGAAACTTTGGTCACCCTTTAACAAAAACTATCATGTATTGTTCACACACTGAATCTCATGTACCTAGTATCCTTAGCTACAACAAAGTGCAGTTAAGTGACCAGCAGGGTGCAGTTTTTTTTGCAGGAATGAGCCTTCAGTTGTCTGTTCACAGCCTTTCATCACTTTGTCCACCACTCTGCCTCCCTGTGCTCTCAGTTATATTGAATCTGTGCAGAGGAATCACCGTGCGTGCTCATAACTGAATTGACCAAATCTGCAGTTGCTTTCTCCTGCAGCCTGGGCTGCTGGAAGAAAAAAAAACACAAACCACAGTGCAGTTAAATGAGATGCTATGAGCCCGGCCCTCTGTGAGAGAGCTGCTGCCACCTGTTTTCCGTCGCACCGAGGTTCATTTCATTTAATCAACTGAGACAAATAGAGCTGCAGGGCTCCGCCGAGAGTCAAATTGATCATGTAAGCAGCAGAAAATCTGCAGCAACTGAGTTTCAAAGGGCATGAATCATGAGAAGGAGGGCCGGTCCTCCTCCTCGACTTCCCCTCGCTCATGTGCTCACCTACAGGGAGGTTGTGATTGTGCTGCAGATAGATGCTGGCAGAGGTCAAACACACAGAACAGGCTCAATTAAGACGGATGAGATGGACTAAGAGCTCTCTCCAGATATTTCTTTTAATAGGCTTCTCACAGCCTTAAATCCTCTCTGCCTCTCTGTGCTGCAGCTCACTTTGCCCTTGGTTTTACTTCTGTCTTGTCTTTATTTCTTAAAGGGCCATTTTGCCATTTTAATGAGAACAGATTATATTGAACATATTGAAATCTGCCATATTGACTGATTGGTCTTTTAGTGCAGGAAGTATTTTTTCTAGGTTTTTGGAACATTATCACTTAAATAAACAAAATGCTTCCTTTTATTTGTGAAATTCATATATTATAGAAAGGAAACAGGAGATAGGGTTGTTCCAATACCAACACCAGTATCGGAAATGCCTCCGATACAGCCTAAAATACTGGATTGGACTTCAGCAAGTATGCAAGTCTACGCAATCCAAAATCATGTTAATTCATTAGCCCTAAAACGAGACGTTGCTCCTCCTCCGCAGTGTTCTGTATGCCATGTTTTTTTTTTTAAATTGAGCCAGGCCGTACAACAATGATAGCAATCATATCACATTTAAGCTTTCGCCAGGGTGTAAGGTATTTGTGTAAAACGGCTCAGCTCTACTCCCTCAACATGGGCGAAGCTGATCGTCATAGCTCAGTAGGGAAACAACAAAACTCAAACCTTAAACTGTACGTTTACTGCCAGACCGACAACTCCACTGCTCACGTTTTTCATTTCACAGTAGCATTCACCCTCACACTCTCTCGCTCAACTAAAGTTATGCACTCGCTACTCTACACTACTCTGACCAATCAGTGGTCTGCAGTGTTTGCTGGCTCACGTTTATCATCGGGACTAAACCCAAAATATTCTGTAACTGGAGTCATAGAGGTCCTGTAAATTGCCCTGCATTCCAAATGGCATACTGCAGCCACCCTTAAAAAAGTATGCAGTATGCATACAAGTGGGACATACATAACATTGTGCCTTGAACTTTGGCCCACTTGCTCATACACCCATCACAAAGGATTGTGGGTCAGAATAGCCAGAAAAGCATGGTGGCTTGCATACTGCAAAATCCAGCTGGATGCAGACGGACATCCTGGTGTTTTTTGGCACACTGCATTTGACATACTAAATCTTTTTCTGCCATACTAAAGAGTATGGTAGTATGGGCACTGGAATGCTTGCTGCACAGCACAGCACCTCAATACTGCCTCTCTGTATCACTTTAATTGGAAGAAAAGTGCCTGTGTTTTTGATGTTTTGAAAATCATACGGTCGGATTTTGAAACTTTTTTCAACTTCTGAAGGGGGGGCATGCCACAAAAAGTTTGGGAACCACTGTTTTAATCTCTGATGACATATTATAGTCATTTTATGATAAATTACAGTACATATATTACAGATTTCTCCTTTAACTGTGTAAACTTGTCATATATCGCTCAACTGACCTTGATTAATTCCACCTCTTTGTGATATTTGCTCATAAGCTGAATAAGTGCCCCTATGCTGCTTCACAAGTAGAGATGCTCTGATACTGAATCTATTCTGCAGTAACTTCTACTGCAGCCTCATTCTCACGCTGCTCCTCATCTTTCCTCCTGATAATTAAGTAACTCTGCTTTCTCTGCATCCTGGCAGTTCTTCAATACGAGTGGTTGAGTCATTCACCTTTAGCATCACAGTCTCACACTAATTTGTAAAATGAGCAGAAAGTCACTCTTACTTCTACTTTTCCCTCCTCAGTCTGAATCCGTCCTTACCTGGTGTCTGTCCGACAGAGGTGCGTCAGTCGGGTCTTCCTGGCTCCGTTGGGCTCCAGCAGGTAGAGGCAGGAGTGGACGTGGGCCCTGACTCCTTCCGACAGCACCTCAGGGTGCTCTGTGGACACAGAGGACAGGTACAGAGGGCCAGAGGATGGGTCTGCCTGCCAGGTCCTGAGGAGAAGGACAAAGAGATTATCAGGAAGGAGAAACAAAAATGTGCTAAAAACCTGACTCTGTTTTAGCTGTTGCAGTTCTAACTCCAACACTCTGTTAGGACCTGTTTACACACAGTATTAACATGCATCTTGGGTGATCCGACCACGAGTGGACAGCTCTGTGTGCAGGTGTGAATGCACCCGAAATGCACTGGGATCCAATCACACAGACCACATTCTGAGGTTGTCTGAGCAGCGTGTGAGCCCATTATGTTAGCAGCGTGTACGCAGGATTGAAGGACGCCTTCTTAACATCTGTTTGATTTCCATTTTGCTCACTGTAATGCGAATTGTGTTTTTGGCCTCTCTTACCTGCCGAGATAAGCAGCAGATGTTTGTGATCACACTGTCTGTTTCAATTGATTTTACTATTCAACTAGTAACTGCAATATCTCCAACACCCCTTAAAAAATGTGTTTTAGAGTTGTTGAGTGAGGAGAAACGGCTACAGTAAATTCAGCATTAAATGAAAAACATGAAGTTGTTACTCTCCTTGTGTTACTTTGTCGCTCCATTGCTGCACTGGTGGCTACTTGAGCAGCTGTTTGAACGCACTGTTTAAGCGGTTTTCATCATTTACACTAAATTTAGGAAACAAGACAACATTTTATTGACGCTAAACATGTCAAATTTTATAGATACATTAAACAGTGATGATTATAGGCTTCTTCAGACCCCAAACTCCCTAAAAAAAAAGTGCTATTTTCTGAGTTGCTGAGTCAGGAGAAACTTTATAAACTTTACAAAACACTGTCTACAGCAAATTCTTAATTATTTGGGCCTTCTTGTAAATTCGGCAAATGTTACATATTAAGTTATGTCTTTCTTTGAGTCTAATTGTCCCAGCATGTTGGCTGCTACTGTTTACCCACCGGTTAAAAAGAACAACACATTTGGTCTTTGCAAACGGAAATGTAGCTGAAAGCCCCAAGACACCGAGACAAACAGGACAAAACAAAGATAAGAAGGTGACATGCAACAGAGATCCCCAGGGTGAACTGAATTTGAGATACTGCAGTTAAATCACTCACACCTTTGAACACAAAGACGCCTCCAAAGCTGTTCGTAAGGATAAGATGATATTCCAATATGTTTTTACAAACACGATGAAAATATTGTCTGTTTCAAAACGTGATATATCTCATAGCCATATAGCGCAAAACACATCTCGCATCAGTCCCTCATACACTGTCCTGCTGCCACAAATACTAGAGCAACAAATGTGGATCAATCCGCCGCTGAAAATAGTCCCCAGTAAATGCACAGTTTGAAAACTTCATTGAGCAACTGTTTTAGGAAATTATTAAACCTTTTTTTTTTTTAAATGAAACTACATATTTATGAGGTGTTTTTTAAAGTTTTACATCTTCAGTAGGAACCAATGGGCTTGGAGCTGAGAGGATGCATTAAGAGATAGACTAACATGTTGTTTTTGTTCTTTTTTTCTGGGATTTGATAACAATAAGAACATTTCTGAGTGATTAGCTTGTTTGACTGCCAAAGTGTTGATTTTAACGTCTTACTCAAAGTTCATGTTCACTATCATGAAGAGAGGAGATATGACAGAGCTACACGGTGCAATGTGATCCAGCTGCAAACACAGATACTGTCATCTCTCATATGACTTCAGGGTTGGATTAAAATTTCATCAACCCCGGTCGAACCTCACACACACACAGAAAACACACTGCTGTCTCCGACTTTAAATCACACAGACACTTTCAGAGTATTTTTGGCTTCGACTCGTCCGTCCTAGCCGCTCTGTAGAGCTCAGCAGGTTAAGAAGACCCAGAGGCCCGTGGAGCCCGGGGCTCGCCTTGCCTCATTACCTGAGCAGCAGGTGCTCCTGTAGGGGCTGGGAGCCCAGGCCATGGCCCTGGCCCTGGAGGAGGTAGCGGTAGACTTCGGCGTCCTTGGACAAGGTCTGGACGACTGCGGCCTGGCGCAGGCTGCTGTCCCACAGCTCCTGCTCCCTCAGCAGCCGGTGAAGCAGCTCCTTCTGGGGGGCCTCCACCTCTACGGAGCCGCGCCACATCCACAGAGGACAACCGTCATCCATCTGCGGACAAGTGGAGAATTACAACTTAGATGCTCCTGTATGTGCACTATGAAAGATCATTGCCTGCTTTATTGCCTTAAAAGACTGATTTGGATTTTTTCAAGCCCATCTTAAAGGTACATTTCTCCCAAAATAAAGAATACATATTGTTCTCTTGTCCTACAGTGTTATTTATCCATCTATACTGTTTTGGTGTGAGTTGCAGAGTTTTGCAGTTATCGGCCACAGAGATTTCTGCTTTCTCTCTAATATTATGTAACTAGATCCATCCACTAGAACTCCTGTGGTGCTCAAAACACCAAAAGATGCATTTGAATTTCCAGAAATCATGACCCAGTTGCTCAGAATAACCCACACACCTTGTTGTGAGCAGTTTCATGTAGGAACTACTTTCTTTCTGCAGCAGAATCTACCGGAATTACTTTAAAATCTACCAGAACTCTCTTTCTAATAGAAAGAAAGGAAGAAAGAAAGTAGGAGTGAGCTGTCACTATAATATGATACTCACATGTCAGGTACATTGTAGGCCAGTTGCAGGCCAATGCAAAATGTCAAAAACCTGAACAAATAATCATGGCGCAAAACCATCTTACAAGTAATGTGAGGAAGCTTTTTTCCTCATGATGTCTCAATTTGTGAAGCTCTTGCACATGTGCATTTGATTCAGAAAAGGCTTAACGATGTCAGGTGGTAGTAGTATGAAGAGCGAGAAAGACGTGTGTGCAGGAAATCATATTTGGATCAAGCACAGGACCCTCACTCAGGAAACTGGGAAATGTGTGCCATGTAAATCTAAAATTTTTAAATTTAGACTTGATTGACGTTTTTCGTTTTTGGTTGCACTTTGGTTAGGTCTAGACAAAAAAAAAAACTACTACGACTACTACTACTACTTGGTTAGGTTATGGAAAAGATCATGGTTTGGGTTAAAATAATAAGTCAAGGTTGACTAATGGACTAAACTGCGGCTTTCTGCCAGAAAGACCCAAAGGCAAAATTATCCCAGGTGTGAGCCACATGTTAAGGACCATTGTGTATGATTTAGTGGCATCTAGTGGCGGTGAGTTTGCAGATTGTAAACACCTTGTCTCACTTTCGCCTTTATTATCTGCCATATTCTGCCAATTAACCCCCCTAAAGTGTACTTAATTGTGGTTAGTGCATTCTCTGATTTTCTAAACACTGCAGCCAATTAAACTTATTTCCTTGCTTTCTGAGATCTTCCCGAAGCTGTCTTACAACTTGTTTCCATGTTTCGTATTACTAACAGGACACTCAAGCATCCAGATAATCAGATTTAATCTGCAAACTGACAGCCTGGTTTAAATTAGCATGTGTAGAAATTAAACTCTACCTTCTTGAAGGACAGCTCCACGTGCTCCGGAGCTGGGTGGCTCTCCCAGCCTCGGCTCTTCTCTCTGGCCTCCTTCAGGAGGTGCTGGGTGCTCAGCTGCAGCTTGCTCCTCCTCTCCTCCTGCTCCTCCTCACCTCCGCTCTGACCGGGGGACGCCGGGCTTCCTCCCTCCTCACAGGGGGAGTCGTCTCTGAGACACTGACCGGGCCAAAACTCTGGAAGCTACAGCAACAGGATTTTATTTGTTGATGTTATTCTGTCCCTTCAGCTTTAAAAATGTTTTCAGGTTGTGAGTTTTTGTACCTGGAAGAGTCTCTGGGCCTCGGTGATCATGTTGGCCAGACCCTGCGTGGCAGCCAGGTTCTCGCTCAGGTCCCGCTGGTCTGGGCGGCCCAGGCTGTACTTCCTGTGACTCGACCTGCAGCAACAATAACACAGGAAAAAAGGTCAGTTTATTAAGGCAGACATCTGCTGTTTTGGTGTTTTGTATGACAGATCAAAAACTATGAAAAAAGTGGTTCTGTGCATTTTCTAGAGAATAAGTGGCTGTTGTCAGAACCACAATAAAAACCACCATCACTTATCCGTGAAACAAACTAAAGACCCGCCTAACGACAGATGAAGAAGACAGATGGCTGCTCCTCTATACTCCAGCGAGATCTTTACAGGAACAGTGTGTGAAACATGTGACACGTCTACTTTACGTCAGTGATGGCAGCTTCATGATGCAGTGAGTGTTTGTGCCCATCAGCTGATGCAGTTTTACCAGAAGCTGACAGGAATCAGCAGCATCGCATCACAATTACAGCCACTGACAGATTCAGGTTATTCTGGAAAGCCTTCATGTTGCATCGCTGAGGTTTACTGGAAACTAGCAGATTCACAGGAAGCTGTTTTATTTGATTGTATTTGATATGAAGTTTTTTCTTTTGGGTCGTTTTAGTTTTTGATGACTAAGAAAAAGTTGGAAGGAAGAGCGTTTTGTCTTTTCAGCGCTGCAAAATTGGGAAATTAGACTCCAACACTCAGAACAAGCCGAGGCGGTCCGGCAGGCGGTTAGACCATTAAAAAGTATATATCAGAGAAGGACGACGAGTTCTGTCAAAGCAGAAACATGAGCAAAAAGACGCCTAGATGAGATTTCATAGATCTGTGTGAGAACAGCTGCGAGCAGCAGTCAATTTTATAAGTTATTGTTCCCAGCACAAAGTGTGACATGATTTCTGACAGGCCGGGACGTTGGCTTCCAGGAGCAGGGAGGCACAAAGTGCTGATTGTGTCGTTATGTCATTTCCATCTACTGTCCCGTCAGCCTGAGGGGAGGAAAAAGGAAGAGGTGGAGATGAAAGGAAGGGAGGAAAACTACAGGAGGAAGAGGAGTTAGTGAAAGGAAAGTCTGATTATAAGCATGAGAAAGGGAAAATGAGGAGGAGGAGGAGATATCGGGAGGAAGAACAGAAGAAAAAATGTGGATCAGAGAGACGATGTGACAGTTTTCAGTGGCGTTTTCTGTACCAGCACTGTGTACAGGTTATCAATTAAAAATAAAGGGAAAAAATGTGCCTAGTACTTTTTTTTCTCTTTGCTGCTGTATCAAAAGAGGTATTATTGTTTTTTGACAGTAATATTGTATCTAAGTTTAAAATCCTGGTATCATTTTTCTTATTGTCCTTTTTTTTTTTTTTTTTTCCTTTTGTCTGTTTTTGATTCTTTTATGTAGTTATCTTGATTTTGAATGCTGTTCTTTGTCTTGTACTTGTCTTTCTCTATAGTTGATTATATACCAAAAAAAAATGAGAGTTATGCTATAAAAGGCCTGTGTTGTAAGTCAGAATGACGGATGATTTATGAAATTCTCTCAAAAAAAAAAAACAAATTGCATAAATTTCTGGTATTTTCACACCTATCTGGAAGCTCACTGATCGATTGCACTAAATCCTACATGGTGCTCCTTTAGGAAAATTGCGTTAGTTATGAATAAATAACTTAAGACACTTAACTTACTCATTTACAGAGGGAGAAAACACAAGCAGTGCCACTTCCACGTCACTTGTACTGTTCTGTATTTGGACAGTTCTTTGTGCTCCATCTGCTTGAGTCTGCTCGCTGCATGTTAGGAGGAGGTGTAAAAGTGTGTAACAGTGTGCAAGTGTGTTTGCTTCCACTGTTGCTAAGGAATGCATTCATGCATAAATACAGTGAATACACTTGTGCAGCATAAATTGTGAGTCTGCACACACTGATGGGACTGAATGTCTCCTAATAATTAGGTTCATATCCCACTAATACAAATCACCAGCTGCACAGCCATTATCATTCTCGGCAGTCTCACTCTGTCCCCTCACTTTATCTTCCCTCTCTGTCACCTCTCTCTATCTGCTCCCTCCCCTTTATAACTTCCTGCCCAGCAGGACTCTGCGCTGAACAGCAGATAGAAAATATCTTTCATATCAGGGAGTGAAGCTGAGGCCGGATGGAAATTGGTGGAGGTTATGTAACGTGCTCTCTGTGTAAACTGTGCTGACAGCTTTTCATTACAGAAAGAAAATGTGTGTTTTGGGTGTGTGTGTGTATGTGTGTGTGGGTAACAGCTGGTTCTGATCCAGAGGTGATGTCATCTGTGAGAACTGAGAAGTTTGGAAACATGACATCTGATGAAACAAAACATGTTTCCATGGCACCTAAATGTCAGCCTGCTGTGGGTGACAACCAACACACACACACACACACACACACACACATTCAGACACACATGTCACACACACACATTAACCAAAAGTGAAGTCAGGATTCTGAAGCTGAATCAGAGGCTCAGATTTAAGTGAACCGTGATGAAGTAAGCAGACTGTTGTTGTAAGAAAATATTTTTTCAGCTTTTTTTGCACAGAATTCAATCATATCCTGTGTGATCACTTGAACATTTTACGGTGCTGTTGGATTCGCTGTGAGTAAAATACAAAACTACAGAACTACACAAATTAGACCCAGGTTGTTAAAAACAAATTTCACAAAGATTAGTATCTCCCCTTTTAGGCAGCAAATGGTTTGCATTCATTTCAGTGTACTGTAAAAACCAACTTGTCGAGATCTGAAACTTCATTGTGGTCTTTAAAGTGGGGCTGTACACTGTAAACATGAAAAAGTTGAGAAAACACAAACTTTCAAGGCAACGTACTAAAATTACTACAATTACTTACTACGATTTTTGAATTTTGTAGTTAAGTATGTAGTAATTTACCTTCTTCTTAAAAAAAAAAATTGAGTAAATCATGAAGTGAAAGTGAAATGTTCTGCGATGAACTGCGACTTGTCAGGTGTACCCGCCTCTCGCCCAAAAGTCGCTGGGATAGCTCCAGCTCCCCGCGACCCTCACGGATAAGCGGTCAGAAAATGGATGGTGATGATAATGGTTAATGTTTTGTACAATTGAAACCATTTAATTTTCAGGCGCCTAAATAAGGACAAATAAGGTTCAGATTCAAATTTATCTAAAGAAGAAAACTAAAGTATATCAACAAAGGATTACAGGCTGGCAAAATTCTTATAAATTTATTTCCAAACCTAAAAAAAATGAGTTTTTCTATTGTAGTAAGTTGCCTTGAAATTTTGAGGTGTCTCAACTTTTTTTTTTTACAGTGTATGAGGGACTTCAAGTCACATAGTGATATCCAGTCAGTGTATTATTTACAGTAGATGGTGGCTGGCACACCTCCACTGGGTCAAGCAGCAAAACGTAGTTTAGCAGCCTTAAAAAAAATCAGTTTAACATCAGTTTAAGTGAACACTATATTTGGGATATTTTTATTACTTTATCTTGGCATCAGACAGCCTTTTCTGACTGAAAACTAAAGTTATAGTGCTTGTTGAATCGTTCTCTCCCCACCACCAGACTCCTTTGACAAAAACAGTAATTTTATGTTGCAAGACGCAAGAGCTACTGGTTTACCAGAGCCTCAATCTGTTGGATTTTTTGTGTCATTTTGTGGCTTTGGTGTTGTAAAGAGTTAGTTTGGATTCACCAAAGTCACACAATAACACAAACTAACAAATAGAGGGAGCAGTAGACTAGAAACTCCTGTGCTCTGACAGGTAGAATTAATGTTTTTGCCAAAGGGGTTTGGTGGCTTTGCAAAGAGGGATATTTGGCTTATATAATGGTGGTTTCCCACCAGAAAAGGCTGTCTGACAGCAAGGTTAAGTGTTGAAAGTATTCTAAATATAGCGTACAATTAAACTGATAGATTTTCTATGTGGCTAAAATATACTTTGCTGCTGACCCTGTTCCCAGCAGGTCATTACTTATTTCCCATGCTGGTACTGTCTGCAAACTGGGCCACCCATCATCTACTGTTGGTACTGCACTGACTATGGGTAAGTACCTCATACAACCACACTTCTAATAATCTGAACTATCCCTTTAATATGATGCAATATACTAGAACTAGCTTAGTTTTATTTGTTGGCGGAGTAAAATTCTCAAAACCGCCCTTAGTGATGTGTTCAAGGACACGCCAACATCCAGGCACTGATGAAAGCACAGAAATGACGAGCTACGTTTGTCAGGAAATAAACTCCAGATTAAATGTCACATAAACAATTTGCAGTTAATGAGCTCAGAACTATTTGAGTTGTTATGAGCTTTTATATTAGGCCAACAAAACCAAAATTTAAATTAAAGCAAGGCACACGAAGTGGACCTAACATCATTGGTCTTACGTAACTGCTGTTAAAAGTTATGTAACTCTGACAATGTGGGTCGGACACCAAACTCCCTCCATCCAATTCTGTCTTTTACTGAGACGGTGTGGACAAAGTAAAATTTCCATCGTTTGAAAAAGACCCGACCTCTTCCAAGATGTTTAACAGAATAAAACAGAAAGCATCTGCTCACCTGGCTGCGTTGGCGTCCCTCTTCAGGGTGTTGAGGTGGAAAAGCGACGGCGCCAGGCAAACTGCAATGTTGGTTGGCGTCATTTGGTTCTCGTCCACGCAGGCAACGACATCCCGCAGGAAGAACAGCAGCGTTCTCAGCGCCTCCCTGTTCTCGTCAGGAAGCAGCAAAATGGCCGCCTGAGCCGCGACCAGCTGCTGATCCTTTGGGAAATCTAGAAGAAGAAAGCTAACCAGTTAATTTTTTTAAAATCCTGTTACTGCAATGATTATATTTCTCCTGCAAACTTAAAATCTGCAGATTCATCTTCATGATATATTGTGGGGCTACTGAAATGAACGACAAAAATTAATTTAAAAAAAGTTTTAAAAGTTTTTGAAAAATGGCCATGATCAGAAGTTCAAATGGGTAAAACCACTGGTGTGGGCCACAGTGTAACAGTTTAAATTCAAAGATTCCCTCTATAAACATTAGCTTATCCAGGCTGGACATGAATTAGCATGCTAATGCTAGCATGTCAACGTGTCACAGCTACTATGATTAAAATGTGTTGCTGCCTAATTGGTTGCGTTTACTGTGTTCACGAGAACAGTCTTATGAGCACCCCTCAACCCGGTATTCACAATCATTTTGGAAGTTTTCCACAAGCCCCGAGTTCACAAACTGTGACGCATTTGCTGACAGTTTCAGAAATAGCATTCTTCAGGAGACTGTAAGTTAATATATTTAGTTTTAGATGTAGAGTTTTTCTTTGATGTTGGTATTTCAAACAGCCTCATCTTTTCATTATGCCTTTGAATTTCCCGCATTACGTAACCTGCTCACTAGCTTCCTAAATTTTTAGCCTCAGTGTCCTCTAGATGGCGACAGTTTTAGCGTCCATGTTGACATTGCCTCGCAGCGGCGTTCGTATGACTTAACCACTTGAATGTCAAGCATATCATGTACATAACTATCTATGTGGTAACCACGTGCCCATGAGTTTCATTTGAAGTCAGCAAATGATTGGATGCAAACATGCTGATATTTAGCATACTTGTTAGCATGCTAAATGAGAAGGGCCAAAGAAATAGAAAAACTGGTGAGTTTTGGGGTTAGTGTACCTTGCTAGCTAGCGAAAATTACAGGTACTTAAAACTGTGGCAAATTACCACAAATACAGTACTACTGTAAGGAGTTATAGAGGGTGAAGTTAGCTAGTTAGTCAATTACAGTTACTTTTGAGTTTTTGTCCACACCAACCTCCAAAATCAACAAAATATTAAAGTTCCTTGTAGTGGCTTTAATAGTAAAATTTACACTTTTTACCTCACATTCAGTCCAAATACACCTTAGATTGCTAATATGACTTTATGTTTGCTTTATCAAGAATGCATGCTTATCTGTAAACATGCTAACAAGTTAACAGACAAACATACTGCTAAAAGCATGTCAGCGTTTAGAAAATAATAGAACATAGCACATTAGCAGATCGACCTTGGAGTAACACAGCTAGCTGGTGTTGCTAATCAGTACAGTTGGTTTATCTCTTTATTGTCTTCTGTTCAGTGTTTTTTCATCAAACTTTACTGCTTATTTTACAAAGTGAGCAATCAAATTCACGCAGGTAGAAATGCGACCTTCTCAATACGAGTCACGCAGTAACAGTAGTGAGCGCTCACATTGGTAAATGTGGAGGAAGGACTCGCAGAGCTTGCTCGTGAAGATGGGTTCAGGCAGGTCTCTGACGTACTGCTTCACCATGTCGGCCACGTCGAAAGCAGACTGACTGTCGTATGAAACGCCGTCTGGGTCAGACTCCACCAGCTCACGGAGGTACTGGATACGAGACTTCACCCCTGACTTCCGGAAAAGACCCACCTGAGGGAGAGCACAATACAAATTAAATAAAAACCTTGATATTCTCTGCTATTTTTCTCTTTCCATTTTTCTTTCTTTCCCTTTTTTTCCCATGGTTGTATTAAAATATCGCAAAATATGGAGGCTGAGAACAGTGTACTCTTATCTCATTATCTCCAGATCCCAAGTTAATTTTTTTGTTGCGATTTATAGCTGTTTTTCTCTTGATAATGGGTTAATTTTTCCTGTTATGCTGAAAACAAAAGGTAGATTTCTCAAGATAACGAGAACTTGAGAAAATGATTTGTTTTCTTGAGATCACAGGATGAGGAGAACTTGATTTCAGCCTTCAGCCTTTGAGGACTGATCCAAATATTATCTAGATAAGATAACATTTTCTCGAAATATTACAAAATAAATAACTCATGATCTCAAGATAACCACATTAAAAGAAGTGATTGCAACCGTGGCCATTCTTGGCTTCCATAACAAAAAGCAATGAATGTATGAGATTTATTTAATTAATTATTAAAAAAAAGGCATCTTATGGTCTTTCGCTCCATTACCTGGTCCAAACACTCGGTCCTCAGGTAGAGCAGTGCTCTGAGGATGCTGGGAGGAAGCGGCTCCCCTGTCTGCTGGACACTGAGGAGCAGAGGAACCCCAAAGACCCGCCGGCCCTTCATCTCGGTCACCTTGGTCTTCCTCAGCGGTTTAGGAACAGTCCTGCAGGAGACAGAGACGTCCATTAAATCCTGCAGTGCTCCGATTATTAGGAAGCAATCAAACAGCATTGACTTGTGCTGGGGGAAAAGTTACGGAAATTAAAGTATGCTCAAAAATTGTTTTGCAAATGTCTTGGGAATTTGTAATCTCAACCAGTCAGCGATAAAAAAAAAAAAAAAAAAAACGCTCAACTTGGCTGCTTTTGAATGCGTTTCCTTTTGAAGGAAGAGCCAAATAAACATTTTTTGATTACATAAGTCCCCAGTGATCGCTAAAATGTGTGTGCCATTCAAATCAGCTCTGCAGGAAAAACATGCAGGCATGGAGAAACCATGGAAGTCGATCAAAGAGATTATACTTTTGGAAAGACTGTGCTGAAGTTTGCTCATGTTTCTGAACTGATATCAGCGACCTTTAACCATTAATACCAGTGACCGACTTTTTTTTTTGTTTTCTTTTCTATGTTGTTCCAGATGCAGGGGACCCAAAAAGTCAATCTTTTGGAAAACGTTAGCAGCAATGCTTTTTAGCTTTTAACTCTGAGAACTGTGGGGCAGAGTGCACTCTGGATAAAAATGCAGTCCTGTTTAAAAAGAGAGAAAAGAGACATCCAAAGCACTCCAACAATCAGTAATGAAACCTCTTCCCTACTCGGCTCATCATCCTAAAAGTTATAAAAACACACATCAACCCCGCAGCTTTCACAAAAGTGCACAGTCACAGAGAGAAAATGGTATCACACACGCACTCGAAATGCTTTTCAACTCTCTTTCAGTGTTTTTTACTTCCATATCTAACAACGGCTTTAGGGAACAAAATGGCTATTTTGGGGAAAGAGCCTCCGAGTATCAGCCATCCCAATCAGAAGTTAATTGCTGTATTTTTAATCATGCACTCATTTGGCATCAGTGATTAAATCGCTGAAATGACAAGACATGAGCTAATCGTTGAAGCCTGAAGAGTTTTTTTTTTTTTTCTGTTTTACGGGCTGTAGTGATGTTGAGTTGTGTCCATTTCAGTTTTAGTCTGTAAGTTGATTTAAATGTTTTGGATCCAGTGATGCAGAGGTTAAAAGGATAGAGCAAATGGAAGTATAGATGGATCCAACAATGTACTAATAGATGTAATGATTTTCCAACATAAATCTTTGTTAACAATGTTTCTCTTACATTTTACCCACCGGGTCACCCACGGAAATGTTGTGTAACAGGTAAAAAATATATTTATGTATATTCATGTGTGCAGGCACAAGTAAAAATGAAGTAATTATGGGTGGACAGCAGGCGAGAACAATAATATAATACAATAAAATAATGTTTTTTCCCTGAAAAATCAGAAATGAAAATGATTGTGCAGTATTTTAAACATTTATATCCGCTAATAATATAAAGCCTAATCAGCCGACAGGATTTTATTGTGAAAGCCGTTTTTGACCTTTAACTCCACATCACGCCAAACAATGGGACGTCACCGTTTGATCCGCCAGCGAAGAAGGCTATCTGATAGCTAGCAAAGGGAAAGATGGCAGTATATGACAGATACTGATCCAAAAAACTCAAAATGTGTACATGAAATTATCAGCGCTCACTGATAAGATTGAATATTTTTATTGCAGCACGGCAGCAGAGCAACAGACGCGTTTCGGCCCTCATGTTTCCTCAGTGAACACTGAAGATTACAGAAGAACGGTGTCATATGTGTGTAACACTTATTCTTGGAAATAATGAAGTCAGTATTGAGCGAGGTGGTGTTCTGTTTTATACCTGGACAATATAACCAAAGTGGTGCAGATGGAAGATAATTATCTGGTCAAAGTTCTACTTAGAAGAGGAAGGAAGGCCATCACAAGACATAGACAGTGGTTAGATCAAGTGAAGGAGAGAATGACCTACTTTCTCAGAGTAAAAGAAGATGTGTTTAACAGAAAATGGGGAAAATGGATCAGGGTCAGAAACAAAGACTGGCACCGTGTAATTTTTATTGATAATTATGTAAATTTTATAATGCTTCAAATAGAAAATAACACAGCAAACTTTATTATTAGTTGTAAACTGAAACGCACTCTTTGGAAATGCAAAATGTGCATAAAATGATGTGATGGATGTATTCTTTTTTCACTGAATGAATAATGCTTTTCCCAAACCAGCCTAAAACTAAGTCTAACAACTTTAAACAAGTCTACAGGAGTGTGATTTGTGATCTAATCACATTTTGTGGGATGAATAAAAGAGAACGAGGTGTCTAAGTTGTATTATTGTCACACAATGCAGTCTGAGTTGAAGGAACACGGTGTTCACATAATCTGAGTAAGAGCGAGCGATTTGCACTTCAGAGTTTGTGCTTGTTTAAAACTCCCTTTGTTCAACAATGTTAACTAGACGCTTAATTCCTTTTTCCATCAGACGTCAGGTCTGATATGATTTCTGTCCACTTTCCCTCCCTTTCATGTGATTTATTAAGTTTTAAATAATGTGCTGCGTTGAAGCAGTTGGAAATGCTAAAACACAGCCACCTGAACTACAGGAAGCCTCGCTGGTGCTTTTCAACCTGCTGCCACAGAGCGGCTGTTTTTACCTCAGTTTCCCCGTCCTGAACACGTGTTTGATCCTTAAAATTAAAGACGAATATCTGTGAGGAGTAATTTCAGGAGGGGTTTCTGTTCAGCGCTCAGTTCCCACATTCAGCCTTATCTCATTGAGCATAACAACCTCGGCAAAAATCTAATTGGTTTTCTACCAAAGCATAAAACAAGCAGGTCATGTGTTTACTCAGAACTCGTTAGAAAACACAAATGTTACGCAGAGCAAACAAGCAGAATATCTGAATGTTTTATTACTCTTAAAAATGAATTTGTCTCAATTTTGCATGAGGGCTTATTCCAAAAACAGCGTAGGAGGCAAAACACTGATCTCATTAGATCCATTTATGTCAATAAAAAGTGCAGTGAAAACATCCTACAGTATGTTTTAAACAAGCTACAGAGTGATTTCAACAGTCTGGAAACACAATTTGTGCCCAAATTCTTGTTGTTCCCTCCTGCTACTACTGTCCTTAAGGCTTGCCGTACCCTCATTAACTATGTTAGGCCTCTGTAAGGACATTACAAACACAGAGTGGAAAGGGCCTAAACTTTTGCACTTTTTACTTTCATGCAACCAAAGCCCACACAAACATTATAACTTCGACTACTGGTTCCCAACCTGGGGTCCCGACCCCCCTTAGAGGGACATCAGAAAGCACAGGGGGTCCCCAAGACTTTGTCCGCTCTGAGGTCCTCACAATTAGCTTTGCACATGTGAAATGACATGACTATTATAAATTACTATTATAAACCAAGCTAAGATACAAGTTGGAGGAAGGGGGGGGGGGGGGGGGGGGGGCTCAAAGGAAAAAAGGTTGGGAAACACTGACTTAAACCACAGACGGAAAACAGAACCAGACCAAAATCTCTTCCCAGATTATGCATTTATATGCTGATATCTGTTTTGACTACATGTCTTTGTTAAATACTTGATTCTGATTGGTCAGTTAGGGCTTTCTACAGTCTGTTATTTATGTAGACACAGTGCTGATCATAGACTCTAGAATAGCAATATAATTTTTTTGGTAAATAATCATGAAATAAGTTGGGTAATGTACAGTGAGCAGGTCATTATTGTCAAATAAACCCCGTCAGGATGATTCGCAGCAGGGTCCTGCATCAACCTGTCGGAAATAATGACACGCTCACTGTACATTATCCCTTACATCCTTCACCAACTATATGTTAAGCCACTATAAGGACATTACAAACACAGAATGGCAGGGACCTAAACTATTGCCAACCCATTAAACATTAAGTTAAAGTTAAGTCAATTTAAAAAGTTAATCTAACTTTGCGCTCAACAGCTCCATTGCAGAGATCTGGTTAAATGAAGACATGCGCAAAACAAATATTTTCAAACAATTTTCAATGTTTGTTTTTTTGGCATTGACCTCAACCACCTTCAAATCACGTAGCTGCATTTAGATATAACTGTCTGTCTGTCAATCTGAAGTGAACTTTCGAAATTTTGCACAAAAAAAAAGGGAAAATTTGAGCTAACCACATTTCCATCAACTTTTTTGTCAGAAGAAGCGGTATAGGCTACATGAAGAGAAGAAGAGCTTACAAACTGGAAATAAAACCAGTTGTTTGTCAACTGCCAATAACCCTCAGACAAGAAGAAGAAGAAGAAGAAGAAGAAAGAAGAAGAAGAAGAAGAAGAAAAACAAAACAGTCACCTTTGTCATCTACAAGAGAAAAATGGAGAGAGGTCTTTAAGATTTTTTTCAATTGGGAAAGTTTCAATTCTTTCATGGCCTCCTTCTTCTTCTTCTTCTTCTTCTTCTTCTTCTTCTTCTTCTTCTTCTTCTTCTTCTTCTTCTCCTTTTTCTTCTTCTAATTGTGCAGTTTCCATCAGTCTTTCCTAACGCAATGCTTTATAATGCACAGGCAAATACACTGATGGAAACACTGTTTATAAGATGCTTATAAGCAGAACTGACAGTGGACAGAGACACTGTGTGACCTTCTATAGAAAGGGAATCTAATAACTCACAATGCCTCAACAGTTAACCGGTGAGCAGGTTTTTCCAGGAATACAAGACCCAAGGTGAGGCGACCCGCAGTCCTCCTTGGTGTTTTTTTTGGAAGGGAGTTTATAACTCTTGAAACACGCTGTTGTTTTTTTTTTTTTTCAAGCCAAGGCAAGGTTGCACCTGAGCCATGAATAATGAATGAATTTTCTAAACAGGCTGCCTAAAATATTTACCCTCCGCCCGCCCACCTGCCCTCCTTTCCACAGTTGTTTCCTTGAAGAAGTTTCTCAGTGCAGCTGTGCAGGAGCGAACGCTCTAGGAATACAGTTGTTTTTACAGAGTTTTGCTTCTGCTTAGTCTGCCCTCAACCTCAGCTGAACCCTCACATTTCTTTTCAACCGTGAAATCACCAAACTCCATCCATTCACATTTCTTACCAGTTCCAGCCCTGCTTGCTGGACGGGGAGTATTTGTCCATCAGAGCGGTGAGTTTGAGCAGGGCGAGTTTCTGCAGCAGGAGGAACTGGGAGACGGACTGGTTCTCCACTCCTGGACTGGTGGGCAGAGAGGGCAGGCTCTGCTCGCTGGACCAGTGCAGCTGCTGGCTCACTCTGCTGGACACACAGCAAACACACATTTATAAGTGCCAGTTTTTAACAGGAAAAATGGGAACTAATTATATTATACATACAGTAAAATTACTGAATTCAAATGATGTTCTTTTCTCATCAATCCTGACAGAAAAGCCTTTGGATTTGGTGAAATAGAAAAAAAAAAAAAACACATTCCACTATGTGTTATGATAACTTAACTTCGACCATGTGCATGAGATCCAAAAACACAGCAACACACAAGAGAAAATATTGGATCAATGATCAAACTAAATTAACATGTAGTACCATATTCTCAGCAACAGATGTACTTTTTAAATTTAGCATGCAGCCCAACTGTATGTGCTGGATGCTAATATTCTGACAGTTAGCATACGGCATTTCATATGTTAGCATAACATGATCACAGATAGTTAGCATGCTAATGTTTGTGTCGCTCATTTCTACTTTGTCACGTATGGTTCAGTTTTAGGAGGTATTTTAACTACTGTGCTGATGTATGCATGTTGTGTAACTTTCCCACCTTAGCATATTAGCATGCAATGTTAGCCTTGATATCAGTGTGCCCTACAGCTAACTGGAATTTGGAATTGGTCCAAGGAGCCATTAAGCAATTTACACACAAGAATGCTAATGTTAGTATAAAGTTCCAAGCACAAATAAATTTAGCATGCCTTAATATTGGTGTGTCAGATGACAGGTGGTATGCTAATGTTTGCTTGTGCTTGTCTTGTTTATTTCTATATTGTCAGATTTGGTTCAATAGGTACGCCTGTACATAGCATATTAATGTAAGACTTGGATAAAGGCTATAATTAGCAGATACACGTGAACACGTGAACAACTGATGGATGTCAACATGCTGATGTTTAACATGCAACAGTCAGTATGTAGCAGATAGACTACTGCAGTGCTAATGATAGCATGTTAGTATAATTAGCATGCTATGTTAGCCTTAATCTCCAGATACTAGATAATATTAGCACACCAGAAATCTAATGTTAGTTCCGAGCACAACTTAAGTTAGCATGCTTTAACTTTGGCATATCAGATCACAGATAGCTAACATGGTAATGTTTGTCCTGTTCATTTCAACATGGTCACATCTGGTTAAACTTTAGGGTCGCATGTGGCCATACATTTATTAATGTTAGCATTCAGCTAAAAGCTATAATTAGCATGTAAGCATGTTAACAACAAGCAGATGTTAACATGCTGATATTAAGCATGTAGTGTTCAGTATTTTAGCATGTTAGACTGCTACTATGCTAATGCTAGCACATTAGTCTGATATGCTGTCTTAGCATTCAATGTGCATGATGACTGATGGAGAATTAGGTCATTAGTTAGTCAGCTGTCATGAATTGAAGTACAGTTTCTGACCTGTTTGTGGTGCTAGATGAAAAGTCAGTAAGTCAGCAAAATAAGTTATTAATTAATTGTAATTTATCAAATAGTTTAGTTTAATCAAAGTGCTGGACTAACAGGCATTCCTGCCTCTTGAGCTACGATGATAGTGTGGTTAAAAAGCATAAAGACAATGTATGTGTGTACAGCACACCCGCAGACACACACTGTAATTGGCCAACTATATTAAAACTACGCCAGTAAAACATGCACAGAGCAGAAAATGAGAAACAAGCAGCGTCCATTAGCACACAGTCGTGATGATGTGGCTGACTTTACATTACAGGAGAGGCTTCATAACTTTTTATTGCTCTATATCTGAGAACAAATGCAACAACTAAGAGATATAAAAGCGGCTCTATAAAGAGACGATCAAAGTTGTTCACCATGAGGTTACTGGCTTTTATCTTGAGTGCCTCACAGTAATGACTCCACCTTCACTTTGGTTGATGCCTGAGGGAATAAATCCCTGTAAATGTCATTATTAGTGCTCCGCTGGACACAAAGGCTCACATTTACAAATGTCCAGAGCAACTTATAAAGTGTCCAATAATCAGTTTGTATTTTCCTTGTACTGAATTTTGATGACCCTGATCTGTTTTGTGAAACATTTTGAGTTAGACTGCTTGTGAAATATGACATGCTCTATAAATAAAACTAATTTAACTGCAGTTTTCATCACTGTTTTCTCACCTGCTCCTGGGTTGCGGCGATCTCTCCTTCACATCCTCTTCATTGTCTGGTACCTTCTCGCTGCCCTCCGTCTCCTCCTCTTCCTCCTCCGTCTCTCCTCGGATGCTGCACCTCCAGGTGGATGTGACTGGGGGACGACGGGCAGGGGGAGGCGGCCGAGGAGCCGTGGGCTGGTGAGTCCTGGGAGGAAGAAGAAGAGGAAGAGGAAGAAGAGGAGGAGGTGGAAGAAGTAGAGGAGGAGGAACCCCTCTGACTGTCGTCCTCGGACAGATTTTGGGACCAAGTGGAGACCAGTTGCTGGAGGTCGCTGATCCGCTCCAAAACGCTGTCCAGAGCTGAGAAAACGTCTTCACCTGCCAATAGCCGACTCACCTGAGGAAGAAAAGAAAAAGAAATACAGAAAAATTCCCACATAAGAGACTTTTCTCATCATTTATCACCAAAGCCAGCTGATACCCCCAGTGTGATGGCTCAAGGACACACTAGGTTTAATAAGAAACTTCACTATAACAAAATAAAACTACAAATATTCCATTTTTCGATTATACAGGCACAGTTTTATGTCTCTTGCTTTCCTTTGTTTTCACGTATATGTATAGTCACATTGTCAGAAACTCATAATAATGTGGCCAAAGTTTCAAATGATGAGATTAAACATATGAAAATGTAATCCCCGTGAGTAAAAAGTTCAGGTGTCGAACTGCTCTGAGTATGTTTCCCCTTCCTGATGTTGGCTCTTCATGGATTTCTTTTTTGGTCATCAGCTCCAGGTACAGCACACCCACGATGTACGGGGGTGCACTCATCCACCTGCTCAGCCTGACGAGGTGATTTGCAGTGGCTCTGACCAGGACTTAAAGAGACAGGCATAGTGAAACCGCTTGTTTCAGACAGAGGATGAACTGAGGGGCTACACTTACATAAATGAGGATTTTTGTAAAAACTGTGAATCATGCAAAGCTACTCTAGACCTAAAATAAAAATATAGAGCTTGAAGAGAACATAAGAGGCTCTCCTTAATGAGAAAACAAGAAAAAAATTTCAAAATATTTTTCCAAACTTTTGGTTGAAGGCTTTTCCAAATCAAGAAAACTCAAAGCAGCATCTTTAAAAATACAGTTTTTACAGTTTTTCTTTTACAACACTGCACTTTTTTAACGTCCTCTTCATGTCACTGATTCAGCAGATTCTAACTTAGGATTTCATTGCCGTACATCACTTTTGGATGAAAGGCATAACTCAATTTCTCCAAGGATCAGAAGTAAAAAATAACGGGTTCCTTAAAAGCCATTACCTAATGACTTCTATAATATTTTACGTCAGCTTTTACTTCCATGGCTGCCATCTTTTTGTCAAAGAGGGTTCCAACTTTATTCCAAATGGCTCCTCTTTTTCTTTAGACAGAAACACATCTGAAGCAGGATGATTAATGTAAGCAGTCGGAGATTATTGTACAGTTTCAATCTAAAATGGAATTTGATGCGAGCACTCACAAAATTATTCCCAGCTTTATGGGGAAACTCCATATGGAGCTTAGTTTGGCAGAATCAATATACTTGATTGAATAACCAGTGTTTTTATAGACTTTTATAGGTGATTTTTATCCTTTCTTCAGAGGAAAGGCAGCAGAGCCAAAGAGAGACAGAGACTTTTGATACGTATGGATCTGCAGTCAGTAAAATCTTTACTGAAGGGCACAGATGGCAGAATTTAACAGCTCTGTTACACAAAATAACCATAATATATTGTACATGTTGATCTCTAACAGTGACTCATCAATTACTTCACCAAGTAATCGCTTTCTGTTTGTCACTCTCTGACCTGTTCTGCTGTTTTGGAACAAATTTGTCTCTCCATCCACAAAGTCACTTGGTCACAGCCAGGTGGAACAAAAGATATAACTACAGTTTATCTTTGAACCCACTCGTCCTACACAGTGACGGAGGTTCGGCACCACAGACAGGGTTCACCTGTCCACCTCCTCTCTGTAGTGCTGCTGTTTGCACAGCTGGAAGACGGAGCTTTGTTGTCCTCTTCTATTAAATACTACACATAGACTGGGATTACTCTGCTCAGTGTCCTTTTCTACTTTGGTTTTTTGCTTCAAACTACAGAGGATGGAACTGTGGCATTACAAGACAAGTTTGGTAGCACTAGAACAATGTGGTACACAAAAATCTGAGTAATTATAGGTGAAATAATAACCTCCTTCCAGGACACTGGAGTCTAAAATGGTCTATAATGCCATCTTACTAAATGTTGCGCAATATTAATGTTTTTGTATTAAAAGATGGATATTAAATGGCCAAGATTGCTCATATCTTTAGTTATTAACAACTATTTGAGAATATTTTACGCTACATCAGACATGCTGTTGAAATTTTCAACTGGCAATTCAAAATTCGGACTTTCCAGTTCGAATTGAACGCACCATAATGCGCAAGAACTGCAAGGAGATGAAGAGGGAGCGAGCGAATATGATGAGGATCTATCTTTCCTTTTTTTCACTGTAACACAAACTCCAGCCTGCAGTGTCACTGATACACTTCATGCTACATGGTCAACCAAAGTTTTTATATAACCTCGACATTTTTGTTCATATTCGCACAGTCTGTCTCTCTTTCTCTGCTGCGATCACACTTCTGTCCTCATCAGCTTCATCTGTTGTGAGCACACTCAGAGGAGATCATCGCTCACGTTCACTTTCATTGATTGCAAACTGATCTGTTCAGTTCACCAAATAAATGAGCGTGTTCAATAAACGCAGCTCTTTTAGCACATTCATGCACAATGATCCGATAATCCATTTGGTGTTAATGAGTAGTTTCTGAATAACTGCGATTCTGTAACTATACAGCTGATAAGGACAAGTTACTAGACAACACAAATTAATCACTGGGTAGTAATTAGTTAATAAATATCTATGGATTGATGTGCTGACCAGTCATTCCTGATAAACTCTGAGCCAGAATTGTGATACATTACCTTTTATTCGTCAGTTATCTACACTAATGCTTTCAGCAAATGTAACTCTGGGGGTGCCCTGGGGTTGCTCAGTTGGCAGAGCGTGCACCCCATGTACAGAGGCAGAGACCTCAGCAGCAGCCGTGGGGTCCAATTCCAACCTGCAGCCCTTTGTTGGATGACATCCCACCTATCTCTCCCCCATTTCCTGTCAGGCTACAGACATCCTGTTAATAAAGGCTAAAAAGCCCCCCAAAATACTCTTTAAAATGATTTGATGCAATAATTAATCAGTAAAGGTGAAAGGCAGGAGAATTACATAAATTATTAATATTGCAAATGCAAATTCAACTTTTTGGTACTAAAATAACACAATAACTTGTGCTGAGTTTTGTTGTTGTTGTTGCTTTTTTGGGGAGGTCAGCAGAGATCACACTCATAAAAAAATGTTGGTTTTTATGCAAGTGCTGGTCAGCCTGTCTGCTTGAACATCCAGTTTTGCTGCGATAAAAACGACTGATGTGAACTGAACAGACTGAAAACTTTATCTTGTTAGATGAAACACATGTTGACAAAATTGTTCTTTGGGGACATAATTTGTTATTGCAATATGCATATCGTAAAATCTTTAAAACTGCAATAACATTATGACTTTAGTATCCTGATTATATCGTATTGTGGGGTCTCTGGTGAGGCCACACCGGCATTACCAGACTTTTTTGGAAAGTTGAAATATGTTGCGTGCATCTCCCCGAATCCAGTCGTGGAAAAAGGTTTCAAATACTGTTAGACGACACAACAAACACTTTGTTTGAAGCATACTGAGGCCTTAAGGTGTCATTAGATAAAGTAGTCATGTTATTTTTGCAAAATATCATAAAATATGTCAGTCAACCTCATTCAGAACTAAAAAAAAAAATACAATGAAGACAGGTACCAGTGGAGTACCCGTCTTTTGACTCACTTCTGACTCTTCAGAGGTCCGTTCTGCATCACTGACACTCCCACCGCTGCTGCCATCACTTCCAGACAGCTGCTGGTCGTCTGGCACGTTGTCGTAGATGCTCAGCCGATGTTCCAGCGCAGGCAGCGAGCCGGGGACGTCACAGGACGAGGAAGACGAGGGGTCCTGGTCACCGGCGGCCAGCGATGAAGTGCCACGCCGGCAACTGTGGCGCCCACGGTACCCATGGAAACTCCCAGTCCTCCAGTTGACCGAGGTGTTGTCGATGATGGGGGACAGGATGGTGTGTTTGTGTGCGAGGGAGGTGGGGAAGGTCCCCGGTTTGTGTCCGTCCGGGATCTGGAAGACGAGACTCTCGTGGATGCTGTTGTTGTTGTTGTTGATCTGGTTCCTGTAGTCCTGAGAGGATGAAGAGACGGACGAGTTAAGGTTTAAGGGAAAGGAAAAGATAAGAACATCATCATCAAGCTAAGGACATGAAACTTATTACTTATCA
Organism: Lutjanus argentimaculatus; assembly: GCA_034769285.1. Lineage (NCBI taxonomy): Eukaryota > Metazoa > Chordata > Actinopteri > Lutjaniformes > Lutjanidae > Lutjanus > Lutjanus argentimaculatus. The sequence continues at coordinate 3,271,636 of JAWZSL010000004.1, forward strand.
TTACAAACCTCTGTTCCTGTGTGGTTCTGGTTGTTCCTGGTTGTTCCACCGTCGACCCCGACGCTGCTGTTGGAACGTTTGCAGTTGCTCCTGACCCGGGTGACCGGGCTGGGCGTGCTGACGGTGCTGCTGCTCTCTGAGTGGCTGTTACTGCTGCTGCTGCTGATGGTGTGGGGAGACGAGGGCGAGGAGGACGTGCGGCTGCTGGGTCGAACCTGCAGACTGGGGACATTCAGGAAGGAAGGAAGAGTTAGAGCTGCACTGGGAACAATATGTAGTTAAAATTGTGGAGCAAAAAATATTCCATCAAAGAAAGAAAAAGATCTTTAAAACTTGTTTTTTGAATCAAATAAGGGATGCAGCATTTTTGAATTAAGATGCAACTTGGGGATGTGGTTGAAAATCTATTGTGTTGCATCCTTCTGGAAACAGTCGGAAATGTTATTAAAAAACCTTCTGGGAAATGTACATCAGAGTGCTATTTGCTTCCACATATTAACACAGGTTTCCTGTGAGACAACTAGGGAAGGACTTTTCACGGATATTGATCAGGTTTACGGTAGCCAGTGGCTATAAATATGTGTCATTGCTACGCCCTCCCCAGCCATGCAGCTACAGCAGTCCATTAACCTGGCTGACTCTTCCTGGGCTGGGAACTCGCAGTGAACACAGCCGATACAGGTTTTCTTTTTGCAGTTTTTTGACAGGGTTGGCACCTGGCACCCTGGGTCTGAGTCAGCTAACATAGCTGCACAGCTAACCAAGGTAAGTAGCTAACAGCACTACAGTTAGTGGTTAAGTTCACTATTTTAGCAACAAGTAAAGCTAACTTTCCATCAGGAAACTCTGTAAACCACCTTTGCACTGTATTTCCCTGCCGGTCTCAGATGCTGTGTTCAGTCCCAGTCCAGCTGTATTCACTGAGAAGCTGCTGAGCTCAGTTCAGTTTCCTGCTAACAGCAGCAACATGCATGTTGCAGAAACTCTGCAAATCACCAAGAATTGAAGCTGAGCAGCTGGAGGACATCATAGGGTAAACTTGAAAGCATTTTCTCCATAAAATCAAAATATTTGTATGGTAACATTAATCAGTGAGGCCCAGCCCTGAGCCCATTGTATGCACCATGTAGATAACGTTAGCTAGCTGCTGGAGCAGTCCACTGTAAAATACCTTGCTCATAATCTGCTGTCACAGATGGGTGAATGAATTCGAGCCAGTGGGCCTGTAATCATGATATTTTGGGGAAATGATACAAGTTTTGAGATGACAAACACCTGAAGACGGCCGTGCTGTTGTTAGCTGGATAACTACTGAATCTTAGCTCTGTGCTGCTAAAAGTGAAAGATTTATTGATGGGTGGGTGCCATGATAGTATTTGCTGGTCAGTTCAAGCTTACATAAAGAAGGCCTATTTTGTTTTACAGGAAAAAAAAACTTGATTGGATTGTTGTATGAAAATACAAAGAAATGGATTTTGTGTACAATGTGACTTGGGATGTGATCTACGGTTAAAAACCATTTTTCACATCATCTCCACTTGAGAGTCATCCACAATCCTCACCTTGACAGACAGTGCAGCCTCTCCATCCTCTCCTCCTCGTGGACCAGAACCGGCCCACTGATAACGTGCTGGCCTCGACTCCTGCTCTCACTGCCACCACTGTGAGCAGAAGGGAGGAGGCCAGTTGTCCCCCTCAGCCTCAGTTTCTCCATCTTTTTCAGCAAACTGGTGCACTTCCTCCTGGGCGGTTTGTCTGGGAAACAGCCTTCGGCCTCCAGGATCGCTACAGACGATCCTCCAGCACTTTCTCCGGGGGAAGGGGGTCCACTGAACGAGGTGTCCAGGGACGGGGTCTTGTTTGTGGAGGAGCAGCGGGAGGAGCTCCTGCTGGTCTCCTGGTCGTCCGTTGTGCTGGCAGTAGCAGTTGCGGAGGTGGTCGCGCTGGCAGCGGCGTCTCTATGGCTTTTGTGATGTCCGTCATGGCCTTCGCTCTCGGTGCTGCTGGAGCTGTGGATGGAGCAGATATCATGGTGGTCGCTGACATCGCACAGAGACACATCCTGGGGCCCGGTGGGGCTTTCAGACAGGGGAAGGAAGTCTGCTGTGGAGTCAAGACGTCGCCATCTTCGTGTCCGCCTGTCATAGGTCCAGTTGGGGCTGATGGCACAGAAGTCTTCTTCGTCACAGTCGTCTCCCTGGAAGACGAAAGACGGTTCAGACACACAGAAATCTGAATATGGCACAATCATTTCAACAAAATACACACTGACAGTAATGTATGCAGAGGACAGACATGTAGGCATGAATAACAATCTGCAAACAGAAAACACGCACTCAAACAAACAGAGACCTGAAATGTACACAGACACAAAGATGCTGTGAATAATTTATACATGCATGAACATCATTATACATTCCTACAAACAAAATCATACACACTGCAAAAACTACAGTACGTGGGTGTCTTTAAATGTTGAATTTTTAATGTGGTTGGATTGTTTTGGGAATAAAATAATTATTTATTGCGGATTGAGCAAAACTGTATGACTATAAATGCGATTACCAGGCAGGGACGGTCTAAAAAAAAGTTGATTTTGAGTTGCATTATGGGAAATGTAAGACATTTGGTCCTCTGCTGCTTCAGTTTTCATTCTTGTCAGTCCATGTCTTGAGAATCCTCCAACTTTACAGAAGTGCAGGACAATATAATTGGAGAATTCTGAATTCTGTTTTTCAACCTAGACCCTATTTTTTGTGTCCAAGTGACTAATGGGGACAACAGTTTTTGACACCGGTCCAGTCTTGAGCAAGACCGCTGCAGCCATCAGCCATGAAATGGGCTGCAATGTAATCCTTAGGGGCAATTGAGGCAGTCAAAATTCTTGTTCTGTGTCTGACAGCATCAAGACCTTTTTGTTAAAGAGCAAGATCATTTTGTAACGATGAGCAGCCAATAGATCACTTTTCATAGCCACCAAACTCCACTGACAAAAACAGTAATTCTACCTCACGTAAAACACTTCATCACACTTCAAAACTTCATCAAACTCAAAAGAAACAAAATAAAATTCACCAAAACCATTTTGTTTCTCCTTTCCACTGTTCCAACAATCACCAACTCTGATTTGGTCAAAATAAACCCTTAGATTACAGAGGCAGATGAGAAAATATTCTGGCTCCACATGCCATTTCTCTCTCTGATGTCTGAACTCCCTCTCGCTCCTCTCCCGATACTTTCACATCTAATGCAGCAAATTAAGGGTTTATTTCAACCAAACCAGAGCTGATGATTGTCGGAGCAGATGAAAGATGAACCAAGACATTTGTGGTGAGATTAGATTGTAATCCTGTTTTCAAGAAATCACATTTTGTTTACCTGTTTTCTTGAGATAACGAGATAATCAACCTGTTATCATGAAAGAACAAAAGGTCTTTTCATCTTATTAATTCTAAAATTAATCAGAAAAGAAGTTTTTTTGTCTTGTGGTAAATTATCTGAAGAAATCAGCTTTTGAGATAATCAAGATAATTAGATAAATGAATCTGTAATCACAACATAACAAGCTTTATTATCTCGAGATAATGAATAATTGATCTTAGATAACAGGATAAAAAAATAATAACTGCAACAGTCGCTCTCTTCTTCTGTAGTTTTGCAGATTCTGTAAATGAGGGAATTCATTTACAAAACAGAACCTTCACACTTTAGACATAAACATGCAGCTTGCGTGATCAAAATAAAGGTGTAAAACTGATGGTATTAAACTTTTCTATCTCTTTTTTTCGAACCTCACTTCACTTCCTCCTAGAAAGGGACACTGTAGAGGAGGAGGAGAACTGATCAGTTGATATGAGTCATAATCAAATGATGCTTAATGTGGTGATTTCACGGTGCGACGCCCCCCCACGGCTCCGGCTGCTTTCATATGAGAGTCCTGCTGCATTTGAGTTTCTCGTGTTTGCTCTCGACACTCACCCGGCGTTTTGATCTCCGCGGCTCCAGCCTCATTTCCACGCATTTGTTTAAAGTGCTTAATCTCCTGAAAGAGGAAGAAGAGAGGAAAGTGGATTAGACTTCAAGTGTCGTTTAATAATAATCTCACTGCCATACTATACATCATACTTTCATCATTTATCATCATAATGCAGCTTTGTCAAGGCTTATTACACAGATGCAAACATGCGGACAAGGTGTTTGATTTTTTCATGAAGAAATCCAAAAAGGAAAAAAACACATGTGATGGCACTGTATGTGCAACACCAGTGGCCTTTTTGTAACCAGCAGGCAGCCAGTTTAATCCCCGGACCAGCAGGATAAGTGATCGTGGAGGAGAAGAATGATCCAAGCCAATAAAACTACCATGTTCAGATAAATTAAAGTAACACTCAGCAGAAATGCATTGTGTCACTGTTGGGTTGTCAGAAGAGTTCTGCTGCAACCACACACACCTCTGCCTCTGTTACACGCTCCCCCTTGCTGGCTATGATGTGCACATGATTTTGACTTGTGATGTCTTATGTTCTCCCCTTAGGTTGGAGCTATTCAACTGGCGGCCCACAGACCACATCGGACCTCCTAAAGCTACCGATGAAAGCATAACAATATTTATATATCTTCAGCATTATGAAAAAGGCAAAATTCCCTGAAAAAACGCTGCATTCATGTACTGCTTACGCAAACCAACACTTCCTACTGCTGCATTTAGCTGTTGAAACAAGAGTGGACTTTTATTTTGAAGTAATCAAAGGAAATGCAATGCGCTTTTTTGCCCATTCAGTTGAAACTCAGTTTCTTTCCAAGGTCAAAATATTTTATTATCCAGTTTTTTAAATTGCAGATGCTTAAAACATTCTGTATCTTTTAGTTTACACCTATTCTTTAAAAAAATTACTGTTATTGTTTATAATATCTGATCATTTCTGATTTACCCACGTCTCCCAGTGTAGTTGGGAGTTTTTTCATTTTCTTTCAAGTGTATAAGATACTTGTATTGTATTACATTAAACTGTAAAAGCTGCCACTGATGTTATGTTCATGCTTCCTGTTAGGGCACCTCTACATGCAGTTATCTACATGACTGTGTTACCTGCACAGTGAATCGAGGGCATCGTTATCCAGGAAGTGGTGATCACGCTTCGCCCACTCGATGTCAACGGGGAACCTGCAGTCTGACACACAAACAAGACAAATGAAACAATAAAGACGCTGCCTGAGATCCTCATTTGTATCATCTCGAGTCGACGACTCTGCTGCTTGTGTGGCGCAGGATTAAACCAACGACCTCATATTTACCTCTGAATAATTGCACATACTGAGGGAAGCCAGCCGCTCGCAGCCAATCACAGGCCTCCTTGGCTTCAATCTCTGCAAACAGCGAGAAGAAAAACAGCATTTGATTCAATTATAATCATTTCATGCTCCGCCCGCTTTAAGAGGGCAAATATTTGCACTTAATCAGTCGTCTGTTTATGAAGTTTAATTACATTTGCATTTGGGCAAGAAAAAAAAACAACGGAGGGAGAAAAACTGGGAGCACATACAGGCTATTAATTATCTGTGACTCTTGGAAGAGGCCATTTTAATTACTCCTAATTGGCTGAGGTGTGTGGGAATGGGAGCTTCTGAGAGAAAAGAAAGAGAGATTTTTTTCATGTTTGCCTCCTCTTCTTCTATCCATCTGCCTTGTTTCACCCTCTGAGGTGGTTGTTGTCACATGCGACTCATTAACTGGTGATACCCATGAAATAGGATTGATTTCAAAGGTGTGTGTTGTGCTGGAAATGATTGCGCATTTCTTATGAACACGAAATAAACAGTATGAGCTTTGGGGAAAATTTTGATTGAGATTTCATCATAATGTTGGGAACATAGATGCCAGTGTGGCCACAGTCACCAGTTTCAACAAAAGCGAAGCTAAATCTGCTCCTTTTTCTCGCTCTGACTGTGATATCTGAAAGACTTTTTGCCACATTGGCGTTTGTTCAAACCATCGCTGATTGAAAGAAAAAACGAACACCCAGATTTCACAGATGGATGCTATTCAGAAGTATCCAGGAATCATAATTATTTAAAGTAGAAGAAATTCTTTTCCCTAAGAAATCAGAATATATACTGATCTGACCTGTGTACTTATTTGGTCAAAATCGTTATTAAGCAAAAAGAAGATATTTAAGTTTTCTTTATTGCCTCCTATATTAGTGTTCTTCAGTGTTTGACAATGTTGGTACTGTGATTTGATTGATTTGACTTAAAACATTTATAAAATTGCTACAGTTGAATGGTGGGCAATTATTTTTCATGGGGGGCCACATGAGAAATGATCAGGGCCAGACACAAATGATATAAGGTCCTAATAATGGTCAAATCTCTACTAATGGAGTGATCGGAAATGTTCTCTCTAGGGCACTTCTGCTGTTGGTCACCATTTCTGAATTGCCATGTGATGAATTGTGAGTTTATATTTTGTTTTGTGTCCAAAACTTGATTTTTTTAAAATTGTACCATGCATCGACTGTAGCAGCAAAAGTAGAAGAAGAACAGCATAAACAACATGGATGTGCAGCACTAAGTGAATAAAGTTACAGTTTAATATAAAGGAAACAGTTTATTATCATTACCAATGAACACAGCCTGACCCCTTTCAAAATAAAGGTCTGATAACAGCTTAAAGGTAAGCAAAATGTCTTGACTGTCTCTGCTTGATTTTTAGTTTTTGGTATTCCCATGATGGCTTGCGGCCACTTGCCGGGCCGCATTTTTGCCCAGGTCTGGTCTGGACAGAAAACCCATTTGTCCACCAGCCGTTATCCCAAATCCAAACACCCATTTTGCCAAAGACCCATTGTTCCAAAAAATACAGACTCCCCCTGTAGTTATTAGAATTGTAGATGCTGAATGGGCGACATTGTTAGCCGTTGCTGTGATTTAAAAACACTCTGTACATTATTCGATGACTCTGCATGTTAGTACTCTGCATCATGATTCAAAATCTTCAAATCATGGAGTAATAATATACTTCATGCTACATACTGTAGGTTACAGTTACAGTCTTATCATTTGTTGTCACCACGACTAAACCCATGAAATAGATACAGTTAATGCTCTAGACGTCTTTCTTGCTGCAATGCGGGACAAATAGAGCACTAATGTACTTTTCATGTATGTACTTTCAAAATAAAACAAATACAGCTTGCTCAGAAGCATTTCAGGTGATGGTCACTGTTTGTGGTGTGTTTAGGCAACAAAACCTCTTGGTTAGGTTTAGAAAAAGAAGTTGAAGTCCAGACTTTGTTGCTGTTTATATTGCTTCGTCCTTATTACCTTCAAAGTTGTCACAAACTGTCTATTGTGACAACTTTCATGAAAAAAAATTACAAAGAAAGTTGACAATTTGTGTCTATGTAATGGAATCTATAGACTATTTCACGAATTGTGATACTGGCCATCACCTAGCAACACCAGCCCTCAAACGTCAGTCTACTGTTGCCAGGGGAAACAGTGTTTCCACAGCATAAATATCCCACAAAGCAATGTAGTAGTGACAACAACAGCAACAACATAACAGACAATAGGCGGGCAGCAATTAAAACAGCTCTGTTTAACGCCAATAATGCTTCAATTTAAATGTAGGTAGGTTTCACATTGTTAGGCATACTGTACTTTTTAAAAATTGTTCACTGTTGGCATGGGTTACCACGGTTACGCATCTGTAGCCGAGGAGTCTCTCAGGAGGTAAAGTTACACAGGCTGAAGAGAATCATACTACTGTTCATTTACACAAAAATATGTTGAACAACAGTACATATTTTGGGTATGTAGTGCATAGTATGTCATTTTGAACGCAGCAAACATGTCCAAAAATTGTTTCCTGCTTTGAAACATTATGCACAATATATGAATTCCTTTTTAAATTTTCAGCTAACTCATAAATGCATGAACTGATCTAGAATTATATGTGTATTCACTTTAAAATAAAATCTTATCTCCTCCGTAAAAGTACAGTCTTTATTTTTGAGAATTGTAGGCTTTTGGTAATACCTGCTCTGGTATTACCTGGTATCAGATCAAAAAAAAGTTTGTGGTATTGCCCATTACTAGCTGTTGCAGGTTTATAGAGTCAGAGACACAATGCAAGATTAACAGAAGAATAGAGGAGCATTAATTTAAAGTGGCAGCCATTTTATCAAACTCATTAAAAAGCACAAACATATTCTTGGAATAATAAAGCTCCTGCACACACTTATCATGAGCACACACACAAATAGAAACAGGCACACGCTTGAATCAACATCTTCTCGCTTCAGATCATTATTAAAGATACCTGTGCATATACACAATGAATAAACCTCTACTGCACTCAGGTAATTTTGTGGGGACTCAAAGTATTAGAAAAGGCTGGATAGAAAAAGAAAACTCAATAAAATATTCTCACTCGAAGCATAAAAATGTTTTCTTGATCCGGGATGTTTACAATGACGAGGCACAGAGATCATTTTCTCAGTCTGGCTGCACAGCTCAGAAGAGGATTTGGCTTTTCTGAGAGGTCTCAAAATATTTGTCCAACACAACCCCCCCTGAAATGTTAAACCTGCTCTCTCTTCATGCATAAGAGGCCCGTCGCGGTTATAATACTGCCAAGGGCATTTCTTGTTTTCATATTCAGACAGCATGAAATATGGCCGACATTAGTCTTCACTAAAGAACAACAACAGCAGTTTGCCCATGACTGAGCGGTTCTTCAAACACTCCTTGTCTGGTGGTTGTTGTTTTTTTTCTTTTTTTTTACTGCCTGAGATGATGAAGGAAAGGCACCTCATTCACATCTTATTTTTTGTGACTTTTCAAAACTTTGCTTAAAATTCACTTGACAGCAGGATGGAAACTTGGCCTATGATGTGGTCTCGCTGTTTTCCCAGACACCCCCGGGGGTCAGCAGAACAGCACGACACAAAGCATATGGCCCCAGTGTGTAAACACTAGTGGGAAATATGGAATATGGCAATGATCAAAATGACAGCTGACTTAAAGGGACAGTTCACCCCCAAATCAAAAATACATATTTTCCCTCAAACCTGTAGTGCTATTCATCCATCTACAAAGCTGCCAAGATCATCGGGCTCCCCACCCCCAACCTCTCAGACCTCAATAGCACAGCCGCTGCACGCAGAGCACACTCCACAGCACTCGATCCCAGACATCCACTCAACTCATGCTTTACACTCCTTCCTTCTGGCCAACGATACAGGTGCTGGCTTGGAGGAAAATAAAATTCAACAAAAGTTTCATCTCATATGCCATAACTGAACTAAACAAGAGAATGAAAATATTGTAAATGTGGGGGAATGTATATGTGTATGGTGGCGGGTATACGTTTGTGATATTGATGTTGTGTTCGTAAAGTTTGTGTAATTTCTCGTGGCTGTACGGAAAGTGAAAACAATTATCCTGAAAAGGACAATAAATCTATCTATCTATCTATCTATCTATCTATCTATCTATCTATCTATATTAATCTATTCTATCTATCTATACTATCTATCCCTACCTACTCTTTTGAGTTGTGTTAGTTGCCGAGTTTTTGAGATATCTGGAACATAATGGAACTAGATGAGACTCAGCTTGTGGTTCTTATATGAGACTGCTCACAATAAGGTCTGCTGCTTTGACAGAATTTCCAGTGGTTATTTATGTGGTATCTCCTTGTAATTATTTTGCCAATAAATAGACAAAACACACAATAAACACGTTAATGAGGAATTTACAGTCACCATCATCCGACCTACTACCCTCGTTATTTAGTTGACTTCAAATGAGTCATAGTTTTTCTTGACTGTCCTTTGTTATTACAACGTTAGTCCAAATTCACCCCAGCCTGTGGGAGTGTAACTGTTTAACCTATAAAAAAACACTGAAACAACATTAATCATGGCAAAACTTACAGCTTGCAAGTTTGAAGTTGGGTCATGGACAGCTGGAATTTACCATGCTTGAGCTTGAACCGTTACTGGCCTTCATATTGCTTGTTGAATTTTTTTAAAGTGTTGATTCATTCATCTAAGTGTAAGATAAGACGATCTAGCTTCATGAAAACAAGACAAAACATGAACAAAGTAGCTGCTGCGGTTGCTGTTCCCTGCAGTTGGCTTGTATATCAAAGTTGCGGTTATCGTGACAGCCCCACTCTGTGGATTATCTTGAGTGACCGGGCTATGATTCTGGTAGAGAGACATTGCTTTACTTTTATTTGTGCTTTGACTGAACCTGCGTGCCCTCTAGTTCCATTATAGTCAAGTCATAGTCATAGTTATCTCTACAGCTCATAACTCCAAAACTTGGCAACTCCCTCCAAAACAATCTAGATGGATAAATAGGTAAGAGAAAGGTAAGAGAAAAAACATTCCTTTTTGAATTTTGGATGGACTATCTCTTTAAAGTGAGAAACATGCAAAGAAATTAAAGACTGAATGGTAAAACACAAATGTCAAATGTCAGGCTGGTTAAACATCTCGGTGCAAAGCCCATCTTCTGTCGTCACAACAGAGATGTGACATTTGAGATAGAATTTAGGGATCAAGTGTGTTTGCCAAGCGGCACTCTCACATGTCTGCGAGAGGATCTGTAAATCCGAGGGATATGATCTAACAGAGTTAGAGCCCTGAACTTAGCGAGGCACCCACACCACTTCTACGCCGCTGACATCACTCCAAGCACGGTTGCGATCCTTCACTAACACTGAAAAATACAGTCTGGCATCTTGCAACCTCGAGGGTCACAAGTTAAAAGCTCTTTTAAACCAGTTTTCCACTTTAAATAGGTCTTAAATATTCTGCTTTAAGGCAACCGTGTGGCTCAGAGCTCAGAGAAGGAGCTTCTGTTGAAAATGTTTGAGGTTACACTCCTCAAGCCTGCAGGGAAAATCTCAGCGTGGAAAGTGAATGATTATTATTATTATTTGAATTATATTGGAGTCCTTGAGTAAAGCATTTCAACCTAAATCACTCAGGGGCAGTTGTGGATAGAAATGGATTGGAACTGCACTCTAGGTAGAACTGTGATATGAGCGTGCTGAAGTTAAAGAAGAGTCAGTTGAACCTGGATCAGAGGAGAAAGCTCCGACACAAAAGGTTGTTTTCTTTGATTTCTTACATGCTACAAGGTGTTTGGATGCCAAAGTCGCACTAGACTTCTTTGCAACAAGAAATCTTCAAAAGGCAGCAAGGCGTAAATGAAAAGTTCAAACATAAAAATGCAGAAATCCTGGAAGCCAAGACAGGTAAACTGCTCACAGTGGGTTGAGCTCATTCAGCCTGTGATAAACTCTTATATCAAACAGGTGAGAAGAAATGGAAAAGATCCAGTGTTTTGAGTACAGTTTTTTTCTAGCATGGAGCGCTAATTCACCTCTGGGCTGGAAAGTGTTTGGATGTCCGACTTAAAGGTACCACATGGAATGTTCCACTGGTATGAACAAGCGAAATGTGATACAAGACTGAACATGATTGACCAGCATCATGTTGATAGATAAGTTAAGGTCAGGCTTATGGCTGTGCTCGATGCAGGTTGTGTTAACGTTAGCAGACTCCTTTCCTAATGTTAGCTTTTGTCGCGGACTGTAGGGGAACTGAAGAGAGGCAAGGGACCCCGGGGTCCGGTGCACATAAACATCACATCCTTTGGATTTTCACAGAAAAAGTGCTATGCTCTGTGCAGTGTTGCCAGATGGAAAATACAGCAATATTGTCCTTTAAAATTATTGTATTCTAACAAAACGCATACAGAAACAACCCAGGAAGGCAAGGACACTACACTGAACGGCAAAACTGCCATGTCCACCATATTACACGGAGGCTCTGTCATCTGAACAAGACAGCAGCTGTTTATCGCTTTACACAAAATCAATCACAGCTGATCACACCATCATTCCTTATGTTCTTACCCATCAAAATAAAAGCCCCAGCCAGCATCACAGCTAGCTACCAGATACTTTTTGATTTTGATTTGAATATGATAATTAGCAAACATCTGTCAACACCGGCTCTGTATAAAGTAAGCACTTTTTTTCTGGTAATGGCAAGATCGTGAAGAGTTGATGAGCACAAAACATTGTTCATCCAGTCATAGCAAACAAATATTCTTGATGTCAAACCCAAGGAAGGGTAGGGTTAGCGCAGAGGGTAACGGCATTAAAGGGTTTAACGTTAAAAATGTTGATTGGATGAACAACGTGACTTGAGTTTTCCATCCAAGGGGAAAAAAAAGTACAGTAGAGGGCTGCATTGGGATTGAGATCCTGCGGGAACCAACACATATCTCGTGGGATCGGGTGGTTTTAACTTTGCTGCAGGCGAAGTTAAAAAACATGATGTGGGTCCTGGGTCCTTTAGCTAACGGGTGACTTCCCTGCTAGATTTAGCGACTTTTCAGACCCTTTCCAGATTAATCAGTCTAATTAGTCAGCTCTTCTGCCAACAGAACATGTGTAGGCGTACTTTCTCTGGGATCTCTTATTCTGTGCTGCAGGCAGTCAGTGTGACGTGTCTCCGAATCAATAGATTAGCTTGTAAAATAGTTTATTTGATCCTCTCTTTCGTAGTTTACTTCAAATAGTCCCTGTAGTGAGGAGATGTGAACATGTTTATTTTATTGTATATATTTTATTTTATTGTATTATTTTTAATTGAAAAAATGTAATTAGTATGAGTGTAATTATGCACTAGACTGTCATTTTGCTCACTTGATTACCAACAGGTATACACCTCTTTATTAATACCAGAGAAAAATAATATGCTTCTGGTCCTGCTGGACCGGAGAGGATGCCAGATCACTGGAACTTTATTATTGTGCGGGAGTGAATGGTCAGAAATCCATGCAGGGCTCTCGTGTACAGTACTTGCTCAACTTATGCTAATTGTATGCTGGCCAATGCAGCTTCAGCGCCCCTTTTCCACCAAATTAGCTCTGAATTCTGTTCAAGATTCCTGTAACATTGGTGCTATCTGGCGAACCAGCCTGTGTTTCCACCAATTTTGAGTGGAACCACTGTTATCAAGGATGTCATCAGAGGATGCTACAGAGGACCTCACACAATGCACAAGGCCCTGCTGAATATGGCACGTCTACTTTGGTTCCCAAAGGAGAACCTGCTATTTCCTGGTTCCGGGGAACCAACTTTTCAGGGTTGAAACGGTTTCAAATTAGACCTGGAACGGGGCTGGTTCCATGTCAGTGAAAAAGGCCTATTAGTGACTTTGGTGAATGATATCAGAGCATTGATAGCTTGATACACACCAAAAATAACTTCACATTATACTGTTCTCAGAGAAACAAGATGAAAGTAACATGTTTAAGAATGACCCTGACATGTTTGACCTAATAACCACATGACTTATGAGTCCAGTGAGGAACAAAACACTCCACACCTGTCAGAAACAACAATAAACTTCATACTTTGCCCCTGTTTGGTCACCAGCCTCGACCGCCACATTCAGGGGCGTTTACGTAAGCGATTGTATCTGCCGGGCTCCCGTTCCAGTGTGACCACAGCGGGCAACGACTTCTTCCCTTTCCAAATGATTCTGTCTCTGAGGAAGTTGTGATTTGGCCCCTCTGGGCTCTGATAAGAGATTTGAGATGTGTGATTAGAGCAGCTCCGCCCTGCTCCGCGCCAGGAAGCTGGACAGCGTGTGTCTGGATGCTGAGAGGAACTGCGGACGGTGGGGTTACGTGCTCGGTGGACCGTTTGTGTTTGAGTGTTTATGCTTGTCTGGACACCAAAGCTTTGACCTGAACAGAATTACTGCTCACCAGGAATGAGCGTAATCAAGGGTTTAAAGTCTTTCTGTCAGGGCAGTCACTACAGATTACTTCAGGAGGAAAATACAGCTAAATTTTTAACAGTATTTTTTTTACTTTTTCTGCCCCCTTTTCACCATAATTGTGCTTTTTTTTTTCTCCATGTGTTCATGACCTCCATGAGTGTCACAGATCAAAAGCTGTCAGTTTCATAATTAAATACTCAAATCTCTCAGTGCCTTTAAAGCAATAATTCTGGGAAAATACACACATCACATGCAATGTTGCTCCAACTGTCACAAAAAATACTACAATTTGTGGGTAACGAAAGACTGTGAAAGCGGAGGATGGGGTGAGGTTCACCACTTTGAGAAAAACCGTGTGGGCAAATAGTCCAACAGTTTAAGAAATTGCAGGAATTCAGCGATTTTATGATCCACAAACTATAATATCATTAAAAGATTCAGAGAACATGCCTCCAAACAATTAGATTTTCTAGCTTTTACTTCCTGACTGGCAAGAGACCATTGTCTTCTCCACTGGAAGTCCACTAAAGCTCCTTCAAGCACTCAGTGGCTCAGGGATGTCATGTCCTTTCTAAAGCTAGAGAAGATTAAATATTCACAGAGAGGCAATTCGGAAAAGTTCTACAAGAAGTGGAAATCCTTCAACTCTCTGCAATCTGTCTCCTGTCTCCTTTTTATTGTTTCTTTTGTTTTTCTCTCTATTTATTTATTTATTTATTTTATTACTATTATTTTGTGTGTTTGCTTTGTTCTTGCGTTTGGCCCCTTTAGTAATATGGGAAATGTGGCTTGTTTTTCTTTGATGTACTTTGATGTGGTTTCTACTTTAACTATGGTTCTCAGTGTTCAACTGAAATTGTTTTCTCTCATGTGCTATATTACCTAATAAAAAAAGGTCAAAAAACCAACAGCGACCTTCCACCCCTCAGGCAAGATATTATTACATGGGCTCTGGATCACTTTGGAAAACCTTTGTCGTCATCACAGTTTGTTGCTGCATCTACAGATGCAAGTGGAAACTCAAAGAGAAAGACATAAATCAACAACGTCCAGAAACGCTGCAGATTTCTTTGGGGCTGAGCTCATCTGACCGTCTCAGATGATGCAATCATAGACATTTTGTCCTCTGAGCTAATGAGGATCCAGATTGTTACCAGTACTAACTTTAAAAGCTAGCATTTGTGATGTTATGGAGGCGTGTTAGTGCCCATGGCATGGCTAACTGACATATCTGTAAAAGCCCCATTAATGCTGAAAGGCACAAACAGGTTTTGGAGCAACATGTGCTGCCATCAAGGTGTCTTTTTCAGAGTGCTTACTTCAGCATGACAATGGTAAGACACATTCTGCATGTGTTGCAACAGCATGACTTTGTGGCAAAAGAGTTCAGGTACTAGACTGACCTGCCTGCAGTCCAGACTTGAGACCCCGGATTCAAAACTTCAACAATTGGTGTCCTCAGTTTCCAAGGCTGAGTGTTTTTGAATAGGTGATGTTGAACATGTTGCAGACATAAAATTCTGCATGAGCATCCCAACTTTTATTGAACTGGGGTTGTACACGAATCTGTTGGTTACATCTCATGACTATTTCACAAACTGCCGTGATAAATCAAAGTGTCCTGCACGTGCAGGACTATTTCTCAGATGGTTGCAGCTGATCCCTTTACCCGTCCTCCCTTTCACACACTAATGCTTGACATGCAGACAAGAGAGTGGTATCGATTCTCTCATCTAACTCTTTGTAAGAAACAGAATGAACGTTTTTCCCAAAATGTCAAACTATCCCTTCAAGTGGAAGTGAATGAGAGGCAAGTCAACTTGTTGCACACTATATGATGCAGTCTGATCCTTCATTACATATCATGTCTGCAATCAGGAGTCCCCATAGATTGCTAGACGACTTTTACTCCTTTAATGGAAGCAGAAATTCCCTCCAAACTTTAAGATGTGGATTAAAGCTCTTATACATCATTTGGTATTGGAGAAGATTTGCTGTTTTACAAGCGGGTGTGCTAGAAAAAAATTGACGCCATTGACATTGTAGTTTTATACTGCTGACCCCATATTACATATAATACAAATGTAATTTTGAATTTCATTTTTATTTTCTGTATATACCTAGTTATTATTTATTTATTTGTATTTTTTTTCCTTTCTCTTTTTCTTTTTATTTGTGTCTCGTCTATGATTTCTGTCACATTGAATACATGTATGTGTATAAATGCAATTGTTTATGAAATCAACTCTGATTATTAAATGGTACACTAATACTTTTATAGGGATGGGGCTCTGCTGGAGCAGAAACACGGGGGAATATATTGTGTCTGTCTCATTATATCTGTGATTTATTGAATTTTGTATGGCTTTAAATACCCATAAAAGGACTCTGAGCAAAGACAAATACAAAAAAACATGTCTGCAATCTGACCGTCTGCATCTAGTCAAATCTGCAAAAGACCAAAGACAAACAAGCTCAGCTTCCTCCTCTTGTGTAACACACTCACATATTTCGGTGCAGCTCCTTTCCTTCAAAGTTCAATATTTAACTGACGTTTGAGGACTCTGACACCACTTTTACGCCTCAGTAAACACCTGTGTAGCTGGTGGGGGATAAAGTGCAAGTCGTTGCTCTGCTTGCAGTTCAGGGAGACGCCTCAGAGCGTCTCTCAGGACTTCAGCAGCGTGGTTGAAGATCAGAAGTATGTTAGCTGTCAAAACGGGCGAAAGATGTTTCTACTCTTTCTATTCGCCGCTCCTCTGATGGTATTCCCCTGTCAGTCCAGTCAGCTCAGAGAAGGGAAGTTCAAGATGTCTGCGGTCACAGAGGGCCGGAGGGGCAAATACTTAAAACTCTATTCTGTGACTCACTGGTGTGTGTGTGTGTGTGTGTGTGTGAGCACAACACGTCAATATGTTGTTCCTGGACACACACTGTTCTGAGGAACCAGGACTTGAGCCTCCAACATGAAAAAAGCTGCACACAAAATAAACTTCTGTCAGAAATAAGTTAATAAAAATGCTACTGTCTTTGTGCTGCAGATGTGTTATGAGCTCATAAAAAGACGAAGATCAATCTTGATGATAGATCCTCGAGTGATATCCTGTAATAATCCTGCTGGCACGACAGAATTTATTTTGATTGTGCAGAGGAAACGTGGTTTGGAGTTTTGGTTAAAGTAAATTTTAAAAAAAAGTCAGCCATTATATAAATGATCTCACAGTATAACCAGCTCAAACAAAAGTACAAGCAGTCAATTACTGTTGTGTAGGAAGGTTTAAATAATTGATGAAGGAAACGGTGAGCTGAGACCGCAGACACCAGCTTGGTCTCACCAAGTGGTGCAACACAGCAATGCCTTAAGTCATTTCATGTGTTATCCCAATGCTTTTTTTTTGCTTTTTGTGTGTCATTCCAGAACATTTATTCTGTACTGACTAATGCAGAGACGGTGTGTCATTTAAGCATGATAGTCGTGAAGAAAACAACGTCAGGTGATGTAGAGCAAGAAAGTCCACATGTAGAGGAGTGTGGGTGGATGGATGAATCAAAAACAAACACAGGACTTTGACCCAGGAGACCACAGTTTGTCTCCCATGTGAAACCGACAGTCATCGCTGACATAATTTTAAAGGACCAGTGTGTAGGATTTAGCAGCAAGTTGCAAATTGTTGATAATTGGCAGACTTTCCGGGGAAAAGCTTGTCTCCTTCCAGCTTTGGAACTTGACCGAGTTTATTAGTGAACCAAAACCCTGACAGCCGAGAGTTGAGACCAGGAGGCAGAGCTGCAGTCCTGCGCGCTCCTCTGCACTTCCATCAGAGCAGTTACCGACCCAACACCCCACAGTGACTGCGTCTGCCCCCCGACCACTTTAATTAATTAAATATAAAGGAAACAAAAGAGGAGTTAAACATAAGGATCTAATAAAAATGAACACTACCGCCACAATAGCACAACAAAATTGGAAAACTAAATGTGAGCTCATCAGATCTCTATCATCTAAAGCTATAGTAGTAAATTAATTTAATATCAGATTGTCATATTGATTTATTTTGCTTACATCAATATCATATAACATTTTGCCATATTCTGACAATAGATCACAAAACTTTTGATGTCAACCATTGATTCTGTTTTTTGTTTATATTTTATATATTGCTATTTTCTATATTTCCACTTCTTTATATTGTTAATATTTTTTATATTTCCTCTCATTTATATTTCTACTATTATCTTATTATCATATCGCATTGTATCGTATCCTATCTTTGCGTATCTTATAATATCTTATTTTATCTTAGACACTGGCTCTTTCACTCATGTATGTTATGTAAGTTAACTTATGTAACTAAATTAAATTCACATCATATCATATTTTCCTAAACCTCACCAAACTGCGACTGTTGCACAACGTTAACCACAACAAAGGTCACCACGATGACGAAGGTCATCCGATGGAGGTCACCTTTGTTTGTCGTTTCCTGCTCGTCCAAAACTCTTAACATGCGGAGTACTAAATGGCGTTATGCAAAAACCTTAAACGCGCAGACATGACACACATAATGTCCTTAAAAGTGGTGTGCTATTTATCAGATCACATAATTTTTAATATTTGTTTTTTAATATTTTATTGAGGATTTTACCAACATACAAAATACAAAAACAAAACAAAAACAGAGACTTTTAGTCCACCACCCCACCCAAACAAAAAGGCCGGAATATACTGAATTATTGCATTATTCTTAATATATTGTTCAAGCAGACCTAAATAAGCAGTGTAGGTGATACCTGACGCTAATGCCACAAAAAATCCAGCAGAGTTCAGGAGCTACAGGAAAAATTCGATCACCAGGAGAGACCAACAATAAATAAGCCAAAACACATAAAGTCTGTTAGCTGTAACCAGTCTGAGCGAGAACAGGGTACAGATCATCTTATTTCAGCTGAAATATAAAGGTAGAATATAAGTCCGGCTGTTTATTGCCAGTTCTTGTGGCCTGTCGCAGTGCTGCAACTAAAAGAATCTCCTCAAGCTCAGAAAGCATTTTCAATATAAAAGATTCATCTGTGAAACTTTTGACAAGACACCTCCAACTGCAAATAAGGTCAATTATCACTGTCTGTATTATTAATTTATAAATATTATTTAATTTGTAAAACTTGCAGGATGAGCAGCTTTCACTGGAATTAATTTGACCTTTGAGTCAAGTTCTCGCAGCGTTTCCAAGACATGAATGTATGATGAGAAGCGGGTACGGGACAAGCCAGGAGAATTCGTTGGACAAATTCAGACGTGACCTATTATTGAACTCAGTCAGCGTGCACATAGAGGACCACAACCCCAGATTAATTATCCAAGAAGAAAAGTAATCACATTATGAATTACAACAAGTGTAAAGAAGCAAAGATAAAACGTCTCACACTTGTCAAAAGGGAACAAAAACTTATTAACCTCCTGGCTGCATGTTTCTCAACCATTATAATAGGCTGCATTCATTTCAGGCATTTAGCTGAACCATCCGATCCGCAGCAACCTGCAGTGATTACAGCAGCAGCATATAGATTAAATTTATAAAGTGAAAAACTGCACAGACAAGCAGTGGAAGCAGGAAAAATGAAGCCATTATTGTAAATTATTCGCAAAGGTTTGAACTGATCCTTTTACAAGCAGGTAGATTTTTCAATACAACCCCAATTCCACAATGCATAAAACGTAAATTAAAACAGAACGCAATGATTTGCAAAAACTTTTCGATCTATATTCAGTGGAATACAGTCAGTGCTGGGCAAAGTACTCAACCCCAGTACTTGAGTCAAAGTACAGATGCTCCTGGTCAAATATTACTCAAATACAAATGAAAGTTGTTCAGTCAAAATTTTACACAAGTTAAAAATACTTAAGTATTCAAAAGTACAAATTACAAAGTACATTTTCTGATATCAATACATTGCTGTATTGTTTTCACAGTGCATTTACAGAACCTTGTAACTCTCTGAAACCACCTAATGATGCACTGACCTGCTTGTAGAACCACGATGCTTCACAAATCCTATAGAAACACCTGTAAAAACTTCAGCATAGAAATGCAATCAAAAACAAAAAGGACAGTTATTGTCATTTTCTGACATAACTGTATTAAAATCACCACATAAAATTAGACTAAAGCCAACTGTAAGGAGTTCTCCAAGTCTGTTAAATAACTGAGATTTCTCTCTGGCTTCAGGGGCAGAATATATACATTAATTATGTGGTATCCAACATTAAAAGCCTACATGAAATTATTTCTGTTTTCTAATTATAATAACATCTTGAGATTTAGTTTTGTCTTTCTCCTGCCTTCACCAGTACCAGTTTTGTTTGAATGAAAGAAATTAAAGTTTCCAAAAAAACAAATTCTCAAGTAAAGTACAGATACTCAAAAATGTACTTAAGTACAGTACTCAAGTAAATTACTTCATTACTGTCCTCCACTGATTACAGTGCAAAGACAAGATATGTAACATTCAGACACAATATCCCAACTTTTGTAGATTTAAGGTTGTACATCTTGTAAGAACTTGAACAAATAATAGAGCAGATTGTGCACATGAGACATTTGTGACGATGGACCAAATGGTGAGGTGGGGGCTGAAGAGGTTAAACTCCTCGATCTTGATTGGCAATTACGGCGCTATTAGAGGCAATTTACTCCCACACATTGTCATGACTTATACTCATTTAGAGGAATAAATCTCAGGATAAAGCAAATGCAACCACTTCTCACCTTATTTTCTGAACATAATAAAGCACTTCAGCTGTAACCAATAGGGACTTTGCTTCATTTTCAGTTATTTTTCCTCAAAATGTTCCAGGTAACTACTGTCGTGTGTTGAAGGGAGAGTTGACTGAACATGTATGTATGTTTCAACTTAAACCCACTTGGGATTTAAAGACCTTTTCAAGGGGCACATTTTGAACCAGCTGCCTTGAAGTTCTGTTTTCTGAAGATCTGAAGACTTTTGAGCCGCGTTCTCTCTGTAAACAATAAAATGCCACCAGCTAATACTGCCATTTCATCTTTAAATACAAACAGGAGTGAGCAGGACTCTGCTTAAAGCCTGCAGTCAGCCAGGGAAAGGCCATGCAAACAGAAGTTCAATTAATGACACAACAACAACAAAAAAACAAGTCCTATAGAGTTTAGTTTCAGGCCAAAATGTGGCTGTGAAGGAGCAGGTGACCTGAACTGACCCCGACAGACCGGGACGAACCAGGAGCGGCCATTCCACAGTTAAAATGGAAACAGTATGACCGGGATCCTGATGCCTGCCCATTGTCACCGCGAAGTGAGAGGGGAACAAAATAAGTGACTTAACACAGGCGATGACCTCAGAGAGCCACAGCTGCTGTGAAACGTCAACGTCCGATCGGATTACATTCCTCCTCCGACTCCGAGAGATGAAGTGATTACAGAATGGACCGGAGGCACCGCTTTCACCTGACTGCCATGTTAGTCGAACTTTAACTTTGTGGAAAGGGGGGTTCACGACCGTTGTTCTTGTGGATCTATTGCAGGTCAAATCTAAACGGTCACAGGTTAGGAATGCACCAATTTCTGTTAATTTTTCAGGCTTTCCTTGAGTCTTTCTTCTTGTGAATTACCAGACAAGTTTACCTCCAACAAAATTAAAATAAAACAAGTGAGAAAAATCAAGGTTTGGTTGCTCATAAGTGGTCAACATATTCGATCAGTGATGAGGCCTGTATTAAGTTTAAGGGTTCACAAGCCAAAAAGCTTTAGGACCATCTCAGGCCGCAGGCTTCTGCTGGCCGTTCATATTCAGTGTCTATGAACTGTTCATAAGTCTCTCTGTCACCCTTAAGCTCCTCATTCTGGACATTTGAGAACATTCTCGCTCACGACTGCTGACAGACGGTGTCAAATGGTTTTAGTACGTTTTTAGAAGCTCAGTCAGGTCTGATGACGAGATCTGAAGAGTATCATTTAATCGGAAGGTCGACCAAATCAGAGGGATGTTGACTGTTTGGTCTGTCATTTCAACCCAGTATCACATCAGTTTGTGAAATAGTGGAGAAATTGAAGCTATAGATTTGTGAAATGGACACAAATTGTCCATTTTCTTGGACACCAATCCAGCACCAAAACTACTCCCAAAGTTTTTAGTTTATTTGGTGAACTAATCAACCTAAAGACAAACTGTCACCCAGATCACTCTGAAAATGCTTTCTCTATTTAAGCGTTGATCTGTTATTGATCAGCAAGATTGTAACTAGGGACAATGTACTGATATTATTGAGTCCCTGATAGGCACATGATGTAAGAGACTAGAGGAAAAAATATAAAAAAAATCTCAAGATCAAGTTTTCACACAAAATGCACTAAGACATTGGGAAAAGCTAGCTTTACCTGCACCGTGCAACACTAAACAACATGCAGAACAATTGAAAACTTTTTTATCCTTTTATCTTTAACTATATCAAATTTTACATCAGACACTCTTGTTTTAATAGATTTGTTTGCTTTAAGTTTTAAACAGTTTTTATTTATTCTCATGGTTTTATTGTAGCTTTTACTTTTTATCGCCACTTGTATGTAAGTTTCTTGTTGGTGTTTCTTTGTGTCTAGGTGCTTTAATTTAAATTTTCACTGATCTACATCGTAAATAAGGTCTCACCTCAGCATAGAGTTCAAAATAAAGCTTGAATAAAAGAATAAAGAGTTTAGGCTTTGTTAATCATTCCACATTGAACCAGCTGACACTTGATACCAGCCAGTTAAATTAATGGTCTGCTTTGAAAACAGCTATAAATCCATATAATTATATTAAATTTTTATTCTAACAAATAGGTTTCCCAAATATAAACTGGTTCCTTTTACACATATGGGGTTAAATGCTCATTAATCTAATCTGTCTGTGGTTTGTTTATAAAATTTGGGGTTAAATTCAGCCAATTTAGGGTATAAAACATGAAACCACTATTAATCTTTATTTCTCTCTTGAAAAAGGCTGGTTTCTGACTTTTGTGGTAATTAATTGTTTTTGTCTTTATTCATGTTCTACTTTGGTCCTCTTATTCAAATGAAACCCTTTGGGCTGCATCTTTGCAATATTACTTTTCAGAATTATTTTGTTATTGGTTGTCTAATATGCTGTAATATGATTTCAGACTCCTTATGAAAAATTCATGAGACCAGGCTGCGCACACACACACCACACACACACACACACACACACACACACACCAACTTGGCTCATCCTCAGCTGGCAGGTATAGCTGCATTAGCTCATATGTAGGTACAGTATAATCATTCCTGCATGCTGTTGCCCTCCGTTGCTAACAACACTGTCTGTCCCGAGCCCTCATGCCAGCGGAAAGATGGCTTTACTAAGTTCGGATAAACACTCTCGGGTTACCGTGAAGCAAACTGGAGGAACTACAGGGGTATTTCGTAGAACGAGATATGACAACACAGCCCAGCAGCGTGCGCCGGGCAGAAAAACCAGCTGTCACCGAGCCAAACTAAACCACATGGAGAGGAGTCTTTTTTTTCCCCAACTTTTATTTCTTTATTTTCTTTCATCTTGGAGCACCTCACCTGTTGTGTTCTCCATCCAAAATTTACTTTTCAGTTCACCTGCCAGTGGCTACCAAGAATTTAACCTGCCAAAAAGTTGCCATATTAAATGGTATCAAGTTCCCCTCCCTGTAATCAGTTCTGCTTTGTGCGCTGAATCATCCTGGCCACCTACAGTTCTGTGAAACAAGATGTCTTACAAAGCAAATACAGTATGTGCCCTGTAGAGAGAAAGTGAGAGAAATATCTGAACTCCTCAGGAGAGGATTACATAGCGTGGGCTGCAGGCTCAATGAGTCATTTTGTTTGAATTTAGGTGTTGTCAGTAGGAAATGGCCAAAATTGCTCTGCAGGCAATTCTGCTGGCCTTTTACCATCGTTTTATTCAGGCTGTACGGCAGATGACTGAAAAGTTATATAATTGCCGCGACATCAAAACTTTCCTAATCCGGGGTGGTCAATTTGTTTGACTCTCAGTGGCGTATTACATCCAGCTATGGCAGCTATGCTGGAAGAAATCTGAGAATGTCAAATTTCCACTAGCTTGTCCAACTAAATTGACTTCTGGATTTGTTTGAGCAATAAAACAGGCCATGCAGAATCAGGTTTCTCTCTACATAACCTCCTTCTAATAGGAGTTAACATTATCTGAATCGTTCCTCTCTATCTAAAAAATATGTAGTATTGTAGTCAACAGCATGAGGATTGTTTCTGTGCTTTGATTCTGGTCTCACCAAATAATGTTTGAATAACACACCAAATCACTGTCATTAAGTTCTTAAGCATGCACTTAACTACTTAACGTGTGTAGCCCAACTAATATACATAACCCAAGCCATCATCTTTCCCTAAACCAAACCAAAAAATAGTGTTGATGCCTAACCAGACTGCAACTACTGAACAACGTTAACTGTGCGAAAAATCACCATGACCATGAAGGTTACCTGACGATTGTTACCGTGTCCAAAAAAACTTACGGATTTGGTCGGTTACAACCCTGCTGGAAAACCAGCAACATTCCCATGCTGGTCTCTGCTGGTTTTTCCAGTGATTCAGTTTAATCAGATTTATTTTCCTTTGACCAACTTAATGGGACTAAAGTTACGTTAGCTAAAGATAAACCTGCTACCAGAATGTTCGCACATTTCTTTTGGTCAATTGCAGACAACGGAGGATAAATTTACCAAATAGACAACAGCTTTATTTTCTTCTGCCCATCATACAG
This sequence comes from Lutjanus argentimaculatus, assembly GCA_034769285.1. Lineage (NCBI taxonomy): Eukaryota > Metazoa > Chordata > Actinopteri > Lutjaniformes > Lutjanidae > Lutjanus > Lutjanus argentimaculatus. Next base: position 3,296,262 of record JAWZSL010000004.1, read on the forward strand.
AACTAAAGTTGTGTTAGCTAACATTAGCTAAACATACGTTGCCTGCTACCTGAATGTTTTGTACTTTTCTCTTGGCTAATCGCAAACATGGGACAGTACATTTACTAAATAACCAAGGGTTTCACTGTCTTTTGGCCAACTTATGGAACTAATGTTACGTTAGCAAACATTAGCTTCATAGGTAAATGCAACTAGCCTGCTACCTGAATGTTTTGTACATTTGGCTAATTGCAGACATTGGAGAGCACATTTACTAAATAACCATGAGCTTAATTTTCTTTCGACCAACTTATGGAAATTAAGTTACGTTAAGTAACTTTAGCTACACACAAGAAACTAAACACAAGAAGTCTGCTACCTGAATGTTTTACACCTTTCTCTTGGCTAATTGCACACATTGAGCAGCTTATTCCTACCCAACAGGCAAGAGTTTTATTTTCTTCTGGCCACCTTGCAGAACTAAAGTTACGTTAGCTAACATTAGGTACAGTAGCTGAACAAAAGAATCCTTAGTCAAGCCATCTCTTAACTTTTACAGACATTGGACAGTAGGCCTACATTTATCAAATAACAAAGACCAATAATGGATTATTTTAGCTATCATTAGCTACACTATCTAAACATAAGAGGCCTGCTACATTGTTGAGAGCTATTCAGATAAAAGATTTGTTAGACTTTAATGAATCTGAATCTAATAACCCAAACACACTTTTACACAAATAAGTAGATACTAGCTAGCAAGTCAACAGAGGTTTCTTGGTTCATCCAGGTCTGATTTATGCTATCACAAAAAATATTAACTTTTGGTGACATTTTATGAGATTTTCCTGAGAAAGACTTGCTCATTCCACAGACTACCCACAGATCAACCGAGTAGTTTGTTCACAGAAAGCATTTTCAGCTGTATGAAAGGCCTCACAGTGAACATCATGTTTTGGTGTCAGAATCAAAGAGCAGAGGTTCCTTTCTATAAAAAAAAAAAAAACAAGAGCAGGAAATGGACAAGAATTCACAGCAGTTAAGAACAGAGTGAAACTCTTTGTCTTGACTGGGAAAACTTCCAGTCTCTTGTTCTTACTGTGCAATGCAACAAGGTCAAGTGGCAGTTCAGTGGAGGAATTTGAAAGGCCTTCCGGGAAGTGAAGGAAATCGCAAAATGCAGGTTGCAAGGCGAGCTAATAACACAGCATCCCAAAGGAACATAACCAGGAAACCCAGAATGTCATTTATCAACATTTAACATACAAAATAATATTGGTATTGTGTTGCACAGAAAGATCAGGGACATGTAATTTCTTCTACATGGATCTGGAAACATGAAATATTTTTTGTAGAAAAGTCTTTATGGATTTTGGAGGTCTGTGAAATGACCTGGCTTTTACAGACATCTCCAGGCATTTTTCAAAGAAACAACTTCTCACCTCTGTGTTAATACATGAGAGGCGCAAACTGGGGCTGGAGAAGACACGGTGCTGTTTATATTAAACTAGTCTGTAAAACAAAATCTGTCAAATATGTTCTGTGTCAGCGAGGAAAGCAGCATGATGTGAAAAATGTAGTGCAGTGAAAAATAAGTGGCATCAATACTATTAGTTATTGTTACGATTTTAATCTCTCATTTACTGCAACTAATTCTGCAACTTCTTTTTAAATTATCAATCATTTTTATGATTTAATGGATAGCTACAATTTTATAATTTATCATTTACTTTCTGAAATGAAAAACATTCGGACTGGTATTATATTAAATGCAGTCTTTTTATTTTTAAATGGGGGTTTGGATTATTACATTAGGTCAAGTAATGGACCTGAACACTTCCACATCTGGTAAGCACACCCTACCTACACCAGCCAAGCCTTCCCTAAGAGGAACATTGCCTTGTGGGTAAACTGTGTGTGTGAAATGGAGTCTGGTGGGTTTGCTGCCACAGAAAGAAAAGTCCCTGTTTATGTAACTTTACAGCAGCATCTTCATCAGAGTTGGTCCAGATTGTGAACAGCTAGCGTTAGTTAGCTCGCAGCTACTAGTCCTAAAACTGGAGGTCTCCCAATTATGTTTCAGAGCTGTGGAGATGGAAGCTGTTTGTAGAGTAACAAATGTTTTCTGCCACAATGAGGAAAAAAAAAACAACCAATAACACAAGGACTTGTAGCTGCTAACTAGTTTGAGTTCAGTGAAGCGAAGACCTCAGCGGCAGCTATAAATGTGATGTTACAAAACTGAAACACTGGTCACAATTAGGTGGCTATAGGAATATTGTAAGCGCGGTGTATTTGGGATCAGAGCTGCCACACAGTCAGAAACATGGGAAAATAGATAAATACATCTAATTTATTTTTCACTGGCCCAATCGGACGACTGCATGAGGCATCCAAAGTTGACCTGACCCGGACAATCATTAATGTTAAGTCCTGGATCGGTACGAGCAGCTTATAACAACCCATTTATTAGACAGCGACCTCTAATGGCCATAGAGATCATTACAGGAGCAACAGCCCCAGGTCCGGCACGTGAGTTACATCACTCCTGACATGTGACATATGTAACATTCTTACAGCACAAACCACAAACTTTTCCTGAACCTAACCAAGTCGTTTAGCTCACCAGACTCCAACCAAACCGCTGCCATTTCACAACAATAACATCAAGCGATTCCACGGGACTCACGTAACGTACTTAAGGTCTGTTACGCGGCCTGTTTTCGGTACTCTCCTCCTGTATATATGTAGTTTTTGTCATTGACGATCGATCTGTTCTGCTGTTTAGCTATGAGGATGTGTTGCAGCAACCATCCAAAACTCAAAGATATTGAAAATAATAACAAAACAAAAAAATGTGTTGCATTGTGTAACTGTTTCATTTCTCTTTGTGAAATGACAGATCACTGCATCAACTAATTGTTTCATTGCTAAAATAAAAGTTTAAATTTTCACCTCAACCTGAAACCTGTTGAAGGAAAATGTGATTTGGACGGCATTTATCCCTCAAAACACAACGTTAAAGCAGAGGAGGCAAACATTAATGAGTTGAACTTTGCAGTTCAGTCAACTCACTATGAGCTGTTCAGTCAGTTGATAATAAATATGAAAAATGAAGCCACAACATTCTTATTGCAGCACAATTAAACCATGATGACAGCTTTGCTTGTCATGACCGCCTTCGCAAATTCACTGACAGACAAAAACACAACATGGTGAGGAGGTTATAAATGACTTCAATACATATTATATAACAGGAGTGCAAATGTGAGGTCCACAGATGTTAATGTTGAAAGCAAAAAAGACAAAAATAAAACCGAAAAAACACAGCTATCAGGTCACAGATTTCAGAATAAAGGCATCCATTTTTGAATAATTTACATTGATTTTCATACAGGAGTGCATTACCGCTCAGACAGGTATGCATTTTAAAGTTTCAGACCCAAATTCACACTGCAAAGTTTGAATATTTACAGAAGTTTCTTCAGCAGGTGATCGGTTCCCTCCAACAGATCACATTTTAAAAGTAACCCACGCACATTCAGAATGATTCCTACGCTCATCCTGCCCGAGAAAAAAGCTTTTATTCCAGCAGGGTTCAAAAACTGCGCTCGTGATGTTTTCAGGCCCACGGCCTTCAAGCAACAAAGGACCCTCTCAGCGGATACTCGAGTGCTTCAGATTCCTTTTCTGCCTTTTACGCTTTGATTAAAACCGCTGCTGCATATTTACACAAAAATCTGTTGAAACCTAGCATCATTGTGGCATCTTATGTACCTTATAATGTGAAGTCTTTCTGCAGTTAATTCAGTAACTACCAGAAGAGACTTTTATAAAGCGGCCCAGGAGCCATATTCCGTCTAATCAAGGCTCAATCAGGTCCTAATTAAATGCCACTCGTTAAGTTAATTAACCAATCATCTTCTTAATGAATGTCATCAAGCACCAATTGTCAATTGTCATCAGAAAGAAAACAGGCTAAGATTCTCATTATCTCCCCGTCTGTCATAGAACACAACATATGAGCTGTGATACTCACTTGTGATCAACATGCTGCTGAGCTCTGAAGTCTCGGAGGATGGAAACTTTAACAAACTTCCATGTTAATTGATGCAGAATCAGACACAAAGGGAGAGATTTAAAGAATTAAATCCAAATGGGAAAAGTCATATATCCAGTGTTGAAATGGAGGAGTAAAGTCCAGTTGCACTGGTCATGTTGGGCATCATGTTAATGAAGTCATTGTTGAAGATTTCCCCTTTCCCCTACCACTCCCCTTCCTCTGGCCCGGACCGGACCATCTGAACACCACAGGGAGGGTGGGGGGGCGGGCATCCTAAAAATAACCCACTTGAGACACATGAGCGCCTGCCTGAGGAGTTACTTTGAGTCTGGATGAGACGTGGGAGAAGTCATGGACAGGACAGGCAAATTTGGGAGATAAAATCTATAAAAAAGTGGAACATTGTTGACTCTCCCTGGGAGGAAATGACGGATTCCAGAGTGAGACGGTTTCCCACTTTGGTGCAGGAGTGACTGCAGATTTCCGTAGGCCAGGAGCTGGCTTTGAGGCTGGCAATTTTTATGTTTTCATCTTCAAAAACTATATTTTAAAGGGATAGTTCAGATTATTTGAAGTGACGTTGTATGAGGTACTTATCCGGCATGCCTCCAGTTTGGAGAGGCAGCAGGAACTGCTGTGAACGGGGTCAGCGTTAAAAAAAGTATTTTAGCCACTTTAACATGTCCATATTAAAATGTCTAAAAACACTTGACATATCTTATATGTTTTACATCATCCCAAACAATAATCAATCAACAGAAATCCATAATCCATTCAAGGCAACAATTCTTTTCCTGCTAATTGCTCGTCAGTCCCTCCAGGAAGTTGCATTATTGTGATCGCAACAATTAACCGAAATTCAGCCAATCCCTGTGAATTCCTGTGAATTTTCCCCAAATTTCACCAGTAATCATAGTTTCCAGCGAGCACGTCCTCCCACGCTAAAATCATACATGTACATCTTAATGAACTGACTCAATATTTTTATTATTCACTATTTTCTTGTATTTCTTTCTTTTATTTTGTCACGGGTGCTCATCAACGCTCTGTGCACCTATATTTTTTATAATTTTGTGCTGGTTTTAAACTTCTAAGTTAACTAACTTCTAACCTCTAGAAATTAGAAATTTAGAAATGTTGTAATCTTGAGCCTTTTTGATAAGCACAGACGGAACACTCACACATAGTTGGTTTCATTCTTCCTTTGCCTTTGATTTTTAATGAATTATACAAAAAAATGATGACAAGAATTAAAAAATCTCATCTTTTGTTTTTGCAATTTTGACTTGGTCCAGCTATTTCTTTGCAAAAAAAACAAAAAAACCACCTAAAAACATTGCAACACGCACTGCAATTAAAAAAAAAAAAGCTACCATGAAATCAGGCATTTTAGGGTGAAACAATCCCGCCAAAAAGTCTGCAAAATCACGGAGGGACTGGCTAGATGGTGTAGCATCTGAGAGAACACAGAATACATCAGACACATCAGAGAGTGAGGAAGGAAGAGAACAAACTTGACTAAATGTACTATGAGTTAGTTACCTTGTTGATGAGAACATGATTTCTGATTTCTGATTTATTCATGATTTATTCTGTCTTTTAAAAAAAAGAAGCTCCAGCCATTCAGGGAGCCACAGATTCCACGTTTGCCTTGAATAAAGTCCACAGTGAAACTCACAATACCAATCAACACTCGAGCGCTGCATCACAGCCTTCAGATGATAAAACTACAAAAGAGAGAGTCAGGAAATTAACAAGATTTTCTCCTTTCTTCCCCAGACTGAATAGTTTTCACTGGCCCTGATCTCTGACCTTCTCAAAGCTGTTTGGTGGCAGGTGGGGCCTTTGAAAAAGAGCCACTCCAGATGAAATGAAATAAAATCCGCCCGGGCGAATGACTCAACACAGGGAGGATAAAGTCCTTGCCGTGCCCTAATAGTCTGTAGTTCTTCAAGGTTTCATCTTGGCTCAGTCCAAGGTATACCATTAGCGTTAATGGCCTTCCATTTAAAGCGTAGGTGTTTGATTATGGGATTTTAAATGTGAATAACTCCCTCGGAGGAGAGGGAGAGGAGACCGGCCGGCGTGATGCGCTACATTAATTCACAAGTGGAGGAGGAGAAAGTGGGAGTATGTAAACAACTAATGGACTTTTTCACAGTCTGTCGAGAGTCACAGGGCAAGAGGAAGAGGAGCAGAAAGAGAGAAAAGAGGTCGAAACTTGTTTTATTCTCTTTGGCAACACTTCTGTGAATATTTCAGAAGTCTGACAAGTTCATTTATGGGTTAAAAAAAAAGCTTTGAAAATGTTTAGTTGTGGGAAATATACAACGTACAGCACAATCTCCACAGTCCACGGCCATTAAAGCAACAATGTCAAGGTTTGATCAAGTGACCAGTGACATTGGTGTATTTCTGACTGATTAATTATAACGTGTTGGTGTATGTGTGTGTATGTGTGTGTGTGTGAACAGCCTCACGTCATCCCAACAGCTGCAGCAGCTGTTCTGAGCAGACCGAGCACCAGGTTCCCCCCTCAATCACTTCTATCGCCTGCTTTATATTTACTGTGATATTTTACAACGTCTTTGATTTACAGAAGCATTTGGGAGATTTGGGATGCAGACCTCCCCGGCAGATCCCACTCTGAAGGTCTTACAGAGGAAAGTGTAGGACTATTTAAAGTCAAGACAGAAAAACTTCCAATTAGAAACATGAGAAACATTAGTTATTTTGTTCTAGCAGCTCAAGCCCCTATTCAGTCAAAATCAATGTTTAAAGTGTTTTTTATCACATATTTCTTACACTATATGTCATCTATATGCCCGTATCTGGGCCAAAAAAGTTTTGTGCACTCTTTTAGGTATGTTTGTAGCTTATCATTTCCTGCATTAAACGTTCCTTACTCATCCTGCACTCGGGGAGTGCACTAATTTTCCATTCTATGAAACACTTTCTCGTTTCCTTCCAGAATTTTTCTGGGGGCCGGGTCTCACTGATTACTGTCACAGACGTCTCAGTTTGGGTGTAACGCACATTCGGCGCTATTGGCTACTATAAATGGCAAACAGTATCCGTGACAGGGCCCTCCCCGGCTGCCTGTTTTACAGGAGTCATGGAAATATGTGGAGGTAAATAGCACTCCGTTTGCCGTTTCATGGGAACTTGAATGTTTGGTGCAGTGAGATTTTCAGAGAGTTTATTTTCTCAAGATTTCTTTCTTTCTTTCTTTAACTTAATACTTTGTACTCTGTGGACAAGTCTGGGTAAACTTTCTAAATAAAGGCTCAAAAGTTACTTGCTTAGGTTTCAGAAGAGATCATGGCTTGGGTTTAAATATTTATGTTAGTTATGTAAGTTCATGTGCGTAAAATTCGTAACTTACATACTTTGCAGAGAAACCAGTGGTGACTTTTGGTTTCACATGGGACACAGACCCATGAATGTACGAACCCCAATCTCCTGGGTGAAAGTTCTGTGTTTATTTGGCCCATTCATCCATCCCCCAAAAGCATACTTTGTCACTCTTTATGTATGTCACGTAAATACTACGTACCTGACTTTAATGGCAAAATAAAACATAACGTTTCAGGGAATTGTAGTTTGAAGCATGATGCCACTGATCAAGCTGCTGTATTTGATACGTTGGGAGTGAGAATGGGCTTCCAAAGTTCACCAATTAACTATTTAAATGTTTGGTTAATCAAAGCAAAAAGCATTTGTTAAAAAAAAAAAAAAAGCTAGGAGGGTTAATGTCCCAGCTTAAAGTGCAGATGATAAAAACATGATAAAGTGCCCTCCCACTGGAGAAAAAATGTTCCAGTACCTGCTAGGCTGCCCTGCATGCTAAAAAAAATATAAAATGGTTAAATAGTTAATAGTTCCCAGTGTGTTTTTATTACAGAGGTGTAGTATACTCAATCTGAGGAAAAGTTTTACTTTTTTACACGGTTTGGAACCATAAATGCATCATGACTTTAAGTGTGCTGGTGCTCCACCACATACAGCTGGTGTCCCTTTTTATTTCATTCTCCCCTGCCCCTCAGGCCATCACTGCCTGCAGACATCACTCAGGGCTGGAAAAAAAAGGTACTGCCAACTGTGTTTTTCAGGTAAAAAACTATAATTTAATACTGGTGTGTCGAACTTATTTTAGTTCATGGGTCATGTAGAGGCCAACCTGATCTCCAGTTGGCCAGACCAGTAAAACCATTGCATAATAACCACGTCTCCCTTTTTTTTAGTGTAAAAAAAGTAGATTGTGAAAAGGTTCACAGTTCAAGAACCATCCATTTACAAGACAGATGCCTGAGATGTCTTAAGAAAAATAAGTGCACTTTCAAGAATGTCTCAGTTTTTTCACGCTCAGTAACACGTAACAGACATGAAAAAATAGGAACTGGTCCAAACCTTACACTCTGTGCCCACTTTTATCGTTTTGGACAAAAACATTTTCTACTGTGTGAACAGTAGTCATGATAATTACATCTTTTATCGGCATAAATCCCTGTGGACTTCTCTACAATTTTGCTGAGTTATCCAGGTACCCGGATTGGAGCCTTTGGCGGACCAGTTCTGGCACGTGGGCTGTATGATTTGCACCCCTGAGTTAGTATTTTTCTTTATAGATAACACTGACTTAGAACTAAGTTAGTAAAGCACAGAGATCTTTGTTATAAAGATGCGAATACAACATAATATAATCACATTACTTTCATAATAAGTTGTTGCCTGAATGAATTAGTTAGTTAACTTTTTAGATAAAGACAAAATAAGTCAGATATTTACTGAGCCAGATTGTACAGGAAATTAATGATTAATCATTAATCAGTCAATTGCCAAATAAAATTTTAACTGATTAAATGTGTATTAATTGATAATTAATCAACAGTCATTCATTGGGCAAGGCAACTCAAAATTTAAGTTAAAATAAGAGAAAAAGAGAAAGAACAACAAAACAAAAATGAGAAAAAAGTGTGTTTCATATCTTATTAATTATTAATGATTCATCAGTTAATCAATTTTTAGCATTTTCAACTATTGGTTAACAAAAATGCACAAACACCATAATGGGAAGCCAACATAATTCTGGTTGATGACATCTGATTTAATGTGATGAAGAGGTGAAATGATCATTTGTATATAAATATGTCATTTACCACAGCTGTAAAAATGCTTGAAAAGTGCTTGAATTTGATTTTGGAAAAGGTGTACCAACCCTGAAATTGTGATTTTTGTGATTTGACGTGTGCAAATCTGATTTTGAGGACCTCAGAGCAGAGAAAGTCTTGGGGACCCCCTGTTATTTCTGGCACCACCCTAAGAGGGGCCCGGATCCCAGGTTGGGAACCAATGGTCTAACAGATCGTTACCATGAAGAACAGGCCGTTCCGTTGCTATGGACACAGATTTGATCATAGACAATGGAGAAGTAATAAAATCATTATTAAATCATTTTTTTGTGTGAAATTTCATTTCCTCTTTGAAGTAACAGACTATAGGAAGAAGCGGACATTACAAAAGTTCTCGTTAAAGAAATCACCACGGTTAACATTTGTTTTCCGACATATTTCATTGCTGTTCGATTTGTTCATGTATTTATTCGCTGGCACACAGTTAAAGCCTCATCTCAAAGTCACAGAGGGGACAGGCCTCCAGTCCCTGACTGAGCTGACATGTTTCACTGTGGAGATCAGGATTAAAGCAGAGCTCAGGGCCTGACCTCTGGCTCTGCTAACAAAGACACTCTCTCTCAGTGTGTGTGTATGCGTGTGTGTGTGTGTGTGTGTGTCTCTGCTGTGTATAAAGGTTACACAAGACTGTGTTTCCTTTTTCCAAGCAAGAGCCTCACGGGCGTCAGAGGAGGAAGAATCCAACAATACTCCCAGCGGATGGGAGTTTCTGTGTGTGTGTGTGTGTGTGTGTGTGCTATATGTGTATGAGTGTGTGGATATGTGTGTGTCCTCTGCATGTGTGTGTTTAGTTGTTTAAGGGCGCCAGCTTCAATACATGAGGATGAGATGTGTTGTGTTTACTCTCACCAGCAGAGCCTCGCTGCATATTCGCTGCTCCTTGCGTGTGTGCTCTTGGGTGTGTACGTGTTTGAGTTTACTTTGTGTTCTTGTAAATGTGTGTGTGTGTGTGTTTGTAGTCTAATCTGAATCCAGCCTTGGAGGCTTCAGGCTGGTATTTCCGATGCAGCAGGACAGGAAGCGGCCCGCTCTCTTGAACCGTGTCCCTCCCTCTGAACACAGCAAGCACACGCTCTGTGAGACCTATCACTTCATCTGTGTTTGTATGACAGAGAGAGGCAGTGCCGTTCTGTGTATATCTGCTGTACATACAGTACAGCATGAGCCTGAAAGTTAATCCCGAAGTCAATATTTAGAAAAGAAACAATAATTGTGATCATCAATTAATCATTTAAATCATTTATCAAGACAAAATAACAAATACCCTCTGGTTCCAGTTTCACAAATGTGAGGATTTGTCACTTTTCTCTGTTTTATATCACTTTTGAATGGTTGGTCACACAAAACAAACAACTTGAAGTCATCAGTTCAGGCGCTGAGACAACAACAGTACCAGGCTAAACAATGTCAACCATGCTGACAGATTCTCTGGTCTGGCATCAAGACATGTAACAGGTTACTTGAGTAAAAAATAAATGTCCAGTCAGCGTCACAGGGCGGGATTAAGGTTGTTGTCAAGCTCAAGCAGTAAACAAGGAGGAGTAACAACAATAGCAACTGCTATATGCTGCTATTAAAGGGATAGGTCACCCAAGTGTCTGCAAAACACTCCCAAACAATGGAAGTGAATGGTGACCAGTTTTCAAATGTCAAAAACAACTGGAAAAAAAAACATAAAATGTCTCCATACAGCTCGTCTGGTGTATCCAAGTCTCGTAAAGTCCCATCATGCTGTTTGCACACCGTCAGACCACACACACCCAGTTCAGATGGTGTGCATGTGAACGTGGCTCCAAACTAAGGATCTACAGTGATGATTTAGGCTGAAAACATGGTGTAAATAACATTTTTTAGTCAACTTAGCATGTTTGGGCTTTAGGAGACTTTATTTTACGTTTGAAAACTTCTCACACTTCACATCCATTTTTGGGAGATCCTGCACGGCTGTTTTCCCGTGAAACTCCAGTAGCGCTTTGCAGACTCACAAAATAAACCTGACCTTCAATCGGCATGAGAGTGAGTAAATACTGACTGAATTTTTGGGGCAAATTATGCCTTTAAGGCTGTTTTAATTTTACTAACATTAAGTTGTTGCAGGACTGGCAACCTACCACGTGAACTTCCAGAGTGTCATCGCCAGCACATCATTTTAACTGCTGCATGTATATTGTCTTAATGTTGCCACCACTTTTCAGAGATGTGTCTGCAACGTTTGAATGCTGAGATACAGCATAGCCGATGTTGACGCTCTTTAATCAGGGTTAAGCGACCTCCCGCAGCCCCTGCTCTTGAGTAGGAGTCTGTGAAACAGAACTTATTTTCAACGCTGATCAAGACTCATTATTCACAAGAGTTAACACTGTTTTTGCTAACCTAGTATTTTGCAATTTAGGCGCTTTTGGCAGCTGTAGAAGCTCCAATTATTTAAAATTATGCAGAAGGTGGAGGCTCAGACCCCGGGGTGCAGTTACACTTTAAACAAGTTCTGCAGTATTTGTTGCCTAAACTCAACCAAACTTTTACAATAGCACAGCAGATCAGAAGACAGTCATAATAATCATTATAAAAAGTTTCTGGGAAGGCACTGACCAACAGTCTATTTGTTGTTTAGGTATGAGGACAAGTAAAGGGAACACACAGTGGGTGTGGATTGAGTGCAAGAGGGATATTTCATTGTTTTTCTCAGCAATCCCACCCAAGTGTATTATTGTTATATAAGACAGTCAGCACCAGATTTCTTTAAAAACACGGCGGTGAAAAAGCACTAAGTGCTTTTGTTTCTTGAGCTGGTACTTTCAGCTAAGCAGGTTGGTATAAATATATAAATCTCGACTCTCTGAGTCATGAATTCTGTAGCTGACACACATCTGCGCTGCCGTTTTGAATCAGAATGATGGCATTTCCTTCCCATAAACAAGTATATATGGCTTAATTTACACATCATAGCAAATCCCCTTCTGTCTCTGTGTGTAATTCAAGTCGCAGCGTGAATGTTACACCCATCATTCCTGCTAAATAAAACACAACAACCACAGCTTCCTCACGGGAATGAATGTCTTCATTAAGTGCTTAAATCCTGGGCTCCTTTTTTCGTGGAAGCAAACATTCATCGCTGCTCCTGTTTGGCTGCGCGGCGGCAGATCCTGACTCAAGCAAACAGCCTCCCGTGGTCACAATCAATTAATTGGGAATCTGATTAGAGCGGCTCTTTATTAGCACTCAGGAATGATCTGAGAGTGTGAAGTAATGGGCCGTCCACATACAGTTCATTTGGAAAAGTGTCTTTATGAGGGGTACACCTCCTAAAACCAATGGTTGGATGCTCTGGCAGCTAACACAGCCGACTGTTTGGGCCGTCATTTCAGCGCCAGTATGGTTCTGTCGTTTCAAATCTGCTGGTTGTTTTTGCCAAATGATCATTATCTAGATTCAGAGGAGTCTGTCGATTTGAGGGAGTAAGATTTATGTCTCCTTTTTGTCCCTCCAATTTTATTTTGGCTCTTTGTCACAGCAAGAAAAGATGTCTGTTTTGGTAAGTATTACAAAACAGTGCCATGTCTTCCTGTGATACGAAACCCAACAGGCTGTTTATTTAAATTCACAACTGCCAAAAAGGGCCAAAGTATAAACTCCTTTCATTGCTCTACAGCTGTAAAACAAAACAGAAAAGAGGTCTGAAGGTCAGATATCCAGTTTTTAAGTATGGAGCAGAAGTGATCTGTGAATGTAAAAAGCACAAAGCTGTTTTACAGCTCATACATACAACATACAGTTGTATGTATGAGGCAATTATAATTAATTTGGAGAAGCAGCACTGGAGAGAACTGGATTTAGGTAAGTTACCAAGCATTATGTTTACTAGCAAGATCCAAGTCCGTTTCAAATGCAAATGAAACACTTTTCTTCTATCTTGTCTGGAAGGGATCCCTTGATTTACAAAATTCTCACAAGATTTGTGTATGTTGTTCCTTCATTGTGATGTTGCACAAATGTTAAAATGATGACTTTCATGAGATCGTCTGCAGGTCTGGAGTTCCCTTCAGTCTCTCTCTCCACTTCTTGTGTATGAAAAACAAGGTCAAAGTTCAAATAATTTGAACGTTGAGCTCAGCGGTCAGCCGCAGATCCAAGCACTGCTGCTTAGTTGGGCACCACCGCTCTCCATAGGAAAACAAGGGGACAGCCAGCGCAAAGCTGTGAACTGTGCATTAGCTTCATGAACAATTCCTGCACCATATGGTTCCCAGCCTGTATGGGCTTAGAAGTCACTAAGCATCAACAGCAACAGCAATTCCACAAATTCTGAAATAAGAACATTTCAAAACATTCAATTTCCATACCATGACAGAATCATCTTGTGTCGGATACGATGTTCTCTGTCTTGACTGCCATGCATTTTATATAAACCACAGATTGTGAGGCAGGTGCCATCAAGCTTCAGATTTATAGATCACAAGTACATAAGTTACAAGTGGGCCTCTTAGAACCTGTTTAAGCAAGTTTTTTTATACTCAGTATCTTTTATGAATTGAAAGTAAATACACAGTCAGAGATGATCTGATTTCAAGTACAAATCTAAGAACATCTTCATAAAGAGGTGGACTCTGGCTGTTTGAGGGGCAGGGGTGAAAAAAATTAAAAAAAAAGGGAATCTGCTGTATGTGGTGGGGCACCAGCTCGCCAAAAGTCATGCTTTTATAGAGCTGCTGTATATTAACCATTTTCTTGGTCAATACGTCGTACACGGAGGGATTTATTGCTTCAACTGATTACATTTATCATCAACGCTGAGTACAAATGAAAAGTCCCAAATTTTCGTTTTAACTATTTAACAATTTAGAGGCATGTAAATGCCAACTAATTACTGAACATGTAGGGCAGCCTATATGGTACTGCATTGTGTTTTCTCCACTGGATGGGCACCCAAGAGGGCCTTTTCTCATGGTTTATCTACCACAGGGGCATCCAAAAGACCACTTTTGCGGCCACACCCCCCTTGAGTCCACCAGTGGTTAGTTAATTTGCTTGCATAAAAAAGAATAAATCTGTAAGTCTGTAAGAATTTGCTAGAATATGAAAACAAACGTGGAAATGTGTGAAAGTAAGGTGAAGTATGAATAAATGAACAAATGAAAATGCTTATAATATTCTTTTATATTTTATTTGTCTTTATAGTTCCACAATTATTTTCGTATTCTTTTACAGGCTGATTCTTTTTTATACCCTAGTGACTCCACAATAAGTACCTCACACAAGCCCACTTCAAAAAATACGAACTGTCCCTTTAAACACAAAAATGTTTTTAAAAAAAAGCACAAAGCTACGTGTATGTATAGACATGGATCTGTAAGGAATAAGCAAAGAAGAGCTAAGACGTTCTCTTACTGGTGTCAGAAAACTTTATAATGGTGTCAAGGACAAGGCCATGCAAGTGAATTCATTTTATTTTGTCCTCTAAAAAGGACGTACAAACTACTTTAAGAATAGTTAAATGTAAAGGTTTATGTTTCTCCTCTCCATCAGCTGATATGAAGCCATTTTATTAACAGTCCAGGCTGCTGGTTCAGCTTCTCGTCTCTTTGTTTCTTGATAACATCAGCAGCAGAGGTGCCACTTTAACCAAAACACAGCAGACATGATTTCATCTTTATTTTCTTTTTGTAAATAGAAGACTTTTTATGAGAGACCTATGATGCACTTTATCTCAGAGCTCTTTTGAGTGATGTTTTTGATATCTACTCTGAATTAAATGACTTCCTGCATTGTGAACAGGTTGTGTGCTGAGCAGCAGTGCGGAGCTCTTTGCAGCTTTTATCCACTTTCATCAAAGAAACCAGAGGCTGAGGAGTAAAAGGGCTCTTTTCCTCTGGGGTAGGTGGGTAAACCCAGCTGTCGAATGCCAGGATATACTGGACTTGCAGTATATTCAACTGGTAGCGGAGATGATGAGGGGATGAACTTGGTGCTTTATTTGTACTTCACTCTTCATTTCTCTGTGTTGCTCGGTAATTCAAATAGTTTTGGTCATTTGCAGCATCATTTGTAGGTCATTTGCCAGTGACCCCCAAAAACACCGTAACCATTGGAGAGTACCAGTGACAGGTCTACCGGACCCTCCCATGACATGTGACCACATTGTTAACATTGTGAAACAATGCGGTTTGCTCAGATTTAGGCAACAAAACTACTTGATTGCCTTAAAATAAGTACACTGGGTAAGTCACGTGACATAAGTGATGTAAGTCACATACTGTACGTGAAGTAGGGATGCACCGATTCGACCATCCAGAGACAGGATTTGGACAGTTTTTAGCGTGACTGGTCCTAGCCGGTGATTGGCCGGTCAGCGTCACATATCCAATTCTGTGCCCGTCAAATTCACACACATGCTCTGCACGATGGTCACGTCATTCATGCAACAACACATCCATCCCTCCATCCCTTCTCTTCCCAGCAGCCCTTTCCCACTTTCATCCATCTGATCACATCTAGAAATAAAGGCTTTACACTGGTAGTTTATATGAAAAATATGGAAGTAGAAAAGGAAGAGCGAAATCAATTAATACAAAATAAAAAGAAGAAAAAAAGCCGAACTAAAAAAAGCGAACAACAAACAAACAAACAAACAAAAACAAAGGCACCAGACAACAGGACATTTCTCTCAAACATTGACCGATTCAAGGTCTGGTAGAGTTTTTCTGAGAAAGGACAATCAGACATCTTGCTTGTAACAGTGACAAACCAGCTGACAATTACAAAATAGGGTTTAAGAGTATCTTGCTTCTGTATCGTGACATATTTCCAAAGTTAACAGGATAGGCAGGAGGACATAATGTAGAGAAGAATATGAAAATCAAAAAATGTCCGTGTCGTAACTGGTTATCATGTTAGCTCTGTGACACTCTGAGTTGAAGACTGATTGGTGGGTGGATGACATGATGTTATTGGTTGAAACTGGCTGGTTCAAACCTTTGTAAGAACACAACTTATTTTGTTTTACAGGAGTCCAGGTTTTTTTTTTTTTATTCCCAGTATCAGTTCTTCCAGCCTGGTCGGGTTTCCCTGACAAACACAATTAGCCAGTGTTCACCGATGGGAGGCTTGTGAGGGATCTTTACCTTGTTGCTAAACAACCACATTTATATTGTGTCTGTTTGTCTGCAACACTGCAGTTGACAGAGACAATTACTGTAGTGCATACTGAATTAGGAATTTAAAAAATGGGAGGAAAAAAGTGGTAAAAATCCCCAAACAACAACAAAAAAAAAAAAAAGGAGAAAGTTTGAAGCACCAACTGTTTCACTTAACTGATAGATGAAGGCTGTTTGTTACAAAATGCCCATTCAGCTCCAGTGTTGTTAATATAACAAGCTGAAATGGCTGTTGGGGGATTTGCTTGATGGATGGCTTTCTTCTTGCCATCTTGTTATCTTCTTCTAGAGTTCATCCTTATTTCCACACTAAAACACAAACATTACCATATTGTCAGCCGTGTTTTTTCTTTTTGATGAATAGCCAGTTGCCGGGGAGTGTATTTGGACTGGGCAGACGTGAATGTCTGCATCTGTTTCTGAGTGAAACTGAGGCCGAAGACGCCCCACATGCTCAGGAAATTTCCTCACTTAATTTAAGATTAAAAGAGGGGCACGGGAGGTAGAACAGTCGTCCACTGATCACAGGGTTGGCAATCTGATCCCCATGTCCAAATATCGACATGTCCTTGGGTAAGACACTGAACCCTGGGATGCTCCCCAGCCACAGAAGGATGCACAAGCTGGTGCATTCTTAAATTGCTGGTCCCAAGTCCAGATTAAAGGGGAAAAGTTGCATCAGAATGGGTATCCAGCATAAAAAGCCTATGAGAAATCAAATACGTGGATCAGAAAAGAAATTAGTGTTGCCACGATAGTGGAATTTCAAATTTCTATCAGTGGTGGAAAGAGAAAATCCGTGTTCAAGTACAAGTACTATTACATTACTAAAACATTTCTCAATTACACGTAAAAGTACATAAAAATAGAAGATAGATAGAAAAATACTTAGGTAAAAGTATTCTTCTCAAAAACTACACAGAATATGTTTATGATTAATATATTATCAGCGGCAGACATTCATTTAGAGGGGTTTTTTGTTTCTGAAAGTCTTCAGTCTAAATTCATCCCAACTGAAGTTGCAAATTTTGTGCATTTTCCTTAAACGTAGAGTCTGTAGGATTTGTCCGAGCTGTTCGTAAACGCAGCACAAAATCAAACACCTACGTTTTGGGTTGGTGAAATGTTCCATTCATTCATCCAGGAAATTAGGTTAATGAGACATAAGAGAGAAAGATGAGGGGCAACCACAATGACAAAGAAGAACAATAATGAAGAAGCATATTGAAAAAAATAAAACTGAACCCTGTGACACGGATTCAAAAAACACAAACTGAACAGGCAGATAAAAACACAAACAAATAAACATCTATATGCAGCCCTGCAGCATCTCATGCACAGTTTCGACAGACGCCTCATCCCGCTGAGTCACGGGGACGCCCCGCAGCTGACCCTTCCAACTGTACTGGTTGACACACACTATAAATAAAGTGCTCTCTGTTGTTTTGTTCTGGGCAGTGGATGGAAACCCGGGGACACTGCCAAGGGTCAGCAGAGCCCCTGGCACCATGTTCAGAGATGTTATTACCAGGCTTTCAGCATGATTATTGTTCCAAAATTCCTCCGAACGCCAAGTGTGACAGTTGGGCTGAATCTGTGCTATGTTTGACATCCTCCTCTGACAGAAGTCCAAGTGTGGACACTGGTGAGGGACAGAAGCTAACCCTGGAGCCGCTCCATGGACACAAACAGTCTTAGAATATCCTAAATAGTTAATAAAAATGTCATTCCATTTTGAAAAATCCTAATTTAAGTTTGTCATTTATTAAGATTTTTGTATTCAGCATTAATGAGAATTTATTATTTACTATAGTGGATCTGTTAAAGGAGCAATTGTAGCCACTACACCTGCAGAAATACAAACAGCAGTCAAAGTAGTGAGCTGAAGCCATAGACTGTATATTTAGTGGGTTGTAATCCTGTTTAATATATGTGCCACAGTACGATGAGTCCTCCTCTGTAAGTTGATCAGCTGTTTATAACTGTCAGCTGTCTGTAAATGTAAAGTTAACCCTGTTATCCTGAAAGCAAAGCTCCATGGTATAAAAAGAGAAAGGAACTTAAAGGAATAATTCATCCAAAGATGAAAACTCAGTCATTATCTACTCATCCTCATGCCAAATGAAGGGCGGGTTTAGTTTTTAGTCCATAAAAAAACAGTGTTGCAGAATCTCCCAAACAATGGAAGTGAATCGTGACCAGTTTTCAAACATAAAAAATCAACAGAATAAAAACATAAAATGCCTCCATACTGCTCGTCTGGTGTAATCCAAGTCTCCTAAAGCTCCAACATGCCAAGTCAACTTGAATAAATGTTATTTACAGCATGTTTTCAGCCTGAATCTTCACTGTAGACCCTTCAGCTTGGAGCCATGTTCACATGCACACTGTCTGAACTGGGTGTGTGTGGTGTGATGGTGTGCAAATGGCATGTTGGGACATTAGGAGACTTAGATTACACCAGACATGCAGTATGGAGACATTTTATGTTTTTTTTTTTTCCAGTTATTTTTCATGTTTGAAAACTGGTCACCATTCACTTCCACTGTATGGGAGATTCTTTGAAATTCCAGCAGTGTTTTGCAGACTAACAAAATAAACTCAACTTTCAATCGGCATGAGGGTGAGTAGATAATGAGTGAATTTTAATTTTGGGGTGAACTATCCCTTTAAGAGTAAGACTCATAAAAAAGGTTGACTGGTGAAGTATTTCAGGCCCACAGAAATCTGCAAACACCTCTGCAGATTTTCTGCAGATTTTAAATGAAACAGCTTGTAATATTCAGAATGTCATCAAGCACCTAGCCAATTATTTTTATCGTATTTAATTATTAGTGGTTTTGCAAATAAATTTTGCTCGCTCTGCTCCACACTGAACGTTGCCTTTAGTAGCCATTTGTGCAACATTTTATGCTGGTTCACTTTTTCAACAACTGGTCTCACTTTATTTTGAACTGTTGCTAATGGAAAAGAAAAAAAATAATGTTTTATTAAAACCTACAAAATTACTTTCAGCACTGCTTGAGGTAGTTTTGGCATGAGGTCATGCCAAATTTTGACCACGTTTTGGTCAGTCGACATGAGGTTGAGTAGATGATGGCTGAATTTTAATTTTTGGGTGAACTATGCCTTTAAGGTTCTTAATCTAAATAGATTCAAAAATTGAACATTGTTGCCATTTAAATTGTTTTATGTTTATTAATATGTGCTAAATCAAATCAAAATAATTTTGGTGCTGGCATTACTAGAATGATTTCATGAAATAATCGAAACACATAATTATTTTACTTCATATATTTTATTTTCATTAATTTTCATTTTGCCGACCTGTTTGTGGTGAAGGTGTCTCTCTGCTCTCCTCCATCTACATGAATCCATGAATGCAGCATTAATTACACCTGCTCCATCATCAGTGTTATTTGTGCCACAAGTGCTTTCATAATTACATCTGTGCCATCAACAGTATTATTAGCCACACCTGAGCTCTCATCAGTGTAATAGTTAAGCTGACGTTAAAGGGCAACTCCACCAATTTTATACATCAGTTCAGTTTGCTCTTCATCAGCAGCACAACTCAGCTTGTGAAAACAGTTGCATGTGTCTTCTGTGGCTCTGGAGGGAGCTTTCCAAATATTGACAAATAACCCTGGTGATGACATCTGGGGTTTCTTAGGTTTCACAGGTTATAAACCGGGGGTGTGGGGTCAAGGCAAGGACAATAACGTGAAGCTATGTTTGTGTGTGGAGTATCCATACTGAAGGACATATGATCTGCTTAGTTATATAACGCTAAAGATAGAGTCTGTTAACTTTTGAGTGTGTAGTTGTTCTAAAAATAAACTGCAGTTTGTTGTTCAGTTCAGAGCTGGGAATGGAAACTTGTGTCCAGTGCCTAAGGTCATGCTAGGTCACTGTCAAAGGTCTCAGTGTTCCCGTCAGGAAATCCTACTCCTACACCAGCTTCACCACCTCCACTGCCCAGAATCCATCAACGCCCCCGACTGGAACACCGTGTCCAACAACAAACCCGACCTTTGATGCCACTGACTGACATGTT
Organism: Lutjanus argentimaculatus; assembly: GCA_034769285.1. Lineage (NCBI taxonomy): Eukaryota > Metazoa > Chordata > Actinopteri > Lutjaniformes > Lutjanidae > Lutjanus > Lutjanus argentimaculatus. The sequence continues at coordinate 3,316,704 of JAWZSL010000004.1, forward strand.
CATCCGACAGGAGTCACAACACGGGTAAACTTTGACATACAATGCTGTGATTTCATCTGTATCGCCGCAGCTGAACCTCAAAACACACAAAATGCTGTATTTCTTGTTTCTTTATTACTGCCTTTGATACCAATGCAGTCAGGCCAGATCTCTGCAGGATAGCCACAGAATTTCTGTCACTTACATTTCAAAACTCATTGACTCATGTGATGCAAGAATTTATCAACATTTAGCAACTGCATGGACAATTTTTAGCCTCAAATACTTAATGTTTCTGACCAAGCTTCTAATTCTAATCAGCTCTGGCCACTGACTGAGTCCAGTGTCACCTCTTCCAGTCTAGGGACATAAAGTTCCCATAAAAACAAAATCAATGTTTATGTGTTTTTATCGCCTGTCTTGCACCGTATGTCACCTATACGCCAGTATCTGGTCCAACAATGGCAAAAAAAAAAGTCAATTTGTAGATATTCTTGGCTATTCTTAAAAGAGAAATCTGTAATAATGATATGTCATCAGAGATCTTCTCGGACATTAACGCTGCAGCCGTGGTGTCCCCTCTTTGAAATTTCAGTCCGGGCACGTTTCACGTTTATTAGGGTTCAAATTCATGCTGAATGTTCGCCAAACAAGTAAGTATCTGTTTATGAGTCGTAAAAAAATCATTAATAATCTTGTAGAAGGAGCAAATGTTTATAACAGTTAAATTGGGCAATTTGTTAATGGAGTCTGGCAGACAGTAAGACAGGCAGCCACTTACCTACAAAGTCCAGATTGTGTATTTTCAGAGAGGTGGGCTTTTGTCTTTAGGATAATGAGCTTAACTTTACATTGATGGACGGCTGACAGTTATAAACAGCTGATCAACCTACAGTGTAGGACTTGTCCTCGCTTGTTATTGTCAATTTACAACGTTGCACACGTCCTGCGGAGCCTCCTGCAGCCTGCAGAGCTTTCACTGAGTCCAGGGAGGAGGAGACAAGGGGAAACAACTCGCTTCAACCATAGATCGTAAATTAAATTTTAACCTATTTAATATACAGACTATGGCTCACTATTTGGACTAATGTACTCTTTTTTTTGCTCTAATTGCTACATATTGCTCCTTCAATCATATTCTAGAGTTAATCATTCCATAAAAAATAACATGACTCATCCTACGCTTGGGAATCCAAATTATGCATCCGACACCAGGCCTCACTGTACAAAAGCATAACAATTTCAGTGATTTTGTTTTTTTACCTTCAACATCCTCCAGCCTCTCAGCTTCAACTTCCATTTCTAGAGTTTACTGATGGACAATTTAATTTTCCTGTTGCTAAAGTAGCTATCTGCTGACTGCTATAAACTGTTAGCTGCCGTTAGCGGGCAATGGGACAGGCTTCAGCAGCTTCTCAGTCAACATGGCTGGACCAGGACTGAACACAGCCTCCGAGACCAACAGGGAATACAACACCGAGGTCATTTATGGAGTTTCCTGATTGACAGATAGCTTTACTTGTTGCTAAAGCAGCTAACTGCTAAATGTTTTAACAGTTAGCTGTGTTAGCAGGCAACAGAAGCGGGCTCAGCAGCAGTCCAGTGAACACAGCCGGAGCAGGGACAGAACGCAGCCTCCGAGAACGACAGAGAATTCAGTTCCATGGTCATTTCTGGAGTTTCCTGATGGAAAAATAGCTTTACTTGTTGCTAAAGTAGCGAACCCCTAACTACCATTAGCGTGGTTAGCTGTGCAGCAGGCTGACTCTGCCCCAGGAGCCAAACACACCAAGAAAACTACCTTGTAGTATATTCCCTGTCATCAAACTGGTCGCCGTTGGTCTTGGAGGTGGTGTTTGGTCCAAGTCAGGCTGTGTTCACTGGAGGCTCTCAGGAGGACTGTTGCTATTAATGGATCAGTTGACCAATATAGCTGCATGGGGGCGTAATGCTCATTTAGCACCAATGGCTACTGTAAACACCAATCAATGTCTGTGAAAAGTCATTCCCTAGCTGCCTATTTTACAGGAAATATGTAAATATGCATGAGCATAAGCTATGGCGTTTTGTGGGAACTTGAATTGAAACTAGGTGTAGCATCCTGTGAGACATTTTAAGGGATTCATGACACATTTTAACCCACACATTCTGAGTGACAGTACGACGGAGAGAAAAACTAGACTCAGTGAAACTAAAGTCCAAGGTCACTTTAAAATGGCAGAAGTGCACTTGATGACATAGCCAACTGTAAGCCGCCAGACACCCCCGAACGGAGCAGGTTTTCATCACACAATAACACTCTCACATAAACTGCTGTGTCAATAAAAAAAACAAAGCTATTAAAAATTCAAGAGTTGAGGGGAAGACACTGAGCAGGAGACAAAATAGAGGAAATGGTGCTGTCATATTTTGTAAATGTCTGCCGCCAGCCTCCAGCAGGGGAGAAGTGTGGGATTATGAGTTAAAAGAGCAATATGTAACAATTGAGTGTCAAAAAATAAGTATAGCAGTCCAAATAGCGAGCTGGAGACACAGACTATATTAAATAAGTTGAGATTCTATTTAATATATGGTTGAAGAGAGTTGTTCCCCCCCCCCTCAGCTTCCCAGACTGAAGGAAAGGCTCAAGCAGGCTGTTTATAACTGTCAGTTGTTTGTCAATGTGAAGTTAAGCCTGTTATCCTGAAAACAAAAGCACACTGCTCTGAAAATACACAACCCGGAGCTGAAGTTCTACTACATCTACTCCTTCTACGAGATTATTAATGATTTCTGACGACTCATAAAAAGACACTTAAGCATTCTGCATTGATTTGAACTCTAATTAATGTGAAACAGGAAAACAATAACACAAATTATGGACTTGGACAGAACTTTAAAAGGAGGACACCATGGCTATAGTGTTGTTGTCAGAGAAGCGAGTATTTCAACTTGTTTCCCTAATCTGATGACATATCGTGGTCATTTTATGATTTATTACAGTAAATATATTACAGATTTCTCATTTAAGCAGAAACTATTCTCAATGGCAAAAACTTTGTATTATTTTTTGCAAATATTTACTGCAAACGTGCTCCTGAATGTAGACGCCACGCAAACACGCACAGTCATACATCTACTGACAATCAGCAGTGAAACACACACAAGGTGGTAACATTCAGTCTGTGTGTGTGTGTGTGTGTGTGTCTGTATGTGTGTGTGTGTGTGTGTGTGTGTGTGAATTCCTTTCTCTCAACCATCATTGCCTTCTTAATGAAGCTTCACATGTCCTCAGTCCTCTCTGGTTCAGAACATTTAGTGCTGCATTGTAGTCAAACAGTAGTCATGGCAGACAGAGGGGGCACAAACACACACACACACACACACACACACACGGAACTTGCATACAGAGACACAGGAATTAAAAAAGATAAATGGATTATTGTCATTACATATTTAACCTTTATGTAAGCAAAGAAAAACAGAGAAATAGCAAATATCACCGTGGGTGGAGGAGTCTGCAAAGGAACAAAAAGGCTACGCCTGGTTATTTTCAGCTTGAGGTGTATTTTCTGACTTTTTGACTGAGTTTGATGAAAGACAGATGACTGTTGAGCTACATTACATATTGCAGAATTGTAGAAAATTATTTAGTTATTTTGACTTTACAGTATTTTATTGTGCAAAACATTTAAGGAATATTTACCGTGAATGTTGGTATTTGATATATTGTATCAAAGTTAGCTTAGAGCTAATTTTCATCAGCAAACAGGATAAAAGTACACAACAGTAAGGCAGCTCACACTCACCATTTTGGCAATAACTGTATATAAAGTAAAATAAAAATAAATGTAGTAGGGTTAAACTATGCTAACTAAGTAAAAATAAAGGTCGCTGCAAACCATAAAATCCAGAGTCATTTGTTACAGAGTTAGATGGTATTAACCCAATAGTGATGGGATTCTTTCTTTCCAAGAGTGAGACAAAAAGATTGGTATAATCTGCATGTTGACATGATTAGCTTAGCTTAGCATAAAGACTGTGAGCAGGTAAAACAGCTACATTGGCTCTCTCCAAAGTTCAAGAATCTACAACCATACTAGCGGCTCTGTGATCCTGTCCTCAGACACAGCTGTAGGCTACTCAGAGCTAAATGCTAACCTGTTTCTTGTTGTTATTTAGCATGTTAATATGGTAACATTTTAGGGATGTTAATGATTAATCATGAATCAATTAGCCACCATTAAGAATTTAACCGATTAAAAATGTATTAATCAATAAATATAATAATTTAGAAATTGCAGTATTTGTGCCTTATTTGACACTGGATAAGGAAACCTATACTCATTAATCATTTATAATTAATTGATCGTTAGCATTTTCAAGTATCGGTAAAGGAAAATGCATTAAATTTACAACCCTATAATGTTTGCTAATCAGCTCTAAACACAATTACTGAGAATGATGGGAATTTCAGTAGTTTCAGAACCCGTTCTCACAAGTGTCCATATGCTTATACCTGTGATACTGTAGGTACTACACTAGTGTCATTTCTGAAGGTGTCACTCGAGCCTCTTGATTCTCAAACTGTGGTGGTACGCAAACTTCCTTTAGTGGTACGTGGAGGAACGTCAGAAATATTTTTTTTAAAAAGGAAAAAAAAAAAGATTGAAAATGTAATTCAAAATAAGTTCAGTCTTTCCAGTATTTTTTGTTTTGGTATCAACCTGCTGCATAGTCACGATCACAGATGTAGTGTGTGCATACATCATCCATGATTACTGGCAGTTGTGAGCTAAACTGTGATAGTAGACAGCAAGCGAAGATAAAATGAAAATGATTGTTTCAAAAACACTGCAATCATGGATCCAACAGGAACTATTATGGAGAAAAGTGCAGATCAAGAGGAGAATATTTCAAGCAGCCGTGTTTAAAATGAAGTGGGCGACCCTGACCTGAACACAGTGTGAAAGGGTTAGGTGGTACTTGGACATATTTTCCATCTAGGTGGTACGCGGTGTAAAAAGTTCGAGAAACACTGCTCTAGCCCACTGATTCCCAACCTGGGGGTCCTGACCCCTCCTACGGATTGCCAAAGCTTCACAGAGAGTAGTGACGCCTTCTTGAAGTGTAAGAAAACTTTTTTTTAAATTTAAATATACAGTAGTAAAATATGTAAAATATGTCAGGGGTCATCAGCTTACTCAATGACAGAAAAGGGGCCCTTAAGGAAAAAGGTTGGGGACCACTACTATAATATTATGGTTTAACTGTTAAAGTCAGGTGACATAGTATAAAGAGCGAGAAAGTCGGCGTATGGAGGAGGTGGGGTCCATGAATGGCTCAAACAGACATGGGACTTAGAGACCAGGGTTTGTGTCCTGTGTGAACACAGGTCAAAATTGTTTTATTTAAAGTTTTAAGCTTAATATCATAGCCTACGTGACTTATATCAATTTCCATCATGTGACATAGTAGCATACCTATTTTAACCCCAATCGTGATCTTAGACCTAACCAAGTAGTTGGGGTACCTAAACTTAAACAAACTGCAGCTGCGACTTTTGCCATGTGATTTTTGTAAAGTTGTTAATTATGTCCATCAATGTTGGTAATCCAATGTGGCGCTCAATTCCAAACTTTTTAATGGTAATGTATCAAGCTACATGAATGTGGAAATTTCTATTAGTGAAGCCAAGTTTACACTTACTGGCATGTAGCTGGTTACTGTAGTTGTTAGTTGTGTTTCCATAGAAAGGAAAACCCCACCCTCATGATGGCTGACCTCTGGGATTTCCTCGCTCTCTGTCTAATACATTTCTGAGCGTAACGGTGTGTACTTTATTTTTGCAGATGTGTACTGTATGTGTGTGATCCTGTGTGTATGCGTGCCGTGTCGTCGTGCAGGTGTGTATGCATGTATTGTGTTTGTGAGTGTGTGTCAGACCAACACTCATTTCTCGGGAAGTCGTTATCTGAAAAGAAAATTGCCATCAAACTGACAGCAAATGCCTGTCTGGAAGTCTCATTTCCATTTATGGTAGCGGGAGGTTTAAAATGTGATGACAGAACAACAAACATATCTCGAATTAGTGAGTGTGAGTAAACACAGAGGCTCAGTATCAGGCGCAACATCAGCACCAGACCAGGAACCTCCTCCATGAGGGTCTGTTCTTGCCGCAAGGCCACATCAGGGTGGCACCGATCAGAGGGGTATGTAGGCCAAACAGAAGGGCGGTTGGGTTCCTCAAGTGCTCCAAACATAAATTTGAGCCATATTTTATCCGAACTGCTTAGTTTGACAGTTTGATCTGAATTTCAGGAGTCTCTGTTGGAAACCAGGACCAACCAGCAGCTCAAAATATATCTTGTTAAACAGATAAACAGTAGACTAAAGTATGTTTCTAAATCATTTTATGTTGGAAATAGCCAATCTAGTAACAGAATCTTGAGCCATATTTTACCAACACTGCCTACTTTGAAAGTTTAAACTGAGTTTATGGAATCTCCATTGGAAACAGAGCCAAAATGGTGGCCAGGTGGTCACAGTATTGCTCGTATTAGAGTTAAACAGTACACTAAAATATGTTCCTGAAAACATTTCAGGCAAGAGATAACATAATCTCCATCTATATTTGATCAACACTGCCTAGTTTCACAGCTGATCTGCGTTTAGGAAGTCTGTGGTGATGACCAGAGCCAAAATGGCAGCCAGGTGGTCACAATATATCGCATATTACAGGGAGAACAGTACATTAAAATGTTTCTGAAAACATTTTAGGTGAGAAAAGGGCAATTTAGTAACATAATTTTAAGTTTCAGGAGTCTCTGTTGGACGCGAGAGCCAAAATGGCACCTGCCTGGTCACAGTATCTCTTGTGTTACAGTTACAGTACATTTAAATACATTTCTCATAACATTTTATGCAAGAAAACCTATGCATGCACTAAAGCAATTTAGTGACATAATCTCGCTCCATTTCCGATCAGCACTGCCTAGTTTCACAGTATCTGCGTTTTGGAAGTCTCTGCTGGTAACCAGAGCCAAAATGGTGGCCTGCTGGTCACAATATATCTCATATTACAGGTAAACAGTACACTAAAATACTTCTCTGAAAACATTTTATGCAAGAAATTGGCAATGTAGTGACATAGTCTTGATCCATATCTGATCAGCACTGCCTAGTTTCTGTCTCAGTTGGAAATCAGAGCCAAAATGGTGGACAGCTGGTTACAATATTTCTTGTATTACACTTAAACAGTACACTAAAATGTTTCTGAAAACATTTTAGGCAAGAAATAGGCAACGTAGTAACATAATCTTGATCAGCACTGCCTAGTTTGACAGTTTGATCTGAGTTTTGTGAGATTTGTGTTCAGATGACACTTCTTTTGCCAACTTTATTGAGTAAATAAAACGTGGATTTGTTTTGGTCTGAGCTGCTGGTGGTCTTCTGCAACCTCTAGAGGAAGTAAAAGTTGTATCCAGCAGCTTTAAGGAACAGAAATTCAAATAGAAGTTTGGAAAATATATAATCATTACTAGGTTTTGCACAATATTCACTGTCTGGTGGGAAGATTGGAATGGAAATCTGACATTTTGCAGCGTGAAATATATAAATATTTTACTCCACCGATTTTACACATGAAGATTAGTGTACTGGTGGTTGTATAATATTCTCCTGGGGCTGCTGAGGAAGTCGAGTCTGACAAAGTGACTCAAGAGAATAGAAATTTATAGCAGAAACTATGCATTGCAGGATGTCAAAACATGGCAGTTCACCAGGCAGGGAGAGGCTAATGAAAGACGCTGTTAAATTGGATTATGAGAAATGTAGGATCGAGTTTTTTTGGAGTTTGACTTTATGGGAGTGCAGTAATAAATCACTGCAATAAGCCTTGAGGAAACATATGTGTAAATTAGCTGCTGTAAATCAGTTTATGTTGGCTAACTCTCAACTATAAGAAGCTGAATGATATAACACTGGTGCTAATGTCTCTGCACCGGCTACTGGTTAACACAAGATTTTAAAAATCCTCCTTTTTAACTATAAGGCTTTAAATTGACAGGCTCCTTCCCTATTTTCTTATATACTCCAACTTTGATACCCGTTACTATTCTTTGAATTAATAACCCTTTTGGTGGTTGAGCCTTCACCTATCACTGTGTTTCCTCCAAAAGTAACTATCCCAATCTGTTATGGTTATATGCAGTGGTGAAAAGAGTACTGAAAATCTACCAAGTACTGTTACATTACTGAAATATTACTCAGTTACAAGGAAAATTACTGGTCAGGGTCACATCTCCAAACCTGTGCCTGCTGCAGTTCGTTTAGTTTTTCCTTTGTATGTCATGGTTTTTCATTGGCCCCTTTTGTGATCAGATAGCCTCATGGCTACAAAAATGCAGATGAAAGGTTTGGATATTCAAGTTGTATTTAAACCTACTTAATTACAGTAATTTGAGTATTCGTAATTAGTTACTTCAACCTGTGTTTAGCACTGCACATTCAGGATGCGACCTCAATTCACGGCTGAAAACACATTATTTTCTTTCCAACTGTGATCTTTCAGCGGCTGGGAACCAGAATCACTGACTGTTTTTCCTCCATGACAAGCAGCTGCCCCAACCCTGTGGCGGTAACACGAATCTCTGTTTTTAAAATTACTAACCTCAACCTTGTTGTTGTTGTTATCTGTAATTAACTGGGCCAAAATCACACGCATAACCAGTACCTCTGCCAGAACAGTCGGTCTCCCCACACCCAACCTCACAGAGCTAAACAATAAAGCCATAACGCACATTGTAACCACAATAGCACAGGACATCCCACACCCACTCCACCACCATCTGACCCTACTGCCCTCTGGGTGCAGGTACGGAGCTTTAAGGTGCAGCACGGCTCGCTTTGAGGCCTCGTTGAGTGTAGCCTGTGGTTTACATATGTTGCTTGTTTGTTGATCGATGATGTGTGTTTGTTGACCAATGTGCACGACATTGTGTCTTGCTGTGATAACATTATTACTTCTGTATATGTGTGTGTGTGTGCATGTGTTTGTGTATGTGTGTGTTCTTTTACTGTACGTAAAATATTGTGTTTTATGCAGTTTTTTTACTGACTTGTAAAGTGCACAGAAACTCTGGCTGATGTGAACACTTTGACCAAAGCTCAACAAGTGTAAAAGGCACTGACTTTAGTTAGTTAATACATTGCTCTTTTGTTATTGTGATACTTTTGCTAAACCAAGCAGTCAGTTCATGTTTTATTATAAACCAGTCCCTCCAGGAAGTTGCAACAATTCATGTAATTTCAACCAATCCCTGTGAATTCTGTGCAATCTTGCAATTTTGTCCAAACTCTGCAAATTTTCCGCAGACTTGACCAATCGTCGTAGCTTCCCACAAGTTCCACCAGTCCCCCTGCCCAAACCGCACACATGTACATCTCAATGAACCGACTCAATGTTTTGTTTTATTACTCACTATTTATTTTTTTTTATTCAGTCATGGGTTCTGAAAAGGACATATTTCTTGTTGTAACTGACATTCATCAATGCTCTGTGCACTTTTATTTTATAATTTTGTGCTGTTTTTGAGTTAGAACTCCAAAAAGATTTTACTTCTTTGTGAAATACCCCTCAAGTGCACTTCTTCATTTACACATAAAGCAGTTTTTTTTTTGTAATTCTGAGCATTTTTGGTAAGGTGAGTTAAATCACTCAGGACACAGTGCGGTTTTGTTCTCCCTGGAACAAGCTGCCTTTGATTTTTAATGAATTATACAAAAACAAATTCTTTTGCAATTTTCTCTTAGTCCTGCAATTTAATGCCAAAAATCATCACAACATGCATCGCAGTATTTTAGAAAAGTTGCTGTGAAATCAGGCATTTTAGGGTTATGTAAGTCCATGTAGTGAGGAGGCCAGGGTGGAGGGATGGGTCAAACACAGGACTTTGACACAGGAGACCGAAGATCATTTTCCATATGTAGCCAAGAGATTTGAACCTAAACACTGATTTTTCTTCTCTGCCATTCTTAAATAGCCCCCAGTAGTCAAAGGAAATTGAAGTACAGATCCACAGTGTAAAACCAATCACACTGAGATCTTTTACACACTGATAGGGTAGAGTTCTTGATGTTCTTGGTGAGATGTTCTCGCCCTGGAACGCGGCCACAACCATAGCTTGTAAAAATGAAAGAAATGAGGAAAAAGCAGCAAAAATACTTCTTAGAGTGAGGGGAGCTTCAGACTTCAGAGATTATTCTCTGTGCATTTCTTATATAAAGTATTGATTAGTCTGCTTTATATTGCTACGTTGTGACTCAGCCTCCATCTTATTCTATCACCATTTCGGTATTTAAAATGGTATATTGGTTAGGGCTGCATTTATTTAGTAATCTAATGATTATTTTCACTCTTAATCAATCAATCATTTACTCTATAAAATGTCAAAATATTGTGAGAAGTACTCATCACAACTTCCCAGAACCCAAACTGGCATAATTATATTTTGTTTTGTCTGACCAACAGTCCAAAATCATCCAGATTGTTATTAACTTCACAAGCTGGCATTTGTAATGGTCTGGGGGTGTGTTAGTGCCTATTGCATCATGGGTAAATGTCACATCTATGAAGGCCCCATTAATGCTGAAAGACACATTCGGAACGTGTTATCAGAACTGTACAAAGACATATATAGATATTTATTAGATTAAAATAGAAACCTGGTTGAGGGCAGTGCTCTGTTAACCTTTGTGCTACACTGTGGCCATAAATAAAAGGTAAAACATTCTCGCTACATGTTTCTTAGCCTACATTCTTCGAGGCCTCCTGTGACGGCACCAGCATCCACACCTCTGAGTCATTGTCATCGAAGCGTGACCGCAGGAAGTCCCCACCCTGCTCGCTGCAGTCCCCAGGACGACAGCCTTTTAAGACACGGCGTTCTGATCACTCCGTCCTGTTCGCCTGCTCAGGAAATCCCTCCTGATTAACTGACCCTTCCTGAATGGCTGCGTGATTGCCTGTCTGTCTGCCCATTACTCTGTCCGACTGTTTGTCTCTCCAGTAATGCGACTGTCTGCTCAGCTGTCCGAACCGTGCCGTACATCCGATTACCTGGCCGTCCGCATCTCCCTGACTTCCTGCCTGTTGACTTTATTAATTCAAACTCATTCTGCTTTGCTTTAAAGGAGCAATAAGTAAGATTTTTTTTTACAGCCCTGCAGCACAAAATCCCCATCTGCAGAGAGTTGATAGGGTTTGCAGATCAATACCAGAGACTAAACAACTACTTCTTCAACTGCTGAGAGTTCTGGCAGCAAAGAAAAACACTCCCTGTCTCGACATTAAATTACTTAATACCTCTTTAACTTAAGAAAAGCTAGTGGACCCTGGTGGCCAAGAAGTCTTCAATGGGAGCCGTGAATACAATTGTTTTCTTGGGGTTGTTAACTTGCTTGTCGTACATATAATAATGTTGTATAATTATTGACAAATTGTAGGGGAGTGTGGGGAACGCTCTGAAACAAATCTAGATCGACATGTTGGGATTTTAATTTGTCTGACTTAATTAAACAGATTTAACTGAACAATTCACTGAACAAATAAGATAGAAAATAATAAATAATAACAGCCCCACTTGAGTCCATCAGTTCCTTTCAGTCTGAGGATGAATACAGTTTGGTTTCTGTAATAATGCAGCTACAAACAGCAAATTTTATTTTGAAAGGCCAATCTCGTGTTGAAATCATTACATGGATCTATTAATACACCTGTCACACAACAAGTCAGGAACACAACCTCTAATTGATTAGATTAGGTGATTAGATTAGCCCTTGTTGTCTCCTTTAGCAGAAATTTGTCTTGGACATTTGAAAGAACACAGTCGACACAGCCACACACATGTACAATCAAACTACAATTAACATACAGCATCACCCCAGATCCATACTCTACAAAAAGCACACATCCATTAGTAGACCCAGTATTGCACAATGCCCTGAGTCCAGGTGTTGCATCGATGCCCTGCTTAAAGTAACTACATAAAAGTCCCATAGTAAATTACTGCCCTACACAAGGTTATATCCCAACAAATGCCCCACATTTTTACATTTCTTACACAAATACACCAAAATATTACCCACACACACATCCACACATTAAGTAGTTTTGACTGATTGGTCAACAGACTCAACCAAAGGCAACTTGAGATTGGCAGTGGGTGGCTAACTCAACAACAACAACAACAACTGTTGTGTCTTCACAAACTCACCCTTTTGATACTGATGCTATTTCGTTAGCAATAAGGTCGCGAGCTTTCACAGCTTCATGACTGATCTCTTGGCGATGACTAAAAACAGACTCCCGTTTCCTCAAACCTGCCGACAATTCATTTATCTTCTCTGTTCTCAGTCAGTGTCTCAGTTGTCCTTTCAAGTCCTTGAACTTTTCGCTGTGGTGAATCTGATAATGGGCTGATTAGGGGATTGGAGAGGAGATGGTTGGTTGCCAAACTGACCACTACAGGGCTCCAGTTTCAGCTCTTAATTGCATATCTGTGACTTCTTACTGACAGCCAGCATTAACTAAAAGCATTCCAGGACTGTAAAATAAGATCAGCTTACCAGCTGTTACAGGGACCATGTTAACCATCTGTTTTCAAGCTAACTTAGTTAGCTAGATAGCTTAACAGTTAGAAAATTAATTAATTTCGGTACAGGCTAATTACTGACACGGCAGAAAGTCAAGTCACGGCAGAAACATAGCAGAGAATGAAGGGAGAAACAAGGAAGTGGAAATAAGTGTGTAATTACAAAATAAAATTTCAAAATAAAAGCCTCTGAACTTTAGCATCTGAACATGAGGAATTCACAACATAAAATACATTAAATATTTTGTTTCTTTCAGGGGGGCGAGAGGTTCCACAACAAATTAAAGGGGGAAACACTGGAAATGCATTCGGGGGAGGCACTTCAGCCTTTCAACAAGCACCTCTGTAAAACCAGCTTCGGTATGTTTCAAACTAGGTGTTTTACAGACAAATATTTTTCTAAATTTAAAATAGCTTTCATGGTTAGTTCATGTTATCTGATTTACCATTAATACAGAGAAGCAAACATGGAAAACTTTTGAGACTTAAATAAGACATGAAGAACTTTTTCTAAACCATCCAACATTTTTTACTTAGACTATATATAATTAAAATCCACTAGTTAAGATTCTTTTGCTCCCAGAGATCTTTCAGACAGAAGTTGGTTGTAAAATGTCCAATAACAAAAGATTAATTTATGCTCTGCACATTAAATATAAATGATTCAACAAATGAAATGTCAAAATCTCCAACTTGTAGCAACGGGACGTCGTCCTGCTCCTGTGATTGAAACGACAACATAAAAGTCTCTCACGCAGACCAATATTTCTGGAACCGTGCCCCTCTCCTTTGTTTCTTTCTTTCCTCTTACTATCTTAGTCACTGTTTCTAAAACTTAATTCCACTTCACATTCAACTCTCAACTTCCAATTACTCTGGTGGAGCCGACTTCTCCGGCGCCCCTCCTGGGGCCTATAAACCTTTGATGGGAACAATGACTGATAACTCGCGAACAAGGAAAAATTAGGCCTCTTCGTTATTGGTGATTCATAATGCACTCCTGAGGTGTTAATGGGAAGTCATATTTAAGCTGCCAATGTTTAATATACACTTTCTGCAGTCGCACTAAATCTCCTGCAGTTTTTTGGGGTTTGGGGAGGGTGTTAATGGAGGGAGTGGAGGGGCAGGTCGGACTTGGCCGTCAGCCCAGGACGAGAGTTTGCTTTTGGGTTTTTCTTTGCACTTTGAAGTGACCTGGATATACAGAGTGTGGATAACTCTTTCACTCTCAATCTCTCTTTTCATCTCTCTCCGTTAGACTCTGCTTGGGTTTTATTTTTCTCTGTTTTTCAATCTTTCTGCTTTACTCAGGATCACTATCTGTCTGCGTCTGATTCGTCCGTTTCTTCTTCTTTTTTCTCTCCGTGTACATCTCTCTTTTCATCTCTTTTACCCTTCCTGTTGTTCACCGTACTGTTAAAGGAATACTCCACCAGTATCCTGTCTTTGAACAATAAACAGCAGAGCAGAAAAGTTGGCTCTCAACGCTTCCTACTTTGTGGTGGCCGGCAGCTGTGGTCAGCCTGGATTCACTGTGCAGTTTTACAATGGTGGCCCAGTTTCACGGCCAAAAAAAGTATCAAAACATCCACAGGAACTTATCAAACCACTCCTGCAGCATAATCCTCTTCTCCTCTGTTCATTACGCTCGGTTGGCTCTACGCATTTTCACCAAAATATGGCTAAGTACGCAGCTTTAGTTGGCATAGCTGTTTATGTCTCCTGCCAATACTCCCAACTTGTCAAATACATCAGCTTTGTCACTGGCCCTATGCCTCAAACTATCAAACTGTAGCTACCGCTCTAGCATGAGTTAGCAATAATAAATATTTAATGTCCAGGTGAACTTTCAAAATAAAAACACAAAAACTACATTGCTTTTTTTTCAGGCTTCTGTGCCTTTATTGTGACAGGACAGCTGAGAAGACATGTAAGCGGGGACAGATGGGACTCTTCCAGTGGCACTTTTGGCTGCGCTGAGTCAAACTCCAAAGGACCCGCCTCCAAATGGACTGCAGTGGTGTCTTGCCGACTGCAGCCAAACTGTGACGACCCCCCTTTTCTCCCCATAAAACAAGGAAGTCTGGTGATACTCAACTCAGGGGAAGAGAAAGAATGACTGTGTGTTCAGTTAGGGTGGTCTGAAATTTAGTTTCTCTCCTGTGTTGCTGTTTTTACATTCAGGTGTCTGCTATGTTTACTGTCATTTTCACTTTCAGCTGTACAGGAGTTGTGTCTATAAAAATTTCCTGGTTTTGCTTCTTCATAATAAAAGCTTTTGAACAAACACAATAACACAAGACTTTTATTATGAAGAATTTATAGGAAGTTCAGTGTTTATTCGCCATTTTGTAGCTGCTTGACTTGAGCTAAGCTGCTTGTCTTCAGTTTAAAGACACACCTTCAAGTGAGTAGCCCTGTTGTAATGGAAATGTAAATCCCTGCCAAGGTGGGCTGATGTGTTGAGTCAAACCAAGTCAAGCCAAGCCAGAGAATGACAGGAGGACAGGACGACTGGAAGTGAAACCACAGTCACTGCAGAGGACTGAAAGCCTCACTTCAGGGGACATACAGGTGTATGCCCCCTTACTTAGATAGACCTGGGTAGATTTAGGAAACGAGTTCAAATTGTTATGTAACTTATGTAAATTCCTCTTAAAAAGAAGTCAGTGTTCACTTTTGACTTCACGC
This sequence comes from Lutjanus argentimaculatus, assembly GCA_034769285.1. Lineage (NCBI taxonomy): Eukaryota > Metazoa > Chordata > Actinopteri > Lutjaniformes > Lutjanidae > Lutjanus > Lutjanus argentimaculatus. Next base: position 3,332,006 of record JAWZSL010000004.1, read on the forward strand.
AGGACAGAAGTCCTGGTCTACTGGAAGTCCTGTGTTTGTCTGACCCATCCATCCACCCCACCTCCTCCATACACAGACTTTCTCGCTCTTGAAATGAAATCACCTGACTTTGATGGCACATTAAAACATAATTCTGGAAGGACGCCTCCAGAAATTACACTAAAGAGGTCAGGTTAATTAGGGTCTGACCAAGCTGCCATATTTGAAGCATTGGGAGTGAAGATGGGCTGCTGCTGCTTGTAATTAGAGTGTTAGCTATAGGGTGGGATCCAATGATTAATACTTAGATAATATAAAACTTTATTTATCCTGAAGGAGATTGTTGTGTAGCAGATGCAGTGCAAAATAGTGCAAATATAAAATATCAGTAAGGTGCAAATCCATAATATGCCTAATGCCAAAAAATATGAACAGGTTTTCAGTTAACTGGTTCAGTATTTCAGGCTGACAGGATTCTGCAAACACCTCTGCAGAGTTTCTGCAGATTTTAAATGAAACAGCTTGTAAAACTCAGAATGTTATCAAGCACCTAGCCTATTATTTATTATTGTATTTAATTATTAATGGTTTCACAAATAAATTTTTGCTCTCTCTGCTCCTCATTGAAGCTTGCTTTTAGTAGCCATGTGTGCAACATTTTAAGCTGGTTCACTATTTCAACAGCTGGTCTCACTCTGTTTTGAACTGTTGGTAATGAAAAAAAAATCCATTTTAAAGGTTCTATTAAAATCTATTAAATGTTTCTTTCGGCAGTGTTTGAGATAATTTTGGCTTGGTTATCTTAAATGAAAATTATCTATTTCATCACAAACAAAAAAAAAAAAGTTTTTTTCAAGTTTTTCAATCTGGATCACCACTTAAAACTGTAAAGAAGAGATCAGCAGATGATCGGCGTATTACCCCAATACAGAACAACAGTATTTTGCACTCATTTTATTTTATTTTAGTGAAAGTTACTTTTAAGGCACTGCATTGTCTTTGCAGCTGTCATTACACCTGCCCAGGGGCTACAGTTTAAAATTTGCCAAGATGGCTAAACTTGCACAAATTTAAGAACTTTTGAAGTGCTGGTAGATTTTGTTACCTTGGAGAAAGCCAGACTAGCTGTTTCTCCTCATTTGCAGTTTTAATGCTAAGCTAATTCAGCCGACTGCTGGCTGTAGCATTATATTTGGTGTACAGACATCAGGGTGTTATCAATCTTCTAAATTAACTCTTGGCAAGAAATAAGCATCACAACACCTTATTAGGTTATGTTAATAAAAACTATGTTCAGAAGTTGTTTAATGATCCACCATAGAGCAAACAAATAGAAACTCACAATGGGAAGCTGCAGGAGTTTGAGCCAGTTCGAGGAGTTTCAGGACATTTTGATTACTTTTGTTTTTGTTTGTGGCGAAACTGGGTTGCTGTTGGAGTCCATTGAATCTGCAGAGAAAACATGCTGACTAATGCTGCCGTTCTCTGTGTAGCCAAAAACCTTTCAGAGCTGCCTCAAGATTTCCAGTGGTGATACTAAAAAGATTTTGGTGGAGGAGGGTTCTTCTCTCACACACACCAGATACTTGACTGTGAAGCATCTTTTGTGCTGTAGTCGATCTCAGCGAATCACAGTGAACATAATGAGGTGCAGTGAGACTGATGAGACCTGACAAACCAGGCAACAGCTCGGAGGAACAGTAAAAAACACATTCATTTTTATCTTAATTGCCACGGTGAGTCAGTACCTGAGCTTTGGGCCTGTAATCCCTCTGACATTTGCCTTTAATGCCAGATTTAATATTATGGATCCTCGCCCACTGCTAATGGATCAACACAGTTTGCAAAAATCAGACTTTTAAAAAGTTCAAACTCTTGAAGTGACGTGATAAAAGTAAACACCATTTATAGTGGAACATCACTTGATTTACAATCCTATCTTCACACAGAACTAGACATGTGATTGCACAGCTAATAGCCTGACAGAACACCTGCCTTTGGACCTTAAGTTTCCTCAGTCATAAAAATGACACAAGATGTTACTCGTTGTTGAGTTTCTGCGAAATACCACCTGAAATCAGGTGGGTAAGACAAGAGGTTTTCTGACCCTCCACATGTTCAAACAGATTTCCACCTGTCCTGGATCTCGTCCAGCCAATCGCAACCATTTTGGTGTGCTGGTGTGGAACTGTTCTGCTACTGTGTCAGTATTAAACGAAACAGACAGTATATTTTCTCTAAAAGAAGAACAAACAACTGCATTTGAGGAAAGATTTGTTTGCTGTACTTCTGTATTTACCGACCTTGCTATGTCACATTTCATTGCATCCACAGGCATATGTGTCAGTGCCTGTTGTTAACATCCCAGGGAAATGACCTGAGAGATTCTAGACTGATTAGCATTTTAAAATTGGTCGGGCAATTCCAGAGTTTTCATGAGTCTAGTCGGTTCCTATTGCAGCCAAGACCTGAGTCTGGACCTGAGCCAAAGTATTGGAAAAATTTGAATTTTGACCAAAGTTATTACAGTTCATACCCAGGGGAACTGTTGTTGGGAAATTTCAGTCTGAACCAAAGTGGTAAACCAGGCAACTAACAAACCAACATTGCCATCCCGAGAGCATCCCGAGAGCACTCGCTTGTTATTGCCTCATGCATGCAGCATAATTGACAACACTTCAACTGCAAAATAATGACCCTTCAGACTACACAGTACTTTTATTTGATACGAAGGTCACTGTGAAAGATTAGGGGATTATAGAGTCATAAATTCTTGCCACGTCTTGGCTGCGAGACATGACAGACACAGAAGGATGTACCAGGGACCACTTTCTGGCAACAACACTGCAGTTAAACAAAAGCAGCGTGTTGTTAGGATGTCATGAGGAGTCCTAGATCTCACGTCAGTCGTCATGCACTTTTACTCACTACATGCAATAAAATGATTGCTGTCCATGTCTGTTGTTGTTCCAGAACCGACCTGATGCCCAACGTCTGCTGGACTATAACTGGACTCATACCATGTAGTCTGAACTTGGCATAAGACGACCAGTTCTGCTCCAAATATTGGTGAAGTTTCTTCCACCAAAATGTCACCAAAAAGTGAAAAAAAAAAAAAAAAAAAAAAAAAAAAAAGGCATTTTGAATACTTTCTAATCAAGATGAAAATATGACTCGTACAGCTGCCAGCGAAGTGTCAGAATAGAGATGCACTTCGACAGAAATAAAGATAGTTTGACATGAAGATAGATGAAGATAGAAACATCTTTATAAAGTGAAGTTGTCCATAATGTGAGAAGCAGTTGTATGACGAGAACATCATAATATTCTACAGTAGGTGATGTTACACTGTCAGGTGTTTTGACAGTGGATGCTAAAAGAAAGGGAGATTTTTTTCTAACAACTACTAAGATTTGAAAATGATCAAACTGAAAAAATCTAAAATGACAAGCCATGGTGAGGCTTATGTCATTATGTATTTGCATTAATTTGTATATATAATATATATGTGTATATATATTTTATTAAACTACTTTCCATGCAATGTTTGAACTTAAAATGTAGATGAAGTCAAACAATTCTTCCCCCAGAAAGGTATACCATCATCTACTTCTACAATAAAATGAATACCACTGAATGCCACAAATTATCTTAAATTTCCTGTACGTTCCATGAAGAACAAATCCTTCAGGTCCTTTCTGTGCATATGTAAGGCCTTACAGTCGGAATGCTTTGCCTGACTCATAAAAGACTGGAATTTCTTTATAATTTTAAAATGCTGCATTGTTCATCAGCTTCTTACTGTCTTCTTCTCTTTTATTTGCACTGCACCACTTTGCTGCATTACCAGCTCTCACTGCACTCAGCAGAATGTGTACCACATCATCCCTGTAATTGTGTGTGTGTGTGTGTGTGTGTGGTGTGTGTGTGTGCTGGTATAAAACAAGATATAAACAATTTGGAGACATGCTCATCAGCACATTAAATTCAACAGGGTTCATTTGATTTCATTACCACGCACAGACGAAACGTTTCGCTCGCTGCAGATTGGCAGACCAACTTTGTTGACAACTGCAGCAGCAGCAGCAGAGATTTTTGAAGGATGTGGGTAATTTTCCTGCTTTTAACTGTCACCACTACTGTGTAATTTGTGTTTGAAATACCACAGAGCCAAAGTCTGACATTTTAGTGTCAACAGGGAGGTCTGGGAAAGATTTTTCCCTTTTTTACCAAATGAGCAGCTGAATCTGACATGAACAAGCTGCCATTACTGCAGCGTACCTCGTATTTAACGCTGTAATGTATGTGATGTTTTCCCTTCTAAAGTGCTTTTGACAAGAGATCCTGTAGAAACTCTGACACGTCGAAGATGTAATCATCAAATGCCAGCTTGGTCTCTAAAATCTCTGACAAGTAACACAACTTACACAAATTGAGTGCAGTGAATATGACAGTCCAATTTTACCTGCAGGTGATAAGCGAGTCTGCTCCATTAACTTCTGTGGAGTCAGTTGACCTTTGTTGTCATGGTGACCTTTATGTTGTGAAACTGTCAACTTTGGTTAGGTTTAAGCACTGAAACTACTTGGTTAGTTTTAGAAAAAGGCTGTGACTTATAACTTAAAATAAGTCAAAGTAGTATGCCTTTAATTACGTTATGGAAGTTAACTTGTCAAATTATGTCACGTACGTAATGCCACTTAATTTACATAACTTAACATGGATTTGTGGTTTCATCTGGGACTTGAACCCTGGTCTACCGAGTTAAAGTCCTGTGTTTGTTTGACCCATCCATCCACCCCACCTGCCCCATATGTGGACATTGTCGCTCTTTATATCTTTATAGACAAAGTTATTTTCTATGATGTAGTAAAGTAAAGCATGCATAACATGTAGGCTTGTATGTGGACTGGGTGGTAATCCACAGGTGGGTAGCAGGAGATTTTATTTGGGTCACCAAATAAATAAAAGACTACAGATGAAATTTAAGATTTATATCTTTTATAACTTTTTATAAAGCATTTAAAATGTGTCTATTTTTTTTTGATGAGAGGAAAAAATGATACTCTGTTAACTCAACCTAAACGCATTTATTTCTCATTTATTAAGTATTTAACATAATACAAATGGCAGTAAAAATGGCCAGGAATGTTCATTTATGTACAAATTAACTCTTCCCAAGATTTATTTGATAAAGCTTACTGTGAATTGGATCCAAATGATTTTACACAATGTGGCAAAGTATGAAAAACTCTCAGTGACATGGCTGCTATATATACCGTTAAATAAACAACACTTGTGTTTTACATACACAACTCAGTAAACTTGACTCTGTCCTTAAAAAACAGGGACAAATTTATTCACAGTAAAGTATAGTGTATGTGACGATGTAACCTATCATAACCCTCTATATCAACTCTTTATAAAATAAATAAACTTTATACCTTTTTTATGCTCTTTATTCCCTTATATCTTTTGTCTGTGTCTGTATCTTTTGTCTTGTCTGTGTCTTTACAATATAAGTCAATACAGACTAAATGGTGTGAAATGACATGTGAAAAGCAAAAATACACAGGTGCTCTGATAACACAAAATGACTCAAAGCGCCCATGAAGTCAAAATCAATGTTGTCAAAATCAAAGTGTTTTTGTCACGTATGTATTGATATATATGTCGCTATATACATCAATATCTGGCCAACAATCACAGAAAAACCATATTTACAGTGTTTTAGAGTGTGTCATTTCATGGAAAACTATAAAAAAAAAATGTTAATGACCCATCCATGAGTACATCCATGCTCCGGATTGTTTCTGAAGGCTGCGCTTCACTATACAAAAGCACAACTTTATAACTTTATTCACTGATTTGGATGAAAATGGATCCTATTTTAAGGAGAAAATATTTTCAGGTTTCCCCTCTGATGTCTTTCAGATGCTCAGCATCAAACCTTTGTGATTTAATACAGAGTTTCCTGATGGACAGATAGCTTTAGCCTACCTGTTGCTAAAGCAGCTAACTGTTAGCTGCCTTTAGCAGGTAACAAAACTGGGCTCAGCAGCTTCCCAGTAAACACAGAGCTTCAGAGACAAACAGGAAATACAGTGCTGAGGTCATTTACAGAGTTTCCTGATGGAAAGATAGCTTTACTAGCTGCTAAAGTAACTTAGCTAAATGCTAACTGTTGTTTCTTGGTCAGCCTCTGACTCAGCCAGGGGCAGGAACCAAATCTGGCAACAAAACCAGCTTTGGTGACTGGTGTAAGCCTTCGCATCTTCATGCTGCAATAACTTAACATTTTATCTAAGTGGATGACTCAACTAATTTGAAGCTATAATTTAGTAATTTAAAGGCATTAATTAGTAAATCTAGGCAATGAATAACAAATACGTGCACACTAATTATTAGAAAGTTTTCACCCTTGATACCTGCTGGGCTCTGTTTAATTGTGATATATTTAAATATTGTTTCTGACCCCGACAGCGGCAGTGGATGAAGTTAATTATGGTGGAAATTATGACTCAACAGCTATTTGTATGCTGTGTCATCGACAGGGAAAGAGAAAAAGGACAAAAAAACTCAACACAACAGACAGAAACAGAAAAAGGTCAGAGAGAGTTTACTGATTAGTCATCAGTGTTTATGTCTGCTGCGCTCTGGCCGAACTGGTTTCCACTAATAGACCTGTGGTTAGTCATGTCAGATTTGCCATATTACAGCGTCAGAATTAGCACCATCTGTATCCAATAAGGCGATTAAATAAGCCTAATGAAGATGTTACTGGTTAAATAAAGAAAAGCGCCAAACACGTCAGTGCAGCTGATTTATGTGTTATGATCTCAAGTGCTGCTGGTGGCAGAGTTGAACTGAATATATTTATATTCACAAAAAGCAGAGATGTTCAGGTTGTTCAAGGTTGACAGTAACCCCTCCGACAGAAGAGGGTCGTCTGTTACATCTGAGAGGATTAGACTAAAATTTACTTGCATTTTAATCAGATGAAATACATAATCACAAATTTCCATACGTCATTTAACTGACATAACTCACAAATTTATTTTAACCCAAACCATGACCTTTTCCTAAACCTGAGTACTTTTGGTGCTTAAAGCTGACCACTTTCTTCACCGCTGCCACGCCGCTGTCTGACACTTGGTGCTGAGCAGGTAGTGTACAGTGGTTTTTAAAGCAACACCTTGCTGGCGACCTCAGGCGCAAATCAGGCCGGGGGCTTGTGGTCCTCCTCTGTGAGATTAAGAGAGTGTCAGAGTGTACTCTATGCATCAATTTCAAAATCCTCTCTGCTACTCTTGACATAAATGTAAAGAAAATCAAGAGTATAATAAGAGTGAAGCACCGCTGCAACAGTTATATCTAAGTTTTTAAAGATCAGATCATAGACACTGGGCAAAATGTTTGGTCTGTCCGAATGACTCCACTCTGAGCCGCTGCCCTCGTACTTGCTCCAGGTCAGACAGTCCATAATCGACAGAAAATACTCTATGGCAAACTGCACAGTTTGCATCCTACTCATTCTCACTGACAGGACGGACCTACCTGTGGTCTGTCTGCCAGATCTGTGATCTGTATTTGGAAAGCATCTCTCTCTTTTTACAGGTAGACGTCAACAAAAGGTATTTGTTGGCATTAAAAACAAAAAAACAAATCATTCTAAAAAAGTGTCTTGAGGCTCTGTAACCATGGCAACAATGACATTGAGTAACAGTCAACGCCTGTCATTTTGATTTAATACTTTCCCACTACGCCTCATGAAAGAGTTTTGGTTTTATTATTTCTCATGTCTTTCCAAGTGTGTGAAAATGCAGTATTACACATTAGTGTAGGGTGTGCATGAAAATAAGGGACAAACTGCGTCCTGTATTGATTCAGTAAGGGACAGTGCATTTTATTTTTCAATAAGGACAACTGTATTATACAGGACACGTGGCAACCCTAGACATGTTGCGGACATTGATTGGCATTCACAGTAGTTAATAAGGCTGTATGTTACGTCCCCCCGCCCTGCAGCTAAAGTAGTCCATGTCACCCTAGGAGAGAGAGCGGTCCTATTAGCTGACTTTTCCTGGACTTCCTGGCCAGACCGGAACCAAAACAGCCACCGAGACCACAGTAGTCTACAGTAGTGAGGTGGTTTTCTTGCTGTGTTTGGCTCCCAGCACCCTGGGGCCAACCGAGCGGAAGTGAGTTAGCCAAATGCTAACCCTCATTAGCTCTGTTAACCCCGAGGTGTTGGGAGCCAAATGCAGCAAGAACGCCACCTTGGTGCTGTATTCTCTGGCAGTCTTGGAGGTGGCAGTAATTGTTCACTGTGATGCCATTGAGCCTGGTCCTGTTGCCCACTAATGGCAGCTATTAGCTAACAGTTAGCCAGCAATTAGCTAAGTTGCTTTAGCAGCAATTAAAGCTATCTTTCCATCAGTACTGCTGGTCTCTGAGGCAGTGTTTGGTCCTGGTCCGTCTGTGTTCCCTGGGAAGCTGCTGAGCCCAGTTCTGTTGCCCACTAACAACAGCTAACAGTTACCATTAGCTGCTTTAACAACAAGTAAGCTAAAGCCATTTGTCCATCAGGAAAGCTCTGTAATTGTAAAAACAGTTGAACAGAGTTGAAGCTGAACAGCCAGAGGACATCAGAGGGCAACAAAAAAATATTTTCTCCATAAAATATGATCCTGTTTCACCCAAATCAACAAATAAAGTTATGCTTTTGCACAGTGAAGCTTGGCAAAACACTCCAGTACACTCTGGTAAACAGATGTATTTGTCTTTCATGCTGCTGTGGCACCATTAACAAGAAAGCGTTTCATTGGATGCACATTTAGTGCCCCCGAGTGCAAGATGCTTCATCAACCATTTCAAATTGTTTTTCAGACAAAAGACAAACTCTAAAAAAACATTTAAAATACCAGAGAATATTTACAAAATTACATTTTTTGCTTGGCCAGATACTGATGTTAAAGGGAAGTTCACAAAATAATACAAAATACATATTTTTCCTGTGGCCTGTAGTGCTGTTTATCCATCTGGATTGTTTTGATGGGAGTTGCAGAGTTTTGGAGATATTGTCCATGGGATGTCTGTCCTCTCTCCAATATAATGGGACTAAATGGCACTCGGCCAGTGTCTTTTTCCAGAAATCATGACCTGGTCCACTCAAGTTTCCTCCATGAAACTGCTCACAACAAGGTTTGTGGATTATCATGAGTAACTGGGTCATGATTTCTGGAAAGAGACGCTAGTGTTGAGTTTTTCAATTTACTTATTTGGTGCTTTGGGCAGCAGAACTGAGTGCCATTTAGTCTCATTCTATTGGAGGGAAGGCAGACACCTCCATCACTGATATCTCGACGATATAAATGCTCTACAGGCCAGGGGGATATATTTAATTTGGATTTTGGGAGCTATTTTAGCTGAAAACAGCTTCCTGCGTGCTGCAGCTGAAAACAGTGTTTTTTGAGAAAATTCTAAATTTAACTCCCCTACTGACTGATCTGGACTCTGACTCTTTTCCCCATCACAAAGCCTGCTGCATAATGAGCCATTTCCCCAAACATTTTGTATACAGTTCACATCCTGCCATCATTGAAGACCAAAGTCAGGAGACGATTCTCACAACAACCTGCCGCCTTGTATTAGGAGGGTTCGGAAAGAAGGCTTTGACGAAAAGGTCAGGCCACCTTTTGCTATTGAAAATCATTGGCTGCTAAAGATCATGACATTAAAGGTATGAGCACAGAGGCCATAAGAGAGCGGCAGCGAGGAAGAACAGATGAGGCCGTGGTGGCAAAGATGGACGGATGGAGGGATGGGAATAGAGAGAACAAATGAGTGTGAGAGGACAGGGACAATGAGGAAGACAGAAGGGCAGGTGGTTAACATAAAGAATAGACAGAATATTACAATCATTGAGAAGTATTCAGATATTTTATTACAAGTAAAGGTCCTGTGTTCAAAATTCTTATTTCTTCCATATTCATAATTTAAAATAAAGAGTGATTGTGTCCAGGTGGTGCCACACTACAACAAACTGCTACACCTTCTGCAAGACTTAAGTATTTTGCAGTCAAAAATAATGGTGCTGTGTGTTCCAGCAGGGGAACCAGAGACAAAGCACACAAACCTATGCTGTGGTCTACATGACATGGGCAGACAGCATGTTCTTAGTAGCACTAAAGCGTAAAAACCACACCAGCAACTGTACCGCACCATGGTAACATCTGCAGGTACGTGTACCTGCTGTTTAATGTGTGCAGCTGAGCAGCTTATAGCCATTTATCCTGCAAACTGATGTGCACACTTCCTGGTGAATGTTTTTTTGGTGGCTAATTCAACAAGTAAAGCTGCATTCACATCCACTACGTGTTTGCTGTAAAACAGCATTTTAAAAGAAAATCGATCTCCATCTAGACAGCCATTTTGGCACCTTTCGGGAATAATCTCAGTCCATACTAACACGCATGAAGACGCATATCACATGACCTTTCATGCACTCTAGGCATGCACATGCCGGTGTAAACAGGAAGCAGTCAGGTTGCAGAATGATGAACCAGGGAAATGTGACTGCCCTTCACATAATCCTCCTGGATAATGCTATTTTTATTAAAAGATGGTCAATGCCATTGTGTTCTTTCTCTTTCTTGCCTATTTACAAATGTCCATTTGTGTCTAAATATGGTGGCTGAACACATGAACAGCAGGCTAACCAAAGCTAACAAATTTTCAAAAACGACTCCATTATTTAACACAACACACACACACACGCACATTTATGACTGAAACAACTTGTCAAAATAGTCCAGATGCATTAGTGGTTTTCCAGAGTCTTCCATCAGACTCATGCAATATATAGTAATAAGCATGCTAACTTTGTGAGTACCTATTAGCTCAATTAGCTGTGCTGTTGTGTCCACATGATGGCTGTCAGAGGCTCAAAACTGCCTGAATCAGACCCATGGTGAAGTTGAGATGGCTTTTCATACTCATTTGAGTGGATCTTGGAGCCGAGGACACATTTAGGGCACTCCACTTCTGTGAGCAAGCTCTAACTTTCAGGAGCAGAGCAGCTTTGCGTCAGGGGCCAAGTCTGGGTCACTGACATATATAGAAATGGAAAACATGAGAGATACCCAAAACTGAAACCAGACCATCTTGATCGCCCCCCTGGTGGCTGGTTGCAGTACAGGTCATAAATCCTGCCTCCTCCGTGTTAATAGATAAGAGCCAAACTAAAACATCATAGTATACATCAAATATTTTTTTTCCCAGAGATGGTTTCTGTCATTTTGGGTAGTTATTATCATGCTTATGTATGTTCACATGTTCTTTTTTCTGGTAAGTTTGTTTTTAATTACTATTCGATGCTATAAAAAGTGGATTTCATGACATGATTGACAGCTGCTTTTTTTTTTTTTTTTTTCAGGAAATGTGCACTTCAGTTGATATGATAGGCCTGACAAACAAAGAGAAACAGGCCCCAGCAATAAAAACCTGTCAGCTCTGCAGTCTCCTTATTTTGCACAGTAAATGTGTACATGTTGAAAAGTATCATGTTTTATGTGTGCATCTACAGTGGGGCATCATGATAAGAGTAAGCAGAATAATATGTTAATTAACCACAGAAATTAGATGGGGAAAAATGTGCCAATCAGCCAAAATGACGTGGTAAAAATGATCATGCACTGCTGATAAGAAGGGCACTTTAGCATTGAAGCTAATATGGTTTGTGGCTCTTGTGTAGGGAGGCAGCTGTTTAGGTAAAAAAAATAATGTTTTATGCAAAGATGTGATTGTCTATCAGTCTACGTAGCCCGACAAATTAAGTTAGGGCGGCCCCATCATGAAACCAAAAAATATAATTGTCTCTGTTTTGCTCTCTGACAAGTGACTTACAGAGCAGATATGTTTACATGCAGTGTCTCCATCCAGTGAAGAAGCTGGTACATCAGAGTCACTCGTATCAGAAAAAAAAGCCCTAAAAGCAAGTGGAACGGCAGTTTACTGGGGTGGAGTAAAGTTGAGACTCCACGACTACAACATCTGTTTTATTGCCGTGTTTACTGTCCTACTTCATGTGTTAAAAAACTGGTTTGAAAGCGCAAACTGTTGAGCAACATTCTGCCATAAAATCAATTGTCAACCCACAGTGAAATGAGGCCAATGTGCTAACGGCTGAAGAATTAGACATACTGTATGTAGGCTAACGCTGCGCTAACAGAGACTCGGTGGAACCAAATGATTAGAGCAGCAGACAAACCCTGCAGAGCCAAGAGTGAAGAAGAAGCCTCGCTCCTAGATCTGCTCTGCAGCGTGTGTGTGTGTGTGTAAAAGTGGGTTGCTTTCAGCACAAACCAGATAAAGGCGCTCAGATGTGGTCTCAGACCTATTTTCGTGTGTGTGGTTTTCTTACAGTATCTGTGTGTCAGTGGTGTATATACGGTCCTGTGGATGTACAAACAGAATAAAAGAAAGAAAACCACCAGCAGATTATTTTCCCACAGATAACATGGAACTGGGTCAGTGTATATTATAATCTAGCCTATTTTTTAAGGAAAGACACATTAAAGTTCATCTAGATGTCAGGAAAATCTCATCAGATTATTACATTTGATTAAATGTTCCTAACAAAAGGCAGCTTAACTGATCTTGTTTTAACAATTTGACACACAAGCTCGACTGTCTTATTGTAATATTAATGGTATTATATTTTCATTTTGTTGCTGTTCGATGAAAACCATGAACTGTGTCTCTAAAGTTTAATAAAAAGTTTTGAGTTTCAGTAATCTCTGAGGGAACAGAGAGCCCGAGAGTCAAAAGTTGAGGAAGCAATTGTATCTTATTTGTGGCTCGTTAGCCCTGAGAGAATTTTCCCCCTCTTAAATAAAACTTTTTATTCAATTAAATTATGTGCAGTCCTGAGAACAAAAGACCAGGGGATTGAAAATTAGTACAAAGAAAAAGGAAAGAACCCTGCGGAGCTATTGTGGCTCACTAGCGTGATCCTAGTTGGCTAGCGTGTTAGTGGTTAGCTCACCAGCTACAGTGTGTCACCGCTGACCCTTGTGAGCAGCCAGTAAGTTTCCAGAACCAAATATCTGGTAAAGACCTGCAAATTAAACTTGTGCTGTGACGAGGTCTTTCTAGGGAAAGATAAAGGGTCATTGGTCATGGTTTAAAGAAACCTTGTTGATGCTGCAGGGTAGCCTAATGGGAAATGAACAGCGGTCAGCCATGTGAGAGTCAAAGGACTGGGTTCGGTACCTTTCTTTTTTTCCTATTAATAATTTTTAATCTTCCAAAGGGATAAAACAAGGACAAACTATAACCAGTTGATTCCATCAAGCATGGCATGTCTGTGCCATGGATCTGGTCCATCCTCCGCACGGCTGCAAGCCCACAAGCAGTGTTTCAGAAGCATATTCAGCAGCGGAGCATTTTGCCTGCCTGATTATGTTTACTTGCTCAGATTTTATTTATTTGGTCCTCTTTTCTTCCTCTTTGTCCATCTACCATGGGTAAGCAGCCTACGTGGTTAAATAGTTTATTGTCTGTCTATCTTCATGATCATGAGCCTGCATGGGGTCTTTTATTTTGAAACTTAACTGGATCCTCCCTGCCTTTTCTGTGTCTGACTTCCTGCTCGTTTGATCTGCTCTGTGCTAACAGATGCGGCATCCACCAAAAATAGACTTGGCGCGTATTTGAAGCGTCGCCTCTGGGACGGCGGGTCGCTGCTGGTGGAATCACAAGCATTGTGTAGAATGACTACGATCGCTCTGGCTGACGTGGCAGCCATAACGCGACACAGCCACACCTGTAGAATTTAGCGTAAGACAATTGAAAACTACATAACAAATTAAGCCCCTGTGTCTGTGGGGAGGCTTTGGTGGTGGAGGATGGGGTGGAGGTGGTACAGGTGTACAGACTGGCTTTAACTTAGTTTAGATCATATCCAGCATTATCCACATACATTATTATATGGTTATTATTATTATTCAGATATTCTCTAATGAGTGTCCGTGGGGCACCTTGCCCATCATCATAGCCTTTAAGAACTGAGGCAGCACTTTTCATCAATAATATGTCCAAAAGTCCTTCAGCTTGTGAATTATAGCAGTCCTGTTTATGGCTGTTCACTTTTTTAAACATTGTCTATTGGGGTTTTAAAGAGACCATCGTTAAACAAAGGAACATATTGTACACATGTATGTATAGTTCAAATAGTTGGTCACAGTTATGGTTATTATATATATATTATGACATTTAAAAAGGAGTCAATGAAAAGTCAATAACATCACTGGAAATACCCGAACAAGAGAAAAATGGGAGCAAAACATAATTGTGATAAAGAGAAAATACAGTCAAGAAACATAAAAAAAACAAAAACAAAGAAACTTAATTAAGTGAACACATCAGTCAGTTAAAAAAAAGTACATATTAAAACCTGCAGTACCATACCACTTGACTGCTTTATTCTTTTAACGTGATGAAAAAACGGGATCCCAAGTGTCTTTAAATTTATTAGGTAAATCAATAGAGCCATATCTTTTCGAGTCTAATTAAGTATAGGATGTCCCTTATCCAGCGAGTTATGAGGGCGGGAGGTATACTCAATTTCCAGGTGATCAATATTAGCCATCTGGCCAATAAGGTTATGTTTACGGCTTTTCCAATTGATAAGTATTGTCCTCTTTGCAAAGAGAAAGGCTACTGGTTACAATACGTTGTGCGGCTCTGTTGTTCATATTTTCTCTTTCCCAGTATGCACGCAGCAGAACGTTGAGGAATACGAACATTCATTATCTCCTGTAGCATATTTCCATCAGTCCAGAGTTTTTCTGCAACTGGGGTATTGGTACCTTTTCAGCAGTATAAAAACTTCTTTAGTCAAACAATACCTGCATTTGATCATTTTGTATGGTGTTGCTTGCAGCCAGTGGTTGCAACTTAGTTGGCTAAATCACTCTTCAATCTTTGGTGTATTAAATCTTAGTTTGCATTTTATTGAAATAAAATCTTGTTTGAAAGCTTTGGGCGGGCTCTAGTAGGCAGGTTTGTTTGCCTCCAATTACATGATGGTATCAAATGAAGCAGCAAAAAAACGGCACTAAAAGAAGTACTACATTGGTTTAAGAATCGCATTAGGGGTACTGGTATTTGTATTGCTATCCTAATTTTCTAACTGATACCTAGCCCGAAAGAGTTACATGCTTTCTTTGCCCATCCATTCATCCCTGTCTCCTCCCCAAGAGGCTTTGCGGCTGCAATATGATCTTGTGAGTCCAGTTTGAGTAATAGATCCACGAGTTTGAAGGCTTTTCAGATGCTAAAACACTCCAGCAGTTTATCATGAAGGATTTTACTCTTTTGGAAAGTTATCAGTCAATTCAACAATGCCCCAAAACCACATTTACACACAAGTGACAGAGCCGTCTAGTGGCTGTAGGAATCAGGAATCTTTACCATGTGGAGCAAATGAGGAAATAGTCACAGCCGTTGTTACAGAGCGTCAAAGTCCACAGAGACAAATTAACCCTTCTGACTCTGCAGATCTCCCTCTAATGAGCCTTATAGGAACAAATGTGCTCTCAGAGGCAGTCCAGAACATGTAAAATCAATGTAAACTGTCACCAAGGTAAACTCTTGCTGCATCTGCATGCACGGAGTCACCCAGTGATTGAACACACTGTGGTTCAGGTCTTGAGTGTTAAGCTGTTTACATGAACCTTTGATTTTCCCGAGAACTGACTCTCCCCGTTTCCATCAGGAAACCAGATGCAAGAGGTTCAGATGCAATGATAGAGCAATGTGCTACCTGTATTACAGATATGATCATCTGAGAGACACCAGAAAAATGACTGTTTGGTTATTAGATACAGATGTTAGCTTCTTTTGACCACATCCGTGATCTCTTCCTAACCATAACCAGGAGTTTTTGTTGATAATGAATGAATGAATGACTCTTCAATGTGAAGCTAATCGAATCAACCTAGACACAACAAGTACAACAAGAAGTCTGCCCAACCCTTTTGTAGCGTCCATGTTGTTTCTACATTACGGCTTAAAAGCTCATGAACCCAACAAAGTCGAAAGAAAGAAGACTTTCCAAATCAAGAAATCAGATCATCCAAGAAGCACGTGAATGTATCATCAAACTCAATGCACCACCAATACAGCCTCACAGAGCTGCTCGCATGGCTGTAGAGTCTCATTTTATCTACAAAGCTCTAAATCAGAGGTGGGAGTCGGCTTTCCCAGGGGTGCTACAAACAGTTTCAGGGGAGGCTCAGTGAATGGAAGTGAAAAACTATTAGATTAGTAATGAAAAAGAGATCATATAATAGCCTAAATAGGTGTGATTTAGTTAGAGAGAAAGTCCAGAAATACAGTAGTTTTGGGGAAATTCACTTTCCCAGAATCAGAAATTATTAAATACCTTTTAACAGACCTTTTTATGCATTTGGTGTAGTCTGAACTTCTACCAAACAGCAATATTAGGATATCTTGACTCAACTGTTGAGTGTCTAAGGGATCAAATGAATCCTCAGGCATCCAGGAATTGAGCAAAACTAAGCAAGTAAATAAAAAATAAAGTAAATCTGAGGGGTGGCCCACAGGCTCAGACTTTTAAATCCTTCCTCTAAATGATTTTTGTCCATCTATAATGATCTATAAATTATGGATAGACTGTGTGTACACCTTGTCCATTGAATTATCCCCTTAACAATTTGTGTATAGAACCTTTTAGCTTAGCTATATAGGAAGTAGGTGAAAAAGTAAAAGTAAATGGTTTGATAAAACAGCTTAATCTGCATTTTTATTCTCTAATTTGCAACTATGCTAGCTTTAGATGCACCATTATGAAATGGTGGTGATAATAATAGCCCATCAGCTGTACATAGGTGTAAATCACGGTATCATTATAGCGATGAGTAATTGTTTACTGATTGGTATTTGACCACGTCCCTTCACCTCATTTAAATACACGTTAACTACCGGTAAACATAAATATGATGTGTTTTCATAATGAACCTCCTTTGAAAAACTTTGAACTTTGCCTTTAATCTCTTGCGAACTCCGTGAAAGCATTTTGCAGGCAGCGTTTTGATGATTGCACAAACGTGTCGTTAGGAAGCTAATTATGCTTTCTGGGAGAATATAGGATCACGGTGGTGTATAATTACCGTAAACATTTCTGAGCCTAATTACAGTAAACATCCACCGGTATACATCACTGTTTCAGGGAGCTTGTTAGGGGTTTTTCATACATTTTGCAAACACTGATGTATATTCTTTTGATCATTTTGTTTCAGAAAGAGAAAGGTTTGGGGGAGTTGTCAGCTTGTAGGTTTTCAGAGCAAAGAAAGTGCTTTGATTTGTGCAGAAGTGCAGATCGGGTTAAGCAATGATGGAAATGAGGCCTTCAAGGACAAGAAAATAATGAAATTCAATGTGGGAAGTTCATACGATGTCAACTTTTCAAACAAGCGTGCAAAAACTCGTTTTCACCCTTCTCATGTTACTCGTTGTCACCTTTTCCTTGTGTGAATGCAGCTACTGTCCCCCTCTGGCCCCTGTAGCCGATTTGTCGGACTTTTCTGATTCGGTGAAGTCTTTGCAGAGAAAAATGTTGCAGAAAACACCCGCGTGTGCAGCCTGAAGCAGGTGGAAATAACTGGCAGCACACCGTCAGCAGTTGGTGAAAATGCTGACCAACACAAAGCACTCCATCAACTAAACATTAAAGAATCAATATTGTGAAAAACAAAACTCGACTGTATGAAGGGCTGGGAGACGGAGAGAGGGGGAGAGGCGGGGGAAAAACACCACCTTCCTCTGCTGTGAGACCTGCTGCTGTGATGGAGGTAAAACTAATCATATTGGTGTAGAGGGAGCCTTTCATCATTTATCAAAGCTACACCTGAAAAGCATCAAACTGCTGCTGAACGAAATCAAAGTGGCTGTAATCGATATTTTTTAAATAATGTATCAAGTGACGATGTGACAATGTGACAGGTGTCTCGGGCAGTGATGGAGCTCCAGAGAAATGTCACCTGAGTACGCAGCTCCACTCAGCTTCACAGAGGTTTATAGTGAGTTTCACATAATTGTTTATCTGTCTGGGCACAATCTCAGAATCCATCCGCTATCATCTGATGATGTTTTAGCCTCTGGGCACAACAGCCAATGTTCTGGGGCTTCTGGCATATTAAGTGGATATCAGGACAACGGATATCCGGTCAAAGACATCGTCATCTGTGCACCGTTAATTGTTTACAGTCCGATCAGCAATTTGAGATGCGAGAAGGATGTATCAGATATCTGCAAATGAGTGCAATTTTTTAAAAGAACCTTATAAAAAACAGAAACGCAATCAGACAACAACCAATGGGTTATGATACCACATTTCAGCCAATGTGAAATTATTGTGGATGCACTAGCATCTATAATGCAGGCCAGCAACAGTAATGAAAAATACTAAGTGTTACAGGTCAGAGAGTGTCCCCTGATGTGCAGATTATGCTGGAACACAACGGGAAAAAAAGTTGTAAACAGTAGTGAGTGAATAGGGTGCCAATTCTTTTCTGCAGCAGTTTGCTTTATGACTCAGAACAGCACTAATGATATGTTGATCAAATCCTCAGCCTCTGAGAAGTGCCATGCCAGAACACAGTGCTGATACGCAAGGCTGCTCACTGTCTTTACCTTCATTAAATTGCCTGAAAACAACACCAGGCTGCTACAGTATAACCATACTGATGCGTAACCTGCCACTTTGCACTTGGCATTTATTATTCAAATTTCAAATGAGGGTGCAATGCATGCTTTTACACGCTCGTAGAATCGGGCCTGGTGTTCCTCCTCTTTTGTTGTCCACAGTGTCTGTTTCCTGCATGCAACCAAAGCCTGCTCAATACTACAAATGGACACTAGAACACTTCCCATACCAAAATATTGTCTCTTGCGTACAGATTCTGCATTCATATGCAGATATCTGCTTATAGAGATTAGTCCAGCCACAACTTTACTGTTTTGGTTCACTCTCACGGCTCTCAAAGCATAGTTTTGGGCTGCAGATGGCAGCTGTTTGAAGAGAAAAGCTCTAAAAAACCTGCTCAGGAGCAAACTGCAGACAGAAACAGAGACTCAGAGACTTGCTGGTGAACAGAACAACAGAATATTTAACAGCTAAAGAGACAGATATTTCCCTGAGGACTTGGTGGAGACCAAAAACAGAGTGACTATTGGACTGACATTCATTAGCTGGACATAAACATCAGTGTAAATCATGTAACTGCTGGATGTGTAAATAAGCACACAAGTTCAACATAAAGGTCTTATGGAAATGCTGTCTTCACAAATTGTTCCTTCTGGTCCTAACTGACCATAGAGACATCTGTTATTGCAGGTTTAAAGTGCTTAGAGTATAGAAACAACCTCTAACCAAAAGTAAAAGCTAATCCTATCCATAGGAACTTCCTACTTTGGCCCAATTTTGGACATATCTCCAATATATGACCCAGTATTTCCTGCCTCGAAACAGAATGTTTGCATTAACTATCTGATCGAGGCACCAGCAGACTAGCAGCTCCTGTATTCTGCAAGGTTTTAAGCGGCTTTAAGAGAGAGTGATAATTAGCTTATATAATGTTGGTTTCCAGTCAGAAGAGGCTATCTGGCTGCAAGGTAAAGTGATGAAAATATTATAAACATAACATTCACTGATACTGATTTTTTAGGAGGCCAAAATACATTATGCTGCTGACTCTGTCCACAGCAGTACATTACTTAGCTTCCTACACCGACACTCATTCATCCACCATTACCATTGTATTACTGTAGGTAACACACTGACTATGGATAAGTACCTCATAAAACCCCACTTCAAACAATCCAAATGATCCCCTTAAAATATCCATTAAAGTACAAAATAAATTCTGTTTTGCCAGCTGGATAATTATGGGGAGTTTAAAGGTTAAGTGTGCAGCATTTGGAGGATCAATTGATAGAAATGGAAACTAATATTCATGTAAATGTTTTCATTAGTGTATAATCACCTGAAAATAAGAATTGTTGTCTTTTATTTTCCTAAAAAAAAAAAAAGAAAAAAAAAAAAGCATTTCCCCAGATGTGAATTTGATATTATTGTCTCTAATTCAGATTGTCGCCACAAGCAGAACCAGCACTGGTTATTGTCTCCTCTGTGGAAACTCAACTAAGTACTTCAGATTAATGAGCTGTATGATTATTGCCTGGAAACTGCCATGCTACCCTGGGGTCTGTACTGTATATAAAGCACACAGCAGTTTGTACACTTCATCTGTATTTGTGTGTCTGTATCACTAAGTCCACTCTTTCTGTCTCTCCACTCCTACAATGTTTCTTTCTCCCAGATTCACAGTTTGACTCTAACGCGACACCTGGTGGCAGAAGGCCGCCACTGCAAGATGACACTGATTGTAAGCCTGTGGGTTTGAGTATGTGTTACTTATTTGTGTGTGTGTGTGTGTGTGTGTGTGTGTGTGTGTGTGTGTGTGTGTGTGTGTGTGTGTGTGTGTGTTCTGCATTAATGTCCTCAGTTCATAGAAGTTTCTGTTGGGAGCTGAAGTCTGAGATTGTTTCTATTAATCTCCTGTGCAGGGGAAAGGAGAGAGAGGTGGGCACACGCTTATAAATCATACTTAAAAATATATACAAGTTGCTGCACAAATGTGCTGAAGTTTTTTTCTTTTTACAACTTCTAGGATAAATTTATGTCCATTTCCCCTCATTTGTCTTCACTTTCTATGACATCTGCATCTTCTTTCTGTCTTGACCACAACAAATTTTGGGACATAAAATCCTCGTTTTAATCAGCTCCTTTAAAAAAATCAATCTGGAAATTATTCCTGTGATAAACAGAGAGCTGAAAACAATGAGCCTCATCTTTATGTGGAGAAATACAGATGTGCCATCTCTGCAGGGGGAGTGAGGTGACAGTTTATCCTCCTGGATAAATTGTAAAGCATCACATCATGATGTCTTCTGCAGCTACAGTGGAGTTTCTCTTGTCAGTGATCTAAATAATAATTACAAAAATGTCAGGTTTGGTGTCCAGAGGGATTCTTTCTAGAGTGCAAACCAATCTTAAACAATCACACAGGAAGAAATCCATAACAGAAAAAGCTCGGAGACCCCATTATACACCCAGAAGAGATTCAATAGACCAGAATGCAATGCAATCATAAGACAAGTTGGGATTCCTAGCTCTTAACTTTGCTCTCCCACCCATATAGTTATTGCCCATTTTTCCAAGGGCCCATTATGCCGAAAAATGTCCCACTGGACCAAAAGTCCATTTGTCTGACAGCCTGTTATCTTGAAAACAAAACCCTCTGTCCTAAAGACCTGTTGCTCCAAAAACACACACTCTGCCTGGAGTTTTTTGCTCTTAATATCTTATTATATTTTGACAAGCAAGGGTTACCTTTGTTAGGCGACCTTCACTGTCATAATAATAGTCAAGTGACCTTTGTTGTCGAGGCAACTATAGTAAACATGTGGTTAATGTCGTGACACGGTCGCAGTTTGGTTGCGTTTAGGCCACAAAACTTAGTTAGGTTTAGGAAAAGATCACGGTTTGGGTTAAAAGAAGTTTGTTAGTTATAGTGAGTTAAGCTACATGGGTAAATTTGGAGCAATGGGACTTTCTGACATTTTCGGACTATTGCGGTTTCAGAATAGGCCGTCAGAACAATGCCGTGGCGCCGCATGTAAGGAAACTAGTAACTCCCATAAATGTAGGCAAGGCAGGTTTGAGGAAAAGGCAAACCATAGTGTAATTTACTAAAATAAATGAATCACAAAACAACACAGGAACAGAAAACAGTATGAACATGCTTAGCGTTGATTTTTAACCATGTTAGCTGCACAGTTCTGTGGACCTCAATGATAATCTGTCTGTTGTCAGTCCACTGCTTTAGTCCAGATTAAAATATCTACCATCGGATGAGTTGCCCAGAGAGACTTGGCGTGATTTTGAAGCAGAGCAGAGTATTTTTTGATAGTTTATAATCAGCATCTTTCGTCAGCATTCAGGGGTACAAACGTGGGTTGGGGGTTCGACTTTTTGGATCACACTATCATCAGGTCAGAATTTAAAGTTGTCCAATACTTTGGGGTTTGACCAAATACCTGCACAACAAATGCCATCAGCCTTGATTTTGTGTTTTGGGAGATTTACAAGCGCTAGTAAGGTTTTGTTGGGGTAATTTTGAATTAAATATAGGCCTAATTCTAACTAAAAAACAATTATTAGACAGAAAAATGTAGGCTATTATTAAAAAGCATAATATCTAATTACTGTGACATAAACAAAATAGTGGACAGGGTGCTGTGGTTTCTCTTCATCAAACATGAATTTAATTAACTATACAATCACTGCAGGCTGCCACTGAACTTTTGTTTTTTTTTCATAAGACATTTAATTATTCATTTGGCTGAAATTACCTCAGTATTTGCACATTTGCAGATGAAGAGATGGCTTTACCACAAAAAACCAAACATGTTTTTAGAGCATCCGCTCAGGTGGACGCTGCACCAGGACGTCTACAACCTCAGCTGAATCTTTATGTTCCAGAAGAGACTGAGAGTAAATGAAGTCATCCGTCAATTCAGCCAAGACTTGGAGCTGGAACACCAGTTTCACCGATGATTCAGCTGTTTTTTTTTTGTTGTTTTTTTTTTTTTTGCCCTGAGACCTTTACTTGTGTCCCAGTGTGCCCAATGAGCACCCATTCGAAACAAATAGGTCAACTCAAGTAGGAGCCTCGGAGAATAATACTGACATTTGACAACAGACATTTTCCCCCCTCAAAAAAGAAAAGAAAAGAAAGAAAAGAAGAGAAAGAAAGAAAGAAAGAAAGAAAGAAAGAAAGAAAAGGAATAAAAAGTGAGAACTGTGCTCACACTCTGAAATGACTGCTGGACATTTTTCTCTAAAAGCCTGAGTCAACAAGATGATTGACATGTGTCCTGTTCTTCCTGTAATGGACAAAAGAGGTCTGCTATGTCTGAGGAGAAGTGATGGAGAGTGACAAAATGACAGAAAATTACAGCGTCTAAAGGAAGAAAGAAGCGAGAGAATCAAATTAAGGCAGAAGCTGAGGGTCCATCGAAGTATTTTGATGTGAATTTATGACTTATATTCAAGCAGAAAGTTTTGATTAAATTAAGTAGTCACCAGGAAAACTAAAAAACCAAGGAAAATGGAAAAAGACAGTCATTATGTCATACCAATGTTGTAATGCCTTGCTTGGTGCCATTTCTGTTGAAACCTATGGGAGAAGCACATTAAAACCCAACATACCTACGTCTTATGACTTGTGGTGAAGAAATGCCTCTGCTAAATGAATAAACACACAGCAAGACAGAGAATACTGACTGATTTTTTTTAAATGTGCACTTTGTTTTTTTGCTGTTGGTCTCCAAATATTATCCAAAGATGATTAAAGGCATACTTTACAGGGCTCATGGCTGGTCAAATTAAAATGCTCAGCATGGCAAATAAAAAAAAGTTACCCTTGAAAATTTGAGTCTAGGATGAATTAATATCACCAGCAAAATAGTGAAAATATCACATATTTACTTTGGTAGGCTGTAAACTAATCCTTAGCTATAAAACAACAATGGCCTACATTTCATGGCAGTCAGAAACTTTTAGATAAACTTTTAGCAACGAACTTCATCATCAGAAAATAATGCACCGTAATTATGAATGAAGCAATCTCTGCCGTGATAAAAATCAACACCTTGGCTGTAATCACATCTGTCTGGTGCCCTGCTGCGGCTTGCATGCAAATAAATTATTGAATTAACATACAAATCACAACTAAATGCGCCTTGAAAACAGATGAACATTAGTTCAATAACAACACACCACAATACAGACACCTTCATCACCCAGACTGATAACCTGTGAAACTGAGAGGGGAGAAATGAAGAGGCGGTCTGCCCATTTAGCACAATGCTAACAGGACTGCATTGCATCCATGTGCGTTCACACGCTACACAGTAATATAACGCCCTTCCTTATTTTATAGTCCCCCCAAATGTTATAAATGCAGTATACATTCAAAGCTCATACAGTACTTGTCTGTGATTAATTACACACAGTTGGACGGAGGCAGGATTCACTGTGTTCATTTGAGTGCACACAGACCATTCAATCGAGACATAATAAGTAGAGAAATCCATAGCTTCTGAGAAGTGCTGTGACAGAGCGCAGCGCTGTTACGCACAACCACTCACCATGTTTATCGTCATTAAATCGCCTGAAAACACCAGGCTGCTATTGGATAACTATACAGACCTGTACACACATCAAACCGTCAACTAAATATTCTGTTTTTTTTATGAAGGAGACCTCTGATGACCAGTTTCTTTTATTAGCTTTCTGTTTGCTGAGCTGTCGTTCTCAGTGATGAGACTGGATGAGAGAGTATTTAATGATCACAACACCCGCTGATCCATATTCACCTTCACCCAGCCCTTTGCACACTGCGCTGCTGCACCTACATGAACTAAAATAGGGTGTGCATGGAGAAGTACAGTCTGTGACAATGAATATACTCCCAAACAGATGCATATCAGAACCCCCCCACCCCACGTTTGTACCCCTGAATGTCTGACGAAAGACTGCTGATTATAAACTAATCAAAAAATACCCTGCTCTGCTTCAAATACACGCCAAGTCTAGTTTTGACAGATGCTGCATCAGTTAGCACAGAGCAGATCAAATGGGCAAGAAGTCAGACACAGAAAAAGCAGGGAGAGTCCCATTAATTTTCAAAGTAAAAGACCCCATGAAGATTCACGATCATAAAGACAAACAGAAAAGAAGCTATTTAATCACATAGCCTGCTTATCCATGGTAGAAGCACAAAGAGCACTGCTGAAATGCTTCTGCTGCTGGTGGGGCTTGCAACCGTGTGAAGGACGGATCAGAAACGTGGTGCAGATGTGCTGTGCTTGGTGGAATCAACCGGTAAGTGAATGGTGACCAGCTTTCAAAAGTAAAAAACAACAGAAAAAAACATAAATGCCTCCATACTGCTTGTCTAAGTCTCCTAAAGCCTGTTCACTTGGGTGCACACATGGTCACATCACACACACCTAGTTCAGCAGTGTGCACATGCACGTGAACATGGCTACAAGCTGAGGATCTATAGCGAAGATTCAGGCTAAAAACATGGTGTAAATGATGGTTTTAGGAGAAATGGATTACACAAGAGGAGTTTCACTTCCATTGTTTGGGAGATTCTGCAGTGCTGTTTTCCTGTCCATCTCCAGCAGTATTTTGTGGACTAAAAAAACAAACAAACTTGACCTTCGATCGGCATGAGGGTGAGTAGATAATGACTATCCCTTTAAAGCGATATTCCACCCCTAGATGATAATCCACTCGATATGTACTCACAAAAGACGTCAACTGTAGCCTCCCAGGTAGCATGTAAACATGGCGTCGATGTATCGCGAGACTTCGTATATCTCTTAATAGATGCACATGTGAAAATATCGCAAGATATACAAAGTCTCGTGATACATCAACGCCATGTTTACATGCTGCCTGGGAGGCTACAGTTGACATTTTGGTTAAAAACATGGTGTAAATGGTGTATTTTGTGGTTAAATTTTAATTGTGTGGCTTGCGGACACTTGGATTACACCACACGAGCAGGATGGAGACATTTTGTGTTTGTTTTGTGTTTTTTTTTTTTTTTTTTTACATTTTATCCGTGGTCACCATTCACTGCCATTGTACTGGATTTGGCTGCACCCCTGTTTTCTGTGAAACTCCAGGATTGTTTAGTGAACTGAAGATCTTCCCCATCCTCACATCGCATGGGGTGAGTACACATTGAAGTGGATTATCATCTAGGTGGAATATCCCCTTAAGTAGGATAAGCAATCACAGTTTACTTGGAAAAGTGAAGCATTCATGTCAGAAGTAATAATACAAAACACCTTGCCCTTGGTTGCTGAATGCCAAAAAGATGCCAAAAAGACATCATTTCATTCCAGAAAAAGAACATTCTTGCTCTCTTTTGCATCTGAATGACCTTGTCAAGTGGAATCTTTTCTTTAGCTACAACACAAAATGTGTTTCCAGCATCGTTTCTTTATCCAGAACATTCCTTCTGCTCCATGTGAAGCATTGGAAGTATTTATTGTGATAATGTAAAAATGTTATCCCATCTGCTGTCAGATATTTTCTGCTCTGACATCGTTTGTAAAAAACCTTCTTGGACTCAAACTGAGCAGTTGGTGAAAGTCCGAGAGCGGCGCAGAGCTTTGACCCTGATGCTCTGTTAAACAGCTAATGCTTCACATCCCAGGTGGGAAACGTTTTTGCTTGCTTCTTTCTGAACTGCACACACACACACACGACACACACACAGACAGAAAGCGGCAGGAGCTCAGTGTTTCGCTGTGCTGCAGCTCGTCTGTATCATCACACTCGGCTGACTCTGAAATCTGATCAGGGCTGCTGGGACCTTAAATGACTGTGAGAGAGGAGAGGCAGGAATCCATTCTCTCTGTGTGTTTGTCTCTGTGTGTGTGCATCAAAATGTGCGTGTGCGTTATCAGAAAAATGAGTGAGACAGACGGACAGAGAGGAGTGCAGTCAAGCATACAGCGTAACTATTTTTTGGGTTGTGTGTTTGAGCATGTGTTATTAGTGCATGGCCATCAACGTGTCCATGCTCTGTGTGCGAGTGTGTGTCTACTTCTATCTTTGTGAGGACTGACTTTGAGTTTTAGAGCCTTTGAAGTAATAACATTTTCAGAAGGTTTATTTGTCATCTAAACCATAAAAAATACAGATGGATGAAAAATAATTTCTCCCAGGCTTTAAACAACAAAACATCAGACAAAACACAAGATATCAAAGTGAGGACTTTTTTTTAACAGAGGAAAGTTTGAAAAAGTGAGGACTTCTTGTCTATTTCCATTAAACACACCTGCGCACAACCTCTGCAACATCAGACACATTCTTATACTTGGTATTCTGACTGTCAAATAGGAAATAATATTCATATATATGTTTTCATTAGTGTATAATTGCCTGAAAATAAGAATAGTTGTGTTTTTGTTACCTTAGAATGAGCCGTTTATATCTACAGAGGCCGTGGGTCCTCTTCCATTGAGGCTGCTATGTTGAACCGCCATGTTTCTACAGTAGCCCAGAATGGACAAACCAAACACTGACTCTAGAGTAGAGACCGGAACAGCATACACAATCCGACAAATTTTAAACTGAAGGATGTGTAGCCTCGTGATCATAAAAACAGACAAAAAAAGAAACTATTAAACTACATAGCCTACTTGCCTCATGTGGAGGACAGATCAAAAACCAAGATCAAAACCAAGACGTACCCAGAGGAATCAAGGTGCAAATCCTACACACTGGTCCTTTAAAGCTGGCCCCACACTACAGGAGTTTTAAAATCCTAACAGATTCTGAAATCTGGTTGCATCACACGCATCAGGAGAAACTCCTCTTCTCTCTAATCTCGAACACACCACACACCACAGGATATTATAATTATACTGTGCTGAAGGAGAGAGCACAACCTCACGTTATCTTGTGAGATTTCATGGGGAACGTGATCTCGTTTGATCTCATGAAGCGGAACAACTCGCTGTAATAACGTAATGCTTTGCAGAAGTTAAACGAGACCGGATGAGAAAATGTTTGGTGAGACGTGTGCGTCGACACCGTCTGTGGAACTATTGGTGAGATTTCACAGGCCCTGTAAGAGAATAAAGGAGCTTTTTTTCCTCAACACATTGTACATGTTAGAACGTAATTGCTGATTACATGGGGTTAGACTGTTTTTCAATTTTTGGGGAAATTTTTTTGGGCAGACCTGAAACATGGCTCGGGGACGTGCCGAAGCCATGGTCCGCCAACACTTTATAGGCCCCACAAACCGACACCAATGACACCGGCCATCCTTCCTAACAGTCAGTTTCGAACATACCTTCAGTGACTTTCTCAGTCCAAATCAGCCCAGCAGTTCACTTCAGTTCCAACAACCCGACACAGAAGAAAAAAAAAAAAAAACATCCTGTCACTGTCCTCTGGCTCTGGTGGCTCAAACATATCTGGACATAAAACCCCAGGTTTTCAGGTCATAGTGGTGTTTGACACCGAGACAGCAGAACATTTCTAAGCAGAGAGAACGTTTAATCATTCAAATTTGGCTTGGTGGCTAATAACATTTCTCTGTGGTGTGACAAACTCAGAACACACATTTATTGTTGCTTCTCAAGATCTTTAACTGACAGTTTTATTATCTGTCAACAGTAGAACGCTAGCTAACGGTAGCCACAAGGGCTGGAAAGTTTACCGTTGCTTAGCAACAGCTCTCTTTCACTTCCATACTGACGTAACGATCTGGATTTTAAATATCATGTTTCATGTTTGAAAATTATTGGTGTAGCCCTTATGGTTCTAGGAGTGGTTTGTGGGGGTTAAGATTGGATCTGTAAACCTTATTCCTACTGAGACCTTCGGGACCCATGGAGGTCCGCTGAAATTTCTCCTCCAATTCTCAAGAGGGTTTAATCCAAGGAAAATCGTCCTGAAACTCTTGTAGTGTGAAGCCAGCATACAGTGATGCATTATGTCAATGAGTGTCCTCACAAATAGGCCTATAAGTGTGTGTGTGTGTGGCTGGCAAAATCTCATGTCGTGCTGTGTGTGATTTATGAGCCCAGTCTTGCAAAGAGAGGAACAACACAATCCTACTGCCCACACACACACACACACACACACACACACACACACACACACACACACACACACACACACTCTACATCTAGACACAAAACCACACACCCACACAAGCAGTCACACCTTTATAATATCAACATTCCAATATGTGTTTAAAACATATGTGACAGTGACTGTTTACATTAAAGAAAGAACAGTGTGAAAAACAGTGTGTGTTTACAGTGCAGATATATAACCACATACACCTTTTTTTTATTTTGACACCTGTGTCCACATATTTACAGTGTTTGTGTACATGTGTGTGTGTGTCTTGTCACTGTGGCCTGTAGTTGCAGTGATGTCTCAGCACTAACAAGGTGCCTGACAGGAGACAGAGACAATAAGAGAGAGAGAGCAGGTGTGGAGGGCTGGAGCTCATTTAGTTTCTCCACCTGCAACCTCTCGCTCACCGTTTCTCACATACACGAACAATGAAACTCTCAGGTGGATGTTATTAAACAAACACATCTAAAAAAAAGAGTCAGTGTGCAGAAGTTTAAACACACACACATCTGTTATTTAATCATTTTAAACTGAAGCCAGTTGTTGAGCTACTGCAGCGTCAACATGCTAACCAGCTGGGACATGCTAAGCGCTGATCCGAAGTGAAGCCATTTCAGAAGTGCACTAAACCTGCATTCTTTCTCATGGACAGCAGGGGGCGACTCTACTGGTTGCAAAAAGAAGTAAGGCTGTATGTAAACTTATGAGAAAATGAGGTTACTTCTCACTTGCTTTATGATCTCAGGAAACAGTTTCCTAATGAGTTTATGCTCTCAATCGCTAGTTTCAAGTCTTCCTCTATACAGAGTGATGTTCATTTTGTAATTCATGGTCCCATTTAGAGTAAAATAGAGGATAAAGCAGGGTATGCTTTAGGGTGTGGCTACCTTGTGATTGACAAGTTCTACCACAGCAACCTGTCAATCCAGATAGAGGTGTCGGAATGCATATCCACCATTTACATTTAAATAGCTGTGAACTTGTTCCTGTGTGTTGTCCATGTTTCTGTCTAACTTTGACCCTTTCAGTTAATGAAAGTTAACTGTACCATTCTGATCACCTGAAAATTATCTTTTTATCTTTCTTAATTATCTTTTAAGGCCGTTTCTCTCAAGCCAAAATTAGCATCCCAATTAATTTCACAGTTAAGGAGAATTATGGTTGCACCTCACGAACCAAACTTACCCCCACTCCTCCTAAGCTCAACCCTCATGCCCAAAATGCCAAACTCAAGGTTTCAAAACCGCTGTGTGTCCGTGTCTTGATTGGAAGTCCACAGCCGCAAAAGATCTCGTTGAAGTGATCATTTTAACCCATACTATGATCTTTCCCTGACCCTACCCAAGTACTGTTTGTCCTTAAACCTTGGCAGATCTTAACCACAATGTTGTCACATTATAAAAGACGATTAGTTGGTATCATGTGCACAAGTTAGAAATGCGTTCAAAGCTCACGAGACTTTGACAAGACAAGACAAGACCAAATGGGTGACGTCACGGTGGCTACATCCAATTCTTTTTTACAGTTAATGGCATGGGTCTTTAACAGGTGGCCTGCAAAGATAAATTGGCCTATTTGTTTTTTTAAGATTATTTTTGGGCATCTTATTTAACAGTGACAGCTGAAGATATAAAGATATGATGAGGAAAAAGGGTAAAGAGAGAGAGAGGGGATGACATGCAGCGAATGGGCTGCAGGTGGGAGTCGAAATATGGAGTTAAAATCATGCCAAAACCTCACAAACACACAAAACATATTTTACTCACCCAACGATTCACAAACAAACTCAGTGTGGTTTGCAAATACAAAACATCTTTCACAAACTAATGCATTTTGTTTTGCAAAAAGAAACGTACCTATCAAACAAATACATCATGCTTCAGAAACAAATACAAAATGTTTTACACATACAAAGAAACATATTTCTTCAATTACAAAAAAAATATCCTTCAAGTACAAACTAAAATCTTTCAAGTACAAAAAATATCCTTCAAGTACAAAAACAGAACAAACTGCAAGTACAAAAATATCCTTCAAGTACAAAAAAATCCTTCAAGTACAAAAAACAATTCTACAACTACTAAAAAAGACTTTTGGCACTAATTTTCCGCCTTGCAGATCCACACACAAATTTGCCAGTAAAATTTCTAAGAAATGTCCTCGATTTTACACCGATCTAGGCTAACTTAACTTTTCATTCTGTTTCTAACTTAATTAAATTAAACTATGGCCTCATATAACGTTAATAACTTGATACGTCTTGGTCTTAAGACAGAATTTTAAAGTGAAGACGACCTCAGTCCACACATATTTGTTTTAGCACCATCTGAGGAGTCGTGTTAAGTTACTGCAGATAAAACACACGCCCTGCTTTCGCTGCTTCACATTGAAAGGTTTGAAATAACAGAGTAACGGGAGGCTTTTATTGTGAAAAGTTTATAGGAAGTGAAATGCGGTCTTAGCGCAAACTTTTTTAGTGGCGCTGCTCGCGCTAATTCACATGAAATCAGGTAAAGACGTGGAGATATTTAGCGCTAATTTGTTCATGTACCAGTTATAAATACTACAGGAGGTTAAAGTGTAAGAAAGAGGTAGCAATAGTGCAAACAAGCCGGCTTTGTGCACCTCGATCTGCACAGGTGAATATCTTAATGCGTGTGTGTGTGAAAAACACTAATATCAGGAATTTTATTGTGAACAATTTGAAGAAAGACTACTTAGGTTTATGTTTTTTTTATCACTTTTCCAAGCTGATGTGAAGTGGCGAAGTTACGAGATGATGATAACAATAGAAAAAGCAATATATATGTATCATAAACAAATAAAACGGCCAGACATATTTTTTAACTGCTCAAAATAATAAATTGCTTTTTCTATTGTTATCATCATCTCATAACTTTGCCACTTACATCAACTTGGAAAGGTAATAAAAAAACATAAACCTAAGTAGTCTTTCTTCAAACTGTTCACAATAAAATTCCTGATGTTGGTGTTTTTCATCACACAGCACGGCATGTAAAAGCATTGATATTCACCTGTTGGAGGTAAAGTGCAGATCGAGGTTTAACCTCCTGTAGTATTTATAACTGATACATGAACAAATTAGCGCTAAATATCTCCATGTCTTTACCTGATTTCATGTGAATTGGCGCGAACAGCGTCGCTAAAAAAGTTTGCGGGTAATGACCGCATTTCACTTCCTATAAACTTTTCATCAATAAAAGCCTCCCGTTACCCTGTTATTTCAAACCTTTCAATGTGAAGCAGCGAAAGCAGGGCGCGTGTTTTATCTGCAGTAACTTAACACGACTCCTCAGATGGTGCTAAAACAAATGTGTGTGGACTGAGGTCGTCTTCACTTCAAAATTTTGAATTTTGAATTTGAATTTGAATTGAGAGAGAATTTAGAGGACATTTCTTAGAAAGTTTACTGGCATTTGTGTGTGGATCTGAGGGCATTTGTGTGTGGATCTGAGGGCATTTGTGTGTGGATTGCGATCTGCAAGGCAGGGAAAGATTTGTGCTAAATAGCATGTGTGGACGCAAGTCGGAAATTGTGCCAAAAGGTCACGTGACAGTTTTTTGTAGTTGTAGAATTGTTTTTTTGTACTTGAAGGATTTTTTTGTACTTAAAGGTTGTTCTGTTTTTGTACTTGAAAGATTTTAGTTTGTACTTGAAGGATATTTTTTTTGTAATTGAAGAAATATGTTTCTTTGTATGTGTAAAACATTTTGTATTTGTTTCTGAAGCATGATGTATTTGTTTGATAGGTACGTTTCTTATTTGCAAAACAAAATGCATTAGTTTGTGAATGATGTTTTGTATTTGCAAACCACACTGAGTTTGTTTGTGAATCGTTGGGTGTGAGTAAAACATGTTTTGTGTGTTTGTGAGGTTTTGGCATGATTTTAACTCCATATCGAACTGGGGCTGCTGCAGAGGACCAACAGCCTCAGTACATGGGGTGCTTACTCTACCAACTGATATACAGGGGCGCCATGACCTATTCATAAAACCCAAAACAATTAATTTACACAACGTGACAAAAGTCTGGCCATGAATCTTTGAGCAGCCATGTGAGCTAGCTAACAGACTAAATCACTGTGCGGCACTTATCCAGAAGTAGTCGCTACATATTATTAAAACAAATTGGCCAATTAGCTGTATTATTTTCCCAAGTCTGCAGACAGTCTTGTGGGCCACACTGGATCATTTTGTAACATGAGCCATAAACCCTCCACCTCAGAAACCACCAGCGAAAGTGCAGAAGGAGAGGCTAGCGCACCTAACGTTAGCCATGTTGGCCAAGGTTCCATGGCCGGAAAAAACCTCGAAGACCCCTCGTCTATGGTCAAAATACAGTTCTTCAGTCACTTTCTGTTTTCTCTCTGGCCCTCTGTTCTCACATTGTTCACTAGTTCATTCAATAAAGAGTTACTGAAGAGGGTAAAAACCTCTCCGAGCTAATGACAGTGCATCTCGCATTGAGGGTACGGCAACAACTACAAACCTCCCAATTTTTTTGGCAATGGTAATAAGCTCCAGGCAGCATTTCTTTTCAGTGAAGTCAGCTCAGTCTCCCTACAAATAACTGTTATTTTGAATGACTCCAGTCAAAACTTGTAGACTTCTGACTCAACTCAATAAGTGATTGTGGAAACCTTCGAAGAACATCACTGTTGTGAGAGAGCAGGACTCAGGAAGAGGAGAGGGGTGATTCTACTATGAATTAAAAAAAAGGATGAAAATAGAGTCAAAATTCGCAGCTCCCCTCAAAATGCCAACTTATCCGTGTCTCATGTAAGATGACTTCTCATTTAGTGTCAGGGCAGCAACACGATCTCATTTTATTACTCTTTAAATATTAGATTTAAAATTCTCCTGCAGAAGAAAGATTTTTTCTAAACACTTTAAACCCACTGGACTACATTTGAAAAATGCGGCGTCCGTTACTAAAACACATCAGACATGTTCAGACCAATACAAGAGGGGGAGTCATGTTGAGACTGTCCTCCCAAGAAAACCAGCAGCATCCATTGTTTCATTAAGTGTCCTAAAATCACCTTGTTGTGAGCAGTTTCATGTAGGAATTGTTATTTCCAGTAGAAAGGAAGCGGTTCCAGTAGATTCTGCTGCAGGGAACAAATAGTTTAGCTGGATTATCTTGAGTAACCGGGTTATGATTTCTGGGAGGAGGCATCGCCATGGAGTTTTTCAACTGTATCTGTAAATTTTTTGGTGCTTTCAGCACCACAAGCCGAGGGCCATTTAGTCCCATTATATTCAAGAGAAGGCAGAACTCTGATATCTCCAGCTCACACCAAAACAAACTAGATGGATAAACAGCACGACAGGTAAAGGAAAACTATGCATTTTTGATTTTAGAGCGAGCTGTCCCTTTACAGTCCAGTTTTCTTTCTCTTTTCCACGACTCTAACGCCACGTATCATTCTCCACCTGCCTGCTCATCTCTGCGCTCCATAAGAGGAATTAATGTCATGGATATGATTTGGATTGTGATATTAAAGATAATAATGTTAAACAAAACATGATGTTGTGATACTGTGAGCACAGACACACAGACTTTGACTTTATGCTCTCATTCCAGTCTTTGCAGCTGTCTACAGCTCCTGTAGGCTCGTGCCTCAGCTGTGTCTCTGTCTCACAGGCGTAACCCAGGACCTGAAGCGCTTCTTGACGCTTCAAGTCTATATTTTTTTCCCAACAATGCACACATAAAAACAAGGCTGATGCCCCACACAAAGGCACTGAAAAAAATATATTTATCTACAATTTGCAACCTAAGCGGAGTGTGCTGCTCTCTCTGGACAGTCCGAGACCGAGAGTCAGTTCCACTGAAATCCCATCTCAGCAGCTTTGGTTATAGACATGAGTGTCGGTCCTCTTGACTCCTAATGATTCGTCTTGCCTTTTCTCCTCTCACAAACTTTATCAGAGCCCATAGGATTGAGGCGGCCCACATTTTCCATAATGCCTGGGCCTCATGTTGGACTGAGCTGAATAATTTAAGATTGCTGTTTCATGTTCCAGATTGCAAAAAAAGTGGGACTGAGCAGGAAAGTATAGGCTAATTTCATTTCTAAAGCTTGGAAAATTAGTCTAACTAGACTGAATTATACACACGTACAATATAAGATAAGTTTATTTGATGTTCGTGAGCCTGTTTGAGTAAGATATTACATAATATCAGAATAAAGACCCCCATCTGAGTATATTTTTTGTTGTTGGACATAATTTAAGCCATCTTGTATTTTCTCACTCTTTAGTTCAGGGATGTAGTGGGAGGTAAACCCAAGTAAATTAAGTTTTTCCACCTTTTTGAAATGAGGCTGAGAGTTTACTCACCTAATTTAAAATCAACTGTATCAAATAATGAGAAAAATTATCATTTATCATGACACCTTGTTTAATTAGATTTTCCAGTGTAATGTTATGATGGCCAATTTGAGAATTAACAGGTGAAACTCATCTGAAAATCAGGGAAATTATATGTTAATCGCTGTTGCAGACGTAGCATCAGTGCAAGAAGCCAAAATCAAAGGGCACCTTTGTGAATTGATGATAAAAACATAATCTCTGCTTGAAGTTACAGTTAGGCCTGAGGTCTCCAGTATGTTTAATCTTGGGATTAAGGCAAATATTAGGTTAGTCAGCAACCTTTTAGGTAATAGTTTTGCTAGTTTACATCAGTAAGTGACAAGACGACCCAAAGTGAGCTGACAAGAGTGTGCATCAGGTACAAAACACTGTGTGTGACGCAGGACATAAGGCATCGTCCCCCCGGTAAAATATAATAAATAAAATAATAAGTTTTTAAGGAGTCCTCAAACTGAATAGTTTATTGAGTTTGCTGTTTTATGTTCCAAAATCATTCATTCAGTCATTGTGCTGCTTTATAGTTTGGTGTGTCATAAATGGTCCCCTGTCTGCCACCTCCTAATGCTAAAAGTGTCTGTGTGTTCAGCTCTCAGTACTTTTGTAGCTTCTAACTGAATCTCTGTGGTTTTAAGTTAAGTTCCTCTCTTACATCGCGGTTTGTCTCTTTTCTGTTTCGTGTTGTCATGTTGCCTTGCCAGCGCTTTCAGTTGATAGGATTTGTTTTAAGCTCCTACTGATGAAAAGCCAACATTTCCTGATTTTGCTGCTCCATAATAAAAGCTCTTAGATATCAAAATAACTGGGGACTTTTATTGTGAAGAATTTATAGATGATTAAGTGTTTATCCACCGTTATAGCTGCTCGACTTGAGCTGAGCTCGTCTTTAGTTGAAACACAAATGTACAACCATGTAAGCCTTTTCTAATGGACATGCAAATTCCTGCCAAGCCGGCCTGATGTGCCAAGTCCAACCAAGCCAGTACATGTGTATGGAAAAGGGGTATAGGTGGGAATAAAAACGCTTTTCCTGGAATGTGATTTGCCATGTTCTGGGGGCGCCAGAACACGGTAAATTGCATGAGCTTCAAATGTATTTCCCCTGAGTGCTGCATCTCTGTGTGAACATGCTATAAAAAGGCGTGGAAAGACTCAGAACTGAGCAAAACTGCAGGAAAACTCAGGAGAACATGAGCAGAAAGTTGGTACTAATCCAAACTAAAAAAAAAAGAAAAAGTTTATAATCAGGAAAGAGTTTTTCTGATCTGTGGACCAACATAACTAAACCGCCCTCCTTCCTACTAATTGAGAGGTTTTCCAGACGCCTTCCTCTCTTTTCATCTCTGTCTGACTCTCACACCTGTTTTTGCCATTTTAGCTCTCTTTCAGCCCAGTCTGCTGCTGTTT
Organism: Lutjanus argentimaculatus; assembly: GCA_034769285.1. Lineage (NCBI taxonomy): Eukaryota > Metazoa > Chordata > Actinopteri > Lutjaniformes > Lutjanidae > Lutjanus > Lutjanus argentimaculatus. The sequence goes on from JAWZSL010000004.1 coordinate 3,368,626, forward strand.
ATTCACCCTGTGCCGCTCGAAGCTTATCGTCCATCTTATCTGTGTCACGTCTTCCCAGACTGTCGCATCTCTGCCTTATCCGACCCGTCACGGCTCCTAAGCTGCTTCTCAGACTCCATCTCTCCCTCCTGCTCTCCCCAGCTCCCCTAAACCCTCCCCTGCTTTTTTACTGTTTGTCTGTTTCATATCTCTTTTCCTCTTTTTCCTCTTATCTCCTCTTCTCCACCTTCTGCCTCCTCTATGATCTTTCTCTCCGCTATTCTCTCTTTATCTTCCTGCCCCGCCATCCCTGTGTTAGGACCACCCGTGTTTCTTTTCTATCCTCCCCTCCACGTGATAAGGAGCCCAGGTGGCGTGATGGATTTCAGTCGGGCCAGGAACAGTTTGCTCCCGGGCTACAGCGGCTCTGGATAGTGCTGGATAAGCAGGTCAGACGAAGCTGGCGTGTACGCAGAGAAAACAGCTGACAAGAAGCAATAAGTGGAGCAAAAGCTTGGCCACCCAGAGATAAATGCATCTCTCTTTTTTTTTCTACAGAGTAGACGGGGTGGAGCAGAGGAGAATAAGCCATTTCCATGTGAAAAGCTCAGAGGAAGAAAGAGGGAAGTGGGGGAGATCTAAATCAGAGTCACTTTATCCGACAAGTATGATAAATGTGCAGGAATATGCCTCGGAGGCACTGGTGCAGAGAGGTTGGCACCTCGCAGAGTTTCCCTGCACATACTTATGAAGGAGAAAGAATCAGGTCCATAAAGAGCAACAGACTGGCTTACAGGTTTACAGCAGGGTTAGGGAGTGTGGGGAGGTGCATGAAATCCATGAAATGTCAGGAAAGACACAGAGGACGCAAGAAATTAGAAGTTAGAGAGGAAAGACCTTTGCCTCATTATGCTGATTCTGCTTGACTTTCACTCCCATTAGTTTCAGTCTCATAGTAAAGTCACGACATGTCTGAGCTGCCACTTTATCTACAGAATAACTTCCATTGTCTTTTATATTTCTTATGATGACCATGTTCTCACTTCTTCCACTACTTTTTTTCTATTCTGAAGTTATTTACATCTTGCAGTTTGCACCATGCCATGTCAGCTACTAACAGTTCCTGTTTGCACTGTAACCCTCAATGTACAGACAACAGAGGTCTTCAAATAATGGCACCTACACATTTAGTCTCAGCCAGACTTCTCTCCACAGTGCTCAGTGGTGAAGAATGGTCTGGCTCCACATGATAATTCTGCTTTAAGGGGGAAAAACACCCTGGCTGGTTTTTATTTCTTGAAAGCAGTCACAATAGTCTTGGGCTGCACTAAGCCCAGGATGCAGTTCTCCTGCAAAGTAGTGTCAGGAGTGGCGGGGGTAGGATTGGTTTTGGTGGAACATTAGCACAATGGGAGATGAGCCCTGGCATCAAAATGGCTAAATCACCACAAAAGAAAAGGTAACAGCCGCTAGCTTGTTTATACTTGTACCAGTAGAGACCCAGTTGCTAGTCAGTGGATGCCGCAATGCCGACTTAGACTGTGGTAGACTTATACATGTAGTGTACATCCAGTGGGTCAGCGTACAACACACTATACAACTGTTGTACTGATCACATGACATGACTATAATGGGGTATCTTGACGTGGTTATAAAAGTGACACACATTACAAGACATCACTTGGAGGAATCGCTGACAAGCCTGAGTGGTCTCTAACACATGAGAGAAGTGATGCAGGAAAAGACACAAGCCCACGCACATGCTTGACATGTTTGACTCAGCGGTGTAATGAGTCAGCAATGCAAGATTATCAAGGTATTATAAAGTGTAATATAATCTAATGTCAGCAGTGAATGAAAGAAGTTAAGGCATGCAGCTTTGAAACAACCAGCAACAGCGAAATGCACCGCACGTTTGACGCCAAAATGAAATGACTTCTAGGAATACAGACCACCGTGTAGAAGAGGAATCAGCCAGGCCAAGACAGTGACAGACTAGCCAACCTAACAAAATCCAGTGAGAGCGTACCTTGACATGTATAAAAACAAACTGATGACAGTGCACTATAACACAGATAAAAATACAATAAACAGGTGATGGCGCACCGGTACACAGATGAAAACAAACTGACTATGACTGTCAGGTAATATACTGTTGATGTTACTGGTTAGGCTGTGCATTAATGCATGTGCTCGTGGTTAGGTGACCTTGATAAACAGCAAAACCATATGTCGTGACTCATCATTTTTTGTTTTTACTCATAAGCTTGTGGCTAATTATACACAAGGCTGCATTGTTAATAGGTGATAAAATAATGATATTTGGTCAGATATTGATTTGTTTTATTCTATTATCATATTAAAGATAGAATCAGTAGGATCCGTCTGAGTTATTTTCAGTTGGTAAAGCATCCCGAGCACAGCAAAATAATGAGAAAATAAGGCAATACAGGCAGAGGACAGGGTGATCCAGATCCAGCCACCACCGAACACTTCTAGTGGATCATAACTGATGATTACGAGCGATTACATTTTTATGAGAAAATGTTGCATCTTATACCTTTAAAAATGGACACACACACACACACACACACACACACACACACACACACAAATAAAAACCAAAATAACATGGCAGCTGTCTCTGGTGAGTGTCAGCTAAATGCCTAACCCTGAACCCTCACCCTGTGAATATATTTGTTTTGGCATCATATTGAAGCCCCCCCCCCCCCACACACATCACTGTGCTGGCTGTGGATCACAGAATCCACCCACTGATACCTCCTCTCCTCTCTTTTGTCTTTTCTGCTCTCCATTTCTGTTTTCATCACAATCACACAGACAAAAACAACTGCAGGCAGAGAAGTGTCTGCTCACATCTGAAATAATGCGTTTCGCTGTTAGGTGGTGGATTTATTTATTTTTTTTTTTTTTTTAGGACTCGAAAAGAATTCCAGACGCTCTGAACCCCTGCCAAAAAACACATGATGCTGCACAGGTGGCACAAAGTGGACTCTTGAATTTATTAGGACAGAGAGAACAAATGATTCACCTGCTAGAATAACATCCAGTCTGGCAGCCAAATTAACCAAAAGTCGAACATTTTTACAATTTGTGTAAACCAATTAAGACTGTAGAATTACATCACACCAGAACATCTAGATCCAAAAATAAGAAAATAGATTAATTTACGGATTTTTCATAGCCCTTGTAGACAAACATCAAAATATGTGTTTTGAGGCCCTGCTGTCCACAATGCAAACAGCGGTTACCGTGGCAACTGCATGTCTGGTGTTCAGCCTGACAAAATGTCAAGAAATACAAATCCTACAAGCCCACAAAAAGTTAGGGAGAGCAGGAAATACAAAGCACAACAAAAATATTTGACAAGTGACAGATGGAGATTGCAATGCAAACACATCACAGAAGAGCCACTATATGCAAGAGTCTTAGTTTAAAACCTTTAAAAACAGACTAAAATTATTGCCAGAATGTGAAGAATAGCACCAACCAGAACCAGAAGAATACTGCCCTATATGACTGTGACATATTCTACAGATATAGAAATTGAAAGTATAGTGAAAGGTGTCATGTTGCTGGTATGATGTCAATATGACTGTCAACAGATCAGTTTCAATCTGTATTTTTGCGGTGATCCATGCAGGTCTCAGAAAAAAGTAGGCAAGACCCTGAATCTCTAGATCAGGGGTGTCAAACTCAGTCTCATCCTGGGTCGCATCTGCCACACACCCAGTTCAGACAGTGTGCATGTGCATATGAACGTGACTCAAAACTGAGGATCTACAGTGAAGATTCAGGCTAAAAACATGGTGTAAATGATGTCTTTCAAGACAATTTGGCATGTCAGGGCTTTAGGGAGACTTGGATTACACCAGACCAGCAGTATGGAGGCATGTTATGGGTTTTTTGTTGTTTTTTATTTACATTTGAAAACGGGTCACCATTGACCTCCATTGTTTGGCAGATTGTGCAACACCGTTTTCCTTTGAAACTCCAGGGGCGGATTGCACCAACTGGTCTTAAACTAAGATGTCATTACTTTGCATTCTAAGTCCAACCTCATAGCTACACCTGTTACACCAACTAGGCTTAAGCCTTCCTCTCGCTAAGACTGGGCATAAATCTTACGCCTAGTCAGGAGCAGGCAGTGAAGTCAAAATCTAAGCAGCTTCTATGGTAACGACTCAAAGTAACTGCAACTTCTAACACAACGCCTCATTTATCGGCTGTACAATGAGCGGACTTTTAGACGTGAGAGAGTGATTAGGGACAGAAGCAGTCCATTGGTTTCGATTCAGTTTCGATTCACAAAACTCTGTTTCAGCAGTGTTTTGTGGACTAAAAAACTAAACCTGACCTTCGGTCGGCATGAGGGTGAGTAAATAACGACTGAATTTTTGGGTGAACTATCCCTTTAATGATTAATAACTAACACTGGAAGCAGAAGTCTAGGAAAAATAGCAGTAAACAGTTCCTTGTATGAACAACAAAATCGAGATGCATTCTGGGACATGTATTTTATGAGTATTTCTATAAAACAGCACAGAATTGTGTTGCACAGATTCTATACTTTGAGCTTGTCTTGCGTGCTCCAGATGAAGGGCGGCAAAGGACACAAACTGACTTGGACAAGTGGCCAATTCTTACATACGAACCTTTAAAGCTGTTTTAAGTCCCAGGTGATTGCCTGATATAATCTGATGAACAAATGATTTCACAAAGAGAATGTTTTACTTTTTAAACAGTTTTTCTTTGATTGATAATATATGACCTCACCCCGTTACAAGATGGATGGAACTTCAAGTGAAAGGCCTTTTCTTTGGTCTGAGGTTACAATAAGGTTAAGGTTGATAGAAGATATCTGGAGAGGATCAAGAGCCTTGTTTCAAAGCAGATAGTATAATCAGCGTAAAGATAAATATTAAATTGCTGATTCGATAAAAAAAAAAAATTTGTGTATATCATTAATCTTTCCTCGAGCTGTGCGTCTGTGTTTCTTGGATAGCAGCCCTTGTTTTTCCGTGCTGTTATTGTAGCAATAGCTCAAGATAAGAGCCGTTTTCTCGGGCCTTTATCATAAATCTCCATGTTGAGTTTTTTAGTTCAGAGAGAGCGACTGAACAGCACACACTCCTCTGACACACACACACACACACACACACACAAAACAGCTGATTCATTTAAGGCTGGGAGGCATGCGCTGTCAGATCCACAGAGCTCTTAATTTTGTCTGACTGACACACAAACTCCTGCGGCAGACTTTGACTCAACTTTTTCCGCTCGGGACCCCCAGAAAAAAAAAAAAAAAAAAAAAAAAGATTGCCTTATCCTGGATGCCAGACCCCTCAAATGCTCTTAACCAGAAATTGTCAGAGTTGTTGTGTTACTCGAGGATGAAACAGAATTAAAGCATATTTTAACTTTCACCCTCTGGGTTTCCTGACTGAGCCACAACAACCAGTCATAACCGGCTTCATGCATGTGATTTATTCAATACAACTTTCTCACACAGTGTTGGATCAATTACATTTTATAGCTCCATTCATCAAAAGATTTTACATTAACAATGAATCAAATGGCTGTGTAATGTGAAGGGTTGCTTGTAGTGATGAACCTTCAGAGGATTATCACTCATTTTGCAGCTCTGCAGAGCTTTTCAGCATCTTTTAGCTCATTGTTTTTCGCTGTTATGACGCATTCGCTGTATGCTTCAGTCTCAACGCCACACTTATGAGAACAAGAAAGGTCACTCATCCTGAAGAAGTATATAGTTCTGTTTTGTGCTGCAGACTGAAAACTTCTTACTTTTATTTCTGAAGATTTAGGTGTTTTTGGATCACTTAAAGGAAATGATGAGGAAGGAAAGAAATCGAAAAATGAGTGGTGAGTAACACACAACTTTTACTCCCTACACTTTAACACAAATATCTGTACTTTCTACTCCTTACTTTTTTAAAACATTACTCATGACTTTTTAATGGATTTGAGGGGAATTACTTATTTTGTGTCATTGCGCATCGCCTTCAAAATATCAAGACTGACTTCAAACTAAATGGAGGGGACAATAACACGTAGAAAAGATGACCACTTGGTGTATCCGTCAGTGCATATTGCGCACAAGCACGACGGACGTAACAAGACAGAAACAATGTATAAGACTTAACAAGATAAAGCAGACAACAGAGGGAGTCTGTCCATGCAGAAAAGGCTGGTCTGATGAATCTGTCAGCTGCCTGTGAGAGGCTTTTTAGCACTGCAGGACTTTTAGACCCAAAGGGCATGCCTTTATCTAAAGAACTTTGAGGATCACCCTCTGCTGTGGCTGCACACAAGATCTTGGTAGTCCTGCAGAGATGAACTCTAAGAGAGGAAAATGGTTAATTAGATCTGAAGTGTGTTCTTGTGTTGATCATAATGTGTCATGATCTGAAAAACTTTTGCCATCTCTGCCCTCCATGACAAAAAAATGTCTTAATGAAGCTTTGAAGATACTAGCTTTAAGATAACTAATGGTCTAGCTTTTAATATGATGTATGTTCTTATGTATTAGCTGCATCACTAAATAATCCATAACTGAAACATTTAAAAGCATGTAGTCTGCCGCTAGGGTTCTCTTTCATAGTAAAACAATAACAAAAGATATAGTTTTATAATGCCATGAAGTGGTGTGGGAACTGTTGGGAATTTCACTACGGTGAAACTGGTAATCGTTACATACCTGGTCGCAGCTTTTTGCCACTTTTCTTTTAGCATCGACCACATTTGGCGAACAGTGTGGTTAATCAACATTGGCATAAAATGACTAAGAGACATGAAATGTCCAGTGGCAAACCATGACCACTATTAGAGCTGACTTCAGTTTGGCACTGGTCAACAGGTGTCTGTAGTGTGTTGTCAAACCCAGTAGAGGGCAGCAAACACAACACAACGACAGAAGAATAAGTAATGTTTTTCTAGAGTTTCTGTACTTAAACTTGTATTGAACAATAGATAATTCAATTTTGTGTTTGATGTTAAGAGCTGTAATAATCGATATGAATCATTGAGTTTCTTTTAATCATTCTTATTTCTCTGTTTCAGCACCACACACACACAGTTACATGTAGCATAGATCTCCAGTTATATTTTTTCTCTCTACCGACACAGCTCTGTCTGTTGTGCTGGACTGTCGGAAGTAGCTTTAAAAAAGAAGACACAAGTGTCTGAAAATAGGTTTTTAACCTTTTGAAGCCTTGAAAAAGGCAGCGCTATTAAGTTAGCCACCTAGCAACAGCGTCGGTCTCGACTGCTTCATCTCAAGCAAGATGTGGCTGTCCTTTGAGAGGGCCTAAAGGGGATGATTTTTGGTCCCACCCACTGTAAATCAAACTATGATTGGTTAATTCACCTGTCACTTTCTAAACAAACACACAGACTGTTGCCTTCTGTCCCAGTGAAGTCCTAACCAATGAGTGAGCTGCCTCTGACCTTTCTCTGCCCAGAGACAACAACAAATAAATCTCATTGGATAACTCTATTTTGCTGTTTACAGGACAGTATCCCTTTCATTTCTGAAGCAAAGTTGATAGAAAATTAGATTTTAATTAGAATTAGAAGAGAACAGCCTAATAATTACCCAAAATAAATCAAATATAATATATTTAAATATATAATTTTAAATGCTGTTATGAAGGCCCTCAGGGTTCCCCTCTGGAAATGTTATAAAAATGCCAAAATACAGTGGAGTGGGGCTGCGAATGCTTTTGGCTATGTGTTATATATGCTTGAAAGACTAATATCACTTATTGTCCTCGAAAAACAAGGCTGTGCCTAAAAGGCCAACATTGTATTTCTGCTCTCCTGTATGTACTATGAATTATAAAACCAGGTGTTTACTTTGATTTATTGTGAACATCCCTGTGAGAGCAGTCAACATTGAGTCAGAGCGTCGTTTGAATACTGTTGAGCCCTTTCACACCAGTCTAAAGCAGTGTGGGGGTCTAACAGAGTGGTACTGGTTGTAATGGATGTGTTGCAACGTATGTATGGAACAGTATTTCAATATTTTCTGGATAAGTCAAAGTTAGAAAAACCATCCACTGTATTTCTAACAGGTTTCCAACAGCAAACACAAGGCGTCTTCGAGGTAAGAAAATCCTCATACATATGTTTTACTTTACAAACCAGCATGACTCTAAATCTGATCCTCTGACAGTGATCTCCCTCCGAGCAGCGACTCAGACACAAACAGATTGTTTTTCAGCCTCCCGCCTTGTCTCGACTGTACCCGGCTCATCCCGGCCGTCCCTGCAGCGAAGAATGAGGTTTTAAGGGGCCGTATCGCAGCGTAATGAGAACCAGGACGGCGACGGGCTTCCATGAACCCGCACTCACCTCGATGATACCCATCTGCTTCACGTAAAGGAAAACACTGCTCAATATGACAATTCATATGTGTTATTTATCAAGTCCAGAGGAGTAAGGCAGTGTTCTCTCCAAGTCAGAAAACAGGGACCTCGGGATCAAATTCTCATTGGAAATGAGTCTGCCGCCGCACCACAGAGACCGGAGTCACGTATCATCTTCGCTTGATGCTTTTATGCATTCAAAGGCCGTGCAGGAGATAAAAAAAAAAAACAAAACATCTGAGAGCAACTTTCACAGAGCTGAATGTTTAAGTAGAGGAACTCACTCTGTCCTGTTTTTACCATGGCAAGATGAGCCATTTGCAGAATGATTTTAAAGCGCCGTTTCTGGACCATAAGTGCATTCGGTTTGGAAATGGAACCGGGTTGACCCTGGCTGAGTCAGTGCCACTGCAGCAGTCAGAGTCACCTGAGGCCGTTACCTACGCCAGAGGAATGTGAGTCATAATGCAGGACAGAACGTTTGGAGTGCCTGTTTGTCCTCCATAACAATGGTTGTTATGTAAGAGTAAAAACGCAGCCGGGTGTCCTGATGTGCAAAAATATATGACAAGGTGAAGACAAAGAGCCACAGTGTGATGCAGGGTGTCATTTGCCTCACAGGGGATGTTATTTTCTGTGTCTGGACAGTGCGGTATAATGCAAACACCACAGCCGCTTGCACTACAGGGCAAAAAATATGTGGACACCTGAACAAAGTAGCCTATCTAACCCTGTGTATCACAGCCAGATGTGATAGTTGCATGGGCATGGGCTGCTAATGTGCTGCTATAATCAGTCACTAGGACTGCTCATGACTAAAGATTTTGCTAGCCAACTATCAGTCATTAGTTCAGGCCAACAGTCAACTGGTCGTCTCACATTTATGATATTAATTCAATTGTTTAAACATATATTTTGGGGGTATGAATCAAGCTGCCTGTTTACAGCTAATGGCAAAGGCAGTTATGACTAGATATATACTTACAAATTAATGCGCTAAATTACAAACTTGTTCCTCAACCATTTCACACTTAACCGCTGTCCCTGCCTGAACCCACCGTGTCTTCATCATCTTCAGAGTCAGAGTCCGGGTTGGAGCCACTGTAACGTTAAATCACTTTGGTATAATTGTCAAACGAGTCTCCATTGGTCTGGGAGGCCGTGTCCCAATCTATTAGCGCCACTGACTGAGCGAACTAGCAGAGCATGACAGGGGAGAGGATTTTCACTCCTGTCCCATCCCAATCTCATGACCGAGTAAAAAACAAATCCCGTCCTGTCCCCTGTCCTGTCCTGGAAGAATGGGTCCAATATCATCACGTTCCTATCAATCTATAGTCAAGAACCTGCAAAAAAAAACTGACCTACTGTTATTAGGATTCCTGCTTCCGTTGCCTTTTTTCCTGTGACGTCCCAGTCCTGTGCTCAATAGTGAAATTGACTGCCATCCTGCGGGATTCCCATGGGAATCCAGTGTCCCACGGGGGTCCTAAAAAAATGACAGGCTCTACTAACTAATGGCAGTTACAGCACACTTAGCAGCAGTGAGCTGGTGACTTCAGTGTTGCAAGAGAAAAGGTCCGTGTTGCAACAATACCACAGGCCTAACGGCAAGGCGCAGTTCCTGCATGGAGTCTGAGGTGTTTTGTTTTTGTTTGACTAATGAAGAAATAAAAACGTGATCATCTAAGACTCTTCTGACTGACTAAACCCACTAAAATAGTATATAGTATATATGTAAAATATTTCTGTTTTTAAAAAAAGGAAAAGAACTGTACACTGTTCAAAAATGACAAAAAGGCTGATTTATAGCTGTACGTACATCTATGCTACTCTGTATCCTATGCACGTGACCAATGCCATTATGAGCGGTTATAATTGTGTGCTGGTGTGTCTGCATTGCCCTGCAACTACACTGCCAAAATGCTATTTTGTGCTGGGGCTTCTGCCACTGTGTTGAGTTTCTTTGTGTACTTGTGTGTTGAACAACAGTTACTTTTACTGAAATACTGCAGCACAGAAAAGAGAGAAGAATCATACAAATGTACATATTTACGGACTTCTTCAGTGAACGTCTCCTCGATTCGGTCCATGTTTGTTCAACTCATGTTCGAGGAGAAGCTGGAAATGTGCAGGAGGAAATGCAATGCAAAGCTACCAAGTGGTCCAGTCACAGTTGTTGTGGTTTGCATCACTGTAACGTGTAGTTACATTTCTGGGGAGGGGCACGTCGGGCTGCTGTGTACGGTATGAGGCTTTATCATACCTATGCCCTCTGTGAGACAAGTCCACTGACTGACAGCCAGTGCCAACTTTGTGGACCAAAGACCAAAGACTGTGTCAAATGTGTATTAAAATATTGTCCAGTCCAACACAAAACCTTATTAGGCCCATCTCATACACTGTGACATGCAATGAACTTATAAGATTGTTGTTTTCGCACAACCTACAGGCATCTTTAAGGAGGTTGGCCACTGATAATGGACCATAAGGTCTGGCTCACAGTCGGCGTTCCACCTCATCTCAAAGGTGATGGACTGTGCGGACCATTCCGGTTTTTCTGCACCAAACCGGGAAAACCATTTGTTAATGGACCTGGCTTTGTGCATTGTTGAAACTGGGAGGGGACGAAAACAAACACTATTGTCAAAACAGAATTTTAAAATTTCCTTGGAAACATAGTATGGACAGGGGTCAGCATGGGCAGTCTGACCAGTTAGTATGCTACGCAGACCCATACTCAGCAAGCTGCGATGTCTTCTGACAACTTTCTGTCATAGCCATCATTCACTTGTTCAGCAATTTGTAGCTCTTCTGCAGGATCAGACCAGACAGGCTATCCTTCACTCCCCATGTGCATCACTGAGCCTTGGACACCCATAACCCCATGTCGCCGATTCACCAGTTGTCCATCCTTGGACCACTTTTGATAGGTACTAGCCACTGTATACTGGGAACACCCCACAAAGGGTTCAGAAAATTCCAAGTCTTTATTGTCATATGCAGAATTCTTAGTTCACACCTGCCGTTTTGACCCAGTCGAGCAGATCCTGACCCCAGATCCTTGTCCTTGGCCATTTTTCTGGCTACCAACACATCAAGACAGAGTGTAATCCATTCACCGCACATATGCTCTTGTGTTTCACATTTTGGAGGGACAACAAAAAAGACACACGTCCAGACTCATGAAACAGTATCGCTCTTCTCAGAGACTCCTGCGCACCTTCAACATGTAGAGAAATGGAAAGCTTGACAGCTCTAGTTAGGGTAGCTATGATTGGACAGCTGCTGTTTGGAGGTGGGGCTTATGAGTGAAAGGTCAATTCCACTACTAGTTCACTTTGGCAAAACTAAAAGTAATAAATAAAATCAAAACAACTTAATGTTCATAAGTAATCTGCAAAGAGATTTTTGTATAATTAGTTAAATAAGTGCAAATCAGTGACTTCCTTGAAGGTAAATAAGTCTTCAAATCTTTCAATGACAAAGTGGTTCTGGTGCATCATTGAGACTGATCTAAGAGCCTGAAGTTATTCATCAGGCCAAATGAGTGAACTGAAGCAACCGGACCAAATCATTTACATAGTTAAGTTCTCCAACAATATGTCTGGCGCTGGCGCTGGGAAGGGCGCCGGTGTCGGCTGGCAGAGTCATCGACTGGAGCGGCGACAGCTCAGAGACAGAGTTCCAGAACAAGACTCAACCAGCAAGAACAGCACTGCTGCTTCAATCAGGTACATCTCTTTCTACTAATCAATGAGGGCGAGGAAAGAGCCGTCTCACTGCACAATCAATGTATTGTTTTGGGTCTTTTTTTTTTTTTTTTGGAGGGGTTCTGCGGTGTTTGCACAGGCTATGAACGAGGAAGAAAGTTTGATAAAGTGCTTTTCTGAACAAAATTGGAGACAAACAAGGAGGAAATTACTTTAAATAGCAGATATCTGCTAAAAAAACTAAATTTAATTGTTTGTACTGGAGAAATAAAGAGAACCAGAGAGAAAAAATGGACACCAGAAGGGCTCTTAATGACCAGAAAATGTGTTAGATGAAGAAAAATAGTGAGAGAAATACTCTGCAGTAGGCGGGAGGGAAAGACAAACTGAACAAATATGAACTATTTAAAGAGAGAGAGAGAGAGAGAAAGAAAAAAACATTTTACACCAAATGGGCTCTGGAGACGCTTTATTTCCCTCACTCACTCTGCCCCGCAGGCTGTATCTCTGCTTTAAAAAATAACAAACACACTACCCATCATGCCATATGTTTGTTGTCTGCCTCAGCACAAACACATGTTGTGTTTACTGTCAGTGGAGGGTTTGACCAGTCAGCGTTTGCCATGGTGACAGACAGTCAACCAAATGGTAACTCGGTTTAAAACGGGAGCAGACAAGCCTAATGCAAGGAGAAAGACGTCATCAAATTTTGTACAGTAACTGTTTAAGACAATATTTGTACATTTTCACAGTCCACAAGTTTGAACATGTATTACTTTATTTATTTATACTTACTTGTTAGTCATTCATACACTGCCTGGCCAAAAATTGTCACCACCAGGATTTAACTAAGCAAACAGGTGAGATCCATCCACTGCATAATTACTGCAGTGATTAATATGTTTCAGCTGGCAACAAGTTATTTAACTCTAACTGATGCAGTGAGTATTGACAAATTATTGGCCTGCATCAAGCAAAGAAAACAACTAAGGAGATTGACGAAACTACAAAAATTTGGTTAAAAACTGTCCAATGCATTATTAAAACCTGGAAGGATAGTGGTGAACCATCATCTTCAAGGAAGAAATGTGGTCGGAAAAAAATCTTGAACGATCGTGATTGGAGATCATTTAAACGTTTAAATCATAAAAAATCAACAGTAGAACTCACGGCTGTGTTTAATAGTGAAAGTAAGAACATTTCCACACGCACAATGTGAAGAGAACTCAAGGGGTTGGGTCTAAACAATTTGCTAGGGAGCATAAAGACTGGACTCTGGATCAATGGAAAAAGGTCATGTGGTCTGATGAGTCCAGATTTACCCTGTTCCAGAGTGATGGGGGCATCAGGGTAAGAAGAGAGGCGGATGAAGTGATGCTCCCATCATGCCTTGTGCCTACTGTACAAGCATGTGGGGGCAGTGTTATGATCTGGGGTTGCTTCAGTTGCTCAGGTCGAGTTCAGCAACATTATGTGTCCAAAAAATGAGGTCAGTTCACTACCTGAATATACCGAATGAGCAGGTTTTTACATCAGTGGATTTTTTTCTTCCCTGATGGCACGGGGCATATTCCAAGATGACAATGTCAGGATTCAACAGGCTCAGATTGTGAAAGAGTGGTTCAGGGAGCATGAAACATCATTTTCACACATGGATTGTCCACCACAGAGTCCAGACCTGAACCCCATTGAGAAACTTTGGGATGTGCTGGAGAAGACTTTACGCAGCGGTCCGACTCTCCCATCATCAATACAAGATCTTGGAGAAGAATTAATGCAACTCTGGACAGAAATTAATGTTGTGACATTGAATAAGCTTATCAAAATGATGCCATGGTGAATGCGTGCCGTAATCAAAGCTAAAGGTGGTCCAATGAAATATTAATGTGACTTTCTTGTTGACCAGGGAGTGTATGTTCAACTCATATGTGAAATTTGTGCAATACACTGGTTACACTGTATTTATTAATTGTTACTGTGCATTTAACCCTTAACCCCCATCTTCAGCATTATTGTTTTACTCTGTTTATGTGTATCAGTGTTGTATTTAGTGTTGTATATATATATATATATTTTTTTACATGTTTTTAGATACATATTATTTCTATTTCTATTCTTATATTTTCTATGTGCTTGTATTCTTGAATGGGTCAACTGTATCGCAAACAGGATCAATAAAGTATCTGTGATTCTGATTCTGTAACTCTGTGTTTAAATAAAGTTTTACTCATGTTGTTCCGCTGTTTACGGTACAATAAAGTTCTTTTTTCCTCTTTTAACTTTGGCTGGATGTAGAGTAAGTGCATTAAGACCGCTGGGCAGTGGCCAACTCTGTTTGGTAGCTTTCCATTATTCGCTGATGATGACGATGGTGATGATGATGATGACAATAAGGATTTGGCTGTAACAGATGGTGAGCAACATTATGGGCGATTTTTTTTTTTTTATTGAATTTCTCCATCCATTACAGGAGAAGCTGCACACATTTGAGACAATGATGGGACCGACGATTATGATGGCGATTATGAAAATGGTCACATCCTTTCAAAAGCAGCGTACATATTCCCACAAATGTCTAAAGATGGAAATGTTAATAGTTGCTCAATAATGAGCTTTAGATTTTCATGCCAGCAATCAATTTGTCAGAAGAGCTGTCACATTGTTACAATTGTGGACGTCTCAATTGAAATAAAATTACAAAGCAATTTTACCACAGTGAGCTAATGAGTCATTGAACACAATCCAAGGCAAGCTTTTAGCTCTGACCTCACATGAGGGAAAAAAGTTTTTTTTATAATTAGAAATAATGAGACACTCACATCTGAATACTGTTTGAAGTATCAATATGACACAAACTCTCACATGTATGGTTGTTTGGAGTTTGATAGACAGAAAAATAAAGACACTCTGCACAGATGCAAACACAGTCTCACCTACACACACACACACAAACACACACACGTGTATGGGATCGCTTGCAGAAGGGCTCCTGGCCAGGTGGTGATGGAGCAGCTGGGTGGAGTTTGTGCAATGCTTTTAAAAGCTGCCAGCTCTGAATCAGAGGCGGAAATGCCAGCCAACAACAAAAACAGACACCCCGAATGTGAGAACTGCAGTTTTAACAAAACACACCACAAGGACACATTTGTTTCCTTTAGTTTGTTTCCTCCAAAGAAGTGTAGCGGTCATCTGATTGAGATTAAATAATCTTACTTACTAGTGGACCAGCTCTTTGCCTTTGCAGGATTGTTGTGGGGTCATGGGAGTCTGACCTTCCAGTCTGCATGTGTTTTGTGGACTTGGTGAAGGGTTACAACCATGTCCTCCAGGGAATCCTGTTAGGGATGCTGTGGGAGTATGGAGTACCAGGGCCGTTGCTATGGTCCTTGTATAAAAGTGAGAGCTGTGTGTGTTTTTGGCACAAAGTCAAACACATTTTCAGTAGGTGTTAGACTCTGCCAAGGTTGCCCCCTTGTCTTCGATCTTGTTTGTGATATTCATGGACAGGATCTCAAGATGCAGCTGAAGTGAGAAGAATGTCCAGTTTGGGAACCACAGGTTTGGAGTTCTGCGACGAGTCTTAAGATGTGACTGGATTTTGGGTGGACGTGATTAAAAAACCTTGCTCTGGGAGTTTGTCCTTGGAAAGTGTCTGGTTTGGGAGTATCAAAATTGCATCTCTGCTTTTTGCAGATGACATAATTCTGTTGGTTTCGTCAGACCGTGACCGTGACACTGTGATGGTTTGCAGTCATGTGTAAAGCAGCCAGGATGAGAGTCAGCACCTTAAAGTCTGAGGCCATGGTTCTCAGCCAGAAAACGGCGGATTTCTGCATTACTGCCCCAAGTGAAGGAGTATCTCTGGATCTTGTTTACAAATGATGGTAAAATGGAGTGTGAGATAGACAGGTGGTGGTGCAGAGAAGCAGTGATGCAGGGTTATTGTGGTGAAGAGGGAGTAAAGCTCACAATTTACAGCTCAATTTACATTCCAGCCTTCACCTTTGCGCAGCTTTGCGTAGTGACCGACACAAAGAGATTGTGGATACATGCAGGCGATAATGTGTGATCATTTGTAGGTGGCTTACTTGTAAGTGGCTTAAGCCCTTACTATACTTTCTGCGTAAATTTTGTCATAAGAGAGTGTATGCATAGGCTCTGTGTCCCCTCCCAGTTTCTATGCTGATCACTTGCACTTAGTAGTGTAAACAAAACAAATAGGCATCCATGTTGTCCACAGCTGTCCGTATACGTGTCTGTTTGGAAGTATAATCCAGAGATAGGGCGAAGAGCTTAGACATCCAGAGGAGGAGAATCACTGCTGCTCCGTGTCAAAATGAGCGAGCTGAGGTAGTTCTGACATGTGGTTAGCATGACTACTGGGTGCCTACTTTTGGAGGTTTTTCTGGACATATTAAACTGGGAGGAGACCTCGGAGTAGGCCCAAAACCCGCTGGGCCCAGAATCTCATTTGGCCTGGGGAACCCCAATCTGGAGAACACAGCAAGCAGCCGAGAGGGGGACGTCTGGAATAACCTCCCTAGACTTGACTGGTTTGCCTCCTATTTGGCCATCGATCATCGTCAGTGGTGGGATCCATACTTGGTCAAATTCTTTTCTTTTGGTACATGATCCCCCTTGGTTTCCTAGTTGATTCAAGTGGAGTTCTTATCACTGTTATGCAGACGACATACAGCTGTATTTTTAAACCGAAATTTCTGACTGACAAACAGCTATTAAGGACTGGATGTCAGGCAACCTTTTTAACCTAAATAAAACAGAAGTCCTCATCATAAGCCTGGAGAGTGTTTCTGACAAAAATACAGCAGCACAATGGCCCCTCAGAAGCAAATGTTAAACAAGCCACCAAAAACCTTGAATTCTCTTTGACCAACACATGAAGTTTGAGTGCCACATAAAGAAAGTAGTCTAACTGTGCTTCTAAATGTGTCAAAAAGGATAAGTTTTTAAAAAAGAATCAATTTATCTGCTCTGATGAGACTGAAGTTAAAACTGACCCCGATCTGACCCCTGTTGGACGATGTCTTCTAACAATCTGATCCCATCACATGGCTGTAAAACACAGCACAGAGGCAGGTACGAGCTGCCAGTCCTCTTAATGATTGCCTTCATGGTAATTATATTACTTAGTGAAGATTAATGTGGTAATGACACCATGGATTTGTTGGATGGACCTTTTAACTATGCTCAGCAGCTCTAACGGTGTCATTAGCCTGAAGCGAGTTTGTTCATTAAAAGGCAGCAGCGTGGAGAGAGCACACCATCTCACTTGTGTCAAAGTCCTTTTACTGTGTCAAACAGACCTCAAGTTTCTGCTCTTGGCTTTCAAATCCAGTGAAGACTTTGTGAGCTGTCTGTTGCTATGATGCTTGTTAGTTGTTCCTTGGACTGAGATGGATGAGAGAGATTGCTTTGAATGCTTCTTGCATCAAGGCACTTGAGAGCATCAACATCAACATTAAAATCAGACCAACTTCATGTAAATTGTTTCTTATAGACGGTTTAAAAATAAGGCATTTTTAGGTTTTCATTTTTTTATTCCTGTCAACATTTAGTTTTTCAATACAGGTATTTTTTCTGTTTGGTGAGCTGTCATCACATTTAACTATGACTGGTGAAGCTGTATCAGAGGTGTGCATGGAGACACAAAGCCTGTGCGTCCAAACCTACCAACTGCATTTATTAGTAAGTTTCACTGGGGTGCAAAATATTAAACTGAAGGCGCAGTGCATGCTTTTCCCCCCTGAACCAGGCCTGTGTCAGACAAACATACAAAACTTATGGATCCGTTTATGAGGATGAAAGTTTACCGGGAGAAACAACAAAACTGGAGGGTGCCGGGAGATGGCCATGAAATATGAGAGAAACCTTTGAAGAATGGGAGTGTTGGCAGGTATGGTAATGTGAAGCATTTACATGCAGAACCATGTGGTTTGAGAAAACATATGGGAAGCTGTCCTTGGAAAAGGGCAGGTACTTAAAAAAAAATACTTGGCAAGTATTTTGATGTTGATGTTGTTGATGTTTTCCGACCCTTGTGAGTTCTGACTGGTTTCACCTGCCCCTCATCAGTGGATTTAGTCCTGTGTCGGTTGCCTGTTTAGCTGCCGGTTCGTCCTCACCTGGTCATGAAGTCTTCTCGTGCTTTCTTCTGGCTTTTACCCTCCTGTTTGCTCCTCACCATGGATTTTTTCATTTTTGGACTTCTATTTTCCTTTCTTACACTTTGGATCTATAGTATGTTTCTGACTTTGCTCTGGCTTATGACTCTGCTGCCTAACATTTAAGTAAGCCTTTTGTATTGTATTTTGAATTTATTAAATATCATTGAACTGCACCAGACGGCCTCCATTGTCTGTCATTTTGAGTACAGACCTGAATTTCACAAACTCTGACAAACAGATTATGAGTTTTACACCCTGACAAATAACATTTATATTTCACATTTATCTTTAAACAGATAGTCTAAATAGTATCAATGGTATATGACGGCCAGTAAGCTACGCTGTGTCATCTTTTAGGTGTTTGAGTGTTTTTCTCTTCAGGACACGCACTGAACACCGCAAGTAGCTGGAGCTGGAAAGAAAAACAAATACTGGGAGAATTGCTTATTCTGCCTTTTGATTTGATTCTTGAAATTGTTTACTCATTCTGATCTATTTTTCCATTTAATTTAGAAATTGTGACACCCCGAGTCCACAGACAAACAGACAGACACATAAACAGTCTTCTTCTGTGGTAGTTACTGCTTATGTCTCCAGGGTCACATTTTGCCAGCTTGACAGATGCACTCTCACACACACACACACACACACACCCCACACACACACACACACACACACACACACACACACACACACAGACTGATGAGGTGAAAACAACACCAGCCACACACTGCTGCGGCTGGTAATAAAGAGATCCCTTTCCTCCATATTATATTTGCTACAGTGTTTTTCCATCATTCCACAGACTTCCACCTCATTTTGGATAAATTATGATGTCAATAACAATCAATGGTGGCTCACTTAAAAGGGGACACAGTTCCTAGTTTCATGCTTTAGTCGCTGAGTGAAAATTGAATCTGAAGACAACTGGGAGACTCCTTGACTATGAAACACTGATATTAGCGAGCTGAACGAGTCCTTTGCAGCAGCAGCTGTGTAATAACACTGCATACCTTCACACCTACCTGTCAAATTTCCACCGCCACATTGAAAAACTCACAAAACTCCCACCAAATTTTTTGGGGGAAAAGTTAAGTAATGAAGCACCTCAGCAATAGCTCAACTTCACTCTGCTCCTCAGATCCCTGGAGTCTCACATTCAGCCAACTAACTGCAAATGGAAAACGGGCTAACTGCAAATTGAATGTCGCCTAACAGAGGGGTCTGGTGTGAGAGACGGTAAGAGTAGCAGGTTGACTTCCTCCAAAAAAAAAAAAAAAAAAAAGAAAAAGTTGCTGGGGCAGCATCTTTTTTTAAGAGTTCATGAATTGAGGAGAATTTTCAAAGGAGGTGTGTGTGCCAGCGTGTGTGTGTGTCCTTCAGATTCTCAATAAGACAAGAGTCACAGATTCTGATTTTTCTGTTTTTGTCGTGGCTCAGAGGGTTCAGCAGAGGTGAGTCTGCAACAAACCACTGCAACACTATGTATGTATGTGAGTTTGTGTGTGTGTTTGGCTGCTGTGTGTTTTGTGTTTCCATCCCCTGCCTGGCAGATATGGAGCCTCTTGGCTGGGGTTTCTCTCTCTCTTTTTTCCTCTCCCCACATCTCAATCCCTGCAGGCCCGTTGTTGCTAGCCACAACTGCACACACACTGCAAAACAAACCCATAAAACAATATCAGATCATTACCGAACACGGAATCACAAACATCCACACTAAAACACACACACACACACGTCTCGGCTGAACATCTTGTTTTGTTTTTAATAAAGCTGTCATGAAGTTAGGTCTCAACTCCGCTGTCAGCAGACTGAGAGAAAATAACAAATTAGAGATCAACGGACCCCCTGGAGGGTCTTCAAGGGGGCCCCCCAGGGTGTCCACTTCATAATGAGGAACAATTTAAGGGCGGTTGTCAGTTTCTGCTATGCTGCACTCCCTGTGTTTCAAGCCCTGAAAAAGCTCCACAATCATGGCTACACATTTTTGTTCCATCGTCAGCAGACATCCTCCTGCAGAAGAAATGATTTAGAAACACTAACCCTGCAAAAACAGCACAAAAAATATCAAGTTTACTTCAAGATCTTTCATGCTCTTTCATCATCTTTCATTTCTGCACTGCTCGCGGTAATCTCGGCCGAGGTAAAAAGCCCGTAGCAAAAGAGGCAGAACACTTGGACCAACATGTGGTCCCAGAACACATCAGCTATCATCTGATGAAGATTTGCCGGTTGATTCCATCAAGCATGGCACGTCTGTGCCACAGTTCTGGTCTGTCCTCTGCACGGCTTCAAGCCCCACCAGCAGTGCTTCAAAAGCATTTCAGCAGCGTTTTGCCCGTCTGATTATGTTTACTCGCTCAGATTTTGTTGATTAGGTCCTTTTTCTTTGCTCTTTGTGGTTCTACCATGGATAAGCTACAGGGTTAAATAGTTTCTTTTCTGTCTGTCTTTATGAGCATGAGTTTTTTCTCCCTTCCTTTTCTGTGATTGACTTCCTGCCTGTTTCGATCTGCTGCTGGTGGAATCACAAGCATTGTGTAGGATGGCTGCGATCAGCTCTGGCCGACACGGTGCAGCCAGGGCCAGGGTCAATGGCCAATGCTTTGGCGCTTCTGTAGCAAGTGGATACGGTCCAGTTAGCAACTTCAGATGCAAGAATAAACAACATTTCAGCTAATCTCCATAAAACAGATATCTGCGTATAATGCAGCTAAAATAAAAAAAAAACTTTTAAAAAGCTAAATCATCATCAGACGATAGCTGATGGGTTCCCAGCCTGATCTGATTATAAAGATTATTCTCATTGTGAAAAGTAATGGAGTTACTTTTTATGATTAATGATGCAACAAAAAGCATGCTTAGTCTAGGTTTGTACCAAATGCTCTGAAGGTTAATTCGATGCTAGTGTATTCAAGCTGCAAAATCAGCATTGTGTCAAGCTTGGGTTGAAATTGCTTCTCCTGCTTCTTCCAGCAGGTCCCTGTACTGTGCACTTGCTTTTCTGTTGTCACCAACGTGTTGCTGCTTACAACTGTCTCACTGTCTCTAATGATGGAGGCAGCGACTCATTGTTGCTGCCAAAGCTTCAAAGCTCAAAAAGAGATATTTGGGACAGCCATAGTTTAGAAAACACTGTGTTAGGCCAAAGCCAGCAGTGTGTGTAAAACTTACATATCACATAATTTTCCATTCAATTCTTGAATTTGTGCGTGTGTCACCTAGCAAAACACTTCTAGGTGCTCAGTTCAGAATGTCAAACATTAATTTAAACAATCAATGATAATGAAATGTGTATTTCAATATTCTTAAAAAATAAAAGCAGAAAAAGCAACAGTCAAACACACATGCACAACAGTCGAGATAATAATGTAATGGCTTGTGCAATAAATGGTGGTTAGCCGGTAGCAGCTAGCAGATTAGCTCACTAATGGAAGTGCTAGCTTAGCTCCCATCCATTATGTGCAGGTCATGGCAACGAGTGCATTTATCTTCACGATTAAACTTGACATCTACAGAAAGCAAAAAGAGCTGTCTACATGATGCACAAAGTCACTTTTTCCTGTCTTGTACAGTTACTGAAAGAAGACAATGTCTGTGTCAGGTGTGCATACAGAGGCTGAAGCAATCATTGCCCTTTAGTGAAGAATAAAATGAGTCATTTAACTAATTAACAGAAAAATTAATCAACAACTACAGCTTCTCAAATTAATTAAGATTTTCTGCTTTTCTCTTTTAATTCATTATAAATCGAATATCTGTTCTGTCTGATGATGTTACCTTAGGCTCTGGGAAATTTAATATATTTTGTAGATTAAAATACTAAGAAGAACAAACATTAGATTAATTGATAATGTTCATTAGTTGCAACCTTACACGAGATATTAATCTGGTGAGGAAACAGAGCTAGATACAGGTATCAATATTTGACTTTCTATTGCAGAAAAGGGTTCACTATGGCTATAATTCAGTTTTACAGTTCTAAAACAGCCACAAAATCATTTGACTACACAATGTTTGCTGTGTGTTTATCTGTTTGTCAGCCATAGGGGAGACAGTGGGTGAGGAAAAGAAAGGAAGGCGATACCAATGATGAAGAGAAGCTGACAGGGGGGAAAATGGAAGCGGCAATAAACAAGAGGAAAGAGAGGGCCAAACAGGTGGAGCAGCAGACGAGAGAGGTAAACTAACAGGAGGGACAGCGGAAGACGGACGGAGCGAAAAAAAAAAAAAGGGGGATTGAGAGACGAGCGTGTGACAAAACCGAGGTGGGTGATGAAAGCGAGATGGTGTTGGAGACTCTGCAGGATCACTGGACCTCGAGCCCCCTCCCCCTCACCTTTTTTGTCTGAACCTCCTCCTCTCCCGCCAAGGGGAACAACGCCACGCTGCATCTGCACTTTATCAGCAGCGGCCACATTCACGCTGCATGGAGATGAATCGGCGGAGAGGTTCGCAGCCACCCCGACGAGAGGCGGGAGCCAACGACGCGGTGGGAGGCGAGTAATCCTCAGCCTCCAGTATCGCAGGACTCAGAGCAACTGGATTGGGATTAATGTGGAAGCCACACTGCCCAGTTTACAGATACAACCATAAAAGAAAACACCATCTTTTTTTTTAACTGGCTGCTTTCTGTACGACTGATGTAATCCTGCCCCATTCTCAAGAAAGAGACGAGACAAATACAACTACCACCTCGTCATCTTTTGATTTGTCAGAATTTATAAGAAATTATCTGGTTGTTTGAGAGACAACATGCTTCTTAATTACAACCACAATGAGAGCAGAATGTTTGTTGAGAATCATGCATCATAGATGAAGTGCAGAGGAGGCAAGTACACACACTCTGGTAAAAGTAGAAGTACTGATTCAACTTCTTTACTCAAGTACAAGTAATAAAATACAATGTGCTCAAAGTATAAAAATGTATGTTGTTTTTAGTCTTGTTAAATCTTTTTTTGTCTCGTTTACATATATCTTGTAGTCTTGTCATGTCTCTTTTGTTTTATTTTTTATCGTTATATTTTTTTCATCCTGTTACATCTTTTCTGTTTTGTTATATCTTTTTCTCTTGTCGCGTCGTTTATGTCATTTTTAGTCGTTATATCTTTTTTGTCTTGTTACGTCTCTTTTGTCTTGTTAAATTTTTCAGTTTTTTTCATCCTGTTACATCTTTTTTGTCTTGTCACATCTTTTTCTTTTGTTACATCTTTGTCTTACACTGTTTTACATCTTATCACGCCTCTTTTGTTTTGTTACATCTTTTATATTGCTTTTCATCCTGTTATATCTTTTTTGTCTCGTGTCCTGTTCATCTGTTGCATTATTTCTCATCCTGTTACATCTTTTTTTTTACTTTTTTGTTAACGTCTTTTTTTGTCTTTTCCGTTGTTTTTTGCGTTGTTACGCTCTTTTTGTCTTTGTTACATATTTTATATTGTTTTCGTCTTATTACTTCTTTTTCATCTTGTAACGTCTCTTTTGTCTTGTTACGTCTTTTACATCGTTTTTCGTCTTGTTACATCTTCTTCATCTTGTTATGTAATTAGCGTCTTGATATGTCTGTCCTGCTTGAAATGCATTGATGGATAAACCACCGAATTGTCTTTTCTATGTTTTCTTGTTTCATCCATTTAGGTTGAAATCTGTCTTGATGTTGGGAAGATGGCACACAATAATAAAAAAAATAAAAATAATCAGTACTCAAATTCATTAAAACTAAAGTCACAAGCCTGTTTTGAAAATGTTAGTAGAAGAAAGTACAGATGTTTGTGTTCAAATGTAGGTAGTCGAAGTAAAATGTTATGAAAAGTACAAATACTAGAAAATTCTACTACAGTACAGTACTGAAGTATTTGTACTTAGTTACTTCCCACATCTGATGAAGTGTTAAGGAGTGTGAAGAGGGAGTTGTAAAATCTCTCCAGAGAAGCTTCTAGAGATGTTTTTTCTCTGAATGAGTAACAATGCAGTGTTACACAGCTGAATTACTGCCTCACTTTTTGCAAAATGCTCAAGGCCACGGCCGAGGTCTTTACCCAAAACTGTGAGCTGTTGTTTGCTGTCTCAAGGAATCAGTCTGGCACAGCTGGGCTCAGACAGGTAGACAGTGTCCTCCAGGTAAATGAGGACCTTCTAACCTCGCGCAGCAACTCTGACAAATCGACTGTCGGCATCAAAACAAACTCATTATTGAGGATTGATGAGTTTGCTGACCCAGAGATTTAAAATAGCAGGTTTGGGATTAAGAACGTAATGTAATGTAATAGAGAAAATGATCATCTGTCTTGTGTAACATTAAGAAATGAACGTGCAGCGAAACAAAGTCTAATCAGGACACAGTGGGACAGCTACAGTGCTGTTAGTAAGACTAATGAAATCTGAGTGATGCTTTTTTAAACATGCAGCTGGTTTTGCATTTTTAGCAAGCAAACTTTGCATACATTACATCATTGCTGACCATTTTAAAGGGACAGTTCACAAAATTTTTAAAAAAGTACATATATTCCACATCACCTGCGTCCTATTTATCCATCTAGATTGTTTGGGTGGGAGTTGCTGAGTTTTTGAAGATGTCTGCCTTCTGTCAAATAGAATGGGTCTAAATGGCACCCGGCTTGTGACGCTCAGAGCACCAATAAATAAATAAATAAAAGTTTGAAACTAAACAGCAGCGTCTCTTTCCAGAAATCACGGCCGGTTACTAAAGATCATCTACAGACAAAACTCCACCAACCGTATCACCGCACAAAAAAGAAAGAACACAAGAAAGAAAGGGTGCATCTACATGATGGCACAAACATTGACGGCGTCCTCCTCAGCTGAGCTGTAACCTCTCGTCCAGGAGTGGATGCATGCTTAACTCTGCATCAACTTACAACAAGGTCACAACAAGTAGTTTCTGTGACTTTATTTTGAAAGTCGACGCGAACAATGCATATTTATTATCGCTAACTTGACCGCAGAGTTCTGCATGAGCAAAAGTGACACGAGAGGGGCGCATAGCGGCCATGGATTCTCATAAAGTCAGAGGAAGTGAAAGTGTGCATCCTCCTATAGTTCAGGTACAGGTGTCACCTGCCCTGCAAGTCTGCACTCCTTCATGCTGTAAATGAAGGATTTAGTTTGACCAAACCAGAGTTGGTGATTGTTGGAACAGTGGAAAGACAAGACAAGACGTTTTTGATGAGTTTTACTTTGCTACTAGTGATCTTTTCCATAATGTTGTCGGACACTTATAATAACAGCCTGAGCCTGTCAGTGACAAAAACAAGCACAAGCCATACCTGCCGTGCACGCTTGGCGGTGTGCTGGGGTGAAGTGGCTGACGGTGTGTCACATGCGCTCTGTTTCTATCACTCTTCTGTGCTTCCATCACAGGTAGTTTTGCAGTTTGTGGTGATTTTGAGACTCTGTGTGTAATGTTTTTAGCCTGTCATGTTGTTGCTATAAAATGATCTGAATCTTTAACTTCTGGGGGGGCAGCCATAATAGTTAGAGGTGAAGGGCCACAGACCAAGCTGCCATATTTGACAAGACAGGGATGAGAACATGGCCGGGGTTTGTAGTGGCTAGATGCATTTCCAAGTGTGAACCGATGTGCTTAGAGCTGTCCATTTCGGATTGGATCACCCAAGACGCATGTTAATTCCAGGTGTAAACAAGGCCCTGGTCTGTTTTGATGAGGCCTTATTATATGTGACTAATTTCAAAGGTCACAAGAACAGCGAGTTAGACCAAACACATCTGAAAAACGACTGCATACGGAGCCAGTCGCCCTCCAGCTGAGGAACGACGGTGGATAAAGCTTTTGTTTTGAAGATGCCAGGTTCAGGAGGAGCTTTCGCCCAGACACAAACCCGACCACGGACGTTCGTCTTTGCCCGACAGGCCGACTCCTTTTAGGGCCATAAGGCTCCTGGCTCTTTGATGTGGGAACCTGTACTCGACCCCAGAAGTTCCTTAACAACAGAGCTGCTTGTCACACAGCCAATCCTGTCGCAGTCATTCAAACACACACACACACAAAATCAGACGCAGAGTGAATATAGACGCTCACTTACTGTTTCTGAGAACAATTTAGCATCTGCTCATCAGTTAGCGATTTCAAAATGAAGCCATAAAACCAGAGAAAGAATTCTGTCCTGTGATGATGTGAACAACAGTGATACAGGCAGGTAGAAGACCTCCAAAGCACCCATCAAATCTACCTCAAGGGAACTGCAGCTTTAATAAAACATCTAAATGTGTATGTGAACAGTCTGCACAAATGACTCTACATGCATGAGAGAAAAAAACTACAGAACAATGGAGGATTGTTGACTAGAGCCCTGGGACTTCATTACAGAAACTTCCTATGTCTGAAAATGTATTTTATCTCAGTTTAGAGTGACATTTAGGATTTTTGCTATTACAGAAACATGTTTCCTAACTGCACTTAGGAAAAAATCCTATTTCATCTTGGGATAGGAAAGAATTTAGCAGAACAGAACAATTCTAACTGAAGAATCTTCTCAGTTAGGAAACCTAAGGTAGGATGGCACAGACCATGCTGCCAAAAAAGGCAGCTCTACTGTTATTAGGTCTGTATGGCAATGACAATGAAGATGGGAAACAACAAGAACAACGAAATATTATGACTGAAAGGCTAATCAAACAATATGATGGTGTTTAAATTTATCTGGCCATGCATTAATGGATATTTCAGGGCAGGGATTAACCCACAGCCAAACGGCCATGTGTGTGCAGTGTGAAAGTAAAGCAGAGCGGGCAGCTGGCTGCCGCTACTAGCTTTGCAACGCCAAGAAAAGCCTTGTCTGTTATTTTCCAATTGTTGAAAAAGTGACGGGGTTAGACCTAAAGTAAGCTGCAGAGGAATGGATAACATTAAGCTAATGCTAATGCTAGCATTGTTCCTTTACAACATTGGCTTGGTGCAATCATATCCCTTTCAGTAGCTTTGTAATCCAGTCTTTTTGGAGACGTGGTAGAATAAATCCATGATGATAAATCCAGCGCCCAGTGTCTTCTATAGTTATTTAACAATTTTTCCATGTTGAAAACAGTCGCTGTTGTTGTTGTTAGCCGCCCACTGGCAATCCCAAGATGCCTTGGTCTGTCGACCAATCAAAGGCTATGTTCCTGACTCATCAACCAATCAAAGGCTGTTACTAGTTTAAAAAGTTATTTTTTGGCCATTTTTGCCTATTATTCGACAGTACAGCTGAAGTGGAGACAGGAAAGGGGCAGAGAGAGAGGGGATGACATGCAGCAAAGGGCCGAAGGCGGGAGTCGAACCAGCGGCTGCCGCAGAGGACCAACAGCCCCTATAACATTGGGTCGGACACTCACCCACTGAGCTAAACGTCCGCCCAGGCTGTTACTAGTTTGTGTGTGACAGCGCCAATACATAGGTGTATTAATACATCAATGTGCTGATCTCAAGATGATTGACCCTTCAAAATAAAAATTTTGGTGACGATGGTAATGAGCTCAACCTCACCATAGGCATCATGATTGCGGCATTGCGGTAATTGTCACAGCCCTACTCAGGAGTTTCCTATACTCTAAGGTATTCTAGAAAATGTAAGAAATCACAAACTCTGTGTTTTTTTGTTTTTTTTTAACTATTCCTGCCTCATCTGTCTGTTTAAAAACAGACAATAAAATACATCTCGAAACATCTAATATCAGAGATGATATCTTATGAAATATGTCTGAATACAGACATTTATTTCTGAATACTGATTGGAGGGAGAATTTGTGGAGCACAGATGGCATCTCTTATTAAAAACATCATGTTTGAATGGTCGCTCAAGCAGTTCAATTAATAACTGTGGTACAAGTTTTGATGTTACAAACAAACTGACTAGTTAACCAACTTTACTGGACTGAATATTCTACATTATTGATGTTGAATATGATACATTATTGATGCTCTGGCTGTGTATATGTGCACACAATGTAAGTAAACTGATTAAATAATAACACAGCTGTGTTTGAGAATCATCATGACAGACTCGCAAAGTGTAAACATGTAAATGCTGCAGCAGCGGAGAGATGTGCATCAGTGGGCAGGAAGAACCACAGAGTTTAACATTCTCACTTCAACACACATTTACAACACATGAATACATGTATGACCTGTGGGCCTCCGGTTGCCACATTTAAAATGTCGAATGACTGACAGTCTTATCGCACAGAAAATGATTTCCTGATGCACATAATGATCAGCGGTAATCCCACCGCGACCAAAACCCATTTAAGCCTGAACCGAAACGTAGTGAGAAAAACATTATTTACATTTTTATGTTTTTGGTATGATGCTCATGCTTTTATCCAAAGACACTCAGGGAAAATCTAGCAGCAGAATGTGGATAGGTGCCGCCCTAAAATACAATACTGTTGAACTGGTGAACCATTAACCCCCAAAACACCCAGAATTTATGTTTTATCACATTGAAGCTCACACTGTAATGACAGGTTTTCATTTGCAGTTTATCTACCTGATTAGACTGTTCAGTTTTCTTCTTTACCGACCAAACAGGCCAAACTGACCTAATGAAGGTGATCAAGCTGATATGAAAAATGTTTGAGACTAGATACAGGTCTTATGGGAAAGGGCTCGGAAGTTACTTCCTCAGAATTACAGACTCAAACACTACAGCGGTGAGTCACATTATGCTGAATGTCAGTGAGCAGAACGAGCTATAAAAGACGTCTGGCAGTTTTCAAACGACACTCGAGAGAGGCCACATCCTCATCAGAAGCACGACTGTAGTGGCTGTTAGTGGAAACTCTTCAAGCTGCGTTATATCAAATGACTATCTGCAATGTGAATGTCGGTGATCGTAGAGTTGAACCCACGGAGAATGAAGTGCTTTAGTGACTTTCAGCTCATTGTTTCGGCAAACAAGGTTCACTGCAAGGTTCACTCTCACCACTCATCAGCCTCATTTCAAGTGGCAGCAGGCACCAGTTTTCAGTAAGGTGATGATTGTTATCAGTGAATATTCAGGAAAAATATGCATTTGGGAGATCAGAACTAATGCTTTGTAGTTGGAAAACCATCAAGGTAAACTAGTGCTACTGTACACCTGTTGTTAAACACTCTTATGCATGCTTCATACTGTTCGGTTACACAAAATTTATAGCCTTATACTGCCAATACACTAAGAAGCATTCACACTGACCTATAATACTGCTATACCAGCTGCTAAAACAAAACAAAAGAAAAAGATCAGTATCTGCGAGGTATTGGCCGATATGGCTTACAAACGATTGTCAATCACATCTTTGGCAGAAAACATGATCAGAACAAACAGAGTTTTCAACAAACGTGGCGCACAGACAGACAAAGTTAGCAACATGTTGTTGAAGCATTTAGGAACAAAAGAGACATGTTTTGGAGGAACTGATGAACATCGAAGCAGAGCTAAAAGGAGAGTGAATATTGAACGTACATTCTTAGTAAGAGCTGTTTTGCTTGGCAGCCACCTCTAGTGACGCAGTGGAAAGAGGATCAAAGTCTACATAGTGTGAGGGCCAGGGTGAATGGATGGGTCAAACACAACCAGACCTTCACTCAGGAGACTACTGTTCGTGTCCCACGTCAAACAAAACGTCAACACTGACTTATTTTAACTAACATACATAACTTAAAGGCAATCCATGCAGGATTTCCCCAAAAAACAAAGCGTAGACTCATAAGAAACTAGTCCCTCTCAGTCATCACCCATGGCCCACCACCAACCTGCTCAGGATGCTTTACCAACCTAAAACATCTGTATCTTTCCGGTGCGTTTACTAACCACAACATAGGAATCCTACTGATTCTACCTTTAACTTATGTAACCAACACACTTTAACCCAAACCATGATCATATCCTAGACCTAATAAAGGAGTTTTGATGCCTAAACCTAAACAAAATGCAAGCGTTTCACAACATTAATGTGACAACAAATATTTTGTGAGTAATTGGAAGCTTACTGTCATTTAGGCATGAGGATCTGTTGCAATATTAGTTTTATAAAGTGACAATATATCAATGATGTGTTTATAGCTTTGTGTGTTGCTACTGGGTTCAGTTAATGCAGGTTTAAAACTTCCTGAATCCTAATAAAAGTTAGTTTCTTTTAACCATAAAGGCGATCTTTCCCTAAACTTGACCAAGTGTGTTTAGTTACCTGATTGTTTTTCAATCTGTCATATGGGTTTATTTCAGAGGAAACAAGGAAAAACTCATAAATGTAGAGATATTTCACAAACTGAAAATCACCAACAGTGATAAAAGAATATGATGGACTTGCACAATATGATCCACTGTTGTAGCAGCATTTGGAGTGGTGATTTTGCGGTGAAGTTTAAGTACTTCTCTGTGAACTGTTGAAGTTTTTGAGCATCAGGAGAAACTTTTTTTTTTAACCAGCGTGTTTCATTGAAGGCTGAGCTGATAGTGAGTTGAAATGGACATTTTGTGTTGACTTTTGGGATGTGATTATGTTGTGGGGAGGCTGTGCACTCGGATAAGAGAGATGTGAGTATCTGTACTGTGAACTGGTGATGAGGTTTTGGTCAGAATCAACTGTCAGAATGATAAGAAAGATGAAGGGCAAAAATCACACTTTGAGCTTTTCATTTTTTTTTAATGAATTTCTTCCTGATCATTGAGTTCATTTTATATAACATCATTCCTGAATGTAGGAGTTACAGAGTTCTGATTAAGAGCCAGTTTCCTTGAACTCTGATTTGCAACAAAAACAGTCCAGAAATTGATTTACTGAAGATGAACCATGAACAAAAGGTCACAGCCTCATTTTAAAGGATTAATCCTGGACTCAGACCTGATCTTTGTGGTTGACTCTGTGCTTCAACACATTCCTTTTATATTTTCTAACACTACATTCACACAGTGACGCTTGAGTGTCGTTGGTTGATGTTCTTCTTTTTCACTTATTTCATCATTATCTAATATTTATTGTGTTCAGAAACATGTGTGCACATGTATTTTTTCTTTTTTCTTTCTTTAAAGTTGTTGATTAGGGTAGGGTGATGCCACAAAGTTTTGATTCAAGTCATATTAAGGCCAGGATCACCAATATTAATACCAATATTGGTGCTTTTCATGGTTAAAAGCAGCTAATGTATTATTCATGAGCCCAAGATGTGGTCTAACACGCGATGGATCAATTCTGTTGACGCCACTGAGATTTTTACGAGTGCTAACCTCAAAAACCAGCATCCGTGATGGTACAGGGTTGGTTAGTGCCAATGCCATCATGGGTAATTGTCACATCTGTGAAGGCCCCATTAATGCTGACAGTTACATACAGGATTTTGAGCAACATATG
Source organism: Lutjanus argentimaculatus (assembly GCA_034769285.1). Taxonomy (NCBI): domain Eukaryota; kingdom Metazoa; phylum Chordata; class Actinopteri; order Lutjaniformes; family Lutjanidae; genus Lutjanus; species Lutjanus argentimaculatus. The sequence continues at coordinate 3,400,261 of JAWZSL010000004.1, forward strand.
CTGCCATCCAGCCAGCGTCTTTTTTCAGAGACGTCCCTGATTCACACTCTGTGCGTGTTACAACAGCGTAGCTTCGTAGTAAAAGAGTTCAGGTACGAGAATGACCTGCCTGCAGTCCAGACCTGTCTCTTACTAAAAGTTCCACAGACTCTGGGAAAGCTCTGCAGGCCGCAGGAGCTCCACAGGATGATGTGCGCTACATGATAAGCTGTCACAAACGAGCAACGACAAGCCCTCCGCTGAAAGCTGATCAGCTGTTTCTAACTGTCAATTGTCTGTCAATGTAAAGCTGAGCTTGTTATCCTGAGAGCAAAAGCCCGCTGCTCTGAAACAACACACGTTGGACTTTGATTTAAGCGACTGACTGTCTACCTGCCTGCCAGACTCCATTAACATACTGCTCATTTTAACCATTCATCTTCGCTTCTACAAGATTATTAATGATTTCTTACGACTCATAAACAGACACTTACTCATTTGGCGAACATTCAGCATTAATTTGAACTCTAATTAATGTGAAAGGGACAAACAATAACAACACAACACATTGCACTGAAGCGAGTATTTCAACTTAACGTTTCCTTTATCACTGATGACGTATCAACTCATTTTATGATTTATTACAGTAAACATGTTACAGATTTTCTCCTTTAAAGGTCTAGTGTATAGGATTTACAGTAGTGGTATCTGGCGGTGTGCTTTCAGACTGCAAACACCTCATCTCACCCTTCCTTTCCAACCGTGATGGAGAACCTATGGTGGTCACGGAACTTGCAAAAGGTGCTGTCTAGAGCCAGGTTTGGTTTGTCCATCCTGGGCTACTGTAACGTGGCAGTGGAAGAGGACCTGCACCATTTTGATATAAACTGCTTATTCTAAGGTAACAAAAATACAATGATTCTTATTTTCATGTGATTAAACACTAGAGAAAACATAGTTATTGATATCATATGACACATATGTATTTATGTCATATTCTGCTAATAAATCCCTGTAAATTTTTCACAGTGGACCTTTCAACAAAACTACTAGAACAGTATATAACGGTGTACAATTCCACTGCTTTGGACTCGATATGTAGAAAGAGGAAGTGAGCTAATCCACCAGCTATCTACTAATTTTAGAAAGCTATTTTAAAAAAAGTTGGAAAAGGAAGTTTTTTCCAGACATTGCAGCTCCTCACAGCGGAGTGTGCACATGTTAACTCAAACAGAAAGGAAATGAGGTCTGTTTGGGGGCAACGTGGTGCGAGATGACTTGCTGCCGTCCGCTTCCCAAACACAATGCCGCAGTCCTGCATTGTCCCAACCAATTTGTCGCCTGCACCGTTATCGTGTGTCCTCCTACAAGATTGGAAAAGTAGCAAGAAAGAAGTAAACAGCCATTTCTTTTTTTTTTTTTCCCCCCACCGGGTAGCCGTATGGAAAGTTATTCATCCACAGACACATAAATAATGACTGAATCCAGGGAGTTTTCATAGATATGGAAATGAACATAACCTCCATTCAGGTAGGCACACACGCTGGAGGAAGCTCTCATTGTGAAACAACAGCGGCAATAAAACACTGCACAAACTGAAGAGGGAGGTGCAGAGCTGCTTTTCAGTTTTTTTGTCCGTTTTACACCAAATGTGAACAAAAGCTCACCAGCCAAACATTCAGTGGACATGAAAACGAGAACACAAATCATGCTGGGGCTTTAGTTTAAACTAGGCCTGCAGCAGGAAGTAGAACAATGACACGGGAGGTTCATGAGGGATTAATTAAAACAACAAGACGAGCTAATCAGCTTATGAGCACCGAAAGGCAAAAGGATGATTTGGTTTGACGGGTAAAACCAAAAGTTGGTGAATTTTCATTTCCCAGCGGCTGAAACAGACATGAGTTGAAGAGCGCCTGGATTTGACTCTTGTCGAATATTGTTTGAGAGGACGAAGCCGATGTTGCTAAGTCTCAACTCACAAAGGCTCCGAGGTTCAAGAAACTAATGAAAAACTGCAGAGGAGTGAACACAATACCACGGACACCTGTACAATCTCATACAACCCAACACACCGGGCTGAGAATAATTATCATCCCCGCCAGGCCTGGACCGATCAGCCTAATTTTTTTTGTGCACATTCATGACTGTATGCCGAAGGACCTCTGTGACTCACAGTTTTTGAAAAAACCTAGAAAACCCTTTTTTTTTTATGGCTTTACACCAGCGAGAGCTGTAGCCAGAGGCACTTATGTTTTCAGCCATCCCATTGTTGTGAACGCAGTATCTCAAGAACACGTTGAGGGAATTTCTTCAAACTTTACACAAATGACCACTTGGACTGATTAGATTTTGGTGGTCAAACGTCAATGTCAAGGTGTCCTCACTAACAGGGGTGGAAGTAACTAATTACAAATACTCAAGTTACTGTAATTAAGTAGTTGTAGTTAATTTTAAGTTAATATCCAAACCCCTTATCTGCAGTTTTGTAGCCAATAAGGTGATCTGATAACAAACAGGCCGATGAAAACCCACAAAACGCTGCAGCAGGTTTGGAACAGGGATGTTAACAATTATTCATTAATTGATTAATTGCCGTTAGGAATTTGACCAATTAAAAATGTATTAATCAATATTTAATCAATAGTGTTAAAATTGCAGTAATTACACCCCATTTGTTGAATAAGGAAAATTAGAATGACAAAGAAAACTGGGGAAAAAAAGGGAAATGAGAAAAAAACAAACCTGTTTTGTATCTTCTGAATTATTAATGATTAATTGATAAATTGATTGTTTGCATTTGCAACTATCAGTTAAGGAAAAAGCACAAAATTTAAAACCCCAGTTTGATTCAATGCTGCTGTTGATAATTCGTCAAATATCAACAGTTAAAAACTAAGTAATACTCTGAGTAGTTTTTGAATGATAATTGAATTTGAGGATACTTAATACTTTTACTTAAGTAGTTTTGTAACACCAGTACTTTTACTCATAATTGAGTAATACTTAAGTTATGTAAGAGTGCTTATACACATATTTGGTCAAAACTGAAGAATTCATACACTAACAGACACTAACTGACAAGAATTACACATAAGTATGAGATGATGACAATTTAATTTGTATAAATCTATCAGTCCTCTGTACTCCTCTGTAAAAATAGTCTAAGTGAAGACAGCAGGTTTCTCACTGGGAATTATTCCCATGTATTGTGAAAACTTCCATTTTGCCAAAAAATACACTACACTTAAATTCCTTCAAAGTTACAGGTCAATCCCCTCACATGTAATCTGTTCTCCCCGAAACTTTAAACAAAGTGTTGCTCAGAGGTTGCTAAATTGATCATAAATCATCAAGAAAACTAATATAGTGTTTCAGGTAGAACGAGAATGCAGAGGATTCCATGCATGAAGTGAGTTAAACCACATCGAAACTGGTACAACTGTTGCTGCCTCCAGATGAAAAGTTGTCTGATTTGCCTTTAATAAAGAGGCTCTCTAAGCCGCGGGACACCCCGCTGCTCCGAGAGAGCAGAATCATTTCAGATAAGCGCTTTTCCTCTGCTGTGCCCTGGTTTACGGCCACACCCTGCCTCTCTGAAAACCTACATCGAGGTGATGAGAAAAGCAGCCGTTTTGGGTCTTTCTGTGGCTCTCAGGTGGCCTCCTCCTCCCCTCTCTGCTGTCTTTGGAAGCCGCTAAAGCACATTTCCTCCAAGATAATAAAACCAACACAATAAATACTGTGGAATATGGGACTCTGGCTTCTGCCGACAGCATATTTTTCCTCTTTTCATACCGCTTCCCTTTCAAAGTCCTGTCCCCACGCTGCTTTAATACAACCTCAGGTGCTTTTCATTGTACCACATTGTGGAGACACAAGCAGCTGTTTTCTAACTTTGTCAATCTCTCTAACCTGCTGCTGGGTCAGTTCTAACAAATCAATGTTGTGAGGACAAACTTTACTCAGATGTTTGAAACTTTATATTAAATTCTAGATACCAAGATACCAAATACAGTATGTTGGCTGAATTTGGGTGAAATGTGTATAAAATGATGCAGAAGACATCGAGAATATTTCAGTTTCAGGTGGAAAATTGATCTTTTGCCTGACTCTGACTGAAAGGCAAAAATGAACAACAAGGTTTCAAGACTAAATTGATTGACATGTCTGTTTGTACAGCCACACAGAAACTACATATTTATGTTTTCTGATTAACACAGTCGGACAGGCTGGCGAGCTTCAAAGCACGCCAGCCTGACGTTGTTTTCTTGCCATGTTTGGCTCCTGGCACCCCGGGGCTCATTCAGATATTGAGAAGACTGGCTGGACAGCTAACTGAGCTAAGTAGCTAATGTCAGCTACACTTAACAGCAGTTAGCTTACTTTAGCAACAAGTAAAGCTAACTATCTGTCCATCAGGAAACTCTGTAAATTACCTCAGTACTGCACTCCGTTCACCAAAAATTTTTTAGTAAATAATTAATTTGTGCTCCATGTTAAAAGATTTTAAACTGTGGTTAGCAGCTAAATTCCACCAGGCACGGATGCGTCACGTTACGGCTGCACCACGTTAGCCAGAGCTGATCACAACCATTGTACACAACGCTTGTGATTCCACCAGCAGCACCTCGGCACGTCCCAGAAGCGGCTCTCCACTCCGCTCTGCTTCAAATACGTGCCGAGTCTATTTTTGAGGGATGCTGCGTCAATTAGCACAGAGCAGATCGCACAGGCAGGAAGTCAGACACAGAAAAGGCAAGGAGAATCTGGTGAATTTTCAAAATAAAAGACCCCGTGCAGAGAGCAAGCACAGAGAGCAAGGAAAGAGAAGCTAATCAACAAATTATGAGCAAGTAAATATAATCAGGTGGGCAAAACGCTCCGCTGCTGAAATGCCTCTGAAATGCGGGTGGGGGCTGCAGCATGCAGAGAGGATCAGAACTGTCGCAGATGTGCCGTGCTTAGTGGAATCAACCGCTAAGACATATATGACGTAGACTACAGTAGAAGGCTGTTTGTCATATTGATCCTTTAGCTGCTCCCTTTCTGGTGGGTTTGTGACATGATATAAACTGGAGAGTAAAGTACCCTCGGGCAAATTGTGTGGCTTGACTTTACAAAACACTCAGTACAGAGTAAGTCATAGACGAATGGTGACATCCCACAGTTAAAAGCAAATGAAGGAAGAAGACCAGGAAGCAGCCCTCATTCACAAGCAAAGCTGGGGAAGATTTAATTATTTAACAGTCATTGCAAAGCAGCACTCTGTGCGCACGTGTGCCAAACAAATACTTGCTCATCTTTGCAAAATATTCATGTTTGCTAACCATCTGCTAACATTAACTTTCACATTTCACTGCCTACAAAGTGATTCACCTATCTGGGTGCCTTTTCAGGTGCTGATAAGTTTGATGTAGTCGGTCCAGCATCCTTTATTCCTGCAGATGGTCTCAAATCTCAAGTCCAAATCAAGTCCTAAGCCTCTGTGTAGTGCGACCTACTCTGATGTGCATGCGACACAGCAGCTGTATACAACAAAAGATGGTTCTTTTAAGCAGACTTCCACTACTGAGGGCAGGTTGTGTGTTACTGTGATTGGAGCAATAGATTGTTATTGTTAAAGAGACAGAAAATGTCCAACAAACACTTAAAGGCTGAGTGCAGCTGGAGCAGAACACTCAGATCCATCTCAGATTTTTACACTGTCACCAGTGCTGGCAAGAAAATGGTCACAATGTCATTAACACTGGCAGCCTGGATATTGGTGCCACTTGACAAAAACATGCAGGTTCAACTGTAAAATGTGTTGGAGGCACCTAGAAACACAGTAAAACTAAAACAAAGCAATTTAAGTGCCTGTCTGGCTCTTACATTCTATCAGTCAAGTAGAGTTTTTCAGTTCAGCGCTGCGCTGCCCAGTCAGAGCCGGGAACAAAGCAAACAGCTCATTAGGCCGCAGGATTTACACTCAGCCTCGTCCATTAAGAGTCCCGGGGTCAGCGCTGTGTTTTGATGAAGGCAGTCACAGCTAGCGAACCATTAAACCAAACACTGGGCTCGCTGAGTTTAACAACTGTGGTTCAGCCCAGAGGTCACATGATCTGCATAAGCAGGAACACAATGCAGCAACAAACGCACAGCAACCTGGAGCTGATGAACTCTGTTGCTCAAAGCTTTGAAACCTAAAACAAAAGTACAATATGGCTTTAAGTTCAAGTAAAGGACTCTGGCTACATTGAGTTTTGATTGCAAAAATACAGAGATTTGTATTTATTTCTAAGTACTAATTAAGTTCTTACAGTATAATTACATGTCATCTGTGGGCATGTTCATTTTCTTTACAATCACATTTTTGATGTTAAAGGTAAATTAAAGCACTTTATGTGTGCATAGTTTAAATTGATTATAAAGAATAAAGCAAGAAAACATAACAAATTCACAGTGACTTTAGTAAATTTACGAGATTCCTTTTATGTACACAAATTATGAGGAATGATTATTCATATCCAAACAACATATTTTTACATTCTCACATTTTGTTTAATTTGCAGGGCTTGATGCCACGTCGGGAAAGTAAATTTTGCAAGCGCCAGTCTTGGCAAGTGATAAAACAGAATTTAACGATTAAACTGCAGTAACAGTTTTCAAAGTTGACAAAGATTCCCTGCTTTTTCAGTTTATTATCATATTAAAGTGAATATCTTTGGGTTTTGGACTGACAAAACAAGACATTTAAAGACATCACCTGGCCTTTGAGAAACTGGGACGAACATTTTTCACTATTTTCTGACCTTTTATAGACTTAACAGCTCTAACCTAAACAAAACACTGTTGTTATCTTATAACTGCTAATAAATAAAACAATTTGTACAGGGGCAAGTAAAAATTGACTTTGGGCAAGTAGATTTCTGACCCAAAAACAAAAAACATCAATGTTGAATCCTGATTTGGAGGACTTGTTGGCCAATCCAGGGAGCAATGTGTGATAAAACTACTTGTATAATAGTTGTATAATGGAACATAGTTAATCTACGAACATAGTTAACAGCTCACGTTTCCTTTTATCTTTGATGCTATTTCTCCATCTAGATAGTTTTGATGTGAGTTGCAGAGTTTTGGAGATATCAGCTGTAGAGATCTCTGCCTTCTCTCCAATATAATGGAACTAGATGGCATGTGACTCAGCTTGTGGTGCTCAAAGAGTCAAAAAATACATTTGAACAACTCAACAGAAATGTCTCCTTCCAGAAATCATGACCTGGTTACTCAAGATAATCCACAGACCTTTTTGTGAGCAGTTTCATGTGGAACTACTTTTCTGGGTAGAATCTACCGGAACTACTTTTTTCGTCTAGAAACATGACACTACATGAAACTGCTCACAACAGGGTCTGTGGATTATCTTGAATAAACGGGTCATGATTTCTGGAAAGAGACTCTGCTGTTGAATTTTTCAAATGTGTGTTTTTTTGGTGCTTTCAGCTCCACAAGCCGAGTGCCATCTCGTCCCATTATACTGGAGAGAAGGCAGACATCTCTGCGGCGGATATCTCCAAAACTCAGCAACTTACACCAAAACTATGTAGATGGATAAACAGCACTACAGCAAAGAGGAAAAATATCTGTTTCTGGGCATGCTTATCATAATAGAAATGGATCATGCATGTTTATTGAAACTTCCTGCCTTCCCTTCAACACCAGCTCAGTTCTCTCAGCAGCCTCCAGTGTTGATAGTGTTACAGCACACTGTCTCCCTATTGGCTGTCCTGTATGGCTGTAAGGTCAGGGAGTGGGCTTACCTGGTCACATAGCGGGTGCTGGTATGAAAGGGTTGTGTCAAAGTAATTACGTGGGACGATGGTGAGCTGCTGGGAGAGACCAAAGTAAAGTAAGTTTTGTTTTGAGCTTGGAGCACTGATGAAAGTCGGTGATGGACTGAGAGGAGTAAGCTGACCAGTGAAGAGCTTCGGATTCAGAGCCAGAGCAGAGAGGAAGCAGATGGGCCCACACACTTCACCTTTAGCCGGGCAGGCAAAAGTATATGCACAGACAAACGAGCCCTGGAGGCCCTAAGACGAGCGTACTCCAAGTTTCCCAGGGTTATGTTGCAGTGGCTATTACTCATATGTAGCCAATCAGATAATGCTGTGGGTGGGACATAGATTGAGACAACAGAGTGGTGACTACACTACAGAGCCAAAGTCGCACATTTTAAAATTAATTAAACCCGACCCCTTTTTCTTTACTGATCCAAAAATTGTTTTTTTTCTGACTTAAAAACAAAACCAAAGCTTTTCTGTAGCAACCCTTGTTGACATTGGGAAATAACACTGAAAAAATAAAAAACTAGGCACAGATTTTTGGACAGCTTGAATTCTCCAGACAGGTTGTAGTCTGGGACAAGTAGGATGTCTGAGCTACCCTGCTCAGCCTGCCTCCACCATGATGTGGACAGATGGATAAGTGGAATGAAAATGGATGGGTAAACGGACGGCACAATGACAAACTTTGCTGTTTCTACGTGGACACAAATCGAAGGTAAACTGCCAGCTGCTTGTTGACTTGCCTCCCTGATCATTAGAATTTGTGTGGATGTGCGTAAAGGTTTAGAAACACAAAGCTCTCTGCGATTTGCCCTGAGACGATTACACTCACTCACATCCCCCTCACAGAGGATGATGTTGTCAATGCCGGTGTTAACAGGCTCTTGAATGGTGCAGCAAACCAGGCCACTTACAGACTCAATGTGCTGCAGCATTAGAGGCACATTTTCTTTTCAGATTGAAGCAGGAAGTGAGTTATTCGCATTCTGGAGAGAAAAACTTACTCTCGTCTGCTTCTACTCACAGATTGCATCTCCAGCAATCAAACAATTTTTTGATAAATGATTTGGAGGTAAAAATATTCATGAATTCTGGAATAATATATGCAGAGGGAGGAACCTTTTAGTAAAAAGGGCAAATTTCAAATATTCTCACTGATGTTGGAGTCAAGGAACCTGAAATCTGAATCCTTTTACTCTTTTATTCCAGCTGGATTTTTTTTTCACTTCCCATCTGGAAAGTTTTTTTGGTTTTTTTTAGTTTTTTTTTTTAGTGTAACATAGCTTCGATCAGAATAGAAAAAAGGCCTCACACACACTCAGCACTCCCCTGAGCCTGTCATATGAATACAGTCTGCGACAGCAAACAGAGAGGAAAGAAGAGTAGGGCAGAGGAGGCAAGCACGGAGAAAAAGAGCAAAGCAGGGAGAGGGAAAGTTAAAAAAGAAGAGTGGAGAAGAAAGGAGGAGAGGGTACATGAAAAGGAAGGAAGGCATGTGGTCCCGGTGCTCAGGATGAGGTAATACTACTGATGAAATCCAGGCAGCTATGATGAGAGTGTGAATATGAAGAGAGGGAAAGAGCGACAGAGGGGGAAAAAAGGGAAGGAGAAGAAAAGAACTGGCAGGGAAATAATCAAATTTACATGCTCAAGTATCTGAAATTATGTGATGAATTAGGTCAGCACATACCTGTATCTCTTATTACACGTGCCGACTTGATCAATGTCTGGTGAATGCCAGTGTGCACAAGACTTTGACTGAAAACTCAGAAACTGATCCTAAACAAGACAGAAAAGCCTCATCATGTCCTGATTGACTCAGACTCAGAAGAAACTCCTGCTGCTGCTGCACACTGGTGGACTCAGGAGTGGCAATCTCAGCAAAAGTGCCCCCTTGGATGCCTCTTATGATACATAAAACATGATAAAGTGCCATCTTCAGTGACCCAGTGTGCAAGAAAATGTGATAACGTGTCTGCTAGGGTGCCCTTCCAATGGAGAAAATGTGATGGAGGGCCATCTAGGGTCCCCTTCCAGAGGAGAAATCGTGATGCAGGCAGAGCCCTCTAGGGTGCCCTTCTTGTCCAGAAGACTAAATGGAATTACCTCTAGGTGGAGGTAGAAAAAATGTTTCAGTGAACTCTAGGGTGCCATTGCAATAAGGAAAATGTGATGCAGGGTCTCTGTGGTGCCCATGCAGTGGAGGAAATGTGATGAAGGGATAAAATGTGCTGAAGTGCCCACTAGGGTGCCCTTCTAGTGAAGAAAATGAGATAAAATGCCCCCTGGGTGCCCTTCCAGTGGAGAAAACATGATGGGCGGCCATCTAGATGCAGGGCCTCGAGGAGCCCTTACAGTGGAGAAAACAGGATGCAGTACTCTAATGAGTTTCTACGTGTCTCCATAAATGCATCACAGATTTTTGCACACTGTTCCCCAACTGCACGCAGCTGGTCTGTTGTTCTTTTTATTTTTCTCCACCACTGGTGCAGTACTGCTACCAAACATATTGGCAAAAATGAACTCATCTCCTGTGTCATGTTTTAGTCCAGTATGTACTCTTTCTGCATGGATAAACGCTGCTTCCAGGACACACTGTGTTGCACTGGGACACTGACAACAGCGCTCACCTTCTCCTGTCTACTCTGCTCTTGTATACAACCAAACCCACAGCCAGCAATCGACATGGAAGCATTACAATCTTGAACAGTGTTATGAAATCACTCAGTGATGTGACAGAGTTTAGTTTACTTAAAGCAGTGAGGGGTGATGGCGGGCTGACATGTTTTCCTCTCAGGGCTTCCTGTTGCTAGAGAAGCCCATGATGCACTTGTTTCTGGTATCTGTGATCTAATCAACCCTACACTGAAACATTAATCCTCTGAATAGCCACAACTTTCACTGGGACATGCAGGCTCTGATAAATAAGCAACATCAAGTGTAAATTATTTAGAATTTTTATTTTAAATTTTATTATATTGTTATGAAGCCACCTGGTTGCTTATTATTGTATTAAATCAACTCATTAATAAAAATAAACAAGATTATCCAGACAGTCCAGTCAGTTCATCTAAACACCCCGAGACACAAGATAACTCCGCTGCTGCAGGCTGGACAGTTCCACTACACAAGCAACGTCACAAATATTGTAAAACTCAAACATTGTATTTTCATCTGCATTCACTTTAGACACTGACACATACAGTACAATTTGGCATTCACTCCCAGGTCAAATGGCTCTGCAGTAGTCACAGGAATTTATTGGCTCCTGCTCTAATTATGACGCCCGAGTAGACACACTACTTTTACTCCTTTTCTTCAGAGGCAATGAGTGTTTTCTCTTTTGCCCCTGAGTTTGGTGGACAGACCTTTTATTTCTTATAAATTCTTCACAATAAAAATGCCCTGTTATTTTGTCACCTAAAAGCTTTTTATATGAAGCAGCAGAATCAGTAAATGGTTTCACTGGCAGTAACCTAACCTCGACTACTATCCAGCTAAAACAATACCACAGGAGAGAAACTAGACCTGAAGCCACAGAGATTCAGTCAGAAGCTACAAAATTACTGCAAACTTAACACAAAGATAAATACAAACTCCTTTCTTTCTGTTCTCCTACACACACATGAGCTGGTTCTCGGCTCACATCAGGAAAAAAAAGGCAAACTCAGTCACCTATTTTAGCAGGTTTAGCCGCTTACAAAAAGCTGCACATACATGCTCATTTTGGTGTACAGACTGCATGTCTCAATGCACATTGTATTCTTTACTAGCTGATCTAGATGACTCCAGTATTGGAGACAGGCTATGACACAGACCCTGTGACTGAAGGCAACATTTCCTCCACAGACCAAACTGCTGCCTGTATGCTGAAGAATACAGAGGATGGTTAGAGGTTAGCCAGACTTGTTCCTGTACCAGTGTGAGTACAGAGGATACTGTGGACACTATCCCTGCTGTCTGCAGTTTGGGGAGACTCACTGTGGCAGTTTGAAAGTCGAACAATGGCTCAAAGTTAATGTTACAACCCAGCTTGCCTGGGGAAGGAGAAGTAACACAAAACCAGACGGATTTGGTAAAATAAAGTTATTTATTTGCAAGGAAACCCCAAAACCCTAAAAACTTGACAAGGTCACTGCGGTTTGACTTCACCTTAGCAAGGGAATGCTCCAAAAGACTGTTTGTTTTCTTTTTGTTTCCAGTGTTTAAACCCTGCGGGCCATCCCCCTGTCATATGAGCTCTTCCTCACGTCCTACAGCTCGGACAGATGATAACACACACATACACACACACAACAGAATAATTTACCACACAAGTTGCAAGACCAAACACAAAACTCTGTGTGTGTGTGTGTGTGTGTGTGTGTGTGTGTGTGTGTGTGTGTGTGTTTGTTTGACAGCTGATGATAAAGAATCTGTGTCTGAGTGTGTGTCACTATGTGTGTGTTCTCCTCTGTCTGTCAAAGCTGCAAAGACATAAGGAAGAACTGTGTGTTTTCTGTGTGTGTGTGTGTGTGTGTTTCCCAGGTTCCCACCCCAGTTTTCCCCAGTTGGCTGTTTAGTTTGGCCCGTCTCTGATCGCAGCAGAATAAACACCAGCCTTCACATTGATTCTTTCTATCACTTTTGGCTCAGAGCCTCAGTGTCTCTCTGCTCTCCCGTTTTCAGTTTTAATCATCTTTATCCTCAAGAACCACTTCATTATGTGAGGCTGTTAAACTGTAAAATTATTGTATAATTAGTTGTCTGTTTGTGTACATAAACAGTGGTGGCTTCTGGGTCTCCCTCCGAAACAAACATGGTCTGATGGATTTTGTGTTTTCAGCTTGAGAAGTCTGTGCCCCGTCCCAGCTTTCCTCTTTGGATGTTTTTTTTTTTTTTTTCTGTTGTTGTAGGATTAACTCACATTTAAAATAATTTATTTTTCCTCCAGTATCACAAACCCAAAGTCTGCATACAAATTAAAAACCAAACAACATTAAAACTAAATGATGGCATATAAAAAGTCATACTAATTATGTTAATCCATTGAAGTGAAAGTTACTTTTTTGGGAACACATTGTTGGAAAGGATGTTCATAAGACTGTAACTGCATTGTTATAACCACATCATGACACCTATCATGAACAGGGAGGAATCTTTATGAATGTTTATGACTTGTCATTACATTTTTTAGTAACACATTATTTGAAGGAATGTGCATAAGACTGTCATTACACTGTCATAATCATGTCATGACACCTGTCGTACATGGAGACTTAAAGAATGTTTATGACTGCTGTAATTAAATTTTTTGGTAAAACATAACTTGAAGAGTGACATAAATGTTATAACTGTCATAAACACATCATGCAGCTATCATGAACATAGAGGAGTCTTAATGAAGGTTTATGACTTGTCATTAAATTTTTCAGCAACGCATTATTTGAAGGGGGTGCATAACACCCTCATTACACTGTGCATAACACTGTCATTACAGCATCATAAACATTTCATGACACCTATCATGAACATGAAGGAGTTTATGAATGTTTATGACTGTTGTCATTAAACTTTTTGGTAATGCATTACTTGAAGGGGTATGCATAAGACAGTTATTAAACTGTCATAACCACATCATGCAGCTATAATGAACATGAAGGAGTTTTAATGAAGGTTTATGACTGTTGTCATTAAATTTTCTGGCAACACATCAATTGAAGGGGTGTGCATAAGACTGTCATTACACCGTCATAATCATGTTATAACACCTATCATGAAAATTAAGGAGTTTATGACTGTTGTCATTAAATTTTTTGGTAATGCATTATGTGAACGGGTGTGCATAAGACTGTTATTAAACCGTCATAACCACGTCATGCAGCTATCATGAACATGGAGGAGTCCTTATGATGTTTATGACTGTTGTCATTAAATTTTTTGGTAATGCATTATGTGAACGGGTGTGCATAAGACTGTTATTAAACCGTCATAACCACGTCATGCAGCTATCATGAACATGGAGGAGTCCTTATGATGTTTATGACTGTTGTCATTAAATTTTTTGATAACATGTTATTTGAATGTTGTGGAATAAATCTCAGAAGCTCAGACACTGTGTGGACGATGACCTTATAAAACCTGACCAGATGCCTCCTGTCACATTAAAGAATCCAGTCAGGAACATGAACATGATGACTTCAGAAACATCCCTTCAAGTTTATCAAACTCCTTGAAATCTGGATTAAATCAAAATGTTCTTGCACACAGCACTGCAGGTGATATCACTATGAAACTTCCCCAGCTGAAACAATATGTTTACAAATGCCATGATTGTAATAATTGTCAAATGAATCACTGGATAAAGTTCTTTGTGGATATGTGCACACGTAGTTCAGGCTGACCAGACGTCTTTGCCTCTGGATTAAATTCCAATTTACATCAGACGGTGACGTTTGGGTTTCTGTCATATTGGTGATGAGTCGGTCCAGGCGCGAGGAAAATGTTACGGCAAAGTTTACAGAGTGCGTCTGGCTGACATTGTGTTTGGACGAGTGTCGCCTTCGAGGTTTGAATGGAAGACCATATTTGGGCTGTGAGTTATGACAACTTTTCGGCGAGGTGTAAATATTAGGACGGGCTGATGAGGGAGAACGGACAGGAGATGCTCCCGTGTAGGAGAGACTCAGAGACAGCGAGCGATGAAAGAAGCGTGGAGGACAGACAAGCGAAAGGCAGGAACGAGGATTAGAGAGGCGATCCTCACGGGTCGTGTTCACACTGCAGCTAAACGCGGTCGTCACTCCTCAGGAGAGACGCAAATCCGGTTCAGTTCACATACAGTTCGTTTATGAAAAGAAGAAAATAACAACCACGCTCTGCCTCCACAGCGGCAGCTTCACAAAGTACAGACGGGTTTATTTCTCTCTTGTACATTCACTTCCACTCTGAGGTGTGTGTTGGATTTATTCAGATGGGATTTATGAATTTTGAGATTTGCGGCTATTATGCTTTGATTTTGACGCCTTCTTTCAGACTAGTGGGGGAAAAAAAAATCTAAAATACACATCTAATTTTTACTTTAGTTCACTTTATCTATTTGTGCCTGTGGATTTCTCCTAAAGCCACCAAAAGTTAGCATTAGATAATGCTTCATTTGCATACTTACACAAACTTGTAACCCCCCCCCCCACACCACACACCCACCACACCCACACACACACACACACACACACACACAAACTAAATATTCTTGGTGACACAGTGACCACCACCTCAACTAAAATAATGAAGCCACTGTATCACCAAGTGTTTTAAATAAAAAATGTTTAATTTCTTCTACTAATAAGTTGTTGAACTTGGCGAGTAAAATATTATCAAAGCTAAAATTAATCCATGAAAACAAGTCAGTCGTTCCAGAAGATGTTTTGGCTCTCATGCACAAATTTCACTTCTTTAAATGTGTGTTTTGGTGGTTATTTGGAAAATGTTTGCTTTGAAAGACTGTTTTTTTTTTTTTCCCAGCTCAGAAATATCACCAAGATTAAACCATTCCTCTCTTTAAATAACCTCAAGATAATCACAAATGCCTTAATTTCCTCTCAACTGGATTATTGCAGCTCCCTCTATTTGGGGAAAAAAAAAACAATCATCCTTGGTTGCCTGCAGCTGGTGCAGAACACCACTGCCAGATTACTGACTGGTACCAAGAAACGTGACAGCGTTACACCGGTTCTAGTGTCCCTCCATTGGCTTCCAGCAAAGTACAGGACAGAATTTAAGGTTCCTTTATTTGTTTTTAAAGCTTTGCACGGCCTGGCACCCCAGTACTTATCTGAGCTCCTCTGCCCCCTTTGCAACCCCCGATCGCTCAGATCCTCGGACCGGCTGCTCTCAGCTGTCCCTCGATCAAGACTGAAGGGGAAGGACGATCGGGCGTTTGCTGTAGCTGCGCCAAAGCTCGGGAACAGCCTACAGTGTTTCCCCTCTGTTGATATTTTAAAGGCAAAACTTAAGACTCACATGTTTTCTCAGGCTTCTGAGAGTCCTTAAGTCCTGTACTGTCACTATTTATTTTCTGTTTATTTTTATCTGTTTCTCTATTTATTTACTTTACCATGTTATACTTATTAACAGCCATTATTTTATTGTAGAGAACTTTGGTCAACTTTGGTTGTTAACAAATGTGCTTTATAAATGATCTTGACTTGACTCGACTTTGCTAATAAGATATAAAAACCTAAATATGGGTATTTTTAGTGTGGATGATATGAAAACATATTCTATTTAATTTAATCTGTTTTAGTCAATACATTTTATTTATTCAAGCTACAAGCGATTCTTAAGAAAGATAACTGATCTCAGTCTCAGTCACAGGTCGCAATCGACGCTTTTGTTAGCAAACCAAAAAAAAATTTTTTTTCAATTTACATTTTAATTACGAAACAGAACAGAAAACGCAGACACTTTACAAGCAAACACAAATACACTATAGACAGAACACCAGAGTTTACAGACAAGACATGTAAATATAAATATACTTTCTTAGGCTGCACATTTTATTACCAATCCCTGCACTGGCTTTCTATCTTAAACAGTATTATACAATATGTCTACAACGAAATGTCTCTTTTTATAGAGTCTTTTATAAGTGTCCATAGTCCATCTAAACTGTCCCTGTAGTGTCTCAGCAGGGCTGCTGCTGCATGTTCCATCATTATCACTTCTATATAGTCCTTTAGCCAGTAATTCAAACAAATGACACTTTTCTCAGAGAGAGACGCCAGTGTAATTACACCTTGTGATACTACGGATTTAATTGGACCAAAGTGAAGTGATATGGCTCCTTGACAAAAAAAACATGCCTATTTTTCTGGTAAAACCCAACTTTTGTCTTGTAAATTTGTGACATTAATCCAGGAGAATTTGACTTTTTTCTTGCAAAACATTATTAATTTATCATTAAATTTACACAGTTGTAATCTCAAACAATATTTTTTCTCATAAATTTGTGAATATTTTCTTGCAAATTTAAAAGCATTAATATCAGAGAATATCTGGGTTTTTCTCATAATTGATTATTTAATTTTAAGAGAAACTAACATGACTGGTTGAAATTTTGGTTAGATGCCACTGGTTGTGAAAGTTCAAAGTTTAATTGAATGAAATTGATGTATAATATTATTTGAAAACTGAAAATAAGCATAAATAAATGAATCATATCTGCATTCTTCATGTTGTCCAACCTCATGTTTCAGCTTGTTTTTGCTTGATTTAACAGATGTTTCATCACACAATCTGCCTCTCTTCATGCACGTTTTAATTCTTAAGAAGTTGATTTTCATAGTTTACAGAATATGAAATGTCTGGAAATCAGTGGCTGTTTTGAAGGTATTTCAAACTGTATAAATGTGTGTATAAGTACACATAGTTTAATGCAAAATCATCAGTGTGAGTCTTAAAAAAAAACACTGTCTCTCTGTTTCTTTCTCTGCTGTGTAAATGTGTGAGTGTGCTGCAGGATTATGAAGCACAGGATTACGTAATCCATTCTCAGCCAATCAGAGAGCAGACTGCTCTAACGTCATGTGTTGACTTAATCCAAACACACACACAGATTTAAGTGTACACACAGCTGGAGCGAAGGTATCAGCTCTCACACAGAGAAAGCAGAACCAGCTGTCTGAATTAAACACACACACACTCTGTTCCCACACACAAACACTCATTCAACACTCACAGACCTGCACACACACACACACACACACACACACAAATAAACACACACAGGTACAGTCAAAGAATCAGAGGTGTTCCTCGAGGTTTAAGAAGTGCTCAGTGAGAGTCTGGACGTTAACACGCAGCAGACGGATTATTCATCTCTGAACTTCTCAGTTTATGACATAAGTTTGTTTAAACCCTGAAGGGAGCTGTTTTGAATTTTGCAGCATCGTGACTAAACGCTTCTCAGCTCAGAAACCTGCCTCACTGGTCCTGCAGTAACATATTAAACTGCATACTCTGTGTGGGTGTGTGTTCATGGGAAAGTGTGGTTAAATTTCGACTGTTTTTTCGCTTCCAGGTATGTAATTTCTTCAAACAACAGAATCTTCTTAATTTTATTTTTTTTTTTTCAGAAAAATAAAAGTTTATCTAATTTTAAAAACATTCAAAAAAAAAAAAAAAAAAATGAGTTTGGAGTTTCAGAGTTTAGCTGCAAGAATCAACTCTCATGTGGGGTTTCATTTTTTCCCATATTCTGTTAAAGGCATAGTTCCATTGTTTGGGAGATTCTGCAACACTGTTTTCCTATGAAACTCCAGCAGTGTTTTGTGAACTAAAAAAACTAAACCCTACCTTCAATCTGCACGAGGGTGAGTAGATAACAACTGAATTTTCATTTGTGGTTGAACTGTCCCTTTAAATAAGAGGCTAGACACAAATTATGACATGGGTTTAGGGTTATGTTAAGTAACCGGTATGCTCTGTCAGAACTGCCTGTCGGATAATCAGAAACCCTACATAAAACTGCTTGCAACACGTGGATTATTCTGAGTACCCGGATTATTATTTCTGGAATAAGAAGTGCCATCTAGTTCCATTCTATGTTAGAGAAGGCAGATGTTTCCACACAACAAAACCATCAAGAGGAAAATGTTTTTTTGATTTTGGGGTGAACTGTCCCTTTTCTTTCTCAACTTCCACCAAAAAACAAGATTTTCAGCTATATTACATGTTTCTGTGCAAACAATAGTTCTGCTTTCACAGCTGCAAGAAGACACCGTTAACTGTATTTTACACAAAAGGAAGTTCACAACTTTTAAATAACTGAAAGTGATAATCAAAAAGACAAAAAAGGAGGGAATGTAATAAGCTGCTGAATAATCCACTGGAGGGCCTCAAAGCAATTAATAATAATAATTTTTAAAAAATGGCTGAACTGCAACATAATATATGATCTGAACTTTTAAAATTAAATTTTAATTTAGAATTCAAAATAAAAGAGTCAAAGCCATCCTGAAAAAGCCAGCGTTAGGTCATAGTTACATCATAAAGCTGCATTATAGTATTAAAGTATGCGGCTAGCTATCAAGCTAGTTACATTGGCTAACTTGCTAGCAAGTTTGCTAGCTCATCAATTAAAAAGAAAACATAGTGAAGAACACAATTTTACACACACAATGACAACATATATGAAAGCTAAATGTTACAATCAAGCTCTCTCTAGTAGAGATTTCTCTGTCGATTAAATGCCAGATTTATTTAGACTAGTTGACTCATCGAACAGTAAGAAAACACTCAGAAAGCAGTTAAAATTGAGCATGATTTATGAATTGATAATGTTAAACACTGTCAGATAAAATACTGTATGTTATTAAGAGCCATTTGAAGCTGTTAATCAGAGTCTACAATCGCCAAATGGTACTTTAAATGCAGTCCACTTTGCGCTGTGCAATACAAACATTACACATTAACATACAAAACATGACAACAACTCTAAATGCTTCACCTATTCAGACTGACGGGGGTCACAGTGTCTGCAGGTAAACGACCCGAAGCTGACGTAGCTGCCAGCCTGCTGCACAGTGTGGCTAACGTTAGCAGTGCTAGCTAGCAGCAGTTGCAGGTTAACAGTTAACGTCCACGTCTGTGCTGAATGTGGTCACATGTTGCTCCAGTCGAGTGTTTATGTACTAGTTTATTCTGTCACAGCCTGCATTCAACATTATTTCCATTTTCTAGATTAAAACACTGCCAAACTGCGCTGGTTTTACGAGATGTGATCTGTCCAACTTTGCTGATAAAACCATCCAGGGTTGCCTGTGTCATTGCAGCATACGAGCTTGCAGCGTATGGCCAGAGGGGCAGCTGGGCAGCTCTGACTAATGGCGGGCAGCTGCATAACACCTTAGAGGCAACAGTTAACTGGCATTGTGCAAATATTGATAAATAGTTTAACTGACTAGTATTTCTGGTGCTGACAAGTGAGGGTGGTGATGTTTAATCATGTAGCTGACTAATCGCACACATCCCTACTATCCAGACAGTTTGTCATGTGTAGTCGTGCCCTTGAAAATGGCAAAGTTAAGTTGATCTTCATGTGAAAGCTCCATGGATTAAATCAAAGTTCAATTATTCCATCCAAGTGAACGGAGTGAAATTTGAAAAACATACAAGAACATTATTCAGCTCTAAGTCATTCAGCTTAACAATGGAGTCCATTTAAATCTTGACAGGTTTCTGTTGTTGAGACTTTTTTTTTCAGTGACATGTTTCACAGCTGCCTGTTTTACATTCATGCAGTTGTTCATGTTCACACCTGAGACCCACTCAGCACAAGGCTGCAGCAGGTGGAGGCCAAGCGTCGCCCTCAGGGTCGCCTTAACATTTTCTCAGCCAGTTCAGTGAATTAACCTTCCAGTCACAAGTTCACCTAACAAGAACACACACACACACACACACACACACACACACACACACACACACACACACACGCCACACAAACGCTCCAGGAAAATAAAACAGCTTCAGTTTAACCACAAACCATTTTTTTAACCCCACACACACACACACTCACACACACACACACACACCACACAGCTCTATGTGTCTGTATTAAAACTTCCACATTGTGTTGATAGCGATTAAACGCTGCCACAGGCCTGCTGAGGAGGTCCAGAGCTCCGAGACCTTCTGACCTCTCAGGATCTGCCCGACGGAGAAAGTTCACAGCGTGGAGGGTCATGCTGAGTTTGGAGCTAAAAAACTCAGTTTAGCGCCCCGAGTATCAACATGTGAGTCACCCTCACGGTGAGCAACAAACACTGGAAAACGCTCCGCTTCAATGAGACGTGAAACCACAATCAGTCACAGCTACAGCTTGCATGCTGCAACCGTATGATGGACAGAAACAAGCAGGATATTGAGCAGGATATTATGGAGGCTTTTGAAAATGCTTCGAGGGATACTGATGGATAAAACTGGTGTTATTTTATCTTTTTATTATGATCAACAAGCCCCTGAGGAGATGAACCAACAATGATTTTATCCTCCTAATAACTATTGCAGCTCGTAGAAGTTTAATGTTTCCAGAAATGATGAGAAACAAGAGCCATACTCTGACACTAGGTAACATATTCCTTCATCGCAATCAACAACGCTGAAACACTGACAGCTGTATTTTTAATCTATGACAGCAGCTCAGTGTTAAAGGGATAGTTTGGATTATTTGAAGTGGGGTTGTATAAGGGTCTTATCCATAGTTAGTATACTACCCACAGCAGGCGCACATCCCCAGTTTGGAGAAGCAGCAGGAGCACCAGTGTAGGAAGCTAAGCAATGTACTTCTGTGGACAGGGTCAGGAGCCAAATGTATTTTACCCTCTTAAAAAATGTCTGTCAGTTTAAGTGTTTGCTGTATTTAGTATAATTTTCACTTCTTTATCTTGCCATCAGACAGCCTTTTCTGATGGGACATGGCCATTATATGTGGCAAATTTCGTCCTCTGCAAAGCAACCAGACTCACTGACAAAAACGTCATTTTAGGCAGTGATACACCAGCAACTCCTGCATTCTGTGAGGTAAAATGATTGTTTTTGCCAAAGAAGTTTGGTGGCTTTAGAATGATACTTGGCTGTTTGATATTTAGATATACGACTTCAGGTGCTCAACAGTCCAGGGTCTGTCATCATATTTTGTGCTTCTTAATGCACATTTTCAATGGGATACAGGTCTGGACTGCAGGCAGGACAGTCTAGTACCTGGGCTGTTTTACTATGAAGCCATGCTGTTTTAACACATGCAGTCTTGCTAAAATAAGCAGGAACATCTCTGAAAGGCAGTATGTGTTGCTCCAAAATACCTATGTAACTTTCAGCATTAATGGGGCCTTCAGAGATGTGACAGTTACCCATGATGCCATGGGCACTTACCCCCCCGTACCACCACAGATGCTGACTTTTGAAGTTAACAATCTGGATGATCCTTTTATTCTTTAGCCTGGAGGTCACAGCATCCATGATTTCTAAAAACAATCTGAAATGTGGACTTGTCAGACCACAGCACACTTTTCACTTTGCGTCAGTCCATCTCAGATGAACTCGGGCTCAGAGAAGTCTGCAGCGTTTCTGGATGTTGTTGATATGACTTTAGAGTCTTAACTTGCATTTATAGATGCACCGTTGAGTCAATCAATTTGGTTTTTGTCCTTGCCCCTGCAAGCATGCAGAGATTTCTTTGGATTCTCTGAATCTTTTCATGATATTATGGGTTATAGATGGTGAAATTCCTAAATTCCCTGCAGTTGTGTGTTGAGAAACAGTCACAAACTGTTGGACTATTTGCTCACAGTTTTCCATAAAGTGGTAAAGCTCACCCAACTATATTTGTGAACATCTGAGCCTATAAAGAATGCCCTTTCATACCCAGTCATGTTACAAATCAACCTCATAGTAACCTCATACAACCCCTCTTCAGACAGTCCATACCATTCTAGACTCCATAGCATACCATAGTAACTGACATATTCTGTCATTTCAATCAGCAACTGTATTTATCTCTGACAGGACATCATTGGTTCCACCAAGTCTTCCACAAAATGTTTTTTAAATTGCCTTGACCTTTTTCACAAGCACCAAAAGCTCAAAAGAGTTGAATTCTGTCTTAACGAATTAACTTTAGCTGCAGCAGAGATTTGAACTTTTTAAAATATTTCTCCAAGGCAACGTGAAGCACGGCCATATGTGGCTACTGTTCAGGAGAAACCGGACCACAAATGTCGAAGTGAGTCTTCAGCTCCAGCATCAGTTTGTAAAACTCGACTAGGGCTGCAACAATTATCTGGCTGTAACCTGGAGTACTTTACATTTAATAGACAATGTTTAATTCTCAACATACATTTTAATGTTATTTAAAGAAAAGTTACAAAAATGTTTGTGTAGGTTTATGCTGTCAATTATAGTTCTATGAAAGAAAGAAAATCAGAATTGGCTGTTGATACTAACAGTGCATCTCTGCACTCCTAGAAATAAGCATTCCAAAAAGGTTCTTCCTGAGGTACTACCAGAACCATTTGCTTCTGAAGAGCCAAATGGTTGAAGTGTTCTTTGCAAGACTGAAGGTTCCATTGAGAACCCCTTTCAATCCCCCCAAAAAACCTTTCTGACAGAAACTATTCTTCAGGGATTGTTGAAATCCTTGAAGAACATTTTTGTCAAGGGTTCTCTGTACCATAATATAAAAGGGTTTTTGGTAGAACCCCCCAGGTGGATTCCAAACGATTCCATACTTAGTAAGACATATTCCATCACTGCAATCAGCAACTGTATTTAATCTCTGATAGGACATCACTGGTTCCACAAAGTCTGTGGAACCAGTATCTAGAACGAAGTCTGTGGAATATCGACAGGATTCTCAGTAGAACCCGTGGGTGGATTCCAGATAAAACCTTTGGAATGCAAAGGGATTCTCAGTGGAAACCCCTGGCTGGGTTCTGGTTAAATTCTTAGATCATAAAAAGTTTCTCAGTAGAACCACCTGGTGGGTTCTAGTAAAACCTGTGGAGTATAAAAGGGTTTTCTCAGTATAAGTCTCTGGAAGGGTTCAAGATAAATCTTTGGATTATAAAAGGGTTATTGGTAGAACCCTGCTGGTCAGATGCTAGTGAAAACTTTGGAATATAAAGGGCTTCTCAGTAGAGCCCCCAGGGTGGGTTCTTGTGAACACCCAGGAGGTGAAAGTTCTGGGATAGAACCCCCAGAGAGGGTTATGAGTGGAACCATTAGACAATAAAAAGAGGATTTTATTGGAATCCTTTCACAAATGGCTCTACATACGGCTTTTTATGTTGGGTTCTAGGTATTACTCTGCAAGACGATTCCAAGTGGAACCTTTTTCTACCAGGAACCAAAAGAGGTTCTTCTATGGGGACAAGCCGATGAACACTTTATGGTTCTAGTTATCACCTTTACTTCTAAGTTTTTCAGATGATGATATGAAAAAGGACCTGGTTTAACAAACTGATGCAGGCAGCAGATGAATATGACTCAGCTTTCAGGTTTGTGCAGAAAAACTCAACTTAACATCAGAGGCAGCAAGTGAAATTTAACAAGCTTAATACTTAATTCACTAAAGAAGCCAAAGACTTTGCATCTGCTTATTTCAACTTGAAACGGTGTGTCAAGTATATTTCCAGATAATATGCTATATCATAAAATATATTTGCACCCACTGTAACAGAACATTTTAACCTAATTTCACATCCCAGATCACATTCTTGGCATTAGGTTGCAGAAAACGAGACTTTACTGCAACCAAGATGCTGCTGCAGCCTGTGCAAACTCTCCTTTCCAAGCTTCCTACCGGCTGAACAATCTGCATTCACTCATATCCCAACTCACCCCACAGCCGCCGCTCCCTCACACCCCTCCAGAAGACATCCCAAGCCTTGTTGGTGGAGTCTTTCACGTGCTCGCTGAAGGATCTCCGCAGTGGAGTTTTTACCGCTGGGGTCTGAGCCATATTCCATACGTTCAAGGGTCAGATATTCCCACTGACAAAACCTGCGTTTCTGGAGCCCATGTGGGCAGCGTTCACTCCGTCATGGCTCATGCAGAGGGTGTGTTTGACTTAAGAGTTCGGCAAAGTGAGGACGGAGGAGGAGGAGGAGGAAGAGGAGGCAGGGGGGGGCTGACACTTGATGCAAAAAGTCTGCATGTAATTTGTGAAACACCCCTGTCCTCTCCCTCCCTACACTTCCCTCCTCAGAATGTTGTGTGTGTGGGGAAAATGTGTGTGAAGGACTGTTTATGTGGATGAACAAACATTATGGTGTGTGAGTGTGTATCTGTGTGATTTCAAGAGGATGAATGTGAAGCAGAGTGGGAGTGAGAAGTGTTTTTCTTTTGTGTGCGTGTGTGTGTGTGCGTTTGTGTGGGAAGTCAAAGGATTTGGCTGGCCTGAAGAGAGGAAATGACATCTAACCTGGGTTAAAGACATCAGCGCACATGCACACGCACACACACACACACACACACACATACAAATATGGAAACAGACACACACTTGCATTATAAACACAAACTCAATTTTTTCTCCTTTACACATGAACACACACAGCTGTTGACATGTGGCTTGCTGAGGCTGAATGAAAGGCTTGAAACATGACTTGAGACCCAAGTCCAAAGAAAAACCCGAGAGACCCAAACAAAAACTTTCATGTTTTGGAGGGTGGAGGGCTTGCATTGCCTCACACCTTGAGTATTTGATTATGAGGCCTTTGTTTTGAAAGAACTCGGTCTTGGTTGTGTAATTTTAAAGCCCATTATTCAGAAAAATGACAGTCTTTTGACAGTGGTTTCGAGGACTTGTGATTTGATATGAAACTTGGTTCTCTTTGAGAGACCTATGACCTTCTCTGACTGTCATGAATGACTCGAGACTTCACTAGGACTTGTATTGTGACTTGAATTGGACTTGTAATGACTTGAAAATAAACTTGTAACTGTTTTGCATAAACTTCAGACTTGACTGGACTTGAGGGACTTGCAACTTTCTCTGACTGTCTTGAATGACTTGAGGCTTGACTTGGACTTGAGACTAAACATTTTACACTAGATGTTTTTCTTTAGAGACTCTCTCTTTCTCTGGCTGTCTCAAAAGTTGTTGGAGTTGACTTGGACTTGTCTTGTGACATGACTTGGACTTACAAGGACTTGCCAATAAACTTGGAATTGTCTTGCAGTCACTTGAGACCTGACTTAAACTTGTAATGACTTGACAATATACTTGGAATTGTCTTGTAATGACTTGAGACTTGCTTTGGACTTATCTTGTGTCTTGACTTGGACTTGTTTTAAATCACTTGAGACTAGACTTGGACTGGTCTTGAGTAAAGTGAGAACTAATTTGGATTTGTAATGACTTGATTCTAGACTTGGAAACTTTCTCTGTCGTGAATGACTTGTAACATGACTTAGAATTATATTTTGACTTAATTTGGACATGTTTAAAGTGACTTGGGACAAGACTTGGACTTGTCTTGAGTAACTTGAGACCTGACTTGGACTTGAAATGACTTGACACTATACTTGAAATTGTCTTGTAATGACTTGAGACTTGGCTTGGACTATCTTGTGACAGTGATACTTGAGACAGGGCTTGAATTGGTATTGAGTCACTCGAGTCCTGTCTTTGGACTCGACTTGGACTTGTCTCGCATGACTTGAGAACTGACTTGAGACGATCCCAAAATACTTCAAACCTAGCTTTGATTGCTGGAATGCACTGATCAAAGTTCCAGTTACGAGTCTGTAACCGCAGAGGACTCGGTGAAAGTGTGAACGGTTTGTGATGAGAGTGCGGGTTCAAAACCAGCTTAATACAGGAGGAAGCTGAGGCAGGAAAATCTGGGAAAGTCTCAGCACCTCCCACCTCATCATTATCATCATCATCATCACCATCAACAACAACAACACTAAAATCTGTTTAAACCCACTTCCTCTCTTGGGAGAGAATAAATAAACAGTACAGGTCAGGACTGCTGGGAAAAAGGACGAGGATAGTAACTGAAGGAAATGATGAATGGAAAGAGGAGGATAGAGACTCAATGGGTGACATCCCAGAAGCTGGGGCAATAAATAAATGTCTTATCAGTCCTATCTAGGGACTGAACCTCAGTACTTGTACTGCTATTGTTAAGCTCCAAGTAGAGGTGGGTGATACATGAAAAATTTTCTATCATGGAATATGTTATTTTTTGTCACAGTGACAGTATATATCATGATACAGTGATTGCTCTAAAAACGAAATTAAGGAATGATTTAAAATAACCATAGCATACCAAATTTCCTGGCATTTGATTATTTTCTTCTTTTAATCAAAACTTATAACAACACTAGATTTAAAAACAAAAGAAGTTCTTCTCCCTCATCTTGGGTTTGTTGGGAAGCCTCCTGCTCTTTGCAGTTTCCCTCTTCCATGTTTTCTTATCACTCTCTTCTTCTATAGCTGTCCAGTTGCCCTCATTTCAACCTTCCTTAGAAAACCAAGACCTGAATGAATCAGAATCTTCACAGACATAAGTTTAGAGGAGCATTATCAACCACCAACTGTCGCTCTTATGTCACGTGGTAAGCATTCTTGCTGCCCAAATCACGTTATCTTGTAAGATAGCTTGAATCACAAGATCATGTGAGAAACCAGCCCTAAAAACATAGAAAAGATACTAAGGGATATTGCCAAATCTCTACTGGTGGCAGCACTTATACTGTTGCATGGTATATACCCAAACCCAGTGCCAAGTATCAAGGGCCAAGTATGTTCTTCAAACCAGAGTCCTGCATGGGTCCAGTTTTGCAAACCTGTCCCCACTCAAACCCACAAAGCTGAAGGACCAGAACTGACCCATTAACCGCAGTTATCTATAAGTAAAATCCACACCCCGCGACCTGATCTGCACCTGTGATAAAACATACATACAGCTCTCAACTGGCGCAACCTCCGCAGGCTATTTTCATCTTTGCGTCATCAATTTTAAGCCCGCACTTGTGTTCATAACTGGCGCAGCTTCTGCTCTGGCAAGGTGTTGTATGCGTTTCCACAATGACACTGAGTCTAACTTGCCACTATCAAAAGCTAATACTTTTTTAAAACTTTTTAAACACAGGAAAGTGTCTGACAATGTTATTCTCATGGGCTTTGAGCACCCCAAAATTCTCTCAAACATCCAACATGACCTTTGCCAATGTATTGTCCACAATTCTGTATCCTCCACAGGCTGTTTTCATTTTACGTCATCCATTTTAGCCAGCCACTATCCTACATTGCTGTCAGATCAAACAGTGACGTCCCATTGTTGTGTCAAAGGTTGTGTCGTAGGCTTTCACAATAAAGTCCTGCTGGCTGAATTGGCTCAATATCACGGTATTAGCAGATGTAAATGTTAAAAAAAAACCACACAGTCATTTTCATTTCTGTCTCCGTCAGGCACCCACAGTTTCTGACCTGGTGCAGGACTTAACTTCAAACTAAATATTCAAAAATGTGTTGTTTTGGTGTCGTCACAAATTACAGGTCTGTTGTGCTTGGAAGTTCAAATAAGTGTGATGAAGCCACTCTTTATAGAACACACAAATTAAAAAAAAAGGAAGGTACATGATGAAATTCTATGTTTTTAGAACCTCTGGACTCCTACTCAGTTTTCTTGGTTATGAGGGTGACAAGTGGGTGACGAGTCCCCATCTAATGTATGATTGGATGCCTGAAAAAAATAATGATGGGCGCAGCGTCTTTGGGCAGCCACGTGCTGCTGCAGATGCTCCTCATTGGGAACTATTGTAAAAAGATGCTGGGGCTCAGAGAAAAAAAAACGCTATGTGGACACAGGCCCTTTGGTTGCCAAAATGATCACGTTGTCTGTCATGATTGTTTACGCAGCACTCAGCATGCAAAATGTGTGTAATGACAAACCCAGCAGAGTCAGAGGAATTAAAGATATTAACATACAGAGTACAGCTCTGTCCACACACACTCAACAAGGCAAAACACAACAGCTGTCAAATCACCAACAGAAATGAACACAAACCATTAATTTTATTTTTTAATAAGTAAGTTTCAGATTTTACTTTGATTAAACTATTTAGGGAAGTATTCAGTGAAAAATGGCATTT
The DNA here is from genome assembly GCA_034769285.1 of Lutjanus argentimaculatus. NCBI lineage: Eukaryota > Metazoa > Chordata > Actinopteri > Lutjaniformes > Lutjanidae > Lutjanus > Lutjanus argentimaculatus. The sequence continues at coordinate 3,428,712 of JAWZSL010000004.1, forward strand.
GGTCTCTGTGTGGATAGAAAACAGGATGTTTGGCAGCAATATGAACAGTGTCATTTAGCTAATTGGTAAAATAAATCAAGAAAACTCTTGAGATGATCATTTCCTTTTTTTTAATTTCATCTGTTGGCAGATTCCTTTCACACTGAGAAAATCTCAGCATTTCTTTTAGGCTTAAGATGGATATTTTTGTTGCTCTGTAGGGGACTAAAATGCAATTATTACGACTTTATGTCATACTGTTTCAAATTTAAGGATTCAAACTAATTTCTTTTTGAAACTAGACTGTGTTTTTTTTATCAACTTACAACACGGCTTTAGTCCCCTGCTCCTCCACCACCATTGGTCTCTCTGCATCATTTAACTCATTCACTTCAATGATAATGGGGCATCTTATCAGTCTCATCGACATGTACATACAGTAACTGTGCAGTTTTGATACATTTACAGCCCTCCCCTGGTCACCTGAGAGCTAATTTTGACCAATTTTCATCAACAGCAAACTTCCTGTTGACATGACTGCCATTATGGGACATTACTGTATGTTATCAGCTCACAATCTAAGAAAAGTAAAGGAAATTGAACTGTATATGTGTGGTCAATGGAGTCATTTAGTAAATTCACTTCAACAAGTATATGTACAGCAATGATTTAGCAAGCAATGTTCTGTCATGTCATTGTAAAAGTGAAAAAACAAATCACAGGTTGAGGAAAGCTGTGAGAGAATAACTAGAACATGCAGACAAACTATGAAGGACAAAATCAAAATCTCACTGCAGATTAATCAATAAACAATAATCCCCAGCACTAGGTTTGTGTTAAAGCACAAGACAGTTTAATATCTGTCTTTCAGGCTGATGACCAACAACAACTGGGAGGCTTACCTCCATTTTTGTTGCTCTGCAGACTCATCTCAGGATTTTCCAACTGGGTACAGAGAAAGCCACAGTGACGCAGATTGTTCATCTACTCAGAAAGTTTTTTCAACCGAGGGCGCTCAGAGTGCACCGAGCTTCCCGACACCACAACCTACAGGCAAAATACTTGAAACCAATTGTAATCCTTGAGAAAAAAGATGCCAATATGTCACGAGGGTTGGGTACTGATCAACATTTGAACCCATTATACAGTAGTAATGATACCTGGAATTCAGTATCAGGACCCAATGGCACCCTTTTTCAGTGCTCTGTAACAGGGCTGGGTGTTGTGGCTTACAAATAATAGCTCAATGTTTTTAGGCTATTCTGCAACATACGATATATCACGTTTTCTCTAAAATAACATACTTTAAATTCTCAAATAGTGCAAACATATGATGTTCTCATAGAATATGATGCATTGCTGTAGATTAACTTCCCAGCAGTATGTAAAGTTCTTAAAATGAGCACAACCGTAATCATCTACAGCAGTAAAATGCAACATACACATTAATGCAGCAGATAACATCAGATATAAAAGTAAAGCACTGACAGGGAACATTTTACTGCACAATGAGTAATGCTATATTTACTTAAGACACCTTTAGTAAATGTTGCTGTATTTACATACTTTTACGTAAGTTAAGTTTAGAATGCAGAACTTAAACTTGTAGTGGAGCATTTTGAATGTGGCGTATTAGTATTTTTTTGCACCCCCACTGCATCTGTGTGTTACCAGCCAAGACTTCCCCTTTAAGGAAAGTGAGCTTGTAGGTAACCTGTGTGACAGAGGTCTAGAGGGGTTTGTTGTAAAAGTGAGCTAGCAAGTTAGCCGCTATGAGTCAGGCAAAAGACAATTAAAATGGAATAAATCCAAACTTCTCACTTTCAATGCTGTTATTATTTAAATGCTAAGCTAATATCAACCCAGACAGTGACAAAACTCCAGTTATCTCCGACAACAACTTTTCCAATGGGCTAAACAATCAACTGAAGATGTCGATGAAGTTGTCGATGCTTAGGTTAGACCCGTTGCCCTCGACAGCTTTGCATTTCACGCTACAAATATTGCAAACTACAGGAGTGACGTCGCTCTCAATCTTTCTCTCAAAACCGTGAGTTACTCTCTCACCCAGATATGCTCTCAGGTACTGTCATTTGGCATGGATTGATCAGTATGACACTGAATCATCTGTGCCATATCAGTATCTCACTCAAGTGTATCATCATTTTGACTTTGCAATACGTGCAATACCTGCTTCCTATGTGCAGTGGTTTAAACTCAACTGTTTAGTCTGTTTATTGTGTATATTGCATATGTTGTTCCTATTTTTATATTTTCTCTTGTTTATATTCCTATTTTTGAACCTCTCAGTGCCGAAGAAAGGTGTGGCTCTACGCACACACACATTCTGCAATGGGGGGAAAGATGCCCTGCCATGTTTGCATTTCTTTAAACCAATCACAAACATCTTGGGCAATGCTAAACCCAGGATGTAGCGACACGCTGCAAAAAAAAAAAAAAAAAGTCAGATTTCCCTGTTGTCGGACTAATACAGGAATATCTCGTCTTGTCTTGATTTAATGTGAATTGATACTCAATAGTACTGATGTAATTTGGTTGGTGAGCTACCTTTTAAAGTACCAAGTTTTTGAGCAATTTAAGGAGCCATCATATGAATGAGAGCTGTACAGGAACACCCATGAACTAGTCGTAGGATTTGTGATGGTCACATAATGGCGTTTACTTTATCACTGAATTAACTGAAACAGAGTGGGGATTTCACCTGTTTGCAGATAAGGCAAATAACTTTATTAAACCTCCTTTTCTCCTCAACAATACAGCATTTTTTCCGTGGTGGTGGTTTCCATCTCATTTCCACATTAACCTGCAGACTCGTCCACAGAGCGTTGACTCTCAGGACACTTGTAAGGTGCCACTAGTTGCCATGCAACCACAAGCTTTCTACAAATCGCCACTTTTACCCTGACAGATGCTTGTTGGAGGGCACAGTTTGATGCAGTAGCTGAGTAGTGCATTGAATGTAGACTACTGAAAATTGAAGAAATGAAATGGAACACAGATGCTTTAAATATAAAATGCATGCACTTCATTTCATGCTCAGGAGCTGCCGTGGCCCGTGAGCCACACTTTGAGAACCCCTGACAGCGTATCAATTGGAAAAAGCTGGAAACCTGACATGTTAACTAAACTTGCTTCAGACAAAAGAACAGATGTCACAGTCATGGTGCAAAGTTCACATTTGATGTCAAGTTTGTGCAGCTTTGAAACACTGAACTTGGCTTGGATTTGACAACAATTAAGACTTTTTGATGTTTTATCAGCTTCTAACTTATCCACAGTAAAACTGGTGCAAAATTTCCACATTTAAGCAGTAAGAACTTCCTTCCTTCCAAAATTAGACATCCACCACCTGAAGTCTCAAACCTACTTGGCATATCTGTCAGCATGAAAGTCAACATTTCAGCTCGCTGCTACACCTGCAGGTTTCAAACACAGTGCTCGAGTATCAAAGCAAACTTCTTTTCCGTTTTATTCTCCCTCTTTTTGTTTCCAAAGCCTTTAAACTCAAGTGTTTCAGAACAAAGCTCGCCATTTGAATATCAGCACAACCCAAAGCTCGATCAATTCACTGCGGTGTTATGTAAAGTTAAAACCATTCAATGTCACTATTACTGCGTGCCTTCAATCCCTCCAAGAGCTTCTCAGACGGCTATTATAATATTTGTGATAGGAAGCAGCTTCTGCCTCCCCCGCCCCCTCCTCTTCCTCTGCTGGGAGGGTGATGGGAGACATCTTCTGGCACATTTGTTTACCCTTCAAACAAGACCTAAATTAGTTGCATTCCCAGCGGTTTTCCAAAAGCAGGTAATTAAATAGCACTCAGCTGCACGCTGCGCCACTACAATCTGAACTCCCCTCACTGTGGATCGGAGGGAAATGCCAAGCAGCCAAACAAAAAGCCACAGTCTTACTTGAGACAGAGCACATCGCTTTGCATTTGCATGCGTCTAACTAATGCACATATCCAGAGTGACTCACCGCTCCGAGGAAGCAGGTGGGAGTTCAGCTCCTCGCTCGGTGACACTTTGACGGGCTGGTAGAGGCAGGAGTCAACAGTGCGGCCTTTGGTTTCCAACATGATCTGTCAAACCAAAGTGACACCATAAACGTGACATAAAAGACACACTTTTGAGGCATTAAAGTGGATATTTGTCTTTTCTTTACAGTTGGTAAAGTAACATACTGACGACAAATTAAATATACTTTAAGTTTCAGTTTTTCCCTCCGACACTAATGAAGGAACGTCCCTCATTTCAACTCTTGCCTCTCTTGTGTCAAGACTATTTATATCAGCGTCAATTCAGCTGCCAAATGCTGTAAATGTTATGCTGTTTATTTTTACAGATTTTTTTTTCTCACTACTCTGAAACAGTTTTCACCAGTGTTGACTGCCTCTGCTTAAAAACAGGAGGAACAATGACACATTTGTGAAATGTAATATTAGCATTCAGAGAAAAGGAGCAGAGACTGTGACACAGCAAAGGCCATGTAGAGTGGTACACCTGTTCACTACTGTAGTTTCCCGCAGGAAATCCCTGCTCAGTGCCCCACAAACCAAGAATTTGTTCTGTTCCCTGCAACAAAAGGACACTGATCACCACAGTTCACAGAAAAAACCCCTCCTGTGATAGCTCAGTAACCTCTTATGGCTAGAAACTGAAATAAAATGCAAATTAATTGCTGGTTATGAACAGAGTGTTTGTGTTTCACATGGCAAGAAGCCGTGTTCACATGGGTTCCCTCTGGGCATTCCAGCTTCCTCCCGCAGATCAATAGGTTAATCTGTGACTCTAAATTGCTCGTAGGTGTGAACGGGAGTGTGAGTGGTTGCTTGTCTCTATGTGTCAGTCCTGTGACGAACTGGCAACCTATCCAGGGTTTACCCTCCTTCTCGCCCAGCTGGAAAAGGCCCTGGCTCTCGACCCTTCAAGGGCAAGCGGTTACGGATAACGAATGAATCTAGTGTTTTCAAAGTCATTCTAGTAAACTGAGACAGATGCCATATTCTGTTTGCATTAAGCGGCTACTTCAAACTCAAACTCTGGACCCAAACTCATCTGAGATGGACTGAAAGTGGAAAAGTGTGCTGTGGTCTGATGAGTCCACATTTCAGATTTTTCATGGACGTCGTGACCTCCGGGCTAAAGAGGAGAAGGACCATCCAGATTGTTAACAACACTAACTTTAAAAGAAAGCATATGTGATGGTTAGTGCCCATGGCTCTACAACTATTACTGTACTCAGTAACACACTTACTGACCAACTTTTTGCAACATGTTGGAGGCATCAAATCTGAATGAGTGTATATTTACAAAAAACAATAAAGTTGTCTAAGTTTTGCACTGTATTCAATTGAATTTAGGTCAAAAAGTTTTTGCAAATCACCCCATTCTGTTTTTATTTACGTTTTACACAACGCCTGAACTTTTTTAGAACTGGGGTTGTTAATCTGTCATGCGCTGCCATTGCTACCATAAAGTGTGAATCCAGTGTTCTTGCACGTTTTAGGCTTTCACTTGGAATTTTGTCTGAGATTCCAAATGTACCAGCGAACCACTCAATGCACCTCACTCCAGCACATCTGATCACAGAGCACAGCGCTGGTGAGAAAGATTTTCCTCTGTTAGTCTTATTTAGATGGTAGAGCCGCTCATTTAATTAAAGCGCTCGGTGTGCTTCATTGGTGCATGCACACAGTTGTTGAATATGTTTTGAGGAAGTAAACCTCACCCACATATTTTCTAAATATATTCCCACATGTTCTGAATATGTTAAAACATGTTTTATATTTCCCAGGAAATTGGAAATGGTTTGACTGGCTTCACCTGGAATCCCATTTCCTGGGATTAAACCCTATTTTATAGGTTTATGGTTCAAAAAAAAAAGTTCTGGAGGCATCTAATAAAAACTGAGATATTGAACTGGATAATGGAAACTTTGAACCTGTTGGTTCTGCTAGATGAAAAGTCAGGGGATCAACAGAGTCCATAAATGTCTTTGCTAAATTTCATGGAAATTTATCCTATAGTCAAGTTTACTTCAGTCTTGACCAAAGTGGTGGACTGCCACTAGCATGGCTAAAAACAATTTGGTGAGATATGACTGTATACACACACATTACCAAGGATTTCTTCTATTTATTTACTTACAATGTTGGAAGCCTGAACAGAAGTTTTGTGTGAGTTGAGTTGATGAATTAGGAGTCTGAGCCTGAGTCCTACAATCTATCAAGTTCTGGATTTAAAAGACCTGCTGTTTGCTCAGCATTCATGGCTCCAGCACAGCAAACCTCCCTCAATTGTACACAGGAGGTAAAACACACAGCCAGAAATACACACTCAAGTGTCCAAAATATCATGAACTCCCTCCTCCTGTCGAGCTGCTCCCCACTGCTCACAACCCACAATATCTTTGATTGTCAAGAGGACTAAAAGCTTTCTTTAACCCGTCTCCTCCACTCACCTCTCCTCCAGTTTTCGCCTGCAGGCACAGACTCTATTGTTTGTCTGGTCCTCTTCTCCTCTGCTGCTGTTGTTGCTGCCCAGAAGCTTGTCACTCATGTTGATGAGCTGTCTACCTTACAGCAGCTTTCAGGCCTCTGGCTGCAGCAAACAGCATCAGTAAACTCTCCTCGGGCACCGGAGGAGTGAGCAAAATTCTTCAGCACAGATCTTGAGTTGGCTTTTGAACTTTTTTTGTCAGTTACATGTTTAGCTTTGCTGTTTTTCCTTCTCTTTGTGCTGCCTGCCATTGCTGTTGCCCTGTGACCTCACCTTGATCACCATAACCTGGCTCAGTGCTGCCCCCTGCTGGCCAGGAGATACATGAAGGTCTCACAAGAACTGGAGTCAATTTCAATCAGAACTTTAAAAAATCATCTTTGATATTCAAGATTTCATAGAGACCCTTAACTTTGATTAAAATATTGCTTAGGAAGGTTTAGCTGAATGTCATTCCCCCTCTCTCCCCCACAATTTCTCATCACTTCTCTACTGTCCACTATAAGATAAAAGCAAAAACTAGGAATAACATATTTGGAAAATATACAAAAGCTGTATTTCAGTTGTGTCTTAAAAAGCTTTTAGATTTGTTTAGTATTTAAAGGGTCAATTCACCTCCAAAACCAAGAATACATATCTATCCTTCTACATGTAGTGCTATTTATCCAACTAGATTTAGTCTAGTCTAGTTTTGATGTGTGTTGTGGAGTTTTCTGTAGCGATATCTGCATTAATAAATAAATAAATTACAAATTAACATTTGGAAAAAGTCAACAGCAATCTCTCTTTCCAGAAATCATGACCTGGTTACTCAAGGTAACTCACAGATCTTGTTGTGAGCAGTTTAAGGAAGGTAGGAACTTTTCTTTCTAGTGAACTACACCTGCCAACCGAATCATTGCACTTGCTGTGTTAAAATGCATTACCTTTTGAACCATCAGGATTGAGATTTTTTTTTCTTTTTTTTTTTTTTTGCCCTGTTTTGCGAAATTTTCAATTCAATTCAAACTCTGCTTTTTCTGTATTGATCTCGTTTGATTATTTCCTGTTTGACCTCTGACACAGATGAATGGATTCATTTGGAGGGATGGCAGCAGGTGACGGTACCACTTTCTGCACCTACCGTACAGTTTAGGTAGCTTATTGACAATATTCAGGCCATGCAACCTCAAATCCGATGTTCGGTTTCAACATCAAGTGGGCCGCCACGGTTTGCTGCAGTAAAGGGAAGCTTTTGCACCCCTACTTCCAACTTCTACGTGCTGGTGCTAATAACACAGCCAAGTAGAATGCCATTAACCCATGTTTATGTCCCATGCTGTCACAAGCTCAAGTCTCTTGCCCATGAGATGGTGATTCAGTGTAGTTCGGTACAGAGAAAACACTTCTTACAAGAACCTGCTCACAGCAAGCTCTCTGGATTATCTTGAGTAAACAGGTCATGATTTCTGGAAAAAGACATCGCTGCTGAGTTTTTCAGATGTATTTTTTTGGCACTTCGAGCACCACAAGCCAAGTGCCATCTAGTTCCATTACATTCAAGAGAGGTAATCCAATATTGATCTCCTTTTAGCTCTATTGTGGTCTCCACACATGTATTTTACCCACTGCAGTTGTAAATGTGTCTCAGTTTTATCTATTTGTTTTATTTTATTCAGCAGAACAAGGTAACTTTGCAAGACTTTCACTCTACATGTGACCTGTTCTTCAACTCTACCCTACTACCTCCAACTCTTCATTTCATTTCCACAGGATCCTCTGCGGACACTCGGCAAGCTCCACACTTTCATTTGAGGCTACATAAATGCTGTACTGATTAAGTGTGACTGCAGCTAAGAATAAACACTCCAGCTCTGAGTGTTTATGGCAGCAGTGGTGTTGTGTAAGAAGCCCCGGCACGAAGAGAGTAATTTTTCTTGGTTTGGCCTAGTTTGGCCCTGCAGACCGGGACCTGAATCCTCTGCTGCCTGGATCACATTAAAAGGATTTGACTTTATTTTTACAACACCTCCTATCACTGACTCGTACTCCAAAAGAATGATTTAGCTGTGAGCTTATCTGTTTTTAGCATCAACAGGTTACAGTACAGTACAGTACTGCAATGGTCCTTCTCTTCTAAATCATAAAACTTAACACTGAAACTTTCAATATCCCTTGTGTTCACCTGTATATTTTTATGTGCATTATGAGGTATCACATTAGAAATAGCTGATGAAAGGTTTTTACGCTCCCTTGAGGTGGTTTTTTGCCTTTTTCTAAAAAGAGTTAATGAGCTTAATGGAGATGGAAGTACTTTCTCCAAATAAGTTATAACTCAGGGAACATTTCACATCTAATTACAACTTGCCCAATTGGGGGGGGGAAAATCATGAAGGCTTCTTTCCACTTTTCTACTTTTGTGTTTTCTTCTTTGAGGTTAATTGGCGATTGGCAAAAAGACTGGTTTTCTTTCCAGTTCGCAACCTCTGCTTCTTCTTCTGGGTGTGTTTGGACAGTGACGATGACCAGATTAATTTGCTTTCATCTACATCAGCACATTTATTTTGTTGATTCCAACAGCTGTGTTTCCATGGAACTGTCAAGTGAATTTGAAGGGAACTTTGGAAATGACACAAAAAAGAAAATGTGAATTTGGTGTGTTTCCATCAACAAAACATGGTGTCATCAGAACCCCCGGTCTCCCCGGTGCACTGTCTGTTTGTGCCATCCATCCACCTCCTCCATGTGTTGACTACGTCAACAGCTTGTGGCATCTCATGCAGCTGTAAATGGTTTCCACTGGAGTCACTTGACAAGCCCAGTGTGTCAGTTTCAGCCACAAACCAGTACCGTCCGCATCTGTATGAGTCCCCGAGGGGAGTGACTTTACCGCATCTGACCAAACTGTGTTTGGCCTAGTTTATTTGCTGCAAACCAGTTGATGGAAACACGCCTAATTCATATTTTCTTTCTTTCTTTTTTCTTTTTTTTGTCATTTCAAAAGTCTGCTTCACATTGGCTTGGCAATTCTATGGAAACACAGTACTGGTATCAGCAAAAACAAATCTGCTGATGTAGATGAATTTAAGTGAATTAATCTGGTCAGTGGAACTGCTCAAACATGCCCACAGTGTGACCTCAAGCCCTCACACTTGAAGACTGTAATACCATATTCTGACAAAAGCAAAAGCATGTAGAAGGATTACAGAGAAGATTACAGGAGCACGCGTTATATGCCTTTTAGCTTCTTTATTCAAAGCACCAAATCTAAGAAACCATTAAATGTCCATTTACATATATGGTATTATATTAGTCATGTGTTCTCAGCCCTATTGTGGTGAAATAATATTTTTTTTTTAAAGTATACTGATCATAGAGGCAGACAGCGGAGAGGTGTTTCTTGTAGCAGAAGCAGTTCAAGAGTCTTTCTGAGCTGTGCTTTGTTTCCCTGCACTGGCATGCATTGTCACTGACATGAATTAAAACTGATCCTAACCTCTGTCACTGAATATTCGGTTGGCAGGCGAGTGAAGTGGAAACACAAACTGGCGACGACAGACTAACACCAAAATCCACTCTGAGAAATGAAGATAATTTACCTGGAAAGTGTCTGAAAGGGTTGGAACAGGGAAGGTGACCCTGGTTTTGTTCGCACATACACACTTTTCCTCCTCCACTGTTCTCCAACTACAAAATCTTTACAGCCATCAGTAAGAGGGCTGAGTTTTTGACATTGAAAAGACAATATCCTTTTTCACAAGAAAAATTTTCCATTTGCACTTCTGCATGTTGTGGCCACAGGCTTCATCAGGGTGCAGAGATAAAACATTTGCGTTTCTAATTTTTACACCCAGAGGGGAGATGTCAGCCGCACAGTATTAAAAGCTTTGAGGTCATCACCACTAAGTGCTCTTTTTCATTTTTGAAAGTTATGTAAAGCATTTCTCCTTCATATATGGAAAGCCGTGTCAGGGAGGAATCCAACAACAAAGGCATTAGAAATAAACTGAAAAGAATGAAGACTTTGGGGAAGGAAAATAATGACGCCACGCTGCGAATTTGACCTTAAACTCGTGATGCAATAAGATCGGAGCCGCTCGCTCAGATGTGCTTCTTCAGGCAAACTGAGGTCTGACGCTGCATAATGCAAAACACCCTCAGTGGTTGTTTTGTTTTTTTGTTTTGTTTTTTTATCACCGAGAGATTTGCTGTGCTCTTTCCCCTGCAAGGCCCTGCTTCACATCAATATGGTTCATACAGTTCGATACATCAGAGCTGCTCAGTTCACACTCAAGATTTCAGTCCTCAGATTAGCTGGTGCACCTCGACTACTGCTTCTGTCTGCATGATGAGTCCAGTGTGAGTTACAGGTGTCAAATGCAATGCTTCATATATGGCATCATATGTGTTTATTGATAAGCGGCAACCTCAGACACTTCAGTGAGGATGTTCTAATCTGCTCCATGGATCAGCAAAAAGGCAAGTGACTTGTTCCTTGTTTGAAAAAAAAAACGCTCACCCTGGCTCTGTTTTTGCAAAGTTTAGTGCACTAGCTTCAGCTCCAACTTATTTTCCTTGGTCAAAATCATTGATGACCTCCTTCACCTTTAAGTTTCCCCTCATCAAAGGATCAAATGAGACGAATGAGAGACTAATTTATGATGTTTAGAAGTGGGACAGCTTACGTGATCCACAGCACCCTTTTTACAGGAATAGGAACAAGGTTTGGAGGGAAAACAGGGAGCTGTTGGGAGTTACAATTATATAGAAGCAAGGCTTACTCAAGAAAATTATGTTAGTTATAATACATTAGGCACTTAAACTACTTCGGCAGAGTCAAAAATAAAAAGCAGTGCCACTGCAACATCGCTTGTATTATATCTGGACATTTTTTCGCTCTCTATTTGATTGATTCAATAGTAAGAGTCTGTTGAGGGCTTTAATACTCTGCAGTGTTTACCTTATGATAGTACGGGTCAACAGGTGCCCCCACCAGGCCGTGGGGCAGATATGGAGCGGAGCAGAGGGAGAGAACGGTGGTGTAGTAAGTTTTGAAGAGAAGAAAACAGTTGTCAACAGAAAGAAATGCGATTTCCCCCTCCTGTTCGGAGAGAAAGAGTGAGGGAGGGAGAAAGAAAAAGAGAGAGTGCACCAAAACGCTGCACTCTCTCACTCACAGTTTTTTTCATGTTTGTGATATTCTACAGATTTAGACACTGAAACTGCAGTGAAAGGTGTCCTGTTGCTGGTATGATGTCAATATGAATATTAACAGATTGCCCAATTTAGCCCAGCTGCCAGCCACCAGGCAAAAGCAGTAAACTTAGGGGAAACACTGCTGTGCATTTTTGTTTGGGGACTCATGATTTCCTAAATTGGACTGCTTTTATATTTAGCTTGTTTGTTAGCAAGCTGCAGAAAGAAACAGAGCTTCCATGCAGGCACATAAAGCCCAATAATGAAGCAGATTGGGAGCCACTTGCTTACAAAGGGACAGTTTATTTGCTTGATAGCGAGCAAAGCATTTAGCTCAGTTTTGCACCTGAATGAGCCAATACCTTGCCACCAAATGGCTCCAAATTTGTTTTATTGGACTTCATCTTTCCACTCTCTCCAAACCGACCAGAGTCCATTAGCAAAATCAGTCATTTCACTTCACAGAGCATGAGAGTTGCTGGTCTACCGCTGCCTTGATCAGTTAGTTTGTTTGTGTTCTTGTAAGACTCCTATGGATCCGAAATCACCTTATAAAACATAAAAGTCACACCTTTCCACAAACAAACTAAACAATAAAGGCAGTAGTAGACCAGCAACCTCCATGTTTCGCCCGTGGTTGGTTTAGAGAGAGCGACATTTGGCTTAAATAACTTTCCTGTGAGAAAAGGCAGTCTGATTGCAAGTTACTGGTACTCCTCTTGGCTTCTCTAAACTGGGGGATCTTGCTGGTTTAATAAGATTACTCCATACCTTACTGAATTAAAAAGTTTTTTATATAATTAGGCCTATATTAAGATTTATTTTTCAGGTTTCTATCATAATGTATTATTATCATTAGAATGTGACTCGATTGTGGGGAATACCTGCTGATGCTGAAATATGATGCTGGTTGTTAAAAGTTGTCAGAGCTCGATGATTCCCAGAGAGATCAGAGTGTACTGGCTCAAACCTTGACTGGCAGCCCTTGGTGGAGATGCAAATGGAGATCTGTTTTGTCATTTCATGGACCTCACCATCCTGTAAAGAAAAAAATGTGTGATGGGGAACACCTGTAGCATCTGTAAATTGAGCCCCACTGGCTCTTAAGATATTGGCTTGAGATAAAGATGACTCATGGGAGGCCGCACCTCGGCTCGGCTCGGCTCAGCGTTTGATCTGCGCTTTGAGGTCATGTGATGAAAGAGATTTATATTGGTGCAGGGCTCTGCGAGGATCAAAGGTACCTGCAGCTGAGTGTAACAACCAATCATCGCCTCCGTTGATCAGATATCTGAGCGTGCATAGTCTGTATCGAGTACCTGTAGAATCTTTCGTATGCGTTTAAACATGGCAAATGTCGACAAAACTCTGACGACCTCAAATGGTCTCGGGTGATCAAAGACACACAGACGTCCTGGTGTGTGCCGCTGCGCTCCACAGAACGTTTCACACACTTCTCAACATGTAAAAAAATACACAGCACTGTCAGCTGTGAATGCTCGGCTGTGATCAAAGACTGTTAATCGATCCGATCGGGATTTTCTGCTGGTGTCGCTATAATTACATTTCGTGGTATTAGTGTAAGTTCAGACAATGAGACTTTCAGGACGGAACACATGGAAGTAAGCTAAAAATGCTCAATTTTTAGATGCCAAAATCTAAACCAAACATGTTACCAAACTAATTTTGTCATTTGCAAGTTTTTACAGCAGAAAACAAAATACCACAATGTCCATAGAAACTTTTTAAACAGTCCTCTGTTACACATAGCTGCAGTAAAATCAATAAAAAGTCATTGCTTGCTTAAGTTTTAAGGGTCATTTATGCAAAGCGCTACATATCCAAATGAAGTGTAGTCAGTAGATAAAGCAAGACACAACCACAGGGCACAACAAAGAAGTAAAAAGTATTGGAAATTATGTTTGTCATAAATTAGTGAAAAGAATTCTCTGCCTACACGTTGAGATGTATTTAATATCCGCACAGAACATTGTCATCTACAGCTCTGCCTCCGCCTTTGCATCCTTCTCAAGAGGTACATTATTACAACCTCTCCATTGTCGTCATGTTTGTTGTTGTTAGAAACTTCTGACTATTTTCCTTCTTCTTTGGGGTAACGTTTGGCTCTGAGTGGCACCCTCTAGTGGTTGTATTGCTTAACATCAATGCCAATGTAAAGGACGCAGTGAAGGTTACATAATTTTATAAGGATCATCTATTTTCTTATGTAAGACCAGCATAAATCAGCCTTTAAGGTGCATAATGTTATGTACCTCATGTAACTTTCATCATGTGACTTTTGCCTTTTCATCTTCTGACTTTCGGCGTCACGTTACATACTTACTTTAACCTAAAACATACTTTGTATGTTTTTACTAGTACCCAAACTGTGACTGTTTCACAGCGCTAACCGTATTAAAAAGACTTTCTTACAGCATCTTATACAACTGCTGACTGTCACCTTGTCCATCAGTATGACACACCAAGGGGCATGACAAAGACGTCTGTATTTGATGAACTGGAATGAGACCTTCTCGCACTTTATACTACGTCAACTAATAGTGTTTTTTTCTGTAAAATTCATGTGTAAATAACACACAGTCTCTGCATATGTCTGTAAAGACTAAACAACATGAAATGACACCTGAAAAGATATTGGCATTTTATTCATTTACCATTTGGTGAGACTGGGCTGCCACAATAGCATTGTGTGTCTAAGGATGGTAATGTAAGTAGGTTGAAATATCTCAACAACTACTGGATATAGTCAGCCTGTGGACTTTTGCTCATGGAGAAAGAAAGAAAGAAAAGGGCTGGATACAGTATAGAGAAAAAAAACTTAAAGAAAATGCAATAATTTGGTGAAATTCAGATTGAATGGCCCGTCATCCACTGCTCCCACCACCAACTCAACAAGCCGAATCCGCCAAACGACCACTGATGAGAGCCGACGACAGCCAGTGAACAAATCACAAAATCTACAGCCAGCTATCGTCCAAGTATGTCAAGGTCATTAACCAGCTGAGGCAGAAATGAATGTGGAGCATTTTTGCCTGAAAATGTAAGTGTGTGTGTGTGTGTTGTGTGTGGCACTGTGAGTACATTGTGTTTACTCATGCATGTGCTGTAGATTGGAAGGTGGTGACATTATTGAACTTAGCTTGTACAATCCATTGGGCTGCTTAGTGAAACATGTTTCCCAAATGAGTTCAGAATTAACAGATGCTGGCATTAACTAGTTATATTAGCATATGGTCATGCATCTGTCCAATGGGAAAGCTTGTGACCCTTTATATATAAACTGCAGAGGACTCCTGCCAGAGCTGCTTTAGTGACAGACACACAAGAAGTTGTTTTTAATGTTTCATAAATACCATTTTTTTTAATCTGTCTATCCTGTGTGGCTGCACGTTTAGATTTCCCTTCTTTTCCTTTGATTCTCCATCAGTGAATTGTGTTGGTTCTTGGAACATAATTGTTTTGCCATTTTGCGTTAAAAAAGGTAAACTAATTGTGAATCTTTGAGCCTGTTTACACCTGGTATTAACATGTATCTTGGGTGATCTGACCACAAGCGAACAGCTTTGAGTACAGGTGTGAATGCACCTGATATGCATAAGATCCGATCACTCAGACCACATTCATTGGTGGTCTGGGCCTCAAATGACCACATTATCAAAGCAGCCTGCATGCAATGTGTCCTGGACCCGATTGAAGGTATACACAAAAGAGCTGTCAGATTTCTATTTGGGTCACTCTAATGTTGTCACAATACCAAAATTCTGACTTTGATACCAATTCCAAGTTCAGTATTACAACACTCGATACCAAAACTATACTTGATTCTGAAAAAATACAGGTTTGACACTTAATAGATCAGAAACCACAAAAGGACATTAACCTAGTGTGCTGTTTCAAAACCATGAAACCCAAAGTGAACAAAATCCATTAATCTCTGAACATTTCATTCTAATTTCATACGCAAACAGCAGCTGAGCTCTGGGGAGCCCTGTGACAGAGAGTCGAGGGTAGAGCCGGAGCTTAAACTCTGCAAGTCCCATCAGATTCTGTTCTGTTTCAAGTGCTTTAGTTCATGAACGTACCAACAGTAAAGAAAGGAGAGTGAAGTAACACAAAGAACCAGTCTCTCTTGAGTGTGCAGTTCAGTCAGAGGTTCTTCACCTGATCACAAATATACACCCTTGGTGCCTGCACGACGGCAACAAAAAAATTTTCTGCGTAAATGCACCAATACCAAACATTGGGAAATTCTTAGACTGCAACATTTTTGACAAGAAAGTATCAAAGAAGTACCTAAATTTCTGTATACCCTGCAACATGAGTTCACACTACTGCAAATTATATGTTTGGGCTCCTGTAACTTACCAAAATAAGCAGCAGATGTTTGTGAACACTGTGTCTGTTTCAACTGATTTCACCATCGAACTAGTAACCGCAATGGCTCCAGACTCTTGAAACATGGCGCAACTTTGAGTGAGGAGAAACTTTGTGAAAATGCTGTTTACAACAAATTGTTATGACAAATGTTACACATTAAGTTATTTCTTTCTTTGTGTAAAAAACATTGTGTCAGTTTGTTTGCCAGCATGTTGGCGCCGCCAGTTTAAAACAGTGCATTTTGCAAACTAAAATTCTGTCTGTGTTTATTTGCATACATAGCGGGGAAGTGAAAAAGCTACAGATTGGTGCCTTCTTTCAAATTCACCAGTAAATACAATAATTAAGTTTTTTTTTCTTTGTAAAAATATTGTGTCAGTATGTTGTGGCATTCCTGCACTGGTGGCTTCTCCGTGTCTGAAGTGTGTCCACCTGCCAACATTTAGCAGCTGTTTGAACTGATTTTACCCTTTACACTAAATTTGTGAAACAAGACGACATTTTATTGATGGTAAACATGTCAAATTTTACAAACACACTTAATAGTGACAGCTGTGAAGTGAATGTTTTACATTTAGTTATTTACTAAAACTCAAGATGCATATGGAGACTCATTTTAATGCCAGGTGTGGACTGACTGGTTGATTCCACCAAGCACGGCATGTCTGCGCCACAGTTCTGTTCCGTCCTCCGCACGGCCGCAGTGCCCACCAACAGTGTTTCAGAAGAATTTCAGCAGTGGCACATTTTGCCAGCCTGATTAGGTTTACTTGCTCAGTCCTCTTTCCTTGCTGTTTGTGCTTCTAACATGGATAAGCAGGCTACGTGGTTAAATAGTGTTTTTTCTCTGTCTGTTTTAATGATTGTGAGTCTGCACGGGGGTCTTTTATTTTGAAAATTATCCGGATTATCCCTGCCTTTTCTGTTCCTGACTTCCTGGCTGTTCGATCTCCTCTGTCAAAAATAAACTTGGTGCATATTTGAAGTGGAGCTGAGAGCTGCCTCTGGTATGCACCAAGGCTCTGCTGGTGGAATCACAAGCGTTGTGTAGAATGGCTGCGATCTGCTCTGGCTGACATGGCGCAGCCGTAACGCAACGCAGCTGCGCCTGGTGGAATTTAGCCGCGAGGCACTCAGAACTGTCCAGAAGTTATCAGATAACCCAAGACACATGTTCATGACAGCTGTAAACAGGCTCTTTGTGACTGGATGTCAGAGAAAAATGTGATTCTTGTACCCAGGAACCCAAAAAAGCCTTTTCCTTAATTTTAGGAGTAAATAAATGTCGATGACACGTCGGTACAAAGAACTCCAGTCCAATCTGTCCCTCACTCAAGGTGAGAGACAAAATAACTGGAAGATGGGAATGTAAAATTAATGTTTCTTCAAAACAAAAGTACTAAGGTCAAACTTTGTTCAAAGGAAAAAGCTTTGAGAACAGCAGTGAAAGCAGCAGAGGTGCACTGATGATCGGTGTTCTTGAGAACAAAGCTATGAGTTGATTCTCTCAGCAAACATCTCGTACAGAGCCAAGGTAAACTGTCAAGCTTAACTCCCAACAGGCCACTTCCTCACCTCACTTCTCTTCTGAAGAAATTGGCTGACGGGCCGATTGATAGTCTTGACACATCTGCACGCTGGGGAAGTAGTCTCTGGATCAATGCTAAAAACATCCTCCCATCACACTGCAGATCAGAAACAGAGCAGAGATACACTGAGCACTTGAAAAACAATGAAATTATTGGTGAACACAAATTTAGTCCAGATTGCATTAATATTCACAGAAGGATCAGATGTTATTACAAAATAATGGAAGTCTAATAGAAGGCTTCTACAGTTGCTCTAACCTAAGAAACAAATTTGGGGAAACTGTTCAAAAACCAAACTGTTCAGCTACTCAGTCCCTGCAGGAAGTTGTGATGTTGCATTCCCAACAATTCTGCAAACTTCACCAATCATTGTAGCCTTCTGAGAAGTCCACCAATCGTAATGCATTCCAATGCGTAAACATGATACATGCATGTCTCAATGAACTAATTTTTTGAATGAATGACAAGAAAAGCTTTGTCATGCAGATGTTCACATAATGAAACAACTCTACATGTCAGTGCGACAGGAGAGTCGGTCATGTGAGAGCTAAAATAGACTCTGTAGCACGATATCCATTAAATGTGGGTTTAATAACACTGAACAACAGACTCTGACTGACATGAGGTGTCCATGTCTGTTTCCCTTTTTTGGCACATCTTTATTATTAAGCGTTTAGTCTGATGGTTTGGAGGCTTCAGACAAATGTGGCCTAAATACTGGTCATGCCAACATCTGAGTTGTAATCATCATCATCATCATCATCATACGAGATAAACAAAGCATAAATGATTGAGTACGGACTGACAGTCTGACTTTGGTCTGACTGGTTAACTGACTGTTCTGACACTTTCCGGCTCAGGCAGTGTCGGGGGACTAATGCTCTTAGGATCAATACTAAACACATTTTGTCCTCCCAAAATCACATCAGGGAGACGTGAAGTGCTGAAAAGGAAGGACATGCAACTTTGTTCCGCCTTTGTCCACAGACCCTTTCACAGACAGTCCTCACTGTCCTAATTTTGAGCAAGGGCATCTTATATTTATGTCCGTATTTGCAGAATAAAAATGTCAAAACACCAAACTGCTTGCGTGCACTATGTTTGAGCATTTTTTTTAGCTTTATTTGCTCCAGTAATGATTCTGTAAATCTGACAAAAACACTGGTCAGCTTTTAAAAAAAACCCTGGTAATGTTTTAGTTTTGATAAGTAAAGGCCACAGTTTGTCATTAAATTTGCACAAATCTGTCAGCTATTCAGTGTGTATGTGTATGAAAATTATAATAGAGTGAACTTTAGAAAAATTGGCAGCGTGTTGAACTCACAGGGACACTGCTGTCAGACAAGACCAGATGCTGAATTGGTGCTTATCAGAGGTAATAAAAGACTTGATGAAAAGTGACATTAAGCTTTATACTCCATCACCACAGTTAGAGCTGGCTTCATGCTAATTAATTAATTAGTCATTCAGTAACATTTAAACAAGAGAAAATACAGGAAAGCAGTCTAACAGATAATATTTACTTGACCTAGTCAGGGTTCTTTCAATGTCTGACAGTACCGTAATGACTTCAATTATCTATAAATATGTATAGAATGAAAACACCTACTTGGTTTGACACTGCTGGTTCAAGGCAATGCATGAATGCACGAGAACTGTGAAGGACCATGAAGTAAAGCAGCATTTTTCTTGTATAAATTACACAAAGTTCTACATTTAAAAAGGTAATTGGAGAGGGCACAGGTCGACACGTTTAATGCTGCATGCCACAGAGATTTCTGCACGAATTAAGTATCTTTCCTTCATCTTGCAGGAGTGTTTTTCCCTTAAAGGGATTGTTCACCCCCAAATAAAAAATGCATGTTTCTCCTCTTACCTGTCATGCTCTTTATCCATCTAGATAGTTTGAGTCTGAGTTGCTGTTTTTTGGTGATCTGCTTTCTCTTGACTATAATGGAATTAGATGGCACTTAATTGCGGTGCCAAAAAATACATTTGAAAAACTGCAGTGTCTCTTTCCAGAAATCATGATCCGGTTACTCAAGATAATCCACAGACCTTGTTGTGAGCATTTAGAAACAGTACTCTTCCTGCCAAACTATGACCATATCACCAGTCAGAAGGAAGTGTGCATCTACTCATGGGTGAAAGGTTACAGCTCAGATGAGAAATACGTCATTAATGTTTACATCCTTTGCTGCCACAAGCACGAACTTCTCGACCAATATGCACTAAAAGCATTCACAGATTTTTTGATGAAAGTTTTGCACTCAAAATCTCAAGTTATGAAGCAAGAGCTTCCCATTGTCATGACAAGAAATAGTTCTTGTTCCTTTTAAGACCAATCTCAGCCAGCTTGCTGCAGTTGATAACGAATAACACCACTTCCTACCTAGAAGCAATGCGTCTACATATACGAGTGATGTCGCAGTGGTGCACTTGAGATTCCTCTCTTTGTAGATGAGTAAATTAGGTCTGAGTAATTTATTCATAAGTAACATAATTTTCATAAATCAGCTTTGTTTCCATATAGCTGGAGGAGGAAAGTTAACTGACTTGTATCTCCCAAAAGTTCCCTTTTTTCCTTCCAAACACCATCCTTATTGAGGGAACCGGAAACACATCGGTTTTAATAAATAATAAATAGGTTGGAGGTGTGTGAAACTTAGCTGAAGTAGAGCCAGCCTGTTCACCTCCACTTAGGATGTGGTGTGAGCTTTGACAGATGTGCTCTTTAATGTTGCTGTAGTTACAAGTTGGGTATCAGAAAACAGTATTTGCCCAGACCATGGTACAGTATGACTAATTTTGATGCGAGATATCCTTAAAAGTACTGTGCTATTTATTCACACTGTCCAACTCTGGCAAACCACATAGAGCCTTTGGAGACTAAAGCTTTCATTCCACTGAGCTCGCCGTGTCTGCGACTTGGTTTTGTTCCATCCTCCACACGGCTTCATGCCTCACCAGCAGTGTTTCAGAAGAAGTGTTTTTCTGATTATGCTGATTGTTAGGTTGCCTAATTTTTTTGTTCTTTTGTCCTTTTCCTTTTTGTTTTTCTACCAAGTATGCTAAGTAGTTAAATAGTTTCTTTTTTGTCTGTTGAGATGAATCCGGCAACCACTTTTTATGTTCCGCCATCTTGCTATCGGCATGTTGTAGTGTCTGTCACTCAGTGTCTGCTGGTCATATCTAGAAGGAAACCCAAGATTTGTGAAACTCTTGTGAGAGTTTCTTACAGTTTCAGTTAAAATGATCACTCTCACAAGATTTTTGCGGGTCTGGAGTTCCCTTTGAGTCACATGTGTGCTGGTGCCTGCTGACAGTGACAGCGTG
Source organism: Lutjanus argentimaculatus (assembly GCA_034769285.1). Classification (NCBI taxonomy): domain Eukaryota; kingdom Metazoa; phylum Chordata; class Actinopteri; order Lutjaniformes; family Lutjanidae; genus Lutjanus; species Lutjanus argentimaculatus. The sequence goes on from JAWZSL010000004.1 coordinate 3,449,710, forward strand.
GACAGCAGCCCTCAGTAACTGATGAAGAAAACTCTTTGGATGGCAGTATTAATGTTTCTCATATTTCACAACATAGGCAAACACTTGTTGGGACAATACCCAGAAACAGACCAGATCAGCCGAGGACTGCACAGGTTCTTCCTGACTTCCTAGATATCCTTGTTAAAAGTTGCAGTGGCAGTATGTTTACTTCTGGTACCGCACAGGTTCTGCACAGGGTGTTTTATTTTGAAATCAACCAGATTCTTGATGACATTCGTGTGTCTGACTACCTGCCTGGCTGGCTGTGCAGCTTTGAACGGCATATGCAAAAAATAGACTCAATGCAGAGCAGAGTGGAGAGCTTCTGGTGGAAGCACAAGCATTGAGTAGAATACCAGCAATCAGCTCCAGGGGCCGCGGCGCAAGCATAATGCGATGCAGCTGTGCCAAGTGGACTCAAGCTGTAAAGGATATAATGTTTTTGATGTATCCCCAAAGACATAGTCAAACCAGTTTTATTTGTATAGAACAAAAACACAAATTTGCTTCACAGTCAGTACTGTATACAGCATCCTCCGTCCTTAGAGGCTCGGTTCAGTTAAGGAAAACTCCAGTGAGAAATATTAAAGAAATGTAAAAAATACATTGCAAAATCACTTTGACATAATTTTAAACTTTGAAACATGATTTTTGACTTCAAAAAGCAAAGATTTATTATAATTTTAGAGCAGCAATTCAGATTTCAGATCTCAGATTCTTTGAGTTGCATAAAAACTGAGCTATTTTGCTTTAATTTCATCTCCAATTCGCTTGGTCCTGCTCAGCGTGTTTTCTTCTGTCTCTTTTATTTTCTCTCTTTTCCTCCATTTCTCTCACGTTCGACCCCTGCTCCTTCTTTCCATTAGGTCTTTTATTCATTCTCTGCATCCCCCACATACCTTTCAGGGACGATCTACAGGTAAAGATGTGTTTGCAGCGGCAGCGATCCTGACAGCGCCCGGCTCTATCCTGAGACTCAACACAACTTTACTCTGAAATCCATCATGTCTCTTCCTGTGGGCTCAGCAAGGGGATGGATATTGCGGGCTGAAGGCTGTGTCAGTGGGGTGTCCTGGTGCTTCGGTTTGGGAATGATGTCATCATGTCTACCTTAATACCTGTGGAATCAAGGATCCATGTCAGACAGACTTCAACACAAATAAGCCCTCCATCTCATCCCTCTAACTGCTGAGATTATGTCTGACAATGGAGGGGCAAGAGGGCATGTTCCAATGCTTCAACTCAACACACACACACACAAACACACTCACAGCTGCTTCTTCAGTTCAGGAAAAGCTGAGCCGTGCAGCTTTGGGATTCAGGATGGGATGAGGATGGATTGATCACAATCTGCAGACGTGCGCTCTACGCAACATCAAGGAAAGAAATCATGTGAGACAAGAAGCAACTCATGCTTTTCTCCCTCTCTTCTTCTTCTTCTTTTTTCTTCACTTTTTTAACTAAATGATGGAATAATTTGTTTGTCATTCCCCTCCAAAATCACCCATCTGGCTTTAACAAAAAATCATGCCAGTATTTTTTGGTCTGCCACCTCCATGGACCCACTGTAAAACAAAAAATCATACCAGAATTTAGCTGATTTCTTCTCATTAACTTTATGTGTTGCTTCTGCTGGAATCACAAGCACGGTCAATAATGGCCACGTTCAGCTCCGGTGGCCACATCACAGCCAGACGCAGCCCTGCTTGGTGGTCATTATTAAAGGTGGGGAAGCTAACCAGATGTATATTTGGCAAACCAATGGTAAAATGGTAATTCAGTCTTATTACGTGTTATTATTATGTATTATGTGTGGTTTTTGTTTGCACACGTCATTTATACATCTGGTCTTAAGGTTTGTATAAAGAAAAACAATGGTTCAGACTGAAAAGATCGGTTGACCGGCAGATTTAGTCCACTTTGTATCACTGTAAAATACAAAGATATGGTTTTTGGTCCATATCGCCCAGCCCAAAACATCTGATTTCACCAGATTGCTCATCACTTTTTGGTTGTGTCTTGCAGCATGGATCAGTCTGTATTCCAAACTACTTTTACATTATGATAGTTTCATTGTTTTTCTTTCTCCCTCTTGAGAGATTCTTGGCGAAAGATATATGTTTGTATCTCTTTCCGTCTTCTTCGACCAATTCCACCTTTCTCTGTCCTAGTGAGAAGGATCCGGGGATGAATTTTCCCATGAGGAGGTAACTCACGGCCCCCTGTTTGGGATAAAACCACTTTGCAGTCACTTTCCAGTTCCCTGTGGTGCACCAGCAGGTCCCCCTTCTGCTGGGTCTGCAGGTACAGTACTTACACAGAGGGAAACAGCTCAAATGCATGAAGCAGAGCACACAGCAGGAGCAGCTGAATGCCATGAAAGGATTTTTTGTGTGATTTGGCATATGTGTGGGCACCAAAAAGAGAAACTGAATGTAATCAGAGGTAATTGTTGAAATGTAAGGGCTTGAGCACTCATTGATCTTAACTAACCAACAAATCTGATGTTCAAAGAAACAATGAGGGAGTAAAAAGCTCTAATGTTTAGTCCTGCCTCCTCTGAAGAAAGTGTTTGTAAAACTGTTTGGGTTTCTCCAATTTCATCTATTAATTTTGACTAAAGTGGCAGAATTTGGAGCTCTGTTTTTAGTTTAGGCTGACAAGACGTGCGTCCCTCGGTGCAGCTTTGATAAAAGAACTTCCCAACTGTAGCAATTATTCCCCTGAAGCACAACACAGCTTTCATCAAAAATGCAAATTGCTGCTGTGACAAATTTTGTGGTAGTCAGGGAACAGCTTTGGAAACCTTTCTTCTATTTTCATTGTTTCTCTATTTCTCTTCTTGATTAGGAACCTGTGTCAAAACACAACACAGCATATATCAGTGCAGTCCTCGATTACAGGTACATGTAATCAGAATGATTAATCTGTGCCAACGGGTTTTTTTTACAAACTATCAGTGGAACTTTGCTCCAATACTGGCCAATGGATGTGCAGCCTTCATCAGTCAAATCAAAGTAGTGCCTTATATTTGAGTAAAAATTAATTTTCTATAAATAACAGTTCCTAGCCAAACTATAGCTGGTGAAGCACCTACTGCAATACCACCACAACTGCTAGATGCAACCAGCTGAGATTTGCGAAGTTCCACCAATATTAAGGTGACTTCTACATACGTTGTGCCAAACTGAAACAAGATTTCAAACTAAAGCAGTTGTTGACCACTTTCGCCCCCTAGTGGCTGGTTAAGAAGAGTGAGACGTCAGCTGTCAATGGTCGTATAAATCAGGGGAGTCAAAAAAACAGAATTACTGTCTCACAGTTGTTTGTCTCCACCAACCACTCAAGTTACAGTTTACATCCACATCTGTCCAGACTCATGTCCAGACCATTTGGATATCAAATGTCATCACCTCATCATTTTATCCTATAATATATTTGCGTGAAATTTTGTTACAATTAGCGCATGAATTCTTGAGTTATAGACAAAAAATTATTTAGTGGGGTCACCATCACCTTTGACCATTAAAATCTTAATCAGTTAATTAGGTAGTTTAGAGATACTACGCGTGCAGAAGTGGTGTGAGTGACCTAATAATTTTCTTTCCCCTAAAGCTAACGTTAGCAGCTGAAGCTACAATGCCTGTGTGTCTTCGTACCATGATGTAGTCACACTAGCAATGGGTCTTAAAGGGACCAGGAGTTGCTGGATAAAACACTTTAGGAGAGATAACGTTACACAGGACAGAGATGTTGATGTGAGATGAGAGATGTAGTTCACTGAGTGGTTTAGCACAAAACTAAACTGAACTACGACAAACCTACAACAACTTGCAACAATCTTGTAAAATTATCTTTCAAATTGACAAACATCACGGGTGTAATTTGTGACACAATTCACACAGGCACAAAAAAATATGTCTCTCACCATTGACTACCTTTTATCCTAATAAGCACAAGGGAAAAAAAGGGGAGAGACTTTGCCTCTCTGTTGCAATTTCAATATTTCAATGTTGCCTCTCTGTGTATTTTAGCCTTTTGTTTGCTTGTGATGCAGTATCAAAGTTTCTTTGAGCTTCTCCCAAAGTGCAGCAAAAGTACATATACAACACATAGCACAACACACCAATAAAAACATGGGCAGGTAGCAGGAAAAAGGTTATATAAATAATACTAGAGAGCAAATATGAGATAGAAAGTGTTGCTTGACGCAGTAGTTCTGTGTTCAACGCCTGTACAGCTCATATGTTCTGTTCTGGCCCCTCGGGACCCTGAATCGACTGCCAGATGGGAGCAGGTCAAACTCTCTGTACAGCACTGCACTGCAAAGTTGTTTTCGTGACTTGTCAATCACCTTTCCTGCGATGTTAACAAAAAGAAGGCAGAAGAAGTCCTTGCTTTGCTCCTGACAGATGGGGCCGACTCACATATTACAGGCTGATAAACACAACACGTACAGTACAGGATGTCACGGGAAGCGCAGGAAGGTTAAGACAGTCTGACAAGCTTCTCTGTACGGACGGATAACATCTCGCTCAACATGGAGTCAGTCATAACCAGGTTAAATCAGATAACACTGAATGCTAATGAGTCACACTCTGCACCTTTGCTGGTGTCTCATTCTCTCTCATTCATTATGTAACCACATCAGCTCTGTTCATCACCGCTTCATCTGAGCCGTGCTGACATAACCTCACCTCATTAAAGGGATAGTTGGGATTATTTGAAGTGAGGTTGTATGAAGTTCTAATCTACAGTCAGAACACGCTGTATTTAGAATATTTTCACTGCTCTACCTTGCTGTCACACAGTCTTTATCAACAAGAAGCTGCTATCATGTAAACAAGGCTGGGTAGTAACAGACTGCATGTAATCTGGATCATGTATTCAGGTAACAAAAAATAATTAACTATAATCAGCCCAGATTAATTTGAAACATCTGTAATTATACTTAATTATCAAGATTTACTTCATTACTGTTTTGATTACACATTTAAAATACAGCAATTAAGAAAGTTTTTTAATTAAATTGATTGCCAGTTATTTTCAATTAATTGTTTTGATTTTTTTAAAAGAAAAAATGTGAATTCTCTGATTTCACCTTTTCAAATGTGAATATTTTTTGGCTTCTTTAGTCCTTGAGAGTAGACCGAATATGATGACATCATCTTGGTCATTTTATTTAATAATTTTTCACTATTTTCTGACAATTTACAGATCAAACTAATTGATTAATTGAAAACATAATTGACAGATTACTCAGTATTGAAAATAATTTTAGTTGCAGCCCTAATAACTCCTGAAAATCATATCTGACATACAAGCTTAAGTCCTCCACAAAAAAGAACCCGATGCAAATATTCCTGTTTTTTTTTTTTTTTTTTTTTTTTTTTGGCACTGAAAATGTTTTGATGAGTTTAAAAGGAAAAATAATATTTGTGTGTGTAGTTTTTAGCATAAGGTGCAATATTTCCAATATCTGTTATCCAAAAGTATTAATATTAGATCACTTGTGTTGGTAATCCAGTAGATTACATTACTAAAAATTTGCCATGTAATTCTTAATTTGTAACTTTCAAAGTTTACTTTCAGAGTAATCTGAACCCTGTACGTAAGCCAAATATCTTTCTAATTTTACCTCACAGATGGTGGGAGTTGCTCGTCTGCTGCTTCACAGTCAGTTAGTTAGTTTGTGTTATTGTGTGACTTAAGTGATTCCAAACTGTCCTTTTAAGACACTAAACTCACACAATAACAACAGATTGGTGTAGCAAAAGACCTGCGACTTCTGTTTTCTACAAGGTTAAACAACTGATTTCGCCAGTGGAGTTTGGTTGGTTTGGAGAGAGCGATATTTGCTTTATATAACGGCATGTTTCTGTCAGAAAAGGCTGCCAGACAGCAAGTTAGAGCAGTGGAAATATTCTAAATATAGCACACAATGAAACTGATATAAAATTTAGGTCCCTTTTTTAAGTGTCCAAAATATGTTTTGTTGCCGACCGTGTCCACAGCATACATTGCTTAGCTTCTGTACTAGTATATCCTCAATCATCTGCTGTAGTTAATACACTGACTATTGATAGGTACCTCACACAACCTGGCTTCAAATAATACAAACTATCTTTTTAAACAAAGATGGAAAAAACACAACACAATCATGAGGAAAATGGCTTTTTGTATTATTACACAGCTTTCTGGCCTCTGTTTTCCTCTAAGCATGATCACTACTTTAATCTGTGCATTCTGTGGTGATAATTAATGTAAAATACTTACAGCCTTGTTAGTTGTCATGGCAGCACTTTTGTGCCCAGGGGGCTGATTTATATAAAAACAGCTTTGTTGATGGAATTTCTTTTTTTAGTTGATTTAACCATAAAGCCCTTCACAAAGCCTTTGTGTGAATATATGGATTAAGGCTCAAGAGGTACAAACACCACGGTCAGGTCTCAATGCTCTTTCAGTTTGGCAGGCAAAGTGAAGGTAAAAGACATTATTTGAGAGAACTATTAAAACGTTTTCCAAAAAAAGCCAAAATAAACATAATTTTTTTTTTTTTTAAATATATACACAATTTAAATAGAAAAACAAATTAAATTGCCGCAACATCAGTTAGAAGATACAGATGAACATAGGTTTTCTTTTTGATGCTACACTGACCTGTAATAGGAGTAAATGTGCCTGTTCTAGTACTATGTACTTTTGGTGTCCTGTCCAGACTCATTAAACAGCGTATCGCTGGTCTCAGAGCCTCCTGCCACTTCAACATGTCAAGAAATACAAAGCTTGACAGGCCTTGGGTTTCCTAAGCTATGATTGGACAGTTGCTGTTCACAGGAGGGGCTTAGCAAAGAGTCATTTGCGGAGCAGGATAATCTGTGCTCCTTCCAGCAGTTTATCAGTGTTTATGGTAGAAAGACAGTCCTGTAAAAGTACATTTATCAGTTCATGAAAACTTTACCAAAAGTTTCTGACCCCATTTTCTGCCCATTATTGAAATTAAGTTTGGCCACCTCTGGGCACTTCCACTCCTCCCACAACCATGCCAGTGTAGGTTGGGGTTAATGTCTTAAACTTACAAGCAAACTCCTTGTTTAGTGAGTCCAGCTCCTTATTATCTGCTTACACCATTACTTCGGTGTATACAGGATGACCTCAGGACAGGAGACGGAGTGAGTGCATTAGCGTGAAGGGAGCTGGAGACCAGACTCACTCCAGCACTCAGAGTCTGCTGCAGCGATTCCTCAGCTGAGGGGTCAGGACCCAGGATGGCTCTGAGGACGGACACCAACGGGTCTTCTTATAACAAAAGCAGTTTTTGTAATGAGCTCCATTCCCAGGGACCCACCATGGGCTGAAAATCCCTGCTATCCTGTGAGACTGGATTCAAAATGTAAAGGCTTCAGGAGCTAATTACCAGCTCACAAAAAGGAGTTCAGGGACGTCCAGGGGTCTGTAAGGGGTTTCCACGGGTGCTTAGCTAATGGTGGAGCGGTTTAATTTCATTATTATTTCATCTGCTAAAACCAAGAGTGAAAGAAAGAGTTATTGTCCTCAGTGCTGCTGGCAAGTTGTGTCTTGTTCAAGGGCACTTGAACAAAACAGATGCTTTTGTTACACAATCTCTCCAAAATAGTCAAACGCAACTCAAGCAACCTAGATTCATCATTTCTGTGAGTTCAGGGAAATGTGAAATCATTATCAAAAGACATATCAATAAGAGGTTTTCATTTATTTGCAAGTTTTTACCTTCACATTTACAAAGAATATGCAAATGTAACAGTGGAACTTGATTCTGCATTGATGATTTATTCACGCACCCACAGCTCCATATTGTATGTCCAGAAGGCAGTATACACGCAATCCATGCATTTAGAGCAGACTAGCTATAACAAGGTACAAGTGGCAAATATAGTGAAGTAAATAATAGATCACTAGCTCAAAAATATGGCTTAAGTTAGCTGCAATAGCCTCACCCTCCACACTTTCATCAGCAGTTTCTGAGGGAGAGAAGTTACAAAATGACTGTCTGGACATTTGGGATAATAAATCAGCTAATTGGCCAATATGTTTGCCATTAAGGATAGGTGCTGCACAGTGATTTAGTAGGTTAGTTAGCTTATGAGGGTTCATGGGTATCCATGTTAATGTGTACTTTCAGACATATTTCAATTTGAAGACCCATGCTCTAGAGAATGTCCCTCTGCTTTCACCCAAATTCAGCTGAACATGATTTGGACTGTTAAGATTAGTCTGTAGTGTGTGTTTCCCCCTATCTAGACTGCAAACATCATGTCAGCATGATGCTTGCTAGCATCATGAAGCATTAATATCCGTTCCGCATTGTCGCATTTCAAAGTGTCAGCAGCAAATGATTAGCCAAGCTTTCTGTGCAGAGTGCAGTTTTTCTTTGATATGTGTGAATATTCCTGATCTATTTCTCCATCGACACAATGCATACTATAATGATGGTATGATAAGTGTAGCAGTGTATGTGTGTGTGATTGAGCAAAAGAGAGAGTGCCCTGGCTGGGCTCAGAGCAGACAGGTGTTGGCGACTGGGACAGAGGGATTTAAGTTTAGCAGTGAAGTTGTCTAGTGGCAGTAAATGTACAGTGAAGGATAAAGTTTCACCATGAATTAACACAGAAGATATTCTACAGCTTATTATGTCTTGTTTTCAAGCTCCTGGATAAAGTGAAGTCTGTTGGATTACACTCTGATCTGCCTAGGTTGCAAAATGTACATAAATATATATATTCAGTGCCATTTTATTGGGCATCAACCTCTCATTTATGTGCATATTTTTGAAAACTTAAAATTCTGTTGTGTAAGATGTGTTAATGAAAAACTCATCTGACTTGCTTGCAGTCAAGACAGGGTTGCTTTGTGTTTAATGTATTATACAAAATTGTGCATATATAACTGTGAGGCACCTTAGACAGCATTAAATTATATATAATAAACTCATAGTTTTGAGTCTGCATGCCAAAGCATATTGCGTAACTGGATCATGATTTCTTCAGGTTGGTATCCACTGACCCATTTTATCTGCCTGTGACTCATGTCTGGGTACCACAACAGTCACTGAAGCACTCGGCCCCAGCCCCTCTCCTGCCTCCATCCTCTGATCCACCCCCCTCTCATTTCCCACATTCCTCCGAGGTGACGTCTCCTGCTGTTGTGCAACATCCATCGCCCCGTGGAGAGGCCAGCACACCGCGGGGTCCTGACAGGTAACTCCCTGGACGACCATTTGCCTCCGCTGGCAAACATTAATCCCACACTCTGCTCGTAAAAAAAAAAAAAAAAAGCTCCTTGGTATGGAAGCCATTACACATAGAGGAGCCTGGAAGAGAGATTGAGTTAGGAGGGAAGAAAAGAGTGGAAAACAATGAGAGAAGACCATGTTAGATGGAAAATAAGAGGCTTTAGGTGACCAAAAACCTTTCTTTTAATTATTAAAAATCACCTTGTGAAGACTGTTTTAAATGTTTTAAAAGGTTTGTAGTCGACTCTGTTGTGGTGAGTGGCAGCTATGGTCAGTTAGTAATTCAAACACACTGAGACAAAGCCATTGTTTAAAGATGACATATATTACCCTCGCCTTGTTAGTCCAAAAGCCGAAAAGCTAACTTAAGGTAAAGCTATTTATTTACCAGTATGTCTCCTTTTGGCAGCAGTGTGATACCATTGTTCCAACAGCCCATTATTCCACAACCCCAGTGGCCATTGCCCTGAAGGTGCATTGTTCCGAAAATACACATACATACAAGCAGTTGCTAACCCTGTTATATATATTTTTATTAGAAGCATTTGTGCAAAAAGCTTGAAATTAAGGAACTGATTTGAGTTTTACAAAAACTCAAAGAAAAAAGGGAAAAGGAGGAAAAAGAGGAGGAGGATCCATCTAACCATCCATTCACCTGCACGCCCAATACTACTTGTAATTCTTGAGTATGCATTCTTGTATTCATTTTGTGTGTTGTTTGAGAAAAGATAGAAAGCTAGGTCATTCTTAGTGAAGAGCATCAGTTAGCTCTGTGATCAACTTCTCTGAAGGGGCTTCAGCTTTTTTCCAGAATTTATGTATGTTTTGTTTTTTGTTTTTTTTTTTTGTTTTTTTGTCGCTATTGGCTCATAGGAGACAAAGTGTTGTTGCGAGGTAGTCTGTCTTCTTAAGGACCGATATCATCAATATAATCACATTAGGATCTGGCTCCAGAGGGATTTCAGTATATTGGAGAAGGTTTGAATATTTTGGACCAAAGACTTTCTAGCTGGGGTATAGTACAAAACCATGGATTAAATTTTTTGGAACTGACATTTGTTACACAGAGGGGAATCATGACTGAACTAATAACTGTAGGGAGAGTGTGTATTTTTGGAGCAGTGGGCCTTCAGAGCAATTAGGTGTCTTCGGGATAACAGGCTGTCAGTACAATGGACCATTTTTCTGACTATTGTGCTTTTGGAATAATGGCCAGGTCCGTTGTGGGAGAGAGTTCACTGATATGACATTGGAACCAAAACAAAGATGGCAGAGCACCTAAAGCTGCGCAACATGTTGTCCCATGTACAGACTGAAAATGTCCTTGATTAACCAAGTCAAGTTTTTATTTGCAAAAGTGGTTAAATTGCTCTGAAACACAGTTTTTTTTTAAATGTAAGATCAGTCAAATCAAAGAACTCTTGAGTAGATAAAAGCTCTGTATCACCATGATTTTTCTAAGTACATCTATTTTCAATTTAGATAAAACTTGAGGCAACCAGAATGCAGCATGCCAAACCCTTAAAATCATTGAATCTCAGTGATAAATAACTGCTAATGAGACATCTTGAATGTTTACTGTCTCTGAATATGGCATGTCCTGTAACATGGATGTAAACTGGTGCAAACTGAAAGAAATACAAGAAAGCAATATTTCATTGGCTCACAGTCCACAGCTCTATTTTCAGAGCGCTCGTCATTGCCGTGTGCACTTGTGCCCCTGTTGCCTTAAGGCATGCTGAGTATCTGAATGTTTTCTGAGCCACAAGGTCAGACAGACAGTGGCAGCGTTAAGACAGCTCACACACACAACAGGGATGAGAGAGTCTTACATTATTCAAGAGTAGACAAAACCCAGACCTGGTAACTTTTCAAAGTGTAAAAGAGAAGGCTTCTCTGTCAGCAGAGTCCCCTGGGTCCACCGACGCCAACCTCTTCACATTCTGACCATTCAGGCTGAATTTCCTGTTGGAAAGAACAACACTGGTCCTGTGTGAGAGGACAGACAACACACAAAAACACCTCCAAACAGAACGGGCAAGGACAGACACACAGCGTGGAAGGCTGGGGTTTTACTATGACAGGTATGTAATGGACACCACCGCAGGATTTGAGTTTAGCATCAAATCTAATTGAACCAAAAGTTCCAGTTTGGATTCAAATGAAATTTGCTCTCTCAGAATCAGGAACATTATATGGTCACAGCTGGTTCTTTACCAATGTCCAGGTCCCTTACCAACTCCTCAAATAAAATGTTTGTAAAACGTTTGACGTAAATTGTCCTCCTGGGATATTAAATTTGAATATTATTTTGTATGATATCATCAAGAAAGCCTGTCCTTGAATGGACAGCTGGAATATCATCATCATTAGTTTTCCAAGGGAGTATTCATGAGTATTAAACAAATGCAGCAGCCAGAAATATGACCTTTAAACTTGAATTAGGTCTTGTTATTGATCAGAAACAGCAGCCAAACAGAAATGCCAAACACGAAGCATTCTTGGTAATTTTTCCAATGAAAAACATGAACAGCCTACCAAGGAAAACATGTAGGCTATCTGAAATTATAGGACTATTTATCTTAAGGAAATGCGCTTCAGTGATCTGAAAGTTAGTGTGAGCCCTGGTGGCTCCAGTTTCTTCACAGCAGGTTGCAGTGAGGTTGCAGTGAGTCATAGTGCGCATGAGGCCATCAAATCTTGGACTGCATGTGGACGGACCGGGCTGAATCCCTGCTTAACAACATATGTTGGTAAGAAAAAGAAAAGGAATCAGCCTGGTCTTTAATGACTAGCAGAAAGGATCAGTCTTGCCAGGTCTTTAACGGGTCTGGGGTCTGAATCTTTGGTGTTAACTCGTCTTAAAATACACACTGCTTAAGAACACCTTAGTGCCTCCCGCCCCCGTGGTAAGAAACACTGGCATGGACTGCTGCATCTGAATTCCATCTGTATTTGTGACCACATCCATAGCGGCTAGAATATCAGTTTATTCCATGTAGAAATTCTATGTTGAATAAAATAAACTGTCAGTTATACTGTACATTTTCTCTGCTGCTGAGGAGCGGGTTACATCGGGTCATTTTGCCTCAAGGAGCCCAAAATAAACCCAGTGTCCCTTGATGGTATAACTGCTGCTTCAGAGGTTTTTTTTTTTTTTTTACAATACAGGATAGCATTCTAGGTCAGTCTTTGAATTATAAACTAGTTCTGGCAGGACACACTGCTACATTTACAAACATTCATCATTATGAGCGGTTCACTGAGCCTCAATTTCAGTCAAGTATCTCAGTGTACTTTGGCATGATGTGCATTGCAATGCTGATGCAGGTTGTCTCCTCAAATTAAAACTGCAGCATCCCTATTGCTTTGCAAAGGTTAAACAATAAGCTCAGTGCTGCTTGTTGTCAGGAAAGATTTGCTTTGGGAGCTTATTGCCCTGAAGGGAGGAGAAGTGGAGGTTCTTCATTTGGTATTTTGGAGCTGAGGAATGACATCGCAACTTTGGATACACTGAACTTGGCGTCCAGTTCGAGGCCCTGAGGCATTAACTCTAACACTGGGCTGAAACAACAATCTGTCAGAAAAGACTGGAGTGAGGTGGCGGGATCTTATACTGCAGGGTTGAATAGTTGATGGGTCTCAGGTGGGCAGCAGGGAGCAGGTGAGCTGAATAAAGAAGCCAATCAGGAAAGAGAGAGGATGAGGCAATCACCACGCCCACAACACAGATTCAGGCTCAATTCCACACACTCCCCCTACCCAACCTCACCCCGTTTTGCATGTTCGTGTGGAGGGTCTGCCATACTGAGGGTACATCCTAATTCACTTAAATTGCATTTCCTTTTCTTGCATCTCATTCCCTCCCATCGTGGATTTATGGAGAGATGCATGGAAACCATGCAAGGAGAGAGGACATGAGGAAATCTGTTTTAAGAGACATTAGATGTCTTTTCCTCTGAAGCTTCACATGAAGCTACATCAGTTTCTGATGATGGCGCAGCTGATCACAGCTGGATCAGCTGTCAGTCGGATTTAACAGCTGTACAGACTTCTGATGGAGTTTGTGTCTGTGCACATGTGCTCTGTGTTAATACCGATAAAGTCTCACAGTTACTATCAGCAGCAGAGCAGCAGCCTACAAATTGGTACCATCAGTAAAGGTACTGGGAACATGGAAGATAACACTGCAGCCAGGTCATTGGAAAAAATAAGGACTGAGAGTGGCCCGGAAATAGATTCCTGTGGGACCTGAATATTATAATGGCGCTATCAGATGTCCATCAATTAATGCTAAACTGTAGCTTAAACTGAGCAGTATCTGTGGTGAGCTCACAATCCAGTTTTACAATTCAGTTTTACACACATTGTCAACAAGTATGGTACAGTTGATTGTTTGACATTTTGCTTCTGGGAAATGGATGCAACAGAGAAAAGTTCTTTTGGCATTTTATCTTTGGCAGAGCTGGGGTATATAAATTTGAAGAGTGTTACACATCTATTATATTAGTTGTTAGAACATCCTCTGTTCTGAGTTCCCTCAAAGGCGACCACATTCAAGACAGTTTGTAATTGAGCAATGTGCACATTTGTTCACAAAGTGCAGCATTATGTACTTTGCCTCTGTGAGTGAATCCTCTAATTACAGTGATTCCAATGAATGCTGTCCTAACTGTTGATGTGACTCTAGCTCTAACAGGGCACGTGACTATGGGGGCAAAGCTGCAAGAGCGCTGCAAGAAAAGATGTCTTCAGAGGCCATGTTAGGCCAAATTTAGAGGTCATGCACGTGGTATTTCTGAACGTGAAAGTGTAATTGTTGCCCTTCATGCTACATACCAATATTACCAGGACATTTGACGGAAACAGATTGATGCCAGAGGTTAATGTCAGCAGCACCTGCAGCGCCGCGGGAGCACAGCGACTAATAAACATTGCTCCAACATTGTCTGTTTTCTCAGCACCTCCACTTCGAGGTTCTTCATTAGCTCTTGGCAGTGCTGTAGCAGTCTGAGGCTCACATACACCACTTTTTTTCTATTTACATGCCAGTTTCAATGAATAGTAATGAGCATTGTTGTTGTTGCTCTGTTTGCTGATGACCTTCTCAGTCTCTCCTGGCACAGATATTATTCTGTCTTGCAGAAATAAATTGCGTTGGTACACACAGGCCATCAGCAGTTTTAATGCATGCTTAATAGGCCTTCCCCGTGTTTGACATCCACTGCTGCTTTCCGTCATCTCCCCGTTACAACATGGCTGTGATGACTGATATACATTATATATACATTAAGGAGATAAGTGCTGTTTGCTGAGTGCACAATGTGAGACACTCTAAACAAACGCTCAAGGTGACCCTGTTCATATGCTCGTCAATAACAGCATATGGGCCACATATCTGCACTGTCTCCAATCCAGCTTGAGAATGAGCTCATGGTTTACAGAGGACACTTATTGTTCCTCTCAGCTGACGAGGATCAATCAATCAGGGCCTGAGATGGTGAGAATTTTTAGAGTGTGAAACATCAAACAAGTGTGCAAATAGCACATTTAGTGTATAGAATTTGCCTCTGTATTGAGAAATAAATGTGCACAAAGTACTGCTATAGTAAAAGATCATTCATATCTTTTTGTATAGTTGTACAACATATATTGCAATAATAATGTGCAAAATCACTCATGGTACATCTGGACTTGGTGCACAATTTTTTGAACCACTGTCCTACATCATGAGACTGTGCCTGGACAGGTTGAGGCTCCCCCTGTTGGGATGTACTTGCTGTGATGGTTGCAGTAATTTATAATTAACCCCATCTGTGTTATACTGATCGTGAAATTGCTGAAATATATGATGAAGAAGGGTGTCTTGCTTGAAACATCTGTGTGGCGATATTAAAAAGACAAACTGGAGGGATGCCCTAGTCTTTCATTTTTCCATCATTGTTTGTACATTTTGCAGAGGGAATTGAAGGAGGTACTAATGCTCAGATTACATTTTAAATGTCTCTGTGAGATGTAAAATTTGTTATTTGCTTTTGCAGATGTTGACATACAGTCCAAACTATATGGCTGGGTGACTGCAGGAGTGGACACATCTGCCTATGCAGACGCCCAAAACAGATTTAACAAAACTGCACTCATTTCCACTGTCCCTATTAATTTTGGATTACATCAGAGCCTTAGCACAGTCAGCCTCAGTCTTTATGAAATACTGGCAATTTAATAATTTTATTTATCATTGGCTTACATTAAGATTACACAACAGAAAACAGGACACTTATATTATCTGAAAACTGATCACTCAAGTCAGACAAATTATTTTTAGCTATAAAAATGAAGAAAAGATACTGAAGCATAATAATGTCAACACTTCTCTGTGACAGGCACCAAGCTGACTAAAGAGGAAGTCACTTGCAATCCAGTCAGTGTGACAAAAAGCAAAGTCGCTGTCGGTGTCTGATAACAAGCACCAAAAGATGTGTTGCTGTTTTTATTTTGTTACGTCTCACTGTTAGAGATCACTTAATGTCATGCCTAATTTGTTAGAATTTTCAGTTTCAGAAGTGACAGCAAATAACCAGCACATTTTTCTTTTTTTTTTCCACCCCACAACTCAAAAATGACTGAAGCCCTGCTGGTGTTAGATTCAATTTGTTCGGCTGCTTGCACGGGCCAAAATTATGCCTGTAATCAGTCAGTTCACATGTAGTTTGGATTATGAACAGGGCCGTCCTGCTGGACTTCAAATGAACATTTACAAATACTGTTTTGATCTGAAAATTGTTTGGGGTGGTGTTAGATTTGGAGAAAAATTTAAAATGGTCAAATGAATATTTTTACACATTTTGACCTTCAAAGGGTTCAGTCAGTTCACTGGTTTCAAAAAGATGTCAGATTTTATGTAGTCTTATGGCAAAAATGACCCTACTTATGCTTCATTACCTCAATAAAAAGCTTCCAAATGAGTTTATGGTCTCAATTGCTACTTTCAAGTTTTCTACAATACAACAGGATGTTCAATTTTGGAAATTATGGTTCCATTTAGAGTAAAGTACCGTGCGATTGACAGTTCATTCTCAGTGAGTCCGTCCAGCCCAATGCACCAGGCTCACAAAACTCCAATCAAACTGTCAAACTAGACAGTGCTGCAAATTCTATCCAAAAAAATTGCTGTTCAGGTTTGAGGATGTGTTGGAATCATCACCAGTCTGCAGCTCGACACAGCTTTTTGAACACTTCCAGTTGAGCAAGAGAGTGAAACATTTAGCAGCTAAAAAGCAAGATCTTCAGGAGTCGGTGGTGCTATAAGAGGAGTGGATATTGGACTGCATCAGGTGGAAATACAACTGTGATGGGATGATTATGTTTCACTGTGTCTGCTGGATGTGTGAAATGTGAGCTAACATGCTAACTGTAGCCAACTTTTTAAGCTTGAGTAGCAGTAAAAAATGTCTTTTTAATACTTTTAAATCACACCCTCAGTCACTTTGTGCACCTACTTAACAACATATGCAAAAAAAATATATTTTTGCATTTTTACATCAAAGTCATGGAATATTTGTTCTTTTTTTTCTTCCTGTAAAACAAAATATAACATGTACTCAGGCTTAAGTTAGTACTAACCAGTATCAACCAATCATATCATATATCCAAGCAATCAGTCTTCAACTTTTAGTGGTGCAGAGCTAAAGCTATTACTCGTGAGGCATTTTACAGTGAACTGTTTCAACAATAGGCTTCATGGAGCATATGATGGGCCAGGCCTCACTGATTAATGTTCCTGTACAAAAACATAAGTTAATGACTCTTCACTGTTTTGGGTGAAACTGGATCATATTTTATGGAGAAAATGTGTTGTGGTTTTCCCTCTGATGCCCTCCAGCTGCTCAGCTTCAATTCTGGGTCAAAGTTTCTGCTAACTGTTAGCCGCCATTAGCTGGTAACAGAACGAGGCTCAGCAGCCTCCAGACCCACAGCAGTTTCCTGAACATCCTGACTGGTTTGCTTTTGCCAAAGCAGCTAACCCTAACTGCCATTAGCTTGGTTTGTCATGCAGGTAAGATAGCTATAGCTCAGATCGCTCAGACCCGGGGTGCCAGGATCTTAACCTGGCAAGCAAACCACCTTTGTACTGTATTCCCTGTCGTCTAACCTCCTGTCAGTCTCAGGTGGTGTTCAGTTCCAGTCTCGCTGTGTTCACAGTCCCTAACTGACTGCCTGTTTTTACAGGAAGCCTGTAAATATGCAGAAACAAAAGGCAAATAATCAATTAACACAGCCATAGTAAAAGTCTTAACTGGAAATTGAAAATTATATTAGTAAATCTCTCTAAATCCCCAGTTTTCTTTACAAGTCATTTATCTCTGTAGTGTTTTTACGGTGGTGGTGGGGTGAAGGTTGAGAGGGTGGTGTGTTGCATGTTTAGCATAAACAGAAAACACTTACGCTCTGAGAAAAAAAAAAAAACATGTCCTCTGGGAATTCAGCAGGTAAATGTCAGAACCAAGCAGCAGCAGAGAGCTCATTTTCTGGGAATCTGGGGGAAACTCCAGCGCTGTGGCCCAGTTGTGTTCTACTGCACTAATTATACCCATATTTTGTTTATGTTGTATGTACACACTGTGGCAAATTTAAATATACTTTATCTACAATCACTCACTTTTGTGATTGATAAATGTGGTTTTTAAGTACCACATTCCCAGTTTATTCTCGTGGGTGTACTGTGATGATTGTTAAACCCATGACAGGACTGGCTTTATTTTATCACTACTGGAAGTTTGTTCCACTCTGCCACTTACAGTGACCAGACGAGTCTGGGTGAAATTTAGAACAAGGGAGTTGGGGAAGGATTAATTTATTTAAATTGAATAACTTAGAATCGCATAGACCGTAACCCTGATAATTTGTGATAATATTATGATTAAGATTAAGATTAAGATCAACAGATTCTGTGGTTGATATGAGGCACAGTGGCTGAGTTTACAAGACGCATTAACCATTATGCACAGATGTTACAGTCATTTAGATATTTTTATTACAAATTCCTCCTTACAGTGGCGGCTGCATTCTGTCATCTGGTTTAATTAAAACAGATCGATTGACTCAACAATCCATTATTAATGATAGACTAACAGTGCAATACACAAGTGAAAACACATCAGTAATACATTTTATAGCAGGAAATATAGGCTTCATTATTTGAGAATATTTGCATGAATTCATACAGTATATTATTCATATTATCTATTACTATAACGGTTAATTTTCAGGATAATCAGGACATATTCAAGACGTCACCCTACATGACATCAATGAGGCGACTCACAACACGAAAGTCACATGATGAAAGTCATGTGATGTACATGGGACACAAACCTCTGCCTTCTGGGTCAAAGTCCTCAGTCAAAGTCAAAGTCCTTAGTCCACCTCCTGCCTGGTCATTCTTCCTCTTTATACTACGGATGAGCTTACAGTCAAGTCACTTAAAAGCGTGATGCATCTCTTTCAGCTGCTAACAGATACCATGCATGTCTGTATGAGTTGCCAAAGGCTGGTGACAAAGTTAGGGAGTTGGGAATGAAGTTACAGAAATTGTCAGAAACGACAAAAAGCCCTCACACACCTCACTGAAGGGAAAACTTCCTCAGCAATGTGGCAAATGTAGAAATCACTGCAGATAGACCTACATGAGCATTTTAGCACATGGCCAGGCCCGACATGGAAAATCTTGGTCGTGTTTGATTTGTGTCACTTATGCTCAGGCCGCACAGCCGTACCTCGTACCTGTGAGTAACGGCTACTTCACTGAGCTGCTGTGGCTTGTACATCGTGGTGTCCACACAGACTGCTGCAGGGCTGCTGCTGCCAGCCTATTCTTTCTACTGTGAGTTTGCAGAGGAGTTTTAAAGTGAGTTGTAACAAAGAAAGCAGTGTGATTTTTTTTTCTCTTCAGCCAGAGACAGACAGAGAGTGAGGCAGAGAAAACTGATTTTTTCATGTAAGTGACATATTCTACACATATAGACACTGAAACTGAATATATTATTTCCACTTTGTCTTATTCTATGACTGATTAAGGTAGATGCAACCTTTTTTTAACTTTACCAAAATACAGTTACCCTAACTTTAACCCATCATGACATCATCCTTAATTTTAGAGCCTTATTGTGCACTGCTGTACTGTTCATTAACTAGACCAGGGTTTTGGGTAGGCGAGGCCCCTTGTTCAGTAATGTTTGCTGAGTTTCTGACACAAAATTAAAATAAAAACTTGCGTATCCTTGTGCATTTCTAAGTGGATATATGAATCCCAGGAGCTTTCTTTGTGGATATACGGTATACAGATGCACATCCTGTAGACTACACCGTTGAAATGAGCACACAATCTCAACAGTGTCAGACAGAGGATGAACCGAGGAGCTGCAAAAAGCTGGAGTCTCAGAATGAAAATGTAGAGCTGAAAATGAGCATGACAGGCCCTCTTTAATGTGATAGCAGCTGTAAATCAGTTCCTGTCGATCTAAAATTCAATATGTGTGATTCTTACAGTATCTGTTTCTCACAGCTGCAAAATAAAAAGCTTCAGTTCATTAAAATCTCTGCAGCCATCTGAAAGCAGCAGGACACATATGAAGATAAGTCAGCAGTCTCAAAATTTGAGAAGTGCCGCGCTAGAGTGCAGTGTCAGTACCCACGGCCGTCTATGTCTGCCTCAGTTAAACCAGTTTTACGCAATCAACTCCTTTTACAATAAAACGCTTTGTAAATATGTTCAGAAGAGTCCTGGATACAGTTTATTATGTTCTTTTGTGTTACATGTTTTGTGTGTGTGTAGCTGTGTATGCATGTTTATGTACACTGGCATTAATGACAGGGTTTGTTTGCGAGGTTTTCTTGGCTTTGCATATGGACCCAATCTGAGCAGAGACATTTTATGGCTGGCATGCTTTGTTTAGCATTCTCTTTGGACACCCGCTGCGCCGACGGTTGCTTGTTTGTCAAACAGCGAGCGCTAATTGCAACCTGACAAATACAAAAACAAACCACAGACAGACACGCAGAAAAAGTTCAAACAGTCCACAGAGAGCCGCATATTTCATCAGCTGCTGGTAACAAACGGTGGGTGGTCAGGGGAAGGAGCATCCTGCACAGATAGGTTGTGTTGTTACAGCAGTGATGGATGGAGCGCACGCATCGCCAGAACAAAACTGAATCGATGAATAATAACTAAAAGTAGACCCTGTGGTTCACTGTGTGCCCTGAGGGCTGCAGTTTAAACATTATAAGCTTGAATAAATAGCTGCTGAATTTGAACCAAAGCCTTTAGTTCAGTCAGAACCGCAGTGTATAAACACTGAACTGTAATCATTTCCCTCCAGTGAGATCGTTTAACCTAAAGCCTTTAGAAACCCAAATCCACAGTACGCTTGTAACCATGTACTTGAGGGTCTCATGTACATAAGCGTAAGCATTAGGGTTTGGTATCGTTCGGGGTTTTCTCCATACCGGTGCTAAAACAACACTTTTAAAATGGTACCAGTGCCTGAGCTGACACTTTTGTAAAAAGCAGCACAAAATGACAGTCATCGATGTTAAAGAATTGCAAGGAAAATCTGAAATCAAATTTTAACAGTTAAAAGTTTACTTAAGTATATGTACAAAACACTAAAATTTACAAAATCATTTCACATATAAGTAAAACCAAACTGAAATGCACTGTTTAAATGTTTAAGTAACAGTTACAGTATTAATAACGATATAGCCTCAAAATTATGTAACGATATTTCAAGGAAATCTGCGATAACAACATTTATGACGATATCGTGATTGCAGCTTACAGGCAGCAGCATTTATTAGTGCGAACAAAATGAAGGGCATTTTCCATCCTTCTTTCCAAATGAGCTACTGTCATCGATGACAGAAACTTAACCTCGTAACTCTTCGGGAGCCTGCACAATATTGTCACCTAATAAAATGGACCTCAAATTTTACGGCAGCAGTCCAGCAGCAATTTGACCTTCACTCAAAATTTAAACACTCACTGATAATAAAAATAAATAAAGTGCTGTCAAAACTTAAATTACAGTTGCCTTGCTTTTTTTTTTTTGTGGATTTACCATCTAATGAGGTAGAATATCGGTGCTGAAACTGGTGCATTGCCTCTAATTTCTTGTGTAAGCATAAAATGGAGACACCATGAAATGAGGTAAGTATTCAGAATGTCAGTCAAAACCATAGAACCAGCAGTATTTTGGGAAAAGGTCACTATTTATATGCATATTTTTATTTCTTTAGTATTGTTATTGTTAATAATAGTTTATTTCTTTAATAAAGTATTGTCCTCTGAGGGGAAAAGTCCTCACATTTTTTCAGCTCAGTCTATATAATGACTAAACGGTGCACAATAATAATGTTTTGTATTAAGGCAGCAGGATCATTTACGTCAGTGTCGCTCAGTTTACATCACTGAGGATGTTTTGGACCCCAGCAGACAGCAAACTGAACACGAACACACATAATGCAGCGAAGTGACAGACGTTTCATGAAGGAGACGAGCACCTGTCTGTTACTGAGACAGATATTTTAGTCACAGAACTGTACAGTAACATCAGGAGTTATCATCAAAAAACTTTTGATATGAGTCAGCACCCCCTCCCTCCCCTCTGTTGCCTCTCTCCTCCCTTGTAGTTATGATTAATCGGCATAAAATAATTAAGTGTTTAAAAATACACAAATCGGACTCAGAGTAAACAACCACTCACCACAGAGGTGTACAGTAATATTATGATTCATGATCATAAAAAGTTTTTATATCAGATCAGCACATCTGTCCATATTTACACGCTCTCCCTCCGTCCCTCTCTCTCTCTGTTGCTGCCCAGTTTACCTAGTTTCAGGTGGAGCTGCAGCTCCATCAGCACTCACTCCTCACATCCATGGCTTTTTTTAAAATTTCATTTAGCTCTCCCCAAACACAAACTGCAGCTGCAGACTACCAAAAGTATATATACCAAAAGAGTATATATATATGTAACCACTCCACTGGAGCAATGCGTAACGTCATTCAGCACAGGCACGGATATAAACCTCCAAGCTGAGCAGGCTGCAATATTGTTTGACTCCTAATACACACAGTATTTTTCGGACAAGGTTTAACATTATTAATTACTAAATTGTGCTCAGTTGAACTGCTTTCTGAGCGTTTTCTTACTTTTAGAGTATTTGAGTGGTCTCAATTAAAATCTGCGTTTAATCGACAGGGAAAGTAGTCACCATGTACGTCCCTGAAGGTTATAGTGTGTCAGGTAATAATCGCTGCAGCTTCTCAAATTTGTGTGTTATTTCCAAAGTGCTCGAAAAGTGAAAGAGGTTAGCCCCAAAGTAAGCTGAGCAGGAAAGGCTAACAATAAGGTTATGTTTGTGCCTGCAATGTTGGCGGTGATGCAATTGTATCCCTTTCAAGGCTTTGTAATCCAGTCCTGCTGTTCACATTAAAAAGTAATCTACCAAGAATGTGTGCTTGCACTTATTCTTTTGCTTTGGACAAAAAGTTGAACCAGATCAAACTTTGCTGGATGATGGTGTCTTTTCAGCCTGCATCATGATCCCTGCTGTGCCGACTCAGTGAGCTGATTGCTCTCACTGAAATGAATAAGGAGGCTGTGTTTTTAGGTGTTTCTGATCTTAGTCTCAGCTGAACCTTACATATAACCTAGCTGTCTAGACATCTTTCGACCCACAAATCACCAAATCAATACTTACTGGGGTCATTACATCAATGTACTTTCTTCGCTTTCAACATCTTGCTGCAGATGTTTCACAATAAAAATCTATTCCAATGAAAAATAGATGAAGAGTTGAGTTCATGCTAAGACACAGGTTGCTCACTAGAATATTATAAGTGAACATTGAACCAAAGGCTCGTCTAAAAGCAAATGCCTGGTTGTCTCTTCTGCTAACAGAATAAAAAACTTTCTCAGGACTCTGCAAAGAAAACTACATTTTGTTCAAACAAATGATTCATTGCATCCTAAACAGACCAGGAGTGTTTATCTGAGGGTGCGTCCACGTGTTTGGAGTGTATTCAAGTTCTTGAGTGTTTACTACTTGAGTTTGTTGTGGAAAGTGGGCACCAAGTTGTTCCAGCTCAACTGGCTCCAAATCACAGCGGCTCAGAAGATTTGAGCGTCAATCCTCCTCCAAATGCTGTTCCTCACAATCCAGGATGAGGAGGAGATTCAAACAAACAACAGGAAATAAACACAAAACACAGAGAGTTTATTGGTGTAATAATGCGACGGATGTTTACATCTGATCGCCAGCACTTGGAGAGCGGGGACAAATCCATTAAAGATCGGGTTTCTAAAAATTCTAATAAACAAACTGCTTGTGAATTAGCTCATGCTTTCCCTGTTTGTTTGAGTCTAAACAAAGCAAAAATCCTGGAAAGTTAATTTTTCCATTTCAGTTCAGGCTGAGTTAAACAAACTGTGATCACGTTTGTATTCTATCTGCGAGATGGAAATCATATAATTGATTTTACACTGGTCTTTATCATGTTTTGACACAAGTATTAGGCATAACAAGCTTACAAAACTCAGATCAAACTTTCAAACTACGACAGCACTGATGAAATATGGATATATGTTACTGCTTTATCAGCAGTTCAGCTGTAATTTGAGATAGTTTTCAACCAGGTCACCATTTTTATTCCCCTTGAAACTGGACCAGTACTGTAAAACATCTTACAGGCAAGACTTTTGAGTCAAAATAATGTACTGTTGTGAGTTCAGTCACCTCATTATACCTACATATTAGCAGACATCCCAGCATGCAACTGACCCTTCGCTAAACCCCGCCCTCCTTGGTTACTGTTGCTAAGTCTACCAACCTTTCCATTCTCAAACTGCATTTATGATAAAATAATTGTGATAACGGTGGCAGATATAACATCGAAATTGGGAGTAATTGCTGAAACATGAGGTATGTGATTCCTCGAGAAGTTAACAAAAGCAGCTTCTCATTTCTAGCAGACGACCGTGGACTTTGTCGGCTAAAATAATGACTCACAAGCAGATTTCATGAGTGTAGCTGGATGATGTAGTTAAGTCTCCAGCTGACATTTTAATGTTTCCATCTGACACGTTTTAAACAAGGACCCTGTTAAAGTGTTTATGTAAAGTTACACAGCAGCTGCGTACATGACATAACGTTAATGCTAAACAAGGCTAAAGCTAGCTTACATCTCAGCAAACATTGGTTGGATGGTGAAATATGGCAGGTTTATCTACATGATAGATGACAGAAATCACACTCATTAACGTGAGAAAAGGAAGCGCATGGACTCAATTAGTGCAGCGGACCTTGAGATGGGTCACCCAGCCAGACCAAGCGGACCACAATCACAGAAGACAGCCAGGATAAGAGCTAACCCGACTGAGACCTGAGAAAGCGAGCCAGAGAGAGTTGCGTTGTCTTCGGCCCACTTTGATTCTGCGTCAGCCCTCACCTTTCTCACCCCCACAGAACAAATGCACATGCAGTGGTTACTGCAGCTAGTAAGCTAATGTTAGTTAACCAGACATGCAAATGTTCCCAGCTTATGTTAGAACAGTTGAAGACAGAGTTTAATCCATTCATCATGTGTGCTCTGTTTTTTAGAGACAACAAAAAAGATACCGCCCAGACTCATGAAATGCCGAGTATCACTCTCCACAGAGCCTCCTGCACATCGTTTCACTGTGTAGAGAAATGGAAAGAAACTGTGGTTGCTGAGAATATCTGGATATTAAAGTCATATCATCTGCAATCGGTGAGTTATGTGTGAAAACAAGTTCATAAGCATCAGCCTTTCCACTCACAAAGTCGCTGCTCTGAACTTTAAACTTCTGCCTCCAATTCACACTTTATTTGTTTGAAATGTTTCAAACTCTCCTACAGTACAGTGAAGGAAAAGATCAATGCAGCTTAATAACGGATGAAAACACTGCGGCAGGAAATAGGAAATTGCTCTTCCTCTTGTGTCCTTGGCCGCTGGCTGTTCCTCGCTTATTTAAGACAATGAGATTTCTCAATTAGGCCATCCAGAGCTGATTATTAATCCGGCAGCCTGATGTGAGTCAGCAGCAGCTTATTAGAACACGTTTCACCACTTCTCTCCTCTCTTCACCTCTACTTTGTTTCTTCCTCCTTCCCTCGTCCCTCTACTTTTTATCTTTCCAACACTCTTGTTTGTTTAATCCTGTCCACTCCTCTGTCCTCCTGCTCTAATTCCTCCAACCACTGGTAATTAAAGTCAAAACTGTCTGCATGGCTAGACACAGTGGTGGAAAAAAAGGGATACAAGCTGTATGCAGTCGGGCACCACAGAAAGTTGTGATGCATTTGATCACATTTTGTCCATTGGAAGGAGACTCTAGAAGAAACCTTAACACATCTTGTCCACTGGAAGGGGCTCTAGTAGGTCATGTTTTGTCCATTTGAAGAGGACCCCTGAGGGCACTTTCTCATGTTTTGCCCACTGGAAGTAGAGTCCCCTTCCAGTGGGCAAAACAGTTTATCATGTTTTGTCTGCTGTAAAGTCATTCTACCATGTTTTGTCCACTGGAAGGGGACTGTAGAGGGCAATTTATCACATTTTGTCTACTGTAGGTCACTCTAGAGCAGAGGTCAGCAAACTTTCCTATGAATATAGCCATTTTTGGCTGAGAAGGAAAAAAAAATCTGTCTGGAACTGCAACAACCAGTCGATAAGAAGATACAAAACATGTTTTTTTTTCTCTCTTTTTTCTGGTTTTAATTTTTTCTCTTTTTATTTCTTATGTTAAGTTTAGGTTTCCTTATTAAACAATTGGCTCCAACAGACAAAATCATGTCAAATAAGACACAATTACTGACATTTTTTTATCAATTAATACATTTTAAATCAGTTAAAGTCTGGTCACTCTCGAGGGCACTTTATCACATTTTGTCCACTGGAAAGGGACTCCAGAGGGCAATTTATTATTATTTGTCCACTGGAAGGGGACCCCAGTGGGCACTTTAGAGTTCCATTGCAGTGGACAAAATGTGATAGAGGTCACTTTACCACAATTTGTCCACTGCAAGGGAACTCAAGAGGGCAGTTTACCATGTTTTGTCCACCGGAAGGAGTCTCTATAGGACACTTTGAATAAAACAAAACAAGAAAAAATATGAACAGGGTCCTCTTGTGGTTAGGATATACTGAGAATCAGGAGAAGTATGGGGAGAAAATGCAGAAATACTAGAAGTGCTAAGCTTCATACTAGGGGACTGCAAACTGTTTAAATAATTCCCTTTTCATCCAAACTTCTTCATTGTTGTTTCTTTTCACATCTGACATGACATGTTTAAATATTCAAATTAAATACAGATGAATTTCATTTTGAAAAACAAAAGCTAAAATAATGAGCTTTCGCTTTGACATAAACAAGCTTGAGGGGCCGAGCATCCTGAGCTGAGAGAGCAGGAGTGAAATTTCAGAACTGTGTTCACTTTAAGAAAAGCAGAGCCATAAATCAAGTGAGTGGAGGATATTGGAGAAGCTGACAGCCGCTCATGTAATGGAGAGGAAGTCGGTCCTGCAGGCTGCTCCACAGACAGGGGAAGGGGGTGGAGGAGGAGGAGGTGGTGGTGGTGGAGGTGGGGGGCATTAACAGGGTTCCCATTAATTGGCAGTTTAAGACGTGTTAACAAATTAGAGCGCGGCCTATCACATTAACAATGACTGTGGATGACAAAACTCAGTCAATCAGCATAATGAGCCCTGAGGACATATTGATACTCTGCTGGATCTATTGTACTGTATGCCTGCCAGATTATGTTCTATTCATATACATTTCACTAATGAATAACCAAGGCTGTCTGTTAGGACTTTTCCACCAACAAGCACCTAATTTTGAACCATTCTAGGAATTTCCACCAAAAATAACTTTGTTCAGAACCTGAAAAGTTGGGCCCAGCAGCCAGAACCAAAAAATAATAGCAGGTCTTCCTTGGGAACCAAGTGGTCATGTCATGTTCTACAGATTGTTGATCATTGTGAAACTCCCTTTGTTGATGACGTCCATGATTACAGTGGTTCTGCTCAAAATCATGGCAGTGGTTCCAAGAATCTTGAACGTGACCGTTCAAGAACCAGAGCTGGAAAAGGGAAAAGGGCCCTGTGAGGGACTCCCACATGAAGTGTGCTTGAGCAGGATGTTGAATATACCAACCTGTTAAGACAGGTTTTGTTAAACAAAGACGGGCCATCCACACCAAGAACTTTTACTATAACAGTAACTGTAACAAAACGATTTAAAGAATAAAGTTCTGTAAACATAAATACTGATGACCTGTTAGTACTGTATGTTATGCAGAGAAACAAAAGAAGGAGGTATAGGTTCATGAAATTCTTCAAAGATGACAGGAATTAGCACAATCCAACACTCTGTTACAGGATTGACATCTTTTGAAGACAAATGTTTTTACCACTTTCATATGAGTTAACATCAATTTAGTACCAATTTAGTTAATCAGTAAAGACCAACTGAACTAAGACCTCATCAGCAAAGACTGTTTAGCAGCATGTTTCAATTTGCGAGCTTAATATTTTGTTACATTAAGCATGCCATACCCTGTACGTCCAGGATTTTGATTGGCTGTCAGTGTTTCTACCATACATCAAATTGTTTTGAAAGTGAGCCAAACATTATAATTTACCATTGTTGTTGTTGTTGTTGTTGTTGTTGCCATCCACTTGAGTAAGAACAATTTTAAAACAATACACGTCAAAACGTCAAATTTACATTGATAGGATATTTACCCGGCTTCCAGGGCGGCGGCAAAAAACTTTAGATTTCTTTTCTTTGTTGAGGTAAACAAAAAAGATCTGCTGCCAGGAAAGCAGGCAAACACAAACTGTGAACTTTTAGTAAAGGCAGAATGATCAGGGGTAGAAGGAGCTTCTCTGAGACTCAGCAACCAGGATCTGGAACAACAAAGTATATATAACGCAGTGAGTCTGGCAGTTGAAGCTAATGACTCAGCTGAGCAAATTGTTTTACTTGATAAAACAAATTTGCAGTATATAAATGTATATGTTGTTGGAGAAAGGGTCAACTGACCTTGCTTCATGAAGCGTTAAGTGGGTTAAGTGGGGTAGGGGATCAATGTAACACAACTACTATGTAAACATAAATGTATACTCATGTGGAATACCATTACAAAGATTCTTGTGTTTTCATTGATGCTGATGATTTCAAGACAGAATCACAACAGCAGGTACAATTGCAAACAAACTATTACAAGACTGAGGCAAACTCACCATTGAAGATCCCAGGAATCCACACCGTTTCCATTGATTAATACCCACAAACTGCATGAATGAGTTGGTAGAAGTCATATTCATCCACTGCACAACAGCCTTTTGTTTGACACCTCACTTGAGCCAATAGGAGCCTCCATGTCCTGTCCACAGCCCAAAATAGCCAATGAGAGTCTGTGTTGAAAGCCTGCCTCTCTTTTCTCACATAAAGAAAGACAGCCAATAAAAACAGATTATGAGGACGACTGGTGCTTTGTATAACCAATTAAATCCTGAAAATGACAATATACAGTTTTTATATGTAAAATGAAGCTAGAAAAGGAAATTATGTACATTTAGATTCCTTGCTGTGAGTTGCTTTTTATATGAACTGCTTCTCCACTGTAACACTTTATTTATGCCTTTACATTCATAGAGTATAGGTTCAACAAGGGAAATTTATATTGTATATATACTTCAGTTACTCTGAAGCAGGGATTTATTGTGGTTGCCAAATGGCCTTCTTTAAGAAAACGGCTAGATATACCCTAAATAAAAACATGTAAACATTCATTTTCTGTGCTATTGTTACCACATATGAACTTGGGACTGGGTAAAATGTTCTTCTGAAATGTCTGAGGAAGGCATGTGAAGGTTAACAGCTCTGATTTTCCAGCAGATCCTTAACAACAGCCCTAACCTATCTCATTTTAATTCCAAAAGAGCAACATGACAATTACATATGGGGAGCATTAAGAATTTGATTGCAATAATAAAACACAAAGAAGTCAGACTCTATTATCAATTATTAATTTATGCATGGAGTCTGTGGAAAAAACAACCAAACAAAGACACAACAATCTTTTTAGGACCTCATAAACAAAGAAAAAAATAGAGGAAGAAATAAAACAGAAGCAACAACAACAAATCAAGATGATAAAAACTCCACTGAGTTGGACAATAGACTATAAATATGATGAGAAAAGTCATAAAGCAGCAAGAAAATACAGTAAAAAGTGACAAGAAAAATAAAAATGTTTTTCTCAGTGGCTGTTTGTGTTGGTTCTCCCTCAGCGCTGAAGACTCTTGATTAGATTTATTGTCGTTACAAGCCGATGACAGCAGTGTGGGACGGGACAAGCTGTAAAGGATTATTACGCTGTAATGAAATCACATCACAGGTTCTGGTGACTTATCCACCCACCTCCGACTGAAGGAAACCACAGAGGTTCACTGTGGAGGATCAAAGGAGCCTAAGGCAAAATTCATTTGCTAAATGCTCTGTTGCTTACGGCTCTGCTCAGAATTAAGAAAATGAAAAATTGTTTGAGAAAGCGAGTCTTAATAGCTCAGCTGAAGAACAAGTCTGTTAGATGTGATCTCTGGAGAGACGATACATTATCTCTCATCTTTCTGAATCTGTGCACCAGGATAGTAATCTGTAGATATCATAATGTCGTAATGGACCATTATAAAAAGATCACAAGCGCAACTCACAGTCAAGGCAGGTAGGTTTAAGGATAAAGTATACTGTGTCAAAAAGGTCAACACGTTTTTAAACAACAGAACAAGTAATTTGCCAATAATGTACAGTATATGACCACTCCTAACATGATGGAGAGTACCAGTGACAGACACACTGATCTTCATCATACTGGACCTTTGTTGTCATGTGACTGACACTGTAAAACAGGAGAAGTTTGGTTAGGTGAAGACGAATTGTGTACGTGTTGTGTCCATTACTCTCGGTGTCTGCTGGTTGGTTCTAGAAGGAAACCCCAAATCTGTGAGACTCTTAAGAGATTTTTCATGTTTCAGTCAAAATTTTCACTTTTGTGAGATCTGGGGTACCTTAGACACTGTCTGATGTTGCTTGTAGCGACAGCATAAATAATTGGATTGACGACGTTAAACTGCAGCCCTCAGTAGCTCATGAAGGTTCCTTTTAGGATGGCGATATTAATGTTATTAAAATTTTACATAGTAGTTAGACGATGGTTGAGACAACAGCCAGAAAGGGATTATGGAGAAGAGAAGAAAAGGACCACCTCCGCTACATTTAAGTGATGGAGTACTAGGTAATATATATTAAAAAATGTATATGAATTCACATTTTCATCAGGTATTCAAGATTGTCTGAACAAAGTCATTTCGATCCACTATGACACATCATGGTCCTCTGTGAATCTCTGTAGAGTCTTGGCACAACTGTTGGAGCAGCCGAACTGCACAGATTCTTCCCGACTTCCTAGACGTCGCTGTCTAAAGTAACATTACATAAAACGTAAGTGTAAAAGTAGACAATTGTAAACTTCTTGTGGCGGCTCAGATTCATTCACACTGATACTGTAGGGAGATGTCACCGCAGCAACAGCGCTTGTTAACCTCTGTTACTTCGCCAGATTCGTCTACAGGCACCAAAACTTCTTGGCGACAGTGGCGAGGAGGCCCTTTTAACAGGCAGAAAATGTCAAGCAGAATCATACTCTGTGTGGGCAGCCATCTGCCTCGTCAAGTTGGGTTGAGAGAGAAGCAGAAAGGGGAGATGGCAGAGAGAGAGAGGGAAACAGGGGCAAAGCAAGTAAAGAAATAAGTTAAGTTAAAAACAAACTCAAAATTGACTTTTGGTTTCACACAAACAGTGGTCTCCTGGATGAAAGTCTGGGTGTCTTTGACCCATCCAGCTGCCCCAGTCCTCCCCCTACATGGACTTGTCGCTTTTTATACTACATCACCTGACTCCCTCCATTCTCCCACCATAATTACTATGGCCACTAGAGATCACCACCTAACAATAAACATAAATATAGGTTATAATAAGTTGCTTGCACAGATGACCTATACCGTGAGGGTGGGCTGAAAAGTCAGGCAGAGGTATTGTGTGTGTTGGATTTCTTTTGTAAATTTCAGTAATGGTGGCTTTGCAGCCATTTCTCCAGCAGTTTGGTTTGACACTTCTGTAGTGGGAGACAGTGTTGCTATTGGAAATTCTTGACTTGGAATTACAACTCAGAGGATTATGTGAACATTTTTTCCTACTTGGTTGCTTGTAATCGACGTTAAAGTCGCCTTTAAAGGGCGACTCCATCTGCATTCTTTTTTTTTTTTTTTTTTTAATGGAAATGGAAGCTGTTAGCAAAACACAGCGACGTACTGTAGGTTGCAGCTCTGATGCCCTGCCTTCCTCAACAAGAGGTCGACATTTTCTATTAATCATGGGACTGAGATGGGACAGGAAATAAAGTCGACGGGAGTGGGCAGGAGCGGGAATCATAGTAACAATACGTCCATTTTTTGCAGATGCTTGACTGTGGATTGATGGGAAGCAATGGACGGGAGCCATTCTTCTGGGATTTAGACGGGATGTGATTTTTTAAAAATTCTGTCATGGGATTAGGATGAGACAGGAGTATTTTTGTGGGAGAGAGATGGGACGGGAACGTGTCACGCTCTACCCTAAACCAAGGGGGTTTCTACACAGCATTGTTGCCATGCAGAAACCTACATTAAGTCACGTTTTTAGAAAATGTTTTTAGAAATGCTTGTGAGGATAGCATTTTGACATTTTGTATGGCTTTGCATACATAGGAAGTAGGAAGCTACAGAATGGAAAACAAAAAATAGTGTACCCACCCCAAGACTGCAAACACCTCGTCTCACTCTCCCCCTCCAAGTGTGCAGGACCTACGGTGGCTGTGAAACTCATGAAAGGCTGTCTTTAGAGCCAGTGTTTGGTGGTGCAACATGGTGGCCTTGGTGGAAGAGGACCTGCACCCCCTGTAGATATAAATGGCTCATTCTAAGGTAACAAAACACAACAATTCTTATTTTCAGGGGATTATATGCTAATAAAAACATATATTATGCTCCATTTCTGAAATATTTTGGTGATAAATCTCTGTAAATCTCACACACTGACTTATAAGAAGATCTTTGACTGTAGAGCCAAAATATAAAGTAGAATGTTTAAGATGTGATTGTTTGTGGTGCTTGCATGGTGTTTCAATTTATCATGGCTGCAGGCTCACTTTCAGGTTATTACACTACACTGTTGGGTTTTTTTTTAAATTAAAGCCTCAGAAGGACACAATAACCACAGAAGCCTGTTTCTCTTTCTATCTAGAACACAAGATGTTCCTAAAGAACATTAAAAACACCACTGAGGAAGAACCCCTATAATACACTATCATGTAGCTATAAGCAGCTATAAGGACATTTTAACCTTTTTATTATGCAGGGCACAACTTAAAACCTTTCAAGATAATAAAGCAGAAATTATACAGAATGAGAAATTCACTGTACAATAGTAGTTTTAAAGTTGGCTCTGTGAGAGGTACTTACAGAGAAGAGCGTTGTTTTTACTTATTGATTTTTTTATTTTATTTTGACTTCTCTTTTTTATTGGAAGCGACACCAGAGTTTGAGGAGGTTCACACCAGCTCTTGAACACACTGCTTCAACAACAACAATGAGCTCAGGGTAAACTTTTATTACACTTTAATGACTCCTCTGGTGGTTCAACTCACCGTAACCTTCCACTCACTGCCTCCGTCTCCTTCACACTGATATAAAACATGTGTTTCAGCTCTCTGTGAGCGCCGAAGACAGGAAATATTCTCACGGCAGCGGCAGCAGCAGTATATGAGCTCATGTCGTGAGGTTTGTTGGTGGTGCTGATTAATAATTACATGCATGAGTAGCTTTTCCCTGGTTACAGTCATTACTGGATACATGGAACAGCTTCATTTTCTCAGTGTGTGTGCAGAAATAATGTCGGTACATTATATCTACTGTTGTGTACGAGCCCCTGTGTGCAACGTTTTAATTTTTCTCAGTGTGTGCACTGTATGAGTGTGTGTGTGAGAGGGAAAGACAGAGATCCATGCTATCTGTCTTTGAGCGAGTGTTTTAATTACGGCTGCTAATTGAGCTGTTAAGCCAACCTCTGTCTTGATTACACATCTTCTAACTGCTCTCTGGGCAGCCCGGCTGCAGCAGCTTTCACGCTGCATGCGTTTTAAAGGCTCAGGTGATGCTGATTTGTCCAGACTGCATCAATGCGACCAGGACGAAGCTCCTCTAGTTTATGAAATATTTAATATTAATAAATAAATATTAAAAAAGTAATTAATATTAATTGTCAACCAGAATGGTTTATTCTCCAGCTAAGGTTATGAGGTGAGGCAGGGTCCGACCTGGTCACCCCACATGGTGTAGTGTGTTGTTTCACCCCATTTAGTCTGCTCTGAGTTATGTAATTTTATGCATTTTATCCCACACAGACAAAAATGTCAAATGATGTAATATAAAGAGTGACAAAGTCCTTATGAAGGAAGTGGGGTGGACAGAACAAACATAAGACGTCCACCCAGGAGACCATAAACCAAAATGTTGCCTGTGTTGTCTTATCTTTAGTTGGCTAAGTAAAGTACATATATAATGTAAGTTAACTCATGTAAGTGATGTGCTCATGACCGTTTCACATATCACCATGATGACAACATACGACTCTGCACACTTTACTATTGTTACCATACCCAAAACTAATAAAAATTGCCGGACTAAGTAGTATTAAATGACATGTGAAAAGCTTAAAATGTGTATCCATGACACAGGTGAAATGTCCTTAAAGGGGCGTGCTCTTTATACATCATCACATGAGATCACAGATATGACGATTCTTGTTCTTTAACGATCTTGATAAAAATTATACTACATTATCAATTTACAAAAGCAATCTCGAACAAAACAATCTGTTTCACAATTTAATTCCCATTTTTGAATTGCATTTTTTCAGCAGCCGGAATATGGTTGAACTTTCACACAAACCTTGGCAAACTATAAACACTACGTACTATTTGTTGACCAAATAGAGCTGATAAAGAAGCTGCTGAAGATCTTACCCTAAAGACCAAAACAAAATGCAAATATTAAATTAGAAAAAAATAATAGTATAAGCACTTCTGCGTCCTGCTTCGAGTCTAATCTGCTGCTGTAAGGGGCATTGGCTGCTGGGAGAAAATGATGTTATGTGTCCATTTGTAATTATTGTGAGCAGCAGGGAAGGTGTAAGAGGGGAATGAATGTAGCAAGTAGAAAGTCTACAGAGGCTGGAGTGGGATCACCCTGAGAGATGGAATAAATTATATTTTGTTGTGTCTGAGTTACAAGCTGACTGAAGTGTCTTTGAGTTTGTCACACAGTGTAATTGTGAATTTCTTTTACTGTGAATCCTACAGGGAACAAATAATACACCCACCAAAGCCTTTCTGTCAGACAAAAGGTCAGATCTGCGAATCTACCGTGATCCACATGTCTGTGAGGGCTGAAAGGGAACAACACACTTGAAAAAATCTTTCACCAAAGGAAAACAACACCTTTTTCCAAGGTCATCGTGTTTGCAAAAGTCAAAATACATGATCATGAAATCACATATTCCACTTGGAGCTGCAAGCTCCACCAGCAGTGTTTCAGAAGCATTCAAGTAGTGGAGCATCTTGCCCACCTGATTATGTTCACTTGCTTTTGTTGATTAGGTCCTCTTTCCTTGCTCTTTGCACTTCTACCATGGATAAGTAGGGTACATGGTTAAATAGTTTATTTTCTGTCTGTCTTTCTGATCATCCATCAAAAATAGACCCAGTGTGTATTTGAAGCAGAGGGAGCATAGAGACGCTTCTGGGACGTGCTGAGGTGCCGCTGGTGGAATCACAAAGATTGTGTAGAATGGCTGCTCTCTGAATATCACAAGCCACAATCCCACAGTGCTCAACAATGGTTGAAATTGCATTACACAACTAAACAGCTTCCAGATGTGGAAAAACTGGTTTTGCATCAAAAACAACTCACACAACTACTACTACTATTTTATGCAGAATGGTGAAGGGGAATAAAAGCGCAACATTACTACCTTGTAGGGGCTGTTTAAAAGTCAACCAGGGCAGGTTCACATCAGCCTTGTTTAGTTCTGCTGAACTGAACTCTGGAGTATTTACCGCCTTGATGCAGTTTGTTTGGGTTGGTGTGAACACCAGACTCCAACTTGCAAACCAAACGACCTCTTTCTGGTCCGCCTCAAAGGGGTGGTCTCGGACTGCTATCAAGTGAATTTCCGCAAATACTCCCCTTACACTAATCCACCCCCACTCATTACCTGCCCCTCATTCATTCACTCACTTATTCTTTCCTTCCCTCTGTTCCCCATCACCCGTACTCCTCGCTTATTTACTCACTCATTCCCTTTGTCTTCTCCACCCCATACTTGCCAACCTTGAAACCTCAAAAATGCGGAGTAAAAAAAGTGTGAAAAATTGTCAGAAATTGGGAGAAATACAGGAAAATGGTGATCCCATCAGGAACTAGTGAGATGGCAATGGAAATCAGGAGTCTCCTGGGAAAGTAAGGAGGGTTGGCAAGTATGCTCAACCCACCGTCACTCTGTGTCTAACTCGCTAATTAATACATCATCCATTCATTCATCCTCCATTTGTCTGATTTCAGCAGCAGATTGCCTCTGTTCCTCCCGCCTCAGCCTCTGTCCACTCTGTTCCAGAAGATTCTTCTATCCAACACAAACATGGCCGTCTGTATCAGAGCCCCTCCGGAGCTTCAGCTGATAAACACTCAAACAGCTCGTCCTCGTCTGTCAGTCTGAGCGCTCGACATTTGCAAAACAACTTTTCTAAATTCAACATAATCTCTCGCTAATATTCTGCCTCAATTTTCACGGTGTCACGAGGCGACACAGGGAAACAAATTATGGTGTGAAGGGTGTTTTCTTTCTCTTTCTGTTCTGTTTTTTTTTTCCTTCCCCAGAGCAACCTAATGTGTGTGTGAACTCAATTAATGCTGGGTGGATAGTTCAGCTGTCAGTTTGAGGCACTGACAACACACTCGGCCGTTCTGAAACACCCTTACAGACACACACACTGATGTGCACACATACGCAGACACACGAGGATACACAGAGATGTGAAAACACACACATGTTCACACAAACATCATCAGGAACAAAGTGGCAAGGCTCAGAGAGTCCACATGTGAAAAGCAAAAATATTAAATTTATTGACAACTGAATAGGAATTAATAGCATATGATTTAAAACTAGTGAAGACTATGCTGCTCTACAAAGCCAAAATGCAGTAACTACATGTTTAGTCAATATTTAGTTACCAAAATCTGACTTGTTGACATTTATTTTGTTATATAACATGTTCTTATGCCACAGTGATGCATAATTTCAAAGAAAACAGCATGTTAAATTAGGAAAACATGGCCAAATACCAACCAGTATCAACTCCACAGCTAGCTAAAGCAAATAGGAATTATGGGACATCATATGGTAATACATGATGATAAAAGTGTCATTTGTCTCATGCTAACAAAGCTAATCGGAGAGTGAAGGAGCTGTCATTCAAAAAGCTTTTTATTCTTTTCTTCTAGATTATTTTTGCCTTTATTTTGGATAGGACAGCTTTAGACAGACAGGAAGTGTGCATAAGTCTCATAAGTCCTAAGTCCTGAACTTTGAGTTTCAAGTCCTTAACAAGTCATAATGTGCTCTTCAGTGTAAAATGTAATGCCATTTTAAAGTAGAAACAGACAACTTTTCAACCCTTCCCCTCGTGTTTTCATGTGGTACTTTTGTTTGTGCTGCTGTCACAAAGACAACACTTGTACTCAACACCTGATCGCTTTCATTTCCTCAGTGCCAAGCTCTGTGGAGAGATGATCACCACTTTGAAAATAACAGGGAAGAAGGAAGCATTTTCACTCAGGAGATACTTTGAGAGCTCTTGTAATGATGTGCATTGCATAGTAACACTTTCAGTAACGTTGGTGTATTGTTTCGTACAAACACAGCTGGGACTGGCATTGGGGTGGAGGTGGGAGCAATGTTAGAGGAAAACATCAGGAGAAAAAGAATGTATTCATCAATTTAGTCTATAATGGAGACATCATATAACCACAAAAAGTTGTGCCATGTGGCAGACGAATTATAGCCATTACACTGTGCAATCAACATTCACTTTATAATGATAATTGAAAGAAAACTGGAAGTTGTTTCATCTCTATTATTTTTGTTGCAATGTTTTATATACTGCAGTTTGTGTTTCATTGACCATTGCAGACTTTTTTATCTGCAAATGAAATGAGCACTAGGTGAAGGAAATTAATTGAGTTGTTAAAAAGTACTCAAGTAACTGTTTAATTTTCGACTTATGGGAAAATATCCAGCGTTTCAAAGTCAAAAGGCTCAAGTCCAAGTGCAGTCGGTGTACCTGGAGCACTCCTTCCCAATAATAAGATCGGGGAAAGACTTTCAGTTCAGCTCGCAAATTGAACCGACCTCTTCGCATCACGCAGAGTTTAATCTGGTTTTACATTTTGATAAGCTGCGTGGCTGCAGTGACAGAGATCAATGACAGTAAAGTGAAGACTGTCTAACCTGGACTGCTGTTGTTGGCCTGCTAGCCATGCTAGCTCCCACAGTTCAGGCTTACAATCCTGTCAATGCTATTTGGGAGTAAAATTAGACAGGTGAAAACTATAGACTTTGAATTTTGAGTTACTAGTCAGATAGACTTATAAATTTATCTGTTGCACTTCACTGCAATGAGTTGCTCAGAGGTCCCCGCTCCCTGCACTAATTAGACGCACGTTTGGGGTTGACGTGTTTCAGTTCGACTTCTTTCCTCTCTCTCTGTGGTCCAGGGTAAATTTCACACCTGTAGTTCTGGTTCAGATCAAAGCGAGAAGACTGAAAGTCTGGACCAAACAAGGCAGGTGTGAAAGAGCCCCCAGTCTGCACTGCTGACTGACAGACTGACTCCAAGCTCCAGATGACACTGATTGGAACAGAATCATCCTGCAGGAGCCAATAAAATATTTTGTCACTTTAATTCCTGTAATGTAAACTGCGCCCCATCTTCAGTTGAACACATTTAATAAATGCTGGTGAAAAACTACAGAACCTGATGAGCATCATGTTCCTGTTAGTGGAGCATGATACACTAATTTTGCTACTGTGTTTTGATTTAAGCATATTGAAGTAGGAGTCAGTTTAATAAATAAAAGTGATCCAGATGCCTCTTCTTCTACAGTGTGACAAAACATAATGAGCTTTAGCATGAAGAAGAAACATCTATAATAAAGACCCTCTGTGCTTAATATCAAAGAACTGGCACTTTGAACCAACACAAAGTACATTTTATATCAATAATCCAAGATGGAGATGTCACATTAATAGCTCTGTCAGCTCTTCTCTAAAGAAAGAAAAGAAAAGAATTGCAGTCTGATGAGAAAAAGGTTCTTGTCAATGATGTCTGACAAAGACGACAGTGAGATCTTCTCTTTTTTAGTGAAAATTGCTCCATTAAACCTGCTCTGAGCTCTATTAGCAGCGTTTCTGTGCTGCTTGGCTTAAGTACTTTTTGCAGGAATCAGGTGACCGCAGGGGTACTCACTATAAGTAAGAATTCACCTTCTGTGAACAGCAAAGTGAAATGAACAACACTTGGTTGTTTGTCTTTGTTCACTTTTAAGACATTTTAGTGTGACCAGAGAAAACATCCAAGTATCAATATATACGTATATATAATATCACGTAAACAACATTACAGGTCAGAAAAAAATAACAGAAAACAGTCTTAGAACAGTGTTTGTCTAAATAATTTTGTCAATCTGATCTGGCAACATAATGAAGTCTGCATCAAGTGAATAGAAGTGAAGCGATCCATTTATATTGTTGCTGAGCTGAGTGTTCACAGACAGTTTGAAAGCTTTGTTTCGACCTTGTTGAAAACTTGATGATGAATGTTTCACTTTCCTGATGGTTTACTGGCTGACAGTCTAATAGCACAGTGAACGAGGGCTTTTAAAAGCACATTAGGGTTTTTTTTTTTCCTTCCCACAACTCTCAGGACTGATACGGCTCGTGTTGGCAAAACTTAAACACACTGGTGATGGATTTGATCTGCGAGCTTTACTTTGTCTCTTTGTCCATCACTAGTGCTGGAAACGTCCTGGTTTGTCATTGATCAGAAATGATTTATATTCCGGCACCAAATGATTTGAGACTGTCCTGTCTGGAAAAATGAAGCAAAGCAGGGAAACTTTTAAAAGTCAAGGCAACAACTGAAGGAGACACTGTCCATCGTGTTGTGTGGTGAATGAGGCATGAACTGGCACTTTTGGTCCCAGACAGCCATTTTGTCTGGTATATTGAAATGATCACAACAAGCTCCATATAAAACCTAAACAAAAAATAATAATTTAGCTAACTGCAAAACTGAAAAGAAAAATAAACACTTGAACAAACATCAGCGTGATAAGAACTATCTAAAATGACAAAATTCATGGTTGGGAAAACTGTATTTGACGTTTACTTAGATTTTTTAGTTTGTTCCGTGTCCCATCTGCTAAAAGAGATGGGGTGGGATTTATGAGCTATGCTGCAGCCAGCCACCAGGGGGCAATTAAAAGTTTTGCCTTCACTTTAGGGGAGTTCTCATGTGGTCCTTTAAAGAGAGATGAAGTTACAGTTTTTTTGCAGTGTGCCTCATAGGTCCTAGCTTTGGAAAAAATATGAATGGTAGTCAGTGACAAAAGACCGTTTGAATTGTGTGACAAATTTCACGTTCTACCTTACTGGAAGTGTTTTAACAGTGACTCTTGGTCCTCATATAAGGGAAGTGAAAGAATTAGCAAGAACCTTTGCTTGTGTGACCATATCCCTAGCTTCAGCAGCTAACGTTAGCTTTTGGAGGGAGACTTCTGGGCGTGTGTGTAGTCTTGTAATTATGTATCTTCACAGTCTTATACTTCAGCAGTTTTACTACAAACTGTGACTTTCTTTACATGAAAAATTGTCTTTTAAATCGACAAAAATCAACAGGTAATTAATGGCACAATTCAAATGGAATCAAAAGATTATTTGTCCCTTGCCATTGACTGCCATTCATATTTTATCTGAAGTAACAGACTGTGGTGGTCCACTGGAAGGAGGAGAAGAAACTGTTTTATACTTCAGTGCAATGTTGACCCAAGCAGCTCATCCTCTCTGCTTCTGTGGCAGCTGGACTTCCTCTGACCTCTTGCTGTCACTGTGTCATGTGAGTGTAGACAAATTTTGAGGTCAAGAAATATCCTGAGCTATGCATGGTGTGTGTGGTCAATGTGTTGCAGTGAGACGCCTCCATTTGGTGCGAGGGGCAGCGTTTGACACATGGGGCTGCGGCTACACTGTATTTTGCACTTTATTCCATTGCTGAGGTGTTAGCATGACCACATACTGTATAACCACCCGTAATCCTCGATACAGTTTTGATTCAAACAAAATGAATGAATAAATGTGTTATGAGGCAAACAGACGTGTTACAAGCCGCATTTTACGAGGGAACGAGGAATCAGATTTCATTGTTTCCTGGAATCATATTTTAAAGCCAGACATAAATGTATGCCCTCTAAATCATATCTGTACACAGTGTTGATATGAGACGCATGTTAATGTCAGTTGATATTAAAGGGCTCCTTTGTCTCGCTCTGTTTACATCCCAACAAGGCAGGAAGCCTCAGTGGATATCATCAGTCTCACGGCTCCCGACGGTCTCACATTCTCACCCTCACACTCTCACCCACTCGTTTTCTCTCCCTTTACATTTTTTTTTCCCTCTTTACAGCCCAACAGAGCAGCAGAGCATCCTGAATATCAGCCTGTAATTAAAAAGTTTACAGTCCTCATTCAGTCTGGATTCTTCTCCCTCTGAGGAACAGCCATGGTTACATTTCAAAAGGATAATTAGTTTTAGGGTGACATAAATATTTACTTGTTTAAATTTGTGTTGCATTATATTTATGCTTGCATACTTGCCATTATATAAGGGCCTTGCAAGACACAGTATAAATAATGTTTGAGGGAAAGAGAAAGCAGAGAGGGTCGCTATGCATTTGAGGGAAAGATAATCAGATAATTTCCACAGGCAAATGCAAATATAAGGATGTGAGAATAAGATATGAGAAGATAATTCTTTATTAGTGCCACAACAGGGAAATTTTAGTGTTGCAGCAGCAAAGTGGATAGTTAAAATAGAAAGCAGCATCAATAAAAAATAGTAAATAAGTAAACAATTTATATAAACAAGGGGAAATATAAAAATAGGAACAATATATAATATGACAATATAAACAGACTCAACTAGTTGATTTTACACTATTACACAGAGGGAATATCGATATTGCACATTGAAATTAACTATCACAAAATGACGGCAAGCAAAAGAATTGC
Organism: Lutjanus argentimaculatus; assembly: GCA_034769285.1. NCBI lineage: Eukaryota > Metazoa > Chordata > Actinopteri > Lutjaniformes > Lutjanidae > Lutjanus > Lutjanus argentimaculatus. Next base: position 3,491,593 of record JAWZSL010000004.1, read on the forward strand.
ACGGATGGTTTCAAAAACATGTCAAAATTTCATATCTTGGACTCACTGCCAGTCTTTTGTTCCAAAAATAGTTAAATTAAAATCTTCAAGCTTTATTTAATTAAATCAATTTGAGGTGTCGGGACACCGAGGATGAGCCAGTTTGGTTGGTGCACAAGATGATCAAGAAGAACAATTCAAACAAATTTCTCTTGTTATCTTTGTGGTCCAATGTGAACCACAGCTTTCATGAAAGCTTTTACCTTGAAATAACTGCTTTAAAATAATTTGATGATACACTGACATGTCATAGGCTGAGTGGTGCTCCGTATGCCTGTTCTCGGATCATGTAACTTTGGTTGCTGGGTCGGGTAAAGTGTTTAGCCACTTTAAATAACACACCACTGACTATGTCACTGATTCTGGTGAAAGTGGAGCATATTTTACGGAGAAAATGTTTTCTGGTTTTCCTTCTGGTGTCCTCCAGCTGCTCTGCCTCAAACTCTCAGTAATTTACAGAGTTTTCTGATGGGCAGTGAAGTAACTGCTAATTGCTGTTAACTGTAACTTAGCTGCCATTAGCTAGTTAGCTCAGTTAGCTGAGCGTACTGATGGAGAACCGGAGCTGGGCATGTGGACAACATGACCGGGCTAAACAGCCTTTACTGACATCATGGCAGAGATAGACCATTGACAGAGGAATGCTAAATGATGCTGTGCTATTGTTACCCTACCCAAAAGATAATGTTGGCTACATGCTAATGCTAACTGCTAATAGTTTGACCCATGGTGTTCATGAGGCAAGGGAATGGCTAAAACCTAATGTTCATGTTTTTCAGCGTACTTTTCAGATGAAACAGGCCAAAGAATCTGCTGCAGAGGTGACTGCTAGCATAAACATCATCACTCCTGCAACCACCAGCAACCCTTGTCCATTGTCTCGAGCTGAGGCTCACAGACACCAAGGAAAATAATTGTTCATGCCACAAAATCACAATATTGCTGGACAGGAATATGTACTGATGTGTGCTGCTGCCTCAAACTGTGTCGTAGCTCAGTTAGCTGGACTGGGAGCTCAGCGAACGCAGAGGGAATGTTGGTTGCCCTTTCGCAGCAGCAACTTTGAGAACCAGAGCCTGGCGAGTGGACAAGATAACTGGCACCCAGCAGCCTTTACAGACATCATGGCAAAAGCAAAGAGACTAAAGATGTAGTCGACAGAGAAAGCTAACAAGAGAAAAGGAGAACGAGGCTAAGCAAGAAGCTGCCAGACAAGAACAGTCTTTTATTTCGCAAAACTGTCATCAACAATGAAAAGCCAGTCACAGAGATGACCTTCTTGCTGTTGGACCAGTCAATAATACTTGCTATGTCTTGTGTTATTGTACTTGCTTGATGTTAGCAAAGTTGTCAACTCGCTAGTTTTTTTTATGATAAGTAATGTAGTCATAACAAATCACATCACACATACAGCTGTCCATATTTACAATAGAGCGTATAAATGAATTGTACTCTGAAACTGTAGATGCACCAAATCGCAAAAAATACCAAATCTTCCATAATGTTGCTTTAATTACCAACCAAACACAAACGCCCTGTAGAGATGTATTGATTCTTTTCTTCCAAAATACCACATCCCGGTTGTTTAAAAGGTCATAAAATGATCATTAAAATAGTTTTAGCAGCTTTGCGCAGCCAAATGCACTATTTTGTTGCCAAACAACTACAGAGTAATTGCAAAATGTCAGCCTTCTCTCTTATAGAGGTGAAGATGAAGGTTTTAACGGGGAGACTCACTCCTGCACACCAGCTTTCAGCCGCTGAATGGCTAATTAGTCCACAGCTTGAACTGCACACCTCCCGCTGTTTACAGCCTCTTTTCATTAAAGGCTCTTCGTCATGTCAACAAAGTCAAGGCCTGAATGTGCTCAGGTGATTTCTCCAAATTAAGGTGTTAAAATAAACAGTTTAGTTTGATACGGGGGTCAAGATACCTGTACAGGGGTGGGAGAAAAAAAAAATGATACTCTTAAGTATCGCAATGCATTTTTTATGATTCCTCAATTGATTATTTAATTCCTGAATCTATTTTTTACATATATATTAACTAGCGCTTGGTCTGTTAGTTTGATGCTAACACAGAATTGAAATTCCCATTGACAGGCTAACAGAAATTAGCATCACAATCGCTGTAATCTCGAAACAAACATTGATTTTACTTCACATGCTGAACATGAAGACATCTGTGCTCAGACTTTAAAGCATCTACTTCCTCTGATCTGTGGAAACAAACTAAGAGCTACTGATTCCACATTGCTGACTCCATATATTACTCCACACTGACCAGCTACAGCAACCTCAAAGGTTCAAAACTCAAACTCAAAATAAAGCTACTTTGAAATGCTTGGAACACTACTTGGAAGAGACACTGTGTGCCAGGAGAGGGCAGCAAATATATTATATAATATATATTATTTATTGTTCACTACTTTATTTAATTCTATACTTTTCTTCAAAAAGTACAGATTTTTTTATTCATTCTCATTGTACATCTTATTCAGCACTTTTATATTCAGTCAAGTTCAGGGTTTTGAAAGGAAAGTTTTCAAATTCAGTTTTACATGTGAAGCTGTTAATTTAAAAGCTCACAGGTTTCAGCTCAGCTCTATTCATTTATGTTGTGGCAGTTCTGGATTTTTTTTTTTAAATTTGGTGCAGTGTGTTTGTGACAGTTTCTTTTACTCACCTTTTTGTCTTAAATTTGGACTGATATTGAGCATTATTGTCTGAGCAGGACCAGCTAAACTTTACTTTTACTACTTTAATTTTCTACTTTTATAAGCAGTATTGCAGTGATGCTGCTGAAATAAATCTTAAAGACAGTCTGTCAAAGTGTATTCTCGTGCTTTTTTTACATGGTCATGGTTGCAATACTTGTAGAATCACAATATATCGTATCATGATAGTATTGAAATGGGAGATAAGTGTGTCATCCCTGCTCTAATGTCCAATATAATCAAAATTAGGAGCTAAAAGAAAGTAAGGATGAAAGCTGCTCTGCAGGGATTTTTAGCCTCTTTTAGCTCCCGCTCAGAGTTGGTGAGAATGTCTGGTTTTACTTCAGAGTTTAGTTATCGTCCTTGCCAAAGTCCCTTGAGCAAACTGCTCAGGATCAGTAGACTTTGACCTTTCTGAAACAATGTATGCATGCAAGCACGATTATCTGAAATTCACACAGATTCAGGACAAAGATGTCCTTTACAGTTCATAAAGTGACTGTGAATGAAACATTAGCTGCAACAATGCCTCTTTTTAATAGACGTTCGCCCTCTTCACATCGTTTAGTTGTTATTTAGTCATGCATGAATGTGACTATTGTTCCCTCGTGAGAATACAGCTACTGTGTTGCCACTGTAGGTTATTCGTGGGATTTAGGAGAAAAAAATGGAAGAGTTTTTGATCAGAAGCAGCAAGCACACAGCCTGAAGCAGAAGAAAGGAAATGTTGGCACCTCAGAGCCCGTCGAGAGAGAAAATACCGACATCACACAAAGCTGTGTAAGCACAAACTAAAATGACTGACCACAAATGGAGTTAAAAAAAATTGGCTTGGCTCTTCTGTGAGGCCTGCTGCCAATTTCAGCAGGGAAGGAGTGTGAGATATAGTTTTCTTACAAAGTATTAATCGTTTATATCCTTGTTTATGGTGAAATAATAGAAGTAGAAGAAGCAGAGGAATGCTGCTTGGCTGAAGTGGGAGCAACAATGATGGTAATGAGGTAATGCCAATACAAAGTTTGAAGAGGCTTTGGCATCACTAGCTAGTGGCTAGATGTGTCATGTTAGCCGGCTAACTTTGCTAGCTTCTGCTGTTCATTGCTACAATCCTACAACACTAGTTGCTGTCTTGATAGCTTATTGCCACAACGAGTTGGTCTGACTGCACCATCAGGGTATGAGCGCCATGTGCAGGCCCTGGGGGAGTAAAGAAAACTAAAACTTCAGTCAACCTAAGAGAAGTAGGAACCACACATACTGGTTGTAAAGGCTGCCAGTAGGAGACAGAGGGCCTTTTATACCCTCAGCCACTCCCATCTCTCAGGTGCAGCCAGCTGCCTTGATGAGCCACAGGCTCTCTCAAAGAGGAACAACGATGTAGAGGCATGAGACGTCAGTTCAGAGTCAATTATTTTAAAAAGAACTGGACAGTTTGTTTTGAAATTTAATAAAAACATTAATTGTTAGGAGAGGATAAATCCTATGTCAACCATATGTTAGTATTTTGACATAAAAATATATTTAACAAAAGATTAAACTGCGTCATGATTTTCTACCATCTCCAAGAAAGTATTTCTATATGAAATTGCTCACAACAAGGTCTGTGGTTTATCTTGAGTCATGATTTCTGGAAAGAGACATTGCTGTTGGATTTTTCAAATGCAGTGTATTGGCACTTTGAGAGACATCTTGACGGCCAGTATCTACAAAACTCTGCAACTCACACCAAAACAGTCTAGATGGATAAATAACACCATGGGTTAGAGGAAAAGTCAGTGATGTGTACTGGAATACATGGGGGGTCATCACTGACTGGTGTGAACTTAACCACCTCCACATTAATCCCAGTAAGACAAAGGAGATGGGGATAGACTTCTGCAGGAAGGTGCCCCGGGCTACACCAGTGAACATCTGGGGTTTGGACATTGAGATCGTGGGTGTTCACCTCAACAACAAACTGGACTGGCCTATGAACACAGATGTCCTGTACAAGAAGGGCCAAAGTCATCTCCACCTGCTGAGAAGACTGAGGTCCTTTGGAGTGTGCAGGACACAGGAAAAAGACTGAATAAGCTGGCCAAGAGGGCCAGCTCTGTCCTGGACTCCCCTGGATTCAATCGAGGAGGTGGGTGAGAAGAGGATGTCAGCCAAGCTGACATCAATCATGAACAACCTCCATCCTCTCACCCCCTGCAGAGACTGCAGGGGGTGAGAGACTGTAGGTGTATTAAGCAGCTCCTTCAGCAGCAGACTGCTGCACCCACAGTGCAAGAAAGAGGACGACTGCAGGTCCTTCATCCCCACAGCTGTCACCAGCAGGACTTAATGTACAGCTGTTATGTGTCTGTTACACGACTCATCACTTACAACATCAGCATGCTGTTAATTTGCACTATTCTCTGTTTCAGGGTGCATATCATACTTGCTTATATTTATACATATTTATACATATTGCATTACCATATGGCATAACATATACTCATATCATCACATTTTTATACATATTGTTAATCCTTAACATCTCTAATGTGCAATTACTGTACCTTGTGCAATATATTGTATATTTCCATTTTTTCTGTGCAATATACTGTATATTTTCCAAACTGTAAATCGTCACTGTGAAATTTGAAATGCTGCTGGTATTCTGTGTATTCTGTATTCTGCCTCTATGTGCAATCTGCCTTTACATGTCAATTGTGTGCAATTATTCTGCACACAAGTTATCCATATATACCCATACTTATACCTGTATCTTTTTCTAATTATTGTCACTCACCCTTTTTTCTACCTGTACTTTTTGAGCTGCTGTAACATGAATTTCCCCGGTGTGTGATCATTAAAGTTCAGCTTATCTAATCTTATCTTTAAAATATGTTTCTTTGATTTTTGGGTGAACTTCAGGTGAACTTTACCTAGTGACTCAACTATTTGATTTTTGGTTTGCAGCAATAAATTTGAATTTACTAAACAGAGATAGATTTTAATCCATAAAACCATAAAACCATTTAAACCATATCCTGCTCTGTGTGTCGTAGCAGAAAATGCAAAAGAACTGGAGCAAAAAGTCTGCAGGTAGCGATCTGCGGTGGCTGATTTCAGGACCATAATGTGACCTTTGCCCCCAGTGTTTATTTTCATGGTGATCACATCTGGCTCTGCAGATTAGTGCCAGTCACTCAGTAATTGCTCATCTGTGTACTGAAATCTCTGGCTCTCAAAAGTGAAACAGGTCCAATATCTAATTTTTACAAAGCTGGCCAACAGTACCAGCTGTCATCTGTGCGTATATGTACCTACGTTTTTCTCTGAATCCAGTAAATGAAAGATTATCAAAGCTTGCTCTGTGTGTTTGAGTGAGAGGCAAGAAGGTCTGTTAAGCGCAAACAGTTTTTCACTGTGCCAGGTGGAAGTGATCTTTTTAAAATAAGTTTATTGGTACAGTTTAGTCTAAGTTGCAAACTTAGTTCATAAATACAAACTGTATACAGAAAGTAAAATAAATTTAGAATAGTTTACTGACAGAATTCATTGCATTATTACAATGAGTTCTACTGTTTATCCATTTGTTTGCATAGAGTGTGTGAGGATCCCTCATGTGTACATCACAAAAAACCTAGAACATCCTGTGCATCTGATAAATGAAATACTAAATCTCACAAATCTAAAGCAAACAGTGAGTTCTTCCAAACTTATGAAACCAGTTATGGTGCCAAGGATGTACAACTGGTACCTTTAGTTTACTAAGTGACAGAGTACAAAAACATCTCCTCATATTTACATGAAAATATAACACTGACATAAGAAGTGATTGTTTCAGAGTCCTTGCTCTTTTGTGCTCAACCAATATGACAACATTAATTTTCTTAAGGTAACATGACACATTTCTGCGAAGCGAAAAAAAGGATCGAACAACAATATATTCGTTAGCATCGCCGCCGCTGCCGGTTTCAGATGTGGCAACAACAGTCAGGTGGCTGTTGTCATTATTGCGATCTTTGTAGTAGTTAACATTGTGATACAGTTACAGTTTGGTTAGGTTAAGCCTGCTACCCAAGTCACGTAACGTTACGTAAGTTGCAGAAGTTAAAGTAGAAAGATTGCTGAGTCTCATTTCTAGCTTGTGAAAAAAAGTTTCCCAAAGTCTCTCATCAAAGACTGGATTTTCTAAAGCCTGAAACAGAGGCAAGAGGAGGAGCAGATGTCTAATTTTCTCTCAGATTACTTCAATTAAAATATGCTTAAAGGTTCTTATTAAGGGTTAGGGTTAGGGTTATTTTTGTTCAGTGATGCCAAAAATAAACTGCCCCACCTTCAAGTTATGTACTAAAGTTTGACTAAGCTTTGACTTTTGGTGTTGCACACAAATGTTGTTCTCAATGACGTTTGCTCGTAAAATGACACACTTTCTAATATCTAAATGGCGTGAAATTACACAAAAAAAGGCGTTGTGATAACACGGAAATGACTTAAGACATTGGTGTGTTATTCATACACACTTTGTTGGGACCATTATTCCTGTTTAGTATGAAGAGAATGTGCAACAGTTGAGCAGATTCATGCAGACCCACTGCTGTTAAACAGCCGACTTATCATGTTATTTAACAATCTTCAAAAAACACAGCTAATGAGGCTACATTCCCATAAATGTGTGTTTCACGTCTTCCACATTCATGGTTCAAGTAGCCGTTTGCATCACACACTTCATTCCTCTTCATGCAGCCCTTTATTTAGGTAACACAACATAAACCCCCTTTCTTACTCTGCTTTCGACCGAGGCATGAGACAGAGAGAAGCTCAGTCAATAACTCACTCTCAGCTTTATGGGCTTCTTATTCCAATAATCCAAGAGAAAAGTCATCTCTAAGAGAGGGGCTCTTTGTATGGAGAAGTAGAAGATGACGGTCTTTTCTTAAAAAAAGACCTGCTGCCAAGTGAAATGACACAAAGTCGCTTGAAATCTTTGTCTCCCTTTCTGTTAAAAAGACACTCGACCTTGAGACGTCCTCAGTTAGTCATCGGAGTTGGTGAAATTACAAAGATGGAGCTGTTGCGTGAGAGAAACAAGTAAAAACCCTGATAACTGAAGGTCAAGTCAGCGTGACGGATGCGTGATTGATGGGGAAGCTGCTAATCCTGCTAACTTTCACCCTTTGATAGTTATGATAAAGAAACGGAAGGGAGGGGGTTTAAACTTGACTCGCTGCCAGTCCCACTCTGATGCAGATGATATCTGTTGTTTTTAAATATCTGCAAATTTGACACAGGACAAAAGCTTTAATGACACCCCATAAGATTAATATTTTATTTTTTTTTTTTTGCAGTGTATCTGTAGCTCGAGGTTAGCCAACACTCAGTGAAGACTGGGTAATGAGCAGTGCAGCTGAAGCCCATTTTTCCAGGCCTGCAGCAGCTCAGAAACACAGATCAAACACATTTTCTCTCTGCAGCTCAACCTCGCCATCATAAGATGAAGAAAGCGAGGAGCACGGCTTAATCTGGGGTGGCACCGGTTCACTCGCCTGATAACACGGCAAACAAGAGAAGAGGCATGACCCGGACTGAACTCTGGCAGGGCTCAGCGTGTGGGTCGGCTCAAAATGATCAAATTAAAATATGCTGAAGGAAATGTAAGTTTTCACTGTGGCCAGAGCTGCTCCACAGACTCATTTGTCTGTTTTACAGGATTGAATATTTGACTTTTAGTAACAGGACAGTTTCTGGAACAGCTGTTGCTGCTCTTGGCATCTTGGATGAAGAGGGAAGACAAAAAGGCCTCAATTTAAGTAACTGTCTGCATTTTTCACCCTTAAAGAATAAAAACAGACAGACTATTTTCCCTGGGATAAAAAGCTTCATTAATGTCTGACAAAAAGCTCCAGGGTGTGTCTCTTTTCCTTCAGTGGTTTTTATTTGCAAGTCGGCTGCTATACGCTCAGAGACAAAGAAAGGCATCAAAACTCTCTGGAAAGCAATTTCACACATATGATTACTCATGTGCCATCGGAACGATGAACTGGTGCCATGAAGATGATGAGGACGTCAGCGAAATGTGGAAACTGGGTGAGATAAAACACAGTGGACTGCTGTTTTATGACATTCTGGGTAGATTAAATCCGGGTATTACTCTTCAATGTTCCAGTTTCTGTATGGATGGTCAGTGATATGATATATATATATATATATATATATATGAGCTGACATCATCTCCAAAATGAAACATTTGAAAACTGTTTCACTTACAAATTGATGATAACGATAAAAAATTCACCAGTTGAACTGACTCAGAAAGAAAAAACCATCGCTGTTACACAGTACAATGTGTGTTTTTCGACAATGTTTTCAATGAAGAAAAGTAAAATCTTTCTATAATAAAATCTCTCACACTTTTCTGTTGTCTTCAAGTTGTGATATTTTCCCCACGATGAGCTTGATTTTGGAACTGACCTTTTAATTTGTGTACTTTTGTTTTCATGGTAGGACATTTTGACCAGACATCAGTGGTGTAAAATTTTAAATTATTTATATTTTTCTAATTCTATTTTTTTCTTCATCAACTGTTTAATTATTACCAACACGGAGATCAGCTGTTAGCATGTAAAGGCAGATTTCAAATGGCTGTCAAAAATTCAGTTATTGAGACAAAAATCCCAAAATACACAAATTGCATCTAGACAGCATGGAGATGTTGGTCATTAGTTTTTAACAATGATTTATTGGCTCCAAAAGTGAAAAACTCATGTTTAAAAATGCCATTTTTGCATTGACTCCAATTGTTCGCATGAGAGTGAAATTCAAAATGCTGTAAAAAATTCAGTTTTTGAGATAAAATTCTGATATTTTCCAAACATCATCTACCATGACTCCAAAATTTTGTCTTTTTTTTCATGAACATTGAAAATGTATTTAGCAAGAATTTGCAAGTATATGTTTATAATACCGTTTACAGTCAAACATTCTGATGCACTGTGGGCTCAATTTTTTGATAAATCAAAAATCTGTGTGGATCGTTTGTGTAGGACAGTCTGAAGATGCTCTGTAGCAAGTTTGGTGTCAATTGAGCAAAAATTGTGGGAGGAGATAGGTTTAATAAGTTTAACAGTTTTTGAAAAAAACAGAGTGATGGACTTCATAATTTGCAATAGGTTTAAATGTACAAAAGTTTCTTCAGTATCGGGGCTACATTTTGGTGAAAGTTGTAAATCTGTAGCACATATGGTTGATTTGTTATGAATTTTCAAAATTTTGAACTTTAGAGGCTTGCTGTAGCGCCACCATCAGGACTATTGGCCTGTTTTTGCAGCTGAGGCAATCTGACATGGGACTGGACCTTTGTGCAAAGTTTGGTCATTTTTCGTGCATGGGAAGTAGGATTTCCTCGGAAGAAGAAGAAGAAGAAGAAGAAGAAGAAGAAGGAAAGAAGAAGAGAAGAAAGAAAGAAAGAAAGAAAGAAAGAAAGAAAGAAAGAAGAACATGCAGGATTACAATAGGGTCCTGGCAGCTTAGGCTGCCCGGCCCCTAATAATACAGTGAATCTGTGGTGGCAGCACTACTGTTAAAAAAAGACACATGAGAAGGGAAAAGTAATAAACATGAAAATCAACCTGTTAAAACAGCTTGACCCGCACATCATTACTGTTTAAGAGAGCTGAAGTTACAACTCCAATCAGCCTCTGTTCCTCTAGCTTCTGTAGTACATTATAACTTTTTAAAAGGGTTTTTGAATCAGTATTTCTGAAAATCTCAGACATATGCAGGAGCTTTTCAGGAGTTAAAGAGGAAACACAAAAAATTGCAAAAACGTTTTTACACTTGCCTTGGGTATCGGTAAAGGCAAAATGTGACAAAGTACCAACTGCTAATCTCGATGAACCAACTCTGATTATTTGCATTATGGTAACAGGCAATTTCCTGAAGATTTATAAGGAAAACTGCACCACATTTGGATGGAAACGTGGTTATTGTCAACGTCTCATGGAAGCTGAAGTTGAATGCTAGCAATATTTAGGGTTGTTCAGATACCGATACGATTTCAGAAATGCATCCAATAGACCCTAAAATGCTGAATCGGGTGTTGGCAAGTATGTGATCTATGCATCAGCAATCCCAAGATGCCTTGGGTTGAGTATTTTAGACAATAAAGAAGCTGTGTTCCTGACTTGTCTGTGACAGTGTTGATCCATGGATGTATTAATAGATGCACACGCTGATCTCAATATGAGATTGACGCTTTAAAATAAAATTTGCAGTGATAACAGCAATGAGCTCAAACACGTGATAGGCATCACATGACTGCAGTATTGCAGAAATGCGTCACAAATCGTCACAGCCCTAACCTAATGTAACATTAAGTAACTTAAAACTTTTAATAAGTCAGAGTTGACTTTTGGTTTCATCGCCTGACTGTCTACTTTGCTCCCGTCAAAATTACTACAGCTAACAAAGTAATAAAATAAGCTACGTGTACAGACATGCCGGTGTTTCTGGTGAGGACAGGTTGACTTCCCAGTGCCTGTTATCAATCAATGTGCAAAGGTCAGGTATTGGAATTGTTAAATGGTATCAGAACTCTAAGGACTTCATGTCTCTATTGAAGGAAGCTCAACACTCAGTGAAAACAGATTTCAGATTTCAAGTCTGCAGTGAAAAGGTTTCTTGTTTAGTATGTATAATTTATTTTTTTTATGGTCAGGGAGGGTCCAATGACTACTGCAATCACTTTGAGCAAACGCCTTTTATTTTGGCATCTTTGAAAACTACTCCATGAACGGCAGTTTCAGACTGAAGAATGAAGAAAAATGTAAATATTCAAGATGGATGTTTAACCCCAGTGTGTAGCCAGAAAAGGAAGTACAGAGCACTCAGCATGAACACACAGCTGCATTACAGAATGTGATCGATCAGCAACATAATCCATCATCATCCGATCATCTTTAGATTGCTTTGACTACAAAATTTGCACATTATGCGCTGAATAGGTTTGATGGGATCTTGCATAATAGTGTTAGTAAATTATGGCAAAATCTTTCTTTATTCCAATGTCAAAGTAAAAAAGTTTACTTCATCAAAAAGTTTTGCTCTGATTCATGATACCACCTATGATCTGATCAATTATCTGATGGTTTTTGTTGCTTTTTACTGCATTAATCCAATCATTGCAACTCATGTGTAACCCTGTGTATCATTTCCTTCTCTGCATTTTTTTTTTTTTTTTTTACTTTTGGTTTCTGTGTTTGCTTCTCTGAGAATCATTCAGCACGTTCTGTGGAGCAGAAAAACAAAACAAAAGCTCACTCATAATAGCACAAATTTACACACAGCACACTTGGAGAGAATGCAAAGACCTCGGGCCCAACAGAACAACAACAAAACGAAAAAAAGCGGGTTTTGTGTTTGTGTGAAACATCTGAGCTCAGCAGCAGAGACGAGTACAAGAAGGAGAAGGCATAAAAAACAATACCTGCTTGTTCTCCACAGGCGAACATTGTATACATTGCTGTACATGCGAACTCAATGAATATCCTTTAACATTATTTTTTTTGCCCTTTTAGTATAAAAACACATACTGGTGTACATTATAAAAAGGTATTCCTGTTTGCAAAAGAGCAGTGTTTCTCTTCTGTCAGCATGTATCATCTGATGCACGCAGACGCGGTTATGTATACATTATTTACATATACAACCGTATAAAAATTTGTATTTCTCTTGTGTACACGTATTCAAAAAACAAATACATCAGATAAGTTCAATTTTGTTGTGAAATTTTTCTGAAAGTCCTTTAATATACAGCGACAGAGAAGCTGAAAGACAGCGAGAAGAATGGCACACCTGACTCTTAAAAAAGGATGTGACACTTTGAAAAACATAAGATATAAATAAATGCTGTGCAGGAGATCACGAGCCACCAGGCAAAAAGAACTAATTTCTTGCGATGTAATCACCTAAGATTTTTCCATCTTTACATGGCAAGTTATGGCATCTTTAAAGATCAAAATCTGGTGTCTTTAAGACAGTGTTAATTGATGCTTCCATGCAAGTGTCTGATCTCATGGTGGAGCCGAGGAGAGGCGAGGGTCTGCTTTGGGAGCACCTCCAAGTTTGAGGCCAATGGTGGATTGCTTCCTCTGGGTTGGGCGTGAATTAATGTCCCAAGTGAAGACAGACAGAAGTAGTGCAGGTGTTGTATCGGTGGTGAAAAGAGAGCTGAGGCAGATGACAAAGCTTTCCTGTCGATCTATGTTCTGACCCTCACCTATGGTCATGAGCTTTGGGCAGTGACTGAAATAATGAGACTACGGATACAAGTGGCCAAAATGAGTTTCCTCTGTAGGGTGGCTGGGTTCAGGGTGAGGAGCACAGACATCTGAAGGGAGCTAGGAATAGAACTGCTGTTCAGTGGCATTGAAAGGAGCCAGCTGAGGTGGTTTAGCCATCTGATTAGGATGCCTCCTGGATGTCTGGAGGTTTTCCCAGCACATCCAACTATAGCGAAAGTCCAGGCTTAACTCAGTGCTAAGGAGAAGGACGTCTGGAATACCCTGCTTAGCCCTCTGCCACTGTGACCCAACCTCGGATAAGCAGAAGAAAATTGATGAATGGATGTTATTGAAGGGAGGCAGCTTGTTGGCATAACTTCAAGAAAAATGCAGTATACTTTGGACACATCAGAGAGTGAGGATGGAAGTTGGCAGATGAGATTAAATGTAACATGAAAAACTTTTTTCATTACCTCATCCCTAACCATAATGTGAGTCTGAGTCATGTTTGATTACATATTGTGCATATAGGTTACATGTAATTCATATAGTCAGAATGCAAAAGCTGAAACACCAATAAAAGCTGTGCCTAAAACACTCCTGGTTGGCTTACCAAAATTGAGATGTACGTGTGATTTCAAGTGTGATTTCAAGATCTTTTTAAAATGGGACCAGTGTTCCCTGACATGGACTTCATAAAATGGGTCACAGTTTGATTAGGTTTAGGCACCAAAATTACTTACTAGGTTATTGGTCATAGTTTGTATCAAAATAATAATTTCACATATTGGAAGTCACATGATTTAAGTGATGCAACTCATGGATGTAACTTAACTTATGACTTTAGAGAAGTCAACATTGACTTTTGGCTTCAAATGGGACACAAACCCTGGTCTCTTGGGTGAAAGTCCTGTGTTTGGCCCATCCATCCCTCTTTCCAAGGTGGACTCTTTTGCTCTTTATTCTGCTCCAATCATAATTACTATGGCCACTAGAGGTCGCCACCTAAAAATAAATGTAAATGTAATAAGGTCTTGCACAGATGACCTATATGCCTGTTTTTCTGGTGAGGACGAGCTAGAAATGATTCTGCAAAACACGTAAAGACAACCACTACTAAGTCTACTTCCAACATTTTTAGAAATTGTCACTTTTGAGAGTATGTTATACTGTTAATAATGAATACAATGGGGTTTGGATAGAGAAAAGAAGCAGTGCTTTGACTTTGGATAAATATAGTGCTTTACTGGTCTCTACCCAAAAGGGAACCTAACAAGAGGAGAATTCAAATGTTACAAATCGACATGCTTTCAACATCTTAAGACACCAGATTTGGCCTGTTAAGATAAAAAAACATTTGAGTAAAGACACAATAATCTTGTGAGCAACATGTAGCAGAACCTGGATGCTTTTGGCTGAGTGGTTTAAGTTAAGCAGTGGAAATCAGACCCATCAGTGGCGTAATCTCTCTGTTAAACTCCACAGGATCACATTTGTCACTTCAAACATCAACAGAAACACACATACATGTTTTCACACAGAATATTTGATCATGAAAATCAATGTAACAAGCGCATCGTCCCAAACTGGGCAAACTAAGGTGATAAATAAGCAAAAGAAAAACGCCTCATCCTTTTGCAGAGTCAGGTGTTGACAGCAGGGGGCGCTACAGTCAGATGTGGCTGAAGGTCTTTGCATTCACACAGAGGGAGAGGTTTGTGGATGGGATGAAACTCAACTGAAATCAGAGATCATGTTACTCATTGATGCCAAAGAAAGTCTGTGTGATGTGCTTCTTCTTGCCACAAGTGCATTGACATAAGGCACAGGCACAGTTCCCCTCTTTCAACAGAGTGGCTCGCATTAGTTTGTTTGTTTGTTTGTTTGTTGTCCTTTTTTAAAAATGTCCCAGTGCAAGAAACAAGTAGGGTGACCACCACCGAGGTTTGAGCAGCTTACATAGGACATTTATGACATCTGTCTGTTGAGGGGTATAACAGGATTTTCTTCGTCAGGACGGTAGGAGGGCATGGCTTAGGGATTTATAAACAGAACACTGACAGTCATTATGTGAAATTAAACACAGCTTTCCACTCAGTTTAAAATCAAAAGGTTACACCAAATAAACAAAAAATGTCATTAAAGAAAGAAAAACCATCTAACATAGCAGTAGTTGAGAGGTTGAGGTTTGTGTTGCAGCACTTGTGCCACGTTCACATCATATCACAGGAGTGTAAGAGCTGGGTGACATCTCTCCGCTACAACATGGAAACAGTTGGGGTGTGTGACGTGTTTAAACATCAAAATACAAGGTACCACTGCTAGCTGGGAAGCTAATTTAAATGATCTTCCTCATTTGGGCGAATGTGACAGGATGTGAACATGGCATGAGCCATAGTTTGCCATTGTACACTATGAACAAATGATCAAATGGGCTGAATTAGGGCTTCAACAAACAAAGACTGTCTGCCTGTCTGTCAACTTTGACCCACCTATGCAAGAGTTTATTTCTTAGGTTTTTGTTTTTTCACAAAACCAGAATATTGTTAATGTGGTGTCACATAGGCACACTAACAGCACTTAATGTATGTATATATATATATATGTATATATATATATATATATATATATATATATATATTATAGATAAGAGATAGATAGATAGATAGATAGATAATATAGCACATACACATCTGGATCTGGTATGTGTATTGACTGAAAGGGCTGTTTATAATATTTCAACCTTAGAAACTATCCAAGTCCTATGGATGTATTAAACTTGGATGGATTATGAGACATGGGCTCCTGGGCACATATAGGAGCAAGACACACAAACACAGAGGTTGTTTTGCCTGTTTTTGTTGTCACTTTTGTGTCTCTGTGTGGTGCTATTACATCTCACGGTTTAATTTTGTCTCTATGCAGTCATTTTGTTTCTCTTTGTGGTCTTTTTGTATCCCTCTGTGCTTCTGTGTCTCTTTGTGGTCATTTTATGTTGGCGTTTTGTTTCTCTTTGAGGTTGTTCTAGTCTCTTTGTGGTTGTATTGTGTCTCTTATTTCATTTTGTGTCTCTGGAGTTATGTTTTGTCTCTTTGTGGTTGTTTTGCTCATTTTGTATTTGTTTTGTATCTCTTTGCCGTCATTTTGTGTCTCCTTGTGGTCCTTGTACATCTCTTTGTAGTCGAGTTGCTTCTCTTTGAATGACATTTTGCAGGGGAAGCTCAGTGGGGCCCCTGACTCTTTGTGCCCAGTAGGCCCCAGTAATCCATCCATGGTATTAAAGGAGCTGGACATGACCCTGTCAGTCAGCCAATTTATCCCAGTGGCCACTTGCAATATTGCAACTAAAGACTATTAATTGGCCACCATTAAAGAAGTGTTTGTAAAACTTGTAGCAGGACGCTGCAAAATGCAAACATTGTCAGTTATTACTCTATTATGAATTTCACTCCATGAAGGTTTAGTATTTATAAAACTTTCCAGAGCCTAGAAAAGCTTGAATGTGAGTGACATCATCCTAATGTAAAGTTTATGGGCTGTAAGGTAGAAAACTTTTTTGGCTTGTGTGCTGGACAAGCAATTTTCATTTACTCAGGTGAATGGCTGCCATTTTGGAGTGCAGTATCCAGTTCTTATAATACATCCAGGCCAAGTAATCATGTTCATTATACTATTTTATATACCGGAACAATTTATGTAAGAATTATTTGTGATTAAGTGCTTATAGCATGCCTATGGGGCTTTAAAATAACTAATGAGCAATAGGAAAAGTAGAAATCCTTTCATCATCGCAGCAATTTAACAATCAGAGAGGGAAAAAGAGAAGATGAGGAAAAAAGGAGAAGAAGAGTGGAGGTGGGTAGGGGCAGCAGGTGGGCCCTGTTGCCGTGGGTGATCACCCTAGTGATTCTGGTACTGAAAAGGGAACAGATGTATGTCCCTTCTAGTAAATCTCTGTAGATTTTCCTCTCAGTTTCTACCAAGAGGCTCCTACTGAGAAAAGTGTGTTTGTGTGTGTGTGTACACCATGTTAAAATATGTATACTGTGTGAATGCATGTCTGTAAGCTAGTGTGTGCATCTGTGTGTGTGTAAGCTATTAATAAATAGCATGTATGACTGTTAGGGTCAGACCGATATATTCCCAATACTGTCCTGTTATTGAATACTATTGTATCAGCCAGTTGGTGTCCAATATGATGGAGATGAAGGAACATTTCTCACCTCAGTTGTATTAAAAGTTGTTAAAACCTGCGATGCAACACATTTTTTTCCTTTGTTTATCTCATCCAGTTTAAAAGCCTAATCACACCAGCTGTACTGTATGTATAAAGAGCTTAGAGAGATGTGAATGACCATCAGTGGAGTGTTTTAGTGTCCCATGATGCTCTAGATGCTGTTTTCAAAGGCTTTTACACTCTGAAACATATAAAATTAAGGGAGAAAATATTTTTTAGCATTGAAATATTGGCAAAAATATCAGCTGTCAGCAGCTTCAATCAAAAATTTTCAGTATTGGCCTGTTAAAACATATCGGTTGAGCCTAAATATCAGTCTGAGATTTTGTGTTTGCAAAGTGTATACATCAGTGTGTCTGTATAGGTACAGTATCTATGATTGTTTATATTTCCATCAGCTCTGGCAGTCTTTGTATGTAGTGTTTCGCTGTGAATCAGTCCAAGAGGCAGGCGATATGTGTACATCTGTCCGTTTTTGCCCGTCTTTCTTGCAGGGTATCTGTGTATTTATTTATATTTGTACGTATCAGTCCTAGAGGCAGACGTTGTTGCTGATCTGGCAGGTGGATCCGGTGCCGGCCTGGGACAGGAAAAGCCTCCCGTTGGGGCAAACGCAAACCTCGTAGACAGTCTGCCTGGTCCCAGAGGCCGAAGAGCTGGTGGAGGCCTTCCCCTCAGGCAGCCGCATCAGGCGAATCCTCCGAGCATCCAGAGAGATCTGCAGTAAAAAGGAGAGAAACTGGTTAGACTGAAAAAAAGGGGGAAACAGAAAGAGCAGAGTGCAGCAGGGGCATTTGCAGACTTTTTTGACTGGGGCGGCCTGAATGGGGCACTGACTTATGCAGTTTGATGACAGGGAATACATTACTGAGGTGATTCACAGCAGTTGCGACCAAGACTCCAGAGATGCCAAAGACACAGTAGGTGGGGACAGAAGAGGCGTGAGGCAGGAGAGCAGAAAAAAAGCGATGTGAATGATGTAAAGAGAAAAGCAATGTAGAGAGCCAGAATATTTTCACATCTAATTCGTTGAATTAAGGGTTTATTTTGATGAACTCAGAGTTAATGATTGTTGGAACAGTAGAAAGACAACCCGAGATGGTTTTGGTCAGTTTTATTTTCTTAATTATTTTCAAGTTTGAAGTGAGTTTTATGGAGCTAAGTTAAGTTCCCAAGGTCCACTCTTCCCAGGGTCATAGTTTGCAAGGTCCTATACCCTCTGAATCTTAAATTCCCAAGGTCTTATTTTCCCACTTGTCTTACCTAGCTCATAAATTGGAACAACTGGACACACTTACTGCAAGCAGCATCTTAGGTCCTTGGATGTTTTTGTACTGGTGCCTGGCATGTTAGATTTCTTCACCGCATGCTTAAAGGGTCCTATGTTCCCAGGGTCCTAAGTTCCAAAGGATCTATGTCCCCAGGGTCTTACCTTCCCAAGGTCTGGATTTCCCAGAGTCTTAGGTGCCAAAGGTCCCATGTCCTCAGGGTCTTTAGTTTCCTAGGTCCTATGTTTCTTGGCACAAGTTTCCTAGGCCATCTGGCTTATAAGTTCCCAAGTTCTTAGGTTCCCAGGGTCTTATGTTCTCAAGTTCCTATGGTCTATGCAAAAGCCTAGCCGATTACATGCTATATAGAATGGGGTAACATAGGACCTTGGGAACATAGCATCATTTGTCGTGTTCCAATTATGTGCCACATAAATCTGGGTAAGAGGACACTGGGAACATAGGACTCTGTGACCATGTGATTGTAAGAACATGCGTAGGATGCTGGGAACACAAGACTCTGGGAACACAGGGCTCTGGGAGCATAGGAATAACCCCCATGTGATCCACTTGCTCTTTAAAGGACAAGTCTAAGTTAAGTAGTGTTTCTTGTATGCTAATTGTGAATTAACATGTTTGTACTGATGCCAGCTGGACCGGACTCCACTGTCGACGGTCAGGATGTGTAACGTCTGGCAGAAATCCAGCTGCAGCTTCACTCATCTTCAATCTCCCTAAAATTGCTCCTCAATAAAGGTCTGGATGTCCTGCCTCTAAGTGTTCACATCCCATCCCCACAAACTGTACTGTACGTCTGACCTCCATACAGTCATGATCCTCAATCTTCATTCACGCCAGAATAGTCTCTCATTTTCTTTCTGTACCGCCTAAAAACACATCTTTTTCCTTTTCATCTTTACCCCAGCTAACCCACGCTGAATCATGTGTCTCTCTGTGTCTCTTCACCCTAATTGCTCTCAAAGCAAATCTCTTCACCCGCTCTCTTTTATTTTTTTTCCCAGGACTTCTACCTCGCAGGACTGGACTCGCAGAAATAGCGTCTGTGCCTCTCAACACCTCAGCACTGCACATTGTCGGTTGCATAGAATGTTAAGTGGTCCAGATATTGAAAGTCTAGCAGCATCTATCCCATCAGATCTCGTGTATAAGAGATTCTTCCACTAATACCTGCAGTGTATTTCAGCTCTCTAAGACATTGAGTGTGCAGTGACAATAGACATGTGAGTGCAGTGAATGATAAAGGTCATGTGTTGGATTTAAAGCTCACAGTGTGAACAATAAGTCATGGCGGAGTGATATTCTTGTTAAAAGTCACCCAGAATGCAGGATTGTCACCTAAAGGTCATCGATTTGAATCCCTGAAGTGGGAGACAGGTGTCAGATATAGGTGAAAGGTAAAAGTAAGTCTCTTAAAGCCTGGAAAAGCCAGAGTATATTACAGCATATATTGTATATTTTATAACAAAGAGGCTTATGTTAAAACGCTCATTAGAAACCAGCTGCGCACAGGCATATTATGCCTCCTAAATTTAATTTTCAGTATCATTATCTGGCATATTTACAGCCATCATCTTTTCAGATCTGTGACTAGACTAATACTGAGAAGCTTCTTTATCTGCTTGTCCTTGTTGGAGCTTTATCTTAAGTGCTTCTTTTATTGCAGCTGTTTTGTGACTGTTAATCTGGAGCTAATGTGTTTGGAAAATAACAATATAACCGCTAACTCTTACTCTTTTTTCTTTTACTCTTATGGACTGTGGTTTAGCCATGTTTCCATCCAAACGTATGGCAAATTTTTCCTGAATTTCAGGTAAATCAGAAAAAAAGAAAAAGGGAATGAATGCTTCTTTCCATCCACTGCTCTTTTGCAATTATTAGAAGTTGGTTCATTGAAATAAGCAGTAGGTTGCGCCAATTCTCCAGTCGGAAAAACCATTATCGTATTGCAGAAGGTGGTGCAACAAAATGACCAGCTACAGCAAACTCACATTTGTGCTGTACGCAGTTTTCAAGGGCTCTGTTGACTTTTACTTAAAATCTTTTCTATCATCTTATCTATTTCTCTTATAGCACTAGCTTGCTAAGCAGGTAGAACTAAATGTAGCAGTATATTTCGAGTATTTTATTTACTACAATTTTTTCTATACTACAATTTTTTCTATATTATAAATGATGCTACTGACATGAAACTCTAAGACTGACAGACGTAATGTGAGTTGTTTTGGGGATTATGAATCATATATAGTCTCTAGAAGTGTATGATTCAATTATTTCACATGGTCTGCTGTTAACAAGCAAACAAAAATCGCAAGACATTTTTAACTTTTTGTGAGTAGCCATGCCTCTAAAGGCCAGGTCATTTATTGACACGTGACTAAAATTTATCCAGAGATTCACAGTATTTATGAGATTTTGAAATATTTTGTTGTCCAGCTAAAAAACTAGCATAGCAAAAAAGCCCAAAAAAGTTGACTCCGTTGATTCCCAGATCATTTCTCCTGTCTTCTGACAAATAAAAAGAGAACAAAACTCCAGAAAATTCCTTCTGCCACAACCACTCATCCTCTCCTTTTACTCCCTTCAACCTCACAATGATTGGAACAAACTGTCTTTCTCCCTCTGCTCAGACACGAACCACTGCTGCATGAATCCCATCTCTCTGCCCTCTCCTCCCTCCTCCCTCCCTCCCTCCTGGGGCTCCTCCAGGGCTGCTGTTTCACTGGCCGAGGAGAGGAGGAGCTCTCCAGCCATAAAAAGGTAAAGGAGCCATTACCAGGCACCTCGGGGAGGCATCGCAATCAAATGACCTGGAACACTTTTAAAGCAGAGTCTCAGTTGAGTTCCTCAGACAGCTGCTGTTGAACAAATCTTTCACCACGAGGGGCAGACAGTGCGAGAACCGGTGTGTAACAGTGTGTGGGGCTGGGTGATCTTCATGTGTGTGTAAAGCTGAGGGCATAAGTGTGTGTTAGTGAAGGACAAAAATACATAGAGACACATGGAGACTAAAGTAAAGTAAAGGAAAGGGAAGACTCAATGTCTTTACAGATTTTCACAGATAAATCCCCCAGAAGTTTAAACTTATTTTTGATTTTCACATTTTCTCATTTTATTTTGAAATTTTATTTTATGTTTACCACAAACTAGCATGTTTAAATGACAGTATTTGTGCTGCAAATAATATTTAAAAAAAACAAAACACTTGGATTTTTGTATTTTAGAGTTAAGAAAAACAAATCCATCCTTTTATTAATATTCAAAATTACAAATAACATTCAGCTCGCCTCAGCTGCACCCACGCTCCCACTCTTTGCCCATTTTCGGATTAACAGGGAGTCAGTGAAGTCAGGCACTGCCAAGATGGAGATGGCCGGCGCCAGCGTACCCTGAGCTTCACAATGGCTCCTCAGAAACCTATGGGTGACTACATCCATATTTTCTATCTATGGTTGGCAGGGAAAGCCAGATTATTGGACTGGGTGAAGTTACTCTTTAAAGGAGCAATATAAATATAACATTTTTTAAAAAAATAACAATTGTACATCCAAAAATTAGTTCAGCAGTCCAAATAGTGAGTTGGAGCCATAAACGGTTTATCAGATAGGTTGAAATCCTATTTAATATACAGTCTTTGGTTGAAGCGAGTTGTTTGACCCTGCCCCCTCCTCGAAGAAACTCAGGTAAACAGGCGACCATTAGTTATACACACTAAACTGTAAGTTAAACTGCAAAGTTAAGCCTATTATCGTGAAAACAAAAGCCCTCTGCTCTGAAAAACTGGCTAGTGTGTTTAAAGCCTTAGCGATAAAGTGATATCTATCAGCGATAGATACACCATCAATAGCAATAAGAAAGTAGTTTGAAAAAATGTTCCATAGTATCCCTTAAATGCATTTAATGCAAACTGCCCCTAAAGTACATAATGAATGTGCCCCTGCCCCACAGACAGGCTGTAATATGCTTTGATAGTGGAACGTGCTACAAGTGACACGTGAACCGCCAATCATTTAACAGACAAACCCCATGTGTCCTCCCTCCCTGGCTCATAAACAGCCTATCATATTGATCTTGGTTGCCATGTCAACACGTGAGACAACAGCATGCAAAATGAGTGCAAATAGGAAAGGACCGGTCAGCTTGCTGGTGGACAATATTGTTTTGTAAGTTGGTCAACGATCAGAGTGTGAAGGACTTATATTTGTTGTTGTGTACCGAGCTCCTGGTCCATATTCGGAATTTCTGACTGAATTCTCAGAGTTTTTATCAAGCTTAGTCCTTAAAACAGACAAAGTTATCATTGTAGGAGATTTCAATATTCATGTTGACGTCGATAATGATAGCCTTAACATTGCGTTTATGTCATTACTGGACTCAATTGGTTTCAGCCAGATCGTACATAAGCCCACACACTGTTTCAACCACACTCTCGATCTTGCTCTAGCCTATGGCATTGAAATTGATCATTTAATAGTATATCCACAAAATCCTGTTTTATCGGATCATTTTTTAATAACGTTTGAATTCTTACTGTCAGACTACACACCAATTCCTAAAAAGTATTATACTAGATGCCTTTCTGAAAGTGCTGTAGCTACATTTAAGGAAAAGATTCCCCTAGCTCTTAACTCAATGTTGTGTCTAAATGTTTCTGATAACACTTTATTTAATTTCTCCCAAATTGATCATCTTGTCAATCATGCTGCAGGATCCTTGCAAACTACGCTTAACTCTATTGCTCCCCTGAAAAAGAAGTTTATAAAACAAAGAAAGCAAGCCCCTTGGTATAATTCTGAAACTCGTGCGTTAAAGCAGGCATCAAGAAAACTAGAAAGGAAATGGCGTTCCACCAATTTGGAAGAGTCTCGATTAACCTGGCAAGATAGTCTTAAAACCTATAGAAATGGCCTCCGCAATGCTAAAGCAGCCTATTACTCATCATTAATAGAGGATAACAAGAACAAACCCAGGTTTCTTTTTAACACTGTAGCAAGGCTGACAGAGAGTCATAGCTCTATAGAGCCATGTATTCCTCTGTCTCTCAACAGTAATAACTTTTTGAGCTTCTTCAATGATAAAATTACATCCATTAGAGACAGAATTGATCAACTTATGCCCCCTACCAATATTCATTTATTCCCTAACACAGAAACCTTAGAGATAGCTGCAGATTCAGAGGTATATCTAGACTCCTTCTCTCCCATTGATCTTCCACAATTAACCTCGACTATTTCTTCATCAAAGCCATCCACCTGTCTCCTAGATCCTATCCCAACTAGATTACTTAAGGAAAGTTTGCCCGTAGTCGGCACTTTTCTACTAGATATGATAAATCTCTCTTTGTCAGTAGGCTATGTACCTCAGTCCTTTAAATTAGCTGTAATTAAACCTCTTCTTAAAAAGCCAACTCTTGATCCCGAGGTCTTAGCTAACTATAGACCTATATCGAACCTCCCCTTTCTCTCTAAGATTCTTGAAAAAACAGTTGCAAATCAGCTGTGTGATTTTTTGCATCTCAATGAATTATTTGAGAAATTTCAGTCAGGCTTTAGAGTACACCATAGCACAGAGACTGCACTGGTGAAAGTAACCAATGACCTTCTGTTAGCATCGGACAAAGGTCTTGTCTCTGTACTTGTCCTGTTAGATCTTAGTGCAGCATTTGACACGATCGACCACCATATTTTACTACAGAGACTAGAACATTTAATTGGCATTAAAGGAACAGCACTAAGCTGGTTTAAATCCTATTTATCAGATCGCTTCCAGTTTGTACATGTTAATGATGAATCCTCTGTGCATAGTAAAGTTAGTTATGGAGTTCCACAAGGCTCAGTGCTGGGGCCAATTTTATTCACTCTGTATATGCTTCCCTTAGGCAATATTATTAGAAACCACTCCATTAACTTTCACTGTTATGCCGATGATAGCCAATTATATTTATCGATAAAACCTGATGAAACAAATCAGTTAGACAAGCTGCAAGCATGTCTGAAGGATGTTAAGATCTGGATGACCCACAATTTTCTGCTTCTAAACTCAGATAAGACTGAAGTTATCATACTTGGCCCTAAACATCACTGAAACAAACTAATCAGTGATATAGCTACACTAGATGGCTTTACTTTAGCCTCCAGCACTACTGTAAGGAATCTGGGGGTTATTTTTGATCAGGATTTATCCTTTAACTCCCATATTAAACAAATCTCAAGGACTGCCTTTTTTCACCTCCGCAATATCAAGAAAATCAGGCACATCCTGTCTCAAACGGATGCAGAAAAACTAGTCCATGCATTTGTTACTTCTAGGCTAGACTACTGCAATGCGTTATTATCGGGCTGCAGCAATAAGTCTTTAAAGAGTCTGCAGTTGATTCAAAATGCTGCGGCTCGTATACTAACAGGAACTAGGATAAGAGAGCATATTACTCCTGTATTAGCTTCACTGCACTGGCTACCTGTAAAATCTAGGATAGAATTCAAAATCCTTCTCCTTACATACAAAGCCCTCAATGATCAGGCACCATCTTATCTTAAAGAGCTTATAGTACCTTACCATCCCACTAGAACACTTAGGTCTCAATATGCAGACTTACTGGTGGTCCCAAAGATCTCCAAAAGTAGATTGGGAGCCAGAGCTTTCAGTTATCAAGCTCCTCTCCTGTGGAACCATCTTCCAATTTCTGTTCGGGAGGCAGACACCATCTCCACATTTAAGAGTAGACTTAAAACCTTCCTTTTTGATAAAGCTTATAGTTAGGGCTGGCTCAGGTTTGCCCTGACCAGCCCCTAGTTATGCTGCTATAGGTTTAGGCTGCTGGGGGACTCCAAGGCACACTGAGCTCCTCTCTTTCTTCATCTCTTTCCCCAGATGTTTATGTTTATGTTCCATTAATGCCTGTTACTGACTTGATTCCTTCCCCGGAGTCTTTCTGCTTTGTCATCCTGCAGATTCCTATGGACTGTGGCTGCGCATGGATCGCTGATCACAGCTGAACCTCCCACTGTGGATTATTATAACTCACCAAATCAATCAAACATTCATCACATTGTTGTTGTTACTATTATTATCATTATTTTATTATCATTATTGTAACATCTAGTATTAGTATTATTATTTACATACAGCTTACATATTTATATGTACTACTTTTCCCTACACATACTGTAGTTTTACTATTGATGTTCTGTTACTACTGTTCTCTCTGTCTCTGTTCTTTTCTCTCTCTCTTCCACCCCTCCCACCTCCCCTCTTTCCTCCCCTTTTCCTCTTTCCCTCTCAACCCGACCGGTGCCGTCAGATCACCGCCCACCATGAGTCATGGATCTGTCCGAGGTTTCTGCCTGTTAAAAGGAAGTTTTTCCTCGCCGCTGTCGCCAAAGTGCTTGCTTATGGGGGAGTTGTTTCAACTGTCGGATGTAAACAAAATTATTGAGTGTGGTCTAGACCTACTCTATTTGTAAAGTGTCTTGAGACAACTTTGTTGTGAATTGGCGCTATATAAATAAAATTTGATTGATTGATTGATTGATTGACATATGGAGGGAGTTCGGAGTAGAAACGCTGCTGCTTTGCATCAAAAGGTGCCAGCTGAGGTGGAGGAGCAGGTAAATGCTACTGGAGAGTGACGTCATACTCGGCCTGCTGCCACTGCGGTGCAAAGGTCGCATAGCTTCCCAACCAAGACTGGTAATACAAGACCATGATCAATATCTACCAGTATGAAATTTCATTATCGTGAGAGACTTTTCAGCCATATTGCCAAAGCCTAGCATGTTTCCTTAATTGTCATTTTATGATTTGTTATAGTAAATGTTACAGATTTCTCCTTTAACAAAACATGCATGTGTAATTGAGTGTCAGTATGAGTGGCTATAGGAATCCAAAGTGTTTCACTGTCTGTACTAGTATGTATGTGAGAGTCTATTTCTGTATCTGCCTGTGTGGTTTGTGGGTGTCTAATGACCAAAACCACTCTGTAATTGCTCTGGCGGTGCCAAGGGGTCCTGAGCAGAGAGGGAGTGTGAGTGTGCATAAGACAAAGGTTTGACAAATGGACATTTGCAACACTAATGGAGTGTGAGAACGTGGTTCTAATTATATGAATTGACCATCATGAGCTCAACAGCCTCATTTTCGCCCACACAACCATGACAACTGCAGGAAGATGTGATGTGGGCGTGGCTTACGACTGCTTTTAATTGGGCCAAACTGAATCCAAGGGCACCTTCCTCAAACAGCCTCTCCCTCTCCACGTCCATCTCATATCAGCAGCCTGTCTTAATGTATGAAACTGTTTTTGTGGGAAACTTTTAAACACTTTCTTCTCCCTAATCCTCCTTCGCTGATTTTAACAGATCTGACATGACACGACTGGTGCAACCTAAGGTGGGAAATCCTTTTATCAGCGCAGCCGAGCGTGATGAATGTGAGGACTGATGTG
Organism: Lutjanus argentimaculatus; assembly: GCA_034769285.1. NCBI lineage: Eukaryota > Metazoa > Chordata > Actinopteri > Lutjaniformes > Lutjanidae > Lutjanus > Lutjanus argentimaculatus. Next base: position 3,518,568 of record JAWZSL010000004.1, read on the forward strand.
TGTAACGAATCAGGGGATGGTTGGAGGAATTTAGGAGCAGGGAGGAAAGGATGAAAGAAGGAAAGAAGCAGCATGAGGATCAGGAGTGGTTGAGCAAATAGGAAAAAAATGTGTATAAGCAGAGTTAAAGACAGAAAGAGGACAGTGGAAGGGGGAGGAGGAAACGAAAGGACAGGAAGCTGGAAAAGAGAAAGTTGTTGAAGCGAGCATGTGAAAGACTCAAAGAGAACTGAATCAGCTACTGAAGGGAGGATGGGAGGAAAAAAAGACAGAGGAAAATAATCAACTTGTGCCTTTCTGTGAGGCTCTAACAGATGCTAGTAGACAGCCAGTATGTGGGAAATTGCCACCACCCAGTAAGCTAAATGCTGGTTCATGTTGGCTGAGGGAGCTAACTATTGTATTGATTGTTTGCTAAAAATAAGTTTAGACGGGAGTGTACAGGAGTGTGACAGGAGACAAAAACATTGTAAAATATGTAACAAGATGAAAAAGATACAACAAGACAAAAATAATGTAAAAGACAAAGCAAGACTAAAACTACAAAAAGACGTAACAAAAGAAAAAAGACCTAACAAGACGAAAAAGACCTAACTAAACAAAAACATCCTATAAGACTTAACAAGATAGAAAAGATGTAAAAGACAAAACAAGTTTAAAATGACATAACAAGACAAAAAATACATGACAAAACAAAAAAGATTCAACAAGACGAAAGAAACATAAATCATGTAACAAGACAAAAATGATGTGACAAGACAAAAACAACGTAAGAGACACGAGCCAAAACAGATGTTAAGAGACAAAAAAAAAAAAAAAAAAAAAAGATGGGGAACTGGAAAGCTGAAAAAGCTGGATGTAAAATAGAAAGTTGTTAAAGTAAGCATGTGAAAGACTCAAAGAGAACTGAATCAGTTACTGAAGGGAGGATGGGAGGGAAAAAAAAGACAGAGGAAAACAATCAACTTGTGCCTTTCTGTGAGGCTCTAACAGATTCTGGTGGATGGCCAGTATGTGGGAAATTGCCACCAGCCAATAAGCTAAATGCCGGTCCATGTTGGCTGAGGGAGCTAACTATTGTTTGGATTGTTTGCTAAAAATAAGTTTGGACAGGAGAAATATTGAATTGAGATGGAGCCCCATGAGCCAGGATGGCTGGAGGACAAGAAAAGTTAATTTCTCAACTTGTGAGTACACAGAGTGGGAGGTTTGAAGTAACAGGACTGCATTTAATGAAGATAATTAGTTTGTTTTCTGGACAAATTGCAGTGTTTTTGCTTACAGTGCTTCACCACAATCCAATGAAGGGTTTGTTTTAAAAACAATCTAGGCTATGTTTCAATTCTAAAACCAGTGGTGTTAATTACCTGTTATGTTTTTTGAAAATGATGATTAAAGGGGACCTATTATGCTAATTTCCACTTCTGTTTTAGCTCCTGTTTCTTTAAGGGCCCCCTGCCTAAAAGCCTACTTTCCTCTGATTGGCCAACTTTCAGGCAGCACCCAGTCATAGATGTGTAAGTGCCCACTCACACATACATGAATGCAGGGGAGTGATGATCGCTGGCATAGATGAAAGTCTTTGCTATTGGTTGAGGCTGTGACTCCGACCTCTCATGGTTCATCAAAGATGAACTTTTGAAAAAATGACGCAAATTTGCAGCCACTTACCCTAATTCACACATGTGTAACTGGGCTTTAGATACGCCTTTCCCGCTCAGCTTTGCTTCCAATTTATACCTGTGGCCACTTGCAGTATTGCAGCTAAAAATCCACAATGAGCCAAAAAGCATTTTCTCTTTAAGCCACCTTTATAAAAGAGACACTTATAAAACTGACAGGGGCAATTTAATCAAATGGGGTGAGCGGGAACTTGCTGGCAGGTGCAAGGGGATAAACACTACTGCGTATATTCTGTGGGCCGCATACCGCAGAAGCTATAAAACTGTTTGGCATACAGTATGCACCAGGCAAGCAATCTCCATTGGACTGAATGCTTGTTAGCATGACCTCATCAACTTGCCAGTGTGCTTGACAGCTGAACTACACCTAGGCATATATGGGGCAGTATTGATGTTTACACCTCTAGGACAGGAACTTTGGACTGTCGGGAGGAGGAGGTTTTCAGGTCTGGGGCAAGGGGAGCCAGCAAGGAGAATCAGCAAATAGGACAATTAACATCTCGGCTAACTGAGCTAATTAGCTAATGGCAGTTAAGTTATAGTTAGCAGCAATCAGTGGTTACTTTTGCAACAAGTAAAGCTATCTGTCCATCAAGAAACTCTGTAAATGAAATATTATTTTCTCTATAAAATTTGATCCAGATCAGAGTCCTGGTCAGAGCTGCTGTAAATCACCTCGGTATGCGTAGACAGACTGAGTGGGTTGATAGGTAAAACAGACAGTTTGGGTAATCATTTTAGTTTGCCTTCATTTTTCTCCCTAAAGGCCTTTTCACATCACCACTTCATACCCTTAGTTTACAGTCATTTCAGTGAGGGGAAGACGGCAGTGGGAAGGCAGTTTTGATCATGGCGGTAAGGGTAAGAACCGGTTGTCCACTGGTTGTTAACAGATTTTGCTCTGCCACTCAGGATTCCCTGTGCAGAATTTCTGTCAGTTGCTGTCTGGCCTTGGCCAATCAAATGGAAGGAGGGGAGGAGGGGCTGGTAATGCTGTTGTCTCTGAATACCTGGAGCTGTACAATATGGCTCTAGTCATGTACAAGGACAATCAGAAGAAAAAGTGGGCCTGGGATGACATTTCTGCCAAGGTAGTGTACGTGTTGAGGACTTTTAGGGTGTTCTACCAGCGCTATGATGTTTACTGATGTACCTGGCTGTCATCCTGGACTTAAAAATGCTTCACGTTTTGGGGGAACCTTCTGGCAGATAGGTGGTTGTCAGTCGTCAGAGTTGTTACCGTGAGGCGTCGTGAAAGGGCCTTCTTATATTAGGCTGACCTGGCCATTGGTTTCCAAACTGATTGATTTGACATTTTTTATGAGCCATCAGACTTGTTTTTAGTGATTTTCAGTGTTGCTGGCAAGACTGAGACAGCAATTAACTTGTGAAATGCAATGTTTTTATTCCATAAGAATATATTTTCTTGCTTTTGTGCAGTCAGTGTTGGTTGACACACCTCTCCATCTTTGGACTCCAGTCGCAGCTCATTCCTGCAGATGGCCTGGATGTCTCCGGCCTCAGCCAGAATCTGGATGCCTTTAGGAGCCTCCATCAGTAGGGAGCGAGTGGGAGACTCCAGCCTGGGAAAAGACAAAGGCAGAGCAACTCTGTTAGAGATAAATGTTTCTTTTTAATGTTTGGATGATTGGGAAAGCAAAATCTTAAGACAAAAGATTGGAAACAAGATAAGAAAGAAGCTTGATCTGTGAATACACCCACAATTTGTTTTCTTTGTTATGATCCTCAGTAGGACTTTTGAGTTTGTTCCATTTTTTTTTTATTTCAATTGTCAAACAGCCTAATTAGAATCTAACAAGGTCTTGTAAACAAGTCACGATTCTGAAGCAGCCTGTTTATTAGACTGGTTTAGCAATCTGTCATCCTGACACGGTGCAGAACAAAGCAGAGATTTTTATCACTTTCACCAATAGCAATATAAACACTCTCCAGGTAATGAGAACCTCCACGTTTTTGTTTGTTTGTTTTTTCACCAACATTTGAATGATTAGGTTTAGAGATATGCAAAGACACAGTTATGTTAAGTTTCAGGCAAGATGCATAGTTATGATCAGGTTCTGGTATATTCCTGATCAACAATCACCTCAACAGAAATCTTGGAAATATATTTTCCTGTTCTAGTAAATGACAATTGATTGAAGCAAATTATAATGAGCACTGAATTGTGGGATACTGTGGACTGCAGAGGCCTGGAGCCAAACCTCTGAATCAATGCCACCATCTCAGCTTTGTTCTGTGATTCAAATACGTCTGCTGTTTTGCACATTTCACTAAGCAGCTATTTTGGATAGCTGGCGAAATAACTGACCGAGCTTTGTTGGCAGGGTTAAGAACAATGCCGTGGTCCCACTAGTTTTTTCATTGACACCAACAAATGACAAAATTTGGGTTCAAACAATATATAAAACATTCATACATGCAATAAACCCATCAGGAAAAAGATTGTGTGGCAGGTCTCTCGTTCCCTCATTAAATCGTAATTTCTCAAACATTTTCCCATGGTTACCTCTCAATATGATCTTCCTTCTCCATAATCTCAGATAAATGCGAGTGTGTGACTTGGTTCTCTTTTCTGGTTAATTCAGCAACATACAACAAGGGGTCATCGTGCATAGCCTCAGCCAGCAGCAAAGATGCGCGTTGTTCAACTTGACAGGCGATTCCCCAGACTGATTGGCTAGTATTACTGTGCTGTGCCTGGCTAGTACTCATTGCCTGATAGTAGCTGTGAGCAGAAGTCCCGTCCAACTGTGCTGTGAGCGTGGGTGTAGATATGGGCAGTTGGGAGAAGTTTAGAGAGGAGATTGTGGAGGATGAATGTGTCAAACACTGGACTTTCACTCAGGAGTTCTAGGGCCCATGCTAAGAAATGATTCAGGAGGACAGCAGCCAGTTCATGCAAACTAATGGCTCAGCGTGGTGTATAGACAGACATTTTCAGTTGAAAAATGAAGCAAAGCTACCCGAGCTTTGCTGAAATAAGGAGGAAGTGGGAGGATACTAAGAGACAATACCGACCCAAATTACAGCCTGTTCTCCCTGCTGCTCTCTGGCAAGAGATACAGAAGTACCAGCTGTCACAGCTTTTCTCCCAGGGCTCTGAGACTCCTTAATCCATCCTCTGCACTGCACCACGAATAAAGTTTATTTTCTGTGACTTATTAAGATCGAAAAGGGTCGAGAACAAGGGATGTGGAGGGCCCCATGCCTGCCTTTACCTTAGGCCCCAAAGTGACTAAATCCGTCCCAGCGTATAAGGCAATGGCTATTGATATATTTGGCCTGAAAAATGAATTAATTAATATCAGATCCTGATATTAAATATATATATACATATATGTTATCATGTATTTCTATCTATAGCCCCCCCTTTTGGCAAATTACTTTTAGTCTTTAACCCCTCTTTGGACAAAACCCAACATATACATCCAGACATGGATTACATTTATCACTGTACATCCAGTGTCAATACATGATAAGTGAAGAAATACATCTTCACACAATTGCACACACACAGACACAAACTATTTCACTTTGATTGCAATTCCGTGTTCAGACTGGGCTTTGGGGTCTGGAGAGGGAGCGACCTTTTAACTTTTATGATGCACTCGTAATCGACCTAGACCTGTGCATAACATCCAAAAATAACCTTGAAGTCTAAAACTCAAAGTGGTCCTCAGAAAGATATAGACAAGCATGAACACACTTCAAGGACAAACCATGAATGCAGTGTAGACTGAGTGAATCTGACACTTGAACACTACAGCCCACCTGCATGCTTCGGCTGTGTATAAATTTCTGTATGAGGATTAAAAATGAGCCCACTCCTCTTCACGTCTCGACAAAACCACTCAGAGCCACGAGCTGATCTTTACAGGAAGCAGCAAAGGTGTCAAAACGCTTCAGTGGATTCAGACCTGCAGAGGAAGTCTCTTTAGACTTGCTGTCTTCCTGTCACCATGGTGGTTGTGGATAAAATATGTGATATTTTTCTCCACAGGGAGGGCTTTCATTGACATCGCACACACTGTATTCAGCTGGAGGATTGTGGGCTTTTGTTCTGAGTGAGGAGCAGCGATCAAAGGCTCTGTTTATATGCACAGGAACAGTATATGATGTCCATCATCAGCTCGAGTGGCTCTACGTACGTCTGTATATGTGTCATATCTTCAATTGGAGAATTCTTTTGATTTTGGTTTGGTTTATTTATTTGCAGCAAGGATTCTCAGCACAAGCTAAAGCTGAAATAACAATTGATCAGTGGAGGCATCTCTGTGCAGCATTTTGTTACTTCACTGTTTGCTGGTGCTAGGTATGACATAACTGTTGTTGGAGAGTAAAAGAACTGAGTCAAATATTGCGATCACATCTTTGTCAAAAGAAAATATGAATGAATGCTTCTTTCCACTACTGTTATGCAATTATTAGGCTTTGGGTCATCAAGATAAGCAGTAGGTGGTGCCAGTTCTCCAGTGGGAAAACCATTAGAGGATTGCAGAAGAAGAGGGCGCAACAAGATGTTCTAATTAAAAGAGCGTCAGTTAAACCTTGACTGGTAAAAAAAACAATGTAGAAAACAGGATGAACATTTCGGTTAATTTCATGTATTATTGTGAGTAAGTTTACAACAGATCTGTGTGGATGGATCATTGATGTTTTATAGAACCATGGGATTGATGAGGAGACTGTTAGAGTAGAAACAACTGGTTAGTCATGTGAGTTAAATGTTTGTTACGTCTGTTTCCATCTCGCATTAAGCACTTTGAGTCTTTCAAAAAAGGCAAAAACCACCTCAAGCAAGCAAAAACTGAAAATGAGGACTTTTTTTTAGAGTTTTGCAGTTTCCATCAACCTTTTCTACTGTGATACTTTAAAATGTGCATAAAAATACTTAGATGGAAATATGGCTACAGTCATACATTCTTAAAGGTAAAGGTGCTAACTAGAACCATGAAGACTTATTCAGCATGTCTGTTTTGGTTCCACGTGAAACCCTTTCAGAGTAACTAAAGCCCAACATAAAGGGTTATACCTAGAACCATCTGTGAATGGTTTCATCCAGGGCCGCCTATTAAGAGGTTCTACAGACAACCCTTCTGTGGTGTAATTGTTCCACCAAGAATCCATCAAAGGGATTCTACCAAGAACCCTTTTACAATATGGTACAAAGAACCCTTGACAAACCCTTGCAAAAGAGTTCTTCAAGGATTAATGAAATCCTTGAAGCCAATAAGAGTTCTTTGGATGAAAAGGGTTCTTAATGGAACCCATAATTAAAAGAACGGTTGATGAACTCTTTCTCCAAAAAAGCTTTTTTCAGAAGAAAATGGTTATGAGTAGATCCTCAGTCCTTCAAGAAGAATCCCTTTAGAACCCTTATTTCTGAGAGTGTAGAAGAGGAAAGATAGGAAAAGGAAGAATACAAATTGCAGCAGCAAAAGTAACAGAGGAAGAAAGAAAAAATAAGCAAGAAGAAGAACAGTAGAGAGACCCAACTGTCATTTTGCTAATGTAACCCCCTGCAGTCGGCTGGTGTCGTTCCCTGACTTTGCTCCCGGCAGGTTTAATGAACAAAGTCACCAGGTGGTGACCTGAATCCCCCAGAAGATGAAGAGAGGTGAGGGGAGCTGCAGCACAGGTTGCATGTTAAAGTAGCAGGTCTAGATGTTGAAATAAGGAACAAAACAAACCAAAATAGTATTATTTGCCAGGATTTGAACTCAAACTTAGGTTATCTGAGAGGAACATGCCAGAATGGATAATTACAATTCTCTATGCCAAATGCACCATGAAGCTATTTGGATGACGGCCCTTCATGGTATAAGACAAGAGAGAAAAAAAGAGGAAAAAAGAGGAATCCTAGCCATCCTCCTACAGGCGGTTTCTTTATTGACATCCTCTCTCAGGTCTGCTGCCTCAGTTGGTTATTTTGTTTGTGTTATTGTGCACTTCTGTGTTTTAACACATTAAAACACTAAAGGCTGTCTGAAAAGGGCAATCTCTGTAGGGATCATTTCCATAATGTTATCAGACACCTAGAATAACAATTTGAGCCTATGCATTTGCCCTGATTAACTTTATGTTGCAACCATTGCAGGTCGTTTTATGGCTGTCAGCTGAAGGGATCTACCTAGTTTTAAAAATACTGGAATTACCCTTTAAAAAGACTCCTTCCTGCTTCATCTTCAGGGAGAAACCTGCCGTTGTCCTGGAATAACATCCCAAGCAACAGTAGAGGGAATGTCAAGTTGAACATCTTTGGAGTGTGGTTAAAATAAAAAAATGTGTGTTCTAGTAGCCTGAAGCCCTGAGAAAACTACCTAGTTTCAGTCTGAGACACTCTTTATCAGTCAAGTCTTATGTGTAACAGCAAACTGACTGAGATATGCTACAGTAATAGAAATCACTTTAACTTAATAACTATAATGTTGATAGTCTGTAAAAAAAAAACAGATTTGTGGTGCCTCCCCACAGCTCATTTCAAAGGACCCACTGAGAGTTGACTCACATAGGTTATCGAAGCTACGCTGAGTCTAATATTCAGTTATATCCATTTGTGGGTTATTCTAATGGATATGCTGCTTAAGTAGTATACAAGACAGGAGCGAAGAGATGGCAGCTGAAAGCTGATGAACATGGCAAAGATAAAAAAAACATTCACTGATTAGAAGAGTGAGCAAATTTCCAAATTAAAACTTTAATCTCCTTCGCATTACCCCTTGCTCTGCCCACAGAGGGTTAAGCCCGAACCCATATTAACAACAGTGTGTTTAATATAGTGATTAATTAAATACATATCATCTAATGCCTCATCATTGCACTCGTTTGATTTTCAACATTGCGTTCAGTTTTTATGATAAGACAATTTAAGACAAGCGCTCAATTAAACTGAATTAATTTGCAACAGTCCGTCTTTCAAACATCTCGCCCTCTCTACTCCAAACATATCAAACCAATCAGTCGCTCTATCAGACTGTTTGTTTTTGTTTCTCTCGTTTTGCCTGCATCAACATTGCTGACACAATCTATTAGTATTCTCACTAACCAATGCCACTAGAGGGCAAATAAAAAGAGATTAGAGCTGACAATTTAAAACTTGTATCTGGACATTAAGTGAACATGGACGAGACTTTAATCTTATGCTTTGCAAAACAAGAGAAGGAAAATTGATCCCATGGAGGTTATGGTGAGAATACTGAAAGGCTTCAGGCCTAAAAAGAAGCTGAAACCGGTGGATGGGAATTGCTCACATTCTGGCTCTGAGTGGAAGTGGATGGTAGAGTGTGGTGGTGGGCACTGTAAAACATCCAAGAGGCCATTTTTTTTTAGACACTGCCCCAACCCCCTGCACCTCCTCATCAACTTTGCTGAGGTAACCCATGAATGTAGTGGCCAAAAATGTTTTATTGGCTGGTCAAACCAGCTCTAAATTGGTGCAGATTAGTGGCAATGTAAATGGCATTGGCACAACAAGTGTGGGGTGAAATACATCAGATATTTTTGTATCAACCTCAACTTTGGTGAACACTGATTTAGGATCAATAGCAAGTTTTGGAAATGTAGAACACTCCACACCCACTAAGAAAGCTGCAGGACTTCTGTCGAACCACATAAAAATTCAGAAGGATACGAATGGTTTTGTGACAGAACTTGCACTTCCGTTTGTCTTTGGAAAATAACTGGTTGAGAGACGTGACAACAAACTGACATCATAAAATTCACCCTGTGTGCTCTGTCTGTATCACAGTATGTGGTGGCTTGGCTTTCTACAGGCTACAGGAGGGGCTTTGAGTATGTAACCTAACAAAAGTTGCTTTACCTACATTTCTGGAAGCCACTGCTCCTGCTTTGGAAGACACTACAACATCATCATAGAAAAGGAACTAATATTATCCCACACCTGGTAACTTAAAGTCTCATACAAATGATCAGATATTACTGCAACAGCAGGGGATTGTCAGTATGCATTAAATCATATTTACAGTGTGCAATATTGTGGAAATGTTATTTTTTTCATATGTACCTAACATTCATATTTACTCATGTATATACACTGCTCTGCACAAAAATAAGTTGTTTATGACCTCAAGTCCACCTTAGACATTAATGTCCTCATATGCAGGTGTAAAGTCATGTCTAAGGTCCCCATAAACCTTGACTCCACTTATATAGTATTCTTGTATGATCATGTTTGTGGAAAACTTCTAAGAAGTGTTTGAGACTTATGTTTTTATTTTTTTTCTGCAATACCACAAGTGGCCAGTGGGAAAAATTAGAAGCAATGCTGAGCGGCAATGCCAAGTCTAGCAGCAGGGTCCTGCATGCCCTGTTTTCCCAGCGTTTGCGGAACTTTCCTCCAGGTGCTACAGATTCCCACACCAGCAGAAACATGTACGTAAGGTTAATTCTTCTGTCAGTGCCCTTATCGAAGGCAGTGACTCAGATAGACTTGGTCCCTGGGTGCTGCATAGTGGCTGCCTACTGCTAACAGCCAGGCCACACTGCCTGCCCCTACCTGTGTGTGATGGAAGATTACATGCCTCTGTTGTCCAAACATTTTTGTTTACTTTCATTCACAGAGTGAAAGAAAGTGAGACAGCAAAAGCTGAATGGTTAAGAAAGGTGTCATGTTACTGGTATTGTGTCAATATTACCACAAACAGATCATTTTCACTGTCTATTTTTGCTGAGAACCACACAGGAGGCAGGATGCAGGTACACAAGACACACACAACAACAATAATAAGCACTCTACATGCAATTTTATGACTATGTAGCAGGCTGATATTGAAACAAAAATACAAGAAAGACAAAGCTTATTTTAAACTGCATTTCAGTGATCTCAGTTACATTATATTTTCATTCACAATTTTACATGTATTTATTTATTTATTTTATTTAAAAACAATCACAGTCCTCCGTGTCACTGACAGCACAGTTTGAGAATCCAGGCATATTAGCATGTTCATCTCACACTGTTCATACTGTCACTCTACTGGTAATACTCTCTTCCACGTAGGGTGTGTGATGTTGTGCCTGTGGCATGATTTTGTTCTGTCCCTCCACGGCTTCATACCCCACGAGGAGCATTTTGTTGACTTGCTCAGATTTTATTGATTTGGTCGTTTTCTATTTTGTTCACCTTCTTTTTGTGCTTCTACCATGGGTAAGTAAGCTACGTAGTAAAATTGTTTCTTTTTTTTCCGTTTTTTACGGAGGGGGGTCTGAACAGGATGTTTTATTTTGGGTATTGACTGGATTCTCTGTGCCTGTCCTGTCTGTGACTTTGTACCCGGCTCAATCAGGTGCAGTTTGATGCAGATTCTCTGTAGATTCAGAAGGAACTTCTGGGATGCTTCTGGTGGAATCACATAGCATTATCTAGAATTGGCCCAATCAATTCTAGTAGCTGCGTCACAGCCGCAATACAACGTAGCCGTGCCCGGTGGAATCAGCCAGTTAGTGTCTCAGCACCTGTACTCTTTGCATTGACAATAAAGTTGAATCTAATCTAATCTAATGACAAGATGATGCCATATATTTACCACTCCCTGTTTTATTACTTCTTCTATTGTCTATTTCTGTCTTTGCTTTCTATTTTTATCTTTACTTCCCTGATGTCACCTATTATTTTTATGGCAGCCAACAGCCTCATTTCACCACAGCGATCAATAAAGTTTCATCATGTTCTCCTCCTTGTTTTCTGTTCCACTTTTTGTACATTCTCTTATCCGTTCACTCCCCTTTTTTGGCAGCATTTCATATCTGCAACAGGGATCAAAGGTTAATAACTTCTCACGCTTCCTCTTCATATCACCCGCTTTAAGATAAGAACAGAAATGACTGGAGGTTTCTGACATGACAGAAATTGTAAACTTGCACAGCCTGAAACATGTGGGCAGCTTTTGTACTCTCCTTTCGTTCAGCGTGTGACTCCTTTGTCCTTGGTGATGACGCCTTCTTCAAATTATCTGCCACTGTTTCTTGCAGGGTGTGAACACAGCGGTCAAAACAGTTTGGTGTTATAAATATATAAGCTACGGTGAGTTGAAATGGGCTTCAGTCGTGCCACCTAGCAAATCATAGGTTAAATGGCAATCTCGGCCGATACGAGTGCGGCTGATTGCTTTGCGGGGCTGTGTGAACGGCCGAGTGGATGACCCAAACACTCCGCTGGGGAACGGACCATCCTCTCAATTACTGAGATCAGTGTAAGCTGAAGGTGTGGAGGACGGCGTGTGTAGAGAGGAGGGAAAAGAAAGGAGCGGCTGTGACATCAGAGCGGACAGAAAGGGAAGTGGGGAGAATAAGGAGATAAAAAGAAGAGGCATGGGTATGGTGTCTTAATTTGGTACACTCTTAGAAATAAGGGTTCCAAAAGGGTCCGTCCTGAAGGGCTGAGGTTCTACACAGAAGAAGCATTTTTTGAACACAGAACGCAAAAAGAATTGTTAGACTAAAGGTTGCATCAAGAACCCTTTTCACCATAATAATCCATTTAGGAAGAAAGAGTTCTTCAAGGACTGTTGAAATTCTTGAGGAACTCTTTCGTCAGGGTTCTTAATATAAAGTGGTTTCAGTAGAGCCCCCTGGGTGGTATCTAGATAAAATCTTTGGAATGTAAAAAGGTTCCTGGTAGAACCCCCTGAGTGTGTTCTAGATAAAACGCTTGGAATATGTTTTTGGTTGAACCCCCTGGGTGGAATCTAGATAAAACCATTGGAATATAAAAAGGCTCTCAGTCTAACCCGCCATGTAGGTTCTTGTTAGTACCCTGAGATGATGGAATGGTTCTGGACAGAACCCCAGAGAGGGTTCTCCTATGGCGACAAGCTGAAGGGCCCTTTATGGTTCTAGTTAGCACCTGTGTTTCTAAGAGTGTACCTATTTTTCCTTCCTTCTTTTCTAACAAAAACAAAAGGGACAACAGAAAAAAAAGAGTACTTGGGGACGAGAGAGGAGAGATCAGAAAAAATGGGTGAAGTTGGGACAGGAATGAAGGAAGATCAAGCTAATGGAAGCAAGAAGAAGAGGAGTGTGGGAGGGAAAGGAAGGCAGGTTGAGGAGATTGGAGATGGCAGGAGTTGAAGAGGTGGAGAGAGGGGAAGAGAAGGAGAAGGACAGAAAAAGATAAAGAGAAGAAAAGGGCTTAAGGCAGTGTTCGCTGAATCTCTGATCTCTACGCAGACCACAGTGGTCAGGTTGGTTTGCAGTGTCATGGCTTCTTTTCTAATGATTACAAGTCTTTTCTGCACAGTCCTGTGATGTTGAGGCGATACACCAACAGGTGCTGCTGCTGGGGACAGCAAAAGTAGAAGAGAAAAAGATTCTTTTTTCAGCCAAACTAGAAACCCATAGCTGACTTTTATCTTTCTGTCATTAAAATTTCAATTGCCAACAACAGACCTTTTTCACAGCAGCCATTTTAAAGACATATGCAACAATTTTCTTCAAAAACAATGCATAGGGATTATCTGAACATAATCCCTTTCAATCACCATTTATGACAAACTAGAAATGTGGTGGTGGTGGTTGTATCTGCAGAGACATTGTTATCTGCCTGTATTTTCTTATTTTTCCTCATTATTTTGCTTTGCTCAGGATGATGCTTCACCAACTCAAAACATTTGTGTTTGATGTCCTGGGACTTTCTGGTGCTTTTACAAAATTCTGACAAATTCTACCTTTAACTTTTTAACTAACTAGCTAACTATTTCAAATCAATATAGCTGCCATGAAGATTCAGTCATTTAAAGTAGAAAACTGTAATATATTTACTGTAGTATATAATAAAACTACCATGATATTTCATCAAAAATTAAGGAGACATGTTATTGAAAGGTGAAATACTCACTACTCTAACAGCAATACTATAGCCGTGTTGTCCTCCTTTGAAATTTCTGTTATAGCCCATTTAATGTTAATTGGAGTTCAAATTAATGCCAAATGTTCACCAAATGACTAAGTGTCTGTTTATGAGTTGTAAGAAATCATTAATAATCTTTTAGAATTAGTAGATGTCTATAATGGTTAAGAAAAAATCATGTTAATGGTCGTCCAACGCATCATGTTTTCCAAAAAGTATAGCAACTAGCAACTAGTTAGCAATGGCTAGCAGGAAACACACTGTTACCTTGAACAGATTATGGATTTCTCTGCATTTTAACATTGACGGAAACATTTGGAGTAATGTGAGTACGCAACTAAACATAAAATATAACGTAGGTCAAGTGTTTTTAGACATTTTAATGTGGAACTGTTACATATTATGGCTTTAGATCTAAAATAGAAAACATTTGAATCTTAATAAATATATATACAAATCTTCACCCTGGCAGTTGATTTTTGAGTTTCATTACCAGGTTATCAAATATTTACATTTTGGCAATGTGACTCAACCCATAGCAGCAGAAGTCTATATTTCTCTCAAACCACCTCACCTGACCCTTCACTAAGCCCCACCTCCAAACAGCAACTGTCCAATCATAGTTTAGCAACCGTAACCAGAGCTGTCAAGCTTTCCTTTTCTCTACATGTTGAAGGTGTGCAGGAGGCTCTAAGAAGAGCGATACTCTGCTGTATTTCACCATCTGCCCAATGTTTGCTGAGATGTAAGCTAGCTTTAGCCTCAGTATTTTAGCATTAATGTTATATCATGCACGCAGCTGCTAGCTAACTTTACATATACACTTTCACGGGGTTCTTGTTTTAAAACATGTCAGGTGGAAACATTAAAACGTCAGGTGGAGACTTCTCAGCTGACTCAAGAAGTTAGTATTAGCTTACATCAGCCAGCTACACTTATAAAATCTGCTTGCGAGTCATTATTTTAGCCGGCAAAATCCACCATTGTCAGCTAAAAATGAGAAGCTTCTTTTGTTTACGTCTCTAAGGATTCAAAGACCTCATGTTTCAACTATTACTCCCAGTTTCGATGTTATCACTGTAGACTGCATAAATGCAGTGTGAGAATGGAAAGTTTGGCAGACTATCAATAGTAGCTAAGGAAGGCAGTGCTTAGCGAAGGGTCAGTTACATTTTGCTGAAAGGTTATTATGGAACTTGTTCCCAATGATGTCAAAAATGTGCTTACGGTGGAAACCAGCTCTCTCAAACCCAGTGGACATACATCAGGGGGTCCTTGCTATATTTTTTATCTTGTAAGGGGTCCTTGGCTGAGAAATTATTGAGAGCCTCTGGTCTATTAAACATACGCAATTCAAAACCTTCCACCTCTCCCCCTGCCTCTATCCCTCTGCTAAGTCTCTCCCACCAAAGTCAGAAGCGCAGACAGCAGAAGGAGTCGGGCGCACTGTAAAACTTCATGCTGCATAGGGCTCGCTCTCCACGGGGTGAGTCTCGCCAAGACCCCTGTCCCTGTGTCTGTGACTCGTCTTCTCAAAGACGCCCCTCCAGCGCTTCGCTGCTCCAGGGCAGAGCGCCCCAGGCTTCAAGGCAGCTGTGATGCCGTCTAACAGCAGGAGGAGAGGCTAGTACCCCACACACAACACTGTCATCCATTTGTCATCATGCCTCTTTGCCACTTGTTATATGATATAAGCACTATGGCATCAAATATAATGAGGCCGAAGCCCAGCGTGGAGCCAGGGTATGTTCACACATAGCACATTCTCCTGCCCAACACATCAAATATGGCAGCTTGGTCAGTACCCAAATTCTCTGATGCTGTAGGTACCCTTCTATCATCGTTTCGGGAGGTTCCCCTCGAGTATTATGTTTTGATATGTCAATGAAGTCAGGTGACATAGAATAAAAAGCAAGAAAGTCCATGCATGGAGGAGGTAACGTGGATAGATGGGTCAAACACAGGACTTTCACTTGGGAGACTGACTTCTTTGCAACTTATGTAACATATGCAAGTTATGTAACTTATTTTATTAACTTATTATTAATTATTTTAACCCAAACCATGATCTTTTCCTAAACATAATCAAGTAGTTTAGATGCCTTAACTTAACCAAGTAGTTTTTGTGCCTTTATTTTGAAAACATACCCAGATATTACATTCTTTTTTATTGTTATCTTGACCACAGACCCAATGTGCAAAACTGTTGCGGCCAGTTAGAATCAAATATACGTTCACATTTGTCTTGTACTTTATGCTGTTGTTATGCTTTATCATTAGTCGCTCGATTTTTTTTGCCACTGAATCAGGCTTTCACTATCTGAAGGGATGAGTGTGCATGCATCTGTGTTCATAGAACAACCAATAGGAGTGCCCTACTGGTATGAGGCTAAATAATATGATGCTAAAAATATACTGCCTACCCCCACAGTAAATACAAAAGACACAGTAAATATTGAGTGTTTAAGGTCCATCACATTCCTATCAGGCTTTGATACTTTAGAGACAGAGCGCAATGGGTCATACTCTGAAAATTCCTGAGGGGAAAAATATTGGCGGCACCATGGAAACACTAACAAAGTGCATGTGAAAGGATTATTTTAGTACCCTATATTTACCAGAGGAATATTGCTTTCCTGTGATCTGTGACCCCACTGAATGGAGTAAAATACTTTGATACAATTTACGATTACTTGAATGAATCTCTAGATCAGATCAAAACCAGGCCTTTTCATCCTCTATAGTTTGTCTGGACAAAGTATCAACTGACTGTATCGAACAAGTGTCAGGATCCCACAGATTTTCCTATTCATCCAGCGGATACCTCACGTCTGTATCCACTTTTGTGCGTCCCACCACACAGCAGCTTTTAGACATTTTTCCGCTGTTTGCTAGCAGATGGAAAGTGACAAGAGCCAGATATATAAAGTCAGTGGAGAACCATGAATTGTTTTCCCATTCGGTTTGGTCAAGGACTAATTTCGCTCTGTCTCTATCAATGCTTGAGAAATGAATGTCTGTACCAGATTTCATGGCTATCCATCCAATAGTTGTACTTCTACAGACAGCTAGTTTGGCTAAAAAAAACCCAAAACGCTGCATGGCCTCACAAAACTGTTACAAGTTCTCAAAAGAACAAACTTGCTGGTTGCGTGAACTTTGAACCGAATCACATGGAAAATAAGGTTTGCTCAACTGAAATCGGATATGAGCATGTAGAGCAATTTGCTGTCTCAGTATGATTGTACGCTGTCCTGTTAAAAACACATTTTAACATTTTGCACTCCAGTCGGATGACAGCCTCCTGGTGTGCAGTTCCATCTGTCACCGCAATTTCAATCTCAGCACTGTAATGTTCCCGTGCAGAGTGATGATTGCAGAGCACTAAAAACTGTCCATACAGGAGGAGTCAGGGGACAAACTTCACCAGATTGAGTTTCTGTGAGTCTAATGTGAGCCCATCAAAGTTTTCATGATGTGAAAACTTTCAGCTCCTCAGCTCCAGCAGGAAGCGAGCCACCTCACATCTCATTTCACCTTAAGAAAATATATAAACCTCGCTATTCTTCTTGCGGTTTCCATGGCTTCCTTTCTTCTTCCCACATTCACTTTCTGTCTTATTGCTTCATTTTATTCTTGTTATCTGTGCTCCGAATTGGTCAGGACATAAATCAAGGTGCAGTATCAAATTCACCCACGCTGCCATTTTACTTCCACAAAGGCGTTCGTCTGATGCAAGGACACATCCTGTTGACAAGGCATTACGGCGCAGATGGATATGATGGTTACGGTTTTGATAAAAAACTGACAGCTCTGGCTGGGATGTGTGTGTTTGTGCGTGTGTGTGTCGGGGGTTAATGTGATATCCCGAAATAGGATTTGAATCCTCGATTGCTACCTGCCAAGGGGTTGGGAGAGATTAGAGTAAGATTAGATTTTAGCCATGCTCCAGCGAGCTCGCTCCCCTTTTCTGACATAATTGGATAGTTTGTGCCATATTTCATTCTCAATTGGCTGGTTGTCACCAAAGATGCATAAACCTCAGGGAAGAGGGACGGGAAAAACACACCGCTGTAGACTCTGACTGTCAAATTATATGGACGATCACATGATGAGGGGCTTTGGAGCGTCGCTCCGAAATGATCTGTGCACCACTGACGGGACTTTTCTTCACTTTTTTATTATTTGAAATGATGATTTTGAGAGGAAAGCAGCAGTGATTGATGAATCACAGTTCATCTCGGTGCACACACACCACTGAAATACTGTTATTAGATATTTGTCATCAAAGTCCTTCGCTATGCGACCCCTAATTCCCGTCACGCTCGTCTCTGCAGCATTTCTTCTCTGTCACATTAAGCTCTTTTTCTTTCTTTGCGCTATCGCTCGATCCCTATTGTCTATCTTTTCCTTTTATTCTTGTACTTTTTCTTCCCTCTCTGTCTTTTTCTCTCTCTTCTATTATTTCTCCTTTACTATGTCCTTTCAAGCTCTTTCATTCTCGCTCACGTCATTGTTTTTCCTAACTCCCTCTTCCCCTTTAATCGTCACACTTTGTACTTTTGTCATCTCTTTTCCTCTTTCTAGATTTTCTTATTTTCACTTCACAGTCTTTTCCTCTCAGCTTCTCTTTCAGTTCAGATCAAAGAATGTCAGCGTGCTTTAAAGATAGAGGGACCAGTCACAAAACAGTCATCTCAACAATGAAACGTTTCCTAAAGAACATTCAGGTCTTGTTTCTGCTTTGAAATTAGAATGCAGTAGATTTTAGCCTGTTTAGGAGAAAGCTTTATGACTGCTGCTGTTTCAGTGTTTGGGTAGGTTGCTGGAGTGTGACGTGGTTTTTCCTGTGACGTGATTCTTCCTGTGACGTGATTCTTCCTGTGGTGTTCCCAGTGTACAGAACCAAACAGCCATTTGTTGGTGCATGGCATCAAATCTACATTGTTTAGCTATAGTTAATGGTGTTACTTTCGTAAACTAGTCTTCACTTCATATTGCCAGTAGGTAGTGAGCTGGAGAACATGTAGACCACACAATATAAATTGAATAATTTGTACTGCACATGGCTTGCTCCCTGCATCCCATGGGTGGCACTATGACTATAAAATAATAATCGCCTATACACGTCACGCTCATACAGATGCACAAGGTACTCTTTAGTGTCTGTATGAGATGAGAGATTTCTGCCAGACAGACTTTTGGACATGTGGTTAACGTTGAGGAGCAGTCACAGTCACAGTTTGGTTATGTTGAACACCAAAACTACTTGTAAGTATGTTACATTACGCAAGTCATATGACATAACATTATGTAAGCCCAAACTTTAAAGAACTCAACACTGACTTTTGGTTTCACACAGGACATGAGCCACCACCCACTGGGTGAAAGTCCTGTGTTTTCCTCTCTTTTGCAGATTTGTTTTACACCAACATTTCAGAAACAGAGTGGACTTATTTTGCCCACTTTCTGGATGTGATACAAGCATAAATACACATATGTAGCTAACCTTCTCTGTCATCAATTGCAGATTTTAAGCATCAATATAGCCAGTCTCACAGCTGTTGACTGCTGTTCATTAGCTGTGATCAAATTTCATACTTGCTCAGTTGTTGGCAACAGATGTTGAAAAAAAACACCCTCAAATCACAGGGACAAATTACGGGACATGGCAGATTTACATGGGATTAAGATGACGACCAATTATTACAAATTACAAAAGGTCCCCAGGTGATAGTAGTCCCATGCAAATAAGGCTTTCGATCATTCACGTGTAAATTTGACATTTTGCTGACAGATTGCTGAAAAGCATGAATATGTTCAGTAACATTTAATAGAGGTAAACCTGTTACAATCCAGCATCAATTGTGTGCGAGTATGAATTTTGTGAAGGCCAGTGGTAAACCAAAGTATTTAGAGTAGGGCTGTGATGGTATGAATATTTTTCATATCCCTTTCAGAAGCTTTGTAATCCAGCCTTAAGCATGGAAAAAAAATAAATACCCATCCTTTAATTATTTTTTTTCATTTTTTTTTTTGAAAACAGTTGTTGTTAGCATGTTGTAAACTGCCTACTGGCAATCCCAAGATTCCTTGTGTTCCTGACCTGTAAACCAATCAGAGGCTGTGCTCCTGACTTGTGTGTGACAGCACTGATTCATACATATATTAATGAGGTTCACCCACATCCCAGTCATATGTTTGCGATATTGCGGTAATGTGGTTATCATCATCAGCCCTTTTCTACAGAAGCTTTCATGACAACTTGGCTATGAGATTAAGAGCTAAATTGGCTTTTTGTTGGCTCTAGATGAACAGTCAGGTGGTCACACACACAAAAAACAAGCTTTTTGTCACCAGGAATATTCATATTGAAATCCATGAAAATCTGGAGAGATGTTGTTTTTCTGTCTGTTTTATACTGTAGACCAAAGCAGACAAAAAAACTGCCCATCTCCTGTTATTTTCCAGGCAGTAAAGGCCCTGTACACCCTCACAGGTGTTTCCAGTTATTCTGGCTGATTAGACTTCTGTGGGTGGATCTGTGCTGGGAATTACATGAGGTTATTAAAGTTAACAGGAGCAACAGGAGGGTGATGGAGATGTCAATCAAGCAGAGTCTGCACACACCCACTCAGGCCTGAGAAGACCTCTAATCAGATAAAATAAGTGAAAACACTTGTTCATGGTTAATAAGTGTTTGAATTACTAAGTAGAGAATGTAAAGAGGTTTGACATTTATATTAGAATAATTATGCTGAGAAATATGGATTTCATTTTTTTTTCGTCTTCTCTTTTTCTTCAAGCCTTCTCACTTCTCACTGTCACACAGAATGTAACTCTCTCCTTGTCCTTTTTCTTCTACCTCTCATTTTCTGTCCTGTTATAAACATCCCTGTGTCTCTCTCCACTGTCGCAATGGCACTCTCTCTGCTCTGATTGACTGTCATCACATCTGACAGCCAGGGTGGGAGAAAGATGATAAACAAGACATTTACACCAAGGAGACATCTTCGGCTGTCCACACACACACACACATACACATACACAGAGCGGAGGAGGAGGAGGAGGAGGAGGAGGAGGGAGGATGCAGCCACAGAGTTGAATTTGACTGATTCCTGTCAGAGGGCTGATAAGTGATAACTGACACCTGTCCGCCTTAAAGTGACATTCCACCCAAAATCTTGTGATTATCAAACTTTCAGGCTCGAAAAATGGCTGTAGTTTGTTTGTAGACTGTTGTCTGCAGACAGACACACATCTCGATGCATGGTCACCTTATTACAAGTGACATCAGCAGCAACTCTGGCTAATAAATTAAGCCAATGTGGAAGTACCAAAAAAGACGGTTCCTCAAACGGCCTTTTGATCCCCACAGACCTGCATATTAAAACACCCAACTTTACGGCATAAACATTTTACAGCCTGGTACAAAAACAGTTTAGCTAATTTCCCTGTTCTTGTCAACTGTATTTTTGCATGGGCCAGGAGTTAGACGAACATGGGCACTGCCAAGAAGGCGATGGACAGAGACACAACACTGTGAGTTTCACAATGGCTCTTCAGAAACCTATGGATGACTTCATGGAGACTGTGTCATGGAAACCGGATACAAATACAAATACCTTTACTGACCTAATAGTTGTGGAATGACTATAAAGGTATTCAAATTCAGTATAGTTAAGTTGTGTGAAACTGTCTCTATGGACCACAGGGCAATAATTTGGTGAACTGAAAATAAATGAGACTGTCCTCGGGAGAATAACAATTATAGAGCAACATAGGGAGGAGGTCAGGGTGGATGGATGGCTCAACAAAACTCCGATGCTAGCTTAATAAAGCTACTCAGAGTGCTTACGGTCCTTACAGAATCGTCTAACTTGTTTTTCAGCAGAAACACCACATCACAGTTCATGGGAAAAGTCAAAAGTGGGCAACACAAGTGTCACAGTTAAGGAAGGCTGTGTTAAGTTGTGTTAAATTGCCTTTTCTGTATTGTTTTTACATAAGTTTACATTTGGGCCGCCAAAAATGTACTTTGGCTGCCAAATTTAGGGAAGTAGTGGCCTGTCGGACCAGTTCTTAAACATATTAGCGTCTATCCCAGGTATGTATGATCAGTATGCTTCAAGTGGGCATTGTTTCACCAAAAAATGGCTGAAAGAACAGCTTTCTTTTCACCTTTTCCTTACATCACCATTTTCCCCACTTAATCTGTCTCAAAATATCTTTATATTTCCTCTCTTTCCTCTCTACCATCTCATTTTAGCCTCTCTCTAGTCCTCTTTCTCATCTTATTCCTCTCTTGCTCATCTCCTCCTGATACAAGATATGTTGCTCTGATGTTTATTGATTTTGATGAACATCTGAGTGTTCATTTGGAAATAGAGAGGCACTGATAAAGACGAAAAGGAGGACGTGGAGGGATCTGTTACCAAATATGGACTGATTGATGTCTAAGATTACTTAACACAGCACTGCTTTTGGCTTCTACAGACAGAAATAACTGGACAGAAGCACTAATTGCCCCTCAGAAAAGTGCTTTTTCCACCCCTTCATAGATTTCTACAGTTGAATCCTGTCTCTTTACCTGGTTTTCACCTTTTTTTTCTCTCCGGTTATGTGAAAGGTGGAAAGATCCTATGCACTGGAATAAGTTGAGGAGGTGATAAGACCTCAGGGCTGAAACACATGCAAATACAAAAGTCTGTTTTAAGCCTAAATGTGCTCATACTGTTCCTCATAAATCTTGTAACACTACATTTTTTTGGACAAAACACAGACTTTTCTTTGGGCGAAATTATATGAAGAAAAATGGCCAACAAATGCAAACATGTATGATGAATCAGACTGCCTTTTAAAGTTGTTAGTAAAGCTAAACGATGATTCATGATGCATCGTAATTTCAGATACTGGCAGAAAAATCAAAATGTGGTGTCATGTGATTGGGACTGGAATATTAGACCACAGTGTGTGCGTGAAGCAGTGTTTGTGTGTGTGTGTGAATACTTGAGTAGATCATTGTTGTAAACAGATAAAAAATAAACAGCTAGCTGAATAGATACTTAATTGGCTGCTTGAATCATACCAGACTAGACTGGACAAACATACTGAGGAAGGAGGCGGCCGGGGGAAACAGAAGAGGCTGTTAAATTGTTCAGTTTTTGTCTTGTGTTGTGCTGTGCAATACATAATATATCATAATACATCTTCTCATTTTTCTGCAAAATTCTTTACTGCGGTCAGTAAAACTGTTTTTATTATCTGAACTGATATAAATCAACAGATTTTACACCCGCTTTTTTCTGATTTTACATTTAATTTCCCCTGCTGTAGTGGTCAGCTATGATTAATCAGTTTGTGTAAATTTCCATTCTCTCCTCCCGTATGTTTGTTCTATTTTACTGGCATAAAACCTTGTTTGAGGGACTCTTTAATAGAGGACAAATACTGTAATTTGGAGGGCCACAAATGCTGACCTACACATGAATAAAAAGCAATAAATTGTTTTATATTCAAATCTAGAAAGATTTTTCCAAATACATGTCTTCCTTTCATTGAACAAAAACCCAACACTTAAAATGTGGCCTAAAATATGGCCATGACAGACCATTAAATTATACCTGCTATATGAGTGTCATCTCTTGCTGCATTCACTTACACTTGGACTTCAGAGTTTCAGTCTTGTAAATTTCTGCCTAGCAACAACTTTTCATGTTTATTTTGAACAAGAACTGTCCAAAACTGGGGTGGCAAGGCATCTTTTAGGGGTGCCAACTACCACCCCATCCACCCTTCTAGATCCGCCCCTGGATGCAGGAGGATTTATTATGGATGTTTTCACCTTATTTGCATTCATGTCTGTGTGCCCTCACATACAATATGCATTTATTTACAGCACGCCTTTGCACATGTATTTTGTTGTTGTTGTGCTTCGATAGAAAAGACTTACCTTAGCTCTTTGAACGGCTCGGCCCTGACGTGTGGCGTCTCCACCGATTTGCTGAACACGGCTCCTTCGGCCCCTGAAATCACAGAACACAACATCAGACAGGAGCCTGCCGTCAATTGAAACCACAAACCCCTCCTGTCCAATCAATGGACATAATCTCTGAGACTCTGCCAATCTATACAGCTCCAGTCAGCGCGCACGGTGGCCCACAGTTCACCTCGCCTCGCTGATAACGCGAACACACATTCGATGGAAGAATACTCTGATGGAACAACACAAGGGTATTTTAAAACTGAAGACGTTATTTTATCATAAAGGGAAATGAGAATGCATTTAAAGCTTCTGCTCCAGCAGCTCAGAGCAGCTCTGAGAGTTCAGAAAAAGATGAACTCAAAAACATTCTGTTTATTGTGCCAGCTTTTTGCTGTCTGGAAGACTGAATTTGAATCAAGCATTTTTATTTGTGACCTCCTGTGGGCAGTGAAGAGGCTCTCAATAAAACTTAACAAGAAAAGGAAACAGGACAATCTGATATGTCTTTAAATTATCGAGAGAAATAATTTTCAACACTAGTATCATAGAATAGTAAAGTTGTGAAGGATACATGTTATGGTGTGTAATAAACAGTGCATTACCGCTAGTCTTCAAACAATAGTAGAAAG
Organism: Lutjanus argentimaculatus; assembly: GCA_034769285.1. Lineage (NCBI taxonomy): Eukaryota > Metazoa > Chordata > Actinopteri > Lutjaniformes > Lutjanidae > Lutjanus > Lutjanus argentimaculatus. The sequence continues at coordinate 3,542,751 of JAWZSL010000004.1, forward strand.
AAATTGTCTAAAATACTACCGTTCCTAAACCACCTGATGGCTGACTTACATTCCATCGCTTGTACAAGCTTAGAGCACTAAAAACAACCTAAGTAATACTCGGCTTGCCCTCACCCCGAGGCTCTGATTGACTGGAGTGCCAATACAGCAGCTCAGCTCGAGTAAACCGAAGCATTCAGGTACATCAAATCAACAAAGCTTCAGGTGCAGATCAATGCCCATGACTAAATGTGTTTCAAAGCGTTCTGAGGCACCGCTGGGAATTCAAACACCTCTCAGTCCGTGACACATATTTAAGATCACAATAGTATGTTTGATGGAGAACAAAATATTCCACTCTTGTCAAATGTAACCGAGCTTGAGTAATGAAGTGTGTATGTGTACAGGAAAGGGACCGCTTTCTCACTTTTAACATCATCTTTAACATCTCTGATATGAGACTTTCAAACCATAAAATAGATTTTCATTGACTGTGAAGTCTGATTGTTGAATATTCCATGTTGTTCAGAAAACCAAAGGAGAAAAAAAATCAATATTTGATGACTAGTTGATGAATAGTACTGTATTAGTATTGAGTTTTCTGTGGATGTTCAGCATTAATATTTCCATGTTTTACTGGTTCCAGCTTGTGAACTTGTTTAATGGAGTTCAAAGGACCTGTCACCCTGAGAACATCATAACAATGTTTAGTTTGGATATGATTTTTTTTTTTTCAGCTGGTTAATACCTAATTTTATTTTATCTTGACAGCACTCCTGGCATCAAGAGGAAACAAATGCTCTGGATTTAATTCACGTTTAATGGTACTTAATCAGGGCAAATCTATGATGAAAGTCAATCCCAGAGTTTAGAATGACTTCAGATGGCACACGTGGGAAATGCAGGACACAGCTGTAGTTCCCAGTGTCCACATATATTAGCCTTTGGACATCAACAGAAGAACTTAGTCTTAAATGGACATCATCACAAAAGTTAAGATAACTGCTGCAAGCAACTAAGTGTCGACTGGATTGATACGTTGCTCACTACTAATCGGCCGGGGCAAAATCAAACAAGATAACAGCCCCACCCAATCAGGAAAACTAACAAGTCCATAATGCTAGGGCTGAATAATCGAGTGAAATGAAATGGTAATTCTGGGAATTTAATGACTGTCAGGCTACACAGAAAACTGCAGACTCCAAAGGCTAAAAGTAGCTTCTGAGCGGCTGATTCAGCAGAAACTCGCATGACTACTTGGTTCGCACCACACCGAAGCGTTGTGCCTATACAGGCTTCTTCGATGTGTGTGGATGTCTAAATTTTTCCATCAGCACGATGTATATGACTGTGGCATAAGCATGACAGTGTGTGGGGTGCAGTGGAGGTGGATGAGCAAAGAGAGAAAAGGAAAAAGCTGGGCATCAACCCTTGTCCTGACTACCCTCCTGACTATGGGTTTTGTAGTCCTTTAATGGGTTGTAGTCCTTGCTTCAGCCATCAGGAGGGGATGTATCTCCCCTCTATGACACATCCTCTCATGACATCATAGAAGTTATAAAGTTGTGTTTCTGTACAGTAATCAGTGAGGCCCGCCCCTCAGAAGCAGTCCTGCAGGGTCTATCGTTCATCCCACATCTTCCCAAGTCTTATCTCAACATGTTTGGTCTTTGCAAATGAAAATTCTGTCCATGTTTATTTGCATATAGAGGTTTAGATGCATTGTAATGCCATGTGTGAACTGACATACTGAGAGCTGTCCACTTGTGATTGGATGAGACACATAATGGCGTCGACAGGTTCTATTAGTTAGCGCCATTTAGAAGGACTCCTGGAGAAAAGATCCTTTGTGAATACGGTCCCTGAAGTAATAAAAGGAAAAGAATTACTGCCCAAACACTGGGGATCATTGGGAAGCTTTTATTGATGTAATTAGTTTCCTCCTAATTCCTCTCAGGAGATTAATAAACTATTTTGGATTCTCATTACTTTTGTTATTTTATTCATTTGTATTGCACAACCACAAGTAAAATGAGCAACTTTCTCTTGTTTAAGTCGTTTATGTTGAAGCCAACTGTTTCGGCAGGACAAGTTTGACAAGTTTGAATATTTTTCAGTTTAACAGGCGTTTAATAGTTGAGTTTTCCTGATGTCTGGGAGATATTTACAACACTCTCTTTCCTCCAGGGAGCTCCTCATAACACAGCTCAACCTGTCGAAAAGTCAGGGAAGTAAAATATCTTTATGCAAAGTGGAGCTTCTCCTCGCCCGTGTGGGATAGATAACTCTCCTCTTAATGACTGCTACAGGTGGAGCCACTTCTGTTCCCTTCTTTTCTTCCTTTTTTTTTACCTGAATGGATTGAAGTCTTGTTGAAATTTAGCTTGTAGAAACAAGATGAAATTCAGTAGAATTTCAGCAGAAAGTTTTGTATTGTCTTGTTAAGCCTTAAAAATACACACAAACAATTAACAAGTACAATATGCAGAAACCCATTACAGCCAATGTGTGGGGGAAAAAAAAGATTTAGTTATTATTTTGCAATACTAGGTTATTATTTTGAGATCCTGAAGCATTATTTTGGAATATGACCTTATTATTTGGAGATTTTCTAATTATTTTCTGATACTAAGTCATTATTTTCAAATACCAAGTCATCATTTTGAGAAAGTTTCTAATTATTTTGAGATGCTTTGTCATTATTTTGAGATTTTATCAATATTTATTTTACATTATTTTGAGATACTAAGTATTTTTGAGGGGATTTTCTTATTATTTTGAGATACTTATTCATTATTTTGAAATACTGTCATTATTTTGAGATTTTCTCAATATTTTGAAAGACTAACTCATTAATTCTAGATTTTCTCAATATTTTGAGATATTAATTCATCATTTTGAAATACTTTGTCTTTTATTTAAAGAATTATTTATTTTGAAATAACTACTAACTCATTATTTGAAATTCTCTCAATATTTGAGATACAATATGTTGAGAAACTTAGTATTCATTTGAGATTTTCTCATATTAAGTCATTATTTTTGAGCTATTAAATCATTTTTTTAAATACTAACTCTTTATTTTGAAATACAACTGCATTATTTGAGATTTTTAATCGTTTATTTTTACTTCATAAAATATGCATGAATGTTTGGTAATTACTCAGTAATTTCACCAGTTGAGCATTTTGTGAAGTATAAGAATTAAGAGCACAAGTACTATATTTTTCCGAATCTGAATTTTAAAGATAAACTCTCCAGGTTTCTAAGAGACAAAAACAAAAGTGAGGGCTTACAAAAGAAAAGAAAACCTCCTCTCTTTCCAGCAGCTCATGAAAGCTCCGGTGACATTTAAATACCTACTGTTCAGTCAGTTAGAGCCAGAGTACAGAGAGGAGGATGTAAAGTGAAGTGGAAGCCTCGGTGCATGTCACTGCCTCTTTCCTGCAGTAAAGTGAGTGAAGATAAAACAGAAGCCTCACATTAGAAATCCCAGCTCTCAGTCGGAATAAAAAAGAACAAAAAGCTCTTTACTTTGCTTCTGGCTGTCACTCTGTCTTAGCTCGCTAGTTTAAAGGATAAAACCAGTGTCATTTTATTTCATTCATTCCACAATTTTATTACCCATATAGAAAGTTCAAACTCAGTGATGTACTCATCACAGTTGGCAGTGTGCAGAAAATAATGTTTTTTTATTTTCAAATGGGACGGGCAGATGGTTCTGGAGTTTATTTTTAGTCTATTTGTATTTGAAACTTTTTTAAAGTTTATTTTTATGATTAATTTAATATCCCTCAACACAGAAACTCAAAGGTCTCCTGGGTAATCTAGAATTTTAACGGGTTATTTTAGGGCCATTGGTGATAAAAGATTCAGTTTTATTTCTGAGTGATATATTTTTTACCCGTGCACAATCCAGGGAGGAGATAGGACTCAGTATGCCAGATTTTTGTGATTGCAATCAAGAGCAAATCGCAGCAATATGTTGCTAAAATGATCCAAAATGGAAATGAAATCCATTATGGAAGTTTTTCATTTAGCTGAAATTAGTTCAACAAAGTTTAACCTCTAATTTCATTCTACTAGTAAATCCTGAATATTTTAATAAAATTTCAGCTTTTGAAACAAGCCAGCAGTTTTAGCAATGCACTGACTTCTTTATACTGTACGCATTACTACTGGCAGTGGTGGACTCAGGCTGTCTGAGGGCCAGGGGTGAAAAAAAGGGCACCAGTGCGCTGAAAGTCATGATGCATTTATGGTCAAACAATTTAGACTAAAATTGTTTCATAATGTGACTTAAAGTACAACAATATTTTAGCCTACATCACATTTTCCTCCACTAAAAGGCACCCTAGATCAGTGGTTCTAAACTGACCCCTAGCACAAATAAGATCACTTTACATTTAGATTTTTTCCTATGTGATTTTATTTATCTGTATAAAGGGCTATGTATAACTTGCAAAATCACAGTTCTGTTTATGTACATTTTTTCTTTTGTTTTTCTTTCACACTTGATTTAGCAATTTAAACATCAGTTTTTTTCTGCCAATATAGCCCTTCCAATTTGAATTTAATAAAGAAGGTGTATGAAACCTATGGCCAAAACAGTCATACATTATGTCACTGTGTTACTGGAAGGCGTTACAGTGAAAATTAATTATTATCCTTTTTGCTGGGGACTCCCAGGAACCCCTTTAAGGACTCTTCGGGGTCCCTGGACCCCACTTTGAGGAACACTGTCATAGAGGGCACTTTATCTCCAATAGAGGCGCCCAGGAGGGCCCTTTTGAGGCATTTTTTCAAATACGGGGGCACCGGGCAGGCCTCATCATTTGCACTTTGCAAACTCCTGTTTCTTCTGCAGCCTTTTTTCTTGCTGTCTTTAGCGTTTTTTCTGAAACAAAGTGTGTCTCTTTGCTGTGACAAACAGCGCCACCCCTTCAATATCCTCCACTGCTCCTGTGTTTGTGCCGCGTTCAAGATGATATCACAGCAGTTTCAATCAGTGTCACAATAATGATCAACTAAGAATCCCACCAACACTGAGGGGGCACTATCTGCAGTGGAAAACAAAATCAAGAAAAGTTTCTGGTACCATCGTAAGTCGAGTAAAGCTGTACTATGCAGTGGAAATGAGGCTTAAGATAAAGAGCTGCAGGCAACAGGCTGCACACCTCCACGCCTCATCAGGGCAACCGGCTCAACAAATGAGATTGCGATTGTTCTCCGCTTCATTATTGACTGACTCCTTTATTAAAATGTGAGGCTGCATCGTAACAAGCACCAGTTTGCTATTATTCCTCTGACAGATTAATGCCCGCAGAGCTGTGGGACCAGTATTAAAAATACAAGCACAACAACAACAACAAAAAAAAAAACACTTGCTGTAACGATCAGTATTTCAACAGTTGTGAAATCAACCAGGACTGAAATCTTAAGGCACTGCAACATTTTCTGATCGGGCATTGGATATTTCTCTTGTCCTCTCTGGGACTTGCAGTTGACCTTTCTCCTAAGTACACAGTTTGGTACATTTAACATTATTTTTCCCTCTGATAGAAGGCCTACAGAGATTTGTGTTTTGAAATACTATATTTTTTGTGCTAAAGGCTGGATTTTCACAGCATTGTGTGCAGAGCCCCAGTTACAGCTCTAGTTGTGTGTTGGACATTGATTAAGAGTTTGAAGACAGGACATTTACTCCCATTAAATGTCACAGATTATTGACATTGTGACACTGCAGATGTTTATATTTTTGTCCCGCTGTCTTTATTTGTACTCGGCAGAGTGTGACGGCTCCATTCGTGTGCACTGCTGTGAATAATAAAACTTGATCTATCTGATTTTCTGATCACAGGCTCCACATGAATGCTGAGCAGACGGCAGCAATATGTCACAGCACCGACATGTTCATGGGCCGGTGGGGGTGGGTGGGTCGGCTGACAAAATAAATGATGCCGTTAAAGATTAATGTGTCTACGTGAGCAGCCGTGTGTCCATGTGTGTCCGTGTGTTCGTCTGTGTGTATATATGTATCGGTGTGTGTGCTCGTGTTTATGAGGCAGCAGTCAGACCAGGGGCAGATATTATCAGTTGTGGCCTGAAGTATCTCCGAGGTGATGAAATATGGAGACACACAAGGCACAGAGGAAACTCCCTCCAGGAATAATTTCAATGATTGGTGATGGCTGAGGACTATACATGAGCAGCAATAACCAAAAACCAAAATCCAGCATTTATCCTGATGCATTTCGTCGAACTCTGCATGATTTTTTTCTGTCCTTTTTAATGTTTCCTTGTCTTTTTTTATGTAAATTAACTTTGACTCATTATATTATGTGCTAAAAAATAAATGGTTATGCTTTTGTTTTTCCACATTTTTACAAGATAGTTTGTTCTATCTGCACCACAACTGTTGACTACATTTCATACTGTCATTACAGTTTTTGTTTTTTAATCTGCACTTACTTTAAGTAACTTGCACGTTATGTAAGTCACACTATGGACATTCTTTTATGTGTGTTAACAAACATACTTATTTCAACTGAAACCATGAAGTTTTCCTAAACTTAACCAAGCCTGTGTTTTTAAAGTCTGATGTTACATATTTATTATCGCAACTTGACCTGCACATGCAAATCCAGGAATCCAACAGCAATCCAACCAGCTTAGCTTCCTAACAGTAAGTGGTAAGTAACAGTAAGTAACTCTTGTTTCTATATAGTTGGAGGACAGTTAACTTACTTGTAACTCCAAACATCTTCCTGTTTTACTCCCAAAATATATCCTTTTTCAGGATATTCCCATAAAAAGGCTGCTGTACATCATGCATGATGTACCGCACCTCAACCTTTATTAATTATCCTCTCATCCTACCTGTTGACTGCTTTGATGAGGGGAAACAGAAACATCAAGGATCTCAGCGTTGATTTCGACAAGATAAAATAGGTTGAGGTGAAGCGAGTGCACAAAACTTTGCTAAAATAGAACAAACATGTCGCTGAGCCTGCTCACTCGCTCGCGTTGCCTCCAGTTATGAAGTGGTGCAAGGCCAGAGAAAAAGCTGCTGTATTGTACAAGCTGGGAGTGAGAGTACAATCATATTCATGACATTGTGTGTGGCGGCCCTTTATAAACTGTCACTGTCACGATAACCTGACATTTCTCACTATCACTGTGCTCCTCGACCCACCCTGTGTGATTGTAGCTTTGTTGAGCTAACGTTCGTGTAAAGTATGTTAACAGTTACATTAGTTTTCTCGCCTTCGTTTTAGAGTTTTTGAGAGCTCAATCAAAGAGCAGATCCTTTTCTGGCAATTGTGTTTGCTATGAATGGTCAGTTCCTTCATGTGTGAATGACTGAAGGATAATTTGCATGAGAGCACAAAATGAACATTTTTATATCTGGAGCAGGCCTGCATGACCTGGTTTCTAGTTTGACCACATACTCCATCCCTGCTCAGCTCAAACACAGTAGCCTAAACATCAACAGAAAAGAAATTCAAAGAATTCTCTGCAAATCTGACCCAGATCCTTTTCAAATGAAGCTTGTTGCATCTCCTGCCATAGTGAAAATACACAGCTGCTGTTGAGCTGATGATGATAAAAGTAGGAAATTAAATCAACAGCACAGTCCAGAGTCAATCTGCCTTGACTTTATGCTAATGCACAATGCCTATTATACTTAACTATACAGTGCTGTGCTGCATTTAAATGCACACAGACAAACACGGACACACATTCTTGGTTAGATCATACATGAATATTAATGTCACATTCCTCCCTGACACATGTGAGCTGGATTAGCATGTGTAGTCTCATAGCTCACTGTAACCCACTAAGGAACTGTATGTATATTGCATGAATGCATGGACATGATAAAAACAGCAGGCACTAATAGACCCAGTCCTGCTGGATGTAACTACACACCAGCGACATGTGTATCTCTAAATTCAATCCAATTTTACCCACAGATGTAAATGATGGCTGCTCAGCGTGATCACGACCACACGGGACCTGTAACACTTCAGTCAGAGTGGACAGCTGGGTGAATACACTGCAGGCGAAAGCTCGACGAATCTGTGCTGCTGTTCGGATGTCTAACCGTGAAATTGTGACCACTGACTGGGCATCTAACTGCATGAAACCTGCTCTCGCCCTGTCACAGAAAATCCCACTCTCCAGCTGTCAAGATCAAACCGATTTGTGACGTTCGGTGTGTTCCGTAGTGATTTTGTGATGAAGTGTTGTAATTTACTATCATGGTGGAGCCACTTTGCCTCAATCAGCCTTAACCACCTCTGTTGCAGCTGGAGATTGCCTACATTTCCCAGAATGACTTTGACACCTTTGAGAGAACAAGATGTTGTCTAAACACAAAAATAAAGCACCATGACCAGTTATCAACATGACAGTATAATATAATTTATTATTTGAATGGTTGGTGCATCTAAACCTTTGGTAAAGAATTCCCTCTTGCAGTCCAGGGAGAAAAAACAGACAAAAAAATATTGTCTGGAACTGTGGTATAGTAATGCTTTACACAAGATCACATCATCAATATGGCAAAGAAGCCACAGAAATAAAAACACTGCAACAAAATGACAAGGTTGTCTGTTCAGACAAAATTAAAAATTCTATGGTGTTCAGTGAATTTTCCCTCTAGGATAAAGACTTCACATAATTTAGTTTTAAAAGCTGTATTTTGACTGGAAACAAGGTTTCTGGCCTTTAACCAAAAATAAATACAAAGATCTGTGAAGACAGTGAAGGCAGGGTTAAGTTATAGGTCAAAGGTCATGGTAGCAGTCTTATTATTGTAAAGTTCAGAGAAAGAGACAAAAAAATGATCAACTACTCTTAGATGCCACCAGTTATACGGAGAAAATAAAAAATAAAGTGTCAAGAAGTGTCAGTAAACGCACCAAAAATAATCTTAAAAATAAATAGGCATTAATTAATTTATAAAATGTTATATTTTGCTATATTTGTTTTAATTTGCTTCCATATTTATTTACCTTTGTGTTAATTTCCTTATTTGTTTACTTTGTCATTTCATTTTTCATTTACTTTTCTATTTTATTTGTCAGTATATTTATTTATTTGATTTATTTGGTCACTTGTTGTTTTCACCTGCTCCTGATTAGTTTCTCTCTGAATTTAGTCATCTGCGTCCCTGGTGTTTTCTTGTTTTTCCCTTTGTGTTGTTTTGGATTGTTTCAGACTTTGATTTCCTGCTCACGTTTCGGATTTGTTACCTTTTGGACTTTTCTCTGGTTTGACCTCTTCCTGCTTCATCATAGCGTTGTTTTGACTCTTGTGTTTAATAAATCATTTGAATGGCTACAGCTCGACCTCTGTCTGCTTTTTTATGTCCATCTTCTTGTTTCCGCTCCCCCAGCTTGACGAACTTTGACATATTTACATGTTGAGATATTTCAGTCTACACACAAGTGTTGGACACAGGCTGAAGTCAAACTCATATAGAACTGTAGCAGAAATTCATTTCTTCTTCTTCTATTTCATTTCAATTCAACAGCACTCATGTTCACAGACATCACAACAAAACGGCTTACTCCCGGAGGTTAGTCTATAACATCCTGCAAATAGAGAGACCTGCCCCCCAGAAGTGTGCAGGACCAGGAAGTTTAATATTCACCCATTTAATATTTTCCTCTCTCTGCCCTCTATTATCTTTCTCTCCCACTCTCATTTTCTCTGCTGCAGAGTATATAATATTCTTCCCTTTTAGTATTTCAGTCAGACTGGAGGTGTAGCCAGCAGCCCTTTCTAATAAATAGCCAGCACTCCCTGCTGAGAGGCTTTGCCCTTTCTCCTCTGAATGGTATAAGGAAATCAGCAGCTTTCATTAAGGGGGGCAATCCTCCACCTCAACAGTTAGTTTTGGCTGTCAAACAGTGTATGCAGCCCGTGGATTAGGGGAAGTAAAGAGAGAGAATGGAGATCAAAGTAAGTAGAAGAAAGAGGGAGCAAAACTGAGGAGAATTTGAGAAAGAAATCAGAAAGAGAGCAGGCCAGAAAAAAAGAAAAAAAGAGGAGAAAGAGGAGCTAACTATGGCAGCCTGGTGACAGATGGATCTCTCTTGCTCAAGTCGAGTTCGACTCATCATATACAGTATGCAGCCGGCGGATTACAGCCCGCCAGGAAAGACGTGACAAGCCACCGTCAACTTCTCCCAAACTGCAGGTGAATATAAATCATTTACCCTGGGTCATATCGCACCCCAGCTCCTGCTTTTTTTTTCTTTTCTGCCTAAATATGCTGACAGAGCAGAGAGTCAGTGCTGCCGGAGTGACAGGTGAGCCCGACAGTGATCGGCGAGAAAGCGAGAGACATTCTAACAATGCCGGTGTGGCATCGGCGACAGCAGATACACGGCAGCCATCCGCAATGACAGCTGCAACATCCATCCCAGCCTGCACCGAGTGACGAGCTGTCATCCAGTACAGAAGACGACAAAAACAACAGTGTATGTGCATGTTTGGAGGCACTGCTACTGGTTTGGAAGATAGCAGAGTAGTTTTTTTTTGTTTGGATTAACAGTTAAAATCATATATTTGTTGAGACTTGTTGGAGATGAGAGGTAAAATGTTGGTTGAGATGTGCGCATGAAGATGAAAGAAGGATTTTTGATTGCTGACAGTTTGCAGTGGAACGCAGGCTCGTGCGGTCCTCATTAGTCTTGTTTGCCATGTGACGATGTGCTGGACTGGACAAATTATCCAACTCCAGGTCACCAGCCTGACCCCAAATCTGCGCAGGACTCCTCTTTGTCAGTGCCTCACATTGCGTCTGTCTCGTCTTGGCTCATCTTCCTTGTCACTCTCATGTTTTTGAGCTTTTTTTTGAGTTTTTAACCTCACTCACTATGAAATGTATGCAAACCAAATGTGGTCAACAAACAAAATTACTGTCTAAATCATGTATTCTATTAACCATCTGCATGGTTGACAACATAGGGCATTTTCACACCTGTAGTTCACTCTGGTCCAAATCTGTTGATGATTTTGTATACTTTCAGAGCTCATTGGTCAGATGGGTCTGGAACGGGAGCAAGCAATAAAAAAATTCAGTTTATACACTGTTTTTCACCTGAAAATAAAAGTACATATTTTTCCTCTGGCTTGTTGTGCTTTTTTTCAGTTTGTTTTGGTGTTAGTTGTCAAGTTTTTGGGATTTCTGGCTTCTCTTGAATATAATGGAACTAAATGGCACTCAGCTTGTGATGCTCAAAGCGCTGAAAAAACCCTGGTATGCAAGACAATCCACAGACCTTGTTGTGTGCAATTTTATGTGGGAACTATTTTCTTTCTATACTGAATGACTCCCACCAACCGTGTCACCACGGGGAAGGGAGCGGGCATCTCGGGGATGCAGGGCTTGTGTTTGTGACAGAGTGAGATGTAAATATTAATGACATCCTGGTTGAGCTGTACCCTCTCTTTCATGAGTCGATGCACATTTCCCTCTGCTAAAAAATTCTGGAAAGAGACATTGGTGTTGAGCTTTTCAAATGTACTCTTTTGGAGCTTTGAGCACCACAAGCCAAGTCCCATTATATTCAAGAGAAGGCTGACATCTCCAAAACTCAGCAATGCACACAGAAATAATCTAGATGCATGAACAGCACCACAGACCAGAGGAAAAATATGCCATTTTTGATTTGGGGGTGAACAGTCTCTTCAACTAACATTTACATGATGCCCAACCAATGAACCACCTACTTCATTTAGTCTATATAAAGTTTACATTAAGATTATATCATCATATAACATTTATTATTTATTCCAACAATCTTTGTGCACTCTGCAGCCTTGCACTATTGTATTCTTGTTTTAGATTTTAACAGAAACACTTGGGGCCCTATCTTACACCCAGTGCAAAGCCGTTGCATTGGTGGTGCAGGTGGATTTGCTTATTTTACGTCCCATTTTTGCCACTGCAAAATAGAAAATGCGCTTGTGCCTGGTCTGTGCAGCCATGGACAGGAGGTCTAAAAATGAAGGCAAAATGAAGGCATGGCCTGTTTGTGTTTGCTATCATGTGCTCAGTGCATTGGAGTAAAAACCTCTTGCACTTTAGACCAGCTAAAACCTGGTCAAAGCACAAAGTCTGTGGCGCAATAGGTCTGAATGCTAAAGATAGCAACCAGCATATTTGGTTGAAGCACACACACATCTCCATAATCACAAAACACCTTCATTTATGTTCAGTTTTTTCTATAACATAAAAAAAGAACAAGATGTTACATTTGACTGCACTAGACTGGCCCGACTCAGAGAGAAGAAGGTATTTGTACTTCTGTCAGACCTGGTTGGACATACCAGTGGATAATTTTGCGCACTTCAAACTTCAAACGCTTTCTGATTCTGTCTCCTACACCCACAGTAGTGTTTGTGGGACAGAAGAGCAAAGATGGGAGGAGGAGGAGGAAGAGGAGAAGAAGGAGGAGCACGGACAGCCGTGTAACTGCTCCTCACTCTGGCTGAGATGGCAGCTTCATGGCCATACTAGATCGGTTTCCCTCTCTTCTCAACCGCACTGTCTCTCTCCCCCACTCCTCAGCCAGTGGAGCTGCATAATAATGATGATGATAATAATGAATAATAAAATACAACATAATTTCAAGGTGCTTCAGTGTAAAACATAACCAATTACATATCTGCATGAAATTTATGGTTCATTTATTTTATTGCTTTTTGCAGGCGTTCATGTAAAATAAACTATTTACACATGAAGCTGCTTTGGAGACGTCCTGCTGTCTCCATATATTGCGCGCTCTCACGCTGTCACTCCTCGAACCAGGAGATCAGTCTCCTCGTCTGAAAACCTTTTCTCTTTGTTTCCTCCTGGTAAGTCCGCCATCATGCTGCCACCGCTTGTACTCCTGGTGCACCTGCTTCCTAAAGGTGATGAGAGCCGACTTTCTGATTGGTTTATTGTACGTCCGACCTAAACTCGACCTAAATCCCGCTGTGTGCTGCTGGTGTAAGGGCGGAACAGGACAGGATACCCCTGCTGGATTTGGATACACCTTGAATAAATTAAATCCATTGCGCCTCGTGCTTTCAACTTGCACTTCAGTTCAGCGTAAGATAGGGCACTTGACCATTATATAGAAATTGTATGTTGTTTATCACTGTTTACATATGCATCTATTTATTTTATCTACTTGTATGTACATGATAGTTCTATGTTTATGTTGAGCTGTCTTTGCTCAGCTTTGTTGACCTTGTTATTAGCTGTATGTTATTTCTTCCTGTGAATTGTTCTTGAAATCAAGACCAACAAAGAGACAAGATTCAGAGTCCTTGGTCGAGTACACATTTATGGCCAATGAAGCTGATTTTTATTCAGAGATACACTGAATTACATATTCACCCAGTATAGAACCAAGTGTACTCTTGCTCTAGTCTCTGTTGAAGGTTTCACACAGATGTGACACAAAATAACCCTGAAAATTGGATATAGTAGTGTATGATTTATGCATTCAAAATGTGTATGAATGATTTATATTTAATGATAAAATGTATTCTTAGGAGCAGGACTATGTAGCTTTACCAAGTGCCAAAACTTTTAATTTATTAATTCCGATTCTGATCTCTCTCTCTCCTCTTTTCCTCTCTCTCTCTCACACACACACACACACTCACACTCACACTCACACTCACACACACACACACACACAGATACACATACACACACTCGGATACACATACACACCCACAGTCATCATCATCACCATGGTTCAGAAATATGAGCAGAGCAGTGGTAATCAGTCAGCACCCAGGGACAAAGATGATTAAAGTGACTGCGTGAGGAGATCATCTGCTCGTCTCTCCCCACTGCCACCTCCATACCTCCCACACCGTCACCCCCTGTCGTCATGAAGGAAAGAAAGTAGGGAAAGAGAGAAACAGAGGCACACATGAGCTCAGTCATGTTCTTCACGCTGCAGCGAAATGTGTCCTGATTCCGATTTTTCTCCCACACGTGTCACAGAGCCAACACCTTTTCAAATAAGCTTCAAATGAAAATAGAAGGAAAGTTGAATTACGTTTTTTAATTTCCAACATGTGGATGTGAGATATTGAAACCAACCTGCAGCTGACTTGTACTTTGTTCACTTCAGTATCAATCTATGATAAATCAATAAGTAACCTAATGTCATTCATATGAATGTGCCACTGGCATGCCTGGCAATGTCAGCGTGTCGGTCGATTGGTTGAGTACTTCGGTCCAGAGTGAAATATCTCTGTTAGATGGACTGCAATTAAACTGTTCCTCAGTGCCCTGAGGAGAAATGTTAAATAACTTTTCATTTAGTGGCATCAAAATTGAAGTTTGTTCGATACCTGAGAAACTCATGATATTGTACTTTAGCAAGCTATCACAAAGATGAGGAACATAGCAATCACTCAACATGTCATCATACCTTAATGACCGAATAGATCGATTGCCAGTGACTCCCAGAATGACATATATGATCGGTGGAGAGTACCAGAAACAGGAATACTGTTAGAGGTCACCACCTAACAATAAATGTAAACATGGGTTGTAATAACTCTTCAAGTGAGTGCAGGCTGGAGGCATTATTCCTGCGAAACATGTTAGCATACTAATGTTAGCATTTAGCTCCAAGCACCTTTGTGCTTATGCACAGCCTCACAGAGATGCTAACGTGTCTCCGGACTATTAGTCTGTTTTATTGACTGTCATGAACTGTGGTGCATTACTAGCAGCACATTTGTCTTTTCTTTCCATTTTTCTCTTCACTTTCTGTCACCAGTAATATATTCTGAGCTGTCTTCACAACAACAGGACACCATTTACTGTAAAATGTCTTTTTGGAACAGGAAAGATCACTTTTGGATGCAAGGGGAAATAGATTTTCTAAGTATATTTTAGATTTTCATCAGTATAACTGTTTTGATCATTAAAAAAATCAGCATATTCATTTAAATGTTGCTTTTTAAATGCAAATATAAAGATTTTACAAATGAAAACAATTAACCTTATGTCATTATCCTACTAAAGTCACATGAGAACACACTATATAAAAATGGATGTGATGTCCTTTCATAGTTTTATGTGTCATTTTATCATCACTCTCAGGTCTCTGAGCACTAATGCCAATGATATTGCAGTAAGGGTAATAAAATCATTCCTACTCTCACAGGACAAACAAAAGGACAAACTGATGTGCAGCTATTTAGGAAGTAAGTAACATGACGGTATGCAGAGCAGACTGAGCAGAGGAGACAGAGACGGCTAAACTGAAGACAGGCAGACAGAAAGATGGACTTTGCTGAGCACAGAGTGGTTAACGTCCTTCATTGTTCAACAAAGATTGTAAAAGATAAGTTAAGAGCCTGAACCTTGATGTCTGTCTGTCTGTGTGTCTGTCTGCCTGTCTATCTGTCTGTAAGTGTTTGAAGCCTGTAGCCGGCGGGGCGGCAGTAATGAAGTCCTGAGCCTCTAATTGGAAAGAATGATAGTGAGCAGGACGTTTGATATTCCTCTGCAAATAGGCCTGCTGGGGACGTCAACTTGAAGAGTGTTGGGCCAAGCTGATTAGCATGGCAGTGTGTGTGTGTGTGTGTGTGTGAGTGAGTGTGTGTGAGTGTGTTTTTTAACCTCATTTCAGTTCATTCAGTTGCACATTGCGCAACACATTTTGATGAGTCTGATGAGTCTTTTTCATTAAGAAGGGACACAGCTGTAGAATAAATGTATGTATAAATGTCCCTTTTCATCTGTCCTGTTCTACTTCAGTGGACACTTTACAAGACGAGAATCGGGACACGTCATAACATGACTGAATGAATGAAGAGGGTAAGTTCTTAGAGATTTTCTAAACAGTGCACAGTGTATGGACAAAAGTATGCGGACATGTCAATGTCACAGAATACAATGATATTTTAGACAATAGTATATTTTCAAACTATTCCAACATGACAATGCCCCCATCAACAAAGCTGCAAAAACAAGTGTTTTTTTTTTTTTGGCATGGAAGAACCTTATTAGCCTGCACAGAGTCCTGACCCCAACCCCATCCAATGCCTTTGATTGATAAAGACTAACTGTGAGCCAGACCCTCGTAACCCAAAATCAGTCCTCACTAATGCTCTTGTGGCAGGAGATCGGGCTTTGGCTCCTGTGTGAAACAACGTTGTCAACGTTGATTACTTTTTAAGTTGTGCAATGCACGTACATGGTGTAAGTTATGTTACATATGTGAACTTATTTAACTGAAGGACCTATTTTAACCCAAACCATGAACTTTTCCTATACCTACAGTAGTTTTTGTGCCTTTTGACATTTTACCTGGATGCTGCATATTGCTTTTATCATTGCTAACTTAATGGAGCCATGCACATGCAAAACTGAGGCTAGAGAGTCATAGTTTGAAACATAGGTAGGCTGACTAAGCTGCCATATTTGACAAGTTGGGAGTGAGAGCATATCAAAAGAAACTGACATGAATTAAACAACCAAATCCATCTGACCAAAAGTTGGAAATACAGCAAACACATCTTCATATCAACAAAATATACCATCCAATTCAGACAAAGCATTCCACATCAGGACGGGGGGGACCAGACACGCTTACCAGAGCAAATAAAACCTGAGCTCACAGATTCGTCTGGTTCCCAGGACATTCTTGCGGCTAAAATGGGAACAAATCCCTGCAGCCAGGTTCAGAAAACTGGCTCCAAAGTCTGAAACCAAAGGAGCTGAGGTTGTTATAGTTGCAGATTAAAGCAAGAATTGTCTTTCCTTTTTTGAATAAATATCTCATATTCATCATTCTTCACTCAACATCCTGAAGACTAAAGCATTTTACATAAACTGGACCAGATCACTAAGCATACAGCAATGTGGGAACAGAAATCAATATTTATGCAGAGTTGAACCTTTTAAATCATTGTTTATGCATCAACGAGTTCATCAAATTGTATAAAATTGGTACTTGATATTTCCTTGGTATCTTAGCAAATCTATGCTCCATGCACATAAAATGAAGGAAGGTGGTAGTTTGACATTGAAATAGTGCAAGGGAAGGCGTGGAGATCTCAGAGGTATAGTTTCCACCTCATGTTATAATGAAGTATTATACTTTAATGTTAGAGCCCATTAACTATGACTGGTATATACTTTTCCTTCACCGCTGACCATTTTCCAAAGCAAACTGAACTTTAGATTAATTTTCTACCCGCGAGGCATTCATTTGACTACTGGATGGAAATCAAGTCAGATTTGGATAATTAAACCATCCACAGTGAACATTTAGTCGTCTTTATTTTTGTATTTTATGGTTCACATTGAAATGAAGTACAAGGTAGAAGCTGTCTGGAAATAAGGAAATAAATCGAACAATAGTCAATATAATAAGATTCTCAGCACAATTAGAATTTCCATCAACTGGATGAAAATTTTTGTGGACGTTTTACATCTTGTCTGAAGTCTTTATACTGCCTGGCCAAAAAAAGAATTCACACCCTCTAATATTTCATTGGACCACCTTTAGCTTTGGCATCATTATGATGAGCTTGTGCAATGTCACAACATTTATTTCTGTCCAGAGTTGCATCAGTTTTTCTCCAATATCTTGTATTGATGATGGGAAAGTCGGACCGCTGCGTAAAGTCTTCTCCAGCACATCCCAAAGATTCTCAATGGGGTTCAGGTCTGGACGCTGTGGTGGACAATCCATGTGTGAAAATGATGTCTCACGCTCCCTGAACCACTCTTTCATGATTTGAGCCTGATGAATCCTGACATTGTCATCTTGGAATATGCCCCGTGCCATCAGGGAAGAAAAAAATCCATTGATGGAAAAACCTGCTTATTCAGTATATTCAGGTAGTGAGCTGACCTCATTTTTTTGGGCACATAATGTTGCTGAACCTCGACCTGAGCAACTGAAGCAACCCCAGATCATAACACTGCCCCCACATGCTTGTACAGTAGGCACTAGGCATGATGAGAGCATCACTTCATCCACCTCTCTTCTTACACTGATGCCCCCATCACTCTGGAACAGGGTAAATCTGGACTCATCAGACCACATGACCTTTTTCCATTGATCCAGAGTCCAATCTTCATGCACCCTAGCAAACTGAAGCCTTTTTTTTTTGATAAGTGGTTTTCTTACATGGTTGTTTAAGAAATGAGAAGCTCCTCACTGCATCAATTAGGGTTAAATAACTTGTTGCCAGCTGAAACATTAATTAATTATCCAGTAATTATCCAGTGGAAGGCTCTTACCTATTTGTTTAGTTAAATCCAGGTGGTGACTTTTTTTGGCCAGGCAGTGTAGTTCTAATTGACTCATGGGGAGTTCCAGACATTTAACCTCTGTAGGGTTGCCTGTTTGTCCAAAGTTCATCTGCTTGTTTTTTTAAACAACTACATGCTGAGAAGAACATGAAACATGTATGTGCACTTTGAGTAAGAGAGACTGAGTGGCAGAAAAGTGACAGTGAATGCGAGCAGAAAAGGTTAGCAGTAGGTTGTCAGTGTGGAAGTAAATGTACAGTGTAGGTTACAGTGTGTCAATGAATAAAGGCTGCAGCTTTACAAGATACACCAGTGTCTTTTGTTGAGATTCTGATTTAGTAACAAGTGCACATAACCAGTGTTGGGTTAGATTTTGAGCCTGGTATGAAACTCTGGAAATTTCATTTAAGCGCAATAACTTGCAGCAGAGACAAACCACTCGGGACGAGCATGAGAAAAGGAGTTTGCCAGTATGATCAGAACTGGAGTCTCTGTTAACAGTGACGAACAGCTAGATATGTGCTATATACACCTGTCTCCTCTTCGTTGCACTGTGGGTTGCACTGCGGGTTGCACTGTCTCTCTCTACGGAAGCTCATTACTGCCAATGTGATGGGAAAAAATATCCTGTATGTCATTATAATGATCTTTGTAACGATCTCCCTAAAATAATGAGAAGTTTTTTTTTTTTTCTTTTTACAAAATAATGAGTTGGTATCTCAAATAATGACTTAGTACCTCAAAATAATGACTATCTTATAAAGCTAAACTTGGGGGGCACAGCGGCCGTGAAATTCCTGCCCTGCTTCACACAGATCTGATTGAACCTTCCTCGCATTCATACATGAAACACACAGAATGTCTGACTTCCATCCTGTTTTCTACATTGTTTTTCACTGTTTGAGGTTTGGCTGGTGCTAATTACGTCATCTAGTTGTGCTCTCTTCCTCTGCAATGGTTTTATTGTTTTTTGACTGTGGAATTGGCGCCACCTACTGCTTACACCTTCATGAACAAACTCCTGATGATTGCATAATGGTAGTTGATGGAAACAAGCCTTCATTTGCATTTCCTTTTCAAAACATGGTTGCATGTTTTTAAAGACACGGCAGTTTCACCAACAGAAAGACTACACTCTCTGCACTGCACCTTGGAGTTTTCATCTTATGGAGCTCACAAAGATGCACACGTGGTTAAATATAAATGTAAGTGTATAAAATCGATTCTGGGTTTTATCAAGACACACGAAACTCCATCATGACTCACAAGTGATTTTGATCTTCCGCATCTCTGACTTCCTGCAGCTGCGTGTTCGATTCGACGGCCTCGCAGGTCACATATCGGACAGACGGCTGTATTCATGAAGTTATTTTCAAAGCTGCTAATGGTCACGGAGGGGGAGGAGGGAACCTGTCTGACCGTTACCAGCGTTTCCTTTCATGTGCTCCTTAACTGCGGTGTAATCAGTCCTCATCTGCTGTTCAGTCGATGAGGAGCCTGCAGACTCGGATCGATACGGCCCACCTGCATTTACACACCGTCAGCCGCCTCTGCGCTCGCTCTTTACCACTCTGTTCACTCTGTCCTCCATCCCTCTTCTCATCAGCGTCCTCTTCTCTCTCTCTATTTGCCTCGTAAACATGTACAAACAGACTTCACGAGGGATCGATAAAACCCATCCCAGGCTTTTATTTCCACTTCCTCTGGCCAAAATATTACACCTCCTCCTTAGAAATTATTTCATCAGTAGGTTTCCAAAATGTGACCACGGTGATCATTGTGCTTTCGTCTCTTTTTCTTCTCCTTCCTTCCCTCCTTCCTGTCAGGTTCACCCTTTCTTCTACTCCTGTCTGACCTCTTTTCTTCCCTCTTTTATTTGTCTTTTCCTCTTTATTTCTCTCATTCCTTTCATACTTTTTCTCCCTACCTTACTTTTTTCTAGTTTTTCCTTTCGCTCAATTTTTCCTCTCTTCCCTACCTCAGTCTTTATTCACTACTCCCTTTCCTCATTTATTCTCCTGTAGCTCCTCCACTCTCTAGTGCCCACTAGCAGGCCTGTCTGCTCAGCACCCTCCTGTTCGCTGTTTGCAGATGACACCACCATCATCGGCCAGATTTCAAACAATCGTGTTCGGGACGAAATCAACGGTCTTCCAGAGTGGTGCACAGAAAACAACCTCCTAATGTCGCCCACTGCAGTGACGTTTAGAGGAGCTGGGTGAGCCTTGGGTGGCAGCAAGGGTGGCAAGGCAGCTTTAAGGGTGGCAGCTGCCACCCCATACCACCCCTCTAGATCCGCCTCTGATCCCATCTTTGCTCCCTCTCTTTCTTCACCCCTCACTCTTTATCTGCTCCTTTCTTCCTCATTTATCCTTCTTCTCTTGTTTTCTGTGATATCTTTCAGCCTTGCTTTCCTGGTTTTCTTTCTCCACTCTTGGTTTTTCCTCAGTTCACTTCCCTCCGTCATTCCCTGCCTTGTGTTTCTGCCGTTTGCTTTTTCCACCCTTCATCTTTTGTTTTACCTTTTCCTTTAACCCTTTTTCCTCTTTCCTCATTTCCTTCCTTTCCCTCCCCTCAGCTTTGCTGCCCTCCATGTAGCCTGTCTTCTCTTAATCTTTCCTTTGGTCCTTCTTTCCTGCCTCTCTCCTCTGCTCCTTTCCTCTGTCTCATTTTTCCCTCTTCAGATTCCTTCCCTCTCTGCGTTCGCTCTTGTCTCTCCCTCAGTTTTTTGTCGTTCGCGGCCGAGATCAATCAGGAACTTATGAAGCATGCAGCAGGATAAATCAGCGGTGTTCGGAGGCCTCATGAAGATTCACGTAATGGTATTTCATGTCGGCTGGTGAGTGGTACTGATAAGGAACATCAGCATTGGCGAGCGAGAGAGGAAAGAGGAGGAGGGGGTGGGGAAAACGGGGGCGGAGAGAGAAATGTGGAGGATAAAGAAAAACGCCCGGAGTGATGGGAGTAAATAAAACAAAGTAAAATTGAAGAAGAAAGATTAACAGTCTTTATAAACCCCATACGATAGAATTCATACTCGAATTTCAGACCATCTGCCACATAGAAGTTATTTTGTTTATCCAGACCGGAGCTATTGGTGGCAGGGAATTATGGGTATTATGGAGAAAATAGGGTATTATAAAGCTGTGCAGAGATATTACAGAGCCAGGGGGGAACCCTCAGTGCTGCCGAGCTTTAACACAAGTTTAACCTTTCCCAGTTGTTATTGTAGCACATGTACAGTGAGCTGCTGCCAAGGTGAAATACCACAGTGATGCTCTGCAACAGAGAGTGAAATACTGCAGTGTGCTCCTGCTGGTAGATCGAGTAATTTATTACTTACAAGGTCTTGGGGCTGACATGGCTGCGGAAGTTCATAAAATGCCTGTAAAACTATAAATTGAGGAGGGGAAGGATGTTTATGATAATGTTTGCATATCAGCAGGTTTAGATTCTCCACTGTCAACCATAGGCCACCGTAGGTAATTCATGAAAAATGAGAGTGAAAAGTGGAGCACCGTTTGATCAGAGAACAAGCGAGTATGCAGCCTGAAGCAGAGGAAAATCTTGGCACAACATAATATAAAATTACGAAATAAAAATATGACAGTTGTGTGCTTTGTCATCAGAAAATATGACAAATGCAAAACCCCTATTACGCTGGGTAAAAAACACACTAACACACAGTAACACCGAACTTTTGTCTTCATTGGGAAAGGCTGCAATCTGCATTTAACAGATGCATTTATTTAACAATGTGCCAAAAAATACAAAAAATCATTTTTTTTTGTATCACAATCATGTAAAATCTGTTCATTTTCCTTCCTGTAAAACTAAATATGAAATGTGCTTATGTAAGCTTGAACCAAAGAATTTAAACTAATAATAAGACGTCCAACCAATCAATCAGTCTTCAATTTTTTAGCGGTGCAACCACCTCAAACCTTGCTCTGTTTCCTCAAAAAACACGTTACACCTCGTGAACTTAGACCTCTCAGAAAATTTTCACAAGAGCTTCCTTCAAATGGACTCTTCTCATGAACATGGTAATTACGACCCCATTTGAAGGCAGCATTTTATACGTACATAAGTGTATATATGGAATTAAAAAGAGACATAACTATTTCACATATTTATCTATAATATTCATACTATATAGTTAGAATAAACTGCTGTCTTTGCCTGCTGTTTCATGGTTGTTTCAGCCCAGAGAGGCTCCGTACAGAGAATTGGAGTTTCTCTCCAGACTGTCAGTCAGGTGATGAGGCTGCCGAGCTGCTGGAGGAGGTGACGGCAGCAGTTTAAACCACCATGGAGCCTCTGATGTATTTTTCTATTAGGCCTATAACCCAACCAACCATCTGTTCCAAAAACTTTCCTCTGGGAGACCATACCGGGCCATTAAGAGCACAACTACCCAGCGCCACCTTAAAAGCCTCTTCACAAGAGCTGTCAGCCATTCCTCCCTCCCAACACACACGCCAACAGTTTATACACACATATATCTACCCAATGGCAAACTTTTGCTCTACAAACTCTCTGGACTCCCCTGTGAATCGATCCCGCCACTGTTACTGTAACTCCCAGTACTTCCACCAAGTGCTGTCAGAACACCAAGCACCTTTCGTTCCCGAACAAATACAGTCTCAGCAGTCATTTCAGCTCAAGGTAACAGCACTTCATGATGTGTCAGTGACTGACTGAAAGGAAGATGATGCAAATGAAGACGGGAATGGGGGAGATACTGCTCAACAACATCAAATATATATAAGGAAATGTTACTTAAACGTTCACTGAATCAGTTACGGGTGCCGTTTTTACAAACTTGCCTGATTTATGGAGACTTTGTGCGATACATCAGTGTTACACTTGTCTTAAAAGCTGGATTTCTCTTCCAGGAACAAAACACGCCATTTAAATTAAGACTGCGTCTGCACATTTACAATATGTCAGAGCAATTCAAACACCATCCAGAGTTAATTGTCTAACAAGATAAAAGACTGACGGCAGACTGCAAATGTCAGGCTGAATGTGAGTGTATAATTAACAGGAATATGTCGTCTAAATGGTAAATTATGATGAGCAAGTTTGTATCAAAGTGTTAGAAAACGGATAGTTCCAGTCCATGATTATGATTGACTGTTGTAAAATACTCTATAAACGCACATATGTGACTGTATTATATTATTATTACTGCGCCAAAGAAATTGTTTCAAAATGTCAGATGTTGTTGTGAATTTTGATTAGAGTGGATGAAGGGCTGAAAGAGATGGAGGAGGAAGATAAAAAAAAAGATTGGAGACACGCTGAAGAGAAATTAAAGAGCTGGAAAAGTCAAGAAACGAAGCAGGGACTGTTAAACAGACTATGGTGGTTTGTTCACTGTTTTCAGACCTGATCTGGCTATTGACCAAATGGGTTTGGCTACAAAAACACTTTGGTTAAGGTTGGAAAAAGACTGATTTTGGAAGGTTTAGGCAATAAAAGCACTTTGGGTAGGATTAGGGGAAGATCATGATTTGGGTTAAATATTAATTTAAAAAAATGTAATGTCACATACACTCCTGGCTTTTGAATAATTCTGTGGACACTATGAATGAATAGAGCCTATTCTTGATGGAAAACAAATTAAATACATTGGTCAGTGACGTTTTTGCGACTTGTCGGGTACACTGATTAAAAGGATATTCAACTTTACATGATAACCCACTCAATATGTACTCACCCCTATGCTGATGTGAGGATGGGTGAAGATCTTCAGTTCACAAAACAATCCTGGAGTTTCAGCAGAAAACAGGGTTGCAGCTAAATCCAGTACAATGGCAGTGAATGGAGACCACGGATAAAATGTTCAAAAAGGAACACAATCCATCCTGCTCGTGGGTGTAATCCAAGTGTCCACGTGCCGCGAGTCCATCCATTAAGATATATACGAAGTCTCTGCTACATGCTACAGAGGATGGAGACATTTTGTGTTTGTTTTGTGTTCTTTTTTGAACATTTTATCCGTGGTCTCCATTCACTGCCATTATACCGGATTCGGCTGCAACCCTGTTTTCTGCTGAAACTCCAGGATTGTTTTGTGAACTGAAGATCTTCACCCATCTTCACATCGGCATAGGGGTGAGTACATACTGAGTGGGTTATCATGTAAAGTTGAATATCCTTTTAACAAAATGTCCTCATTATGTTAATTTTGGTTGACATTATATTTTTCCTAAAAAACTTTTTGCTGTTGTACATTGGTTGTATAAAAACATAATTTCTAGGAGACAGAGCTGTGGGTTTTACCTGTATATCAATGATTCACCAATCAGCCAATCATGTCTCGATTTTATCTCTAACAACAACACTTTTTTAAAAAAATCTCCATCCAAACCAGACAAACTACACCAACGATCTATGGTTTAAGTTAACGATATAACTTCAACTTGCATGTTTGTATTCATGCTATATACGGTTGTGTTGGCAATTGCCAGTCAAATCATTTTTGTTTGAGTGTAAGGTGTTTTTTTTTAGACCGTAACACAACTGCACAATTAGTGGTAACATTCAGATAAATGTTAATAATCACCCCAAACCTTAAAAATGCTTTCTAGTGTGTCCGTGTGCAGAGTTGCGTTGCTTGGCGGGAGAATAACTATTTGTTATCAATACATTTTTGTATTTTTTGTTGCTGTGTGTTTATTTTATGAAACCTTGCCACACCAACAACAACAACAAAAATCCTGCATGCAACACATCTATATCTTTTTATTGTAACCTGCTACAATGTTTCTTGCATTGTGCCTGACAAATAAACAAATAAATACATTGTTATTGTTTCCTCTATTATCTTTCATTTAAAATTAAACAGCACAAATCTTACATTACCCTTGAGGATGCTGCTGATACAAACAGTGTATACCCTGTGCTAATTTAAATGGGGATTAAATAATTCAATCATTTGGCTCTTCTAGACTTTCCAAATGATATCAGAACAAGTTTTATAGCTTCAACAGTAGCAAGAGACAAGGCACACAGAGGCAGTTGGACAATCGATGACCCAGATGACTAGCACACCACTGTATTGAACACTAATGTCATGTGACCAATAGCCTCTTCCTGCCGTACAAAAAGTCAAAGGAGCCACTTTGAACTTCAGTGAGTTACTTAGTAATATATAAATTAAACTAATATTCCTTCCATTAATGAAATCTTTTTTCCAGAACACTTTCCTTCTCCCTCTGATACAGCAGGAAAAGAGAAATTGTAGTAATTTAGGGGCATACGAAACACTTTTTCCCCCTTTTGTTTGCTGCCCTTTATTTAACACAATGACTGCTATTAGCTTCAAGCCAGATTTAAGAGCAAAATGTCACCTGTCACTGAAATAATGAACCTCCTGCAAGTCTCCGCTGAAAATGCTCCAGGTGTCCGCAGCGCGGGGAAATTGGTGCCATCCGTCTGGCAGCAGTGCCTCTCCATTCATTTACCAACAAAATTACATAAATTTGTATCTGAGGAGGCCACAAGAGCCACTGAAGTAAGTAAGTAGCTTTGGGTCCTGTGTTCGATCTTTTGCTCATTCAGTGGTTCTACCCTCACTTCAGCTCCAAGACTTCATACTCTTTCTCCTGCCGCTTCATCCTTGATCTTTCCCTCTTTCTGCTTTTCCTTTCTCTTTCCTCTTTCTATCGTCTATCTTCCTTTACTATCTCATTTTACCTTCCTTTCTCCATCTGCTTCTACCTCACTTTGCCTCATTTTCTCTCCATTTCTTTCTGTCTTTGTAGTAATTTCTTCTTAATAACTCTGGTGATTAAACCCAGGGAGGAGGACAGAAGGAGAGGAGGAGGAGGAGGATGAAGGTGCGTGCTGGACTTGATGTACAGCTGATGAGGGTCAGGGGCTGGACGGAGCCTGGGGGGGCCTGAGGCTTTAGTCTCGCAACAGGACAGTGAGATTGCACATTATCATGAAATATATTTAGCTCCCCTCCATCTCATTACAGCAGGTCAAAGAGAGCTGGAGGAGTATCTGGGCAGAACAGAGCAAAACGAGCCACCAGACACATTTAACAAGAGGGGGGATGAGGAGCCTGCAGGGCCAACAGACGATTAAAACCCTCCTTTCTCAAAAATGAACTCAACTTCAGTCAAAAACTCTTTATTTCTAAATGAGGCTTTTGAAAAGGTGAGATGTGTTTAGAATGATCACATTTTCTGATATGTAGAGTTACATGCTGCACTGTAGTAGCCTGACTGATGCTGATATTTTAATCTTCAAAAAGATTTGACCACAATACATACTGAGCTGAAAGTTGAGTTATGGTCAGTCCTCTCTGGTGGACAAGCTTTGTAATGGAGACACAGTGTCAGAACAACTTTTTCTGTTCTGCAAAACATTCTCATTCTTAACTCATCAAACACAGCAGCTGGGTCACTGGCCCTACTCTTCAAACTATGATGCCGGAAGTACCCCCATCTAGCGTCAAGTTAGCAGAAATAAATGCAATGTCCGGGTAAACTTTCAAAATAAAGGCACAAAAACTTCTTGACTAGGTTTAGGCAACAAAAGTAGTTGGTTAGGCTTGGCTTAGGCAAAGATTGTGGTTTAGGTTCGTCTTTACTTCATACATCATAGTGTCATAGCTTGAAGCAGGGGCACTAACTGATAAATCAGCTGGCCAATACTCCTTCATGCCTAAATGACAGAGTAGGTCATTTGTCAATGACTCTCAACACGACCAAACCATCATCGTACCGAACCTTCACTGTGACATGGTTAATGTTGTGAAATGGTCAAAGTTTGGTTAGATTTAGGCACCAAAACTACTTGGTTAGTTTTAGGGAAAGATCATGATTTGGGTTACAAAAAGTACATTAGTTATGTGAGTAAACTTACATTACCTGGAGTACATTATGTAGGTTATGTTATTTACGTAAGTTAAAATAAGTATGCGGGCGGCGCGATGGCGCAGTGGTTAGCGCTGCCGCCGCACAGCAAGAAGGTCCTGGGTTCGAATCCCTGAGCCGGCAGGGCCTTTCTGTGTGGAGTTTGCATGTTCTCCTCGTGTCCGCGTGGGTTCTCTCCGGGTACTCCGGCTTCCTCCCACAGTCCAAAGACATGCAGCAGGTTAATTGGTGACTCTAAATTGCCCGTAGGTGTGAATGTGAGTGTGAGTGGTTGTTTGTCTCTGTGTGTCAGCCCTGCGATGAACTGGCGACTTGTCCAGGGTGTACCCCGCCTCTCGCCCAAAGTCAGCTGGGATAGGCTCCAGCTCCCTGCGACCCTCACGGATAAGCGGTTACAGAAAATGGATGGAAAATAAGTATGCGTTGACTTTTGGTTTTCACACAGGACACAAGCAGTGGTCTCCTGGATGAAAGTCTGGGCCTGACTTCCTCATTTGCTCCTGTTATAATTACTACAGCCACCAGAGGTCACCTCACAATTAATGTAAATATGAGTCATAATGAGCTGTTTGCAAAAACAACCTACATGTCTTTTTTTTAATTTTGATATATATGACCATTGGAGAGTACCAGAGTCAGGCCTTTGGACTGTCATTGTACTGGACCTTCAACATACCGTGGTAAAAGTTTTATATAGGTTTATGCTTAGGTTCAGGTCTTTATGTTTTTAAAATGACCTATACTGTTGTTTTTCTGGTGTTTTTTTCTGGCCTGGTTGATTTATCTGTTCAGTTCTACTGTAGTTACTTAAACAGAAGAAAATAGAGCATTTGTCGGGGACTATTTTCATCGCATTGCAAGAACAATTGATCTCTATGGCAGAGGAATAAAATATATCAGGGTTTGGATACACAGGCATTATCTGTAAGTAGGATATGTCCACTGTGGGTTTAATCAATAAACTTCTGTAAAAAAAAAAAAAAAATGTCGATATAATCATCCTAGATACAAGATGAAAATATCCTGTCCAGCTTGCCATGATGTTTACTGATGAGATGAGATATCTCAGAGCAATCTGCCACCTATAAAAATCACATCATATAATCAGTACATTGTTTGTTCCATTCATTCCATTTCCTTAGCTACAGCCACTGGACGAAGGGTTAAACTGAGAGGGACAGAGACAAGCTGGGAGTGTGAGTGTGTTTAGTGTCACAATATGAGATAACATTATCCTCGACTACCAGACCATCTATCATCACTGCAGCAGCAGGCTGAGAACAAGCAGCTGCAACATCCATCCCAGATCAAACTGATGCTTTCTGTGCTGGATGTTGATGGACACGGGAGATGTTGCGCATGTGCCACTGCTGGAGTAGTCTGAATCAGGGTTGTGACAAATCAACATTTTCATCATCATTTAATCTGCCATTATTTTCTCCATCAATGGATTGATTATTTAAACACTGAAGTGATTTTCAAAATAGTTGCTAAACCCCAAAAGAAATTGTGATATGGACTCTTTAAACTTTTTTTTATGGAGTGAATTGTGTGTTGATTCCACCTCCACCACCCATCCCATTTTTATTTTGCAAATCATGTCTTACTATGTTTATATTTCATTCATTTATTACAGGTTGTTCCTCATTCCAAGGTCGTCAAAAAGTGTCACGCTGCTCTGTATGCCACGTGCAGATGCATTGCATATCCTTTAGCGTCTCTATAACACACACCCGGTTCAGGTGAATTAGTATAAAGGCAAACACAGTCCGCATATGGAGGAGGTAAGGTGGATGGATGGGTCAAACAAACCCAGAAGATTAGGGTTTTGTGTCCTGTGTGAAATCAAAAGTCAATGCATCAGACCCTGAGGGGCGTGACAAGGTCAACTGTCTCATTTTTATTGTATATTTAAGGTTATTTGCACCCAGGTTGGAATGGCAAATGTAGCTATTCACTGTATACCCTGTGTGTAATCACAAATGTAGCTATTTACACCCTGGTATGTATGGCAGAAACAAGCACTCAGGTGTCTGTAGCCAAGGAACCATGATCTTTCCCTACACCTAACCGAGTAGTTTTGTTTTATAATCTAACTGAGTAGTTTTGTTGCCTAATCAAACTACGACTTAATAAAAGGAAAGTCTTATGATTGGTCGCTCTTTATAGCTAAAATAAGGGAGTCGGGTATGAGTAGCCAACTAGCTGCTGTGTGCCTGTTTGTACCCAGGTGCAAGTAGACACACTCTTTATTTTTGAAATGTGTGTGTGTAGAGTCTTTTGGACCAGTTAGCCTCACATAACCTGCAAATCCAAGTGTGGCTTTTATAAAATTGCCTCACAGCCCAGTGTTTTCCCTGGAAAGTCTGGTTTCAGCCTCAGATCTCTGGACCTTTGAATCTAGAACATGATGGACTGCAACACATAGTTTGGTGAAATCCTCCATTTTCCACTGTCAAAGTCATGGGTTTACTTTCATCAGTCAGTGCCTAGTTTCATAAACCTCCTTAAGTTTGAAACTTCAGTTTTTTCCCTCAAGCAAAACATTTCATTAAGCTAAGAGGTTCATTTAGGAGTGTTGCATAAAACCTCTTACACTAACGCTTTCACAGCAGTTATTTTTCATAGCACGGGTGCACTTCAGTTATGGTGACGCTTCCCTCAACTCATGGTCCCTTAAATTTTTCTGAGGAAAATGGTCACTATGGAGCTTCTAGCATTGCATAAGGGAGTACTTAAGTTGCTAAGGACAAACACTTAAAGATTAAAGAGGTTTTCCCTCCAACATCCTGAGGAAATCTTTGTGGTGACTTTTCAAAGGCATCCTTAGATGGAAATATGAGGAAAACCTTAGCCTAATAACTGCAAGTGAGCACAGGTGTTAACTTTCCTTTTAATGGTAATGGATGAATACAGAATTACCTTGATGTACCTTACTGAAAACAGAGACAAAAACCCTCTACAACTGGATACAACAAAACCAAACGTGTCTCTGAATACATGTATCCAGTCTGAGTTTTCCTTCATGTACTTGTGTTAAAATCCACCCCCTGTACTCCTCCCATTCAATCAGAGCCTGTTATGATGATAATGAGGGAGCCATATGGCAGACACAAACACAAATGAGGGCAGCGCTCGGGCAAATGACAAGCAGCAGAGTATTTACACGACAGCACAAAAAGATCCATCCTGACAATTAGAACAGGATGTGTAGGTGGGACGACTCCTGTTTGTCGTGTTCATGTTTGCTTTCCTGTGTGTGCATTAATCAGAGTCTGTGCATCTGTTCAGCCACAGTGAAACAAGTGCAGGTGAAGGCATGAAATGTGAGGGCGTTAGGTCCCAACATTATTGATAAGATTTGATCCTTAAGACTAGAACTTAGATTCTTTTTTCAAGATATATTTTATTTTATTTATTTTTTAAATTCTCAAAATAAATCAAATCAAATCAAATTAGATGTTTCTGTTGCATATAAAAAACTATGTGAAAATTCTAGGGAAAACACATAAAAATAATGAAAAAACCTAAACAAAAACAGTTGTAAGCTTGGCTGAGATGGAAAAGTAAACCTTGGTCAGTATATATACATATACACTGTATGGTCACATCTTAAAGGACCAGTATGTAGGATTTACTGGAACCTGGCAGGGAGCTTGCAAATTGCAAGCCTCGTCTTGCTCTCCTCTTCCAAGCATGTAGGAAAACCTATGGTGGCTACAAAAGTCAGACCAAAAGCAAAATATCTAAAGCCAGGGTTTGATTTGTCTGTTCTGGGGAACTGTAGAAACATGGTGGAGCAACATGGTATTTACCATTTCTGTCATATTCTGCCAGTAGATCCCCACATATCTTACACAATGAACCTGTAAGTCAGGTAATGTTACAAAAACACCAGCCAACTAGCTAGCTAGTCTACATCAGTTGTTACTAGCTTGTTACATCTCATAACTAATGTTAGCAAATCAATAGCTAACTATCTAGCTAATCTATATCAATTGTCAGCAAGCTAATTAGCTAGTGTTTTCCAAACACTGGCTAACTTAAGACATGACTATATATTTGATCATAGTCACTATAACAAGTTCCCCAGCAGCATCCATCATCAATCACCATCTTCAATTTTTTTCTTTTCAACACAGACAAGACAAGCCAGGTTCCAAGCTTGATACCAGGTATCAGGCTTGCTCAACTGCAATTGGACCACACAGAAAAAAAGGTATGGATTAGGAGGGTCAATATCTCCAAGTCCGACTGATCTCTTCTTCTGTTATTTTCCGTCAGACACAAAATTCTTATAACTCCATTATCAGAAAAAGTCATCGTCCCATGACAGTAACATAACTTTGGGTTTATAAGCGCAAAAATTTACCTGAATTTGAAACTTTTTCAGCTTGCAGGAATGCGTCCTCATTGTAATTTGTGCGGGATGAATGCACAACCACTTTGCACTGACTGTACAAAAACACCTTTATGTTTCTATTCTAATTTTTGTCAGATTTTTCTTTTCCATTTGTCACCTGTTTAGAGCATAGAGAATAACACAAATATCTTATGACAAAAGGCAACACTGTGCCACTCAACAACACCCCAAAACTCACAAAGAGTAGATTTAACAAAACCCTGTTATTTTCTCACCCTCGTCTTTACCACATGAAGAGATCTTAGATGACTGTGAAAGTCACCTTAGAGTATATTGAGCCATCAGTGATAGAATGGCATCATGGCTGTCGGTTATGCTTCCATGCTAGATGTTATGACTACATTAGCACTAACTGCACTCGCCTTCTCTCTCACACAGATGGCCCATTACGGGTTGGGGAGGATAAAGACTGAGAGCGCATTACACTCCTCTACTGCCTATAGGACGCACCCTGCCTGTCACTGACATATAACTGCCTTTGGAAAACAAACAATGCCAGCCGAGATCTTTGCGAACGGCTTTGCCAGAGCTCTCGAATGCGCCTTGTTTGTCAGGGATGGTGCCAGCTGCAGCAGCCCGGAGCAGAGGGGAGGAGAGAGTGCCTTCCCTCCGCCACGCTTACAATCTAATCTGGCTTCATGACTGCTGGTGCCTGGATTTATGTCAGCTATGAAACAAGGCTGCAGGACACGTCCACTGAAGCCAGCCAGGTGTGAGGGACACAAACACACACACAAAACTTGCAACTAAACATACATATAGGAGGTATTTTTCTGTCTAGATTTCTAAAGACAGGTTGACTCCCTGCCAGTAAAGTGGGTACATCAATTAAGATAGTTCACAAAATAGAGGTCCTCACAGTCCGCTCAGTTGTTAGGAACCAAGGCCCAACCTCAAATTATCAACAGTATAATTTGGTCTTTGCTAATCTGGTTTTATTGTTGGTGCATCAGGTGAAAACAGGACAATTATTTCTATGAATTGGTCATCATGTCAATGCTCTTGCACCACAGCTGCTCATTGTGCTGCTGGTGCTGGTGTTTTCTCTCTATCAGGGTCGGTTTGGAGCAGCCAAATGGCTTCGGCCCTGTTATCCTGGGGTCAATTCAGGTTGGATCTGGCTGTGCTGTGATCTCCTTTGGATCTGGTCCCTCTTTTGCAAACAATCTTTTATGCCAGCCGTGTTCAAGTAGGTCACAGGTGAGTTTTGATCAGGTCTAACATTTGGACCTCAATTCCACAAATACAAAAATGTCACCATAGAGTAGCCAAGTGAGTGAAGATGTAGGTTCAGCATACTTTTTATGCCCAATATGAATTAGTGTACTTGGTTTCAAAGATATCCTTGATGTTCCTTAATATAGAAACACGAGAGTGTTTAAGTATTTTGCCTTTGTCTCTGAGAAACTGTGTTTTATTGGTGGTCAGCCTTAGCCAATGTTGTTGTGAAGAAGAATCTGGTTAGATGCAGGAATCAGAACTTACGACAGAACATGAAGCTCTGTGTTTGGAGGTTTCTACGACAGGTCTTCATGGGTCGACCTGTACTCTGGGACATGAAACCCAACCTGGTACATGTACAGGTTTGAAACCACATTTTATACAGTCAGTAGGGTCCAGGGCGGGTCCCGTTATGTTACCTGGGTCAGTTTAACATCATGTGTAATACACGAGTGGATCCGAGACCTAGCTGTAATCAGACATCAGAGATGAGCTGTGGCAGTAAATATTGACTGAGTTATCCTACTCAATCAACTGCAAGAAAACTGCAAACTGCAACTGTGGTAACAAGGTGGTGCCAAATGACCTGCGAAAGCATGTAGGTAAAGGGTCAGAGTGCAGAAGTCAGACTCTGAGACTTGGAGAACTTCAGATGATAGCAAATTAGCAATGTTAGCGTTAGCAACCATGGTAACAAATGAGCAAGCATTATTGTAGTTCAAAAAGTCAGACAGTCGAAATGATCTTTATTATGCGGGATGTAACAACCGGGTTTGGGTCTAATTTTTTGGTTCTGCATGGCCGCAGGTACCAGATTTCAAATAATAGGTGGGTCCAGTTTGGTTCAGGCTACTTCATTCCTGGGTCTTTTGGGGCCCATGAAGACCCATATTTCTAACTGAAATTCACCTGGGAGCTGTAGCTTATACACTTTCCTTCATTGTTTATGTGCTCAGGCTTGGACTTTTTGACTGGTTACGAAGTTGAATGGTTAGGTATTGATCTTTATCGTTTGATGCAAATGGCCTCCTTAAAAATTTTAAAGCTCCAAACTCCGGTTGAGCTCAGTTGAAAACTGAACCAAGCAGACCTTTGAGCTTAGATTATTTTGTAATATATGCTCAAAGATGCAGCCATGACACATCTTCAGTAAGCGGAGGAGTTGCATTCAGTACGCCGAAGGACAACAAGACCAGTTGTTTTTATTCTTGCAGCTTATTCTTCAATCTAAACAAAGTAAACATACATCAACTTTGGCATGCACCCTTAAAACTGCATTTGACAAGTGTCCACTCGTTTATTCGCTCGTTTTATTGCTTTACTGCTTGAAACCCAAAGAGATGAGCAGTTGTATTACACACACAAACAAACACACACATACACGCACAGGTCAGTAGTAGCTGCACTTGCTGGGGTTTAATGGATTCTTCATCATCTCCTTAACGTGGTTAGCTGACAGGAATCCAATGCTCGCTCGTGCACTAGCACATTTCCCATTCACTCCAGATAAAACCATGATATGTAGGCTGCCTCTGTCTTGCCTTGAATAAATTCTCTGCTGTGACGTCCCCCTATGCAGTAACTCTGAAGTGTCTTTTATGGTCTTATTACGGCTTAACGGTGTCCACTCCGAGGGAAGGAGATCTGGAAATAAAAGTCTGAGCCTGAAGCTGTCGGGGTGGATATACGACTGAGCCTGCGAGGGGTTTGATGGAACATAAAGATGAAGATCATCCAGGTAGTTTCATGTGAAGATAGATATTTTCTCAGGTGCTGAACTGTTAGTCCAAGTTTACCACAGACCAATATGTGTAATTTTGTGCTGCAGTAACAACAGCTAAGACACCTTGTCCCTGCACAGTCCTTCTATGAACCTGCTAATGGAATATTGCCACAGACACCATATAATGCTGACAGTTAGTAGTGCTAAAAATAGGACTTTAATGCAATGGAAAATCATGAAAAAAACTTTGATCAGTCTTGGCACAGGAGAGCATAAAGTTCTAAAAATATGTCTCTGCAGTGACTGAAGTTTGAAACTTGCAGCTCCAGAGCTGCCACAACTTGTTATGGATCCCAAAGTCATAAGAAACCTTTCGTAGCCTTGAAAATGAAATATTAGAGACAGGTTTTACGGGGCTTCCTAGAGCCGTTAGGCTTTTTTTTAAAAACCTATCACAGTGATAAGAATGTAAATCACAAACCATTCCAATTATTAAAAGTTACTATATATTACTAGGGTTGGTTATGGTGCTAATTCCAACTCTGGATGTGAATTCTACCCACTTCAGAATCCAAACTATGTTTTTAAAAAGCAGTTTATTGAATAAAGGATACTGTATTTTTTGTGATTTTGCTATTCTTGTTATGTGAATGCGAGCCCCTTGAGGCAAATTGTGATTTGTGGTATCAAGCTATACAAATAAAAGTTGACTTGACTTGATTTCAGCAGATTAAGGCTCTTGTGCTGAGTAATTTCTCACAAATCATGAGGTATTGTGATTTGTGTTGTGTTAAAGTTAATAAACAAAATCAGTTGAATGTTTCATGCTTGTTCATAAATGTGACAGCCTAGAATTAGCTGGAGCAGAAAATGCTTAAGCATATTAGTGTCCTCCAAGCGGGATGTTATTTTAGTGCTCTCTCACTGCTGTCTTTCATAAAGCTGGCAATGTAGACAGAGGTCATTTTCATAATGAACCCTCAGTGCTAACAGCTGCACTGACTGCATGTACCTGTTTGTGACGGCTACCCTGCTGCCACTACCTGCTACACTGCAGCTGCATGTGATGCACGGGAGCTGTGCTGCTCACACGGACTGTGGCTAAGATAAGATAAGATAAGATAAGATGAACTTTATTGATCCCACACCGGGGAAATTCACTTGTCACAGTAGCTCAATAGTACAGATAGGAAAATAACAATAAAGTACTTATAAAATTAAGATAAAAAATAGAAAATATACATATACCTATCAGATTTAAAATATAGAGTCTACGGCTGCTCTCACTTGCTAATTTGCACATCATAATTAAAAGCAAGAGGTTCTGCGATGCATATGCACTGCCCATAACAAAGTGACATTGCTAATAACTGAATCAATATCCCCAATACTTCCTCAAACCTAAAAGAACAGAATAAGTTGTTTGCCAGTGACTTCCAAAATGACATATGTGACCATTCCCCAAAGATACACCAGTGACAGGCATACTAGACCTTCATCATTGCATAGTTAACGTTGTGAAATGGTTGCGGTTTGGTTAGCTCAAGGCACCAAAACTGCTTGGTTCAGTTTAGGAAACATCATGGTTTGGTTAAAATAAGTACATTAGTCACATAAGTTATGTACGCAAGTCAAATTATTTTATGTACCTGACGTAACTTAACTTACATACGTAAGTTAAAATGAGTCAACTTGATTTGAACAGCAATCTCCTGGGTGAAAATCTCAGTGTGTTTGACCACATTCATCCACCCTGAGCTCCTCCCTATGTGGGCTTTGTCGCACTTGATACTACATCACTGGATTTCCTGTCATAATTACCATGGCCACTAGAGGACTGTCACCTAAGAGGAAGTGTAAATATGTGTTGTAATAAGCTTCTTGCACAGAAGACCTACACATTCATTTTTCTGGTGAGGGTGGGCTGAATATTTCATACGTCCCAGTAGCTCAGGGAATATGTAATACCCTGAGCTGAGGCTTCAAGGTGGGCCTTCCTCTCAGACTGTTAGAATACGCTGCCTCCTTTCAAGAAGTCAAGATTGGCAGGTTTTAATCTAAACTGTGGCCATTATCCTGACCTGTGCCATCAGAAAACTGTAACATGGTAGAGCTTGTTAGGAAGAGGACTGGCTGACTGAATATTTTCCTGGTAGAGACCAAAATGTGTCTGTGGTATGAACAACTCCAAATGCCTGCTCAGATTTACCTTATACTTTGTCACTGATGGGACAGTTTTTGAGTTAAAGCTCAATTTTAGACTCGATTTTGTTCAGGCGTCATTCTTACATGGCTGCTTGTGTTTAAACAACATTTAAGAAGTTTGAGTGACAAGTGACAAAAACAGGATTTAAAAAAAAAAATCAAAGTAAGATATTTGAAAAAAGTATAGCTTCACTGTCTGTAACTAACTCAGGTAGCATATTGGCTAAGTAACAAATAAATGACCACACTCTTGTTAGAAGCAGCAGCTCCTGGGAGGATTGCTCCTGGGAGGCTCAATCTAGGGCAAAAAAGGCACTTTTCTCGGGGTGCCCAATTGGCTCGATTTAACGTTGTGGGTTCAAAATTGTCCTGCGATCTTTGTAGCATGTTATCACTCTCAGTTTTTGCCCCATCTTTCCTGCCTGTCTTCACTGAAAAATGGTCTTGCACATAAAAAAATGAAATGCATTAAAAGTCCTCACAGGCAGTTCTGAGAAAAGGCACTCTCCCAAGGGCAAATATTTCAACAGAGGCTTCATAACATCCGAGGCGACCCTGGAGCCAAAAAGCTGATGCAAGGTTAGCTCCAGGCTACCGAGGGTCCACAGGGCGAAGACGGACGCAGAATAGTGCCAGCTCTGTTTGGGCGGCAAAAACATCAAAACACAAACAGACATTACAAAACAGCCGGGGAAGAGCGGGTCAGGCCTCCTGGAGCAGGTTGTGCAGAGGGCAGCTGATTTCTGCGCCCTTTTTGGTCATGACCCTGTGATCAAGAGTCGGTTTGGTGGAGGCTGTGGAAGAGCTTTTCTCACAACGGCTGAAGGTCGGAGCTATTTCAGTAACAAGAGAGTATAGACCAGAGCGTGAAGGAAAGAAAGTTGAGGTCAAAGGTCCAGTTAAAATGATCCCAGAGCTCAGCTGTAGAGAAACAGAGCTAGATGCGTTGCTGGTGATGTTTTTTTTTAAACTTTCCAGTTCATTTTTCCTGAAGGTTCCCGGTCTGTCTCCCTTAAGGATGGATATTTTAATGATGCTGTTTTAAAATGAGTTTGTGGTAGATTTAGCTTTTGCAGGTCGTGACCCCAATACTTGCAAAAATTTAGGTTCTTGACTCCATCAATGACGTTGAGAGCCGGCAAACGCTACACATTAATGAGGTGAGCTAAGAAATTATTTGCACCCACAGTTCACAAATTTGACCTCCAAAGCTTATTAATTTTTCTCACCAGTTTAAGATGAGGCTCTAGAGTACAGAATGGACAAGTTAACTTAAAGGTGAAAATCTGGAATATGAAACTTTGTTTAATTTTTCATTGTGAGAGGTTATTATGAAGAGGACGATGGGTGCATGGCTAACATACAGTGTATAAACACGTTCAACGTCTTCAGCAGAACTTGTGTTACTGGGGCATCTCATGTCCAGAGCTGCTTTAACAATGGAAAGTCAGGTCATGTCAATGGTAAACTGTGAACTCAACAATGCATAAATAAATGTAAACCTGTGACATCAGCCATTGGTTTTTAGGCTACCACTTTGCTGCAGTCACGCTTTATGTAGAGATTTGGAGGCCCACCTATTTTTTTCCCAGGTGATGCGCACAGTTCTCGGCAAAAATACACATTAAAAATGATCCGTTGACAGTCATACTGGGATTATATCAACAACAGGACACCTCTCACTACACTCCTGTACAATATGCCACACATATTGCACACGTACTTTCTCTCTTTTCTCTTCTCTCTCCATCCATCCCTCCTT
The DNA here is from genome assembly GCA_034769285.1 of Lutjanus argentimaculatus. Classification (NCBI taxonomy): domain Eukaryota; kingdom Metazoa; phylum Chordata; class Actinopteri; order Lutjaniformes; family Lutjanidae; genus Lutjanus; species Lutjanus argentimaculatus. Next base: position 3,581,268 of record JAWZSL010000004.1, read on the forward strand.
CCCTCTGTCTCTGAACGAGTTGGAAAATCACTGATTGCCCTGAGAGAACAGCTATTTTCTGTTTCTTCCAAACTCTTCTGCAAACTCGAAGTAGAAAGATAGAACTTTCAGCAGCCGCCTCACAGCAGAAACGCAGCCTGTGTGGACGCCATAGTGTGCGTGAGCCTCAGCAGTTCGGCGGTGGTGCCGGTACGCACTGCTCAAGCGTGTAGTGTGAACAATCCATCAGAGGTAGGGAGTATACGCATTGCAATGCCTCTATTCTGATTGACAGGTTACTGCAGCTTGTCAGTCACTGCTTTACTGTTTACTTTACTCTACATAGGACCATAATTTACAAAATGAACATCATGTTGTACTGAAAAAGACTTGAAACTAGTAATTCAGATCATGAACTATGGTATGGATTAGTAGATCTAGATCTCTGGTAGATAGCCTTGATTTCTGCACTGTCCAGGATTTGAAAGAAGCAGGTCTGTACACAGTTTGATCAGGTTTTGATCAAAGATTACACACAATGCTCTAAAGGGACAGTTCACCCACATATCAAAAATACACATTTTCCCCTGGCCTGTAGTGCTATTTATCCATCTAGATTTCTTTGGTGTGAGTTGCAGAGTTTTGGAGATATCCGGCATAGAGATGTCTGCCTTCTCTTCAATATAATGGGACTAAATTGCACTCAGCTTGTGGTCTTCAAAGCACCAAAAAAGTACATTTGAAAAGCTCAAAACCACCTTTCCAAAAATCATGATCCATTTACTCAGGATAATCGCTAGGCCTTCTGGTTTCTTTCTATCAGAAAATAGTTGTTCTAGGAGATTTTAAAGTAGCTCGGATAGATTCTACTGTAGAAAGAAAGTAGACTAAATCATGCCTACATGTGAGTTGACTCAATAGGTTTAACATCATATGAGAAAAGTTGATCTACAGGAGAATAAATTCTTGAAAGCAATACAGAATGCCTGAGAGCCTCCTGCATTATATCCAATTATGTTTGAAATGGTCACATACTGCCTGAATTTTGTGTTATTCTTTACATAAATAAAGATATTTACACAATCAATTGATGCTGATGTACAAAAATTCCCTTGAACGACAGAAATGAAGTGTTTAATGCTCAACGTTCACAAAATAATCTCTTGAACTGTGAGGAGTGATTGCAGAAAACTACAAAAATAAAACAGAGGCTGCAAAAATAGGGAATTGTCCTTCGAGAGAGCTACTGAGGATCTTACTGCATAAGTACTTAATCTAGCCCTGTGATCTCATGTTAAATCGACCTTTTGTGTTTCTAACCTTCAATTAAATTAATGGTATCATGGTTTCACATTTTCTGCAGCACTAATGAAGTGACCTCCACAAACATACAACGGTCTCTGCAGGCTCACAGAGGCTTTGCTATCAGCTGAATCCAAACAGTTCAACCAGGGGTCCTCTGCACTTTGAAAGCAGTTTATAAAATCACACCACTTAAAAATTTATTTTTACCCTTTTAGAGGAAGACACACTTCTCTCTTTCATTAGCTCATTCTCTCCCGAGTCCCTGAGTTAATTTTTAATGTTTTTTATTCTCTTTTTCAGTTTGGAGATTTACATTATACAGAGAGGCTGTTAAAGAGTTACGAGTCTGGCATAGCCTCGTCCATCTGCCATCTGAAACTCTGATCCCACTTTCAGCAGATCATCCTCAGACCCCGCCTCTGAAGGACCAGAGTGGGAGATGCAGATGTTGCCTCACTTCCACATTTCACTGCATGTTAGCTGAACTGCTGCTGTGATTTGGCAGCATGTCTTGGACTTTAGACGAGGAGTATTTGATTGAATTTTGCTTTAATCTAGAAGTTTAAAGTAGAAATATGTAAGTCACTATCTTTCGAAAATCACTACTGCAGTCCAAATAGCGAGTTGGAGCCATAGACGGTATATTAAATAGGTTAATTCCCTATTTAATACAAGCTCCATGGTTGAAGCAAGCTGTTTCCTCCTGCCTCCTCCTCCCCAAACTCGAAGCTCAAGCAGGCTGCTGTTACACTAAACAGGACAGCAAGACGAACACATCCCTATAACTGGACAGTAACAAATGAGGACTCATGTGCAACTCATATACAACTTAAAAGCAGATATTTGCCCATTCTGCGAACATGCAGCATAAAATTTTAGCACTAATAAAATATGAAATGGGGAAACAAAAACCACCAAAAGTTGTTTATATTGATACAGTGTGTGGGTTATCAATGCTCACAAGTTGCAAATGGATTAGTTCAGTTCACTGTTCACCAAAAACGAGTATTTTTAATGAATGTGCACTTTTAGTGCATTCAGGCACACACTGTAAAAAAAAACTTCAGTAATTTAGTGGAATTAACTAAACTTTTGTCATTAACTTAACATAAGTATACCAGTTTTATTTAGTCAAGTTAATTAAACTTAAAAAGTCACTGAACAGTTGTTTCAACTTCTTATTTTAAGCTCATTGATGTTTTCTCAAGTTCAACTGAATCACTATCAAGCTTATTTGACCAAAAAAGTTTATTTATATTGAATCATTAGAAAATTACCTCAGAATGTGTTTTCAAATTCAGTCAACTTAGGCAGGTAAGAAAATCTTTATCTAAAATAGTGAGAGTTGCTAGCTCTCTGAAGAATTACACAGTCGGTGTGATGAATCAAATCTCTTTACTTCGTGCAGCGTGAAGAAAAGACTCGAGCACAGTTTTCTCTGAAAGGTTTTTCACAGCCTTATATACAAAAACAACATTTATTTCCTGCTCCCAGGTCTCCTTGAAACCATTTGAAACAGGCGTGTGTTTACATTTTCCCGCACAACGTCACAGTGAGTAGAAAGTTAGCAAGTTAAGATTTAGGAGGAGGAGATTTTAACTTGCATAATTTTATTTTTGATGTTACATTTTGTGGTTAATACGACCGCTTTGGTCCCCAGGGGCCTCCAAAATCAACAAAATATGAAAAGTTTCATTTAGTAGCTTTAATTAATCTTTAATTTATCTTCCTGTCCACTTCATCTCCATAAACTCACAGTGAAAATCTGTAGTAGGCATAAATCGTGTGCTTTGAATGCCTGCCTGTTGGGATTACATGTCTAGACGAGGAAGATAAAATAAAATGACTCAAAGTACAAAATAATATGTGTGGTTGCTTATTCATGTTCATCACACGACAACTGACGGACGAAAGGACGGCTTCAGAGGAAACAACGGTCCTTTAAACTTTACGAAACATTTGAAATCCCGTCTTGAACGAAGTGCGAGGCTTTGATGTCTCCTCCAAATTAGTTTTCTGTGACTTATTTTGATCTCGTCAAGTGTAACATGTTGTAGCTAAAAGTGGTTTGAGCTTTCTAAATGTGGGCACAATCCGAACATAGATTTGTCATTGATCGTGATTTTTACCAAAGAGCTGCCTGACTCTGATCTCCGTCTCAGCAGTAAAAGGCGACATTTTTTGAAAGTAGACAAGAAAGAAAAATGAAAATCTTTCTCTTTCACAATGCTTTCCTGTAATCATTCAGCCATCCTTGATTTGCCTCTGCAGAATATGAAAGCAGACGAGTACCATAATGTGGAGTGGTAATTACTTAGTGAGTGCATCAAAGCAGACCGGCTGCTGATAACTCGTCTCCTACAGAGGAAGGAGGGGGTGAACACTCTCTTCCAATTACCTTTCTCTTTCCTCACCTTTCTTTTCCTCTCCTCTCCTCCTTTGCTCACGTCTTCCCCCTACAGTCTGCTCTGTCCTATCATCAGGGGCTGAATCCTTTTTGAATGAGCGCCGACTTCAGAGAGTCAATGGGATGTAATTGAGGGTAATGAAAGGAGCTTAATTATAATTACAACAAAAAAGGAAAGGAAAAAAAACCCACCAGCAGGTAATGTCATCATTTTGTGGGGGCCCTTTGAAACTCTGGATCATTTTTGAAAATACAAGCCTTCATTATGATGAAGGCAAAGCGAGGTGTTGAGTGTGTGGGCTTCCATGTGGGGAAGAAAGAGAAAAGAAACACGAGCATGAAAACATTCTTGATACGCACAAAACGCTAAGAGGTGGAAAATGATGTGCTTTCCAAACAGAGAGGGATTACATGAGCTCCTTTCTGTCGGTGTTTTTTTTATTTCTGAACGTCTTTGACTTTGATAACACTTCCAATGAGTTTCTCACCTAAAGGTTTGTAATTGCACTCACTGTTTCAGCTCATCAGATGGCACGAAGGGGAGGTCAACCATGCCTGGAATTAAGTTCAACTCATTTGCACCAGCTAATACATTTTGGAGAAAACACGATGTTCATACTGAATGTTTCTGCAAACTTTGCATATGCACATCTGGCAGCTAAAGAACGATTAACTAACACAGAGTGAGGTTAAGGAAAGACTCTAGTCCTGCTTGAATAATGAAAACGTCAATGTTGACTTGAAGCATAAGACAAGATACAAACTCTGGTCAAAAGTATATAAGTCATAAGCTTACTACACCAGACACACCTCCTCCTCACAACAGCAAAAAGGTACAATTTGATGAGTAATTCGCAAGACTAGCCAGACTTGGTCTTAAGCCAGCCTTACTTTTTCACACTGGACCGAACAACAGTGGCATAATGATGCCCCAGTGTGTGATTTTCTGGAAAAAAAGCATTAAAGCATTGGCATCTATAACACACACACCAGGCAGCAACATTACTAATTAAAAGTATTTAAGCTAATGACTGTAAATGAGATCAGCAGCTGTGTAACTGTTTCAATAGTAAAACATCAACTGCTGTAGTAACTACTACTGGTATAAAATCACACTGAAAACACATTAACTGTGTATTCACAGTAATACAGGGCAAGCTAGCTACGTTAGCCAGTTAGCCTTATTCTTAGTGATGCTAATGAAATGAGTCTTTACTGACAGTAACCCATAATTTCAAAATAAAGGTCTCTAAATAAATAAAATATTGTACTTCTAATGGTAGGGCAAGTACTGAATTTACTTTTAAATATAAATCCAAACTTTTAGAGTTAGGGCTGTGTCAGTTTTTCCCTGTGGTATCAAATCAAATCAAATATATATATGCTATAACTGTGATGTACCATAAACTTAATATTGTTGTAAGCGAATATTGAAAAGTGTAATTCAATGTGGGCCGAATTATCCAAAGTTGTCTTATGGCTAAATTCCACCGGGAGCAGCTATGTCGCGTTATGGCTGCGACACGTCAGCCCGAGCTGATCGCAGCCATTCTACACAATGATCGTGATTCCACCAGCAGCGCCTTGGCACGTCCCAGAAACGACTCTCTGCTCCACTCCACTTCAAATACGCACCGAGTCTAGTTTTGACGGATGCTGCCTCAGTTAGCTCAGAGCAGATCGAACAGGCAGGAAGTCAGACACAGAAGGCAGGGAGAATCTGATTAATTTTCAAAATAAAAGATCCTGTGCAGACTCACGATCATAAAGACAGGCAGAAAAGAAACTTTTTAACCACATAGCCTGCTTATCCATGGTAGACGCACAAAGAGCAATGAAAGAGGACCTAATTAATAAAATCTAAGCAAGTAAACATAATCAGGCGGGCAAAATGCTCTGCTGCTGAAATGTTTCTGAAAAGCTGCTGGTGGGGCTTGAAGCCGTGCAGAGGACTGATCAGAACCGTGGCACAGACGTGCCGTGCTTGGTGGAATCAACTGGTTAGTCAACTTATATAGCAACGGGGTACATGAATGCCACCAAAACAATCAGATAACCTTTAGTTTATGTGTCCTTCTGTCTGACAGCAGAAATATTTCTGCAGATTAGTGGCAACACCAGTACTGTGTGATTTGTTCTGCTAAAATTCAAAATAAACTGTCAGCACCAGATCAGAAAAGTTGAAATGTTTCTGCTTTTACACTCTCCATCTTTGTCTCATTATGTATGTCATACATGTCATTATTTTATAAAAACTCAAATTCCCCTCATTCAAGCTACAGTATGAGTGCAGCATTTTCTGATATTTTTTAACATTTGTAGACCATTGAAACCCTTTTTTTGAAAAATAAAAATATGCTAGTGAGAAAAATGTTGGTTTAGTGTGAACGGAGGGCCAAAACAGAGAGCAAAGTTGGAGTTTAAAGCTCAGCCATATTATTTCCTACACGTTTAAGTGCAAACACAACCCAGTAAATAACCTCTTCAGTCCAGTTATGTTCAGTAAAAAATCTGTGCTGTAAGTCACCACCTGCCTTCCTCCTGCTGGTTCTTTCCAAAGCAGAGATGTTAACATGACTCTGATCCTGAGCACCAAGGTGACTCCTGTACTTCTCCCTCTGGGCTCTCTGCTGGTAAAAGTTTAAATACCTCTGGCCTTGTCCACTCTTTGCTGTAAGCTGTATACTGTATTTATCAGTACAGTTGGCTGCTCTGCAGTTTCCTCCAGGGCTCTGAGGGGAAAACAGCATGAACACATCGCATGAGTGATCAGTGCTTATTTTGGAGCCGGAGTTTGATCCGAGGCCGGGCTGAGCGGGTGCAGCTCACAGGAAAATATGTTGAGGGAATATCAGCTGACCCAGTGACTTACAAACTGCAGCTACAGCGCCGGGCCGCTGCTGCCCTTCAGGTTTTTATTTAACTTTAAAATGTATTTTTCATGTTTTGGCTTCTTTTTACTTCAGCCTTCTCTTCTTTTGATTTTTTTAGATTTGCTGGTTTCAATGATGTCGCGAGTTTAATGGCACCAGGAAAAACATATTTGATTATAGTCAGTAAATTGAATATTAGAGTCCTGAAATGGTTTGAATGAATGACCAGATGTAAAATATATATGATTTGTATTAAATAATCTGCAGCATGCAAAAACACTCGTTTTGGCACGTGTGCAAAAAAAACAAAAAAAACAAAAAAAACAGGTACTACTGTCCACAATTTTCACAATGAATGAGCGAAATGTTTTGGGCGAGTTATGACTTTTTGCAGACATGCAAGAGAGTTTTGATGTTCCATTGTGACAGCTGATGAACCAAAATGATTGAGAAAAAACTGTACAAAACAAAACTGGACAGTTAAGGGAATAAATAATATTTTTTTTTTTTTTTTAATCCAAATAATAAGTCTGACTTATTGGGAATTTTTAACAGGAATAATGGAGTCAGGTCCTCAGTATTTCTAAAATCAGCTACATCCCTGTACACTGGTGAGAGAAAACCATAACGGAAGCAAAATAATATATAGCACTGCAGTTTAAACACAGTGCATCAAATACAATTTAAATAATTAAACATAAAATGCTTGATGGTAAAATCTTACGAAAAATATAAACATGTCTAACTGACATATTTAAGAAGAATGTGGTGTTCTCCATCAGCATTATATACTTGGCATAAAAAATTGAACTTTATATTATATTATCATACATATATACAAAGACAAAGGTGACTGTCTGAAACCCAAGGCCATGTTTATCCCAAGTGACGTGAAATTACTGAAACATAATCAATGGTTCTGGTTTTGAAAACACAAAGAGGCTGATGCCTTCCAGTTTTTTTTGTTGTTTTTTTTCAGCTAATGCCATGCCTCGGAGCAATATTATTTAAAAAATGGGACTAAATTGAATGTGGCAAATGTGTGATTATCATTGTGTTACAGCTCTTTGCACATAACAAACCTATCTGCTGCCAAAGTGGGCTGAAACAAAACATAAAAAGTACTTTTACTATGATTTGACCCGGCCTATCATCATATTCCCCGTTTGTGTTCTCATTTACTGTCTGTCTGCCGGGAGCCAGTCACCGTGTCTGACTGGACTGTAAATAGCTGTAATGAAGCTATGATAGCAGTATCATGGATTTCCAATGACCTCAGTTGGGCCAATTAAAGTTATATGCAGGGTATAATTATGTATTTTATTGGTAGAGAAGGAAGGATGGGCTCTGTAATGACATGTGGCAGCTTTATAAGCCTCTACAGTCTCTTCATACGTCAAAGGGACGAGAGTACAGACAGCATATCTTCCTCTAGTCTGTCTGCACTCATCTGCAAAGGCAGGATGCCTCTACTGTAAGCAAATGCACATAGCATGCAGTTAAACACATTAAACTCACATCTAATCTACATGAGAGGAAAATATTTTGTGCTACAAAAACAATGTGTCATGAACATGTACCTACACAACAAACGTCCAAAATTACCCATGAAACTTCCTAAAACAGTTCATATGAGGTGTTTTCTTCAGCTTGGTTAAGTCTAAGCAACTAACAGGACTTCATTATCACAATCTCTTGCATGTGTGACCAACAGACCTGGTGCTTAACGACTTGAGGTAATTTCCTCAAATTTGGTACAGAAATCGACTTGAACTCAAGGATGAACTAACTAGATGTCACTCTGACTTAAAAAAAAACATGTTTTTTGTCATAACTCAAGAATTCATGCACCAACGAGAAGAGTGTACTCAGTAAAGTGCAGATGCCCGCTAGGCAACAGATGGTGAAGCACCTACTGCAATGCCACCACAACTGCCAGATGCAACCAGCAGAGATTTGCAAAGTTCTGCCAACTTTAACATGACCCCCACATACAATAATATCAAACTGAAGCAGATTTCGATCACTTGTGGCTCCTAGCGGCCTTTTAAGAAGTCAGCTGTCAATGGTCGTATAAAACACAGCAGTCAAAAAATAGAATTACTACATTGTAGTTGTATGCCGTCAACAAGGTCAAGTTACAGTTTACATCCATGTCTATCCAGACTCAATTAATATATGTAGTGAAGACTTTGAAAGAATGGGACTTCCCACTATATTGGCCTGTAACTTTGAAGGAATTTGATATAATGTAAACATTTTTTTTTTTTTTTGGGCAAAATGGAGGTTATCACTATACATGTAATTTCAGTCAATAATTTCCAGTGAGAAACACGCTATCCGCTATGTAGACACTATCTTTACAGAGGACTGATAGAGAGCTGAACATTGTGATGTCACAGTGAATTTGACCTTTGACCTTCCGGGTAGAAACTGTCACCACTTCATCATTTTATCCTATTAGATATTTGTGTGAAATTTTGTCATAATTAGCGAATGCAGTCTTTTTACTTATGGTCAAAAACGTGTAGTGATGTCACCGTGACATTGACCTTTGACCACCAAAATCTAATCAGTTCATTCTTGTGTTCAAGTGGTCATTTGTGCAAAGTTTGAAAAAAATCCCTCAAGGCGTTCTGGAGATACCACGTTCACAAGAGTGTAATGACCTGAATACATAATGCCTCTGGCCACGGCTGCCACCACCATGAAGCCATAAAAAACGGGTAGTTTTGAATCACACAGGTCCTTCAACATACAGTCATGAATGTGCACATAAAAAGGTAGGCTGGTCAGTCCAGCAGTATTCGAGATTATCTCTGGACAAGCTGCAGGTCCACTGATCACACACATACTCACGCACACATGGAAGCGACTGCATAATCCCCATTTATGCATGGCCGAGATAATTATGAGAAAATTTCACACAAATGTCTAATAGGAAACTAGCAGTGCTGGAGAGTAACAACTTAAATGGAAGTGCAATTGTAACCTGTTACAGCTACTGAGAAAAATATGTAATTAAACTACAGTTACTAATCAAAATGTTGGTGATTACAAAGGGGTGACATTCAGATATTCTTTTTTCGGGTGGAGATCTGCACTCTACTGAGTGCACTCCTCTTGTAAGTGTTTGAGAAAGATAGTGTCATGATTAAAAGATACCAGCTTTGACTGTTGGTAGCAGAAAGAATGCAAAGTGCCGTCTCTGGTGTCAAAAACACTTCCTCCAGGAGGTCGGGAAACCTAAGAGGTTTTGTGGTGCTACAACAACAAGCTATTTCCACCGTTGCCTCTGAGAGACAACAGTCATTATTCACACACAGCCACGAGGGATAGCTTGTCTGGAAAAATGCATGCAGACAGTAATAAACTGCATCACACAGAAATGTCCTAAATTCCAGAAAAGTGAACGTTCATGTTATAATAGATATTTTTATTATTGTGATAACTTTTAATCTACACTTGAATTCATGTAGCTTTTCTTTTTGTGTGCCTGTATTTGTCTACATTTACGGTAGAAGTCTTTAAGTGTGTACACTTTGTGCAAAACCTAGTGCAATTTGTGTAATATTAGGAGAACTTGAACTTCAAATGTCTTCAAATTTGAATGCGCTTTTAATGACAGAAGCACAAAACAGCTTCTTACAAACTTATAGGAAAATCCCTTCAGTGAATGCGAATAGAAACATGGACACACATCAAACCTGAAATCATTTCCATGGCATCTGAATGTGGAAACATGTTAAAACTGTGTTAAAATATTTCAGATTCTTCATTTTTCTTTGCTCTATAACTTTCTGATTCTTGTGTGGTATTAAGACAAAATTAAAAACTGATATGTAACAAATGGGCATGTCGGCCCACCAGACTCCACTGACAAATACAGTTATTCTATCTTGCAGATAATCATGAAACAAACTTCATTCAAACTCAACAGAAACAAACTCAAATTCTCCAAAACCATCCTGGTTAGTCTTTCCACTCTTCCAGCAATCACCAGCTCTGGCTTGGTCAAAATAAAGTGTTAGATGTGAAAATATTCTGGCTATACGGACCAGCCGGTCACCAAGAAATGCGGGTGCAATGACTGCAACGTGATCTTTGTACATCCACTTAAAGTGCTGCAAAGTGTCTGACAGCATTATGGAAATGATCCCTAGAGATAACCCTTTTGGCAAAGAGAAAGACCCTTTTTGTTTAACAAGAAACAACAGTTATATTGCTACCCTCAAAGCCATGAGACTACTTTGACAAATACAATAATTTCGCCTCGCAGATCATCATAAAACACACTTCAGTCAAACTCACTTGAAACAACACAATCAAATAACTGCAAATAACTGTTTCCTGCTATTTTAATGTTCAGAATCTCCTACATATAACCTTAAAAACAAAAAAATTGAGGTTCAAAGATGAAGACACATGCAGAAACATTTTAATATAATAACCTGAGATGAGAATAAACACTCGGGTGCCACACGTAGAAACTTTTAGAAGCCTTTTGGGAACTGGAGGGGCCGTCTCTGTCTGCTGAGGCAGCGGTTGCCAAGGTGTTTGATTAGCCTCGTAGCCCTGAGCGGTCTCATCAAATGGCTGTGGAGATAAATGGAGTAATTGGCAAATCATTGGCACTCTCTCCCTCTGTGTTTCTGCTCCATCTCCTCTCCCTACACCTGCTCCCACTGGCTTTTTAGTGTTGTCACCACAACCGTCTGAAGTGCTGTGAAGGACTGAATTCAATATTGCTTCCTTTGTCTGTCTCGTTCTGTCATATCTGCCTCCAGAGGGCATAACCTGTGTGCATGAGACGTATGATTGGCTCTTGGATTGAATTAATTAAAAGATGAGTTACAACAGACAAACCCGCAGTCAGTGTTAAATTGAGTTCAACGGCTGAACATATGACGACATTATCACAAAGTTTACCACAAATTATGTGTAAATCTAAATCCCAGATCAACAAAGAACAAACCTGACCAACACTAGATAAATTTCATTTTTCCAAATAAGTGTGAGATGGTTTGCTGAGGTACTTTTCTTACCAGTGACTGAAATGGACCACAAGGCCTGCAGAAGACTGAGCAGTGTAAACATTCAGTACAAAAAAGATACAAATGCTCACTGCAGAATTAAAAGAAATACTAATGTTAATGGTAAAAGTTGCAATATTGCTATTTATATTGCTGCTCAAAGCATTCAACACTTGGCCCTACGATTGAAACTATGACATCAGTTTTGTGTGTGCAGGGCTTCACGGTCAAGGTTATCAGTAATAAATGTGTAATGCCTGTGTAGGATTTTAAAATAAAGCAGAAAAAACACTTGATTAGGTTTAGACAACAAAACTACTTGGTTAGTCTTAAGAAAAGATCTTGATTTCGGTTAAAATGAGCATGTTAAGTTAACGTACTGGACATAACAATATTTATGCTAGTCACATAACTTGTATGGTGACGTTGACTTTTGGTTCCACACAGGACACAAACCCCAGTCTACTGGGAGAAACTTTACAGTTTTACTGACAAGTAATGGGGTTAAAAATTAACCTTAAGTTAGGATCTAATACACAAATGCTCCCCAGAGGATGAACTCTTTCCATTTTAAACTCTGAGCTGTAGAGCAGGACAAAGTTACAGGTTTAATGCTGCAGACACACTGGATCCACTGGCACACGTCGAGTCAATGGACCCTCTTCTTTTTCTCTGGAGAGCTGGAGTTTTGGCTGTGCAGCGTGAATCTGAATTTTTATTATCACGATGCAGCTTCTTTGCTGGTCACTGCACTTTGGCACTTTCACATCATATCTGACTGCAGTGCTCTGAACTGACTGTTTTGTTTTTGTTTTTTATTTACTTTTTTGTGTATTCGGATCAAATGTTTTTTAGTATGATTATATTGGGGGGTTATTGTGTATGCCATCAATTTTTACTGTGGATTCTGTGGTGTCTGTTTGGATTTTATGGTGTCTGTCTGGAGCATTGCACAAAATGAATTTCCCCATGTGGGATAATAAAGTTGATCTGAACTCTGAACTGAACAATCAACCCCAACTTTATGTAAATGAATCAGTCTACCACAACACCTCAAACTGCAAGCAAAGTCACTTACAACTCTTTCTATTATAAATTTTTGATCCATGAAGTTTTTGATATTTGTAAAACTTTCCTAGAGCCGAAAAATAAATAAATAAATAAATAAATAAATCTGTGACGTCATCTCAATGTAAAGCTTATGGGGAGGTGGGAGCAACGGGTGAAAACACTACTGAGCATATTCAATGGGCCGTATAACCAGGAATTCACTGTCTAGTTCATTATAATACTATGACATCTATGGTGTAAACCCACCGTGACGTCACCCATTGGTTTCTGGACTACAATTTTGAAGCTTTGAATTTGATATTATAGGAATCAACCCATCAACCTGTCAGCCTGCAACCAGAACATGCGCAGCACTAACGGGAATGTGGAGCTGAAAATAATGGCAGCCTGCCCAACCACTTAACAGTCACTTAAAAATGTTTCTGAAAACATTTTTGGTGAAAAAAGGCAATGTAGTAATATAATAAATGGGTCATATTTGATCAACACTGTCACCTGTTTACTGGTAAGGCTTCAAGAATAGACAGTAACAATATAGTAATTAAGTAAAATATATAATTGGTTGTCTGTTGCATCAACTCTTGTTCAGGTCTGTTTGTGTAGTTTAAAGTTCTCAGACTTTCAATAAATCTGCCAAACCACTTTTTTGTCTCTTGTTCCAGATCTCTCCCAGTTTCAAGTTGGAAATCAAAGAGAACCCACAGTGTGTGTGTGAACTCCACGCAGAAGCGATCACAGCAGTGGGTCTGGTAAACATAACCTTGTTGTGTTTACTGATGTCAGGATTTGTGGATATTAAAGTTTGACGCTGACTTTAAATCGGCGGCGACAGGTGGATATTTGAGTGAGTTTGACTTTGAAATAAATACTGCGTCAAAAACAAGTCCCTTCTATTAAACAGCTCGAAACACTACCTGTCCTTTCTCCCTGTCTCTCTCCGCCCTCCATCTCCACCCTCCATCTGCGTCTCCCTCTGTTAAGAGGAGCACTTTGCTGCGGTGTGTGACAGTAATGAACTCTGACTCAGTGAGGCTGGAACGGATGTAAATGAATGTAGATGAGGATGAAGAGTAATTGCTCACACAGAGGGCTCTGAAAGGTGTGTGTCAGAGAGAGGGGAAGTCTATGAGAGAGGGAGAGCACCCACAGGAGCTCTAAAGTGGAAATGTGAGGCCCAGTCAGGGGGGAGAAACTTCAAATATATGTTTATCTATTAATGAGACTGGATGGATGGATTGATGAACGGGTGGGCGGACGGATGAGTGATGGTGAATGATGGCAGATGGAAGAATAATGGTGAATGATGTTGGAGAGGAAACAGGAACAAGAGAGAGAAAATATGTTTTGAAGTAGGAGGAAGGAAAGGAAGACATTGGAAAAAAGTAAGAGGGAATACAAGAAAGGGATTTAATAAAAAGGACATGAACTGGGAATCAAAGGCATCAAAACTTCAGAAAAATGTGTTAGTTGGTGCTTAACATCTCGCAGATTCTGTAGCTGTTTTAATCTCATTTATGCTCACTGCAAGTTATTTTAGTTCCCTCCTAATTATCCTGCTGTATGAGTGAGTGTACAAAATATAAGAAGTAAGTGATGATTAAATGTGTCCTTGTGCAGCATGGTCAGCTGATTACTTTAAACCTAATTAATGTAGAGACTCTGGGAAGAAAGTATTTTATAGAATTTCTCATGTTTCTCAAGTCGTGGTCTCTGCACAAAGCGGAAGAAGAATGGAAAGAATGGAAATATATTTTAAGTTCATAAATTCTGTGGTGGCGTTATCATCGTCAATTCTTTGCAGTAGAACTTTGGTCTCTTACAGCAACCACATTTATTAATGCATTCATGTGGTGTAGGAATAATCAGAAAAATTAGTTCCCGACTGGGAAATTGAGTTGTTGACAGCATATATGCAGAAATATGGCAGGCAGAAGAAATGTTTGGTTGATGGTAGGAAACTTTTGAGTTTCCCTGAGTTTCCTGTCAAACAAGCAGCTAGGGAGGGACTTGTCAGGACATTGGCGCTTGCAGTAGCCAATTGCGCCATGCTTCCGTGGACACAACACTAATGCGTATTTACAACTTGTACTAAGTTGTGATGTATTCTGCTGCAACCTCACCCAAAAAGCCAGAGATACTTAAGCATTCATAGTCCCTCCGCCTTGAACTCTTTCTTTGAAAAGCTTTTTGGCTTAAGGCTCTTCAATGCTTCATCGGTTAACGAATCATGTTGTTTCCGCTCTTAGTGGTTGTGCTGTGTATCCTGGCTATGATAGGCTATACTACTACAGCTTCTGTAAGAACCTCTCATCTGTGGGTGCACTGTTGACTGACCTGTTAAAACAAAAACTAAGTACATTTTAGCCTTGCATTGTCAAAATGCATATAAAGAATATAAAAGCATTGTTGCGTTTGGCTCCAGTGTTAGCAGCACCACGACTAGACCAGCCATTTAAACTTCATGTGGATGCTAGCCATGTGGCTGCTACTATTCTGTTGCTGTAGAATGTGGAGGGGACAGACGGTCCTGTATATTTCTTCTCTTGAAAATTTAACTTAATTTAGGCACCAGTACAATTGTTCAGTAGTCAAAAAGGAGAGTGGGTGCTTGCTTAACCTCTGCAGCATGTTGATGTTGGGTCTGGGGTATCTTCATTGACAGTTTTGACAAACCATATTCCCCTTACCTTTTTGAAATTCATGCAAAACTCAGAAAAAAGAGAGAAAAGGAGATTGGGTGGGTAAATTGAGACAATCAACATGTTCAAGGTGCTGACAATGTGATTACAGATGTGCCGTCCTTTGTGCAGATAGACTCTTAATTCTATGTTGCTTATAGTTTCTCCTTTCCACACCCTCCTCATTTTTGCAAACCTTCATCCTTTTAAACTGCCCCTGCAGTAGGCCTACCAGGATTGCCGTGGCTGTGGGAATGGAGGGATGCATCCCCAAAGATGCCATGTTTTAACAACTGATAAATTACGGAGGCAGGTTGTTAATTTTTAAGTGCTGATGATCTTTATTATGGCTACTTTGAGGTAGTAGAAGACAGCTTTTATGTAGGAGGGTGTCACAAAGTCTCCCTTTCTGCCTGTAGTGGTTCAGCTGGGCTGGTCCTGTCGGAGCTTGTGATCACAGAGGGCTGTTGTTTACATGAACAAAACATAAATGTTTTCAATATTTGCACATATTGGTTGATATCCAATTCTCTCATGATGTTTAAAAGTAGGCGTGTTTCTCCTTCCAACCAGAACTGTGTTTTCTTGTTTGTTTATATGCATCTCTACCTCCAGCTTTACAAACTGTTGGCTAGTGATGTGCAAGTCATGAATGAATTGTTGGAAACAAACCACTCTCTCAACTCAGGAGTGACAAATCCTCATCTCCACTTAATCAATCACCTCCTACCAACGAAATGCAAAGACAAGGTGAGACCACTTGTCACTCACACAACTCTTATCAAGTTAATTATTGTATTAACTCGCCAAAGTGGTAAAACATCCACTTTAGCGCTTGTTTCAACTCACTCTACCCCAAGATGCACAAACGACTCACTCTCACACCCACAGGTTCCATGCCATGTCAGTAACTGTCCATGAGTGAACATCACAACCCCTGTGTAATGACTTGTTTCACAATCAGACTTTGATCCATTTGGTCCAATACTGTTTGGAAAGTCTTGAAGAGCCACACAATTAAAATTGTTTTATCCCATTCAACTTAGCGGAAGGCTAAGCCCGAAGTTAGCTGGCTCAGCCAGTGGAAGTCTGGGATCGTCCTCTGTGAGTGCTGTGGCTGGTGGGGGATTCACCATGCTCTGGGTGACTAACTTGGTGAGTGCAGTCGGCGATTTGAGGGGCGATGTCATCCCCCTCGTTAGCAAATGACCAAAATGCATCTCTCTTGTTAACCTGCCACCCCTCCTCTTCACCCCTTGTAGCAGAGAGAGTACAGGGTCAGAGGGGTTGTTTAGCTGAATATGTTAGTCTAGTCTGCTGGAATCATTGATGCTTTATCAGACTGACGTTTGTGCAAGTTAGAATCTATGGCCCCAACCACGGCTTTGAAATATCAGTAGCCTAACTGTGCTGTGTAGTGTTAAATCCATGGCGCTGTCCATGGTGCTGAAGTAGTAGATATTTATAATTGTGCCTTCTTCTCTCAGTCCCACCCTTTTTTATCTTGGATTTATAATATTTTCTAAGCTATGTACCATAAATACTCAATTCTACTCTATATTATAGAGTAGTGTCACCTTTATGGTCAAAGTGACAGTACAAGAACGCGCTGTCGCATAAGAGTGAGAGGATCATAGAGACACACTGGTGCCTGTAGTATTCCTGTAATATTCCTGTGATCATTCAGTAGTATGTGTGCAGCTGAAAAAACACTCCCAGACCAAACCACTGTAACAATGTATTTTAGTGGACACATGACTACAGATATAGTTTTTATTATAGGGTTAGGGTCAGTGCTATCCCCCCGTTAATACTTCACTTAATCACCTACTGCCTGAGTGACTTGAAAACCCGAGTGACTTGTATAAACTTGAGTCACACTGACTTAATTTTAAACAGGTAAGGGGCTGCGTGTTGCAAACCGCAGTAAAACCCCCAATTGAGACGCATATTCCAAATGCTCCGAAAACATGAATAATATCGGCCTCGTGACAAAGAAGAAGGAAGTCGACATTAAGCTTCAATCTGTCACTTCAGACTTGTGAATCTAGAGAAAGATCTTCCCAGTTGCTGCTTTCATTGTATTCGGATGCTTTGTTTACACTTGTATTCATGTTGTGTGAACTCATTTTGCCTTCGCTCTCGTCAGCTACGCCCCTCTGCTCTCACAGGAAATCATCTGTCGCAGCGGCATCACGGCGAGGCCGACTGGCCGCTGCAGTCACAACAGCTCTGTCACTTCTTATCTCCTGTCATGAGCACAAAACTCATTTGTGTAAGGACTACATGCCACCTTGTCCCCCCCGAGTCCTGTTGACAAATATGAGCTCTCAGCCATCGCTCTCTTCACCGAGCTTTTTATATCTACAAAAAGCTTTAAAAAAAATCTTCCTCGTCCTCTCCTGCTAGTTGTCATCTTACTCACACACGAGTACTACCAGCACACATCTGAGCCCTGCTCTCCTCACTACTGACTGCTTATGATGCTAATATAAGCATTACATTACTCGACTTTGCATTTATTGTATGTCAGTTTGACACATAACTTCAGCTCACTTACAGAAGTGCAGTGTGTGTGTAGTATGTACGTCTCCAGTTGGGATGCTGCCATTGAAGTTAGTTTAATGAACAGTCATAGTCAAGTTTTACTTCCCACTCCCAATAAGATTAAGTTGCACCTTTCATATCCTTAAAAAGGCAAGCTTTTCTCATTTTACTAAAAGGAAGAAGCAACTACAACTCCTTGATGTCGATATCAAAACCAACCACAGCAAAACAAAAAAACAGCCACAGCAACACATATCTGTAGCAACAAAACGCTTGGTAAAAGAAAATGTTCTCCCTCAGAACACCACCAACATCCACGCTCTGTAGCTGCTTTGATTTCACACTTTGGATCCTGACAGCCGGTCAGTTTTCAGACATGTCAGCTGGTCACTCACCCATCACTCGGAGCCTCTCGGCGCCCACCACCACCTCCTGCTCGTCGGCGGAGAAGAGGAGCTTCCCAGAGGTGGATTTGACTTCAAACATCTTGCCTCGTGCTTTAAATCCACTGGATCCTGGACCGAACACACACACAAAGAGAGGAGACATCAAAGAGGAGACGACAGGAGCTGATTTCTTACTGAATTACCTCAGAATTTGAACATTAAAATGCATCCAAGTGGAAGATGTTAAAGGTGTCCTGCAGGACCTGCTGACTTAAGCAGAAGATACTCCATCTTTATGTTGGAAACAAACACCATCATACTGTTTATGAACTTTATCTGCATTGATGAGAATGATGAATATTAAACACCACATGTTGTGGTTAAAGTGTCATTACATCCAAAAAGGATCATAATATTCTGTCAGAATTTGTTGCCTGAATAAACTATTACAACTTAAAAGATGATTAAACATAAGCAGGACCAGCCTGTCCTCACTCCCAATGCATGAAACAGCAGCTTGGTCAGTGTCCCTGCGCTTCAAACTATGATCCTGTAGATATCCCTCTAGCATTTTGTTTTGATGTTCTGTTGAGGTCGGGTGATGTAGTATAATGAAGTCCGTGTATGGAGGAGGTGTGGTGGATGGATGGATCAAACAAAGACAGGACTTTCACTCCAAAGGCTGGGTTTCATGTTACAATGGTCAACATTCTTCTGTCAATGTTTCTTCTTCATCTTAACGTACACAGCTTTGTAAGTTATGAATCTATAATACCTACCTGGCCTACATTACATCACATAAGTTACAAATACGTACTCAACTGAACCCAAACCATGACGTTTTCCTAAACCCAACTGAGTAGTTTTGTTGCCTCAATGTAACCAATTAGTTTTTGTGCCTTTACTTTGAAAGTCGACCTGGATGTTGCATATTTATTATAGCTAACCGCAAACCTAACATTAGGGAGGTCCCTACAACTTAATAGTTTGAAGTATAGGGCCACTGGTCAAACTGCCGTTGGAAGTGAGAATGGGGGACAGCAGGTGTAATACAGTGCAGAGTGAAATCACCATTTGGTCATAAATACAACAAAATCTAAACTTTAAAGAACTTTTTGCCACCTGAAAGCTGCAAAACTGAAATATTTGCACCTTCTCAAGTTAATGTGGTAAAGGTGTTAGTAAACAGTCGCCTATTTACACGTCCAGCAGACACTGAACAACATTATCATTCATTCGGAGTCATGTCTCTGCCCACCTGACAAATGTACATCCAATATTCACTCTGCCTTAGCTCTGTGTTTGGTCTCCACCAACTCCTGCTGTGTTCAACTATGTTCAGAGGCTAACTGCTAACATCTGTTGGCTGTTTGGTGCAGGGCAGATGGCACACAGTAGATTTAGTAGAGATTTATTAGAGCTTTTACAGAGAGCAACAGCTGCCTCTTGCGACTGGAAACAATTCAGGATAATGTGAGCACTGATGTTAAGGACGTGACACAGCTTAAATAACTTAAAACTATAAATAAGTCAACATTGACTTTAGGTATTTTTTGCTTGGAAGGGGAGAGAAGTGAGGTGTATTCATCTTTTGTAATCTGCAACCTCGTCACTAGACGTCACTAATTCCTACACCTGGTTGTTTGAGTATGAAAACCAACTCCAAGGTTCAAGGTTCAAGCTTTGTTAAAGTTATGTTAGTGATGTGCAGTGATGCAATGTAATGTTCCCAAAAAAATTTAAAAAAATAAAAAAATAAAAACACATATTTGACACAAAACTGTGTCCATCCACCCAGCAGTCTATTGACAGCTGGTTTAAAGTCAAATGTGCAGGTTTCACTCTGACAAAACTATGTGCTGCTTTGGAGACATCAACAGAGTGAATTTTTGTGAACCTGGTTTGATTTCATCTCTTGCCACTATAAAAGTCTTTAATAATTAAAGGGACAGTTCACCCCACAAACAAAGATACATACTTTTCCTCTTACCTGTAGTGCTTTTTATTCATCTAGGTTGTTTTTTTGCAAGAATAGCTGAGTTTTGGAGATGTCTGACTTTTCTCGCGTATAATGGAACAACATTGTATTTGGCTTGTGGAGCTCAAAGTGGCAAAAAAAAATACAATTAAAAATTCAACACTAGTGCCTCTTTCCAGGAATCATGGCCGGGTTACTCAAGTTAATCCACAGACCTTGATGTGAGCAGTTTCATGAAGGAACTACTGTCATTCCAGTAGACAGAAAGTAGTTTCAATAGATTTCTACTGCAAAAAGAAAGTAGTTCTACCATATAAAGAAAGTAGTTCCTGTATGAAACAGCTCACAGCAAGGTCTGTGGATTATCTTAAGTACTGGGGTCATGATTTCTGGAAAGAGACATTGATGTTGAGTTTTTCAGATGTATTTCTTTTTTTGTTTTTTTTTGGTTTTTCTGGCCCTTTGAGCACCACAAACTGAGTGCCAGTTCCATTTTATTTGAGAGAAGGCAGACATCTCTACAGCCAATAAATATTAAACTCTGAAACTGACACCAAAACAATCTCAATAGTTAAATAGCACTGCAGGCCAGAGGGAAAAATAATTATGTTTGATTTTGTGGTGAACAGTGCCTTTAAAGTCCAATAGCATCCAAAAACTTGCTAGTAAACACTGAACATGAAAAATACAGAACAAAAGAAGCAAAATCCTTGAGATGTGATGAAAGTTTGGAAACAACATCATCCAGATGTGAACTGTTGGTGAAGGAGATTTCTACCACAAGAGTGTAAAAAAAACACATTTCACTGAAAGTCTGCAACAAACTTGTGCAAATACTCTGACGAAAACTGCCAAAAGTGAGAATGGTGTCATGACAAACAAGAAATAGAAAATGTAGACAACTCCCTCCAACTCAAATTGCTTTGTCTCATGCGGTGGCAGAAAACACTTGGCGTCGGGGGTGACTGATTGACACGCGCACAATTGATTCTGTCACTCTCCATCTGGGATGTGAAGTTCCTACCCGTACACGAACGCCGCTCAGTCATCCAAGAGAAACATCCGAGCAGACTTTGTCTTCCTCCTCCTCAGACCCAGAAGGCAAAATGTCAGCAGCACTTTTTAACGTGAGAAACACTTTCTGTGCATGTTTACACAAAGTGATTTCCATTCATCAAAGACTGCCAACTCTATTAGAGTGTGACAGGCGGAGAATGTACAGAAGAAAGTGTGATCACAGAGTTACGGAGGAGCGACTGAGGCCTCTGCTGGCACCATTAAGAGGAACGGAGGAAGAATTTATGATGTGATTATGTTTTAATCCTGGAAATGAGGCAATGACTCCTGACAGATCGAGCTGTGGTTTCTCAACCAAGAGTTTGGACCCCCCCAAAGGGTCCCAAGATAAATCTAAAATTGTAAAATGATCATGAGAAACAATTTATCTGCCACAAAACTTTTTTTAAAAACTTTTTTCTTATCTTTGTGTGAAGAAGCCACTTCAGATTTGTTGAAATGGGTTGTAAGAAGTACTTATTAATAGTACAGGGTCAGAGGCAAAATATATTTTAGCCATCTAAAAGAAATCAACATCAGTTTAAGTGTATTTAAGTGTATATTCTGAATATTTTTAACACTTAACTTTGCTGTCATATAGCTTTTTCAAACAGGAAACCGCCATTACAGAAGCCAAATATCACACTCCCTAAACCAGCCAAACTCCATAGGAAAAATCACTAATTTTACTTTGCAGAACACCGGAGATGCGGGTCTACTGCTTTCTTAGATCTTTTGTGTTACTTCAGCGTTTCAGGGTTAGTTTGGATTCACCAAAGTCACACAATAACACAAACAAGCTAACAGATTGAGGCAACAGTAGAAGAGCAACTCACTGTCTTACAAGGTAAAATTACCGATTTCACAAATGGAGTTTGGTTTGTTTGCAGAGAGGAATATTTGGCCTCTATAACTGCAGTTTCCCTTTGGAAAAAGGCTGTTTGACAGCAAATTAAAGCAGTGAAAATAATCTAACATAACGTACACCTAAAATATGTTTTGCTGTGACCCTGTCCACAGCAGTACATTACTTAGCTTCCTACACAGATACTTCTGCTGCCTCTCCAAATGGGACACATGCTGACCACCATCTACTGTATGTACACTGACTATGGATAAGTATCTCATAGAACTGTCCCTCAAAAAATCCAAACCCCTTTAATGTGGAACACTGGTTATTAAGGCATCAAACGAAACAATCTGTAAAACGTCATTTATGATTAATGATACCAAAAATCCTAAAAAAACCCTCGAACTTAAAAAAAACCCAACATGTTTTGGCAATAAAGCATCTAAAAATGCATATCAAGGAGGACTTAAGAGAAAAAAAAAAATCACTCACTGACAGACATAAAAGTTCTACATGTCGTGCATCTGTTACAAGCTGATGTCGTCAGCCTTGTCAGGTTTGATGTTGTTGAAAAAAAAATCAAGAAATGTATCATATCAAAAGAAAACATCAATAACCTACATGAAAGCAGTTTGTGTTTCTGCTGCTGTGTCTTTCATACCTGTTACGAGTTGCGTGAGCAGCTGGTTGTTGGCGCTGACGATATTGACCGACACATTTCTGGACGACTGCAGGAACAGCGGGCGGCCCTGTTGAGAGATGGACAAGCTTATTTATTTTGTTTGCTGTACAATAATAACCTTCTTCTCTTTTTAAGAACGGGATGAAAAGGGATGAATCATGTACAAAACACCAGATACAGACTTTTTAAATGGGACACAGCTGAGTAAACTGGTTTGAACTTTTGTTTGTACTCTACTTGTGAAGACCCTCATTGACTAATATGTTTATATGCCCCTAACCCAGAGGTTCTCAATTTTTCCTTAGCCAAGGGTACGCTTGTACTTAGTTATGTGAAAGAACACACAAGAAAAATTTATAAGAAAGATACCAGAGATGTATTAACGATATTTGCAACATGTCAACACAGAATACTCATGTTGATAGAGTTAAAGGTTGCTTGATTAGAACATAATCCATGAACTATTTTATATTTAAAACTCCAGATATTATATCATAAATAATTTAAATGAACAAATCTCAACAAATCAAAATTTATGGACCTACACTGACCATCACAACTATATTTCAACTCTTGTTTAAGAATGTTTATTGCAGCAGCAGAGCATAGTTAGAATTTGGCATCTAGGCTCCGACCTCACCGCTCCTCACAGATTATGTTTACATAGAGATATTGAGGAGTGATGAATACATATCTTGGACCCCCTATCGGAGCCTGCAGGTGGATGCTGGGGTGGTGGTGGTGCTGAATGATCAGGCGGTGACGCTGCTGTAAGGCAGCAATGGCACTGACAGGCAGAGTGAGAGATGGGAGGTTTACATAAACCACCAGATTAGTACAGAGTGTGAGGCGTGTCATGTGTGATTGCAGCAGCTCAAGTTGACTGCCTGAACTAGCTCGCAGGTGTCACTACATGTAATGAAAATGAAAAAAAAAAAAAAAAAAAAAAAAAAAAAAAAGTTTGCTGATGTACCACCTCTATGGTTAAGGAAAAAAAGCTACATAGTTATGGTTCTTGAAAAATGATCACTGAAAGAGTCCACTGTTGTAAATGACAGTCAAATGCCCTTATGTTCAAGAATGTCTGAATATACGCTCTACATAATCAAAGATGAGCTGTCCTCAACTTTTTCAGTGATCCAGTGATGCATTAGCCAATCTTTTGTCTTTGTTTCACCACTTCAGTATCCCAATGATTCCTGTCCCAGAAGAAAAACTTATTCTTGCCATCTGCCAGTTTATTTAATCCTACCCCTTTTTCTTACCACAACATCAACAAAAAAAGGGAGCGCTAAGCAGCACTTGGTGACAATGTAGCTGGACACATTTGGCCATTTTGTAGCTGTGTTACTGGTAATGTAATTATACAGTAACCCATCACCCAAACGCCACAACAAGTCCAGCAACAACTCTGCCCGTAGTGTCCATGTTGTTTCCACATTACAAATTTTCTTGAGTTGGGAAGTTGGAAGAACAACTTCCCAACTTGAGAAACGGGACCATCTGAAGAGCATGCAAATGCAGCATTAGTCTTGGTTGACTTTTTCGTTTTTTAAGGTTTCGTTCCGTTAGACGGATCACCTGAGTGGCACGCACCTGTGCTGACTTGTGGTCTGGCCTTCTATATGCTGAGCCAGCTGTACTACTTCAAAAAGTACAAAAGCACATTCACAGACAGAAATATGCTTACAAATGTATAACTTCACATTCAAACACACGCAGCAGAACTGTCCGAGCGCGGAGCCTTCATCCTCCTGCTCCGTTTGATAACTTCCATTTCCCAGAGTGCCCTGCACCTCTGTAATGCTGATCACGTCGGACACTCTGCTCTTTCTGTGCCCGACTAATCTTCATGCCTCAGTCAACTTCTTAATTAGAGATAACGGCCTGACCATTGTGCT
Organism: Lutjanus argentimaculatus; assembly: GCA_034769285.1. Taxonomy (NCBI): domain Eukaryota; kingdom Metazoa; phylum Chordata; class Actinopteri; order Lutjaniformes; family Lutjanidae; genus Lutjanus; species Lutjanus argentimaculatus. The sequence goes on from JAWZSL010000004.1 coordinate 3,606,014, forward strand.
GCGCTCACAGCCGCGGAGGGGATATGCCTTGTGTGTATATTACTGATAACATTATGGCTCTTGCCAAACTTACTGAAGTTCTCACAGTAAATACAACAAATGTATGATATGCAAGCAAGAAGTTATTACAATAACAATGCAGTGTGAAGTGAATGTAAAACTAACAAGAAGTTTGAAATAGTTGATACATATAAGGCGTTGCAGTGCTGATAAGTACATTAACTTTCACAGTGGAGTCATTTGAGTTGTCAAGTTTGACAAGTGCAATCTGTCTTTCAAGGTACTCAGGTAGAGTTGTGTGCGTATGTGTGACACTAAAACTACAGTAGGTTGACACCTTTTAACACTTACATGTTGTGGCAACTACTTATTTAAATAGGTGCTAACAGCCACCCGGATAAGATCCAACTAAAACTTCCTGAAAACAGTCTTCTGACAAACTGTACTTTTTTAGGGCCAGGAGTCAAAAAAAAGGAGCACAACTGCATAGGGAGTACAGCAAAAAGTTGCCTGAGCATACAGTACAAAACAGAATACTGACCCTGTGAAACTCAAGGTGGAAAAGCTGAGCACAGCTGAAGGCGATGAGACCTAACGAGTTCAGCCACAAACCCCAAACAAATCTTCAATGAACTTCATCATATGAACAATTCATTATGAAAAAAAAATCAATAGAGATAAGACCTAAAAATAATTTGTTGATTATTCGAAGTGTATTGCACTGTCTGAGATTGGTCAAATAAAATCTTGGTCACAATCTGTAACCACAACGACAGCCATATTGATATGAAATAGTAGGGTAAACACAGGTGCTACCAATGCTACTAATTAAGGCCCCTTTCAATTGGTGTAGCAGAGCCTTTCCAGTGAGCCAACATGCACAATAGCAGCACCCTGCCTCTGTCTGACCTGCATGGAAAAGAACTGTAATTAGCATCATTAGTAACACCTGTATTTACGCCACTATTTCATGTGTAAATGGCTGCAGTGAAAAAGGTCCGCACCGGAGGCCAAGCAGTTGGCCAGTTCTCAACAGGCATGTTTTGAATGGGCGCTGCACTGAGAAGAAGTGTAATCCAAGTGGCTTTAAGTTTTTCTCACAATGCTACTGTTGCAGATTAGCAGTGTAATGTAAAAGTAATTGCAAGTTTTCCTGGCAGAGCTCACCCTCGTGCAGAGAAGGAGATGGAGGTCGGGGTAGAGCCGCTGCTCGATGGTGCTGACAGGAGCCAGCTGAGCTGCAAGAATGGATGAATGACTGGATTGATATTGGTCCTTGTGAAGCCACAGATTCTGCTCCTTTATATGCTGCACTTGTTGACAGATTAGATGTATTTTTCATGTTCTCCATCTTTTGTCTGTTATTGATCTCAGCACAGCTGCAGGTCATGAGAGCTAACGAGTGAACAGTGACTACTCTGTATGCTGCTTTGAACTACAGGCCTCTGTATACTGTGCTGTCTTTGACTGTTGCAGGCAAAGGTTAACTATAGGTTAAAGGCTACATTCACACATTTTGACATGAAATAGTGGGACAGACCAATCCATTCTCATCCCAACTTGTGAAATACGTTTTGTCCACACCCCTCAGAATCTTATACAGTTGCACAAGGTACCCTTTACCATCTCTATGAGGCTGTCCATTCACTCCAGTATTAACCCTTTTGTGGTGCTACAAGACATTGTGCGCATCCAACCCATTCTCATCCTAGGTCATCAACTACTGAGGCCACCTTGGTTTAAGCAACAACTGCTTGGGTGGGTCTAGGATAAGACTATACTTAGGATTAAATTAAGGATGTTATGTAATGTCACATGATGTCACATGATGTCACATGATGTCACTGAAGCATTGCTGGGCGCTGCAGATACAAGCAGCCGAAATGAGATTCCTACATACTACAGTGGCTTGGCTCAGCTGGGTTTAACCTTAGGGGCTGGGTGCAGAGCTTGGACATCTAAAAAGAGTAGAGCCAATGCTCCTTGACGTTGAAAGGAGCCAGCTGAGGCATTTCACTACTTCAGATTTCCTAGGAGGAAATCCCGGGGTAGACCCAGAACTCACCGGAAGGATTACACATCTCCTCTTGCCCAGGAATGCCTTGGGACCCCCCCAAAAGGAGCTGGAAAGTGTTGCTAGGGTGAGGGACGTCTGGAATGCTCTGTTTCGCCTACTGCTACCACAACGTGACTGGATGAGTGGGGCTTTTGAAAAAATAATATGCCTTTAATTGTCCTAAAATGTTAGACCTGAAAACAAACTAACTCTGATGTGTTTCGGCATCAAACCTTCCAAAACAACAATTATTTTAGGCTAAATAACACCATCTGCTGGAGTGTTTATATGTCCTCTAGGCCGAAACACTTCCAAATTTGTTTGTTTTCTAGATCTAACATGACCATGCTGTGACAATAAACGCATTTTAATTGTTTCAAAAAGAGAGCGCCTTGGAGTTATTTGTGATTTTTGTGTCCCTATCCAAAGAGCACCTCAAACAAATGCATTTTGAGTCCATGAAGCGCATCTACACAAAGTACTCGACTTTATGTCTGCCACGCAGCCATCTCCACCAAAGCGCTTTGTTCTGTGGAAAGCACTTTGCCAGTGAACATAATCCAGGCAGCTAATATGCTCCCATCAAAATGTAATTGGAATTAGCAATGAATGATTAGTAATATACAAACAATTTCTATGAGACAGAGTTGCCATTCATTTTCTCATTTTGACCTCCTGTATACATTATCTCACTGTTATCAGTCACAGCCCAAATTTCCTGTCTAATTGATAATCCATAGCCTGGTGATGAACACAGTAAAAAAAAGGAACAGTCTTTGTCACGCTAATAAGCTCAGGCATGTAGGCCTATAAAATGTTTCTTCACAGCACCAGGCTTGAGCCTCAAAACCACACCGACAGAGTACAGTGTGCTGTGTTTCATAGCAGCCAGCTTATCGTTCCATCTCTCTGCACAGTTTTTTTTTTCTCCGCCACAGTCTCTTAAAATGCCTCAGAGAGAATACTGCAGGAGTCCTTTGGGGCTGTTTGTGTACAGTACATGTGTTAAGTTTGTTGTTGTGTGGTGCCTCTGATCCACTCTTTCTCCCTCCTCTCTTCGTTACTAATGCAACAGACCATATTACTCCAGCAGGACGCCTCTCACACAGACAGAAATAAGCAGGGAGAGAAAAAAGGAGAGGAGCACCAGAGAAAGACATGAGGATTGGAGTTGGTTATAGAAATATTTCTTGGAGGCAGAGCTGTTCCAAAGGCAAAAAAAAAAAAAAAATCTCACTGGTTGAATTAAACCTCAGCTGAGCCAAAGGACCAATTTTATGGAGCAATACATGGGCCCCTTCAGGAAGCCAGCCTGGTTTGATCAAATTAGATCCACAGTTTAGTGCCCAGGCTTTTGTTGTTGAAGGGTGCACAGGTTTTGTAGCAGGAAGTAAAAACATTTTACCCGATTCTTATGTGAGGATTTTGTTGATTTTGTCCATTTAATATCACTGAAAAGTGTGTTTTTGACTGTTTTCTAAGACATCACACCATCCAAAATTATGTAATAACCAGAAAACCAGTTGTATAGACTGCCTGTGCAAGCAGCTTATTACAATCAATATTTACATTTATTATTTGGCGACCTCTTGTGGCCATAAAATTATAAGGGAGTGGTATCAAGGGCAAGAAAGTCAGCATAGGAGGAAGGGGGTGGAAGAATGGGTCAACGCAATAGAAGTAACCTGACAGATATCATAAAACTTAAGTTACTAAAAACTTTAAATAACTCTACGTTTACTTTTCGCTTTACGCAGGACTCAAATCCTGGTGAACTGGGTGAAATTCCTCCTCCTTATATTTCTCCTGCCATACTTACTTCACCCACTAGAGATCGCCGCCTAACAGTAAATGGACATATCAGTCGGAATAAGTTGCTTGCACTTTTGACCAGCACAAATGTTTTTCTGGTGAGAAGGGGCTGACCATTTCACAACATTAACTATGTGTTATATGTCACGACTTACGTAGCTTAAGGTTAAGGTTCATTACACCTTTAGCGAGTACTCATTAATGGTCATTGGCAAGTCAATATTCCTTCCAATTTGAGCTCTGTTTTGGTGGGACTGCCCGTTGTTCTGACGTTCCATTATTCCAAAACCTCCATGGCTTAAAAATCCCACTTTATGTGATGTGATGCTTCCATCACATTCTGGTAACAATGTCTCAATTCGCTTGAACTGAACGAAGCCAAATTCAGAGACAGACAGATGCCCAGAGACACAAAAGACGAGGCACAGAAGAGACATGGAGAGAAGACTAACTAGGAAAGAGACCAGTGCAGGAAGTATTGGATGATACATTGAGGCCATACTGGAATAATATTAACAGAGGAATAACTGCAACACATAGCAGGGCTCTTCCTTGGTTTATTACTTTTTTATCTGTCTGTCTATCCTCTCCCGGACTGACCAATTGTCTTTTCCCAACACCTCCTCCTTCTTGGTATTACTATTCCTCTCACCTCCTCTGCTAAAGCTACCAGCCAGCCAGCTATCCTTCTCTCTGTCCTCTCCTCTGTATATTTCTCCCTCTTCTTTGGTATTTGTATCTTGTCTCCCTTCTTACCTGCTATTTGCCCTTTCCCTTTTGTATTCTGAGTTTCATATTCATCTCCATTCCACATCTACCCAACTGTCTGTCCCATTCTTCCAACATTTTCAGTCAAATATTTAGATTTTACAATATTAGATGTAATCTTTTGTACCACCTCAATTTCAGAAAAGTTGGGACAGAATGCAATGACTTACAAAAACTTTTCGGCTTTTATTCAGGTTATACAGTACAAAGACAAGATATTAAACTTGAAGTTCAAACTGATTATCTTCATTGTTTTTTTTATAAATATATACTGATTCTGAATTTGACAAATGCAAAAATTTGGGACAGGGATATGGTTACCACTGTGCGAGATCACCTTTCCTTTTAACAACACTCAACATTTAGGAGCTGAGGACACTAACTGTTGAAGTTTGAAAGTGAAACTCCTTCTTATTCTTGCTTGATACAACTTCAAGTGCTCAACAGTCCAGAGTCTCTTTTGTCATGTTATCTTCATAATGCACCACACATTTTTAATGTAAGACAGGTCTGGACTGCAGGCAGGTCACTCTAGTACCTGAACTGTTTCTCTGTGAAACCACACTGTTTGCCATGCAAGGCAGCTGGAATTACATGATCTTGCCATCTTGATCCGATTGGTTTAACTTAGCCTGTGTTAGACATGATAGACAGATGGTTCATCCAATCACCTGCCAATTGTTTTTTTGAAAGCTCCTGACCTTGCCCAAACTGTTTCTAAGGACGTCTTCCCAGATGGCTCTGTGTAACAAACCATCTGGCGTGTCAGGTTACACAGTTGTAACACGTGCAGAATGTGCCTTGGCACTGAAATAAGCAGGGACGTCTCTGAAAAAGATGTTGTCTGGATGGCAGCATATGTTGGTCCAAAACCTGTATGTACCTTTCAGCTTTCATAGATGTGACAGTTAGCCATGCCGGTTGCGCTAACACACTCCCATATCATTACAGATACTGGCTTTTGAAGTTACCGCTGGTAACAATCTGGATAGTCCCTTTCCTCTTCAGCCCAGAGGTTACAACGTTCATGATTTCTGAACACAATCGCAATACACAAAGTGGACTCTTCAGACCACAGCACACTTTGTGTCGGTCCATCTCAGATGAGCTCAGGCCCAGAGAAGTCTGCAGTGTTTTTGCATGTTGTTAATGTATGGCTTTTGCTTTGCAAGGTAGTCTCAACTTGCATTTGCATATGCAGCGACCAGCTGTGTTTACTGACAATGGTTTTCCTGTATTTAATACAAGTTGAAAAATCTTTGTATTCTGTTTTCATCCACATTTTTCTTACACACATTTACAATACTGACATTGCACCACCATGCAGCCTTCCTAAATGTGCTAAATATCCTGATTATATCCTCTATTTATCTTTTTGATTATGTTGATGATAGATGTTCATACGTCAGAATCCACCTACAAACCCTGCCAAAGAGATCTTCTGTAGTTATTCATAGCAGCTCCTGGTACCACTTGGTGAAATTGGGACTTCATTCTATTTTAGCGTGGGATGATATCATGCTGCAAACATGTGTTTGTTTGAGTCAGTGTTGAACTTGGCCATCTCACCACCTGTCAAATCATGCTCGTTGGCTTCCCATCTCTCTCTTTCTAATTCAGTCCTCCTCCATCTGTCTCCCCGTTTCTTTCTTTACTACTACTTTCTCATGTCCATCTCCATCTCCATCCTTACTCTGCTCTCTTGTGCTTCTCTCTGCACTCCCATCTCCATCTTCATTGCTCATCCTCCCTCTCGGCTTGCATAAGGTCCTAGACAGCAGAGATAAAGCCTGGTGCTCTCTTGTATTATCAAGCCATCCATCCACTACCTGCACAGAGCTATTATTACTGCCAGGAGTAGAAGAGACGGAGGGAGAAAGTGCCTATCACTCTATCGTGCCCATCTCTCCATTTCTCCTGACATCTCTAGGCTTGGATACTCCTCCTGTAGTTGTTATAAGCACAGCAGGAAGCACATCAGAATGTTAATGTCGTAAAAAGAACATACCGGGGGACCTCAGACAGGCTCTGCATTTGAAGTAGTAAACGTGAGAAAGATTTCCTGCAAGAAAACGGATGCTGAAGGTGTAGCTGCGTGCAGCATGATGGAGAAAGCATGTTGCAGGGTTGTTGCATGCATTTGTTTCCCCACAAGACCACCTGGTTCCGCTGACAGGCCATATGGTGCTTGTCATAATGTTGTATCATATCTTTTCTTGACAAGACGGGACATGAAATTACATGACACATCTTGTCTCGATATGACATGCAATGACACAAAACATCTTGTTATGACGCAACACGTCATGACACGACTTCTCTTGTCTTGAATCATCTCCTCTTATCTTGTCACAACGCGCACACCTCGACTCGTCTTTCCTGATCTGCCCTGATGTGACAAGACATGACATATGTAATGACATGACACAAGGTAACACAAAACATGTCTTGTTAGCACAACATTTCTTTTTTCTTCTTTTCATGATGTGACTCAAGATGAAATGTCTTGCTATGACATGACACAAAATCTGTTGGTCTTGTGTCATGACATGACATGACTTGAGTCTAAATTAATTAAATATATCTCGTCTTGTTATAGCATGACAGTTCTTGCTGTATGTAGACTCACTTCACGCAGTAGAGACTGAGGGCTATCTCAGCTTTTGTCACCAAAATTTGGTGGAAACAGCTGGAAAGTTTCAAAGCCCCTCCATTGCCGAACCCATCCATCAAGTCTTTTGGGTAGTCCTTCATACTGGATTGGTGACATGCATTGTGTACTTAATAGTGTGGAAAATGGGAGCAGAGAATCAGTTCTGGTAAAGTGTGTCCTTGAGTTTGTTAGCGGCCCTTCTGGCCGCCGTTCAAGCACCTAACTTGCATTCAGAAATCCCCAGACAATCGGTAGGTGCCGCGATCTCCAATTGTCTGGTGTTGCGAGACTTTATTAAATGTGACAGGATGGCTTGACTTCTTGATTAAATCTGATCTTTCACAAAATTAATACCAGAATAATTCCAGTCAGTTTAACAGGTAAAGATCTCTGTAATTAACTGATTTTTAAACTGAACAAACACCCTTGACAAGTAAGGCTTTGCTCAGACTGCAGGCAAATCAGATTTGTTTCTCAAATCTCTAAGATTGTCCACACTGGTATTTGCAAGTGATCCAATTGGATTTGTGTTTTAAGACACACCGGCCCATCTCCTTGGGTTGCTATGGTAATGACGTAGGCATCAGTAGAGAAAGGCAGGTAATCAGCAGCCAATTTTATGATTTACTGACACGTTTAATAACCTTGTATTTAGTTCTCAGATTTTCACTTCTTTTGTTGGCACTGCAATCTTGACTTAGAAAACTACCTTTCTTCAATGCTGCGAGATATTTCTGGATAGAGTGTCTTGTTCCAGTTGGCTCCTTCCAGCTTTACCTGTTCCAGCCCATTCGAACTCCTCAAGTGTCAAATATGGCAGCTTGATCCTAAGCTTCAAACTATGACGCTGTAGGTACCCCACTTGTGTAATTTCGGGAGGCACCACTCTAGCGTTGTGTTAATATGCCATCAAAGTCAGGCGACGTAGTAAAAAAAGTGAAAAAGTCTGTCTTTGGAAGGTGGGGTGAATGCATGGGTCCAACAAACACAGGACTTTCACTCAGGGTGCCAAGGTCTGGTCCAAAGTGTCCAAATTTCTTTCTTTCAAGTTATGTATGTGAACCCAAACCATGACCTTTTTCTAAAAGACCGTGGAGCCCTGCACATGCACTGTAGAAGTAACTACAGAGTCACAGTTTGAAGAAAAGGTTTGCAGACCAATCTCTCATATTTGACAAGTTAGCAGAGAGAATGTGTTGCCTGTATGGAAGCCTCCCTCTAAAGTGCCAGCAGACAATTTATTTCGGCATCTGTCCATGGACGGCTCTGCTAGTAGCAGTATGGATTCTGCTCAGCCGCTCTGATTCACTTCCATCAATCTGGATTTGTTGTTGACATGGTGTGTCACGTTGCGACTGATGCAAAAGACATCAAACCCCAGTGGACGGACTGGAACACGTATGTATAAATTCAATTGGATTGTCATTTCAAACCGCCTCCAAATGCGGCTTGGACCTGATTTGCAGAAATTACATTTCATGTATTTTTCTGCTGTCCAGACTCTCTAAAATCAATCTGGATACAGTCTGGTAGTTCCAAAAAATGGAATCTGATCAAGGCCTTTAGCCAGAGTTCATTTCAAGACCCTGCTTCTGCTTCTGATTTACTGGGACGGTATATTCCAGCCTCATGAGTCAGTCTTTCAGAAATGACAATGAGAGAAGAATGAAAGACACAAGTGGATAAAGGGACTTTTATTGTCAGTGTGTCTCTGCCTTTGGCACCTGGTGTGGTGGTAGGACACCAGGGACAAGCTTTTACTGCAACCACTGCTCCTTCAGCTCGAAAGAATTGCCTCTCTGTGGAGGTTTTCTGAGATGAGACACAATGGTAGACCCACACCACTTATATCCTATCTGACCTGGGAACACTTCAGGATCCCTCAGGAGGAGTGGGTGGAGAATATTACATTTGGACGACTTGGCTTGGTCTGCTGACAGTACAGCCTGACCCAAATGTGTAGCAGGGAGTGTATGGATGGTGAGAACCTGCAGTGTTGTGTCTTTCCTTCCACAGAATCTATGTTTGCGTGGTTTGTAACAGAATTTAAGCTTTATTAAAGCAACACTTAGACACTTAATGAAATCAATACAAACTGTGAAGTGGAGGCACTTGTAATTTGATACTTCCAGTATGCATCACAACAGAATGTCGCACTGTGTAAGATGCTGGCAACATAACTTCACATTCACAGTTATTACACTTCACACCATTACACCCTCTCACCTCATATTGAGTGTTGTCATTCATGCAGTGCTACACTACTCAGTCTTTTTTTCTCTCTTGCAAGTATTTTACACTTGAATTCAGGTAACAAAGGCAGTTTTGCATTGATCTGAGATATGCTACATGAGACTACACACCTCCTAAGCAATGGTTTAATGGCTTATGCTGATCCTGATTATTCCAGGACTGATGTTGCTTAAAGCTACAACAAGGAGCTTAATTATTTTGCGATAGCGTTTCCATCACAATAACCACAAAAAATAACGTCAAAAATAAAATAATCTAAATAATGATCTCCTCTTGTTGGCCAATATAGTTAGCCTTATCTTATCTCAGTCTTGTTAACTTATGCTGGAGGCATCAATGTCAAATTGAGACTGTTTCACAACCGTTTAAAAACTCCTTATAGTCGCTTTAACCTACTAAGGTACTGTATGTGTCACGGCTCTGGACAGCTAATAGCTTATATGGCTGTCCTGTACAGACAACACATACTGTTTATTCTCAAAGGTGTTGTAAGTAAGTACTTAAAGTACAAACTACATTGATACCAAACTTTTTTTTTTATCATATGTAACAAAGTGCTCTACATCAACATCATCAGTAAAGAAAGAAAAAAGAAAATACAAAGCACAGAGCTCATTCAAGATAATAAATACATGCAACACAGTGCATTCATAAACACATGCAAGCATAAAGCAACACGTCACCATCCAGAGCACACCCTTAAAAATTTGAAAGAGTAAAAAGACTCAGCTAAAAGGGGAAAAGTGTTCCAGAGTCTGGGTGCAAAAGAACTGTCACCAGCAGGTTTTGGTTGGATGACCGCTCGGTGGTGTAAGGACTTAGAAGCTTGGAAATGTAGATGTAGACAGCTAAGACATCTGGAGCTTTATAAATGATTAAAATAATCTCAAAATCAATCTTGAACTTCACTGGGAGGCAATGTAGCAAGGCTAAAATATGGGTGAGGTGAGAGCTACAGCTAGTTCTATTTAGAAGTCTAACTGCTGCATTTTGTTCAAAAGGTAGACACGCCAGAAGAGCTTCACTAAGGCAAGTGAAAAGGGCACTGCAAAAGCTAAGATGAGAATGATACGTTTTAAATAAAAAGAAAAATGGACTGATTTTTGTGAGGTTTCTGAGTTGAAATAACAAGGATTGAACCAATTTCATGATATGGTGTTTAAATTTCAACTGAGCGTCAGTTATAATGCTAAGAGTCCTAGAGTTTGGTTTGACATCGAGGGCAAGTGGGCCATTACACTGCAAAATGGCGTTTGTAGCATTTTCATGACCAAACATGAGAAGGACACCAAACTCAGACAGACCCCAAACAAGCACTATTATCAAATTGAATACCAAGCAGAGACAGAAAATCTGGTTTGAAATAATTTACACTATGTGAACTCCACTTCTCTTCCAGTCTGATATTATATTCTGATGTGTGTGTCTGAAATGAACATAGAATTGCACAAGTGTGTCTTTCTGTCAATGACTTACTGGTTTGGATTGGATTTCTTTGGCATAGAGGGGTTGGAGGAACTCAGAGTCCCCTTCCAGTTTCAGGCCCTTCTCTGTTATTCTGAGGTTGCCCATGCCGTCCTGTGAGAAAGAAAGAGACAGTCACGATTAGTTCATACTCTTTTCTCATGATTTTAGAGCAAATATATATATCCACACAAATCTATCCCCAACCATATTGTGTTAACACTGATGTTTCTGTCAGATCGCTGATACATGGATTGTGCCGATACACAATAATCATGACAAACCCCTTTATGAAATATTCTAAATTCCAAGTTAACTTACTAGTTTTCTACCTTGTATTATGGCCGTCCCCACTAAATGCTTAAGTGTCATCACGTGGCCTTAGTATGGAAACTTGGTCATACTAGGGTCACTTGGTTATGTGACACCAGGTGGTTGGATGTGAGAGAGGGGAGATTGAAACTTCTGTTTCTGTTCGGGATGGTCTTAAGTGGTGTCCGATGGCCTCTCTGACCAAATGCACCCACAAAAGTTTTGTATTTGGTTTATGTGATGATAAAAAAAACAGCTTAAAAGTTAACCTTGAGTGTATCAAAAGATGTGTTTCCAAGGGCAATAATGAATCCCATTGAACAGGCATTAAGCAAGGCACAGACTCAGCTGAAGCAGTCACAGGCTTGGAGGACATCTCATATTTTGGGCCAACAGCACTCACATCTGTTATTATGAAATCATGGTCCAACATCTGAACAGAGCAATAGGTAACAAACAGGATCATTTTTGCCTGCAAGCACAGTCACAGCACAGAAGATGAATGTAGTTGTCACACTTGTGCATCTCATCTCCAAACAACAACTCTTCAACCTCAAACCTGAAACATATGCCAGAGCTGTTTTCTAGGACTTTTCATCTGCATTTGATACAATTCAGCCTGATTTACTCCAGTCCAAAATGATTCACTTACAGTTCAATCCAAACCCCATTCCCTGGTACAAGTCTTTTCTCATAAACAGAATACAGTTAGTAAAGGTAAATTATACAGTTTCCTCTCTGATCAGGATGACTGGAGATTCCAGCCGTACTGGGACCAAACGCAACCTTCGAGACTGATAGTAAACAGGGGTTACAGTACCAATGTGGTTTTAAATCAGCTAATTAGACAGCCAGCTCCATGGCTAACCATGCTAACCAGCTAATGCCAGCTACAGATAACAGTAGAGAGTGGTTAGCCTACTTTAGCAACAAAACCACTGTCTGTACATCAACTAACTATGTATGTAAGCTAAATCGCATTTGTACTGTACTCTGTCAGCCCTATAACACTTAATGACATCTTAACGACGAGTCCAAATGGTACTACTTTACTTGAGGCCAAGGCAACTATTCGTGACACACTCATAATGGTCTCATGACAGCCAGTGTCAAAATCGTCCACATATGACAGTATAATGTGATGTTAAAATGTAGGGCTAAACAATGTCTTTAAGTCTGATAATGTCACGTTGTCATAACAAAGACAGTGACAATGTTGTCCTGGGTATTGTTAAGTTGTCATAACAAACACATTGATGTCTTTTTGTCTGACAATAGTCATAAACATTCATAAAGACTCCTTTATGTTAATGATAGGTATTATAACATGGTTATGACAGTGTAATAACAGTCTTATAGTATAATATATACTATACAATATAGTGTTCATGAAAGTTTTTATATCACACTGAAACGTTGGTCCATATATAAATGCTCTCAATCTCAAATGATCCTGCATCACACTTTTATTTTTATCAGCTGACGACATGTTCTCGAACTACAAACTGATCGATTTAGTTCACCGTTCATCAAAAACAATGAGCACATTCATGAATGTGATCTTCTAGATGTCACTAAGAGGTAACTGAGAGTTTTGTTCAAGTTTTTAATTACTTTCTATTTTTACCCCCATCATCGACATCAAGGATGAGTCAGCACAGCAGTTGTGGGGAAGCCAGGACTCATCATTGTATTTATTCTCTTCATGTCTTTCCTGCCAATATGGTGCTGAGCCATGAACATGAATTGCTGGCTGTATTCAACACCTGCCATTTTATTTCTGACACCTGCAGTTTGATCACAAACACCTGTTATTTATCTATGTGGCAAGATGGCTGTGTGGGGAAAAATTAAACTCAATATCACACACGCTTGACGCTGTGAGGAGAGATGTTATTTTGTTACGCACTCACAGATTACCAGATTACAAACTCTGAACACTGTACACAGACCATATTAGACTCATTAACCTGTCTCCTTGGTTGATCCGCTGCCCTAATCTCTTTTAATCTTTTTTAATGCATGAGCTGGGTTTATACTTGACTTCAGCATTAGTATTACAAATGGATCTGTTGACAAACATGGCGTATGCATTGCATACATAAACAGAACCCAGACTCATGCTATTTTTATTATCAAATACATGAGAATATGTCGTTGAAAATGTAAAGAACGGACAGTGCATTGTATATTTAGTGTATCAGAAATATCATGAGAGCAACATTTCCATAAAAGAGGAGGCTTATGTCAATTTTGTGCAATACTGTCTCTAAAATCTTAAGTTGAAACCAAATTACACCAATAAATTGTTTCAGCCAGGAGAACTAGGATGTGATGTGTACAAAATGATTTAATATCAGCTTTACAAAGTTTAATTTCAATTTAATTTAATCAGCTTTATTGGCATGAAACAATTTGGTAAAGCATTGAAAACTACATCTAAAGTGTTTTATGGGGACATTCATAGTGAATTATAATGCATTCATAATGACTGTAAGCACACTATGCTTTCTGATGCACTATATCAACAGTCATAAAACACTGCAGACATATGAGGAATTATAATGGATGCTCTTAAGTATTTATAAACTAGTGTTTGACTGGTGCTTATAATGCATTACAACTACCCGTACTCATCTATACATACCAATGAGAACTTATAATATGCTATAATGAATCATGTATTGTTGTATGCATTGAGTAAAGTATATATGTGCATGTATATATGTGTATAATATGTTTGTTTACTGGATCTCTAGATGAAGAGCATCTGAAAGCATTATTTGTCTTTATGAGTGCAGTCATAAAGCATCATGAATGTATTATAATCCACTATGTACAGTATGCTCCCTAATGCACTACTGATGTGGTCTTCATAGAAAGTGTCATCAAAGAATTTGTGATTGCATTTCAAATCGTTGATATTTGTGCAGAATATGGGGAAGAATATTGCTCTAATTTTCTGCAGTGTGGCAGTGCAGTTTTCTTTGTCTGTCTCCACTGTTTTGTTTGTCTGTCTCCACTGTTTTCTGTGTGCACTGTGAACATAGCGTGTCCTCCCGGGGGCAGCCAGGCCTGCTTATGACGACATCATCCAGTTATGAAGAAGTTCATTCACCTCACTGACCTGAATTTCTCTTTCAGACCCTTTAAACCAACTTAATTATAACTTCAAGAACTGTGATAAGCCTGAGTTTAAATTGCATCCTTCACTAATTTAAAGTCAACTTCCATATTTTGTTCTTAGCCTTGTTTACTTCTTCAGACGGAGACCCAAAGGATAAATTTAGTTTCTCTCTCTGGAAGCCAAGCTCATTTAAACACGGCAAAACACCAAATGCTTATGCATGCTGTATTTGGTAAATTAAGTGAAGCATTTTAAGGTGGCAGGCAGCATGCTTAGAATATTTTCTCATAAAACTGGGTAAATAAATTAGCGTAGCAGCAGCCCAGAGGCTAGAAAAGTGCATTTCTCTCAAGTTGGTCACTGAATGAAATTCAAAACAGACATGCTTCCCTTTACCTCATCAAATAAAGTCAGTATATCTAAAAGTAAGGCATTGTCTTTTATATATCTTATACAACCTCAATTCCAGAAAAGGTGTGCAAAATGTAAATAAAAACAGAATGCAGTTATTTGCTTGTATTGTTGTATTCACTTGAATAAGGCACAAAGACAAGATATGTCAATGTTCAAATGCAAGTATACACTGATTCTGAATTGGATGCCTGCAACATATATTAAAAAAAGTTGGGACAGGGACAACAGAAGACAGACGAAGTCCAAAGGTAAACAGGTTAAATAGTAGCACATGATAGTATCATGATCAGGCATTGGAGGGTCATCCTCAAAAGGCTCAGTCGTTCACGAGCATGCACGGGATGAGGTTCACCACTTTGTGAAAAACTGTGTAGGCAAACAGCTTCCAAACAACATTTCTCAACACAAAACAAAAGGAATTTAGAATGAATGATTTCACCATCTACATTGGATAATATCATCAAAAGATTCGGAGAATCAAGAGTAATCTCTGCACGTGAAGGGCAAGGCTGAAAACCAACATTGAATGCCTGTGACCTTTGACCCCTCAGACACCACTGCATTAAATACCAACATAACTATATGAAGGATACTACATGGGCTCAGGAACACTTTGTCGGTAAACATTTGTTGCTTCATCTACAATACAAGCTAAACTCAGACATCCAGAAACTGCACTGACCTCTCTGGGGCCTGGGCTCATCTGAGACACAAAGTGGAAAAGTGTGCTGTGGTCTGACGAGTCCACATTTCAGACTGTTTTCATATATCATGGATGTCTGCCCTCGGGGCTGAAGAGGAAAAGGACCATCTAGATTGTTACCAGCGCTAACTTCAAAAGACAGCATCTGTCATGACACTGGGGTGTGTTAGGGCCCATGGCATTGGTAACTAGTACATCTGTGAAGGCCCCATTAATGCTGAAAGGTTCATACAGGTTACGAAGCAACATATGCTGCCATCCTGACGGCGTCTTTTTGAGGAATGTCCCTTCATATTTCAGCAAGACAATGCCAAGACACATTCTACATTTTTCACAACAGCATGGCTTCTTAGTAAAAGAGTTCAGGTACTAGACTGACCTGCTTGCAGTCCAGACCTGTCCACCATTGAAAATGTGCGGTGCATTATGAAGCAGAAAATACAGCAAAAGAGACCCAAGGCTGTTGAGCACCTGAAGTCATCAGGCAACAATGGGAAAGAGTATTACTTTCAAAACTTCACAATTAGTGTCCTAAGTCACTTATTGAGTGTTGTTAAAAGAAAAGTTGATGCATCACAGTGGTGAACATGACTGAGCTTACACTGTATTCAATTGAATGTAGGTCTAAAAGTTTTTGCAAATCATTGCATTCTGTGTTTATTAACGTTTCACACAACATCCCAACTTTTTTGGAATTGGGCTTGTAAAAACAAGAGAATGCAGTGCAGCCATGGTATTGCACCAGTGTTACAGATGCTTCTGTTGTCTCAGTGTGTAAACCAGAACAGCAAGAGGCCCAAGGATATTAACCAGTGATGATAAGAGGAGATTTGGTGAAAGGAGATTGGCTGCTTTGATTCAGACACGAATAGCAAGGCTGACCCTTCACTTTCCATCCAGTCATTATATATTATATGAAATCTCCTGCTGTATTGTTTCAAAGATAAGAGACGTCAGCGCGATAGAAGACTAAGAAAGACACAAGGAAAGTCAGCTATCTGCCCATCTGATCTTCTCCTGCAAAGACTTTTTTTGTTTTCCCGCCGTCTTTTGATCCCTCAGGTTCTGACGAGCAAATGGAGATCAAGACCCCTCGAAATCCCAAAGCAACTGAGGACTGTTTTCAAGCCTCCTCCATGTAATCATTCCCCCCCTCTGTGTAAAACATATTAAAATTCTGGCACTGTTGTGGCAACAGGGGGGCTGAGCCCCGGACGTGTTGTGATTGTGAATCATCCCCAGGTGGAAGTCAGTGGGCCTGTCAGGGAAGGCCGGCAGATATTATTTAAACTCAATTTCTGACACTTTGATGACGAAAATCAACTGTAAGAAAGGAGACATATATTTTCCCTACTCGAAGATCCTCAGCAGAATATTCTTAAATACAGGCCCTCACAGATACACTGACTTGTATCAGAGCTAGCCACAGATTCGTCCTGTACAGTACAGTCAGCGAATCCTCCCGCTGGCTAGTTCATATCTTAGTCTGGATAATCAGCGAGGATGCATAATAGCTGAAAAGTAATGTTGTGCTCCAGTCTGTATCTCTGCCTCTCCATTTCACACGCTTTTTTCTCTGTGGAGATAAGTCGTAATACACACTTACAAAGAACTGAATTTCAGATATTTAGCTCATGTGGATGCTCAAAATACTCTTTTTAATTTGTTCTGTTTCATTAAGAAATAACTGACATCAGTACTAATATTATAATAGAATAATAAGACTATATTAAAGCTGCAGTAGTAGTGCAGTAGTTTATTTTTTTAGTTTTTTTTTTAACTGGACTGAATCAAACAAGCAATCAGGGTTAGCTGGTAAGTACAAGGGCCCTAACTAGCTGAGTAGAACAGACATTAGTTTGCTAGTTACTTGCAAAGGTTGACAATCTTGACATTGTGCTCCAAGCCCAGGAAAATGTAAGTGCATGTTTGATGCATCATTTGGTGGGAGGGGCTTAGTTTGGTGATCAATCCAATATCAGGTCAAAGGGTGTAATAGACCAACCAAACCATCATGACAGTATTATATTTTTGCCTCACCTAGGCGTGAAAAGTACACACCTACCATGGGAAAGTTAGCAGCAATAAATATGCAACATCCAGTTAAGACCTTCAAAATAAAGCCTGCTGAGAAACATTTTAGGTGACATTTTAGGTTGTTGTTTTATTGATTTTATTATCTTATATTTGTTGACATCAACCTGCCGAAGGGACTAAAGATGGAAATTAGCCGTTGGCTATAATCTTGCATATTTACATGTATATGTTCATTAATATGTATTGTAGCTGTTTTAAATAAATAAACTCAAACAGTCACAGTTTTGGTAGGTTTAGTCAACAAAACTACTTGGTTAGGATTAGGAAAGGATAGAGATCTGAGTTAAGTATTTGCTAGGCTATTTGCCTTATGTATATCAAGTTGCCTCACGCAGCTTTAAGGTAGACATTTTTGTTCTTTTCATTTTTAAGATCAGGTCCAGTAGAACTGCAAATAAGTGTGAATGCACAATAAAAAAAAGAGGGAGAAGAGGGAAAAGAAGGAAACCTAAGAAGTTGATGTGATGGGTGTCAGGGACAGAACTGAAAAACAATTCAGGATTAAACCGCTAAGGATTAAGCAGTTGAATAAATATCTCCAAAATGAAGGTGCACTCTGTGCTGTGCTGGAAACTGGGAATTTGTCCATCTAACCCTGTTAGGGAAACATACTCATGCTTGGTTACTGCATAGATGTTGATACTTTGAGCCAAACAACGTTGATTTCAGACACAGAAGTCATAGTGCTGCTACAGTACTAGTTGTTAAATCAAGGCAGCATTTGATATAATGAAATGATAATATATTTATACAGACAAAGACGAAAGATCACCACAGAGACAGACACAGAGAGGGATTGGTTTTGACTGTTTCAGCACCATGGAGAGAGCCTCAAAGAAAGAAACACAGTCCAAAGTCACTGGCTGTTTACTAAATAGTGCCAAGAGCATGTGAGTGTGAAATTTATGCACAATATATATTCAGTTTTAAAAATTCCTGTAATGGATTGAAAACAGAAGAACTTTACTTTAACAATCCAAAAATGCATACTTCACATTCTATAAATGCAGTACTAACCATCGTGCAACACTACACCTGCTAGTGAAGAAGCAAAATATGATGATTCATAAGTAACTAAACTTTAAGTTAAGTGATTGTTCACTGTAAACTACCGAGTGTTTTCTTAGTTGGGATTAGTGAGTCAGTGAACAAGGGAGTGATTCTGGACATAGTTCTGACATAAAAAGACTTGATTGGCCTGTTGCAGCACCATGGAGAGAGACACACATATGGTACAGACTTGGCTAACACTATTGACAGAAAGATAAATTATATTTTTCCATAATAGCAGTCATGCTGAGCCATCCCATAAATACAGACCACAGTAAGAACCTGCCACCTGCAGCCTTTTTTTAGCTCACTGATTCAGTTTGTTCTATCCCCACCTGTGTTATGTAAAACCGATCATTTGACCAACTAGTACAGACTATGTCCATATCTGGTTGGTTACCAGCTGCAACAACGTGGCTGGTATTGATTTTACCCTGTGATTCTGTGTGTGTATCATCATGGCAAAATGTGACCCTGGAGACACCTACCGTAGCTGGAAATGCCATAGAACCAGTATTTTGCCAAGTGTTCATGGGAATGGACAGGTTTTGACACCACAGCATCACAACCATGCAAGATGCAGTCACAGAACTTTACAGGTGTGTAGTTGAGATCAAAATGAAAGTTGTGTTTAAAGATGGGTGTGGTCTGAGCGAGTGCACCGGAAGTAGGGTATAGGAAGTAGAGACCTTTTTTTTAATTACCAATTCCTCCTGTACGGGCGTCTGCACTCTGTCAGCTGGTTTGAACAGGTCAAATGATATCAACAATATGTTTTGATTGGCTAATCAGTGCAACAACAATACTCATTCATATTTACATATTTATAAAAACAAACAGCATTTTTTAAAATAACTAACAGTAGGATTTAAAGCTTACAAAGAGATATGATCGGAAATATTTTCACAGATTCATATGTTGCTAATATTATCTTTTACTCTAACTCTTAATTTAAAAAAAAAACAGGACAGAATTCAGGATTTGGGACAATTGCTTGTAATTTGGGACTGTCCTGAATTTTTCAGGAAGTACCGCTACTGAAGCTTCGCTAACTTGGTGACAAACACATTGCATTTCCTATAACTTCTTCACAACAAAAGCATCCTAACAGTGAAACAAAACTCCAAACAGCAGAGGTGCTGAAGCTAAAAAAAAGCACTGAGAGCTGAAGACAGAAAGACTTATAAAAACAGATCTCTCTGTCTGATCTCCAGAACAGACACACTTGACTTCAGCCACTGAGGACACAGCTGAGGGGAGCAGACCGTTACAGGTTGGCAATGGTTGGCCCTGCCCGACATCTCAATTTTCTGCCCACTATAGAGTAAACTACCGAGTGTCTAATGTATAGGGAGTGGAGAATGAGTGAATGAGGGGGGTGATTTTGCTCACAGCCTGACTTTGAATGAGTCAGCAGCACCGGAGACAGAGCAGGTTGTTTGTCTCAGTCCTCCTCCAGCCGCCACATGCAGTAATGACAGAATAGTGACAATGAGGCAAAAAGACTTTAAGTATCACTATTTTAAGGAAAGCAAAAAAGTCTCCCATTTTCTGTAATGTGCCTTCATGTTTGGGATTCTTTTCAAGGAAATGAAAGGTAAAGAGAAATTCTGCCTGCAGCAAAAGTGGGAGGGAGGATCCAGCTAAGAATGTAAGATAATGGCAGTCGGCGCGAGCGCTCTATTCATTTCATTTGTCTGAATCCAGCTGCATCCGTCAGTCAAATCACGATCTTCATCTTACTGAAAAACTGCAATTAGACTCGGCTCAAAACACAGAGCACAGCTGCACTGTTTGCAGTTTCTTTTTTGACTCAAAAAAATGCTTTTTCTTTCTTTTTATTCTCTGCAGTGAGCAGTGCGCTGCAGCCGGCACAGCCAGGCAAGCCCGCCATGAATAATTCAGGACCCCTCTTACCAGGACAGAGGCCTCTGAACACTCAGGTGTGCCTCCTTGCCTCTTCTCTCCTGTCCTCTACTCCTCCACCACCTTTCCTCATCTTCACCCCTTTCATCTTCTTAAAATCCTCAACCTTGTTTGGTCTCCTCGCTGATCATCCTGTTTGTAAGTTTTAGACGCCTCTTGCCTCATCTTTCCTTTCTTTTCCATCTCCGTCTGTCCTCCCTTCATTTCATTCCCAACTTCTCCGTCTCTGCCACCTGTTTTGCTTTAGATCTGTCTCCTCACCTCCCTCCACCCCTCTCTCTGTCAGTTCGGTTCCACTGGAAGGTGTTTCAATTCAAATGGAATGAAATTCAAAATAACTTGCTGTCAGAGCAAGATGACAAATAACAGATTGTGAAATGACTCAGACGGCAGTCATCACCATGAAAATAATCGTAAAAACAACTTAATAATACTACTCACTCACTAAGACAAATACAAGATATTTTTCACCCACGACTGGCAGAATTCACTGATGTTTGTCCCTTAGTCAAATAAGCTAATGGATGTCAGCTAATATTGGCCAGACTGCCATTCAATTTGGCACAAACACAGTATATTCTTTTGACACCCAGATCTTTCCTACCTCCACCATCACCATCAGATCAAATTCCCTGAGCCAACCAATTTCCACCAAATGTGCTGTGGATATTCAGGATTCCCACTACATCAATCATTCAGTTTTAAAAACATCTCTAACTGCAAAATCTTTCCCAAGACTAAACTAATTTTGTCCTCTAAAATCTACTTTTAGTCCAGTCAATTACACATAAAAGAGTTATTTTGCATTTCCACTGGGCAAACTTGTGGATGGTACCAATAGAACTCTCCATTCTCTTTTTTCTCGTTACCCCTCTGTTGAGGTTCCAAGCGAGCTGAGCCAATACTAAAAGGTGGGTTAAAACACTGTAGACCACTGATTGGTCAGCGAGAATCAGAGCAACCAGAGGTGTCTTGCCATCAGTGGTCTGATGTAGGATTTCCCAATCTGTCCTATTTTTTCCACAGCCTTTTGTTTTGCTGCCTGCAGCCTTTTCTCAGACAAAGTTCATCTGCTTGTTGTCACAAACAACCACATACAGAGAATAAAGAACATGAAGAGTGTGCGTGTGTAGCAAGTGTGAGTATATGATGGAGCGAGCGGCAGAAAAGTGACATGAGAGCGAGCAGAGAAGAGCAGAGGAAAATGTTAGCAGCAAGTTGTCAGTCTGGCAGTAAATGTACAGTGTAGGTTAAAGTATGTCAGTAAATAAATGCTGAAGCTTTTCAAGACCAATCGCTGGAAAAGTGAATGGAAACAGCCCCACACCCCCGGTAACAACCCTGCCTACATTTAGGACTACAGTCTGTGATCGAAACCCAACGGTTGTAGGGTTCAGGTAGGGGTTAGGTGCATATTTCAAGGTTACTACACTACTACATAAGTGTTTGGTGGAAACATGGGTTAATGCTCCTCTGAGGATGAACACTTGTTTTTGGACACTCAAAACACAAACTTTTATGCACTGCCACTCTCAGGTCAAAAGGCAAACTTTGCACACAAAATATACACCCAGTTGCCAGTTTATTAGATACACCTGGCTAAAAATAATGCTGTGGAATACAACAGTCCTGCAAAAAACCTTCAGCTTGAATGCCACGAAAACACAAAAATACCTGAAGAAAGAGCTGATTGACTGTATAAAATAGATACAACAAGAAATCAGTCGTCTTACAAAATGCCAAAAGCAAAAGAAAAGAGAAGCAAATGGATTTGAGAAACAACTGTAATCCAGGCACTGAGACATGGATTTGTGGTTGCCAGAAATGTTGGATTTTTGGGTAAAATCACACCTTAAGTTATATACTGTATTGACCAATGATACTTATGAATTAGATATTTAGCATCTTTAATAATGTCATAAAATAAAAATAATAAGTGTTGAAACCTGTCAACATACAACCAGAATATCCTATGGTGTCCTTGCCACTTGCTAACAAATTTTGCTAACAAATTCTTCCTTAAAATAACATTATGACCAAGCAACCACTTTTGTACGTCTTCTCTGCTTTGTGTATTTCCCTGATGTTGAAATCAGGTCCATATAAATGTCAGAAAACCTGATTCTGGCCAAATTTCAATGTCCATGAACCACTGTTTTTTTTTTTTTTGGTAGTTGTAAGGATCACTGTCGGGTCCAACTGCCTTTAATTTTCACATATAATCGATTGTTTGGTTGTTGATGTTTGTCCACTTAGACCAACTGAAGGGCCATGTTCCCATGACATCAGTGCATACCCTCTACACAGGGTGTTATCTGGGCCTGGGACTCGTGGAATCCTATACTTCCTTTGCTTGTCTGAAGCTCTGAGAGATTTGGACATAATTCATCACACATACACTCAAGTTCCTCCTTTCTCTCTCCACACCTTAATCCCTTTCTTCCTCTCTCAGCGTCTCTTTCTCTCTGCACATTTGCTGCAACAAGGACTAAATTGATCTACACTCAAAGCAGGATTGCCTCCACTGTCACCTCTCTGTTAGCTTGATAGTTATTGAGAATTTATTGTGTTTGTGTGTGTACTTCTTTGTGATATTCTGCCTGTGTGTGTGACTGCGAGATGTGTGCGCGTCACTAGCTGCTCTGTTTACCTGCTGTATGAGTGCAGGAGAAAACGTCTGTCTTGTAAATAACATTTGTGCCTTCAGTTCCTTCTGTTATTCTCCGGATTTATTTGGCCCGGCTGTGGGTACTACAGCAGAGGCAGAGGGGGCCCGGCAGCAGCGTAGAGGAGGAGGAAGAGGAGCAGTGTGGAGCAGCAGCAAATATAAGGACTGATCAGTGAATCACTCGGTTCATATCTGTCCTTTATCTGTAGCTGTACCACCTCTCTCTCCTGTCCTCTCCCTCCATCTCCTTTTCTGAAGCCGACATCCTCGGAGAGATGCGAGTCGCTGCTGTCAATAATGTCGAGCTCTCAGCCTATTATTGAGTGTCTGCATCGATATGCATCAAGCCACCACCCGAGGCTAGGGCAAATATAGACGTCTTGAGCTCTACAAAAAATATAAAATAATAAAAGGAGTCAGGCTTCCAGCATACGGCACACTTAATCACACTTCTGCATGTTTAAAGGTTACTCCTACACGCAGTTATTCTGGGATCAAGTGTTTGGACAGCAAAACAAGAAAAGTAACACAAACTGTAAAATGTGCCCACAATATAGGGTATGTTTCCAATGGGTGGACTTTTTTTTTATGTAAAACGTCTGTTTTGATCAACTTTTTTTCCTTATTTCTGGTGGAGGAGAGACACCACATACTTCATACATATTCAATGGCTAAATTATGTGGTTATCTTTAAGTATTTAGAGGATTAGAGGTAGCAATATTTAGGGTCAGAGATTGAAAGCTGTGAGTTTTTCAATGCTTTATGTTGTTTTACTGTTTATTTCACAGATCAACCTGTTGAACTTGGCATTAGCAGCTAATGTGGCTACTACCACAGGCTGGGGCAAAGTTGGAGTAATGTTGTAATATTGAGGGACAGTCAAGAGAAACTTGTGAGCATTAATTGAAGTCGACTAAATCACAAGAGCAGTGGGTCAGATACCAATAACAGTTTCTTCATGCTGCTTTTGTGGATTTTTATACTGTAGCTAATATTAGCGCAGTTAGCACTGGCTTTATTATCATATGAACACCCATTCTGCTCCTACTGTGTGTATGTATACCTGCTGTATGAAGCCCTGCATTTGATAAAACTGACGTACGCTGAAGGTAATGATAGGCTACGGCTATGTGTTAGAAAGAAATGGTCAAACTGCAGTTGTTCATTTGCAATGTTGTGTAACTATGACTAGCACCCAGCAGCTAGCTTTCTCAGACCATAAAGTTGCCCTTTGGGCCCAAAGATAATGTGACACTTAGCATCACCAAATAACTTTATTTATAATGATTAATATAATTTGCAAAACTAAACAAAAGAATGGCAGGAATATTGCATACTGTCCTGTGGACCCAATCTAAATAACCACATCACCACGACAGCCCTATATATCTCGCCATTTAGATCTTGAATAGCTTTGTAGGTCACCTGACCTTCATATTCATCTCATTGGTTTCCCCCAAACAAACTGTGGTGATAGACTAAAGATGAAAAAGAAAGAAAAAGGTTTTCTCAGTGATTTCATCTTGTTTTGTAACAAAAACTGAAATACAGGAAAATACAAAGTAACAATGCAACAGGGATAATGCTATCAAGTATAAACTATTCTATAATGTTCTGCAGCTGATATAACATTCCACACTGAGAACGAAACTTTTCATTGCTCACAGAAATCCAGAAGTTGATGAAAGCTTAGCAAAACTATCTGGTCTACAAGCCTCCACATTGCAGACAGTCCCTCAGAGGGACTGAGTCATAGTCTGAACCTGCCTCTCCTTCCTAGAAAAGATGGACTGAACTACCAGACAGACCAAATGATTCAAGTTTTACCAACAATCAATTTCTCTCAAAATACCAATGAACTGATAATAACCTAATTTATTTAATAATTAATGTTTGACTTCAAAAAATGACAGGTAACAATTACCAGGTCGATAGCTAATAGACCTCTGTGCCTTCTATTTATCTGCAACAGTGGAGTTTCTGCTTTGTTTCACATCTTGTAGCGAATTTTCATCAGTGTAGATCACATTATATATTCATTAGTGACTAATGATCACCTTGACATTGTATTTCTTTGTGGTACATGTCAGTGGAACATTACATAAAGGTGCATTTTGTCTACTCTGAGTAGGGAATGAACCCTTACCCCAAGTGAGAAAGTTCAAGTACCTGGGGGTCTTGTTCTTGAGTGAGGGGACAATGGAGCGTGAGATGGGCGGGAGAATCGGTGCAGCGGGAGTGTTATTGTGTTCGCTTTACAGCACCGTTGTGATGAAAGGAGAGCTGAGCCAGAAGGCAAAACTCTCGATCTACTGATTAATCTTCATTCCTACTCTCACCTATGGTCATGAAGGGTGGGTCATGACCAAAAGAACGAGATTGTGGATACAAGCAGCCAAATGGGTTTTCTTAAGAGGGTGGCTGGCATCTCCCTTAGGAACAGGCTGAGAAGTTCAGCCATCCATGAGGGACTTGGAATAGAGCCGCTGCTCCTTTGCTTGGGGAGCCAGTTGATGTGGTTTGGGCATCTTGTAAGGATGCCACCTGGTCACTTCTCTAAGGGAGGTGTTCAAGGCATGTTCAGCTAGGAGGAGGCCTTGGGGCCGACCGAGGACTAGTTGGAGGGATCCCCCATTCAGAGCTGGTTAATGTAGCCTGGGAAAGGGATGTCTGGGTTCCCCTGCTGGAACTGTTACCTCCGCGACCTGACTTTGGATAAGCAGTTGAAATGGATGGATGGACATTTTGTTGACTGTGTTTCAATGTGGATTATTCCCAACCCTCTAAATTATTATTAGCATTGTTTTCATGTTAAACTAAACTTTGACAATCACTCAAATTTTCCTGAGTTTCTATTTGAGGAAGATCATGTATCGCCAATAAAGCCTGTAGAGAATTGGATTGTTTCTGATTTTGACTCCCCCCAGTGGATGCACTCCATCAGTACAACCTGGGGACACAAAGATCGTGCAGAGAAAGCAACACAGAACGAGGCTGAGTATTGCTAGCAATTACATTATGTCCATCCCTTCACAGACCTGCAATATACATTTTCTTTTGTCTTTTTAATTAACCTCGGTCAAATGTTTTAGTTGCCTAATCTTTACCATAGCCACCACCATCTTTCTTAAACCTTATACCCTTGACTTGACTTTCATTTGTTAGCATTGGGCATGAAAAAATCCACTGTTTAATGTATAGGCTGAATCCCTATAATGTCACATTGACAACAACAGTCACTTCCATGGAACAAATAACAAATTGACTTCATCTGCAGAAATATATGCAATGTGAAAACTGGGTTATTTCTGTTGTCATTTTCAACTGTGACTGCAATGTTTGAACCTATAGTTAAACGCAGAGGTCTGACCTGTCTGAAATTTCTGCTGTGCTTATTTTATGTGGGCCTACTTTGTTACTTTGTAGCGTCTTTAATAAACCACCCAAGATCTCACTGCCAGTTGGAGTAATTTTTGGGTAAACTCGGTAAACTGTTTTTCTTAGTCTGTGGCCCAACAGGTAAATACTAACACTAGTGAAAAGGTTAAATATGCATTTTAGATTAATGAGACATACACAGATTGAAAAAAAAAAAAAAAAAAAAAAAAAATCAACATGTGCTGGCATTAAATTGTATGTCCATGATGCAGGATATTTTTTAACCAAGAAGTTATTGTGAACAATATTATGATTGGTTATATTCCAGGGATTTGCAGAATTATCCAATATGAATGTGCACAAATTTCCAACCAAGATTGTCTACAAACAAAATGTTTTGTCTGCAGAATAATCTGAGAGCTGCTATATTCTTTTAAAATTCTCCACATAGTGGCTTCAGCAATTTGTCTGACCCAGAATTGATTTTGGGACACTGAGGCTGCAAAGACACACCAGTTGAGTTCTACCAATTCAGGGCAAATCAGGCTGTTTCTGGCTGCATTTGAAGCAGCCTTTGAAATGGGACTTCAGACAATCTAGCCCCTGAACTGGGACACAGCAACAGACAAAACAAAGGCTTTCATGATTTTGTTTCATTCTGGGTAAAAATAGCAAAATTCCCCCCCAAAATCTGACCAAAAGGTTGTTGGGGACTTTTTCTCTCTGCCGAGTCTTCACAGGCCGCTCCGTGCCTCATCCTTCAGCTGTCTTTGTTGGGGGATTCAATTTATCCATCCATGGCAGGTAGTCAGATACCATGACAACATTACAATCAGAAAATAGGAATTGCAAATAATGTAGCATTGCGGATTACCAGATTTAAATTACAGCCTGTGTAAATCTCACCCTCCAGGCAGCTTAAACACTTCTCCTCCAGCACATGTCAGCAAATAATGACGAGTGGCTCAGGGGTAAAACGGGCCGCGTGTTTACCACAGGTAAACACACGACACCAGAGTGGAAGCTGTTGTCCTGTTTATTCTCTCATTCACCTGCAAAACCTGCGTTAGCGTTTCAGATGCAAATGACTACATGAAAGGGCGCCCTGGCCACCTGCGAGGCCATTCGCCAAAAAGCACTCGGAGAATAAAATGAAGCACCGTCGAGCGGCAACAATGCGTCTCCTGCAATCCATTCCCTCTCCAATCCTGCAAAACTGAGTGCTCTTTCAATCAGCCTCTGTTGGGTCTGTGTGGCTGCCAGGCGCCAACATGGCCGAATTCCAAACTAATACATTTTTCAATTGATCTGTTTGATAACAACAGAAAAAGTTTTCTGTCCCTACAGTCAGAGAGAGGCAGCAGCAGCACCTGAGCGGAGCAGCAGCTCGGAGAGGCTGCTCTGTTTCTCTGCTTCCACAGGTGATAGCTGCAGCGTCATGTTGCAACACCCCGCGATGGCTATCAGCGGAATTGGCTTTGAGATTGCTCTCCACAGCAAACCCCCGCTCGTCTGATTGAGGCCCTCGACACGGCGCCACATCATCCATCAACGGGATGGGGAATGCAGATGGGGGGAGGGGGAGTTCGGAGGGAGAGAAAGAGACCAGAGAATGAAAGATGAAAGAAAGGAGAGCAGGAGGGGGTATTGATAAAGTCAGGGAGAGATAAGACTGGGTAAAATAGATAGATAAACACAGAGAGCAAGATAAGAGTAAAGAGAAAATGAGAGCGACAATGTGTTGGAGTGTAAATGAGGCAAAAGATGAAGACTGCAAGTGGAGTCGGGGGGGGGTTTGAGGGGGTAAGTGTGAGAGACTGACTTAAAGGCTGATAAAGAAAGAAAGAAAGAAAGAAAGAAAGAAAGAAAGAAAGAGAAAGAAAGAGGGGACAAATGTTGAGAGAGAGAGCTCATGTCCACACTAATGTGGATGAATTTGAAAAGCCGTCTTTTTCTTTCTGTTTGGGAATTACATCCACTTTAAGTCACCGCTCTCACAACCTAAGCTGTTCGAAAAAGCTCTCCAAGGTATAATTTTAACCAAAAGGCTGGCTTCGCGTTGCAGAGGTTTTTTAAAACCACTTTGGTGTGATGGTCTCTAAAGCTTTCACAAACACAAAGTACTTTTTGTCTAGCAGCAGTTCTATGAAGCCAACTGTCTGTCGCCTCCAACCATCTCATGAAATATCATTTTATATGTATATATAGCCGATGATATAGTTTAAGAGTTGTCACTGACTCACCCTTTGTTTTGATAGCTGTACGAGTATGAGACTGGATTTAAATTTGCATTTGGCCACAGAGCTACAGATCTGCAAGTTTTAATTACCCTGACAAAAAGTCATGTACACTGGAAAAACAAAAAAGTTGTTGAGATAATTTACTTTTCTTGTAGACGAATCTTTGATTTGTACTTCATTGCTTACCATGGTTATGTGTCTTCAACCAACAAGGGGGCTCTCAGGAAGTGACATGATGGAATTAAAAAAAGATACATAATCATACTATACAAAGAATAAATGATAAACATATTAAGCATGTAGTGCTTTGAATAAAAAACATCTTAATTAAATGAACAGCTAGATTAAATTGTAAATTGTATAAGTTGACTCAGCGATGGTAAACAATGGGCCTCATGCAAGAACATTTTCGTATTCTTATCTTAAATTTCTCTAACTTTTTTTCATACAAAGGGCTTGTACAAACACGCCACATCAGATTCAACAAACGCTCGGAACTTCAGAAAACTGTGTAAATGATCTAACTGTGCGTATGAGTGCACATGCATGAGATTTGTAAATTAGCATAATGAACACCCCAATAATCCATATATGTCAGGAAGTGTTCATTTATGAAAACAGCATCAAAGAAAAAAGAAGAAAGAACTTAAAGAGTTTGGAGTTTGATGTTCTGCTTTCAGAGATCCATAAAGAAAAATCTGTCATTTTAACAGACCTGCTAAAGCAAAGAGACTGGAAAAGTGAACGCTGTTTTAATGCCATGTTAGCGGAGGGTTGGACTGTCACTGAAATAAAGAGGCCATGTCTCGATATGAAAATGACTTGAATGGAAAAAAAATAAATAAATAAAGACTCGCCACAGCCACAGTAAGAAGAAGCTTTCATCACAGAGAAAGACGACAGAATAAATGAGGATGTTCAGCTGGACAGAGACTTCATAAACCTGCATGTGCAGATAATACTGTACATCACTGAATGAATGATGACAGGCTTTATATGTAAATTCACAATTATATTATAATTTGGGAAGTACGAATACGAATACGAATACGATATACTTTATTGATCCCCAAGGGGAAATTCATTTGTCTGTAGTCTCATCTATTTGTATAAGAATTATAGAGTCTGATGGCAGTTGGTATGAAAGATCTTCTGTATCTCTCTGTCCTACAACGAAGAGAGAGAAGCCTTCCACCACCATTATTTCTTTGTCCATCAAGGTGTTATGCAGTGGATGATCCATGTTGTTTAGGATGGCCTCCACCGTCCTCACTGTGTCATAGTCAGACAGGATAATTATTAAGTGTAATTTGTTTTTCAAACTCAAAATGTCTTCAAACTAATGAAATATTCAGTCTTTCCAAAACTTACGACTGACTGCACATGACTCTATGACGGGTCTGCACCACTCGGAAATTGTGTTCGTATCTGAAAGAAAATTCAAAATCTGAGAAAATTGATGAATGCGTCAAGTTCTCCTAAATCAACCACTTGAGAACAAATCTGTTTGAAAGAGTGTTCTTGCATTAGGCTCAATGATTGTAAGCATGTTAGCATGCCAATGATAGCGTTTCATTCAAAGTGTCACAGAGCTGTTAGCCTGGCTGTAGGCTCTTAGTTTTGTGGATTAGATGTGACATTGTACTTCCTTACAAAAAATATGTTAACTTGTCTTATTTCTTTACTATTTATTATTTAATTAGGCATGTTGGTTTTCATAATAATGTAGAAATGAAGCATCTTATGCTAGGATACCACATACAGTAAATGCTATGAACACTCGCCCAGTTTTTTCCACTTGCTTGCTTGACTTGCCTGTCAGCAGACGCAACTTAACTCTTCTGACTTCAGATTTTCTTCACATTTAGAGAAGGTCAGCTTTCTGTCTCCAGCACCAGATTAAGAGCCAGTTAGGGCTCAACATATTTCATTAGCTCTCTTTAAATGATTGAGAACAATAACAGGAGAAGGTTACAGTGTCGAGTCTCTTCAGTGACTCCATCTCCGCTCCCTGTGCCTGCGGCTGCCACATGTCAGTGTCACAGGCCGATAGATTTCCTATTAACTTCATCTTCATCTGGGATGGACGGCGCGGCCTTCGGAGGCCGCTGGCAGCTCAGATTCAAGGTCTTCGCACCAGCGGTGATTGACATGTGAATACACAAGCCTGTGGGCTCAGTGTGCTGGATAAGAGACAGGAGTGTGCATTGTACACGAGACCCCACGAGCGCCTCCGGATTAACAAATGTACAGACAACACAAGGTTGACTGTACCATACAGTTTTTTAAATGTTGGTGGTCTGAAAATGGCTGCAAGTTTGCCTACTCTACCCTTTTAGTGCTGATGTCACAATTACCTCATGGTGTTAGCTGGAGACAAAACAAAGGAAAAACTGGTGGCAAACATGAATCACCTCACAGCAGTGGGCCATAACCAAGTGAAAATGTCATCTTGCTGTGTTATTGGGAATCGAAGTAGTAATGGCTCAAAATTGAAGTTTTATCACACATCAGCTTCTTCTGTCAGTTAAAAAAACACCAAAGACAATTATGGTTGAACGTGATGAGATGAAAGCTGGGAGATGTGTTGAGCTTCTTCTTCTCCAATCCAACCAATCACCTTCTGAATTCACATTTCGCTCTTTTACCAAACTAAGACAAGCTTTAATTGTAGAGTTGACTTCACAAAACACACCAAAACCTTCTTGGTCATCCTGCACACTTTGGTTCGGTTTGATCGAAATAAATGTTTTATTCACTTCGTGACATGTTTGGGCTTTATAAAGGTTGGACCAATAGAAGATGCCATCACCAATAACAGTCATTGACCACTAAGCCACTTGCCATTGTAACATCATGATTTAAAAGCTTTCCCTCAGAGTTGCTGTGAGGCAGAACTTGTGGGTGAACTTTAGTTTTTGACATGTCTCCATGTCCTGTTTATTATTGTCTACCTGCCCAGTTATGCGGTAAAAAAAAAGGATGCTTGGTTACATTGGTTGCAGCTGTGTTTCCTCTCCGCAGGACGCTATTAGTGTGTTTCTGTCAATCATGCCATTTGTTATTCGTTTTCCTAGCTGAGCGTCTTCAGTGTCTTCAGTGTAGCTAGCCGGCTAAATTTGTGTCAAGCTTCAGAAGCTGAACACAGACAAGTTACGGACATGTGGTGCAATACCATCATCCATCGTGATGTTTCACAGTGGCCATTGTTATATGTCAGTTGGGTAGACATTATCCAACCCTAAGTTCTACAGGATGTTTTCCTCCCACTCTTCCTCCCAGCTCAGTGCAACGGGTGTGTGCTGCTGAGTGTGTGGCAGAGAAGTGACTGTCACTTGTGCATAAAATGACCAAAACAGCCAATATATTCGTCTAATCGCTCAGACCTATGGCAATTGTAGAGAGATTGTCCATCTGCTGAGCGTATGGGTCAGCCAGTCTGGTCCCATTGATGAATGTGAACTTTTTCAAGTAACTCTTGGTCCTGGAGAGTCAGTGACCGTACATATTCAGAAGAGCTTGTATTTTCTTCTGCCACTGTCGAGAAAGAAGCCAACAAAATTTGCTAGCTAATGTTAATATGGTTAGGGAATTCTTTTGCCTCCACCTACCCACAACCAACAAAAAGCACAGAACAGAAAACAGAGAAAAGGGGTCTATAGGAGAACAGAACTTATTGACCTGATCAGTCTTAGCCAACCACTGCTAGCATTGTTTGATGCGTGTGTTCCAGTACAAATCACATTGCTTCAAGAATCTCTAGTGTGTTTTCATTTATTTATTATTCTTGTCCTTCAATCTGCCTTACTCTGACTCATTTAAAAAATGAAATTTTTTGAAACAGATTTGATTTCTATTGTAAATGTTGAACTGTGTGATCTGCAATGATATGCTGATGTGTTTTGGGCTGGACTACATTACAGCTCTTTAGAAGATTTTTTTGGATTTCACTCATAAAATCACTGTCTCTAACACTTCATAGATTACCCTCAGTCTTCAGCCTTTTTTACACAGAGATTGCGCAACATGCCTCAACAAAGACCCATTATTTCGCTGGCTAATGCCTGCATAATGCTGCCCCGGTGTGTGATTTTAGATAGCATGCAATACTCCGTGCCGGTCAACAAGCGATTCTGCTCCTCTGCTCTTTTCTTATCACACGTAGAGCTCATGACTTCATGAATTTATAGCATACAGTAAAGCTTTTTATGCGTTCCTGAACAAACAGGGCGTCGCTTCTCCTGCAGCAATGATGTTAAAAGGACCGGCGTCTTGTGTGATGATCTGTGGGGAGGGATTTCTCTCCTGCCTGTGTGTGTGTGTGTGTTTATCTGACTTGCTCTCTGTGTAGGCAGCTTACAAATATGTTGAACAAGTACATAATGTAAAAAACAAAACAAAAACAGAATCTCAAACAGCAGTGAACATGTAACACAGCGTGGTGTCCCATCCTGCCGGCTCATCCTTTTCACACAGATGTTGATTCAGCTCTGTTACTCCGCTGCTGCTTAAAGGAGGAACAACAGTTGTCCCCCCGTTGCGCATTTGTACCTTTTATATAGAATAGCGAGGTGGAAAAACAGCGCAAAAACCTGCCTTGAGCAGGCTGTTTTTTCTAATCTAAACAGCCATGTGAGGAGCAATGCCATGTCCTCACTTTCACTTTTCACCTTCAAACATTGTGGGGACATTTAGTCCTCATAGAGACAGACGTACAGTACACAACACACACACACCGCAGACACACAAACTCATACTGTTATGAATAAATTGTGACAGTAGTCAAAGTGGTGCAATTATCTCCTGATTATTAAGTAATTACTGCAGGCTAATTGGAAGCGGTTATTGTTTTTATGGTTCTTGGAGCAGCTTTGTGATGAAGTTTCATCAGAGACAGAAACGAGGTTCGGTCACTGTCACAGCCACGTCCGTCCACGGCAGCCTTCAGTTTAGTACGTGCGAGGATGAAGTGGTATGCTGCTCATATCTTTCGCTTGAGTAAAAGCAAAACCTCAATAGAAAGTTAAGTGCTGCATTTAAAATTGCTCTTAGCACTTTGCAGGCAAAAATAAGCATCAGCAGAAAGTGCACTTTAAAAATGTGAAGCTAATGTTCAAAAGAATGAGCCCTTTTAGATGTTTTTATCAATGCATTAACCTGTTCTGATGATTTGAAGTACACCAATGTGCCATATTTTCATTTGTTTGCATTTTAGTAGTAAAAGTAACACAGAACTTAAGCTGTGACATAAATGTAGTGGAAAGTAAACATCACATTGATTTCCTTAAAAATAAAGGCAAGTCTAAATGTGAAGTCACACATAAAAGAAACTTGCAATTCTCTAAGCAGCTGGAAAGAGATTGAATTTAAGTTCATTTACTCCTGTGGTTTAACAGCAAATATTCAGCACTAATGCAGGAGGTGCGGACTTTAAAGATGTTGCTTGCAGATTTGGAGCTAGGCGGTTTTTTTGCATGCGAGCAAGTTTAATTTTAAAAGTGGCAGAGAGGTTTGATAACTACTGTGTGTACCATGTGTACAACTTGGAAATTAACGTCTTAGTAGATTTTTTACTTGATTTAAACAATTGTCTGGTGACACTACAAAGCATGTTGGGAGGGACAGGTCATGTAAAAACATCTAAAACCATCTCCCAACTCATACGCTTCAAACTATGATGTGCTATGTCGCCCTCTAGTGTCAGTTTTTATGCGCAGGACTCTACGATAGATCCTGGCAATTTAGCTGAGAAGTATTTCACAATAGTGGAGTTTCATATTGGTATGTATTGAGCGGATAGTGATCATGTAGCTTGACTGATGACATGTTGTGTGTTTTAGGTTGTTATATAGTTGTCCATCCATCTATTTTCTTCCACTTTGGGTTATGGGGGCAGCAGGCTGCATCTGACATCCCTCTGCTCTGAAACACTTTTGAGTTCCTTAAAAAAAAAAACTGCCATACAGGACAGCTGACCTGTCCCTCTTTATCTGTTGTCTCACACATAACTTCATGCTTGTTGTATCACTCCTCAGTGTTGATGGTGCAACCAAACCACACACCTGTAAGATGATTTGTCTGCCACTCGTAGCACCTAGGGATATGACAGGCTGTCTATGCGCCAGGGCGGGCACACGCTGAGGGTTTGTGTGTTACCAGTTGATTGCACCAAGCACGGCACGTCTGCACCACGGTTCTGATCCGTCCTCTGTACGGCTGCAAGCCCCACCTTCAGCGCTTCAGAAGCATTTCAGTAGCGGAGCGTTTTGCCCGCCTGATTATGTTTACCTGCTGTGATAGGTCCTCTTTCCTTGCTCTTTGTGTTTCTACTATGGATAAGCAGGCTATGTGAAAAGTATGATTGTGAGTCTCCACAGGGTCTTTTATTTTGAAAATGAACCAGATTCTTGCTGCCTTTTGTGTCTGACTTCCTGCCCATTTGATCTCCTGTGGGCTAATTGACGCGGCATCTGTCAAAAATAGATTCAGCACGTATTTGAAGCGGAGCGGAGCAGAGAGCCGCTTCTGGGATGTGCCAAAGTGCTGCTGGTGGAATCACAAGCATTGTGTGGAATGGCTGCAATCAGCTCCAGCTGACGTGGCACCTGACGCCTGGTGGAATTTAGCTGTTAAATGACTGGCCTTTAATGGCTCACTTGTAGAATGATCCAGTCATTAAAGGATATGACTGGCTGTTCATGAGCTGGGGTGTATCTGTTACTTCCTTACATAGTGGTTTGCATTTAAAGCATTTAAGTGAAACTATCAAACATTTTATCACGTTATGACAATGATACATATTGCATATAGCCTGATGACACACGTGGCTGTGAAAATGGTTGCAGTGTGGTTAGGAAAAATGTCATAGTTTTGGCTAAAATAAGTACATTTGTTAGATAATGTTGTGTCAAGCGGAAACCTTGTATGTCTAAAACACTGTATTTTCAAAATAACTGAAGCACAAATTTTCCTACCAGGCTTTCTGGCAGAAAGCCCCTAAGGATACATCTTCCATGATATCAAATGGCGTTACAGTGTGATACTTTTTATTGGTTAAATATTTGTAAAACCCACTGACAGACATAAATGGAGACCAATAGTATGTATTTCTGAAAAAAAAAAAGATAAAATACAAGGTTTAAGTTGTTACATAACAAGTCGACGATTGGTTTCACAAAACCTGTGTTTGTTTGACCCATCCATCCACCCCACCTCCTCCATATGCGGACTTTCTTGTGCTTTATACGATGTCATCTGTCTTTGGCAGCACATCAAAACATAATGCTGCTTCCTACAGCGTCATAGTAAGTGTAAGACCACTGACCAAGCTGCTGTATTTGATGTGCTTGGACTGAGAATGAGCTGCAAACACAGAGCAGCCTCTATCCCGAAAATGCAGTCCTAAGGAGACTGCCTTTTTTTTTAAATTAAATACCTTCAGAACAAGCTGAAAAAACCCATCCATACATGTTCTAAAAATACACACACATCTTTTCTGTTCTCTGCATTTCATACAGGAGATGGCCAAGTTCAACACTGGGAAAACAAGCACACTGATTATTTCAATAAAACTCTATGGTTTAAAAACACTTGCAGGTATTGACTCTGGATGAATCTGTTAATCACAGAAACACAAAGTCCCCTCAGCTGAAGTACAAAGTGCCACTGCAGAGTCAACACAGCTCTCGCTTTGATCTATGTCTCCTCTCCACTCCTTTCTCCTTTTCGTTCCGTGGAAGAGACAGTTTAAATGAGGTCTTTGTGCTCCGCCAGAAGCTCCAGACGCCATCGAAGAGGTCCTCAATAAAACCCCTGCCCTCCTCTGCACCATGTAGAAATTTACGATGCACAAACTTTCATTGAATCTCAGGGTTGCTCAGATTGAATGGCCTCGTCTTCAAGGCACGAGCCCCATCAAAGGGGCGCAGACGCCCGGAAGGTCTCAGTACAATCAGACAGATGGTGGGACGGACAGAGGCAGAGAGACAAAGACAGGGACAAGATTAGCTGACTGCCATATTAGTTTTTAATGACTTTTTATGGGGGCAAAAACAGTCTCACTTGCCAACTCAAACAGCTGCACAGTTTCCACTGACCAGTCCCTTTGGTTATGTTATGTTCTTGATATATAAATATACAATAAGACTTTTGAGAGAGAGAATTTACATACACACAGTTAGAAAGTTTTCTTGCACAAGGTGCAGATCAAGTGCAGGATGGACACTGTTGTTTGCACACAAAATACTGAAACAGTGTTTTCATAGTGCACAATATATTTAGCATTCAGCTTCTTTAGCTCCCTCCGGGGAAGAAAGAATGAACCAAAGCAAATAATGCCACTAAAGATCGTCTACAGCAGGCTGGCTCTGATAGAAATGGCCAGTGTTCACGTTTTTTTACACAGCACAACAGAAACTATAGAGAAAGCTGTCATAACATTGTAAAAAATGTTGAGAAAAGTAATAATTTCAAGGCATCTGTCTTTGAGTTTCAGAAACCTAAACAAAAAAAAAAATCTGTTTCAAAAAATGTTCATATTGAGCCGTGAAGCTGATTTGTCATTATTTGGGTGCTTGAAAATTAAATAGTTGCAACTGAAAATATTAAATTACTAACCATAATTCACTTTCACTTTAATGAGTTTACTCAGCAATGTTTGAAATACATTTTTTTCTCAAAAAAAAAAAAAAAAAGAATTACATTTTGGTAAAATATGTCAACAAAAGTTTATAGGATGGCAAAACTTTTTTTTTTTAATGTTTATTTCAAAATGTAGGGGCTTGAGTTTGGTTCAATGTTCCTTGAAATGATGAGTTTTCTCAGATTTTTATATTTCACCTTAAATATAAAATATTCATTAACGCAAAGTAGTCTGGAACCTCTCAGGTCATTTTCAATTTTTGAATGGGTGCTGTAAATGTGTGCAGAACAAAATGCTTCTGGACACAGTTCGACAGACCGACAACCAGTCAGACCAACAAAAATGTGTGACTTAGTGCAGGGTGATGGAAAAATACAGTGTGCAGAGATGATGTGTTGCATCAACACGTCTGTGAACATACATACTTACATATTTTGGTGTCTAAAAGGTAAACAAAAACGTATTGGAACTGGTCCAGCAG
Source organism: Lutjanus argentimaculatus (assembly GCA_034769285.1). NCBI lineage: Eukaryota > Metazoa > Chordata > Actinopteri > Lutjaniformes > Lutjanidae > Lutjanus > Lutjanus argentimaculatus. The sequence goes on from JAWZSL010000004.1 coordinate 3,644,058, forward strand.
ATCACTCCTGTCAGCAGCCATGAAACGGGCTGCAACATAATCCTTGAGGGCAAATACACCCGTCAAAGTACATCCACTGAAAGTCCTTTTTTTTTCCATTGACAGGCTGAAATTGTTATTTTAAGTGCCTGGCAACATTATGGAAAGGATCCCTGCAAAGACAGATCTTTTTCTTGACCATTTTATGTTTTGTCAGTGTTTTTTTTAAAACTGTGAACTTGAGGAGACTGTTTTTAGTTCGACTACTTTACTTAGCTCAGATGACCAAGAGAAAACAGAGACACTGTTGGTCTCACACAGTACCGGTCTGTAACAACTGGTGTAAATATCTATGGTGCAACCAGGCGCCAGAAGCTGGCGGGGGCCCACCCACACCTTGTGTGACCCAAGACTAGTAGAACTCATGTAACTTTTTTCATTCATTCTCTATGGTATTCTTATCACATGTGATATACAAACTACTGTTGGCTACAAGCAGGATTTTGGTGGTGCTCTTTCCCTGTTTTGGATCAGGCCATGGACACACATGTGAAAGCAGTTGCGTGACCATCACCTACCGAGGTAAACTCCACACACACGTCTTTACTACTGGCTGCGATTTTGCACATTAAAGTTCACCAAAGTTGAACTTCATGTGAAGTGAAGATGCAAATTTGTGCATGATGTGCAGAAAAGAAAAAGAGACTCTAATCAACTCAATTAAATTCAGACTTCAATGTTGTCATTAACACTTTGTGCAGCCACGTTTCACTTTGAGTGAAAGACATCACAGCAGCAGCCACAGGACACAATGCACAAGTTTTTTGTATCCTGTTACAGTGCACTTTGTCACGGTTTTGTTGTCTAGCTTTTCAAACATAAGTAGGTCTAACATTTTTCAAGTGTGTGAACGCTTCTCAGTCACTGTTTTTATAGCAGCTGACTTAAGTCGTGTTGTCTCAGCACTGACAGGTTCTTGCAGGAGTTACATGGTGAGCCTCTTCATGGTGACATAGCAGTTATCTGCTTTGCAATTATCTGGAGTGATTGTGTGTTTACACGTGTTTAGTGTGTTCTTGTGTTTGGGTGTAAAATAGGTGTGGACCTGAAGCTGGATACAACAGGCATCTCTTTAAGCTGAGTCTTCAAAAACATCATCTCTTGGAGAGGATTGAGACTATTAAAAGAGAAAAAAAGCTGCTGATGTGGATTGATCCCAACTGAAAAAGAACACGGTGAACTTGATTCATTCAGCACAACACGCGACTGTTATCATCACTCGGCAAACAGGATGTTCATCCCCATCGTTCCTGTTTAAACGATGATCTGATTCCGTGTTTTGGCGGAGAAAAAAAAATCAATTCAGAGATGACTCATTTTAGAGCTGCAGTTACGTCCCCATTATTGTCATGTTGTATAAAAAGTAAATTATTGATTTGGAAAACTGTGCAGGCAGATTATCACTGCTGATACAAATTACTGTTGTAAATTTGACTGCGTGTGAGTTGAACTAGTATCACAACACAAAATTGAGAACTTATTCTCTAACTGGATTGTTTCAAAATAATTAAAAATATGTTTTTATCTTATTTTATTAACTCTAAATGCTCTATGTTTCATTCATATCAATAATCAATCTTTAACACGTGTGATGCATTTGTTAATGGAATGTTTTTGGACCAGCACGTACTCCTCCTAACGCTCCAACATGCTCCAGCTTATAAACGATAACCTTTTTAATTGGTTGGTTTCCTCTTATCTCCTCTTAAACTGGACAGGCTGAAGTTGGTTTCAGATATGGAGGTTTAGTGAGGACTCTGGTAGAGGATGTGGAGGGATCAGAAGTGCAGGGAGTGTGGAAGTTTGGAGAGAAAACTACAGTGTGTTATTGGGGTGAAGGTGCAGAGCATTTGGTGGCAAAAAAAAACAAAAAACATGTTAGGTAAAGATCTCTTTCAAATATTGAAAGAAATTTTGGAAATATCATGCGGGGAAATGTAAAATAATCATTGAGAAATTACCAAGGGTCACTGTCGAGTCAGGAATAACCTTGATAAGCCTGGCAGAGCCCTGAAGAGTCTGGAAAAAGCTTGGAAAATCTGAGACGACTCTGAAAAGTGTCATCTGAAAGGTTGGGGATGAATATATAATGACAAATTAACCCTGAAAGTCAGTAAACTGTAGGTAAACTGTTACTTGTAGCTGCTCCATCTATCTTGTTGTGTTTCTCTGGCATGGTACGACTCCATGGCTCGCTCTTCTTTTGGTTTTCTAATGTCACAAGTTGTGGATAGTACCTGGTACTTTTTAAGATCACAAACAGGAGCAGTGGAGGATATCGAAGAGATGGCTGTTGTTGGCTGACAGTGAAGATGACGAGATGATTCTGGTTGCTCTGTGTCTCTAACACATTTGCTTCTCGATAATGTTGTGGCAGTTTCTCGTGCCGATGCTATGATGTTCAGCTAAAAATACCACCTACATAATCGTTTTTATTTGTATTACAAAACCCAATTTTTAAGTTTTGCAGACCACAGCCCTTAGAATCTAACTACAGTCCAGCAACAAGACACTGCTTCCCTCCAAATTTAATCAAAGTGGGATCGCTCATGGGCAACATCTAAGTATTATATGCTTAAATAAGGCTGAAATGATTTGTCATTTCTTTGACAGAAAATTACACTGTTTTGATAATCAGTTATTCACTGGGATCATTCATCAACCAAAAACTGCCATTTTCTGTCCCCTGCTTTATAATTGTTAGACTTTGCTATGAGCGATGGGCATTGTTTTGTCTTTGAGTTTATTATTAACAATTGAACAATGATGAAAATAATCAACAAAACCTGGCATCAAGATGCATCACCAGATTTTCTCAAAATTGTTGTCATTTTGAATAAAAGAACACTTTGTCAAAGCTTCAGGGTTTAAAATGGAATTCACAAGACAACAGGTCCTTTCTCAGTGTTTTCTGTCTCTTTTCTTTTCTGTGTTTCTTTGCTCACACAACAGCAAAGCAATGGAAAAAAGGGGGAGGATGATTTTGTGCTATTGTTTCTTACATCTTTAGCACTAAACTAATACAGTGATTAAATTATCACAATTTCACAGCAAGACATTCATATCTTATTCATACAGACCTTGAGGATATGTTCTCTGGAAATGGATGAATGGATGGATGGATGAATAATGGATGGATGGACTTACTGATTCATACAAGGTCTGTCTACATGTGTAAAAAAACGTGGGAAAAAAAGAAAATTCTGTCCACATGTTGGTTGTTTCACAAAATACCTCCATACAGACGAGAAAGCAAAACAACTGACCCATTGCTAAACCCCGCCCCAAACAGTACCTGTCCATCATAGGTTAGCAACCGTAACTAATGCTGTCAAGTGAGTCTGGACGGTGGTGTCATTTTTGTCCTTTCTCAAAAACATGAAACACAAGCGCAACTGCTCTAACATAAGCTGCTAATGTTAGAATGTCAGCAAGTCCCTGCGCTTCCTTTTCCCACATTAATGAGTGTATTTCTGTCATCTATCATGTAGATATACCTGCTGTATTTCACCACCCAACCAATGTTGCTATGTAACTTTACATAAACACTTTCACAGGGTCCTCATTTTAAAATGTGTCAAAACGTCAGCTGGAGACTTCTCAGCTGACTTAAGTCGAGTTAGCGTTAGCTTACATCATCCAGCTGCACTTATAAAATCTGCTTTCGAGTCATTATTTAACCGACAAAATCCACAGTTGTCAGCTACAAATGAGAAGCTGCTTTTGTTTACTTCTCTAAGAAATCATAGACCTCGTGTCTCAACAATTACTCCAAATCTCAATGTTAAATCTGCCACTGTTAACAACATTAATGCAGTGCGAGAGTGGAAAGTTTGGCATGCTTAGCAACAATAACTAAGGAGGTTGGTGCTTAATTGTGAATGTCAAACCTCAAATGGGGCACCCCAGTAACTTAGCAGGGCAGAGCAGAGCCTGTGCTCCACGTATAGAAGCTGAATATTCTGATTTAAAAGAACAAAGAGCCCCGGTCATTGCTTGGCATCTGACCCATCTCTATCAAGATCAGTATCGGGGGAAAAGAAGTGTGACTGTGAATGTGAAGAACACCTGAAAAAGAAAAGTTTCTTTGCTTCTTAGTTTAATTCCACAGAGGACTTAAGGAAAAAACAAACAGCTCAGTGCCCACGTGCTAAAGTGGAGCTCGCTAGTTAAAGCCTCTCTGGATGAATAAAGGTTAATAGGAAAAAGAAAAAGTGGATAAGAGAGATTTGGTGATGCTTTATCCGGGCCTGTCATCGTCTTTATTCAGCGTCCTGCGAGGATTTGGAGACGGCAGCTTTCTTCAGCTATTAATCACATCTGAGGAAGCCAATAGAGAAGAAAGTGGAGAAATATCCAATCCGTCCACCTGTTTAGGTATTCATATATTTATATCTTTCATCCCTATGGATCGCAGTTGCCATGTGGCAGTGCAGTAATGAATTTATTTTTAAATGGAAAATATACTGATGGGCCAAGTGCCAAGTCTATTTTCCTTCTTTTCTCCTTCCCTCGTGACTCATTCTTTAATATTTTTTTTCTCATATGCCTGAAATGTGTAGGCTGTGCATGAAAAATATTCTTGGCAGCTACTTTCCCTTCAGTTTTGTCCGCAGGTTGTGTGGTGAATTGTATGTTCGCCCTCCCAACGTTATCTCGCTCCAATCCCCCATCTGAAAAAAAAAAAAAAAAAGTCAGGCTGGAAGTTGTCAGCTTTATCTGCCCCCCCCCTGCCTTTTGATCTCTAGCGTATGGGACTTTACTGAATGAAGGGAAGTCATGCATAAACACAGCAGACACAGACAGATGCCCACACACAAACAAACACACACGCGCATTGAGACAGGAAAGTCAAAAAAATGAGCAAAGGAAAAACAAATGTGCTCTCAGAATGATCGAAAGACATCACCGGAAATACACACAAGCCTCAGGCCTCACTGTTAACAGAAGCATCCATCCATCCATTGAGTGTCCATCCAAACACTGAATCATCCTCCTTCTTTTTTGTCAATTCTTTGCTAACGTGAGCAAAGAAATAAAGAAAAGAAAGAAGAAAGAAAAGACTGAGAAAGCACTCATTGTCTTGTAAATTAAATTTAACCCCAGAAGGTTTGAGGTGTTTGACAATGTGTTCTTTTATTCAAATGACAACGCTATTCTAATTTTGAGAAAATCTGGAGGGACGATGCGTCTTGATGCTGGGTTCTGCTGTTCCAGCCTGCGACTGTTGATTATTTTCATCATTGTTCAACTGTTAAAGCTATTAAACTCAAAAAAAAAAAAAAAAAAAAAAAAAAATGCCCATCACAATTCCTCATAGGCCAAAATGATGTCTTCCTGGTTAATACTATAAATAATATCGTTCTGAAGTTTTTGCAGTTTAAAAAAGGTGGCTGCTAACAAGTCGCTAATGGAGATTACAGAGATTGTCAGGGATATTAAATGTCATCGCACCAAACATTAGTCACTTGGTGGTGGTGATGTGAAGTCAGTCAACCAGACAGTAGTTCTTTTATAGCCTAACGTTATCTTTTTACCTCTTGTGATTGCATTTATGTTTCAGAAATCATAAAAGTGGTCGTCGCTTGTGAAGATTATCTATCTGTTTGCCGCAGAGCTTATTTTCTGCACGAATCCAAAATCCAATGGAAAAATCCTGTGGAGGGAACCAGAGCTTTCGAGGCTGGCCTACAAAAATACATCATCCCCACAACACTGTACGGCAGAGGCCCTTTGCTTCACACAACGACTCCCTAGCATCACTTTTGCAGGTCCGCGGTTAAATTAGCAATAACAAATATGCAACGCCTGGGTAGACTTTTAAAAAGAGGGCACAAAAACTAGTACTTGCTTTGGTTTAGTGACTAAACCACTTGATTAGAGGTTTAGGAAACAATCTCTAAGTGTGTTAGTTAATTTATGTAACTCAACATGTTAAGTAACTCAAGAAATGGCACTTGAGGGTACCTACAATGTCAAAGTTTGAAGTATGGAGGTGCTGACCTGTTGTACTTGACGTGGTGGGAATGCAAACAGGCTGGTATGTTTACTTATGTTTAGATTTTTAATGTCCACTGAAAAGAGTTTAAACTGCTTTTCTCACATTTTGTGTCAAGTGTCCAAATGTCATTGAGTTCTCTGATGCAAGAAGACATTGATTACTTGAAAATGAAAAGGGATGGAGGAAGGTTAGAGATGACTGAGATGAGGTAAAGGTTTGGTGTGTTAGGTATGTGAGAAGGGATACTGTAGTTGGATCGATGAGAACGCCTGACAGGGAGCTCATATCATGTCTGGGGGATGGCAGAGAGACAGGGAGCGAAAGAAACAGCGTCAGAACCTGCAGACAGACGCATGTCTCTCTGTCAAACATTTTGTCTTTCACTCGTACCCTCACTTTGAATAAAGGATATAGTAAAGACGAACCGCAGAGGACAGAAGGAGACATAAAGAGACTCAGACAGCTTCACAGCATGACAGGCAGTTTCTGCAGAGAGGCAGAAATAGATGGACCTGCTTTCATCTAAAATATATATTTGCCTCAACCTGAGCACTCGGACGTTTTGTCATTGACTCAGAGACTTGAGTTCTTTCTGACGGGACCACCTACGTGTGAAGCACAAAAACAGTGCAGTCCTCCCCGCTAGGCTGGACATAATAGCAGCTCGATCAGTCAATGCTCATATTGATCTTCACAGCAGGTCAAAAAGACAGACAGTGTTTATCTGCATGGAACAAGATCGCAGCGCTGACAGGAGCACATCAAACAGGGAGAGAGAAGATTCCTCCTTCAAGAGTTCTTCACTGGCAAGCGGACAACAGAACACTTCCTCCACTGTCCACGTTTTTTTTTCACTTCTTCCACCGCTAACACTTTCAAAGGCTGTAAAAGAATAAAGCACCAAGCTTTCAAACTTTTCTAACCTCAATCAGAGCCTGTTCACTGAAAAGAGCTGCTCCTGGAAAGTTACAGTACATGAGAGGGCTGAGACTGAATGAAACAATGTGCCTTTAAAACAAAACTATTAGCTAAAAGAAGCTAAAAGGCTCTGTAGAGCTGCAGGGTTCCATGTGGCTTCATCACTGTACAAAACCCTTCACACTGCTAGAGACTAGATTCAGTCTAAGCAGATATTGATTAATGCAACTTCAACACTGTCGACAAAGTCAGTAGACAGTTTGACAGAATATACTGGGACTGATAGTGTTTTAAAGTATGTTTGAACTGCTTCTGTGTTAAAATATTTTGTCAATAACCAACATAGTCTCATGGCACTTCATGAAATCTAATTCAAGAAATACATTTTTTCTATTAGATTCGTGTACACATAGGCACAAGTTTTCATTTTTTTGTGACACTCGGCATAAATTTCAAACTAATGCATTATCTTCTACGGTCAAGATAGCAATAATAAATATGCAAAGTCTGATTACACTTTCAAAATAAGGGTCTTGGATAGATTTAGGTGAGGAAATGTCTTCATTAGGCAGACCTTTTGTTTTCCCAGAGCTGGTCCTGACCTCCATGGGGCCCTAAGCAAAATTCTGCTAAGGGGCCCCTCCGAACTGACCGGAGAGGCGTGTAAACCTTTTGCCACACAGCTGACAGCCCAGTGTTCCCACTACAGTCCTCCCTCCTTTACATGGTTTTCTCCATCTTCCGTTCAAAGAATCAGTAGATCTATAGAATGAGGTACAAAAAACAATATTTATTGAATATAATATTTTATGTACAATCTTCAGATAAGTGAAGACATACTGTAATAACACAGACAGGCAACATTTTACTGCAACATGAATACTTTTACTTTAAGTATATTTATAATTTCCTACTTTTACTTAAGTAAGGTTTTGTGAATGAAGGACTTTTACTTGTAGTGAAGTATTTTTACAGTGTGATATTAGTACTTTTGCTTCAGTAAAGGATCTGACCACTTTTTACACTCCTGGGCACCTCGGAGGAGTAACATCATGTCCATATATTGTCTGGACAGACAGACAGACTTGTCTCCACAGAGGCTGCTGCAGGAAAGTTGTATTTCATTCTCACTTCTGTCAGACACAAAGTCATAGAACAGCCCTGGATGTGGCTGTAGGCACGACACAAACACACAGACTGCCCAGCGCATCTAACATCAGACAGACAGACAGACAGAGAGAGATCCATCACACGCTGCAAACTATCACATCAACATTAACAGTACTCTGGCTAAATTATATCAAACTTGGAGAAGAGGAAACACACGTTTACCTTATTACTGGTCACCCTATTCACTCTCGATGTTCTGCTTCATCCTCTAATCAAATATCGGCTCCCGCTTTGACACGAACGCGAAGCGGCACCCTTACATACGTCACAGGGCCCTACGCAATTTGCATAGTGTGTGTATAGGGCCAACCAGCTCTGTGTCTCCCCCTTCTGACAGTGAGAGTAATTACACACACCCTATTGACATGCATTTGCTCCCTCCTTCAGCTCTGGCAAACCATTGCTGACTCCAGAGGTGTAGTGTTATTTGTTTTAGCTCACCTATGACACGTGCATGTGTATGCTTAAATTGTGGCTTGTTTCAGGTCATTAATCACTGTCCCTAAGGTGGCAAGTTTACGTACATTAGTCAGCTATAACTGACAACACGTTATGAAAAATATCATCATGTTGAGAACTTTACGTGGCAGTCAATTTACATGAGCACTCACCAGTCTCTCCGCTGCTACTGCAAGTCTGCAGAAAAGACGCCTCTCACTGCAAAAACTGTGCTTGGTCTCATCGGGGTCATATGCTTTTAGTAATGATTTGATCTTTGAGTGCTTAAAAAGATGAATCATACAGACTGTGGTTATTCTGTTTCTTCAAGTGGAGAAAAAACAAGGTGGTGGGGCCTCATTCTGGTGCACTCCAGCAGCACTACACCTATGGCTGATTCATGTAAAATGCATCTCTATCGGTGCACCAGGGCAGGAATGCTGCCACAGACACCAGGTATAAAAACTATACTGCGAAATACAGAGAGATTTACCTGACAGTCATAGGTTTAATCGGTGTTGTGTAAACTCATTCAGAAATGGCTTGAATATAATGAATGTTAATTTAAATGTAAAAGTCACACAACTCAGGTTTAACCCTAACCCTAACCCACTGACTATTGGTCTTACACAGGACCTCAACCCCAGCCTCATGTGTGAAAGTCCCACCTATCCAGCTCAACCTCCTCCCTACATGATCTTTGTCGCTCTTTATATTACATTTGACAGTTGTGCAATCTGTTACAAAAAGTACTGACAATTCGTGGCCAGGTACATGAATCTACAGACCACATATGATGACGAGATCACAAACTGCTGTGAGGCTGCAATAATGGTTTTCTTAAACACAGTTTTGCTTTGTTTCATCCTTGTTATTTCTAACTTCCATGCGCATTCTTCACGTTTTAAAAATTGTGTAACAACAAAACTAAATGAAGCACAGCAGTGGAACAATCCTCCCATTAAGAGCAAAACTACAGAGCTTTGTAGTCCTCTGGGAGTCCAACACAGCTTCAAAGAAACTCTGACCTTCCCTTTTCCTCTGCTCTTCTTCGGCTGTTCTCTATGCTTCCTTGAGTATCTTTAGACTCATTTACCGACTCCTATTGTAAAATCTTCTGATTTTTGTTACTTACTACCTCTTCCCTGTCCTCTTTGCTTCCAATTCTACTTTTCAAGCTATGTCCCCATTGCTCTTTGTCCTTTCCCTTCTGTTAGTTGGCTTTCTTCCTCTAAACAACCCTCTTTCCCTCTTTTTTCTCCGCAATTTCATCTCCCATCTTCTTCATAGAGAAAAACACCATGTTCATCAACTATATCCTGTATTTCTTTTGTCCAACAAGACAGTCGATTAGGTTCCCAGAGGTCAGGGAGTTTCTCATGTAAGAGGAGGCTCAGGGGTTCTGTATCATCAAATCCTCTTGAAGTGATGTTGAATAAGACTTTTGAGCCTCACCTCATCAACTAAGTAAAAAAGTGCTGTGTAAAGCTTATTTCGTGAAATACAGCCTTCAAAAAGGGAAGGCTGATGTAACCCAGACCATTACCTGGGAAGCATAACACCAAACAGGAAGAGTGTAACCCTGTGAAACTGAGATACCCTTTGAAGTGTAATGACAGAGAGGAGACAAAGTCAGAGAGTACTGGAGAGGAGTCTTGTCTCTGGAGTTTGGGTCGATGACTTTGATGCAACTCAGAAAATGGATTCTCTTCCACTTGGTGGAGCTGTGTGTTTAGATCTTTTTTTGTCATAAAGACATAGCTGCACAAAGCCCAATTTTCACTTCATTATTTAGCTGCGTTCATGGTAGCCCTTCACCGAGTTCAGCGAGAAGTCACCCAAAAACTTAACAAGGACCCAAAGTTAGAAAAATACACAACGAATTGGCCTAACATCTACATGTATAAAGTACTTATAAAATACACACCAAACAATAAATTTAAAATGTATGCAAAAAAATGTTTGTTTTTTTATACTAAAAGTACATCACACCAAAAATTAAATGTGCTCAGTGCCATGTTAAGTTTCTTTTTTCGAACTTGCGCTTTCAACTGAAACACTACAGGACTTTTAATTTGAAATTGATAAAGTGTTGTGTTTGTATTAACAGCAAAATGCAATCACCTTAATGGGTTAAATGGGAGTGGATCAAAACAAAACATTTCCAATCATGTCTGAACGGAGTAGTTTGTTAACTTTTATGATCCAAATGCAAACGTTACTTTTTGTGCAGAAAATGCTGGTTTATGTTGGTACCCTAATTGTCATTTGTTCAGTGAGGTGGCTGTTGCATTTCTTGACCTGTATTTGATGCTTATTAAAAGTTCTTGTCCCCTGCATTTAATGTAATTAAAGGGGTGATGTGGAGGGGTGTTCCTCCAATACAAGCCTACTTTAAATAAAGCCTAGTTACCTTCTGCCGGTTACTATTGCTGCTCGAAGGGTTTCTATGATTTTTCCTATGCTACATTCAGGTTCCCATGAGGAAGAAAGTGTTGTACCCTATATGGTGCTAAGGCTCATCATTTTTGCTTTATAAAATTTCAGAATAGGGGAGATTGGGCAGTGCTGTGACCTTGGGTAAGTTGTAACACTGTCAGTTTGACCAGTTAGAGAAGTGCTGTGGTAATGGCACCAGTATGGTACACTCCCATTTCCCTTTTGAGCTCACAGGAGACTTGGCATGTCTTTGTGAGCAACATAGTGGATTTTACAACCAAAGAATTTCTCTATTTTAATATGATGCTCTGCATTCATGCAAACTTCAAGCACACATGCTAAAAACAGTCAACTATGTAATAGCTGCTGGGGTGGAGATGGTTGTAAAATGATGAGAATTTCTGCAATATGGAACACTTTCCAAACTCAAGACAAAAAGAAGTGTGGGTGTGCATTATCAGTTCACACACATAAACTAAGTCATTTTTGTAAATTTAAATTATTCGGCTTATTAAAAGCCGTTTATTCTTTATTCTCCAGTGAGTTTCTTATGTCGTAATAATTATTATAACTTAAAGGCAAAATGAGAGGAAATGCAAATTTTCAGTTGAATATAAGATAATTAATAAAACAAACTCTTAAACCACACACTTTTGTGCTGTAAATGTCATTTATTTTATAGAATTGTAGCAGTAAACTAATGTTAACTATTCCATGCAGCAGGTCTGTAAAATCACACAAAAGTGAAACATTGCAAAACACTGCATAACCTGTTATATAGATCTCATTAAGACAGGTTGACTGTGAGTGCTGAAAGAGATTTCATATCTGTTTGATTATTTGGTCACAGGTCATTATGTCATGAGTGGCTATGAAGGACCTTGCTCAAGGGTATGTCAGCAGTAGTAATTATGGAAAGGGAGTGCTGGTGTTTCAGTCTGTCAGGCTCAAACTAATGACTTTCAGGCCACAATCCTTTCATCTCTAACATTAGCCACCTGATGCCTCATTAGCAGAGCATTTGTGTTTGTATATGTGTGTTTTGTGAGTCATCAAACACCAACATCACCTCATAAAGACAACGAGGACATCTGGCTGTTAACTTGTGAAGCAGGGCTCGCTATGAGTTTGTTTCTTTCATCATAACGCTGTCAATATCAGGCTCAATACCAGTCAGACCACAGCAGACAGTGTGATGGATGGATCATTACTGCAGTTTAGTTTAAAATACTCAACAAAGTTTGATGCCTTTTTAGATCTTGAACTTATCTTGAACCCATTACAACTTTGTTTTAAAAATGTCTGCAGTCAGCCGCTCGCCTCTGACCAGGAGGTAGACCAGACCCACTCAGATCAACTCCCACTCAAACAAATTTGTGTGGACTCATCTGTCATAAACAAAGCCTGTAGAAGTTGTGGCTCACACTTTCGGAAAAACAAAAAAAGTGGAAAGTAGGGAGAAAGCTGTGGGCAAACTTCTGGAAAGTAATTGAGATTTTGAGGAATATTAAAGTGGATCTCTGAGATGGCAGCTGTTACAGTTGCCAGTGACCTCAGAATCAATACTGAATAAAGTACACTTGTTGGTCTAGTTCTGCTAGATTTGTGCACAGCATTTCTTAATGCCAATAACAGTTGTTACTGGCATTCAAATTATGGACTAAAGCTAGAAAATGTCATTAAAAAAGGACCAATGTGTCAGAGTTAGTGACATCTAGTGGTGAGGTTGCAGATTGCACCCTCCCCTTACAAGAGAAACTACAATGGCCGCGAAACTCAGACCTCTCTAGATTCCGTGTCTATTGTTTGTTGAAACATGACAGTTCAACTTGACAGCCTCGCTGTAGATATAAAAGGCTCATTCTAAGGTAACAAAAACACAACAAATCTTATTTTCAGGTGATTATACACCAATGAAAACGTACTTTCTGCCACAATCTCCCCATAGATCCCCCTAAATCTTACACACTGGACCTTTAAAATAATTAATCACTTGTAATTTTCAGAAAATCGACTAATGGAGTGCTTGATTTGGGCAAGGAGTGGCACTTACATGTTAGATTTCAGTCCACTCCTCACCCAGTGCTGCCATTTTGGGCTGATTGATCCAGTGCTTGAATTAGAATAGACTAATAATCAACTAATCTTTTCAGCACACTGCTGATTATGACATGCTGTTGTTGGACAGACTAGAAAATTGTTTGAGCCTCCCTGACTTGCTCCCCAGTGTCTGAGGTCTTATCTGATTGGTCATGGTTTTCATGGTGGCAGAGGTATTACAGTTCCAGGAAAGACTGCAGCTGCATACATTTCTATTCAGTGTGTCAGAAAGCTTGATTCCCATCCCTGACCAATTTAATCTTTTGGACAAGAATGTAGCAGAGCAACATGTCCTCATACCTACACAACAGAATAGGTTGATTGCCAATCATTTCCAAAAAAAACAAAACAACATATGACAAGTGGAGAATACGCATATCAAACCTTAAGTATGTTACTTACGACATATGACGTTAGTCACAGTAAATGCGTGTTCAACATTGTAAAATGGTCACAGTTGGGTTTGGTTTGGGCACTAAATCTACTTGGCTAGGGTTAGGAAACAAAATTACTTGGTTATGTTTAAGAAAAGATCATGGTTTGGGTTAAAATGACATCAATGTTACATAAGTCAAGAAGCATAAGTGTCGTAAGTGATATCAGTCACGTGACATAAGTTACGTGATGTAGGTCCAGGGGTATGTCCAGACTTTTTTTGACTGGGGTGGTCCAAGTGGGGCACTAACTTATGCACAGGTGGCATGAAGTACATGCGTATGCATGCTCACACACATTGGAATAGCATTAGTAGCATGAATTACAGAGTACATTAACCCTGTGTCTTAAAACAACACACAAAGTAAATTAACTTGTAAAAATTAAAACAGGCTACATACAAAAGAAAACAATGTACTGCAGTGAAGCCCAGGCAAAGTCTCATGCATAGCCCATGATGATCCATACAGGCCAGCTTGACCAGACTGATTTCTATTGATGCCATCTAACAATATGAGCTGGATCCAAAGAACGCCTTGATGAGCTGTACTGAAGATCAATCAAACTGTGGACGGCACAAAGTTCTTATAACAAACAGCACTACTAGTCTTCAGATTGGAATGTTACTTCACCAGTACATCTAGTCATAAAACAACTTAGAAAAGCATCATTACTTTACTTTATTTTAGTAATTTAGTTGACTTTAAAGTTCTCAATGATCAATGCCTTCCTCTTCTACTCTTGAACTTGTCTTGAACCAGTTACAACTTTGTTCTAAAAATGTCTGCAGTCAGCTGCTCACCTCTGACCAGGAGATAGAACAAACCCACTCAGATCAACTCCCAAACTAAGTAATTTAGACTTATCAGTCAAAAATAATCTCACTTGAGTCTCACTTTGGAAAAACAAGAAAGTGGAAAGTAAAGAGAAAGTTGCTTTATTTGAGGGAACAAACATAAGGAAAATAATAGAAATTTTGAGGACCATCAGAATGGATCTCTAAGATGGCAGCTGTTACAGCTGTCACTGACTGCAGAATCAATATTGAATCCAGTTCAGCTGTTGGTCTGGTTCTGATAGACTTGAACACAACATTTCATGCTAAGCTGACAAGCACTGGGCTAGGTACTGAGATGACTGTTTGAGCCCCCCTGACTTGCTCCCCAAGATTCAGGTCTTATCTCCCTGGTCATGGTATTTATGGTGACTGAGGTAATTACAATTCCAGGAATGACTGCAAACTACATACATTTATATGCAGTGTGCCAAATGGCTTGATCCCTCTCCCTAGTTAAAATCTTTATATGCTTGGTCTGGGGCAGGTACCAGAGGGCAAACTGTCTGCAGATCTTTACTCAACCCAATCACATCATCGGGTGATTTCTCTGACAAGTTCGTCTGACGTTTGAAGATGTGCTGATCAGTGATCAAGTCATTTGTTTGAGTGATGTCCGGGCAAACTCTCAGTTCTATCTCATCTATGATTGTCCATACAGATTGATTTCTGTTGATGACATCCAACAATATGAGCTGGATCCAAAGAACACTTTGATGAACAGTACCGAAGAAATCAAACTGTGAAAGGCACAAAGTTTTTTATAACAAACAGCACTGGTAGTCTTTGGGTTGGAACGTTACTTCACCAGTAAAAGTTGTCTTGTAAAAACTTAAAAAAGCAGCCCTCCAGTTGTTCAGATCACAGCAGGCTACAGCATGTGTGCTACGGTTCATTACTTTAATTGAGTTTAAAATTTTCCACGATCAATGCCCTCTTCTTCTGCTTCTTCTTCTTCTTCTTCTTCTTCTTCTCTTGAACTTGGTTTGAACCCATTACAACTTTGTTCTAAAAATGTCTGCAGTCAGCTGCTTTCCTCTGACCAGGAGGTAGCCCAAAACCACTCAGATCGACTCATAAACTAAGTAATTTAGACTCATCAGTCAAAAACAATGAATGCACAAGCTATGATTCTCACTTTGGAAAAACGATAAATTGGAAAGTAGAGAAAAAGCTGCTGCATTCGATGAAAAAGACTTCAGGAAAATAATAGAAATTTCGAAGACCATCAGAATGGATTTATGAGAAGGCAGCTGTTACAATTGCCAGTGACTGCAGAATCAATATTGAATCCAGTACAGTTGTTGGTCTAGTTCTGCAAGACTTGAACACAGAATTTCAGACTAAGCCGATAAAGACTGGGCTTATTAATCCAGTGCTTGAATTGGAATCAACTGTTTGTTTGAGCACACATTCTATCAGACTAGCTGATTGTTTGAGCCTCCCTGACTTGCTCCCCAATGATTCAGGTCTTATCTGACTGGGCATGGTTTTTATGGTGGCAGAGGTAATTACAATTCCAGGAAAGGCTGCTAACTGCATATGTTTATATGCGGTGTGCCATGGGGGCTGATTCCTCTCTCTGTCCCTTTAAATCTTTATATGCTTGGTTTGGGGCAGGTATGAGTTAGCAGACCAGACCAGACAAACTGTGAGCAGGATTTAACTCCAACCAATCACATCATCAAGTGATTTCACTGACGAGTTCCTCCCATCTGTTTGAAGTTGTACTAATCAGTGATTGGTCTGAAATTCTCAGTTCTACACAGCACATGATTGTCCATACTGGTCATCTATTCAAGACACAAACAGACTGATTTCTACTTGATGAGTCGGACCCAAAGAAGACCCTGATTGATGAGCTGAACTGATGAAATCAAACTGTGGAAGGCACAAAAGTTCTGACAACAAACAGCACTAGTTGTCTTTGGATTGAAATGTCACCATTGTGTAACAACTAAAACAAGCAGCCTTCCAGTCATGAGTTTTAATTTAGGCCACTACATTAAATCTGAAAATGATGAACACCCTATTAAAATGATTCGTAGCCATGGTACACACCCTACTAGACAATGGGACATTTGTTTCTCAAAAACAGCTTTCACAGCAAATTAATTAACTGCTCTTTGATCACAATCCTGAAAAAAATCATCAGACTTAAGATATGAAGACTTTTGGGGAATGAAGCCTACTGAAGTAATTAAATTATGCTTGGTAAAGGAAAGCAAATACCCGAGCAAAAAAAGTGAATACACATCTTTGTGCATCAGAATTTCATATTTAACAAAGTTTCTTTCATTTGTCCAACACATCAGAAGCTTCTTTCATTGCGTCAGAGTTCAATCCACTAATTCATCACAATTCATGCCTTGTAAAAATGTCTCAGCTAACTGTGACACTTTCGGTTAGATATTGATGGGAACCAACAGCCAGGCAAAGCCAAGTACAACAACTACAGCAAAAAAGATTCTAATTAATGCAAAAACAGAGCAGAGCAGAGATTCAAACAGTCCCATTACTGCCATCATACATATCAAAATGTGTGAATAGCCCATCCTCTTACTTGTCAAATCACTGATAACACAAAGTCATCAAACCTACAGGATCCTGACTAAAATCCACTTGAGTTTACAATAATGTAACAAGTACTGTAGCTGAACCACACTTACTATGCACCTCATAGCCCCATAATATTTGAAATTTATTTCTAGTTTTTCTAAAGATTCTTATTATGTTTTAGTTGTGTGGTTACGTTGTTTACATTTTGTTGGATATCTCTTTTAATTGTCGCTGTAACCAGTTTTTTTTTTGTCATTAAGGACCTGAGCATTTTATCTCATCTCAGTACTTCATTCCAGGTTCTGATTATGTAGCAACCCAGCTCTTCTGCTCTTAACAGAGACTTATGCGCACTGTACTGTACTGTGTCAGACAGGTTGTGATAATGAAAAAGAAAAAGGTGTGAAAATTTGTCATAAATCAGGAGAATTGTGACCCCGGTAGGAAACGAGGAATGAAAAATGGAAATCTTCGGGGCACACTGGGAGGTGTGGAAAGTATGAGACAGAGATCCCAGGCAAAAGTTAACGATATGGAGACTGGCTGTTAGCCAAATTCTACACATTTTTTTCCAAGCAGTTTCATGGAGGCTCAGTGAATAAAAAAAAAAAAAAAAAAAAAAAACATTAGTTATTACATTATTCATCATAGAATAGCCTAAATTTGTGATTCGGTTGAAGAGATCATTGATACAGTAGTTTGGGGGAATTTTACTGTTTTTCCCACTTTCCTAGAGTCAGAAACTAATAACTGCCTTTGGACAGACCTTTGTTTATGTATTTTGTGTAGTCTGAAGTCATGTAAAACAGCAATCTTAAGCAGCTTTAATTTTCAATTTATTTTCATTTGTTTAGGACAGAGGTTTTCAAAGATTGTGCTGCTCAATTCTTTGATGTCTATATAAGATCATGATTATGCTATTTGATCCCTTAGACATTAACTTTAGATGGTGCGGCCAAACCATTTGGCCACGCCCACCACCACAACTTATTTCACATGAAATTTTTCATCAAGACTGACGCGTGTGTCGAGTTTCATGCACCACTGAGCACATTAAGCCCCTCAAAAATGCAATTGAAGAGGAGGGAGAAGAAGAAATGAAATAATAAAACTAACCTGAGCAAATCCAACAGGGTCCTCGCATAAGAACAGATCCATTGACAGAGTTCATAAAAGGAGGACATATGTAACATATTTTCTACTGCAGCCTATATAACCTCCCCCTCAAAGAATGTGTGGTTATGGTTTAGCTGGCGGGGACATATTTGCTCTCTCTCAGCTTTAGAAGGGCTCTCATAATGTGACTGGTTGATTACAATGATTGAGGAAGACATATTTCCAATATTTTATATATTGGCAATATGTGACCGCCCGTTTGCCGCAGCAATTATGTGCCCGGTTTCAGCACATTTCCCTGTTAATGGGATATATGGCAATTAATGTCTTGCCATGAGTCAAATCTTTGGAATTGATTCCTGTTAGAATATATTTTCCACTGAATATGCCTGTAACATTTTAATTCTGGTAATAGTGGTCACCCCAGATTGCTTCTCTATTTTAATTTAAAGTTTAATGTAGGGGGTCTGTATTATGACTTGATTATTGTGATTAAGTTTTGAAAATTATGTCTTGCTGCAACTTCATTTTAACATTTTGGAAATGGAGTATTTTTTTAACCTAAACGTTTTGTAGGAAATTAGAGAACAGTCACCCATCAGCCTAATTATACTGCAGTAGAAAAACTAAAGATCTTCATTTAGTTTATTTCAATCTGTCTTTCATTAAAACCCCCTTATTGTTCATTCTGGGCATTAAACAGCAGGACCAAGGCTAAATATTTCCACTGTAACATTCAAACATCTTTCAGCCAGCAAGTTGCCAGACTGTTCTTTGTCACTTCCGTATGTTTCTGTGTTTTTAATCTCTTCATGTTTTGTAATCATGCATTTTGTTGGACGCATCGCAGGAAGCTAATTTTCCCATTAGGGACTATAAAATCTCAAAGTTGAGCTTTATTAGTCATACCCTGAGCACTGAATTCATGAAGTTAGCAGACTCTGCCTCAAATGTAATTAGTGTCTTCAACTGTAACTCCATTTCACACTTCTGAAATGCACTGCATGCCTTTTGTCCTGCTCTCATTATTCCTTTCATTTTGCTAAAATGAATTGCACGTGAACTGTGAAAACAGCCTGCCATGCCGACGGTCTCGGCTCGCTTTTTTTTCTCCTCCCTCACAGATCTTTCTTCCATCTCTCTTCCTCTGTTGACCTTTCAGTAAAGGCTTGCAGGAGGTACTGAGGTTTAATTGTCCCCAATGAGAGCCAGTAACTCCGATCTCATCAACAGTATGAGATTTAATGCTGCCAGCAGCCAATTCTGCATTCTGGTGGCTAGTGGCGAGAATGGGCTGTTTGGCTCCACCTTGGGACTAATTCATGGGGGAAGGAGCTGGACCTGAATGAGCAAAACTGTTGGAGGCTTTACCCTGGCTGGTAGTCTAGTTTTTAATCTGATTCATTTAAAGTTGTTCTCGCAGCCAAAATTCAACTTTTGTTTTTACTTCCTGAATCTTTATTTTTGTTTTGACCATTATTGGAATTAGTTATGATAATAATATTCTCACCAGCATCCTTGTGTATCAGAATTCACCTCATTAATGTACTATTTATCAATCTGTTGACTACATTTTTGCTTTAATTGTTTATATATCAATATCTGAAATCTGGAATCTGAATATATTAAATTCATAATCAAATAATAAAAATGAGAAAAGTAGCAAATGTTCATGGTTTACATTTCTGATGATGATAAATTGTTAAGATGTAATCCCTCCGGGAATTATATGGCACATTGCTGAAACATGACAAAGGGTCCTATGTTCCCTGGTTCATAGACCCTATGTGCTCTTGGAGGGGCCTAGTTTCCAAAGTCCAGTGTTCCCAGGGTTCCCCAGTTCTGTATAGCACATACTGGGTTGGGTTTAGCAAAGAACATAGGACTCTGAAAACACAGGGTTTGGGAGCAAATTTCTGAGGTCTAGCTAAGTTGCACAAACCAAACCATCGATTAAAGCTGGCCATTGCAATTAAAACTGAATGCGTGCACAGTTCAAGAATCAAAAATGAACCAGGAAGAATTTCTGCATGAATTTCTACATGTACTTTTGACAATTCTTATAGAGGAAACAATTTTTCTTATTATTATTTGATTATTTGATGGAATGGATGATGGATTTCTACAAGAGATTCAATTTCTTGAGCCAAATCCAAAATCATGGCCAACACCTTCCCAAGTCAGAGTGACTCAAACTATCTGAAGTCAGAAATGATGAGCTGAGTCACTATGCACTTTTTCTTTAAAAAGATTATTGTTCAGCGTTATTCATCATAATTTCAACTGAAAAAAGCCAAGGGCTGAGTGAAGTCTAAGTTATTGGTTGAGTTTAGTCTTTGGACACTTTCACATCGATCATGTTTGGTTCGCGCTTTTGGACTTTTCAGTTTGATCTGAACCAAAGTTTTTAAGAAACACAAGGCCTAATAATAATTAAAAAAAAACATTAAAAGACCCAGAAAAAAATACCAAGGACATTACCTTGATGCACACCAAAAGTTTAGCTGACATTCAAAAAGTCAAAAAGGAAAAAAAAAAAAAACCTCACAAACAGCTGAGGTCATATGCATGCCCATTTCTAAATCAATCCATTGCAAGTATAAGGAGACACCGCTCACATAAATGATGACGACATGATGTATAGGTACGTCGTGTATAGTTCTTTAGTGCGCTTGCATAGTTGCAATGTGAAACCAAAACTAACAGGATCAAATGTAACAGAAAGTCAGCCTTGACTTGGACTTTCAGTTGTAAGAAGGCCCTGAACTCCCAAAATCTGTGTCTGCAAAATGTTCTCATAGCCAATGGGAATGATGGTCAAAACAGCCAATTTTGCATCCTAGGTCATGAGAGAATGACAGTCCTTTTATGAAATTGCAAAACAGGTTAAATACAAAGCAAAAATCATGAAAGCAAAAAATTATAAACATTACTCAGATGTTCTGTTATGGAGGCAGGTTAAAGTACTGATTTAACAGATGATACTACATTTGAAAGCCTGAGCATCAAAGTCATCTTTCTTCTTTAAACAGGATTTTGGATTAGTCAGAAGGTTAATGCCTGAGGACAACACAGATAACTGAGGCCGTATGAAGCCAGTAAAGACAGTAGTATCATGAATATCACGGGTCAGTTATCTCATAACATCGTAGGCTGGCTACCAGTGAAGAAATGCTAAAATGAGGATAGTTATAGATCTTTCTTTCCCCTGTAGTTAAAAGCAGTCATCATCATCAGCTTGCCTCTTCTCCTCCTCCCTCTTCTCCAGCCTCTCTTTGTTTGACTTCTCTTTGCCCACCCCCTTTTTTCCATGACTGAAACCGTGCAAAAGCTTATCAATGTGGCTCGGAGGAAGGCAGGCTGCAATCAGAGGGAAAATTACTGCTTTTTTTCTTGTCACCATCACCAACAATCCACAGCAGAGCCGGGGATGTTTATCTACTGAGAGTCTTCAAATGCATTCTGTCTCAACTGCTATCTGCAAAGGGAAAGTGGTCTCATATTGTAACTTGCCCCCCCCCCCAACTACACAAAAATAGGAATAATTGCGTAGATCTTCATGAGAAAAAGAAGAGAAGACAGAAAAAGTTCAAGTCTTCATAGCATTTGCAGGAAAAATGCAACCTCCAGTAAGTCATCAGTCAATACCTGAGGAATGCACAATCTTATTCTTTTGGATTGAAACCTCTCTGGTA
Organism: Lutjanus argentimaculatus; assembly: GCA_034769285.1. Classification (NCBI taxonomy): domain Eukaryota; kingdom Metazoa; phylum Chordata; class Actinopteri; order Lutjaniformes; family Lutjanidae; genus Lutjanus; species Lutjanus argentimaculatus. The sequence continues at coordinate 3,665,803 of JAWZSL010000004.1, forward strand.
TTTCAAATACGGAATTTCTTATTGAGCTTAGATCTGTGTTTTTTCCTGTTGTTTTAAGATTTAAAGTCACTTTTTAGTTCTCATATGTGAACCCCGCATGACAGGAACACAGAGAGGGCTGGTGAAGAGACAGACGGTAAAAACTTTATGGATTTTTTGATGGTCCACTGGCTCACCAGGAGTTGTCCCAGTATGCCAGATGGCCGGGACACCACTGGCTGTGAAAAACGTGAAAAATTTAGAAACGCTTTCAGAAATATTTCCTAATGGCCTGACTTTCCAGCCAATTACTTTTAAATCAGTTTGTCGGTAGGCAGTACATTTCAAAGACAAACAGCTCAAACAAACAAAGCAAACGGCCCACAAAATGAGCCCTGAAGGATTTGAAGACAAGGTGGGAGACATGTTGGATGCATCTAGTGTGAAATGCAGGCTTGTGCCTAAAAAAAAAATCCCACAGTTGAATTGGAAAAGTGGTGTCATTGGCAAGTGCATGACCTTTTGCTAACAATCCCACAGTGTGTTGCCTTGGATACATGCTGATTTGACCAAAAAAAAAAAAAAAAAAAAAAAATCCGATCTCTTGCAGGACTGGGAAATCCCACAATCAGTGATTCGTTAATATTTGCATATTTAATATTTGCCTGTTTAGGCGTCAACATAGAGACCACAGAGTTGGTGTCTCATGTTTTCTCTCCATGCCCTTATAAATGTTTGTTCTGTATATTAAATGTCATTATGATCCAGTTGTTTTTGAAAATTAAACGCTATTAAATCGGCTATATTTAGTTATCATTTGAATAAAAAAGAAAATTAAAGCTGCTACAAAAAAACCTTTATATTTTGCTGATTTTGGAAGCCCCCCCCTCCCCCCTGTGGACAAAAGCGGTAGTGTTTCCACTGTAACAACCACAAAATATAATGTCAAGATTAAAATTATCTAAACACAAATCTCCTAACTGCCTCTTTTTAACTGGCTCACATTGGAGTCACTGTAACTTCACCTGGGAAAATGTAAAGACAGGCTTGTATCATCTTATTTCAAGGAGAATCCGACCCAGTTACAGCCATTAAGAGTAAATAGCTAATCCTCTCTCTGAAGGTCTCATTGCTTATGTAGAGTCTTCAGTATTTAATTGAGACTGTTTCATGAATACTTAAAAACTCCTTGTAGCACCTTATAAAATTATAGGATAGGTAGTCTGATACCACCTCTGCTGCTCACTATGGAGTACACAATTGAGCATTAATTTGGTATAAGGAAGACTGACTGAGTGAATGAGAGAAAAAAACTAAGTGCAGGAAAAAACAAACAATGCTAATAGCTTCTAGGACACCTTAAACAGTCGCACTCAGAGGTTAATAGAAAATGACACCATTTTAAGGCTGACTGAAGACTCTCCAGCTGCCATTGCACTGCACTGGCCCGAAACGCTGTGTCCAATAAACCAGCGCAACAAGCAACAAAGCTCTGTGTTTGTGTGTGCGTTTGTTGGTCTATCACAGAGACGGAGGCTGAAAGATTTGCGTGTGCAGTTTCTCCGTGTGCGTTCGTCTCTGAGCCATAAATATGGGTGGCGTTCCTCTTTCAGAATACAGGGGGAGGTAAACATCTCAGCACCTCTGAGGTCATCTGCTGTCCCAACTGCTTACATTGCAAACCACCTCAAAGCCTCTACTGTTATATCAGTGTGGGTCATTACATAAAGGACAGCTAATGGTTCAAGTCCTATTTCAGATAGGATTTGCCCTCTGAGAGCTGAGTCCATCCCTGCTGACTGAAGGGTATAACAAAGGATGATACGCTTCTTATCAATGCGTGTTCTTCATCAGGGCCTCATCTCAGTCTGCAGCCAAGTGACTGACCTCTCATTCTTTCTTCATGTTGCTCTCAGACAATGTTTGAACATGGAGTACATGAGAGATTTTCTCTATTTGGCTGGAGGCAGATCAAAATCTGGACAAATAAAGCTGTCTGCATGACTAGATACCACTTCCAAAATATTAAGAACCCAAATATCATCCCATCAGAGGATCGATAACCCCAATATCATCACTCTGCATTATCAATTACCCCAATAGTAACACTCCAAAATATCTATATCAATAGAAACACCCAAGAATATCAAGAACCCAAATATCATCCCACAGGAGTATCAATAACCCCAATATTAAAGTCCACCTCCAGTCGTGTTTCAAAAAAAAATAAAATGCTCTGCAAGAAGTTATCGTGTCTGATGTTTTTGGGGGTTAAAAAAAACTTGTTAAAATGGTTTACACACAGCTCTACACCTTGCCTTCATTTAGTATTCAAGGTTTCATGAATATGCAAATAGTCCCGCCCTCTCAACACAACCCACCCCACCGTCTGCTCCGATGCAGCTCGCCTGTGCAGCCTGCAGTGCTGCATTACCTGCTCACCATCGACTGATCTCATCAAATTGCCTCGAGTTACTCGCATGAGTACCGGATCATTTTGGAAACATTTATAGGTCATGTTACTGGCATGAATGTGTTTATTCACCCCACAGGCAGCCGTGAGCTAATCAGCAACATGCTAACAGGTAGTGAGCACTGGCCGGCTGGCACCAGCTGTGTGTGTCCGTTTCAGTGTGTGAGCCTGACAACACTCACCAGAGAAGCCTGTTTTGTCTCTCCTGTCTCCCTTCCTCTCTCCTCCTCTCACTTACGTTACTCCTCCAGACTGCAGTCAACATGGACAGAGGCCTAATTTGCTTACTGTAAACAGCCGAGCGAGGTCGGCTTCCCTGCGTCTCACTGCTTCAGACTGGGTGACAAGCGAGAGTGAAGATCCCAAAAGTTTGAAACATAAACTCTGAACTACTCCTGCCAGTAAAAGAGTCTGCGTCAGAGCAAAATCAGCATGACTCCCTGGTGTTTCCTCCTCCACAAGCTCCGGACTGTGAACACACATAATTCAGTCATACACATTCGAACTGTAAACTGATTCCAAAGAAGAAGAAGAAGAGTGACAGGGCTGTACACAAGTGTACATATCAGAATGGTAATGTATTTTACACATCACTCTCTACAATGTTAGGAACAGTACAGGTAATGAGCCTTCAGCTTGACAGCTTATCAGCTAATAATGTGTTGATAGGCTCACTGCATCTTCTTTTGTCCATTTGCAGCTGAAAACATGTCTCTGTCATAGTTTTCCAAGATGTGTAACTTTCTGGATGAACTGTGACAACTAGCTGCACCTGGCTTCTCCTCTGTTTTGGTAGCTACATTCAGCTTCTCCTGTGGGATGAGCATTGCTGTGTATAATACCACCCCTCGATTAGCGGTATTGGTTCCTTAGACTCATGATGTCATATACCCAGCCTGTCTCAGTCAGCTGATTTGAGACTTCTTGTCCTCACTACAGTTTCGAAGCAAGAAATGCCCAGAAATGGCATTTACTGCTTATTTTGCTCCTGATATGTCGTGTAGCATGTGAAAAACAACACAAGGACACGTTAACAAGGTTAAAAATGTGAATATCAACACTCCAGATGATCATGAACCTCAATATCATTACACCAGAATAATAATAACCACAATATCAACAGTCCAAATTATCAAGAACGCCAATATCAACATAAATTATCAATAACCCTAATATAACACTCCAAATTATCCAGACTTCCAATATCAGCATTCCACATCATCAAGACTCACAATGTCAAAATATCAAGAACCTAAATAATGTGACACCGGAGTGTCAATATCTCCCAATACCAACACTCTAAATCATCAGTAGCCACAATATCAACACTCTAAATCATCAGTAGCCACAATATCTATACTCCAAATTATCAATAAACCCAATATCAACACTCCAAATTATCAATAAATCCAATATCAACACTTCAAATTATCAATAAACCCAATATCAACACTCCAAATTACCAATAGCCCCAATATAAACAGTCCAAATTGTCAAGAACCCCAATATCAACACTCCAAAATACCAAGAACCCAAGTATCTTTGCACCAGAATATCAATAACCCCAATATCAACAATCAAAATCATCAAGAGCCCCAATATAATTATATCAGAATGTTAAAAATCGCAATATTAACAGTCCAAATCATAAAGGACCCAAATAACACTACAAATAACCTCCATATCAACACTCCAAATGATCAAGAACCCATATTGAAGCTCCAAAAAACCAAGGACCACAGTATCAACATTCCAAAATATCAAGAGCCCATAAATCATTTCACCAGAGTATCAATAGTCCCAATATTGAGTAAGTAAAAATATTTTGTTTTGGTGGAGCCAACACTTGAATGCCAAGTGGAAAAAATACAACCCTGCATATTCCATTTTCCTCTTTGAGTCTAAAAATGACAGCAGCTCCCACTTCAAATTCAGAGACATCACTATGACCTTGCCAAATTTCCTGCTGAAATCTGTATTCAGTAAACCAGTAAACATGAATAAACAACATCCGACAGTGAGCTTTTGGGGAGTTGGTGAGTGCTGATAGTTTGGCTGCAGATGGGAAGGTCAAGCTCCCCCGCCGGGCCCCGACAGGCAGAGCTGTTGGCACTGCCGGCCTCGTTTTGGCCCCTCCTGGGACTCGGGGAGGCGGAGGTTCTTGGTTCAATGGCCCAGTGTGGAGCTGCTGCAGACCTCCTCCTGCGGGCTTCAGCTCTGTCTCCCAGGAGCAGTGAGCCGTATCACACAGTCACAACAGTTCACCTCACTTCAGTTTAAGTACAGGCTCCTGTGGGGATACCAGGTACAGAAGATGGAAAGTCTTTGTGTTTTTTATGCCTCCCTCCCCTTCATTAATCTCTCCCAGGCAGCAGAGGACCATCCCTGGTTGTGTGTCCTGTTAAGGCGCTCTGCAAAAACAAAGTTTAACTCCTATCTGTCACTGTAATGGGGTTTTGTAAGTCAACCAACAGCTATAAAGAGCCTTGAATATGTACTGTTTATACAGTATGATGAATGCCTGAAAAAGAGTTATGCAATATGTTAAAATTTTTCAACCACCCACCGTCAGCCCAGTAACCAAAGCGGCAATATGTTCGCCCCCCCCATCTCCTCCTATCCACCTGCATCTTAGCTGGAAGGTGAGCAGCGAGTTCACTACTCACAAAGTATCAAGACATGAAATTCTTACACCTATTTTCCTTATAAAACCAAAAATAAAAACATAAACCTTCTGTGTTTTACCAAACTGAAATGAGTTTAATTGGCTCATTAACTCATAATAAAACAAACTAACGAACAAACAAACGATCATCGTCTCTGGTTTGGTTGTAATAAATCCTTAATTCACTGCATTAGATGTGAAAATAGTCTGGTTCTACAAGCAGTTTATCTCTCATCCCTCACCCATCTCAGTGTACTCAGCTCCAGCTGAGTGGGTATGCACTGTGCTGCTGGATCAGAGCACGCCACCGAGCAGTGGCTCTCACTCTATATCGCATAACACCATCCAGCAATGGATTCAGCCCAACACTGATAGACAATATATTTGTCCAACTGCTCTCTAGTAAGTCAAAAGTTACTTGTTTTTTCCTTGTCGTAATGAAATGAGTCACATTTCCAATCCTAATTCACAATAAAAAGGTTTTGAATCAAAGTTTGAAACATTTGTAAGTTCTCTATGAGCTTTTTCCACCTGGTATTAACATGCATCTTGGGTGATCAGATCACAAGTGGATACAAACGCAAATGACCACCAAGACGCATTGTTATCTGGTCAGTCAAAACACTTGGCGAGGTGGTCTGAGATGCATTTGACCACATATCTTTTCTAACGTAAAGCCCCATTAAAGGACCTCCTGCATAACTGACATCCTCTGCATAAGCAGAAGTTCAAACTCATTCGTGCTTCAACAGCGTTATATATCTGTGTGCGCAACAACGAGATGAAGCCATGAATAAAATACACACAAAACACATGGTCTGATGTCCTCTGGCTGCTCTGTCTCAAATCTCAGAAATTTACAGAGTTTCTTGATGGAAAAATAGCTTTACTTGTTGTTAAAATAACTGCTACCAAGCTAGCTAGCTTGGTTAGTCACGCAGCTAGCTGACTCTGTCCAGACCAGGCTGGGAGATTTTGGATAAGTGCTCTGTAATTAATAATTTTATGAAAGTTTAAGTGTTTTCATTAAAGCAAAGACATTTCAAGTGTTTTCAGCGTTAATCAAACTACTTACTTACTTGTTGCTAAAGTAGCTGCCAAGGCTAGTTTGCTCAGTCAGCTGTGCAGCTATCTGACTCTGTGCAGACCAGACTGGGAGCTCAGAGCACCAGTGGAGTGTTGGTGTTTAGCACAGGGGCTTTGGTTTGCCAGGAGAATCAGGTTAAATAAAGCTAATAAAGCTTTGTGCTTTAAAGCTAATAGAATTGCTAGCTACATGGCTAACTAATCCTGGTTTGGATAGAGGCCAGGTAAATTCAGATAATCAACTGGAATGCTGAAACTCAAATGTTAACAGTGCTGAATTCTCAGCATTACATCAGCTCCTTCCCCCATCCAAGCTGGTTTCTGGCTGCTGAACAGGCCTGGCTCACTGGAGTGGAAGGACCGAGCAGAGAGGGCAGCCGATACATCACTGGCCCGCTCCTATTTACTCATTACCACACAGACTCTGGACCACCATGTACATGAGGTGCAGCCACTTTAATCTGTCTCAATCTGAGAGCCCTTGGCTGTCTCTCCTGCCACAACGAGCCTATTTAACATGATAGGAAGCTGGAGAAGCAGCCGGATGAGCTGTGGATCTCTGGAGACGGAGGTGAGGTGTAACACATTCACACACACACACACACACACACACACACACACACACACACACACACACTCAAGAACAGAACACACACTCTTACACACCTAGACACTAACTTAACAGTCACAAACACACAGATCGACTTTATAGACGAAGCTGCAGATCTCACGGACAAACATATCATTATATCTCACTGCTTAAAATATCGCAGACCTTTCACAGGATGATAGCGCTGGAGGACGGTCAGTTTTTTTGTCTTCTATCATCATATTATTTATTGTACTTATATAAACTGTGAGCATTGGTTTGCTTTCATCTCACATTTTCTAAAAAGCAAAGGAAAGAAAAATTCCTTCAGATCACTCTGGAGAAAAAAAAATGTCCATCAAAGACCAGCTGCCCACAGGGGACACCAGCTGCATTAACACTGTTGTGTGTGACAGCTTAATAAAAAACGAGAACAGAGTGGCTTCTCCTAATTAAGCTCAATCCTAATTGGGAGCATTTTAACCCCTCATTTTAAGTTAATGGGAATTCTTTTAACTTTTAATGACTTTTCTGCCCCGAGTTCTCTTATTTTCTGACCCTGACTATAAAGCCCAACTTCCCTTCTTACTGCTATACTGTAGCTTTGGCCTTAGTATCCCCACTTAATTTACAGTACAAATGTAGAGCATTACCCTCTGGATCTGTTACCAGTGTCAAGTTAAGTCAATTATCAGTTTCCTACAGCATCGATGTACTATAATAATTTTACAGAAATGAAAGTGTTTTCATTAAAGCAAAGAAATTTCAAAATAAGGTCCTAACCTGCATCATTGTTGGACTGATAGTCTGAATGAAAAGCGCTTTTAGATTTATTCAAACAGCACTCACCTATGTGCAGTTTGTATTTGCCTGTAATCCACAAGGCCACAACAACTTTAAAGGTTCTCTATATGACATTCACTGCCACTAGATCACCAGCATCTCAGACCAAAACAAATGGGAGCCTCGGCCCACCAGACTCCATTGACAAATACAGTAAAACACACTTTATTCAATCTTGACAAAAACAAAACTCATCAAAACCATTTTTGTTTGTTTTTTCCACTGTTCCAACAATCACCACTCTGGTTTGGTTGAAATAAATCCTTAATTTATCAATTTAGATGTGAAAATATTCTGGCTCTACATCTCAGCCGACAGATGTGAAACGGGCTGCGACTGCACCCTACCTCTTAAAGTACTTACTTTTGCCACCAACATACTTGGATTGTTTTTCTAAGTGTCTAATAACATCATGGAAAGGAGCCCTACAGAGGTAGCCATTATATCATTGTCCTTAAAGCCACCTGACTCCATTGACAAAAACAGTACTTTTACATTACCTTCACCAGATCAAAACTGTCCACCTTAATAATTCCACTCTTCCACTGAGTCAGTTGGGCCCATTAACTCTGGTTTGGTTAAAAGTCAATTCACTGACTTAGATGTGAGAAGAAATATCCGTTATATTGATTCCTCAGAGCCAACAGTTGCAGGGAGGCACTCGCATGCACTAACCAGATCGGCTACCAAAACAAAGAACAGAGAAGCTTGGATTACAGCACACACAAGTGTGACTACACTCTCTGCACAGGAAACTATAACTCCATATATCTTTACATAGCAAATAGTCACTGCAGAATTCATGTTCTGAATCTCAAATGTATAACCTAAAAAACTAAATAAAAGCACAGATAATCACCTTTGAATTACACATGATTACACATGAGTGTTAACTAATCCACAAATCTAAAAATAAATATTTGAGATAAATCTAAAAATGAATAAAGGAGCACAGTCAAACTGGCTTTCAACAGTTTCTCAACAACTTTTCGGATATGAAAACTATAGAACAGTATATAAACCACAGCTCAAAACCAATTCTTGCCCGAGCCAGTCTGAGTCAATATTTGAGGGTCGTGAAAGCCATCCCAATCATGTGGATGCTTGTCTCCTGTTGTTTGTCAGGTTCTGATCATATGAGTTCCCAAAAGTTTGCTTGCCAATCACTAGAAAAACTGCAATAGTACATGTTTGGAAGTTAAAGGGATAGTTCAGATTATTTGATGTAAGGTTGTTTGTGGTTTTTATCAACAGTCAGCGGATTACCTACAGTAGATGCCAGTCGGCATGTCCCCAGTTAGGAGAGGCCAACTGTCATTATCTAAGCCAAATATCACTCACTCCAAATCAGCCAAACTCCATCAACAAAATAAGTAATTTTACCACATAGAACAGTAGGAGGTGGAGTCTATGGAGCAGAGTTGTTGGTCTACCGCTTACATTCATTTGTTTGTATTATTGTGTATCTTTGGTATTTTAAAAGGATTGTTCCAATTCACAGAAGTCACACAATAACAAACATGTTCTGCATGGATTACGCCTAATTTTGTTTGGTTTGGAGAGAGCGATATTTGGTTTATATAAGAGTGGTATCCATGAGAAAAGGCTGTTACTGTTGTTACATATAGCAGATTTTTTAGGAGGACCTTTTATGATGGTTAAAATGAGTTTTGTTGCACAGCAGTTCATTGTTTAGCGTCTTCGCTGGTGCCCCTCTCTGCTTGTTCAAATTGGGGGCATGCTGTGGCTAATACATTATGTATTAAGTACCTTATACAACCCCACTTCAAATAATCCAAACTATCCCTTTAAGATTACAAATTTTAAAAGTCCGCACAAGAAAACAAAGAAACATAATTATCATAATGCTGTTTGTATATTCAGTGATTATTAAGTGCCACTGTCCCAGCTGTTATTTTGAAAGCAGAGGTAGAGATCTGACAGGATGACCCTCACTTCCAGGTCTAATTGAACAGATTTATTCGGCTCTCAGTTTGAGGATGCACTTAAGACAGCCAAAATGAGAATCAGCAGCTTTGATAATTACAAGCAGGAGAATCCCTATTTCTCGCTCAAATGTAATTATACATTTTTCCTCCTGCATGTTCAAACCATCTGTCTGGTGTAGGCCTATGTGTATTGGTGTATTGTGGTAAGTACATTTTTTTTAGCATTTCCATATCTGTTGTGCATTGTGGTTTTATGATGCTGACAGCTGTATGTTTTAATTGTACTGTGCATGTAAAAGCCCAACCAGGGACAAGAGCTGAAAATTCGTTTCATGCTCTGATTTGGAACTATGCTAAATTGTACCTTCCCTATCAAATAAAAATAAATTCAAATTCAATACAGTGCAGTGCACAGTCTGTGTGTACACAATTTGATCCTGCAGAATGTACAGGTGCTTGGTTTTGTAATTGTGTGTGTGTGTGTGTGTGTGCTTTACTTTAAGTGAGTCACACACTGTACATTAACTGATAAACTGTTGACCCGTGCTAATGCAGGTTTTTTGAAGAGCCATTTGTAGAGCGAGGAGCTCTCAAGTTGGACTTGACACACATTTTCATAATGGCTCAAAATGCAAGTGAAGAGCGGGCCCTGGATGGAGAAAATGCCATGCTGTAAAATGTTTAAATATCTTTTCCTGCTTCTGCATTAAGAGGGTTTGATCATTTGACTCACTGCTGCTCTTATTCTGTTGATTCTGTTTGTGTTTGTGTTTACGAGGACCTGGCAGGAAGTTGGAACACCACAGAGGAGATAAAACATTAGCCACTGTAGTGGGTCCACTGTATGCTACGTAACTGCTACTGTAAAGCAGTACTAAATACCCCATAAGGGTGGGTTTTTGTTTAACCTTTTGCAGTTTTTAACACCATTAAGGATCTAAAGTCAGACCCAAACCCAACAGGTAAATTCAGACTGGGTTCAGACACATTTTCATGCCCATATACTGTGGGCTTTAGAATGAAATACTTGGAATTGGTTCAAAGTTTTGGACGAGTTTGGGCTTCAAAATCTTGGTGCTGTTTTGTTACCTTGGTTCTGTATTTTCATTTGTTCCTGAGTCACTTGAGCTCTCTTTGCTGGACCCATTGATCAACAGGCTTCGAAATTCCCCAACACGTCTTCATACCTAAATGACAGAATAGGTAGTTTGTCAGTGACTCCTAAAATATATGACTGTTGAAGACCAGTACCAGCAACAGGCAAACTGGACTACCAGATCTTAATTGTCACATGGTTGTCGTTGTGAAATGATCGTAGTTTGGTTAGGTATTAAGATAAGATCATGGTTTGGGTTAAAATAAGTACTACAGTTACTGAAATTAAGTTACCTACAAGAGAGCTGCTTGCACCTGCTGTATGTCTGCATCTTTCTCTTGAACACATCCATTCTCACAGCTTTGTCCTCCTTGTCTCCTCAGTGAGTGAGGGTCGTGTCTATAATGAAACTGTAGATTTGCAAAAACACATGCTAGATTTGTACATGTTGTTAGGGTTAGAGATAGATTGTGGTTTGGGTTAAAATGACCACTTTTTGTCAGTCTGGGATTCCCTTCTAGACACATCTGTGTGTCACCAGAAATAAATGTCACCAGAATGCAGCAAAAAGTGAGAGTCCATTTTGCTGGAGGAGGATCACCAGACCCCCAACTTTGGTTTCTGAAACCCTCCCTTTTGAGGTCTATTGGTTGGCAGGTATGGCTATGTATGTGATGCTATCTAAGTTAAATAGTAAGTAAAATAAGTCAACACTGACTTTTGGTTTAACTCGGGACACAAACAATGGCTACACAGATACAGCTACAATGCCCATTAGAGGTTGCTGCCTTACAATAATGTAAATATGTGTCATAATAAGCTTGTACAGGCTACCTTTACATTTTTTCTGGTGAGGACAGGCTGAAATTTTAAGGTGGCTGCCTTATAACTGCCACATATGGCCCTTGACATTGCCATATCTCAGCAAACACTATGACTATAGCTGTGCTCTGTTGAAGACATTTTTTTGGGCAGTGGTTTACAGGTGTCCAGTGTTCAGGCCTGTTGTTTACTGACTACATTTCCCCATTTAACTGTTTGTCTGCACATTACTACACATACAGTTCTAACAGGGTTGAGGAGAGAGGAAACAAGATGGGGAGTGGGGGAAGGACGTGAGAGGAAGGGAAGGAAGGTGGCTACCAGATCTGAATCACATAATTCATTGCTGTATTTGGGACGAGTGCAAGTCGGGTGTATGGTCCATCACTGGGCCAGACCAATTTTCCTTTGGGGGCCTGGAAGACCATCTTTTAAAAAAAGACAACTCAGAGATTAAAAAAAAAAAAAACATGGGGGTGATATTCAACAGTACGTAAAACCAAAATTCTCTTTTTCCTCGGCTGCAGAGGTCAGAGAGATTTAATGTTTTGCTGAAACACAGTTGAGCCACATGGATGTGTGCCAATGTGAATTTCACATTAATATTTAAAAAAACTCTTGAAACACAAGCGGATGCATGCATACTGCAGATTTCTAGAGCTTTCACATACGTATATTACCACTGAGATTGATGTAAGATGTAAAAGTATGCAGGTTAAACTCAGTTCAACTGGCACATACGTACATTTTTAAACATACTCTTCATATCGTACAGGCAGACTCCCATCCTCCCACGCATACAAGCGCCAGCTTTCCCAAATATCCACTGCTTGTCCATATTCATTATTCACACTTGTCTGTGATTGCAGTAAATATTTAATCTCTTCATAACGCTGAACTCCTTCCTCCGCCTCCTTGTTGCCCAAACTCCTACAGTACAGGTGCTTTGAATAGGGATAGGATAATACGGATTTCAACCGGCTCATTAAGAATATTTTTGTTTGAGTGGGTTGGTTTCTGGATTCACCTTTCATATCCCACAACCTTAAAATTAATTTAATTAAAACAAAACAACATATAGGCACATATTTCACGGAGCTTGATGTGGCATTCTAAAAATATCATTTTGGCTGGGGCATTACCACCTTTGAACCATAAACCGAAGGCGGATGGAGCTTCTAGGTTTGAAAAGTGAAGCCAGTGCAAAATTACTTTCAATCTGCATTCTTTCTAAAGGCCAGCACAGGTTAACTCCACTGGTATCAGGACTTCATACTTGATTTATGACCTCAGTAATTAGTCTCCTAACAAGTTTATGGTCTCAATCGCTAGTTTCAAGTCTTCTTCTAGACAGCATGATGTTCATTTTGTGAATTATGGTCCCATTTAGAGTAAAATAGATGATGAAATAGGTTGTGCTTTATGAGTGGGCTACTGTCTAACTGACAAGTAATTCTCAATGAGTCTGTCCAGTGCAATGCACCAGACTCACAAAACTCAGACCAAACTGTCAATCTAGGCAGATTCTGCAACTGCATTGCCTAATCCTTGCTTAAATGTTTTAAGAAACATTCTTCAGTGTACTGTTTAGCTGTAATATAAGAAAGATAGCGATCAGACCAACAGAACCTCCCAAAATTCGGAGCAATAAAGGAGCAATAGCAATAGCAAATGTGCAGCACAGCAGTCTAAATAGCAAGTTCAAGCCAGATGGGATATTAAATAGGTTGAAAACCTATTTAATGTATCAGCTATGATTGAAGAAAGTTGTTTACCCCACCCGCTCCTCCCCAGACTTGTGGAAGCTCAGGCAGGCTGCAGGAACACTGCAGGGGCATAATGCGCAGAACATTTGACAGTTGGACAGTAACAAGCAACGACGAGTCCTACACCATAAGCTGATCAGCTGTTTATAACTGTCAATTGTCTGTTGATGTGAAGCTCAGCCCATTATCCTTCGAACAAAAGGAAAAATGCTCTGAAAATACACACTCTGGGCTTCGAGTTAAGTGATTGCTTGTCTGACCACCTGCCAGACTCCATTAACATATTGCTTAATTTAACTGTCATAAATATCTATGCCTTCCATAAGATTATTAATCACTTTTTATGACCCATAATAGACACTTACTCATTCTGCCAACATCCAGCATTAATTTCCACACTAATCAATGTGAAATGGGCAAACAAAAACAGTTATTCTGGCCCATAAGAGAAATTCCAAAGGCATGGTAGTAACGTTGTTCTCAGAGAGGCTAATCTTTTAACTTAACATGTTTCCTTGATCTCTGATGATCTGATATTGTGGTTATTTTCTGATTTATTACAGTAAATTGATTAGATTTCTCTTTTAAACTGTCAAACACGGCAGTGTCGATCAAATATGGATCAGTATTCTGTTACTATATCATCTATTTCATGCCTCAAATGTTTTCAGAAGCATACTTTAGCACGCTGTTTAGCTGTAATTTGAGAAAGATTGCAACCAGGCGGGCCACCGTTATTTCCTGCTGAACAGACGTCACCCACCAGCTGCGCAGGTGGATGCATATGCTCCAGTTGCTAAAAAACCAAGATGGCAACCCCCATAATGCCAAACATGAGGCTTCAGAATAGTAGTCCACAAGCCTGTATGTGACATCATAGTTGGCACACACTTGCTTTGAGCACACGTGCACAGGTGTGGATCCACATAGCCAGTCTTCTGCACGTGTCATTTCTTGGTTTACTTTGACTTTGATTTCTTGCTTTTCAAACTTATCTACCGCATTTCAGATGTTGTTTCTTATTCTATAATCTGCAGGCAGACATTAAAAACATTATAACACTCCGAGTGCAGCATTCTGTCAGAACACACAGCTCAGCATCTAAGAAACTCCTCTGTGATTTATGTAGATCTCATATTAAAGTCCCGCTGTGAAGCAGACCTCATGTATTATTCACAGCAATGGCCATGTGTGTGCGTTTGTATGCATGTGCTGTATAAATGTGCGTGTTGTACTCTGTTGCGTCTGTATCTGACTCATCACAGGCACAGTGGATTACTAAGCAGAGAGGGAGACAGAGTGTGCTGTAGACACATTAAGACAGACAAGGACAGGAAGAAGCAGTAAAACTAAAACTAGGAAGAGAGAAGATGGAGAGAAAGACAGTCAGAGCTCATCTCACAGGGTTTTGAAAAGACAACACAACATTTTTATTACTGCTCACATATTTTAACTTAATAATCCATGTTTCTTTTATAGAAGTAAATGCTGATTTTGCTTTTTTATTGCTCAATTACTGACTGATTAAACTGACTGTATCCTCAGTTCATAAAACCTCAATCACCTGAGGCCAGATGGTTAGAAGATAGAGAGAAAACATGCTTATGTCATTTACAACCCAGAAAGCGATATTTTTAAAGTCGAGATGAAATGAAAAGTGCCTTTTAAAACCTTTTACAGGCCATAAAATGCACCTGTTTAACAATATAGGCAAAAAATCAAAAAACGAAAAAACAAAAATGTATTTGTGTATCCGTAGCAAGGTTTGTCGTAGGCAACTGGACTTGATAGAGTTCTTGAGATCACTTCAAGAACTCTATCAAGTCCAGTTGCCTACGACAAACCTTGCTACGTATACCATGACCTGGATGACTGAGAAAACTTCAGACTATTTGTATATCGTAATCCAAACAAAATATAATGTGTCTTTATATGCTTGAACCCACCAATTTAAGGCAATAATATCCCCATCAATCAATCTTCAATTTTTAGCAGTACAGAGCTAAGTTTCATTAATTAGTTAGCTAGCAACAGCATGGTAAGTCAGGTTATGAGATGCCTACTTTTCAACATTTAAAACAAATTCCTCCCAAAGTCCTGACCCACCCGCCTATCCCGAAATGCTGTTTGGTTTGGACTTGGAGTGGTGAGAATGTGCACATATACACAGATGGTTTTCAGAGCCGTTTTCACATACAAACGCTGAACAATGTCTCGAGAATCATTGTCCAAATTTGACCTTTCACACATGCATCACACAACAGGAGATTGTCCAGGTCAGACGTGTTCTATGTTGGGAATACTCCGTTCGGATTAGGCAGGGAGGGGTGGTGCCTGCAGAGCAAGCAGGAAGAGGAGGAAGACTCATCCATGATGATCCATGATGAACTGGACACACAATTCTACATTCTCAGACTGTAGAAATCTGACGTTTTCATGTCACAGTTGATGAAGAAGGCATCAAAATGTGAGGTAAAAAACAAGACTCAGATATTGATCGGCAGAACACAGTGATCACTGAAAGAGTGGAAAGCAATACACAGGCAAGCAGAAAAGAGTACAAAGCAGCTATACATCAACAGTGTACCCACTGAAGCACTTTGCCATGTTTGATTCAATAGTAACACTATGAATTACATCCTTGACTGATTTCATGATGCTTGCTGATCTCAAAACGAGTATGTAAGCATATGTCTGTCTTTGCGAAGATTCATGATCAGGCCTGGAATTTCATCATTTTAGGAGCAAGTCCGCTTGGTCTTTGGTGTTGTCAACTTTTACAGGGTACAAAAGGCCAATTGCCAAAGGCAGCAAGGAAATCAAATTAAATGATCATTTTAAGTCCATGGAAATAGAATAGGAAATATCATGACTTTAACTTGAGGGTTGCAGATGATTTTTTTATTTATTCATTTTTTCACCCTAATTTGTTAACATACTTGACACTCGACACTTCTCACACACTCCACATCAACACTTCTCTCTCTCTCTGACACACTTAAATAGTTTTCCAGCAGTTCATACCAGGCTTAAAATCCCACCAGTGGCTGGTGGGTGGGCAGGCAGGCATCAAGGCCACTCTGGCCGCAGGACACATCATTTCTTGAGGGCCATAAGGCCAAACTGGGGCAGCATTTGCAAAGTTGTATTCATCTGCACCCTGGTGTCAGTAAGTCTTGAGCGTCAAACAGGAAATTAAGTTATTTCTACTCTACATATTTTAGTTTGTCTGAAGGAACTCTGGGGAAGAATTAGTCAGGCAAAGAAAAGGCGTGCCAGCAACAAAGGTCATCAGCATAAAATGAAAAGACCAAGACGATGCTGACCTAATGTGATCTGTGGGAAGTGTACCAACCCAGCAGTGATGACTAAGCATCCAAAATAAGCATCCGAAATAGAGATAAAATATGTAAATGAATCTATTCTGAGATTCTCAGTCCAAATGGTTCATATCTTCGCTTCTCAGCTCTGAGCGTTTGTTTTGTTTTGATGTACAGTAGCTCAGAGGAGAGGAGGGTGACAGCTTCAGAGCCGAGGTTTTATCCTTCAGTTCTAGTTCACTTAGACTGAAAGAACCCCAGATGGGGAGAACAAAAATGTTTGTTTAGTTTACAAGACAGAGATGAAAAGCAAAGAGAGAATGGGATAACTGGAGACATTCAAGATTGTAAATGAGTTAAAGGTTGATCAATAAAGTGATGAGTTAGTAAGCAAGTTCCTCTAGTTGATTTGTAATGTTAATATCAAACCCACAAATCCGCAGGTCACATTATATATTCATGTCCAGAAAGACGTTTTTGTCACAGTAATTACAAAAATGATTGCTTAAAATTATCCTGAGCATCACATCTTTTCAAAAAATGACTATATGAATGATCACAGTGTGAATTTTATTAGGTCCAGAACAGTGATTTTAGACTTCATGATCCGTGCCAGTCACAGCTGCAGATACATAAAATCCACAGGAAAGTACACACATAATTACCCACAGTATACTGGCTAAAAGGACCGTGAATTTTGTAGATTATTGGACAGTAACAATGACTTTATTCTGAACATTTGCATCCCAAATTGACAAAGCAGTCAACGACAACATAACTACAGAAACCGACCTGCACACACTTGACCACATTACCGACAAAGTCTCAGAGAAAAGTAAAGCAACTTCCACTCGTGAATCCAAACAACAGCTGAACAGACGTATGCCATATGGCAAGCAGATAAATCCGTAACACACGTCATAAATGGATCATGTAGAAGTGTGAACAAGATGTATTTCTGTGTGTGAGGTGTTAATGTAATCTGGTTATAGGGGCATTAAAGATAGAGATCTGGCCTTGTTGTCAGAGGGTCATGGTTTAACATTTCATGAATTGAATGAGTTGCGCAATTCAAATATTCATCATAGAAGGCTTCATGTCTCTGGACTTCATTCTGATTGAACTAACACCGCCCTTTACAGTGGGACTTATATGACAACCAAACCATGTAGCTACCATCCTTTTGTCATGCTTTTGATGCCAACACCAGTTCATCAGTGAAAAAACACATGCACATTGCGATTCCATGGCAAATAAAAGGGGAAAAGGCGACTTACTATGGTGAAGTTCATGACCTTGAGGATCCAGATAGTTAGCGCCAAGTTGATCAGGATCAGGATCATCAGCAGCAGGACGAAGAAGTAAAGGCAGCGTTTCCTCCAGCCGTATATTCCCACTTTGTACACTTGTGGTTTCTCTGAACTCTGGACATTGTTCCTATGAGTGCACTGTTCTTGGGTCATCTGAGAGGAGACACACACAGAGAAACAGGAGGAAATGATTATTGCTGAGGGCAACAACTGTGTTGCTTACTGATACAAAGACTCGGTCAGACTTCAGTAATTCTGTATCTTTGTGGCGCGTCTGCAGCCTGCTTTGCACTGATTACATTATTTACTTATACAGCTCTTAGTGGGTGAGTGGGCAGTTGTGGATTTTGTGTGGGAGTCAACACAGGGGCAACTGTTTCATGTTGCATAGTTAATTTCGCATTCATTCATTCACTATTGTTTGAGAAAAGCCTTATATAAAAAAAAGTTTTAAGCCTGGAACCAAGTCAACCAACTACGAGGTAAGTTGTGAGCATAAAACATTTGATCTGAGCAAAAAACAATAACAACAACAAACATAAAAACGGCAAAGGTAATAATTGAAAATGAGGAAAAAAAAAAAAAATATTGTATTTAAACATTTTTAATAATGCTATTTTTTTTTGCAATGAATACTTTGTACTGTTACTTAAGTATATTTCTAACACCAGTACATTTACTTGTAATTGACTATTATTTTAGTAGTGTAACAGTACAGATTTTCAGTGCTCTTTCCACCACTGTGTGCTTGAATATAAATTGTATTCACTTCAGCATATGACATTATTAGTACAACTGATGTTAGTTACTCCACACATTCGTGTATGAGGAAAATATTTCCATAGTAGCAGCGAGCTCCACCAATCAGAGAAGTTGTGTCACCCTTTATGAATGTGGTGGTGTAGTACTTATCCATGACACTGCAAATGAAAATGTTCAGAAAACGTTTGATATAATACAGACTTAAGGCTTTTACAGGAGCATATACCACCATTTCACAATCTCATAGGTTCTGGTAAGCCTACTTTGGCACGGCTATGACATTGTGAATAATAATCAAAATCCTCCATTCAAAATTATGAATGGAATATTCACCTCTGAAACCTCGCTGTTGAGTTATTGAGATGTTACATAGAGGGCATGTGCATAGTGTAAAAAGCTTGGTCAAAAATCAGACAAATGAATATTATCTGCCCACTGAGCACCAACCAGAAACATGACTTTTAGCTGAAACCAGTCTGAATGTCTAAGACCTCTTTTCAACTTCTCTTTAACCAGCTACAATGTGGTTCCAACATCAATGAGTCACGAGTTATTGGTTGAATGAGAGATGATATGAATTAATTTGTTTGAAGGCATTTCTTCAAAGTCATTAGGTGAAATGAGGTCTACACAAAGATGTAATTTCAGGACATCATAATGGGAGAAGTTCTTCACATAAAATAAAGAAATTAATGTGCTTATTGCTGTAGCCCTCTTCAAATAGTCAGTGAAAAAACTTTTTGTCGGTGACCCTTTGTCGTGATTCTTTTCAACTGAAAAATGTTCCCTGGATGTGATGTAAAGGCTTTGCATAGCATCAGTCTTTCATAGGTAGAGTGTCTGATCTTAAGCAGCCACATTATTTACCGCGTTTTAAGTTGTTTTGTCCATTTCTGGCATGTGTCACAAGCATATACACATTTGCAGCTCATTTAAATCAAGTAACGGTGTTTTGGGGTTGCACTTGAATTTGAAACATTTTGTTGCTCCAAACTCTGTCATCATTTAAAAATCATTTTAAACATCAACATTCATATAGCACAGCAAGAGCAAATAAGCAGAATAAAACAACAAAATCAAGCTACACATGCTGCCCCATCTTACTGTACTAATTCTCCTCTATGATCATCATAGAGGAGAATCATATAACAACTATATTGCACAGCCATAAATTAAAGTTGAGTTATTTGCGTTCATGTTTTTTGCCTGTTGGCAGCAAAGCAAGTTGTAAGTACAACATTAAGCCAAGTTGCCTATTGACACCTCCATTAGACAGAGCAGCAGCATCATTAGAGTAGCAGTGTATTAAGTTCAATATTCATTCCTCTTTTAGTTCCTATTTGGTCTCCTGAGAAAAATATCTGACTCTTTAGCTTCTAAATGTTCCATTTTGTTCACCAGCTTGTCTCTAACATTATCTGTCTGCTGTTTGGTGCTGGACTCTGCTTGTTAACAGCAACAATATACAGTCCCTTTTTCTTGTCTGGCTCTTATGTATTCAGCCATTATTGCAACCTATTGGGCCTCCATGATGGAGTCACCCCTGATTGCTTGGAGATTTGCGATGCAGCTGCAGAGACTCTGTAGAATATGACCCCAGGATAAGAGATGGGGCACAACAGAAGTACAAATAACATGCCATAAACATTTTTTTCATATACTCCGCTCTAATACTGACCAGCCACTCAGTTCGGGCACGATGAAAGACAGTTTTGTTAGCAATTTCATTGATTGATGGGCTGATAAGTGGTCTATAACTCCATTATACCCCCTCTGCCCCATTGATGTGCTGATACTGCCGATTAATGATGATTCTAATTGTCTGCCTGTGAAGGCGAGGAGGCATTGTTCACTTCAAGCGCCATAATAATGGCCTAATAACTCTGTGGAAAAATACAATTTACTGTCGGCCGTGCTTTGGAGTGCGCGCCTCAGACCTCCAAAGCCAATCGTTTTTGACAACCACACACATTTCCCACTAACTGAAACAAATGGCACAAGACAGGGCCCCGGTGAGAAAGTGCTGAAAGCCACAGAGGAGACTCCAAAGCACCAGTCAGCAAAAACAGGGGAATCTCATTGTGTACGGTTGGATTTTCATTTTTGTTTGATGGCTGATGCAGAGAGATGAAGAGGCATATCTTTGTGATGTCTTGGCTGATAGAAAAGATTTCTGTGAGAGTAAACAAAGCTAAAAAAGGCACTAAACTGCCATCCAAACTGAGGCAGTTCTCACCAAACTCAACCTTGGCAGTGCTTTCTCTTGAGATAACTTTAAACGAGATCAAAAAACCACCTAAAGCTCATTAGGGTCCCCTAGAGGCTGCAGTGTTAATTACATGGTGCAGACTGAACCAACAGTGACTTTGCCAGAGCCTCATTTAGCTCCTCACTGGAGAATAAAATGTCAACATTTTGTGGCAGTTTTTCTGTTTTGTTTGGCTCTGACGATGCTCTTGTTCTCAGTTCTCACCTTCAAAGCTCTGATTGGCTTCAGCTGAATTTTCTACCAGTTTAGCAGCCATCAATGAACATAAAACCAAACGTATTTCAATCCTTCAAAACAGTTAAGCTGAGGAAGAGGTCAAAGGGTCATTAAAATCAACAAAGTCAATCCGTTTCCCCCTTTTGAGAAGAGACACTGTGCTCAGTTTTTTGAATTATTGACATACAAATGTCTACACAACCTCATCATGTTGTTGGTGTGTTCAAAGGTAAGACAGTCATGTCTGTGGAAATCCCAGACATGCGAAAGATCTCACAAAAGTGATCATTTTAACCCAAACCATGACCTTTCCCTAACCAAGTGTTTTTTAACCTTAAACCCAAGCAAATCTTAACCACAGTATTGTGACCAATAACGTTTTGCAAATCTAGGTTCCCATCTAGACCTGACTGCATATGATAGCAAGGTGCAGCTATGTGGGGCACTGAATTTGAAGGAGCCTGGCCTGATTACTGTACAAAAGTACAACTTTGTAACTTTATTCACAGTTTTGGTTGAAACTAGATAACACTAAGAAAAGTAACTTCTAAATGCTGCTAAATATAGCTGCAGTTAGCTAGTTTGCTCAGTTAGCCAGAGCTTGTAGCACCAGGGGAGCGTTAGTCTTCACACCTCTAACACAGGAGTAGATCGATATAGGAGCAGGAGGTCTTCAGGCCCTGGGCGGGGGCAATTAGCCAAGATAGTAAGCTAATAAGACCAACTGCATGGCTTACTGAGCAACTGAGTTACAGTTAGCAGTTGATGGTTACTTTTGCAACAAGTAAAGCTATCTCTCCATCAAGCAACTCTGTAAATTACTCAGAGTTCAGAGTTCAAAATTAACATCTGACATTTTATTATTATTACTGTATATAACTGATGACAGAGCAAAACAGATCCCCATTTAGAAAAGCTAATAAATGCCCGTAATGGAAAGGATCTGAGGAACATAAACATATTTTTATATTTTACAACAGTAAAAGTAAGAATTTGGAACTGATGGTGCCACTTAAGGAAGTATCAGGGGATTAACAAAAAAACTCTGGGGATTCTGAATATCCACAGATAATCAGTACTAGCAGTCTAAAAAAGTCAACACTGTAATAAAGGTTAACCTGATGCTGGTGTTGGAGCTGAAAACATGGAGAATTATCCTCTGCAGTCCATCAATATCTAAACCCAGTCTCATGGAAATAAGTATGGCGTAAGTAAAAGCATGTTCCTCATTAAAGGGTAACTCCCTTCCTCAACCTATGGGGTTTCTATGCAGCAATGTCATCATGCACAAACCTACATCAGGTCACATGGGAAAGCGTTTTTAGAAAGACGTGGGAAAATAGTATTTTCACACTAAAATATACATACTGAGACCAAAATGTGTGTGTTCGGATTTGAAAACATTAGGAACACCGGGAAGCCACAGACTGACATAAAGCCTAACAAATAAAGAAATAAATGCAAAGTAAAAAATGGAGCCGCCCTTTAATTAAATTCTTGACTAAGTTCAATATGTTGTTGTTCGTCCCCCAGAAGTATCTGAGATTGATCTCACAGTTTAACAGCAGCACCTGTTCACTCAGGCTTTGTGTTTAGTTCAGACTAATTCAAATACAAACATGAATACAATGACAAACAGCTGTATGAGCCAAAAGTAACCCAGCCTGTTTGATCAGCTCTCTGGCAAAATCCTCATAGAGAGCTGGAGCCTGTGAGTGGGGATTAATATCACGTCTGATCCTGCATCACACTTTCTTTTCTGTTCCCATCTGCAAGCACCTGCCACTGCACAGACCTTCCAAATGTGGTTACAAGTCATGGCAGATAGACTGTGTTCACCCTGGAACAAACTGCTGTCCTGTCCAATCACACATCTGAACAAGATCCAGTTCAGCTGACAGGGCTACTATGACATTTGTTTACACCAAGAAAGTTTGATTATGAAAAACCACACGCAAGACACAGAGGCTGATGGACAGCTTTTCCATTTCCTCCCTCTAGATTTGTTTTTTTTTATTTTTCTCGTGTGGTGTGACAGGCTCAGATAACTGACCCTGAAACTGATATGGAACTAAAACTTCAAAATGAAACAGATCATGTCAGGAAAATTTGGTAAGCTGGTGGCAGCGAGAACAAGTCATGCAGCATTAAAGTTTTCAGAGGTTTGGGGAACAGCAAATGCAAAGAGAAAACTAAGGTTCTAACCTCTGATTCCCCATTAAATCCTTGGCCCAGTAAATATATTGAAACTGGGTAGCATTTTGCATTTTTTATTCTACTGTTTTTCCTAATGGTGCATTTACTGACACAACCTTGGAAAAGATACAGAACAGCGGAATAATCAAATTCTGCCTTTTTTGTCTCTTTACCAGAAAAGCTTTATCACTATAAAAATGTAACCCCTCCAGTCGCACATTTTCAAGTCAGCACGCCTGTCAAATGAACTGCAATCGGTACAGTTTTTATTCAGAAATACTGTGTACTGTGTAATAAAAATGTAATTTATTCAAATAGATTTAAAGTGCTTTTGTGCAGCCCTCAAAAAATTAAATAAAGTGAATAGAAAAATGACCTTGACAACAGGAAAAGGAACAAAGCTAGAAGAAATAAATAAAAATCAAAGACAGAATACGACGGAAGCTGCCAAGCGTGTCCAGGTGTTGGAGACGACAGCATCAGCAGCTTGGCAGCAGAGCATCACTCACAGTGAACACCAGCAACCGTGTCACCTGCTCCTGAGTGTGTGTGTGTTCACACACTCATTTGTAAATGTGTTACTTCTCAGATAAGCCTTTTCAAGATCTAGACAAAATATACTTTTGATTAGCTATGGACGCTGTCCGGTAGTGCTGTATTTGGTAATACTTGTAGCGACTTGTAGTGACTTTCTCATTCCCAACTCGTCAAATGCTGCCGTTTTGTCAGGCTTCTTGGGTACAAGGCAACTGTTAGCAGCTGCATGTGCTGCACCAAGCTTTTAAGTGACTTCAATGTGAATGAATCTGTGACTATATGAGATGCACTGGGCTCCTGGCATAGTATAAAGAACAAGAAAGTCAGCATCTGAGGAGGGGGTGGGTGGAAAGATGGCTCAAACAAGTACAGGACTTGCACCCAGGAGACTAGGGTTCATGTCCCATTTGAAACCCAAACGTTATTGAAAGTTTTAAGCTGCATAACATTACATGCATCACACGACTCGCACCATGTGACTATCCCAAAACATGGTCTTTTCCTAAACTTACCCAAACAGGCTTGCTCAGAACACCATGTGTCACCAAGATGCTGTTAAAGGTGCATTGAGTGATTCTGGAGAAAGATAGTTGATTGTTGAATCTTACTCTCAGGTTGTCAGATACTTACGTTTTGGGAATAAAACTCAACAGTTTGGATGAGATAGATTTTCTGAGAACAGCCTGAAAACAGAGCCAAGAGGAGTCTATGGGTCCTATTTAGACAATCTATTGTGCCTGGTCTAAAGTCCATTGCGTGAGAGCATTTAGGACGTGTCCAGCTCCCCTTCTGCTTGTTAACTGGCACATATTCTGGGTGCAAAGCAAGCTGCAAGGTACATTTAGCCTCTTAACATGAATTAAACCAATCAGGATGTTATCTCCCATTCCCTTTAAGAGCCAGGTGCGCCTGCCTGTGGCACATTGCTATTTAAATGGTGCATTTGGCAAATTGGAAAGGCAAACGGTGCTGAAATGACCCACTTGTAGTGATGCGTGGGCTACAGTTAAAACACACTGCGGTTAAACCGTGGGTCATAAAAATTAACATTGTGATTCATAGCAGATTGCTTGCAGGTGGAAAAAACTGTGCGGAGCATCTGCCCATTAAGAGAGATGTTCTCTAATCATTATAATAAGTTGTTAAAGAAAACACTCAAAAACATTTGTGCTGCTCAACATAAATAAAAGATGATTTAATGATTAGAGATGCTGCTTTCAGTCATTTTAAATGTTTCCAAGTGCACAGAAAGGTCGCTGCAGCAAATATCGTTACAGCTTCAACTGTGTGTTATACTTTTTGGATGTGTTGAAGAACACAGGACATTAATTAACATTAGATCCTGACCTATCCTGTCGCAGTATCAAGGGATTAAAAGACAAATGAGTGGAGTTATGCTGCTGTGCCTTGTGTGTAAATGCACACAGCATCTCTTTTGAGGTGGAGATGCTTCACCCTTCATTCGACACATGTATGGTTAAGGCTTGGTTAGGTGTCACAATAACAACTTGGTTAGCGGACCATCAAAGTTTGGTTTAAAATAACTATTTCATTAAGGTTAAGGAACCTTGGTTGTTGTTGTCAAAATAATACTTAGTTAAGTTTAGAGAATGATGAAAGCCACGAGTAAAAGAAACCAACAATGACTGTCCATAAGAACCAGGAATCAAACAGCTATTTTGCTGCTGTTATTCTTACAATTTTCATTATGAGAAAACCTGCAAAGATCCATTCAGTAAGCATTGTTGTTATCTTCTGAAGAGTCCGAATTCATGTCTTTCAGTAGCTCAGTTGTTAAGGAACCTTGTGGTGTTTCTATGTGACTGAATACACTTGATCCAAGTTGTCTTCATTATGTATGCAAATGACTAACCAGCATTTACTGTTGGTTTGCATATTAAGGTTATATTTAGCCTAGTGGTGTCATTAAGTAGTTAATTAGTGAGGAGTGCTCATGGCATTTCTGTTTGCTAATGTGATCAGTGAACTGCTACTTCATAAGACCTATATTAATATTTGGGAATTTTTTTCATTACTTGTATGATTTTTAGTATCATATGTCAGCATATCTATGCCCAGGTTATGGAAACTTATAGGTTATAGTATACAAACATAAGCCTCTCCACCTTTCTTGAAAATGAAAGTAATTACATTTTATATGACTGTAAAACTAATATTTGGTTTAAATAATATGAGAGCGCATCTTACAATTTAGCTCTAATAGAGATCCACATGCAATAACACATCAAAAATAGTTTTCAGAGTTTTCTGAACATCCGCACACACACTGTACTGCATTGTGGATCTACTTCCCTCACAAAGTGTATCATAAATTAAATAAAAGTACTGCACTAATGAAATATAACTTCTCTCTCCTCTGTGCCTTCTATAGACTCTCCTTCCATGCACAAAGAGTACTGATAGCTTTCCAATAAGCTCTTAGGTTACAGGCTGACTGAGAAAAGAAAATGGTCCTTGGTTACAAGCTAAATAATGGCCACTCTCATAAGAGTGGAGGTGTGTGTGTTAAGAAAGCAGAGTTGAAGAGCCAGGGAGGAAGAAAATAAGTGGCAAATTGGAGGCAAATCAAATCATCGGCCTTTGAGTCTTTTTCCCTCCACTGCCGCCGTCCAACGGTGCCTCTCATTCAGCCAACTATTCATTGAGAGAGCCTGAAGAAAACCCAATGGTCCAAAAACAAAGTCTGTCTCTGATTAGAGAAAGAAATGAGGTTTTACAAAATGTTATTGGTTATTCCTGCTGCCAAATAGCCAGGCAGCTCCCCATTAGGACTTATATAGACAACATGTGGACCTGCACCAGAACCTGAGGGCCGCTGCCAATGGATACGCCATTACTGGGGCTCGCATGCCTCCAAATGTATGAATATACAAAATGGCCGACAGCCAGAGTCAGTTTATTGGCCATTGCAATGTGTGGGTAAATGGGCAAGTGGAGAAATTTGATTGGCTGAGTGAGAAGTTACTAAACATTTCACTGACTGTTGGTTTAGGTTGACTGACCATAATTTCCAGTAGGTAAAGCCTGAGGCAGAAGCTGATCATGCTAACAGCTAACAAGTCTTAGCCCTTCTCTAAAGGATTTTAGTGTCTATTTGGATGTAACAGGCATGTTTGTCTCCCATACGTGACTATTTCTGCCTTTTTTCACCCAAAGTGTTTTTTTTTTTCCTTCCATGTGTTGGTTTTCTGTGCACCCACCTTGGCCATTAACCAGGAAGAAAGAGATCCAGTAAGTACTGTCCTGAATTGCTCACCTCCACTCCCCCATTGCTATTAACTGTCCTGTTCCGTCGTCTAGAGAGCCCCTAGAGCAATTCTTTTTTATGGTATGGTTGAAGCACCACTACAAGTTTTATTTTTTTCCTTTTTATAACCCTCAACAACACACAACAACAACAACACCAGAGAGTAGCATTGAAGCAGCGCAGGCCAGTGAAGGCAAAGAGTAAATCTGATGAAACCCTGATGAAAAACAGCTTTAAAAAATAAACAACCAAATGTTGTTTATCTAAAGATTGACCCATTCAGAAGATCACATTTCTCTTAAAATATGCATGAATACAGTATATTTGCAGGCATTTACAAAATATGTACAACGTTCAACTGATGTTTTTATGCTACTCCTACTATCCAGTAGTAGAATAACAGAGGAGATGTCCCAGTGGGAACACCCAAATGAGAAGATTAGTTCTTTTAAAGGCATACTTCACCCAGAAATGAAAATTCAGTCATTATCTACTCACCCTCATGCTGATAGAAGGTCAGGTTTAGTATTTTTAGTCCACAAAACACAGGAAAGCAGTGACCAGTTTTCAAACGTAAAAAAAACAACGGAGTACAAACCTAAAATGCCCCCATACTGCTCGTCTAAAGCCCCAACATACCAAGTTGACTAAAACATTTTATTTGCACCATGTTTTTAGCCTGAATCTTCACTGTAGATCCTTAACTTCAGAAGGATCTGAACTGGGTGTGTGTGGTGTGACGGTGTGCAAATGACATGTCGGGACTTTAGAAGACTTGGATTACACCAGACGAGCAGCATGGAGGCATCTTATGCTTTTTTCCCCAGCTGTTTTTTATGTTTGAAAACTGGTCACCATTCACTCCCATTGTTTGGGAGATTATGCACTGCTGTTTTTCTGTGAAACTCCAACAATGTTTTGCAGACTAACAAAATAAACCCGACCCTCAGTCGGCATGAGGGCGAGTAGATAATAACTGGGTTGTCATTTTTGGGTGAACTATCCCTGTAAGTAACCCACAATATAAGCTATATAGTTTAGAGAATATTATAGATCAAAAACTGACAGAAGAATGGGAGTGACAGGAAATTGCACAATTACAAATCCGTCTTTGACTTCAGCACCACAGACAGTGGTGCAGTCAGTTCTGCACCCGATATGTCAGAGCCATTGTCTGGGCCATAGAAGAAGAAGAAAAAAAGGAGAAATAATACTTTATTAATCCCTTGAGGAAATTATGTTGTTATTTTACACACACGGGCCCAGAATACACACACATGCACAAACAGGACTTATAGACATGAAGTCATGGAGAGTTTTCAAAGTGAGTGGGCTGCATGCATACATATAGTCAGGCGCCCGGTGCCTCACTAAACGACAGCTCGGCAGTGCCTAGGAGGTGAAGGGGCACCTCTCCACCTAGCAGTCCACGCTCCATACTGATCGTGGTGTCCGTGGTGGACTTGAACATACTGGAATATAACCTTAAGGTTATATTCTAACTTGCACAAACTCAAAGGATCAATGAGTAGAGCAGACTTGACTAATATATTCGACTCAACAACCCTTCTGCTTCTGCACTCTATCTGCTAATATGGGATGGAGAGGGGGGATGAAAAGTTGACAAGGGGGATGAATTTTGGTCATTTCGCTATCAAAAGGGATGGCATCCCTCCTCAAATCCCCTACAAGCTCATTTATGCCCCCTTTATGTATGATTGCCACATCCTTTACATTGGCATAGATGTCAAGTAATACATCCACTAGAGGTCAGAGTCAAAAGTTAGCCTGAAGAAGAAGAGTCAGAAGTTTCTGACAACTACAAACATGGTGAGGCACAAGGAGGCTGTGACAATGCTCTTCTTGAGAATTGATTTTTAAAATGTCTTCATCGTGTCCCATGTCCTATTGACTACACTGCTACACTGCCCCCCCATGACTTCTGATGGTACTGCTCCGTTTCATCCGTACCCCTTTGCGTCTCGAATTGTAAGACTAAATGAGCATCACCGCTGCTACCATGAACTCATGGGATGGCTTATTGATAGCATGACATTTAACAAAATTTTGTGTGTCATGTCTACATATTTTAAGCTTTTCGTGCGTTATTTAATGCTTTTTAATCCGGTGCATTTTACGAGTTTTGGACACAAGTGACCTTCTCCGTCATAGGTGATCTTCGTTTCCTCTGGCTTCATTGTTGTTGTTCCCACATCTTATCAACTCATTTTAAGGAACATTACCAGTAGGAACACTGGTCAAAACTACAACAATAAGACTCAAGTTGTAATAAACTGGACCTCTCCTTTCATGTCTGTGCGCCAGCGTCACTGAGATAAATGCCTGTGTATTTATCGTGCTTGGTAAATAAAGGTTTGTTGACCCTTATTCTGAGTGCACCAGCAGCTTTGCCTTTTGTCCCACTTTGCTGCCCCTCATTAACACCGAGGCCACATCCTCCGCTCGGCGCTCCATTGTCGTGCGCTGCAGCTGTTTACTGGCCCATTACAGATGAGACAAGTGCGGTTAATACTTACAGATACTGAAAAGGTCACAGAATAACAGTAAACAATTTAATGAGAGGTCCAACCTGTTCAGTATCTGACAAAGCCTCTTTTCAGTGATTAAACAAAAAAGAAAACAACCAATTTCGCTGGTTAATTTCGCCGTACAGGCATGAAGCCAGGCCTGGGGCCAAGCTTGACTGGAGGGCATAATGAATACTTAAACAGCTGAGTAACTTTGGGTTCTTTCTTTTTTCTTTTTTAATCGGGTACAAATGTAGAAAACGTTTTCGTCTGCTCCTCTCTGTTTTGTAAGTGGCTTTAGCATGCTTGTCAACAGCATTGTTGAGCACATAATTTGGCAAAGCCTGCACTTGGAGGCTCTTTGTGACAGATATGATACTGTAAATTTACAGTGAGGAGAGAAGAACCACAAGTGCTGCTAAATTTATGTTTTGAAGCTCTTTTTAATATTAAAAAACTGTTTCATGAACACACTTTGCAGGTCACGTCGGGAGTGAGCAGCGGAGACAGCCTGGAATAATGAAGCATAATGAAAGGAGGTACTTGGGGGTGAATAATGTACTCTCTTAGTATCTAAAATATATGTGTTAATGACAATGGGTAATTCTGGTTTTCATAAAATTGGCCTTCATTTGAATTTGTTCTGAAAACATTTTACTACAGGTCATCACAGGTCCACTAGGTCATGGTGGCTTATCACAAAAAAGACACATCCTTCCAAATGGATTCCAAAATTTGTGATGCTGACAGTTTTTCACAATTTATTCTTTTCAAAACAATGTGACATTGGCTAAAATACATTTTGCTGCTGACCCTGTCTGCAGCAGTGAACTGCTTAGTTTCCCTCTTGGTACTCCTCCCTGCTTCTCCAAACAGGGGGTGCGTTGACTGCCATCTGTGCAACTGTGCTTTAAACAATCCAAACGGTAAGGTGGGATCAACTGTGCCTGCCAACTTCTGCTGAAAAAGTGTCCTCAGACGTTTTTCATTCAAGCCACACAGGAAAGATTCTCATCACAGAACTACCTTTTTTTTAGCCGCTGAGCCTGTGAACCCTGAGGCGATACTTCACAAGTAATTAACTTCAAATCTTTAATGTCACCAAAGCTCACAGGCTCTCTGTTAGCATGGTGACTTTACTAAAAGGTTTAATCATAGACCGGATTTAAAGCATATAGAACCTGAGAGGACGTCATCACAGCAAAGCAGGAAAAAAGGAAACCCGATGACCAAACTTTCAAGAGGGGAGAGAAAGAAGAATCAGCAGTGAGAAGTGGGAGTGACACCGCCAAGCTCAGACTCCGGATCGGCACCCCTCAGTGATTACAATGTGTTGGACAGAGCGGAAAACCTCTATAGCGTCCTCAGACATTGAGAGATGGGAATGAGAAAGGTAGTTCAGAGGGACAGAGGGCAGGGGGGAGGGAAGAGGGTGAGAAATGAGTGGAGGAAACAGTATTCAGACAATAACACAGAAGCAGTACATGTACAGATACATTGAAATTCTTGGCAGTAAAGACAACATCAGGCAAACTCAAGGTCAGTAATCTGATGCTTTCCAATGAAACACTTCCAGCAAAGCCATTTGCGCTGCGCTCCTCTGCAAACTGTCAATCAGAGTGAATTAAAAATGTAAACACAATTACTTTGGCTATTAATAATTTCACAGCAATAGGCTTCTATTCAGGTGATAGACAAGGCAAACTTTCCCCATTATTACTTTGTAAAACAAAGTGAATGAAAGAATACAAACGCAATATCTTTGGCGTATTATCAGGCCACATAGTGCTTGAATTATATACGCCACACATCTGTCTAAAGCTGCAGCAGTGCCACCAGAGATGCTAACGCTGAACTATAAATCATTTCCTATTCCAAAGTCTTCTTTGCCAAGACCTCCTGTGGCAGGGAAGTCCACAAAAGGCTTTTTAATTCGGAGGTTGTTCTGTTTGCAAGATTTGTAGAAAAGCATGGAAGCTAGGACATTAGTTGTATGCCTCCACCAACCAGTCAGGTTCCAGTTTATACTCATGTCTGTCAAGGCTGATATAATATATGTAGTGAAAATTTTATGAATAAAGTGTGTATTTCTTAAATAAAAGCTATCACTATATTGACACGTGTGATTCCTGAGAATCATTTCCAGGGAGATACATGCTGTCTTCACTTAGAGACTATTTTTACAAAGGATTTTTGTGTAGTGTTTTGTTAGCTCATACACACAATCCATCAATCTGTAGCCTTTGTGCCAAAGCTCCTTACAATCAATTGCTTTGTGCTGTTAAATCACACGACAAATTGTTTGTCATGATTCAAGAAAAGATGGAAATTATCCCAAGAGAAAATTACACTGAATAAATAAAACATATCCACAAACTGCCTGGGTTTACTTCACAGTTTCTTGGAAATCTAGCTTCTAGGAAATATATGGAGACTTTAAAATGGGTGTGTTGAAGAAAAAGGAAAGAAGACCTAATGTTTGAGTGTGTGTGAGAAAGATGTAAAGAGTCCTCTTCGATCAGGCCTGGCACAGTGACAGGTCAGCGCTGTGCTGCTCGCCTTTATCCCAGGAGAGAGACAGTGATGCTAAATTGCCTGTCTGTGTTCCTTGCTCTCTCGTTCTTTTCCGTCTCTCTCCGTCTCTCTCTCTCTCTCTTTATCTCCCTCCCTCCCCACCCCCACGCCCCCCTCTCTCTGTGAGAGGCTAACATCTTAATCATAATTGTGTCATGAGCCATAAACACTCATACGCTCGGCTGTGGAGGCAGCCTCGGGGGAAGTAATGGTGCTGAATAATAACAATAACTTTATTTGCAGAGCACTTCTGTTAGAACTTTTCACAGCCTGTTCCAGTTCACATACAATGAAGAGTGATGCGGCAGTTTTCCAACTAGAATAAAAATCTGATTGAAAAAAACATTTTGAGAGATTATACTTTTTTCTTTTACATTTTTTTTTAAAAACAATTTTTGCAAATTTCTTGGAAAGAAAAGTTATAAAACTTTCTCATAAAGAAGTAATTTTTACTGTCTTAATTCTAGCCTGACATAACATGAGTTCTGGTTTAAGTGTTTTTACTGCCACAGTCTAAATGTCACTTTAGAGAACATCTTAAATGTTGCAAGAGAAATTCATGAGCAGTGCTCTTACTGGAAAAAAAAACTGGGAGTACTTCGAGGTTTTTTCAGCAGGTTTAAGTGTCAGAAATACGTCAGTGAAAAACAGAACTAGCATTACTCCCTTAGGGTTGCCTCAGCCGAGTAGAACAGTAGAACAGTCAAGTTGCAGTTTACATTTATGTCTGTCCAGACTCATGTAGTTAACCCTTTGTCATAAGGCCGTTACCCCAAAAAACAGAAGCCCACTGCACCGAAAATGCACTCCCTGCCTGCCCTTCTGCCTACCAGACCCCATTAACATATTGCTCAATTTAACCGTTATAAACATTTACTCCTTCTAAAAGATACTGATGATTCCTTACAACTCATAAATAGATGTTAACTCCTTTGGTGTAGATTCGGCATTAATTTTAAATATAATAAGCATGAAACAGGTAAACAGAAACAGCTGGCCCAAGTGGGGCACGTGCATGTGCATAACAATACCATTTCTCATTTATTGACTTACGTATTACAAACATTACAGTATCTTACAGTTTCTTACATTCCTGCATTTAAAACTTTTTATTTACAAGATAAATAGTCCACCCAATCACAGCACAAGAGTGGAATCATACAAATATAATACAAAGCTTCCATATTTTACTCTTTAAATCCTCAAAAAGAAAGTGTACCTTCATTCTACCTCTACCCCCTCGGGCGTATTATAACTTCCAGCATTAAAAAATACTTTTATTCTTATTATTTATTATTTAAGTAAATTAACCTTGCAAAAAAATGTAAGTAGGCTACATACAAAAGAACAATGCACATTTAAAAACACTCATCAAACAGCTGGTTCAAACTCAGGTCCTGGCTCTCACTGGACAGATAACCAATCATACTTGAGGATAATAGAGTGGCACTTACAGTTGCCAGTCAGATTTCAGGGGTGCCCTGTGCCCCCTCATGCCCCCCCTCTAGAAACGCCCTCGCAAGACGGTCTTGACAAACCAAAGACATAATGACTCCGGCCATGACTGTCGCCACGGTGGAGGCGTACAAAGTGCTGCAGCTCATTGTAGTTACTCCAGAAGATCTCAGGAGGGGAAAAATGTGAGTCAGAGAGTCAGTGGACAGAAGGAGTCCAAGATGCGCCTGCTGAACTAATGCTGCTCTTTTAATCCATCCCCATGAGAAACTGTTGAGTAAAAGAGAGCCATTATCTAAAGTAGTTTCATTCATTTTCCAGGCTGAGGAAATTATAAGGGATGCAACAGTCCAACAACCCAACACCCACGATTGACTCTCCTGCTGTACAGTAGTCTGTAATTTATCTGCTATGCCGATACAGGGGGGCAAGAAAAATGACTCTATACAGCCTTTATATTTTACTGTCTACCCTTAAAATCTGGCCTAATGAATTTGAAAATGCAGCTGCACCACTCTCTGTGGCTACTTGATGAATATTGAAATCCAAGAACTAATAGTTTTGCTGACGAGCTGCGCTTGTCAGAAAATCGAATTCAGACGACAAGCAATCAAGTAAATGTGGACACTGTGAAGAGGAAAATATAAACTTAGGTTGTTCTTGCATTTAAAGGTTGATGTTCAGTCGCCGCCTCTGCGGCAGCACAACAATAATGTCAAGTCAAGTCAATTTAAAATAAAAAGTCTGTGAGGGCCTCACAATCTGAACAAAATACAATGACTTGTATCCTCAGACCCTTTATGCAAATAAGGAAAAACTCCACAAAACAGACAGAAAGAAAGACGCCTCAGGGGGAGCAACAAGACACAAGCAATATTTGTGCAGAGTTGACAGTATGCACTGTAAAACTACAATATGGAGAGTCGAAATGAATATAATGTTTGATGTAACGAGTTTCAGCGAGAGTGAAGAAGTGTTTGGAGTGACAACAAAAAGAGGTGAAACACTGCCCCCGAGACTGACGGAGGGTTTGAAGACAGGTAATGCACTACAGTGGTTGTTTTCTTCCTGTGTTTGGCTCCTCACACCCGGGGTAGAGTCAGTTAACATAGCTGCCTGGCTAATTAGACTAGCAGCACTTAGCTGTTAGGTATTTTAGCAACAAGTAAAGCTATCAGGATGCTCAGTAAAAGCATCAGGAAACTTTGTAAATTAACTCCATACAGTATTTCTTGTCAGTCTCACTGGCTGTGTTTGCTGGGAGGTTGCTAAGCTCGGTTCTGTTGCCCGCTAACTGCAGCTAAGTTGTTGAAAGTGAACAGCCAGAGAACATCAGAGGAAAAAAAAAACACAAAGCATTTAACCCTAACCCATAAAACGTGATCATGTTTCACCCAAATCATTATGTTGTGTTTTTGTACAAGTAATAAAGTTGTGCTTTTGTAGCGAGGCCAACCCACAGCCCATCTGCTCCATGTAGATGACGTTAGCTAGTTCCAGCATAAAATGCTTCACACAAAACCTGCTGTTACAGATACCACTTCCCACAAAGTGAATAAATTTTAGCGAGCAGGCCCGTAACCACGGTATTTTGGTGAAGCAGAAGGTTTGAGGCGGCGAACATCTTTGAAGACACACCCACGTACCATGCTGTTGCTAGCAAGCTAACTAATGACTCTTAGCTCTGCTATAAATTAAAGACTGATTGACAGGTGGATGTCGTGATACTGAAAAAATGAGCGAATGTTCCATGATTTTGATATAA
This sequence comes from Lutjanus argentimaculatus, assembly GCA_034769285.1. Taxonomy (NCBI): domain Eukaryota; kingdom Metazoa; phylum Chordata; class Actinopteri; order Lutjaniformes; family Lutjanidae; genus Lutjanus; species Lutjanus argentimaculatus. The sequence continues at coordinate 3,701,271 of JAWZSL010000004.1, forward strand.
AAATATGTTCTGTTTTTTTTTTTTTTAAATATTTTTTGGCTTATATAGTTAAATAAGTGCACAAAATGACTGGGATGTGATCTCAAACAGTTAAAAAGGCATTTTTTCATTTCATCTCACCTTTAATGCAGCAGTATATTAATTCAAAAACATCATAATAGTAAAAGTCTGACAGGAACCATTTTACTGCACAATGAGTACTTTTACTTTGGAGACTTAGCACATTTTGCAGAGAGTGAAATTTTAAATGCAGGGCTTTTACTTGTAATGGAGTATTCTCCCAGTGTGAATTAGTACTTTCAATTAAGTAAAGGGTCTGAATATTTTTTCCACTACTGCTAAAACCTCACCCTGATGCAGTTGCAGGGGGAGGGAAAGTTCTCGCTCTGTGCTGTTAGATTAAAGTACCGTTGGCACAAAGAAAAAGGATCCTTTCTTGTTGAGGAGTGGTTGGTTCAGTGCCTTTGTCTCTGTCATTTCTCAGTGTTTCCTTGGTATTACACAGGGATTGTCGGTGATCCAGAAAATATCAGAAACCTTCTACTGGCTCAGCTGGCCGTCCGTTAGCAGGATCTCTCTGCCTATTGGACAAGTCTGTGGGGGATTTTACAGAGGAAGCTTGTGGATTTTCTGTGGCTCAACCAGATGGCACACAACTTCTCTTTCCAAAACCACAGTAAATAAATATTAATCTCACAGCCAAAAGCAGCTTCCCGGAGACAGATCCTTGGAAGCGTGGTCACTGTGGGCTTCTGCATTTCTTTTGAGCTCAGCAGGGGTCTCTGCCGACCACAAACAATCTCTCTGGCTTTGAATCAGAGTTCTGTATACCCACAGTCCCTTAGTGATGAACTTTTTTTTTTTTTGCAAATGAGGCTATTCTGTCTTTTTATGATGGAAATGCTAAAAGAGCATAACTACACTATTTCTGCGTATTCTCACTTTCCAGTTATAGCAATCATTATCCAAAAGCATGCAGGCTGCAACCATTACGAAGATAATAATCTCTCCTTGTACATGTGACTGAACTCCTGTCTACAACTACCAGATCCAGAGAGGTCCCAAAAGTTCCAGGATTACTGCATATTGGTCAGTTGGTTTGGTAATTAGGTAAATTCCAAGTTATTATTATTATTATTATTATTATTATTTATTTTCACAAGTTTACAGACTTGTCTCTTTTACACTTGTATGAACGTGCAGATGATTCACAAATGCAAGTTAGTCTGGAACCTCTCAGTTCTTTTCCAAGGGCAATATCGACCAGACCAAGCGCAGACCAAAGCAGCTCTGGACACTATTGGATAGACCTACAACCAATCAGGGTAATGAAACATTTGATGTAGAGTAGTTGGCAAATTAAACTTTTACTAAATCCTGTCTGACAAACGTATCAAATCAAGTAAGTTGCTGGCTCCTCTTTCAGAGAAAATACACTGTCCAGTTCCTTTAAATATGACACAGTTCAACAGAAACGCTTCCACATCACTGGCAGCCATTTTGGTTATTTAAGAAAATGCCGCACACAAACAGATAACTTTTTAAATTTTAATCTTTTTAGCAAAATCAGCTCACATTTTATCTTTGAAGCAGTCCAAATTCTACATTACATCCAGCATTAATTACTTAAGTACGTGACCATGCACAAGGTAAGATACATTATAATTACTGGTCTGATATAATCTTCACCAGATGTAAACACAGGCGGGTCTGCCTCAGCATTTCTGCCTGATGCACCTCTGATGGTGCCATTGTGTCGGCTGCAGGTCATTTGCCAAAAGCCACCATGTCGCCTCAGTTTCTTTATTTTTTATTTCTATTGTTATTATAACTACCTGATGCACCATCTGTCATTTGTGGTGGTGTCTGTTCATGTCGTGATGCTCTGAACCATCCAGACATCTAAGCTAAGCTGTCGTTATCACGTTTAACTGTGATTGGCAAAGCTGTTTCAGGCTGATGAGACCAGTAATGTGACTGGCTTGAGTATTTCATAATCACCTCACCTGATCTATATTCACCTGCTCCCGCCCTAAATGTATTCCTAAACGGACGCGTACATGGACAACTGTGGACACCATGGATACACAACCTACCGCCTCACACTTGGCATTTATTTTTTCACATTTCAACTGAGGGTGCAAAATACTAAACTGAGGGTGCAATGCATGCTTTTGCACCCTCATAGAACCGAACATGGCTGCTACCCACCTCTAATCTCATCACACCGCCCAAAGGTGCTGTTAAATGCCAGAGGTTACAATGTGACCAGCCCGTTCTCCTTCCCAGGTCATCAAATACTGATGCTTTGTCATGCCCCTCTCAAACATACGTAAAAGTTACCCTTTAGCTTCTGTATGAAAGCACCACACTTTCAACTTCAATGCAAACTCATCTGTATCGCTGACACAGTACAAAGAGTGAGAAAGTCTGCACATGAAGGACGTGTTTGTGGATGGGTCAAACAAACATAAGACCTTCACTCAGGAGACTGGGGTTCATGTCCCATGTGTAGCCAATATGTCATTAAAAAGTTACTTATTTTAAGGTACATAATGTTCCGTGTGCCATATGACTTGCAACTTTGGTATTGTGACTTGCTTCACTTATGTCAGTCTCAACATTAACGTAACGTATTTATTTTAACTCAGACTTTGATCTTTTCCTAAACCTAACCAAGCAGTTTTGTTGTCTAAACCTAAACAAACTGCCACTTTTTCACAACCTGTGTTAACCACATGCTAACCAGGTCTCAAAAAGATGTTTAATGGTACCTTGTGCATCAGTATGAGACGCCAAGGGACGTGACAAAGACATCAGTATGAGAATGCATTGACAATTAACACTTGCAATTTTAGCTACAAAGATCATATGCGCATCACCCAGCCCAGACTGGATAATTTGATGTTTCCCCATTATAATTTTTTTTGATGTATTTGTTCATTGCTGGTGAAGAGGTGTATAATTTAGACAACTCAGTAAACAGTAAACAATGAAACTATTTCAGAACCAGCCTAACTTCATGTACAGTCAAGAAGACAGGAAAAACAGCATTGTACTCCACTAACGGAATCTAAAGTGGGTTCTTTTCCAGCTCTCTGCAATCAGTCACCCAAACAAAGTGAGACTTGTATAATTACAGGCTGACAGTCCTCAATTCATAAAGTGTAGAAAGAATCTGAGGTGAAAATTAAAGCAAAGTATCGACCAGTATCAACATCAACCCAGCGACTGCTGCATGAAAGCACATTTCTTTTATTTTTCAAGAGTGCTTTTTGTGAAGAGGACTTTTATACAAAGAGCTCCTGAGTGACACCGGCCCTTTTGGTCTTAACACAAGTGGGCACAAATAAAGAAGATGCTGACCCTGTAGTGCTACACGGAAACAAAAGGAGGAGGAGGAGTTCAGTAACAAGATGAAATGCAAGAGAATGCAAAAAAATAAAAGACAGCTCGAGTATGAAATCAAATGAAGAACAATGAATGAAAGAAAAAATAGGTTTGGTACTCAGGAAGTAAAATGATAAGTATAAAAGAAGAGCACAGATTGAGTCTTTGACCTGAAGGGCCTCAAAGAAGGAGTGGATGGGTAAGAAGGGCCCTTCAGGATCCGAAGATAGCTATCTTAAGATGCTGGTGAGAGATACTGGAGTTGTTGTCTGGAGATTTTACCTCCCTGTGTCACCGCGTCTGAAGTTTCAGTTTATTTTTAGCTGTCAGATGAAACCAGGTCGAAGGTTATGCCACTTTTGACCAGGGAATTGGTGAGTGTGAGGATTTGTCTGCTTACTTTGAAGCTCTGAAGTGGAAATGGGCTTGAAAAACCCAGACAGGTTTGTCTCTGTGACATTTAATATGAGGAAGCTTTCAGAAAAGGGCAATTAATGTTATTAATGTTTTTTAGACATGCTTTCAGATATTATTCTGTTATTTATTTCGCTATAACATTCAGAAAGTTAAATGTTGAGCTTGAACTTTACCTACAGCAACACAAAAAGGAATGTGAGCAGTCAGACCATCACACAGGTTATAAACAAACTCCAGTTCAGCCAGATTAACTAAACCACTGACGTGGAGGTAAAATAGAAAGTGAGTGCACCACCCAAAGTGTAGGATATAAATAGTCATTACACAGAAACACCGTGTAATGCACACAACTTTGGCATGGACTGTGGGTCAAAGTTGAACTGGACTGTGCAGCTCTTTGGCGTAGCAGAAACCCCACTCAGATTGAAACTTTTTCCCATACATACAAGCTTTAAAACTATTAGAGAATGCACTGACCGTGACATACAATTCAAAATAACTTTAGTATTATCACAGTTTGAATCATTAAGTATTCAAGAGTAAAATTATTTTTTGTGAAATCAATCAGCGAAGTCACAAAACCCCTCAGGCTCATGTGCTCAGGGCCCAAAAACAAAGAACAGCGAGCGGCTGTCAGTGAAATGAATGGAGCACCAACCAGGAACATACACAGTTCTTTTCATACATCCATCACAAAATCAATTGGATATTTACAACAGACTGGTTGGCTAATACTTTAACATTTGTCTCTGATTTCTCTTCTAACTGAGTGTGATTGTTATATCATTCTACAGTAGTGTTCTTATTCAAATGCAAACATTAAAATTATAGTGGAAGCATGTATGTTTTAGCTCCAAACTTTTCCAGACCTGTCTAAAAATGTTTCCCCATGTGACCTGGCATAGGTTTCTGGAGGTGGAGGCAACAGTGCTCATTGCCTCCCCTCTGAGTGCACCAGTATCACCTCTTATGGAACAGGGGTATCAAATCCAATTTCATTCTGGGCCGCATCAGCATTATGGTCGCCCTCACAGGACCAGCTGCAAATGTAAGACTTGTTATCATATTACATAATTGCCTCTGCATTTGATTATAATTGGTTTTAGAAATAATTTAATAACCAAATAAATTATTAATTAGCTCTGAAAGAGGAAGAAGTACAACTATTATAAAATGTATTTTACAAAATACATTCAAAGTAGCGGGACTGCAATGATTAATCGGGTAATTGTCAATGATTAATTTAATATACTATTTTGATAACTGATTAATCAGTTTGAGTAATTAAAAAAAAAATCAAAACTTTCAGATATCAGCTTCCTATATGTGAATATTTTCTGGTTTCTTTAGTCCTCTATGACAGTAAACTGAATATCTCTGGGTTGGGTTTCAAAATCAACGTCATCTTTGGAAACAATGAAGTCAAAATAACAAAAAGGTTCTTCACAAGCTCTCACAAGCTACAGAAAATGAAGTGCATGCAGTGAATATGACGAACTGCTGTAGGTTAAACTATCCGTCAGTTATAAAGTGGTTCAAATGAGTTCAAGTTTAAAATCTAAAGCTTTAAATGGCAACATACAGATAAATGTAGCAATGATATTAATCATAAAGCATCATATATAATAGTGAAACACTGACGGACTGTTTTACTGTGCAATGTGATGCAGCTCATGTAACTACATGTTTATTTGGAGCTTAAAATAGGTCAACATCCATAATGTCTAATTCTCCTTGTCACCGTATCAGGATTTTTCATCTAACGTGTAATTTCATTTTGGACTAAACCTCTTTGCATTCATTTCCTCAGCGTGACAATCATGTCACGAGCTGACTGATGCCAGTTTTGACTTCAAGCATGGTTTCCCATAAACATCTGTAGTATTTACTGCACACTGCGCGCATCCACAACATCATCATTATCGTCGCTCGGCTGCAGTTGTCCATCTTCTCTTATGCGTGCTCAACATTCATTTGTATGCACAGCCCTGCGTTGTTTGGGAGTCTGGGACTATTTAGAACAACAATTTTTATGGTAAGTGCCAATCAGTCATGCTGTACTCTCTCAGCGACGTGATGGACTTTATAAAAAAAAAAAGAAACATCAGATAAGTGTACAGAGAGAGAGAAATAGAGAAATGAGAGACAAAAGTGGAAGAGACAGAGAGAGATAAACTGAGAGCGAGAGAGAAATACCTCGCAAGAAGTTGCAGAATGAAAGAAACAAAAGGGACGGAGGGGAGACGAGAGAGTGAGGAAGCAGTGGAGAAGAAACCAAGGGACAAATGAACGAGACAAAGAGGGAGATATAGAGATAGAGGAGAGAAGGAGATGTCTGTGTGTTCCAGAGAAACAAAGAGAGCGTAACCTTGAAGCAGAAGTTGAAAAATGACAGTCAAACGATAGTTTTGATTTTTAATACAGTATTCACATTCCCTATGCACGCTGAAAGAAATATGTCTGAAAAAGACACATACTGCTGTTGCATCTTTATTATAAACTTTTTTAATTAACCTGACTGAACTTTGACTATTTCTTTTTATACATTATCCACAGGTGGCACTATCACAGACTTAATTACTATTTTTAGGCAACTCAAAATAATTAAACTTTGGGGAAGAAGTCTGCACCAGGGTGATCAAGCTCGGTCTCACTTCCAAGTCCTTAAAGGGATAGTTCACCCAAAAATGAAAATCCAGTCATTATCTACTCACCTTCATACCAACTGAAGGTCAGGTTTAGTTCTTTAGACCACAAAACACTGCTGGAGTTTCACAAGAAAACAACAGAATAAAAACATAAAATGCCTCCATACAGCAGTCTCATATAATCCCAGTCTCCTAAAACCCTGACATGTCAAGCTGATGAAAAAAATGTTATTTACACCATGTTTTTTAGCCTGAATCTTCACTGTAGATCCTTCAGCTTGGAGCCACGTTTACGTGCACACGCCCACTGTCTGAACTGAGTGTGTGTGGTGGTGTGACGGTGTGCAAACGGGATGTCGGGGCTTTAGGAGACTTGGATTACACCAGATGAGCAGTATGGAGGCATTTTATGTTTTTTGTCCAGTTATTTTTTACGTTTGCAAACTGGTCACCATTCACTTGCATTGTTTACTTTGTGCTTCAGCATGAGACACCACAAGAGCACGACCGTAAAACCGAGTGCTCAAATGAATTAATTATAATGAGTTGTGAGAACTTAAAATTTGTTGTTAGATTACTAAAAAATTACAAGTTAACTGACTGCAAGTAAAAGTACTGGTGTCAAAAAAGTACTTTAGTAAACTTTAGTATACTTTAGCAACTTTTCCTGGTGGACAGTAAACTTCTACTATTTTATCTTATCTTGTCTTATCTCTACACTGGTTTTTTCAGCTGCTGTCTGGCAATCATCTTTGGGATTCACTAGGAATGCATCAATTAAAAAGTAACTCAAATTCCACAAAAATCTATAATTCTCATTTCTAAGTAATTCTTCAATCCCGGTCCAGGTGCATTTCCTCTTCCTCGTGTTAGTTTCTGTCATATTCTGCCTACATCTGCATAGCTTATGACTTTGTGATGACTTGCAATTTTCCCAGTTGGGCGCAGCGTAGGCGGCGAAGGCAGTGACAGGTTAACCTGCACTTGACCCGTGTGTGCACAGTTTGATTGACATCAAACACACTGTGATGACAGCCTTCCCTGCTTTTCTTCACAGCCATTAGATAAAAGCCAGATTTTAGAAAAGTGTCTGCCCTGCAGTGGTTTTACTTGTGAAAACTAGAGCCAATCAACATGCAGGACATCTTCTTAATATGCGGGACAGTTGATTTGGAGTCCCCCTGGTCACCCTTGTCTGGGCTAAATGCTGAAAATGCCTGCAGTGACTTGAAACACAAGAAAGGGTGTGGGGTAATTACTTACTGATCAGTAATTCTTTTGCCTAAACCTAACCACCACCAAAGTACATCCACCATCAAACTTGGTGTTGTTCTGTGGTGTATGAACATCACACTTCTCTGCACCGGAAAAAACAGCCATCAGAATTGTGGCCGTGTCGGGGTAATTCTGCACCGACGATTTTCTGTGAGGAAGTGGAAAGGTCAGAGAGGTGGGCGGATGTGCAGCATGACTGACTTTCATGAACAGTCGTGCTTCATATAAGCACTGAAAACATGGACATCTACAGAAATACGCTGAAAAATGTAACTGCTGAACACTGAGACACTCCCTGTCAGAGGGGACAAACTACCCCCTTCTAATTGGAGCTAAAATATGACAAACACCTTGCCAATTAACACAAATACTTGAAATCCCTCATCTTGCTGAACTGTGGCTGCAATCAGCCTCAAAGTCTCAAAACAAATTAAAGTCAAACTCTCAAACTTCAGTTAATGGTTTCCAAACAGCTCAAGACAACAGATGCCAACTTGTTACGTTCGGGTGTTTCCTAAAGTTTGAGGCCCTCAAAATTTTTTTCCTGTTATCAGACTTTGTCTTAAGTGTGCAGGATGTTGTATCCCAACATAACACTGTGCTTTTTACAGCAGCCCAATTATCTGAAGAAATAAGGAATTGTGCCAACACGCAGGAAAATGAGCACAGAAATATAAGCCACTTAAATGTAAGCTGTTTTTAAAGTGTTAAAGGATCAAGTTCTCCTTCTAATCTGATTAAAATGTTTCTCTGAACACCTCGAATGGCAGTTCTGACAAGTTAAATCTTAATTGGAGTGAATGTGTTATCTGATTATGTTATGCACATCAATGATGCATTCATCTTTACGTACAACACCTTTATTTCTCAAGTACTAAAATAAGAATAAATTGTCAGCTTTGTATAAATTCTGACTGTTTGTAAATGTCTAATAATTGTCTAGCTTCGTGCTTATTTAAAGCTTTACATAAAGACTTCTGATTGTTTTCCTGTTGTTGACATTGCTTCCTGTTTAGACCTGTAGACTGTTTATGTTTCAGTTCTTAAGGAAACAGCACACATTTTTTGATTCATTGAAAAACATACGACACGAGGACAGACAAACAGCCAGCAGGAGAGCAAGAGAATGAGAGCTTCTGTTTGTTTTTGTCACAGGAAGGAAGACAGGAAAGAGAGAGGTCAAAGGAAATGGAGGCAATCTGGCTCAGACATGTTTAACTCAAAAGAGCGAGAAGCATTCGGAGAGTGAGCTGTGAAAATATCAATGAGGGAACATAAAATGATATAAATAACCCTCTAACAAGTCTAAAAGTCTACAGGGGCCTTCAACTATATTCGTCCAATGGCCAGAATATTCAATCACTGTGGGGGCCGGACTTTCAAATAAAAGACTTAATGTTTATTTAGGCCTGATTAGCCTATGGTTGTTTGATATTTTCAATTTCTTGTAAAAATTAATGCTATTTTTATACATTTAGATCACTGTGAACACGCCAAACACTGCTCAACTCGCATTTTGCTTTCAATGTGAAGCTGCAGCAGTAAGAAATGTTCGGTTTGCATTAGCAGTTAACTTAATCCCAAGAATTTCACCATACATGCCCAGTTTGAAACACTGCAAGTATAATAATATTGCACTACAGTGACCATTCTGCTGGCTGGGGGGAAGCTTTGGCGGAACAGATGTGGCTCATGGGCAGGGTTGGTCAGATACTTTGAAAAGTAGCAAGTTAATGAAATCAAATTAGATGGGAATGTTTTAATTAGTAACACATTCCACTGGATCCCAAAATACTATGATAATTATACTAAAAAACTGGATACCTCACATATTTTCTTTTTTTTTTTTAAACATCTCACAACATTTTTAATGCAGCTAAAATGTTTTTGCATAGTGTTCATTTTGTGGATTGGTTCTCTAAAAAACCCCGTAAGTCAGATGTGCCTTTATAATTATTATTATTATTCATTTTATTTATAAAGCGCTTTTCAGTGACCCAAAGTCACTTTATAATTAATTAGGTTAAAAAAGTTTCAGAATTTAAAATGACATAGCTTAAAGATGTAATTAAAAATGTAAATCAAGTAATCCCTGAGAATGTAATTATAATGAAATTATAATTTTTTTTGAAGTAATTTTGGCTGATTAGTTACTTTTTAAATTTTTGTAATCAGATTACATCATCCCAGTTGCATGTAATCAGTTACTAGCCAATTCTGCCCATGGGCCACCTGTTGACTATCTGTGGTGTACAGTCATGCTAGCAGCCCTGTGAGGCTGTACTGAGATACAGTGGCGCTTTGAGCTAAATGCTAACTTATCTTAGTTTAGGACGTTAGCATGCTATCATTTGCTTATTAGCAGTGCACACGAACTACAGCTGAAAATGATGGAAACGATCAAGTCTTTAGTCATAAACCAAAGTACAGCACAAACTGAAGTTTTGACCTGATGATGGCGCTCGATGAAAAGTCAGAAGATCACCAGTTATTGCACTTCATCCTGAGGGGAGCGTGACAAAGTCATTTTAATGACAATCTATCCAAATGTGAACCTAATGGCAATGCTGGAGGAACTTTTCAGCTAAATTCAGCCCTTGATGCCTTAATGAATTTTAAAATGCAAATCACCTAATGAGCGCCTGGTGTGTATTTTCTAAACACTGCAATTGATGTAGGAGTTTTTGTATTGAGAGTATATCTTTAACTCTCAATATTTTGGTTACAAAAAGCAAAGAGTAAAGGTTTTTAAAGCCAAATTCCCAATTGTTAATCCTGAACAAAACCAAACTGATTAATAAATCAAGTTGCACCCTGCACCCAAGCTGTTGGACCCAAACTCCAACTTCATGTTCACACTGAGAGCAACATCATCAATTAGCAGATTGAAACCAGCAGAACAAGCCCCGTTTACATCAAACACACATTCATCTGGGTGTCAGCAAACAATTAGATCTTTTCAGACAGTGTTATTTGTCTCATGAACAACAAGGTCGCCAGCAGAGTAAAAACAGTAGACAAGGAGTCGTCTGCAGACATGAAATCTTTGCAGTTTAAACAAACTGTAGCCCTTGATGATGATGATTGGAGAGGCTGATGGGGTATTGTTCAGAGAGATTTTAATTTAATTTCATTTAATTTTGCTTTTTTGTTAGATACATGATTTTAAAAATTCAAATTTGTGCTTGCAATCACAGAGCTCACACTGGGCACAATCAGCAAGATAATAAAAAAAGCAATTATACAGCTTTATGCAATAAACACCTGAATGTCTGCATTAGTTTGAACTGGAAAAAGTAACCGAGAAAAAGTAAAAACTTTCAGTACTGATTCATTCCTGTTTGAATTATTTTTTCAGGCATTCATAAGTTTATAACCAGATACCCGATAGACCGGTGGAGGCTAATTATGTCTGTCTCAGTTTGACCGAGGTCTGAGGAAGCTGTAATGATGTGAAAAGACAGCAGGCTCTGCGAGGCCGTCAGTAAATAAGAACTCTCCCTCTTAAATTGACCTGCCTGATGGCTGCATCACTTTAAAAGAAAATAAATACTAAGAAGACTGTAATGGATCGGGCCCCGGGTGTCCGGCCGCTTTTACAGATGCTGCTCATTAAATGGCGAGTAAAAAAAAAAAAAATTACACAGTGGGAGCTGAGCAAACACAGATACATCACAGATATAATTCCAGCATCTCTGATTCTGTGTCGAGGGTTTAGGCGCTATTTACCCTGCAGCAAAATAGCCACAAACAACGGGGGTGGGGTCATAATTTCCATGGAAATGACTTTGCAGCGCCATGCCAAGCGGATGTGGGAAGAGGTTGGCTCGGCGCAGCTCGATTCCTGCTCCAAAATCTAATCCTCAAATTATCACTCACTCAGCAAATCCCCCTCTCCTCTCCTGCCTCACTTTTCTCCCTCTTTTCACCTCCCCCTCCTCTCAGGCTCATCAGCACCCCCCACCCCCACCCCCGTTGCTCCTATCTATCCATCTGTCTGCAGGAGGGTGGAGAAAATAACAGAAACACGGCGTGAAAGAAGACTATCAGTAAAATAAATCCCCATAGTTGCCATTATGACTCAAATTTAAAGCAGTTACGAATGTGAGTTTTAAAACAGACAAAAAAAAAAAAAAAACTGCAATAGTGAAGAACCGCTGTCACAAAGCTCATTAGGAGAGGCTAAAAGTTTAATCTGCGGACTTTTGAACACAAGTGGCTCTGCGGAGTGATGTTTGTTTGCAGGAGCAGATTTCTATGTTGTTTGCATTATGTTCAACCAGCATTTGCATGAGGATGAACATGCCACCATGAGCATGGGGGTGATGTGAGCTGAGATTTGTTGCGGTAACTTGCGCCAGTAAAGACAGAAAGGACAGCATATAAAGCATCTGCCAGAAATACTTCTATCATGTTTGCTAAACTTTAAAGGAATAGCTTGACAGTTTGGGAAATACACGTCGTTAGAACAGTCTGGTACATAAGCCCACATAAACATATGTTATTGAACAGATTAAACAGATGAGATACATGTTAATTAAGTGTTTCCACCACAGGAATTTTTGGAGGAACTCTGCATTTCCACCACAGGGACCAGCGCTACTTACATGAAGTGCATGAACTTTTGGGGTGGGGCATGAATATTTCTGACTGGTTGAACGCTTGCAGAATTTAAAAAATCTGCAGCCGCAAAACCAGTTTGTTTTTTTTAGTTCAATCTGCTTTGACACATCAATGTGAGTGTGAGTTCCGGAAGAAAGCGTATGACCCCATTTTGCAAAGCAGTAAATCAGTTTCATACTGCTGGACTGTGTGGAAATGCTGCCGTTCAGAGACTTGTTTTTGTCCCATGTCAACAAGCAAAGATGTTTCACTCAGTGCAGTTCTCAGTAGCACCAAAATGAGAAGGACTGATGAGTCATTTTTCACAACCTTCCAGACTTTGGGTGGTTTTATGGTTGTGGAAAGTTTAAGTATGATTCCTGCTAAAAATACTTTTGTGTATAGGCAGCCTTGTCCTTGATAGGAGAGATCACATGGGGTCTTATGCTCAGATGTACTGTTCGACGACAGGCGTGGTATGTTTTGGCTTTGCAGAAACAAATTCAGCACAAAATCAGACAGGCTGGTCTGCCGCAACTATTCAACAGAAAAGTCCTACAGAAATCCCGGGCCATACCTTCTTGATGCTGATCACCCACTACATGCAGAGTTCCCAACTCCTCCCTCATGTACCCGTTTTAACATACCCTGGATTTAAACATAGGCTAAGTACTCATTTTTTCCAGCAGCTTGTCAAGTAGGTAAACACTCACACTTCACTGTACTGATGTTGTACTATAATACACTTTGCCTAGACTACAACTCATTGTGACTTTGTCTTTTAACATTGCCCTTTGTGTTTAGCTATGCCCTTTTATTTTTGTATAGGTACTGTTCACTGTTTGATTATGTCCTTTTAACTTTGATTGTCCTGTGTGCTGTCTATTCCTGTGTTGCTATTGGCCTGTGAAACAAGATCTGGCATCTGGGATCATAATCAAGTTCAACAAAGTGACCAGATTGTACATGTGTGTTACATTAAATACCAGTAAAAAGGACCAAGTAACAGTCAACCAGCAGCCTGCATGAGAACACCAGCGACATGCAAAAAGTGCACACAGATCTACCTCTAATACCAGCTAGACTGTGTAAAGACCATTCATGAAGAGAGAATTGAGTATCTAAGCTCTTCCAGCAAGTTTCCGACTGAACTAAACCAAATATTATACGTCAGACAGCAGTTTCACATTTTTGCTTCTACATGTGACTTTTTGAGCCTCTCTGGCCTGAGACTTACCATAACTACATGTGTAAATACACACAGTATAAGGTGGCAATACTGAGTTATAAGTGATGGTAGTCATTTGGACAGAAATACCGGTGAGTACACGCCTAATTCAAGCAAGAACATGTATGAGAACTGCAAGGAAAAAGATTTAGCACGTCTGAACATGTGGACTGGTGGTGAAAATAAATGACGGGTTACTGGTTTTATGTGGTCTGTGCTGTTCACTGTGACTGAGGGGTAAAATACCAGCAGCAAACACTCGCATCATTCAACGATTTTTGTGTAAGCCCACGCAAGATGTGCGTCAAAGATACACCACTTTATTATTTCTCAGAAAAGCAGCAATTTCATCACATTAAGCTCAAAGGGCTGCCATATTAATGCTTCATGATTCATGCCTCTGTGGTACAGCCACACTACACAACACATCTGCTGTGTTTTACATGGTTCTACGAGCTGAAATGTCCTTAATAAAAGATTCAATTTTGCAACATGTTGCTTGGTTGTGTTGCTGAACTACTGATGATAAAAGCCCACAGATCAGTTCCTTCAATTTACCAACTTTTGTTTTTTCCCATGCTGCCCTCCTCCTTCTTCTCTCTCCCTTCTTCGAATATGTTCCTGTATTCTTTAACTTTTCTCTGTCCTTCTTGGTAACATATTTTTTCATAACATTTAACAAGTTGCTAAAGCAAGCGGTCTGATAGTAACGATAATGATTCTAAAGAAAGTTTTAGGAACGCTAATAACCACACAGACCGAGATTCTGTCTCCCTCCTGTTCAGCGGAGCAGAGAAAACCTCATTGCGGAGCTGCTGGTTAGATGCTAAATGTTGATCAGATGAGAAAAAGACTCATCTTCTGAAGTGCGGCTCTAATGTGCCAAACTGCTGCGGCAAAGATGTGTTGGAAAGGATAAAACCTCCAGACACTTACAGCACACAGCAGACAGCTCTCAGCGGTGGCTGGGAGAGACTCTCTTGACTTTTGGAGCACTTGTGCTGGAATGTAGCTCAGTGGGCGGAAACACTGCCAGTTTTACAGATACAGAGCAGAGACAACGTCCTGACATGAACCGATATTTTAAAAAAAACATTAAAGTTAAAATGATGCCTGGGGTTGTCACAACTGTTGCCTGCATAATCAATGACCTTAATTACAGCTTTAATAATATGCTTAAAGCTCATTATTTTGAGTGTTTATGTAAAATACATACAAAAAAACAATTCAGCAATTTATTTTTAATATTAAAAAGACCAAGGGCCCTATTTTAACAACAAGTGCAACTTGGATGTCTCCAAGCACACCGGCTATTTACAAAGTGCAAAAGGGCTGGGTGAAGGTGAATATAGATCAGAGGGTGTGGCCACTAATAAATACAATCTGATCCAGTCACATCACTGGTCTCATTGCTGTGAAACAGTTGAGCCAATCACAGCGATGCATGACAACAATAGCTCAACAAAATGAAAGACGCTTCTCCAGGAAATCATAGTGTCATTTATGCAGTGGAGGCCTGCATTTTGTGATCACATACACGTTTTTTTCAACAGTTGCAGTGATGATAGAAATGATTCATTTAGAATTATACTGTAAATGGTTGCATCATATCTTGCGCGGCATTAGCAATCATCAAGTTGGCACCAGATTAGCATTGCACTAGAAACAGACATGGTTCTGAAAGCGCAAATTCTAACTCCCTGTCTTGACTGCAGAAATATCAGAAATGTTTTTCACTTGCATGGCTCATGCAACAAATATGATCTCATTTTAATCTATGCTGCTGTCTGCACCACCTCTGCGCACGCTCCTGGCTGAAGACCTGAAGCGTTATTTATCTTTCAAAACTATTTTTTCAACACTATGCGTAACGCAAGGCTGTTGACCAGTGAAAAGGCACTGAATAAATATCTTAATCTACATTTTGCCACCTAGGTGCAGCAGCATTCTGCTCCAGTTTAGTCCCACAGACAATCCCTTCACTTGGGAGGCAAGTGAACTTCTTGGGTATTAAGGAGTTCCAGTGTTTGTGATTGGCAAACTCTAAACTGTAAATTTACTGCCACTGGACAACTTCACTGTCGCGATCGCCAACACCAGTCTGCCCTGAGTGCAGCCACTTACTTTCTATCTCAATCACACACTCACTAGTGCACACACACACACACACACACACCACACAACACACACACACACACTGCCCTGCCACACAATCCCATGCATAGAGTTGACGGAAAATAGATCAGTAATACATATCAAAAGAAAAACTGCACACTGCAGGGAAAGTTTGGCTTCTCCTTTGGTGCTGTGCGGCACAACAGAACCAGTATAGACGGACAATTCAGTGTCTCCTTCTTGCAGAATAGACAGGGTAATTTCCGCCAAAATACCAACGATTTGTTGTCCACTGCCTCATTGGAATGAACCTCCCACCTGTCTGCGCGTCTCCTTTCACCTGTGAACCCTGTAGTCTGGGCCACAATACCACACAGACAGCAAAGCAAATTTCATGCTAAAGAAAATACCAACAACGGTCAAGATGCTATTTGTGCCTGTCCTCGCGCCATCATGAAAATACTTATCAGAATTCATCCTGGAGGGAAACATCTGTATCTGTATGGCAACCTATCCACTCGTTATATTTCAGTCTGGACTAAAGTGGTGGACCAACCGACCAACATTTCCTCCCCTAGATTTTAAAAATATGTATCTGTGGCACAGATGCACCGTTGTTTAATTATTTTGGGTTCACTCAGCAACTTATCTGAGTTTTCTCTCCATTTTGTTTACTGTAAAGTGGTTATCAGCCTCCTCTGCAGAAAAAATAAAATAAAATCCAGCCCTAACTACATATGGTACAGTTATTTGGATTTGATTTATCATTCCAGTACAAATGTGAAGGAAGTCACTCCTGCAAAGTTAATCTCTGTGTATTTCAACAGTTGGCAAAAACACTGCTTGTAAATATGTTGATACGATATTTGAGTGAGTGTGAGTTTGACTGTCTGTCTGCAGCATGAGGTAAGAGTAGACCATTGGAAGCTACATGCAGGCAGACAGTAGAAAGCCCCTGAAGAGAGAGACAGAGAGTCGGGGTTGGGGGCCGGAAGGTCGGGGGGGCTATTTGGAGCTCTGACTCTGTTCCTAATATAACTGCAGTGTGTGTGGAGCGACAGCTGCTGTGTGTCCTGAAGCAGGTGGGCTGTGTTACATGTCAGAGTCACAGTGGGAGGGAGTGGACTCGGGAGTTTCTGGGTGGCAGAGGCTACTCGAGACAAATGTAATCAATGTATAAACAAGTGCAGAGACTCAAAACGGCTGCAGGCTGTCGGTAAGACACAGTAGCTGCTGATAATTTTCTTCACCTTCTCCTCTTCTTTCTTTCCAACGAAAGATAAAGAAAAAGGAAACTTGTCCTTGGTCCTCAAGGGGATGTTGTTCAAGCATGAAACTGGAAGTCACTGCTTCACCATCACGTTTCATGCAAATAACAGGACATAAAAAAACATTTTGAGATATATATTAATCTGCAACATGGATAAATGCAACATTTGAATAATCCATTATAAACCACCCTCAACTAATCTTGCCAAACAATGTATGGATAACAAGCCAATGTCTTGCTGGTATGACATTTTACACACAAATGTCACAGAGAAATTACAAGAGAAATTGACAGGTCATTACTATAAAGAGAGACAAAGTCCAGATATCAAATCAACACCAGATGTTCATCCCAGGACTCCACAGTCAACACTGACATTTGGT
This sequence comes from Lutjanus argentimaculatus, assembly GCA_034769285.1. NCBI lineage: Eukaryota > Metazoa > Chordata > Actinopteri > Lutjaniformes > Lutjanidae > Lutjanus > Lutjanus argentimaculatus. Next base: position 3,718,599 of record JAWZSL010000004.1, read on the forward strand.
CAACACGATCGACTTAACGTAACACACATAACTTAACATACGAAACAAAGCGTACTGATTTTGACCTGAACCACAATCTTTTTATAACCACGTCATTCTGTTGACTAAACCTAACCAAACCGCAACCATTTCACAACACTTACCACGATGAACATCACCATGATGACGAAGGTTACCTGACTATGATGACAAAAGTAATTTGGCTATTGTTACCCACATCTAAAACAAAAAAATACGCCAGACTACACAGCTATAAAGACATTAGAGAGAACAGACATGCTCTGACTTTCTGGGAAGGTACACAGGATTTAGATCAGATAAATGTCATCAATATGTTTCACAGACCTATAGTAGTTCATACATATTTCCTTAAAAATAACTTGAAGTGCATTAGGGTTGCAGCCAACTCAGATTTGGCTTTTCAGTGCAAAGATTTAATGATTTGTTCCTTTTTTTTTTTGTTTTAGTGCAGCACCGAGTTCCTGTATCAGCCTATATGAGTGTGTTTTACCAGACTACCATTTTACTGGTTTTCTTTGTCATCTGTGATGTGAAAACATCAGATTTCCATGCAGTTGGAAAGAGTAAAAGTGTGCAACCTCCTGCTTGTAGTTCAGGTATAAAATCCCATCGCACCGTGGAGCGTCTTTCCCTGGGCTGCTGCAGCGCATCACCTGCACTCTGTTTCTGTCGCCTTTCTCCACCTCCATCACAGTTAGTTTTGTGTTGATTTTTTTGAGACTTGGTTTGTAAAGTTTACAGCCTGTCATGTTATTGCATTGCTCTGTGTATAATGAAGCAGCTAAAAAACAAAAGCAAAAACTTGTCTATCAGTCACTCGTTTCACTTTTTTTCACCAAAACCACTTGAATCAACTGAATAAAATTGATTGGATCTCTAAAACCTGTTATCAGTTGGTTATTACAAAGTCAACTGAAAAATTAATATTTTAGTAAAGTGCCTGAAGAGGTAGAATTATCCAGTAATTCACAAAAAAACAACTTTTAGAAAAACATCTGGAAATATATAATTATGCTGGGCAATTTTCTGGTTTTCGTCCTCATTAATGACCCCTCAGATTTATCCTGCAACTGCTTTGGGTGCCCGAGGTCATGGCTGGAAATCATTGTCGTAGTCTTACAAATTTGTCACAAAACCGTGGAAACACACCCTCCTAATACTGATGTTGGCAAGTTGTTGAAGGTAATGTTATGATGCAACAGTGAATTTTATGAGAACTCCAAATGGAAGAAATCACTTTTTTACATCCAAACTCCAATTACCAGAAATCCTGTGAACCACGTAAATGAGCCTCCGTCACACAGTGCACAGATGTTCACGAGTAGTTTGTGTTTTTGTTTCATCCAAATGCTCAGCTTAGCATGAGCAGAGTGCTCAGCCCCTGCTGGTTAGAACACAGTCTCAAGTTCTGATTTGTTTGTGACCATCCTCAGCAGAAAGGGCAAATCTGTTGCATCTCAATAAGTCCAATCAACCGTAGCCAGACTTCTGTCTCGTCACGCTCACAGAGATCTGCAGAAAATCTTGTCAAACAAAATTGGCATAATGAGACCTTTGATAAACCTGAGGCAGCAATTTTGAGTTTGAAAAGTCTTCTGGTAAAGGCTTCACTCATTGGTTTTCTGTCTGGATATAAACAAGTTCCAACTACTGCAGTTTTAAAAAGTTATTGAACTCTAGATCATGTTTTTAAAGCTGTTAGAGCAGGAGGTGAGTGCTCTAAAGTAATATAAAGCAGCGTATGAAGCCATATTTTGGTAAATTTAAAACTGTTTGGATCATACTGATCAATGGATTTATGCAAACTGGTCACTGTTGGAGTCTGTTGTGGATCCAAGCTGTCTACAGCCACTGTCCCCTGTGGCAACGTAAAAGAAAAGTTCGAAGCCACTTTTCAAACAGGGTTTCAACCTATAGTTTGTAAAATATCACTCTCTCTAAAATAATCAGTTTCCCTCAGGATAAAAAGTAATTCTATCTTGTAGAACAAAGGTGGTGCTAGTCTACCCCTGCCTCAGTTGGTTAGTTGAGTCACACAAACACAAACAAATCCATCGATTGAGGCAGCAGGTGATTTTTAGCTTATATAACAGTAGTTTCTCTTCAAAATGGGTAGCTTGACAGCAAGAGACCCAGTTCCACAACAAAATGACTGACATTAATGGGGGTCCACTAGCATCTACAGTGCAAGCAGCAACAGCAGTGTTACAGGTATGGTCCCTGATGAACAAATTATGGTGGAACACAACTGGACAAAACAGTTTTGAAAGCAGTCTTAAGTGAATATAGTGCATGTTCCCTTTCAGCAACAGTTTGCATTAATGGGTCCAAATGCACCAATCATATGTTGATTAATCCTCAGCCTCTCAGAAGTCCAGCGACAGAGTGCAGTGCTGTTATCATGTCCACCCACTGTTTTTATTAAGATCACCTGGGAAACAACACCAGACTGCTACAGTATAACCATAGAGACCTTTACACACATCACACTGATTGGTTATAACTCGTTATTGTGCTTTTTTATGAATGAGACGTATGATTACTGGGGAAATACAGTGTTAACACTGTGCTGCTACTGGTGAGATACATCAGAAGCATAGCGTCAGTGTGGTGTAATGGTACACATGGCTTGTATTAGTATTACATTATATTTTATTTTTATTTCTATTGTTGGAACTACCTGAACTAAAATCATACTCCATCTGTCATTGGGTACAGATTTGAGGTGGCGTGTGTTTATGACACTCTGAACCATCCATACATTTCCTGAGGTAAAGCTTTCTGTTTGCTGAGCTGTCGTTATCGTATTTAACTGTGACTGGCACAGCTGTTTGAGAGCTATGAAACCAGTAACGTGACTATCTGGGGGACTATTTAATAATCACCACACCTGCTGATCTATATTCACCTTCAGATGACATGAATGGCTGCGGACACCACGGATGGGTGACCTTGTGTTGGAATTTATTATTTAAATTTCAGCTGAGGGTGCAAAATAGTAAACTGCAGGCACGATGCATGCTTTTACTACCTCACAGCAAGGTAAAGCAGTGACGTGATTCTAAATATAGTGTGCACGTCAACTGATGTTGATTTTCATAGGTGGCGAAAATATATTTTTCTGCTGACCCTGTCCACAGTCGAACATTACTTAGTTTCCTACACCAGTACTCCTGCTGCTTGCCCATCTAATTTAGGTAAAACACTAACTATAGATAAGTACCTCATACAACCCCATTTCAAAAAATCAAAACTATTGCTCTAAATCACAAAAATCAGGAGTCAAGGCTTAACTTGAACTTGACTATTGTGATTTGAGATTGAGATGTTAAACGCTTTCAAGTCTCAAGTCAGGTCAGTTCTTCGGGGAGCCAAGTTCTGATAATACAGCAGCAGACGGACAGACGTTGCATTGCCATTAAGCTTTTGGCCTCTGAACTTTTAGCCGCTGGGACTTGGCGCTTAACAAGACCTCTTCCCCCCAACAAACACGCCCCTTCACCACAACTGAGCCAGCCACTAACCCATCCACCCACCAAGAAAAGAATCAGAGTCAATGTTGAGGCATGCGCCTCCTCCTCCTCTCACGCCGACAGTAGGCTGCAGTCTGTCCACACTCAGCTTCTTGTTACTTATTTATAGCAGCTTGTTCCCCAGAGGGACAAAGTAATTGAAACCAAATGTGTTGCCGGGACTGATATGGGGAAGTAGGGCGGCCAGCCCACCCACCCACCCTTCTTCTCCCGCTCTATACACAAAGATTGTAGCAAGGGGTTGGGATTTGGAGCAAACAGCCTTGGAAATCACTTTTCTTGCAATTTCATTTCTGAAAAAAGAAGAAAAGAATGTTCCCGAGCTTCATTTCTTCTTCCGAAACTTCTTGGTTCACAACAAATAAATTAATTTAACTGCTTCAGTCTCAGGGGCTCTGCATTCGTAAAGTTGTTATAATGTTTTTTTTTTTCCCGGGCCGGGAGCACAAAGTGAGGAAATAAAAAAAAAAAAAAAAAAGAAGGCATTTCTACAAGCAAACTAACAAAGAGAACTGCAGCTTTAATTTGGTCCGCTTTTTGGAGGAATAAAGTAGCAGCACTCAAAGCTCAGCCCACCTCCCCGCCCACCATCACCGCACCAACAACCACACTTAATGAGCAGTCCAAACACGGCAGTGAAACCCAAACTTACCATGGTTTCTCTTTTCCTTCCTGTTTCCTCTGTATCCCTCTCTTTACTCCCCCTCTTTTCCTCAGTCCTAGGCTCCCGGTGAGCTCTGTTCAAAGTCGAGGTGTGTCAGGCAGATAAAAATGGGATTGAGTTGCTGGTAAGAAGCTGCATGAGGCCTTCACTGACCAAGTCAAAGTCAGGCAGCCACCTCTCTCTTTCTCTCCCCTCCCCGCTGCCTTGCTCTCTTGTCAGCTTTTCCAATAACAAACTGCTCCCCGCCTCCTCTGGCCGAGTCCCTGAGCTGTGAGCTGTTTCCTGGATGCTTGGTGGACTCCCGTGACCCGGCAGTCTCCCTCTTTCTTTTTTTTTCTCCTTTTCTTTTTTTGCTGCTCTACTGTGGAGAGTCTTATTTCTCCGGCCCTCTGTCTCTCTGAGTTGCAGCCCTGCCCTCTTGCCAGATTTAGAACCAGAGACACATGTGGGCCTCTGGTTTGAAGTTTAAAGAGGCGGGACTTGCCTGAGAGTGTTGTGTTGTCATGACGACCCCTCCTTCTCTAGCACTCTAAGCCCTGCCCCTACAGTGTTTTATGAGGAAATATATGGGGGCGTTTGCCTATATGTGCAGTATGTGACGCTCAATATTGAGTATCTGCTGCCAGGATACTGTCAACAGTATCATTGACTAGACGGAATATAAGACTTCCTACTTCTTTCTGATTATATCATCAATTTGAATTATATATACATGAAATTATATTTCGTCACAAATAAGTCTCAAGTCTCTGCACTCAAGTCACAAGCCAGTCCCAAATCTTAAACTTTGAGTTCCAAGTCCTTGACAAGTCATAATGCTCTCTTCAACAAATGTAATGCAATTTTAACAACAAAATTAGCAACTTTTGAAGAGTTAAAATCTGCCTGAGTATAAATGAATAGGATATTGTTAGTATGTTAGTAGCCAATTATTAAAATGCCGTAGAAATGCTGTCGAGAAAGAACAAGAAAGTAGTGACAGACGTAGGGCTTTGTATCTCAACAAAGGAAAATAAGAAAAAAATCGAAAATTTTCTGTTTTAAACAACCTTTTTGGCCATTTGAGTATAGATTTTTGAATCTGTGAGTGGCCTTTGAATGCACCATGAAGTCCCTGTGTCAAACTGTCACAGTCAGCAGAGGAGAGAAGCAGCATAGCTGTTAAATGTGGAAGAAACTACCAGAATAGTCTTTTTTTCATTACATGACCATTTTGGCACAAACATTTACCTGCCGGTGTAGCGGAAAGCTTTCCAAGATTTACCCACCACCAGAAAATTTGTTTTGTTGAAAAGACTGCTTAATACCTGTTGTTTTGACTGTTTGAGAGCAGATTAACAGAAAAACTACTGACCCAATTTTCATGAAACTCGGCGGAAGGGGGCATCAGCCAAGGAAGAACCCATTACATGACAGGGCAGATACCTGAATTATTTTCAGCTTTTGTTAACATTGCGAGACAGAAGATTTGGTCTTGGTGGAATGAATGCCATACATCTTAAAATAAAACACAGCCAATTGTATCAATATGATGACTCCACATCACAGCCAACACTCTGGTGTAGCCTATACATGTGCACTCTGGGACAGTTGCTTAATAACTGACGCAACTGTAACATCGCCACAGTTGTCTCAGACCAAGGTGTGGCTATGGAAACATAAATACACACATATCATGTAACTAATTATAGGCTACTCCTACTCACACCCAAATTGTCTGCAAAAAAACTCCACTAGAGCTATTAAAGACATTCTATGAAGGATATTCCTTAAAAAAAAACAATGTAAATTCATTGCTTATGACCCCAGTGTGTGGGTAGTTCTGTATCTCTCTGCCATCTGCCTGCATTTTCTTATTTTCTTATATTTTGTGGTGTTTGGGACATTTCTGCTTCTTCTTGTGCACCTATAGCAACAGGATGAAGTTTCGCTTCAGTTGTATTCACACAAAATCAGGTGGTGTGCTGTGGTGTGGGTGTGTTTATTGTGCCATGTAACAATCACAAAATAATGTTTTTATTTGTATTTTGTCTCTCTAACTCTTCTCTAACTTGTTCATTGAGTGGTTTGAATCATGCATTTAAACAGTCCTGCACATTTTACCTTTAAAAAAATCTGTTTAATTTGAAGCTTCGGCAGAACAAGCATTAACTGTGAAGTCTGCGCTTGCAGATGTGTAAGAGTGTTATCGTAAGAATCATAACTATATTCATATACTAATAATTATATACTGTATTTACTTTTATTGTCACCTTTTAATAAAAAAAATATTGAAGACTTTGTAATCATGTTTAGTTTGAACCTTGCGTCTGTTCTTTATGGTAATGAACACACTTCCATGTCATCTTTAATGATTATGCTGCACGATTGTGAGTAACTTCATGACATACATACTATAGAGGAGGCAGAAAATGCTTTTGTATTTACATTTTCGTCATATGCCTCATTTTGTGAGGCTTGGACAAACAACCTGCTGTTTTTTTTTGCTAAGGTATGAAAACTTGGTGACTCAACTTTAGCTTTAAGCTAATCAGACTGTTCACTCCAGCAGAAAACACAGACCTGCTGGATGATTTTATTAGCTACGCTCCTCCTTGTGGCCTATATTTCCACTGGCTCGCTGCAGCAAGTAGAAAGTCTTAGTTACTTGCTTTCTTTCAAGTTTCAAGTGCAATCTTAAAGTCTCAAATAAGTCAAGTTTCAAATTTGCATTTCTCTGAGTTAAATCAGACTCAACTGTAAGTCCATTGTATTGGACATTTTTGTGCTTTTACTTGCATCTCACAGCTGTGATGAACAAATGCTCGAGTGATATCCATTAAAAATACAAAGGATACTTTTTACTGTAGTGCTGAGAAGTTCTTTTGCTATGTTTTGAGTTTGGACCTCTAAATACTGTGAGGAGTTGTGTGTATTTTAGGCCACAAAGCTGAAGGTATGGTATTCAGTGGAAGTAAAGCAATTAATGCTTCATTATTCTTGCAAAATGCACTTGGTTGCCAGTTTATTACATCTAATACAACACCCAAGGATTACACTGTGTATAATCCTCCTGTCATGAGGTGGAAAGTTTTTGTGTAAAACTGTTTTAGAAGGGTTGTTGAGCCAACTTTATCTTGGAGGCTGTAGTTTCTGGTGGTGCTGCATGTTATTCATATGAATAAATTTAAAAACAGAATGCGAAGATTTGCAAATAGGTACAAAGACCAGATATTTAGAATGATGATGATGAACTATTGTTTTTATAAATAAACACCCATTCTGATTTGATGGCTGCAACACATTCCAAAAAAGTTGGGACAGGGAGAACAAAAAACACCTGTTTGGAACTTTCCACGGTAAACAGGTTATTTGGGAACAGGTAATAGTATCATGATTGGATATTAAAGGGGCATCCTTGTAAGGCTCAGTAATTCACAAGCATGGAAAAACTGCGTGGCAAATAGTCCAACAGCTTGAGAGCAATGTTTCTCGACACACGGCTGCAAGGAATCCAGAAATGGCGCTGACTTCTCTGGGGTCCAAAATGGAAAAAGAGGAAAAATGTTGTGGACTGATGATTCCACATTTGAGATTGTTTTTGTAAATAAGTCATTCTCAGGGATGTCCCTGCTCATTTCAGCCAAGACACATTATGATAGAAACATGACAACAAAGATTCTGGACTGTTAAACACCCGTAGTCGTATATCAAGCAAGAGTAGGAAAGAATTTCACTTTCAAAACTTCGACATTGTGGTCCTCAGTTCCCAAAGGCTCACTGAGTGTCGCTAGAAGAAAATGTGATGTAACACAGTGGTAAACATGCCCCTGTCCCAACTGTTTGTGTGTATATTTACAAAAAGACAATGAACTTCATCAGTTTGAACTTAAAATATATTTTCTTTGTACTGATCTCAGTTGAACAAAGGTTGAAAAGTATTTGCAATTACATTTTACGCAGCATGACTACTTATTTGGAATTCAGGCTGTATACAATATATTTATTTATGTACATTTTGGTGTCACTCTGTCTTTTTAGCAACATATTTTTGATGGAAATATGGCAATAAAGCTTCAGAGAATTGAACCAACAATGTTTGAAGGAGAGGGCATGCATGTGTGAGTGCACGTGCGTGACAGTCAGCATGTGAGTTCGGGACAGAGAGCGAAAGAGAGGGAGCGATTTAGAGAATGCAAATTCCTCTCCTCCACTTTAATGTTCTGTGGCCTGACAGCGAGGGAGAAAAAGCCTCACAAAGCTTCTCCTACAAAGCTCCACTTTCTTTTCTCTGCTCTCCCCTCTTGCCTCCTCTCTTCTCCTCCCTTCCTCCCTCTCTCCGCAGCCACACTGATCCCATTCTCCCTGCCTGCTTGTTTGTGGTGAGACTGATTTTGTAGGTTAGGGGAATACTTCATGCTTTGATGTTATATCCAGCAGTTTCACAGCGCTGCGCCTTTGATAAGAAAAAGCAAGGTGCTTTATTATTAAAAGAGGTTAAAAACCCTTTTATATGCCCATGAAAAGGGTTAAGCTTCAGATATGTCCGCGCCCCAAACTCACTGACATTTTTTAAGCCTGGTAATTTCAACAATTCAGAGGTTTTGTTTTTCCCTTTAACTCTTACATAAGCCACAATGAACATACAGCCGCTCTCTCTGTAGCAGCTAGCCTTGAAGAAAAAAAAAAGAATAATAGCAATCATTGTTTAAACGGCGAGGCAAGTCCTGAATCTTAAGTGGGCAGCCGGGACGAAGGCTGCAGACACCAGTGGGAACCTCGCCGTTGTTCCCTTGGCTGCGGCTGGAGCTCCACTTGATGATGTATTAATCAATAAATAAAAGGGAAAATCCCTAATAGGCCTGTGGTAAAGAGAGGAGGAACACAGCGCAGCCCGTCTCATAATGAAGATGTAGTGCAGGCAAATACACAGGGGAGGCAAGGCAGAAGATCTCATACTCAGACAGATTTTTAAACAAGAGTTTAAAAGAAGATGGAGGAGATGCTGGGGAGATGGAGTTACACAGCAGAGCTTGATGAGGAGGCAGAGAAAAAGACTCGCTGCTTGAGTGAAATGTCAGTGGGTGGAGTTTTGATCTAAGTTATAAAAAAAAAGAAGTCAGAAACGGGCTTTTATTCACTTTCACGAAGTTGTGTAATTCTCTGAGGTCAAATAAATTCCTTTTCAAAGTGGAAACATGGCTGACCAGGCAGCCATGTTAAGCCAAGCAGAAAAACATGCAGCTACCGTCTGGAAGGTTTTAACATCTACACTCCTCATGTACCAGAGCTGCCCCCTGAAAGTCAAAGATTCGACTGAGATTCTTCCAGTCTTTTTTTTTTTTTTTTTCCTTTTTCAGTCAGTGTGCATTACAGTAACAGGATAAAACAGATAGAAGATTACAAAAATGTACAGGGAGAATATGTCAGTGTGGAATTACAAATATGGGGAATCATATGGGACACAATTATTGAATAAAAATCCATGTGACTACATGCGCTGCTGGTTAACTGATGAGAGAAGGTGAAACGTGTTTTTTTTTTTTTTTTGCTGTTATTGTACACAAAGCAGTGCAACATCTTGACAGGCTGTAAACTTTATAAACTGAGTCTCTAAATAACCACAAACCACTAAACTAACTGATGGAAGCAGAGATGAGTGAGAGAAACGGAGCACAGATGACGCGCTGTCAGCCACTTCACCAGGCCGCACTGTGGGGTTTGCAGGAGAGGCGATGCTCGCTTTCTTGTTTTTTGCCACTGACAGGCTCAGATTCTTGTTTTAAGTGTCTGACCGTGTTAAGGAAAGGACTACTACAGTAAGAGACCGTTTTATTGCTCTCTAATCAAACTAACCAGATTCCTTTTGCAGGCCTGTCCTTTCATCATTTATCATTGTGAGCTTTACTCAAACTCGACAGAAACAAAACAACTCACCAAAAACATTCTAGATTCAATTTTCACTGTTTCAGCAATCACCACCTCTGGTTTGATTGAAATAAACCTTTGTGAAGGAGCTCAGAGCGTGCAGGGCAGGCGATGTTGGACAGTGGCAGCAGCACTGCTGCAGCCTGTGGAGAAAAAAGTCTGCAGGTCTGCTGATCTTAGACCTGAACTACAGGAGGATGCACACTTGTACGTTCTCTGACTCTTCAAAAATCTGCTGTTTCCGCATCAAGAAACAGCAGTCTCACTGGTGAAACATGCTCATATAGGCTGACACAGAAATTTAGTGTGGCGCGCTGAACTGGAAAAAAGAAAGAATCAGCGAATATTCATACTCAAAAAAAAAAGGTAGTCTGTGACAACCCTAGATTATACATTTAATGCTGGGTCACTGCAAGGAAACTTAAAAAGACAGGGTCATTACATCACTAACAAACATTCTTGCTTCTCCATGTGTCTCCCATAGGCTTCAATATAAATGGCACCAAAGCCACAGCAAGCAGAGCATAGAATGTTTGTTAGTGATGTAATGAACCTTTCTTCTTTTTTCGCTTCCTCGGTCGCTGCAGTCAGTAAAAAGTTTTTCCTTCCTCTTTACCAGCCCCACAGTGGCTGCGTTAGACCAATGTTCTTTTTACAAGTAATTAGTCCAATTGATTGTGTTCTGTTTACATGGTCCACTATAAGCCATCAGGAAAAAAACAAAACAAAAAAACAACAGGTCTAAGAACACAATGAATCCAGCTCTCGACAACAGGTTGCTCTAAAACAGATGGACTTTTATCAGTGAAGTTATTCAGCAAAACCTTCAGTAAACACATCACCAATTCAAAGATGGATCCACAGGGAAAGAAGCACTACCTCAGAAAAGTGGGAGCGGTTCATTAACAAGTTAAATTACATCCTAACAGAGTGAGGCTATACAGTTTTTTACTACAACATAAATAGCAGGTTTGACTGCACTGGTGTTAAAGCAAGTTTATTCACAGAAAACTGCTGGAAATTGTGCTTTTGCATTTTGGCACCAGTTTGTAGACACTTCTGTAATATATTTTATATACATACTTTTACAGAATAGGGCGATTGCCAGTGTTTCCCAAATATTTAAGACTGTTGGAGAGTAGCCTACCAGCAACAGGGAGCACTAGACTGTGAGTACATAAAAGTTTGGTGGGGTTAGGCATCAAAATTACTTTAGTTTTAGATCATGCTTTGTGTTATGCTCCGTATGTCATGTGACACAAGGCAAAAATATGTAACACGACTCACTGTGAGTAACTTAAAGCTTTCAATAAGTCAACTTTGACTTTTGGTTTTTCACAGGACACGAGTCCTGTGCTTCAACCACACATTACCCCCACCTCCTCCTTACATGCCTATGTCTCACTTTTTATGCTTCTCCCGAGTGAGGACCACGTGTGCAGTCTTGCGAACCTCTTGCTTTTCATTTCGGCACACATATTAACTGGTAAGAGTAAACACACAGCGGCTGCAGCCATGCTTCATCTGAAGATATGGCGTCACAGCTATTTTTTCCAGGTGATGCATGGTTCTTGGCAAAAACAGACAGAAATGATCTAGTGATAGTCATGTTGACATCATACCAGGAACATGACACCTCAAGTATAAATTTAATGTCTATATCTGTAGAAATCTAATAAACATGAAAAAAATCAGTTGAAGGACAGTATTTTTCCAGTGTGCTCTCATTTTCTGTTTCTCTTTTTTCTCTGTCTCCCCAACTCCCTCTCTTTCTCTCTAACACTCTACGAAGAGGGGGAAAAAAATCACACTCCTTTCTGGTCACAGCTCTTTTCTTTTCTTCAAATCTCTTTTGCAAGCTCAATGTAGAAAGATACAGCTGGTTGTAGCAGCACTGCAGCAGCAACACTGTCTGTGTGCTCACCACAGGGGTGCAAGGAACAGCGGTTCAGCAATGTAGCCGTCACGCACAGGTACATGCCGATGCTTAACAATAGCTTACACAGATGACATATATGGCCATTTTTCTGGTTCCCTTTTACTTGTAATTACAATTAGACTAGCTTAAATTTACAGCCCGGACAACCTTGCCAGCAAGGTATCTTGATTTGTCAATATTTTATGCAGCCATAACTCATCTCTCTTGTTTATTGTCTTAATTCAATCAAGTTAGCCAACTGTTAGCCAGCAGATCTAGGGATGCCAGTTTTTGTTAGTTGGTTGGTGGGTTGGTTAGTCGGTTCACCACTTTGGTCCAGACTGAAATATCTCAACAACTACTCCATGGATTGCCATCAATTTTGGTGCAAATGTTCTTGGTCGGCACTCATATGGCCGTAGAAAACAAACAAACAAAAAAAAGTGTATTTTAATTCCAGTTCAGTTACATAATGCCCATGTCTCAACAGAAGAGACATGAGCCAAGATAGCAGCACGTAGAATTTAGCGTCTCCAGCCTTTTCTCTATATCCATCAGCTACAGTTTTTCCCAATCTCTGCGTCTCTTGGCATGGTTCAGTCTGAGGTCACTTACTCTGAAACGTGTCCTTCTTAGGCTCCGCCTTTTTGATGTTTAAGTCATCCAATTAGATTACTGCTGCCTCTGAGAAACGTCTGAATAACAAATAAACCAATCTGTCTGTTTGTGCAGTTTGTTTCTGTCTGTGTGTAAATCCGCGTCTGTCTGTATGGATGAGAGAACAACCACTCGCTGCGTTTGTTATTGTGTATGTGGGAGCTTTGATGGGGAGGAGGTGTCGGACATTACTTGCCAGCCATTCTCTGTTTTGTTTGTCCATCATTCATCCGTCTGTCAGCTTTAGCTCTTCCATCTGTCTGCGTGTCCCTCCAGGTATGTCTCTGTACTGCATTCCCATAGTGATACATAATGAATGTTGTTGTTTTTATTGTGTTCTTGTGTGAATCATACCTAAGGCAGAAAAATCCCCAACCTGCCCCTTTCAGCCTGAGTGTCTGGATCATTCCTTGCCGGCTTCACTCTGTGTATGAAAACAGCCAATTACGGGCCCAGACTGGTCCGGCGACTGGGTTTTAGAGCCAGTCCAAGCGCGGGCGACCTTGGTTGAATATGGATTATGTCACAGATGTCATCATGAATAAATATGGCTATTTATTTCCAACTCCAACCAGAATCAAATTGAACACTCTCTTGTTTATTCGTGTCCTCCTCCCCCAGGTGAGAGTCTGACTCTTTTTTTCTACCTTAAATCAACCATAAGCAGTTCAGGCATTGTTGTGATAAGACAATGAACCTAAATTCATCAAAAACACCATGCTTGTCTCATTTTCTCCTCAACGCTCATTGCGATATCAAAAGGATCAGATGTTGCCAGATCACAGAGCAACACTTAGCTGAAGAAGAGGTGATTATCATAATCAGATGCAAATGTTATGTGAAAATTGACTAAACATCCAGAACATCTCTTGTGGGGCCTTTAGTTTTACTGTTCAATCTTATTTGAGCACAATGCCAAACAGGTTGTTTATTCCAGAAGTAAATCCATATTTTCCATTTGGAATGAAAATCATTACCTCATATTCCTCACTCCATATATTTCATGATTCTAAACAGATTATTTTTGTAAATAAAGGAGGATCCAAGACCCGCAATAAAACATTACTGGATCCATCACCATAAAATGATTTCAGTGAGCCAACGTGTGTGAATGCAGAGTTGTACAGAACTGATAGCTGGTGTAAAGGCTTTGACCTTGTCACTCTCCACAAGAATAGGGAGGTAAGGTGTAAAAATAGCAAAAGTACCATTTAGTTTTCTTTGAAACCAGTCAGTGAACTACATCTCAAGTCATCCAAGGGTTTGTTAATTTTTAACAAGGGGGATGGCCCTAACTTATAAAGTAAAATCTATATTTGTGGTCATGCTCAGTCTGAGGCTGTAGGTCCAGCAGCACAGACGCTGAATAATCCTAGAAATATTACAGGAATACTACAGGCAGCAGTGTGTCTCTATGAGTGTGTGTCTCTACTTTGATTACAAAGGTAGCTACAGTATATATGCTACAACTTAGTATGAATTAAGTATTTATAGTATGTAGTTTAGATCCAAAACAAACCTGAAGGGCGGGATTGAGGGAAAAAGGCCAAATTACAAATGCATCTGCTATTTCAGCACCATGGACAGTGCCATGGATTTCTCAATACACAGCACAGTTGGACTACTAATATTTCAGAGCCATGGTCGGGAACTGGTTGGGTGACAAACCTCAGTCAGATAAAGGATCAATGAGTCATTCAGACTAGACAAACACTCCCACACTCTCTCTGCTACTACAGACTAGAAAGGGGGATGGAAAGTGAACAAGAGGGAATGCATCCCACCCTCATCCCCCCTCAAATCACCCATCGTCTCTTGTCTTGCACAAACACCAGCGTGACCATCACCTTGGCACATTTCTTCCAGAACAGCCAGTTCTCTGTCCCTGTGACATCATTTCTGGAGGCTTCTATGTAACGGTATGTTTTAATACGCTGTAAAGGTCTGGTAGTCTGGTGATGAACAAAACAAGAAAGCCCACATATAGAGAAGGTGGGGTGGACAGATGGAGTTTGTGCCTCGTGTGAAACCAAGAGTCAATGTTGACTTATTTTAAAGATGTTACGTTATGTATTTTAACATCATAAACTAAAATTATCTGAATAAAAATCTCCTCCTGCTTCTTTTTAACTGCCTAATGTACTGCTCACTGTAACTTTGGTTTCAAAGAGAGTCAGACCTGGTGGTAGACATTAAAAATAACTATAGATATATAAATAGACAATCTTCTTGTGGATGTTCTTGTTTGCTGATGTAGGTCATATAGAAGCATCAGTAATAAAGTAAGACTGATTTATAGTCAGTTAAAAACTACTTGTAGAAGCTTTAACTTTAGAAGCTTCAAACTTATTTTTCACTCAATTATTTTTCTTACTCTACTATCCTGTCCTACTATGTGACATTCAAGAAATATTCCAACCGACTCTTAAAGGACAGATACAGAATAAATGTAGCAGTTTTGGTTGGTTGGTTTTGGGGTACCTTTTCTGTCACTGAATACTTCTTTAATTTCCCAACTTCCTCAGTGCTGCTGACACAGCTCTAAAACTTCAGCACTTGAAGGAGCCGGTCAATTCAGCTATTTCATTTTCTTCTCAACGCCTCAAGTTCATTTCCCTGTTAATTAGTCATTTTGAAAGTCACCTTGCCGGAAAACAAAGTCTCGATTGGCAAACTGTCACAAGTGGCCACGGCTCACCTGGAGGTACACGGGGCAGTGTAAAGTGAAGAAAAGCTGACAATGTTGTCAGCGTCAGTGTTTTTGTCGCATTATATCATATTTTCTCTGCTTCTGTAAAATACTGATTAGTATGGAAACCCATTTCTGCCAATGTGATTAAAAAAAGATCCTTTAAGTCATTATAATGAGAATTTTTCTCTCAAAATAGCGACTCAGTATCTAAGGAAGTCTCTAATGAGTTTGAAAAAGTTTCTTATTATTTTAATATACTTTACACAGTGAAACTTGCAAATTGCACGCAGCTTGCTTGCAAATTGCATGAAACCTAATTTCCATGGAACTTGACAGTACCTGAAGCAATTAAAAAATAATCTAAGTCTCATATAACACAACTAAGCAGCTAATTTCACTAAAGGTAGCTAGTTAGATTGGTAATTTTTTAAAATCCTAATTGTTTTCCTCACTATATTATATCAAGTGGGAAGTGTCATTGTAGCTTCATTTGCATCTTTGTATCTTATTTTGTATAATTTCTTTCACTGGATAATTTCAATTTGTTTTTTTCAATCTGGCTACTGTTTCATAATGGCTGTGATGAAGAATAGGAAGAGAGCTATTGGTGCATTAATGCATTGTAAACAAACTTTGTTACCAACTTGCACGGAGTCTGTGACAATAATTTCCTTCTGAAAACCTACAAAACACCATCTACAATATTAATTAATTCATTTTGGTGATAAGCTATTGTCAAGTTGAAATCAATCAATTAAAATCAGTTGAAATGTGGAATGTATGATGTCATCATGTGACATATTATCCACGTTTTGATTGGCTGTTGCATGACCCTAGTTTCACAAAGTTGAGAGTTTTCCAACTGTTGCTGCTGAGTTTCATGTTACAACTTAGTTTCACCAAAGTTTCAACCAGCTAAAGTTGCATGAGAAAGCCAGCCAGCCTCTGACATTATTTTAAGAAAGTCTCTCATTATTTTGCAATACAAAGTCATTATTTTGAGATACTAAGACATTTTCTGTGATTCGTTTTCAAGGGAGGCACAAAGCAATCACAGAGGTGGAGCAACAGGTGGATGCAATCCTATGAAACTGTTGCAGTCTCATGTAGACTGCTCGTCTCCCGCCCGCAAAAGTTGAGGAGTTTTTTGTTTTTAAACTCGTCTTACACAATGTGCAGTAACAATAATGGATGAAAGACTAGGAGCATAAAAAAAAATCGATAAACTTGTGTATGACGATATTGTGTTTTATGATACTGTATCGATTCACAAACTCACTGTATCATGGCATCATGATATATGCAATGATTCGTGGTAGTGTTCATTTTGTGTTGTATTTAAACCCCCAACTGCATAAGTGTTACTGAACTTCACTGTTCTAATTCCAATAAAATAGCTTTAATAACTTTTTAAACTCATTTATGCATATAGTAGTGTGTTCTTTATAGTACGACAGTTAAAAATAGGTTAAAAATAGCAATATATCACATTGCTTACAGTATCACAATATAACTCAGCACATTGAACTGTAACCCCTGTATCGTGATACATATCGCCAGATTCTTGCCGATGCACAGCGCTATGAGAGACGGATTCTTGCTATTTGTAAATATATACATTTCCATGGTTGCCATGCACTCACGCTTTGAGCGCTTGTCTTGGCCATCTTCTTCACATAAGGAGCACAGTGAGACCCCACAGATCCAAGCAGGTGTGCTGGTGGGATCTGGTGGGAACACTGGTGGGAATGGACTTAAATAATAGCTAAGTCCAGTTTGGTTAAATAAAGTTTACTTACTTAATACAGTGGTATTGATCCTTTTGCACTAGTATATCTGTTGCTGCATGCGCTCACTACATAAAACAGAGGCTGCTTGAAGCCTTTTTTTAATAGTCGTCTGACATAAAAATTCAACATTCTGAATATTTATTTAACTTACTGTATTATTAACAGTATGTACATATATTTAGTTTTATTGTGATGTGCTCTATTCTCCGTTTACTCTTCTTTCCTGCCTTCCTCTTTGCCAGGAGGCATGTCTTTCTCCATCAGACAAAGTGAAGTCTCTGAAATCACTGAGAGCGATCTGAAATCACTAACAGTCAATGAAACTGTCAGTTACCACCAGACGATTCAAAGCTCACATACTCTAGTCATATTCCTACCCTGTCATTCCCCCTCAACTTCCTCCAACACCGTGATTCTTTCAAAAAAGAAAAAAAAAGTTACAGTTACAGCACTCATTTATATGGCTTAGAGGGGATTTCTGCTGTATCACAGCTCGACAGAAACCTCTCTTATCCATTCTCGCAAAACGCTGCTGTGTGCAACAAACCGCCCCACTGTGTTGCATTTTACAGGATTGCATCAGTATAGTTTCTACATATGCATTTTTAATAAATAAAAATGGCCTTTGTGCTGGATGTGCAATTTATGGAGAAATGCTCAGTAAGTAATCATAATAAGGTTTATGCCACGAATGTCCCAGGGAGCATCCGTGCCTGCAATAAACCACACGGACAAGAAGAGCACAGGGTCTCTTAACAGGTCAAGTCTGGGATGAAGTCAACTCTATCGTTAAAATATATGATGACTTTTATTATGTGCAGTGGGGGAAATCCTAAACACACGTAAGCTGGGGACCAATTTTAAAAGCAGAGTTTGGGCCACACTCAGCCGCACCAGATGTGCATTTAACTTAAATAGGGACTTTTTGCCATTAAATTCCCATTAGCAACAAAGCTACGATGGGCATAACGAAATTTCACTGCTGCAGAATCAGAGCTGTTCAACCAGCAACTTTGAGCTTTGTGATTGAGAAAGAAAAGCAACCATGTGTTTGGTTTGTCCATCCTGGGCCTCTGTAGAAACAGGGCGGTGCAACATGGCTGTGGAATAGGACCCCCTAGTCTGTGCAGATAAAAGAGGCTTGTTGTAAGGTAACAAAAACACAATGATTCGTATTTCCAGGTGATTATACACTGATGAAAACATACAGACCCTTTTAAAAGTTACACACTTGACCTTTAAAGGATAACTTCGGTATTTTTCAACCTGGGCCCTATTTCCCCATGTGTATGTGTGTGTATGATTGATAGGTACAACTCGTTTTAAAATTGGTTTGTATTGAGGGAGGCGGATGCAGCCGGCAGCCACAAAACGAGTTATAACGGTAGATATTAGGGCAAATACGTCCCGTAAAAGTTTGTGCAAAGTGCTATTTTTCACCACAGTCCGGCTCAGATCACCAGTGTAATCTCTGTCAACAGCATGCAAAGCGCTTCTTACCGATTCACTCTGTGCTTGTTGAAGACTGTCTTCGTTGCAGTGAGTGGGACAGCTGTTTTCTTGAAGTGTGTTTGGTGAAGTGTTTTGGGATTGGATGTCTTCTCTTCTTGGGCTGGCAGTAGTCATCTTGGCAGAAGTGTGCACTGCAGACCCGATGGTCTGCAAGGCGCAGTGTCTGGACAGGAGTGTTAGCATCCAATTGTAGCACAATTAGCCACAACTTCAGCATGTTGCTGTCCGACAAAGGCAGCCTATGAAAGCTGACGGGGTGTTGCACGGACATCCTGTTCTTGCAATTCGGCTAAGCACAAACACGAACCATTGTTTTCAATAGTTGCAGTAAAACTTTCAACTGAACTCCGGGACAGCTAACTCTGCTCTGACCGGCTCTCAGCATGACTCCTCTGTTTTCTTCTGGCAACAAACAAAGATCCTGTGAGATGTTGTCACACACAGCAAGCAGTAAGTGAAGCATACTGTTGACAGAGATTACACTGGCGATCTGAGCCGGACTGTGGCGGAAAAAAGCACTTTTAATGCACAAACTTTTACGGGACGTATTTGCCCTAATATCTACCGTTAAAACTTGTTTCACGGCTGCCGGCTGCATCCGCCTCCCTCAATACTGAACCAATTTTAAAACGAGTTGTACCTATCAATCATACACACACATACACATGAGGAAATAGGGTCCAGGCTGAAAAATACTGAAGTTATTCTTTAAATAGTTCCCTGTTAGTTTGTTTTATTATAGAAGTGTAAGTCACACAATAAAACTATTCTAATCTACACTAGGGATTGGAACTGTTTCACCAAAAATGAATCACGACTTTCTGTGTGCTGGTGCCCCTCACATACAACTGGTGCCCTTTTTATTTTATCGCCCTTGCCCCCTCAAAATAATTCATGAGGTCAGTGTCTGGAACAGATGTATGATTGTGACATCTTGTGGTGAAATCTGGCCCGAGACCCTTGCCGTTGGGTTTTTTTTTTTTTTTTTCATGGTAGCCTTCATTCAAAGGAAATGTCACAGAGGGCACTTTCAGATGGACATCAGGCCTCTTGCAGAATACCAAATGGGTCTGTTTGGGTGTGTTGCTATGGGTACCAGCGATAAGATAAAATATGAAGTGGCAGCCGAGTTTGAAGGTTTATCAGACACAAAGACAACACATGGGAGGTTTTACTCCATTAAAGAGGCTGATGTAAAAGCAGAACCTGTAACAAGTGAACTATTAAACAAATGAAACAACAATACAAGAAGAAATTGAGTAAGGTTTTCACCCTGCTTATATTTGTTGATTATAATATTCAGTTTCAACTAGTCTTGATGCTTGTGAGATAAAATCACCAAAGCACAATGCTACAAGCCCATGCACGCATTTTATTAGCCAAGGCTCTGTGTTGTCAAGACAATAAATGAAAAATGAGCTGCTGCAAGTGTTAAGCTAGATTAAGATTTTGCCAGATGACCTTAAGTATTTTTGCTGGAGCCTTTTGGCAGCACCTCTGTGCAACTGTGCCTCTGATCCTCTTTACGTTGCCATTAATTGTTTGTTGCTAGAGCTACAGACCTGCGATGAGACTTGTCATGCTTAATGGTTCAATTACTTTGATTTACGGGTATCTATATGACAGAAATGGAATACAATATTCATAAGTATGTTTTCCATCAGTGTATAATCAGCTGAAAATAGAGTGTCCACCTCCATGGAGGCCACCATGTTGCACTGCCATGATTCTACTAGTAGTGCATAGAGGAGTCGTCTGTTCAACCCACAATGTTATCTGCCTCTGTGTTTGTATTCAGATTGAACACCAGAAGTGGGGGTGGTTTATTCCGGAAGTCATGTTAAATCAGGCAAATTTTCTAACATTATATTCATAGGCAATTGCTGCGCCTTCAAGGCATCATATCAATTTAATCTTGGCATATAATTAATTATGAAGTATATTTCTACATTCACAGTACTTTTCATCTGTGTCTCTCTTTTTATTTTTATCAAAACTAAATTTTATGGACTGTCTGAGCCCGCCATCACCTCCCCTTTGACTAGGGGATATTGAAAAATCTGAAACTGAAAAAAGAAAAGGTTTTACAGAACAAAAGATTCTGCTTCACATAGAAAATAGACACCCTTTCTTTAGGCACACAAGCATACAAAAAGATCAGACTTTTTCCGGATAATAATAAGGAACTTTGAATAGAAAAAATGTTGGTTTCACTCACATTGTTTGTGCTTTTCTGAACAATGAATTTAAATTTGGGTGTATCCCTAGTTTCTACCAAAAATGGACAAGCATTGCATATATTTGATTGGCCAACACAGCACCTTCGCAGATGATGTTGCATTGTGGCAAAAGTTGAGCTGTTTTTCCAGATGAACTTGCGATTTTTCATTGACTGTAAAAAATAAATGGATGTAACCATGTTTTGTGGACTACCATTTTGAAGCCCTGAGTTTGGTATTATGGCTGTTGCCATCTTGGTTTTTTCAAGTCAGAGGTAACCTTATTTGGATGAGAGAGTGGAGCTTGGGAGGTTGCTGTGGACGTGACTTAACAGACTGTCGATGTAGCGACTTATCAATCACAAGGTAGCAAAGCCCTTGGGACCATAATTTACAAAATGAACATCATATTGTATTACAAAAAAAACCTGAAAGCAGCGATTGAAACCATAAACTCGTTAAGAAATCATTTACTGAGGTACTAAGTCAAGTGAGAAGTGGAGTCATTTTCTCATAAGACTCTGAACTGTACAATTGAACTTTTGCAACCTGTGGAGCTGCCCCCTGCTGGCCATTAGAAATAATGAATGTTTAAGGCCTTTCCACATTGGCTTCACTTTTCAGACCTGGAAGCTACGTCCACTTCTGCCATACAGTCTTTTTTGTTGTTGTTGTTGTTTATTTTTGCCAGAGCCCTCTGCATTTGCACCACCACTGCATTGCCAGACTAGCCTCACTTAAACAGAAGAAGAAGGCTCCGTTTCGTCACACAGGGCTGATCAGGTTGGTCTGAAAGCAGCCTTAGAAACAACTCTGTTACAAGTTAAATCAGAGACAAGTCCCATTAAAAGTAACCTAAATGTGCAGCCCACATAAAGTTCATCTAATTCACTCAAATAGACGGCCTCGTGAACTGACTAACCTGTAGAACAGCTCTCAGCTCTCCTAGACTCCAGGGCCTCAAAGTTTGAGAGTCTGGGGAAGTTTTGCATTGGGGAGTCACGAAGGGACATTTAAATTAAAAGTGACAAGGTGCACAAAGAGACAAGCCCAGCAGGTTAATGATCGCTGTGCCACCTCCAGGCTCCAGCCATCTGGATAGCTTGTAGCTGCTCCTGCTCAACACAAATGAAGCTACCGAGGAGGTAGGTGGCAGAATGGCCAGGAGGTAGGAATCTGGTGGAGGCTGCTGATTAAATGTGAGAGTGGGTGTGAGGTACGGTGCAGCACTTGCTACCAGATAATTAAGATATGAGCTACAGGTGACAGTGATGCTAACAAGGACTGTGGCCACTTTGCCACCTCTTTTTTGAGCAGAACATGCCAGCATGATGGACAGCAAGTCTTTGCAGGGTGTCCTTATGGTTAGTGAGGCTCCCTGAAGTGTGACAGAATTACACTCTGAAACACTAAGTTAATATTTGGAAAGTCACAGAATGTCTCAAAAGAAAGTGACAAAAGCTCATTATTTGATAGCTGGTGTGATGCTTCCATTTATTTTAAGGACATTGCACTTTGATCCAGACAGTATGAGCCGCATGTTCGCCTCCTGTTAGCTCTTACACCTTCGGTCACAATGTATTAAAAAACAGAAAGGTAAAGCCTGTTACTGGACAGACTTTTCACACCTATTTCATTCCAGCCCATCTCATCAGAACCTGAGATATACAATTATACTGTATCTAAGGTCCCCAATTGAACTTTTGCAACACCATTTTCAATAAAAGTTAAGAAAAGTTTTATAACCTGGCTCTGCATCTGTCACATATCCTTTAAAAAGCGCAAACTGGACGTGCTAGGTTCCCATTGACAACTATTTTGAGAAACTGGCAACCAATTCTTTCTTTGCCATCAGTGGCAACCACTTTTAGCATATAAAAACAGCAACATTTCCACCCCAAAATAAATACATTTTTAATATATATTGCATTAGTGATAGTAATGATACTCAGAATCAGAAGGAGACAACACTGCTGAACATTGGTGTGTTTACTCATGTTTCCACAGGCATGTGTGTTAGACATAATGGCAAAGCAAAATAAGTTGCTGGATGTGAAAAGTTAAACTAACCTATCAACGTCACAAACAAATGTAATGTGTGAAAGTAGAGATGATGGACAAGCTGAGGTTGGTGTCCTATAATCCAAGACTTCAATGCTGAAGGACCTATGGCCTATGGATCTATGGCAGGAATCAACACAATGGGCTGGAAATTTAAAATCTGAAAGGGTGAGAACAGATGAATAAGCAATGAGTGACTTGGTAGATCAATTCTTGAGGGATCTGTGAAGAACATGACAGCAACTGCACTACTGGTATTTTGGAATTCAGGAATTCAGGGTGAACATGGTAACTGATAACACGTAAGATTCAAATTCTGTAAATTCTGACTAAAAAAATGGCAACCGAATTTTTTTGTTCTGGCAACCAAAAGCTGACGATGGGTTGCCAGCCTGGCAACCAATTTTAAATGTTAGTGTTGAACCCTGTGTCACACTTAGCCGGTCTGTGTAGCATGATTGTGTTAAATGGTCAATCTGACAACACTGCAAAATAATTTTCCCTCAGTGGCAGCAGTGTGCCTCAAAGTACTTGGGGGCTCCTTTGTGCCTTCGTTAGAACGGTATTTTCTCATCGCAAATCTTTTGTCTGAACTGGGCCTAATGTTACCTGGAGTTAGAGACTAACATTTTGAAGAGCCAGATATTTTGGTGGCTTTTTTAGATTTAAATTGCTGAAGTGAAGACAGGAGTTTAGAGGAGAGAGTGGCGGATGATTCACAGCAAAGGGCCGCAGGTGGGAGTCGAACCCAAGGCTGCTGCAGAGGACTCACAGTATCGGTACATGGGGCACACGCTCTAACAACTGAGCTACCTTGCCACCAGAGTCGGATATTTTTTCTCAGAAGTTGATGGAGACCAAACCAGAGCCAAAATGAGAGTGAATACTGAATTTGTTTTGTTTTCTGAATTAAATAGGCAAGTGTGCACCATAAAAACTTAATTATGTGTCAATATTGTGTGTATAGCTCTGCAAAAAGTATATACTTTTACCTTGAGCTGAGATTATTTTGTCGAACCCTGTTGTTGTTGCTTTCCAGGTAGAGACTACTACTACACTTCTACACCACTTTTTCTGGCATGAACTTGGAAAAATATTGTACTGAGTCACTGGGAACTTCATCAAACTAATGATTTTAAATCTCCATTAAGATTCGAGTCTATTTTTGTATTCCCAAGGAGATCTTAAACCCCTCAGGAGGAGCAGCTGCTGAATTTTCAGCCATGTCATTTCCACCATCAGTCTGTTTTCATTCTGTTTCATTCACCAACTTTCTCCTCCTCACACTCAACCCCTCTCTGGCCATTCCACCCACATTGTTTGAACAGAGACAGAAGAGAAGCATATTGCTCCTATTATACACTGGCATTTGGTTTTCCATAGAAAGCAGTGATTGTGTTTCCGTTGGAGCGCAGCGATGTAGATGATGGCTTTGGCAGGCGGCAGACAGGCCTGCTCTGATGAGCTAACACTCAGCTGGAGGAGAATGGGACGGGAAAAGGCATGAAAAATGGTGCAGCGTTTAGCGTCGCTTGGCACTGCTGCCGTGGGTTCATTGAGTCAGAAACGAAGAGGCCGTCTTTGTGGGGTGTGACTGTCACTGCTGGATGACAGATTGCATTGTGGGTCCTCTGAGGCAAGCACAGAGGATGAGATAATGGTTATGAAATAAAAGTCTCCCAAACTGTGAAAGCAGACAAAAATGTGGTGACATAAACTGCCAGTTTACAGTGAAATATTCAGCTACACAACAAAAACTGTTAGCAAAAAATGTCATCCCTAAGCAGTACATTCACACAATTTCACCGTCACATCCCAAAGCATATTGTGTTCAAAAAGCCATATTGATCTGTAAGCAAATGGCATTTTTGGCATCGAACATCACTGCTTGGCACTTCAGGGAACAAGCTGACAACTCGGCCTTAAGAAGTCAATAAACTGGTTTCCACAAGGCGCCAAACAGTGCTCACTCTCTCAGACTGGGACATTACTTGATTGCTGTTAATTCGCTCATCTCACTGTCTGGCAGTCAAAGGAGATATGTAAGTTAAGCTGAACATTACTATCAAATCAATAAAGTTTAAACTTGTAACTCACACAGCTCCAAATATTTATCTCAAGTCTGTTCTGTTGGAATGGTGCAATAAATCCCTCTATGAACTTGATAATATTGAGCCAAAAATGTGTGCCGTGACATATTATTGCCTTACAAAGGTTACTTGGTTCAGTCTCTACCAAATATTGACCAAGTATTAAAGGACAGCTCCTGTATTATTCAACTTGAACCTTATTTCTCCATGTTTTTGAGTCTAAGTGATTCATGGGGACAACAATTTTTGAAATCAGTCCAGTATTGGGTGAGACCACTGCATCTGTCAACAAGAAAAACAGGCTGCAATGTTATCCTCCTGGGCACATTTGAAAAGTCAAAGAACATAATTTTTTTTTTCTGCTACTGACAGGATCAGATTGTTATTTTAAGTGTCATTTGCAGAAGCCACCAGACACCATTTAGAACAGAAACGAAATAAAACGCACCAAAACTGTCTTGGTAGATCTTTCCACCGTTACCACCATCACAAATTCTACTTTGGTTGAAATAAACCCTTAATTCACCAAGTTAGATATGAAAATACCGTGAGAAGAGCAAAAGGGAGATCAGACGAGCAGCAGGGAGTGCATAAAGCCAGAATATTTTCAAATCTAACTCAATAAAGTAAGGCTTTATTGTGTTGGAACAGTGGAAAGATGAACCAAGATGGGTTTGGTGAGTTTTATATTGTTTCTGTAAAGTCTTACGGTGGTAAAATTACTGTTTCGGTAAACGGGGCCTCTTTGCTTTGAACACAGCAACATATAGGCTGTTTCAGGTTAAACAAAAGGCTCTTACTCTTTACCAGAAAGGTCTGTCTCTATAGATTCTTTCCACAACACCATCAGACACTTAGAATAACAATCTGAATCAGAAGAAAAACAAGCACTTTTTGTGGATGCACTTTGATGAGCACAATTGATCCATCCTAAATCCCACCTCTTTTGGAACCTCAGTCTTTCTCCTTTCCTGTTTCCTGTACTTACATATGCTATGTGCTAGACTTGTCCATGTGGATGGGAAAAAAAACGAAAAGAAGATGGTTAAAAGATGTTGCTGGGGGACCTGAAAAAGCAACATATAGTCACAGCTTCAGTTAGCTAGAAAAACAGCTGCTAAATTCCCTACTTTCCATATCCAGTTGGTCACTTCTCTGTCTACCTGCTGGTTTGTTTGATGCGGACCAGGTTGTGTACAATGGGTTTATCATAGAGCTGCAGAGCTGGTGATGCTTTCTGGGTTTGTCACTGTAAGAAACCAGTTTCATAAAACATGTACCATATACAGTATATAAAATATAGATTAATGGAGCTTTAAAAAGAGAATGAAATTAGTCCTTTTTTTTCTAACCAATTCCTCTTCAGGCTAAAGCCAAAGTAATTAAGCAGTAAGAAGTAGGGCTCCTGCACTGGCTCTGTTTGTACAGTAAAACATGTTGAGTTTGCCCTGCAGTGAGACAAGCTGCTGAAGTGGTTAATCTGCTCACTATCACAAATTTCCCCCAGTAATTTTCCTCCCAGATCTCACATGATCATTGTAGCATCACAGGAAAACTGCCAGAACCTTCTTAATATCAGTTGATCAAATACTGCAGATTGAGGCTCTTGGCAATGTCAAACATGGGGCAAATTAGTGCATGAGAATGCTATCGGAAAAGTATATATTAACTTTTACTCTGGCAGCTGTAAGGCCCGTACTGTATATCAGTGTGATAAACCCTCCCTGTGCCTTTATTATTCATCATGACTGGATAAATAAGTGTTACAATCCTTTAGCAATGCTTAAGAGCAAAAGCGGGAGAGGAGAGCTTTTATGGATCTGCAGCGCATCGCATATCAAGTGTGTTCCAGCAAGGGCACCCATGAATGAGAGCACTTTCAAAGAGAATGGAGGAACTTCTCAATCTAAAAGCTTCTGTCAGACTAAACAAACAACAGTTGTCTGCATCAACCAGAATATCATAAAGGACTGGCTTTGAATGTGTCTGTGACTCTGAAGAACCTTCAGATGAGGCAAAGTGACACTGACAATTGTCACAGTTTGTTGAAGTCATGAAATGAGTGGAAAGACATGGAAGAGCATGAAATTAGAGCAAACTTTTGTCCTGTTTTATAGTTGCCCCGTCAATTCATGGCTCATTCACAGAAATCCACTGGTCTTCCTGGTGTCTAGACACACTCAAAGGACGTATTAGCAGAAAGCTATGAGAGGATGCAGAAGAAAAGCACTGGAGGTAATGCCTCAGTGTTTTTGTGGAGTAAATGGAACAAGACACTGAATTAGACACTGAATGCTGCAACGACAAGGACAAGAACATAAACAGGAGCATGAAAAATCTGCCATTAGCTTCCATGAATGCGTTGCCTCTCTTTCTGAGCATTTCGCCTCGGGCTAGATTTTCCACCTCCTTCCTCGTTACAAAACACACTGTTCCACAACACAGCCGTACAGGGCCAGGCTAGTGCCAGCAGTGAACGGTTGTTAAACAGCACGAGGAACATTTATTGTTCTAATTTCTCTAAGCTACATTTATTCTTTTCCACAGCACACAGTGCAGGTGTGTGGGTAATGGAAAAGGTCAGAGGCAGATGAGGACTGGCACGACATGTTTAACAAGCAGGGTTTGAACCGGAGGTGTTACAGTTACATGATGAGCGTTCAAAGCAGAGCTGGGAAGTTGTCTATCATTCCTGCAAAGTGAATGCCAAAGATGTAGCTTTAAAGGCAAATGAATGATGTAAATGTTGAGCAACCTCTCCTGCCGAGTGCTCAGAGCTCTACTGTATAGATTCAAGAGTCAGAATGTCTATGCACAAAAGCATAGCAAAAACCAGCACCTTTGAATCTGGTTTAAACACTAGTGTGGTCACTGTTATAAATACCAGCCGCTATTAAATTATGCATACCCACAGAAACTTGTGGCCCAGTTCTAGGGCTGTCACGGTATGGATTTTTTTTTTTTTTTTTTGACACAGTTGGCAGTTTACCGCAACTGTCGTGTAGCATAGCTCCTGTAAGGAATACAACAGTATGTAATGTGCACAGCTGTAACTGAGAAAGCGAGCTGCAGACTGAGAGTGACAGTGATGCCCATGGTGGAGCAGAAAGCTGTCAGTCTGGCAGTAAATGTACAGTACAGGTTGCAGTGTGTCAGTTAATAAATGCTGCAACTTCTAGACCAAGAAAAGTTTTAAATTTTCCCAACTGCTGGAGAAGTGACAGCGTTAGCCATGAAGTAAGCTGAGCCAGAAAGGCTAGCGTTTATAACATCTGCTACAGTGCAGTCTTTCAGAAGTTTGTAATTAAGCCTTGAACTGCACTGTCTTTTTCAAGACATGGTAAAATAAATCCATGATGATATATCCAACACTGAATGTAGTCTGCAGTCATTTATCCCTTTTCCGTGTTGAAAACAGTTATTGTTGTTGTTAGCATGTTGTTAACTGTTAACAGTTACTAAGTGACTTCTGTCGTGACACCATTCGCCATTGCCCCCACATGTTAAATTGTCAACAGGCAATAGCTGATGGTCTGGTAACAGCAACAAAGTCCTTTTTTGTCATTATAGCTATCCTATGATGCTATATACTGTTGAAAGGCACACAAGTCAGAAGATAGATACCATGACTGACTGATTCTGCCCAAAACAACTCCCTATACCTGCTATATACAGAGGTGGAAATAACTAATTACATCTACTCACATTACTGTTGTTGAGTCATGATTTTGGGTAACAGTTCACAACTGAGTGAATTAAATCCTTTTATTTGCATTTGTATAGGCAATAAGGTTGAACAGGCCAATGAAAACCAAGACATAGGGACAAAACACTGTAGCAGACAAATCTGGAGAGGTGACTGTGACCACTGAGCAGGACAATGCAGGAGTTGGGAGTAATTTAGACTGAAGCTTTGGAGAAACAGAAGCCCCTTTAGACTGAATGCCTACGACTGATAATGCATTAAACTTCAGTGGTTAAAAAGTAACTAGTTTTTGAGAAGAATACCTTGTACTTTTTAAGTTTTTTTAACAGCAGTAGTTTTACTTGCACTGGAAAGGTAATGGCTTGGCATGCTTTATCGCTGACAGCTGTAGGCTAACAGTACTTTTTTCATCTATAAAATGTGACACATTACATGCCACTTTTTTCTTTCCATTGTGGACTTTGTCAGGGCACTACATAGTGAATAAATCTGCGCAATCAAAATCCATACACTCAAATATAATGGCGGGCAGTAGACAAAGTTCACTACATAATCAGTAGTGGAAAGACTACTGAAAATGTGAACCCAATTATTGTTGCATTACTGAATTACTACTCAGCAGCTGTAATGATTGAAATGAAGATGAAAAAGCTGAAAAATGAGGCCGAAATGCATTTTGTGTAACAGCCTGTGACTGCTTATTGCTTTTTAAAGTTGGAAAACACTAAAAAATGTTTTATATAGAAGGCAAAACTTACTGTACTACTTTCAAACATAAATTCAGCTGACAAAAAAATCAAGGATTATAATGTAGTCTCTGTTGCTGAGTCTGTTTAAAATGCATAGTTTGATTCCTCAGAAAAAATAAGCTAAGGGCAGATTAGGAAGAGCTAATTAGTCATCCATAATCAGAATTTTCAGTACCTCACTGAATAAAAGTATAATTAATAAGTTTACTATCACTCCGAACAATCTATGCATGCTGCAAACAGTTTGGGCTGCTTTTCTTTCTTTTAAGCATTAACCTTTTGCAACCTTTTTTGGCGGGGGCGATCCCATCTGACATTGGTTGAAAGGTAGGATACACCCCAGACAGATCACCAGTCAATCACAGGGCTGACACATACGCTGTGTTCAGACTGCAAGCCCAAATCTATGTTTGGTTATATCCAGATTGAGTTTAGAAAGTCTGAAAACATTACATTCTGTAAAATTAAAGGCAAGCTCAACAGTGATTAAAGTCTATTTCTCTTTTGCAAAAATCTGAAGCTAATCCTTCCAAACTAATTTTGCAAAGCTGAGGACCTTGCTGTCTCTCCTGTGGTGTCTCAAAAATTAAAAATGTCTCCAAAAAAAACTTCTTTTGCAGCTTTAGCTAAGAGAGGTTACTGTTTTCTTGCCTACACATTATACATTTTTCTCTTAATTAGCTGAAACTCAAAGCATGTTACATCACATCATATCATGTCATGTTAAACAAACGCAGGAAGATGACCATATAAGGAAACTATGTCCTGTTCTCTTGCAAGGCAATACATACAGAGAGTCCTGTTCCACTTTTAACTTTTAACAGGCAGTGATGCCCAGCAGCAAGGTGTGAAAGAACCAACTCTTTGACAAAAAGCAACTTTAAAGAACAGCTCTCAAATGTCCTTTTGGTCTTTCAATTAAAGCTGTCACTTTCTCTCTCTTTTCTCTAGCCCCTTCTTTCCTTGTTGGCCTTCTCACATTGGTAGCTTGGACAAAAGTCAACAATTGACCTTTGCCCTCTGTCATAAGCACACAACAGCGATGTTGAATCCAGAGTGAAAGAAGTGCTTCAGAGCCTCTGAGCAGAATCCATGCTGCTACGAGCAGAGCACAGTCTGTGGACAGACACTTAAATAAAGTGTCTGCTGGGTATATACATATGCATTGACGTCTATGTCATTACCACAGCAATTGTCTGGACACACAAATCTGATCTGATCGCTTGCAAATAACAGTACAGACAGTCTGTCTTAAAATTTTGTTTTAAGAAAAAAATCAGGTTTGCCTGCAGTCTGAACAAAGCAATAGAGACAGACACTCACACCAAGCCAGACAGCAACATGTAGAATTAGTAATTGACAACTAATTCTTCATAGTTCTGTCTATTGACAAGGTTAGAGAACGTCAGCACAGCCACCGAATGATTGTTTTCTCTACAGGAAATGACTTTCTATGACTTGTTGATCATGTTATTTGCAGAGTGGAGGCACAGAAAACCATCTTCTGCATTGTGTTTGCTTCATTCTGTTTGCTGAACAGAATGAAGCATGTTTTTTTCCATTCCCAGCATCCAAAAAAGAATTACCTGCTGCAGGTCCCTTTGAATAAGAGGTTCACTGAAGAACTAAAAACATAAAAAGACAAAGAATGTTTACAAGCAATACAGATAAATGGATGTGAAAGGACGACGAAAGCCTGTGCCTCCTGACATCGACGGAGCTTTTCAAACAATCCAAACTGTGAAGCAACCTTCAAACTGCACACAGCTTCTGTGCGAGTTGGAAAATTTAATCAACAAACTGCTGCAGATATGATTGTATTTCAACAAATGAAAGCTTCTAATCTTTTAGCCTTTATTTCATTTACAGAGATTTCACGTTCCAAACTCAGTTAGAGGCACTGCAGAAAGACTGTGGAAAGTTCTCACCTGTGCACGCACACACACTCACACACACACACACACACACACACACACACACATTTACAACGCATATTAACACTCAGAGTGGGACAGATACCAAGACACACAATGCCTGCAAGCCTACTCACACACATACCCCCACCACCACCACCACACACACACACACAGACTCACAGTACTTTGAATTCCATTTGCCCTGTAAAGCTCCCAAAACTCCTCTTCTTAATTCTTCCCTTCAAAAGCAAAGCCAGGGGAGTAATCCACAATCTCAGGATCTCCTCTTTTTTGCTTCCAAATGCAAATGGAAATCCTTGTTCTACAAACGGCTTATTGAGCGGCTCAGAGAAGAAGCTGTTGCTTCTCACCGGTTTTCCTGCTGAAAAGCTGAAGGAGAATTTTATTGCTGAAGCCGCAGACGATCCTGCGACGGCTCTAATTTCTCACCTTCTAAGAAAGTGTTTCTGATGCGCAGTGAGGAATCATCAAGAGGCATTTAAAGCTACATCACATCTTATCTGCCACAATCACAAAGTGGATATGAGCATCCTCGCGCTTCTAGTTGAGACTAATACAGTCTGTTCAAGGTTTGGTCCAACATATTTCTAACAATATTTGACTAAAAACAAACTATAACAGACAGTCTGGTAGCTGTATTAAAGAACCAGTGTGAAGGATTTAGAATCTAGTGGTGAGTGTGCAGACTGCAAATACCTCATCTCACTCTCCCCTGCCAACCTCCGAGCTGTTCGTAAATGCACCAAAAAGATAGTTCATTGTTGTGTCTCATGCCACACACTTTTACTGGTGTCATAAGTGATGACTGAAAGGGATTATGTTTGAGTCTGTACATTGTATGTTTCTATTTTTTTTTTAAGAAAAAGGTTACATATTATGCCTCTTTTTTCTTTTTCTCTTCTAAACACCCTCTGCTTAAACAGTCTGCATTCAAACTTTTGAATAAAATAAGTGTCTCTTATGCTTAACAACAGTCTTAAAGAATCAACGAGCTAATTAGCCTTCTACAGTAAAGTGATGATCTTCTAACAAACAATGTAAACATCTATTAACCTAGAAAGTTAGCAGTGTTTTAGTTTTGATAAAATCACAATGACATACTTTTTTAATATTTATAAATGATCAAGGGGCCAGTTTGAGATTGTTAAAGGACTTCATTTTGCCCAGGGCCGCAAATTGAATAGGCCTACTGTTAGAGAGCCTACAGTGGCCGTGAAAATGCAAAAAACTGTATCTTGAGCCAGTGTTTGGTTTGTCTGTTCTAGGCTATGGTAGAAACATGGCAGTGCAATATGGCAGCCTCCATGGATGAGATATAAACGACTCACTCCAATGTAACAAACACACGGTGATTCTACATGAATAAAAACATACTTACACTGAATCAAAGCCCTCAGTTTCAGCAATAACTAATTGTGACTCATCTAATTCTGAGCTAATCAACTACAATCCTACTTTCGGGTTAGAGAAGAATCATGATTTTGATGAATAAAAAGGCAAATATTCTAATTTCCCTGAATAAAGGTGATCTTTGATTGCAGGTCTGTGATGAAGTCTCCTTCATGAAAGTGTGATGTGCTATACGCCCATTCTCTACCCACTTTCCGCCTCACTACATAAAGGGCACTGCTTCCTGCATTATTACTGAATGTAAGCACTGGATGCAAATTGTGAGGTGCAGAATCCACCAATTAGGGCATGATTCAGAGGGCTGGAAGAGGGGGTTTGTGGATGTCAAAGTATTTTTTCAAGCTTAGAGAGAGCACATGCTTTATATATGTCAGTAACAGTCTCTCCTGTCTAGCAGCACCCATGACTAAAGGCCCCTAAATGGTTTAAATATATTATTAAGTGCTGCTGGGTTGAATAACTTTTGCATTGAATCTATAGGAAGAGACAAAATGAACGTCCATTTATATGCAAATGTGGAAATGGTTTCGAGGATTGCTGCCATTACATGTCAGACCTCTTTTACATGTTATTAACATGCATTTCATATCAGCTTTATGTCCACATACTTTAGGTAAAGGGACTCCGGCACAGTTTTAAACACCTCTTCTCTTGAGATCAGATTGCTTTTATCAAACACAGACTGCTGTGGTGGCCACAATCATAAAAATACATTTGGTGACTCGTTTCCTATAAGCTGAGAATTGCATTGAATGTGTTAAATTGCATTTAGCAGAAGTGAACTGAGTCGAATGGAATCAAGCTGAACTTACTCGGACTGGAGTGAACTGGAGTACCATTGAATTTGCCATCTATTGAAAGGAACTTAACATAGGGAGAGTACAGACCTGTGCTGCTGGCTGCTGATAAGCCGGGCGCTGTGTGTGTGTGTAAGCCTTGTATCTGCTGTTTGATTAGTGTTGTTGGGATTGTTGCAACTGAATGTCAGACACTTCCATGCAATGCAGATGCAGAGTGAGCAACCTGTCAGCGCTGGCAGTCAAGCAGCTGAGCTGTGAGAGAGCATCTAACACAGATGGAGAGAATGAGTGGATCTGTGCATTTATGTGTTGGGTGTGAATACAATGCTTTCACACTCAGCTGTAATGTAAACACTATCAAACACTTCAAGTATGACAGCGTAAATGTGTTCAGAACAAAGCAAAGACAAGAAACAGTTTGACTGAATATTTGATCCAAGACTACAGAACTGAATAAAAGTGCTTAGAATGCTGAAAAGATCAACAATAAAACATGGAATACAAATGTTTATCTTGTTTTTAGAAATACATAAATAAGAGCTTCTAAGGCAGACCTTGGCAGAATGCGGCTCGGGGGCCGGATGCGGCCCACAAGGGTATCATGGAAATACCGAAAATTAAAAACCAAAGACAGCCAATAGCATTTTGCTTACCATTAAACCGTTATCAAGACCTTTATTTTGAAAGGGGTCAGTGCTGTAACTGTAATTTATTCACTCTGTGCTGTACATCCATGTTGTTTATGTTGTTCTTCTTCTACTTTTGCTCAACTATCGTTGCAACCTGTATGCGGCATGCATGGTATACTGTAAAACATCAGGTTTTGAACTAAAAACAAAATATTAGCCTGCAGTTCATCACATGGCAATTCAGAAAGGGAGACCAACAATAGAAGTGCCCTATATAGAACACTTCTGACCATTCCAGTATCAGAGATTTGGCCATTATTAGGACCTTATATCATTTGTGTCTGGCCCACAGCAGTGGGATCAATTTCTCATGTGGTCCCCCTTGAAAAATAATTGCCCACCCCTGCTCTAAGGTGTCCCAAAGCCAACATGTCCTCATTCTTAAAGTATAGAATAAGTTGATTGCCAGTGACAAAAACTACATAAATGACTGTTGGACAATACCAGCACCAGGCGTATTGGACCTCAAGATCACAGCTTGGGTTTATGTTACGTTTCAGATGCCATGTGATGTTAAACATGTGATTAACGTTGTGGTTTAGGCATCAAAGCTACTTTGTTAAGTTTAGGAAAAGATTTAAGTTGGGGTTAAAACAAGTACATTACGTAAGTGGCATAAGTCAGCTGATGTACGTAACTCAACTTAAAACTTTTAACGAGCCAGTATTGGTTTGTGGGTTCCCACAGGGCACGACCCAGATTCCTGGGTGAATTTCCTGTGTTTGACCCATCCATTCACCCTGGCCTCCTTCCTTTGTGGAGTTTATATATACTGCTATATTGCTCCCATCATAAATACGGCGATGAGTGGTCACCATCTAACATAAACATAAATATGGGTAGTAATAAGCTGCTTGCACAGGCGACCATACAGATGTTTTCCTGGTGAGGAAGGGCTGCCCAAAGCCTAATGTGACATCTTCAAATTGCTTGTTTTGTTCAACCAACATTTCAAAACCCAAAGATATCAAAATGAAAAGGATATAAAACAAACAAAAAAGCAAATCCTCACATTAGGACATTGAGAAACCTCCCAATGTCATGTTGAAAGGGAAAAGGACCTTCCCCAAATACCAGATGACATGTAAGTGATCACTTACATGACATCTGGTATTGGATTATTCTTAATATTCTTAAACATTATGTCAGAGAGTGAAGAGAAGAGACTGTGTGTGTTTTCACAATACAGCCTATACAGTTTTGCCGTCCATTCATCTTAACAAACAGCTCCTAGGAACACTGTCTAGAACCATTATAGAGGCTCTGTTAAGAATCTGCACTAATGAAGAAATGTATTCAGACTCCACTCCACTCTCAGTACAGCTGCCAATCACGAAGCATCTCATTAGCAGACAATCTGCTGGTGTGATAAAAACATAACCTGCTACCTTGTAGGTGTCGAAGTAGAGCAGGAAAGCTAATTGCTATAATGCAGATCATAAACTTTTAGTAAGGAAAAAAACAGGGATGTATTTTTCTAAGATAAAAGTACAAGTAAGAGATATAAACTAATTAATATAGCACCTGTCATGCAAGAAATTTAGCATGAAGTGTGAAGTGAAGCAGCACTTTAGTTTAGTTTAGAATTTTATATACATCCAGCTATTGGACAAAAGAGGAGAGAGGACAAGTTAAAGATTTCTTAAATTTGCTAAATTATTCCTTTAAAAAATTGGTGGCACTGATTGTGGCAAATTGTAGTAAAACAAGGCTAAAATGTTTTTAGCAGGCACTTTATTAAAGCTTCAATGAATGTCTCTATCTGTACGTTGAAAGGGATGTTGAAATATTTCAGAATTTAGGTCCGTAATTGCAAAAGGCAGAAGTTTTTTTGTTAGTTTTTCCTACATTAGACAGAAAAAGCCTGTGGACCTGAGGAACCTGCTAGTGATTTACACCAGTGATCCAGACAGTAGCAGTGAAAGTAAGGGACAAGTCCATGGCAAGATTTATGGACTGGGATCATAAAACCTATCTGAAGACTAACTGTAAGTCAAAACAAGGACGTTAGAACAGGACTGTTTTAAGTGCTCTTATTTTATTCAGTCAAATTGATTATAGCTCATACAGAACACTGCACAGAGTGTTATCTCCTTCTGATGACAATAAAAGTCACTTGTATGAAGCCTGTTGCATTCTTTAGATAATAGGCTGCTGTTGCAATTATGTTGCTCATATGTAACAGGAAAGTTAGACCAAAGTTCATGACAGTGAACTCCTAAGGAAGAAGAGTAATGTGTGAAGATAGAGTTAATTGTGAGTATAACTTCTCTCTTTCCCTTTCTTGGACCAATAATTAAAGTCTTGAGATTCTCTTGTTCAGTTGGATAGAAATTGGAGTGATTCATACACTGATATCAGAGATGTATTTTTAGTCAGCAAGTCAGTAAGATGTCATCAGTCATCAGTGTCAGTGGCTATATAGAATTGGTTGTCATCTCCATAGCAAAGGATGATGACCTCAGGGGTTAACATATAAAAATAAACAAGGACAAGAAACAAGTGATGTAAGTCATGTGAAATGGTGAAGCTTAAGTAACTTCATACTTGAAATAAGTCAACTTTTGGTTTCACATAGGGAATCCTGGTCTCCTGGGTGAAATCCCAGTTTTTGACCCATGTTTTCACCCCGACATCCTTACTCTGCTGACTTTCTCACTCGTCATACTGCTCCTGTCATAATTACTACTGACACTAGAGGTCACAACCTAACAGTAAACATCAAAATGGGTCATTATACGCTGCTTGCACAGACGACCACAAGCCCTTTTTCTGGCCCAACGTCCAATGTGACATCTTCAAATTGCTTGTTTTGTCATTTCAAAACCTAAAGTTATTCAATTGAATTACTAATTCACTGATATCAGAGATTTTAAGTTAGTAAGTCAGTAAGATCATCAGTGTCAATAGCTATATAGAACTGGGTGTTGTCTGCATAGCAGTAGATTATGGTTGATGACCTCTGGGGTTAACATATGAAAACAAACAAGGAAACAATTGATGTAAGTCAAGAGAGGATCCAGAATTGAACCACATGGCACCCCACCTTGAAGATTCACTGTCAGATCAAATTGTTGTAATCTAAATGGAAAATTACTACAACTAGTCAAGTACAGATTGCTGTTGTACCACTCTACGGTATAGTCTCTAACAGTAATGTTCTAAAAATGTGAGAGAACATCCAGTCTTGAAAATCATTCAGCAGATCTAGTGATGCTTGCTTTTTTTGCCCTAACTACACTGCACAACAGAATTTAGTCAGCAATAAAAAACATATTCTGGTAATTTTAGTGATATAATGCTATCATCCACATCCACAGAGCTTGATTTAGAGGAGTATATTGCATTTTTGATGCTCCATATACTCTCTCTGAACTGAGAAATTGTGTACACAGTAAGGACACTACATAGACATGATATGTTTCAGCCTCAAAACCCCCAGATCCCATGTTTTTAATGTGAGGGGGTGGTTAATGATTGGTGAGTGGTTAAACATACACCTGATGGTTCCAATTTATGCATCGTTGTGTCTAAAAAAAACTCTCTTTAGGCCTTATGACCCTCTCCACTCTGCCATGACTAAGTCTAATCCTGCTCGTCATCACTGTGATAGCATTCCTCAGCTACAATTTAGCACGACTGCGTGACTTAAGTACTCAACTGCAGTTCTCCCTCAGCAGAGCCAACACACTGGCTCTGTTATTTAACATTTAAACCACAGTTTAAATAATGTAACAGGGATGGAGGGATGAAGGCCGGGGGGTTAGGGAGAAGTGGGATCTGATAAGTGAGCGGCAGAAGATGATCAGGGATGAAACTCTCAGCGAAAACGAAACCAGGTCTTTTACGGATGACCAGGCGAGTCGAAAACGTGCAGAGGGGAAGTCACGTCACGTCCAACCACTCGACTGTAGCGAGAGGAGTGTGTGTCCGAGAGAGAATGTGTATACCTATAATCAAGCATTTTCACTCTAACTCAGTGGTTGTATCTTGCAGAGGAGAGTGAGGGAAAGGCCCAACTTAGGGCTCTGCAGTGGCTCATTTCACTCTGCAGCTGTGTTTGAGTTTGTGATCCACAGCAAAAGGAAGTGCTTTAATAGATCACAGAGAGAGTAGTAAAGGACAGAAATATGAGCTTTACAGACAAACAAGACAGGTAATTAGATTTTTGTGTAACATTTTTAACCTGTAGGTTAAAAAAAAAAGACCTTGACCATTCATGTAGCTCAGGCCTCAACCCTGGTCAGCTGGGAAATGGTGTGCTAGCAGTGAGTTTGCTTTGTTACACAAGCTCTCTCAGCCTTTTTTGTCCAATAAAAAACAAAAAGGAAATTTTCTTACACATTTTTGCTTATTAGGCTGAAAAAATACAACTGCACACCTTCTTAATTCAGGTTTCTCTCTTTTATCAAACCAAGACAAGCTTAATTGACCCTTCCTACGTCCCACCCCCTTTTCCTCATTGACCCAATGACAGTTGTGTAAGCATGGTACCTCAGTGAGCTTTCTCGTTTGCTGTAAAAGGTCACATTTAAGTTAACAAAACACTAGCTAACTAGCCAGTTTCTGATTTATGTAGCTTACCTAGCTAGTTTTTTTTTTTATCATTTTGCTTAGATTACCTAACTTAAGACGTGAATATATGTCACTTCTTACAGCAACATCTTTTGACCATTTCAAAATTTAGTTTTACTTTTAACGTGGCATATCTAAGAACAGAAAAGCTGACCGAGGTGCCAAGGTTGTTCAACTGTTATTGGAGCACAGGGAAAAAATAGGCAGGACTTAGAATGAGTGAACAAGGCAGTTGACCCCTCCTAACTTAAAACTTGACAGAGACAAAATAAAACTCACTAAAACAGTTTTTGTTTTTTGTCTTTCCACTGTTTCAACAGTCATGTGGTTTGGTCGAAATCCAGACTTAATACTCTGGCTCCCTACTGCCTCTTTGATGCCCGACCATCTTCTTGCTCCTCTTAGGCTTCATGCCTGTCCTATCCCAACGTTGTACTGCTATGTCTTTATCAACCCCAGAGTCAGAGTCCTGGCCAGACCCGCTGTAAATAAAATGAGAACTGTATTCCCTGTCATTAAGTTCAGTCTCATGGGCTCCTGAGCCTGGTTTTATTCCCCGTTGGCATTCCGTGCTGGGTCCCCTTCAGCCCTGGCCAATGTCTGATGGTCCAAAGCTCCTGTGCTTTTTGTATAAACACCAACACTACTCCAAGCTTCCAGCCCCAAGTATGGACTGCTAATGTACTATGAAGACCATGGATGTACTAAGAAGAACTGGATACAGCAGTGGAGGCAGGCCTTCGTTCATGCCTACAGTATGAGAGCTGCTCAGTGGTGCATGAAACCAACTTCCACGCCAGAGCTTCCGCATATGCTTCGACATAGTTTGCCCAAGGACCAGCCATCGGGGGTCAGTATCTCTCCCAAAGACACTATATACCTGCTCTCCCTCCTGAACCACAGCCGCCCACAAGGAGTATGAATTCAAAGGTGGTTTGCAGTTCTTACATATTGCTTCTTTAAACAAAAATAAACAGTATGGCCAACTGTCTTCTCTTCCTCCATGTGTTGATGTTGCAATAGGAGGAGAGGCTGTTAAAGACACCTGCACAAGCACATCCATTGTCACATGCAAGGACAGACTGTGGTTTTCTTTCCTGTTACTGTTGGATCGATTGTTGGCATCCTTTATTTACCAAGGATCTGTGTTTTTCTTTCCTTTTGTTCTTTCAACTGTAGGGTTAGATCTCTGCAGTCGTCCTTGTCTTTTATGTATAATGTACACAGTGTCTGTCAAACGCCCCAAATTGGTCCCCAAGACTCATGTCATCATGTAACTACATTATAGACTGAACTCCCACCTTAATAATGACTGAGCTGTTTTATATATGACTGATTCCACTGTGTTCTTTTCTGTGTGTTTGTTTTGTTTCGTGCGTTTGCAGAGACATATGGGACTGAAGCTGCAGGGCAATGATCGGAAGATTGTTATATTTCGCTAGAAACACATCTTACCTGTCGAGACAAAATGCAAGTTTTCCTTTTTTTCTGATGGTTACAATTGCGCTTTTAAAGTCAGAGTTGTTTAACACTAATGTTTTGACATATACAGTAGTATGCCTATTCTAACCACCAAATAAATCTTGAAGATGACTTACAGTTGATGGCATAGTAGAGAATAACCAGGGAACATCCTTGTACAGTAAGTATAAACACACTGGATTTCCTCTGGAGCTTTGCGCGGCCTTGTCATAACTCCTAAACCTCTGTTGGCTGCATGTTATTCATGTTATTCATGTTATGACAATAGAACAGGTCCGTACAGACCAATATACAGTTAGGTAAACATTCAGGAGGCGCTCCACTTGAGCATCTAGAGATATTACAGACAATAAATGTAGTGATCAAGCTGCAGTTCCTGGGGGAAAAAGGAAGTACGGCATAGTGCAGTCTGTAAAGTCATCATCTGTGCACAGGTTTAGTGTAGTATAGATCTAACGCACACGCTGCAGAGCATATAAAGACCTTATTTCTCTACACAACTGAAGGCACGATCTCCAGCGGCCTCATTACCAATATCATATAAATACATAGCCTGGGACCTTGATTTATTCAATAATTCAGTCGCTGCTTCTCCCTTCGCTCAGACTGCAGCTGCCGAAGGCAAGTCTGGAGGATGGTGTTAATGCTGAACAGGGAACACAACTCCTGTGTGTGTGTGTGTGAGTAATGGCGTTGAGGAATAGGATGAATACATCAGGAATCGCCACTGGACTAAATCCACTTCTGAGGAAATTCCCTTGGTTATACAATGTTTTTTGACTGAAATTACCTGAATTTTTGGCTATTTAAAAAGTCAAAGTAGAGTAACACCCTCATGGCTTTGCACAGAAATGCCTTGAAAAAAGATGATGGGGCTATCAGTCAAAAATAAATATATAATTATAATACTACCTCATCCAGGAGGCCAGTCATCACATTTATTGAGACCAAAGTCATCACACAACAACATCACACACCTGATTTAAGGTTTTACATGCCTAATAAGATGAAAATGAATGCTCAAGTGTTCCCAAATGGCTGTCGGAAATTCTGACATCAGAAATTTTGGTCGGTCATTGTCAGGCTCTCACACAGTTGGAGCAGAACCATGGCTTCCCCAAGATCAGTTCCTCCTCTGTCACTGCACCTGTGTGACGTGGCAAACATCTGAAAACATCTAAAATTGCCATGGTAACACATTGCATAGTGTAGATGGAAAATATGAATGGTAAAACATGGCTAGCTCATCTCCAATTCTCTCCAGCAAAATGTCCACGTCTTTAGTCCAGAAACGCACAGGATGGCACAGATGATCATGGCAGCATGTTTCTGCTCTGTTAGCATTATTGCTAACAAACAACCTCCACCTGTCCCCAGGGCTTTCAAACAAATATTTAATTACAGTATTGTCATGGTCCACAGGGGCCAGCTGGCCGTTTTAGTTTAGTTTAGTTTATGTCAAAATAGCTAAAACCTCATATTGGCAGCTGATCTATCTCACAGTGTTAATGGAAGTGAAAAATTATTTCTTCTACCCTACCCTACCCTTCGACCAAGTATCCTGCAAATCATGCCACTAATTCTTTATGTAATTTTATTGACAAACAGACAAACCAACCCATCCAAAGACTTGGCTGAGGTTATTATTATGCATCCTACAGCGCTAGTTTAGTCCCAGTTCAACTCCTGAGAAAAATATATCTGGCTTCACTTTGTCTGTCTGCTGTTTGGTGCTGGGCAGGTAGTTTACAGTAGGTTTATCAGAGCTTGTTTGCTGAAAACAGCTGCCTGCTGCTGATGGAAATAAAGTTGATGAGAGCCCTGAGGCTGGACTAGTGAGTAAATGTACCATAAAATCAAAACTATGGAAACTGAAATAAGAAGCTAAAAAGCACCACAGTTCATGATACAGCATCTCTGGTGGGACTGTCAGTATATATGGTAAGTGGGGATATTTTAAACATGTCAAAAATCCAAGCCAGAGAACAAGCCACAATAAAAGAAACATCCTTGTCCATTACATCCTGAAATTTGGGATGTGAATAATTTGAATTCAACAGCCGCTTTTAAGTCTGCTGTCAGAGCTTCCAACCAGGACTTCAATACAACAACATAGAAGCATTTTCGAAATTATGTGGGCTTCTTACTGTGCTACATCACATAAATAACACATCTGACCGAACACAAAGCAGGCCTAATGTTCCCTGTGATGGATTTGTCACACAAAGCAAATCTCTGCAAATGATGTTCATACTAAGGTGAAGTGAAACTTATTTGAATGGAAGCTTTGAAAAATGCATTCATCAATACAAAAAGCTGTGGTATGCTTTTGAAAATGATCAACTGGCAAATGATGGGTTTGAACATGCAATACCATCTGTATTATTCTTTAAAATGTAAAGATGTTTACAGTGTTGTTCTGTAACTATGTTCTCTACCGCCCTTCATTGTTCTCCCTCTGTTGTGTCTGCCTATTCTATTTTGTCGCCGCAAAATTTCAGAGCAACAGAGACACAGCTGTCAGTCTCCTGCCAATGGCGCTCAGGACGAGGGGGGGGTGGAGAGAGCCTGTGCTGCTGCCAGAGGAGCGCTGACTGAGATTCGTGACTATTTCTGACTTTCCCCCTGATGGTCTAAATAACTCACTAGATTCTTCCCTGGTCAGTTTAAATATTAAATATTTTAGCCATAGGTAGGTAGTGAACTAAACCACTCACAAGGCAGTTGAGGGGTTACAGATGCAATCTTTCAAAACTTAAAAACACATTGTTTTGCATCTATAATTAGCACAGGTGCGAATCTCACTAACTAATATTGATTAGACATTGACAGACAACAGTGGTTATATTTAAGTTTTTTTTAATATGAATTTTGCGAGTAGTCCCTAGACATTTGTAGGAACATCTCCCTACCATCCCTACCTAATTCTATTTTTGTGCAGGGGTGGAGTAAAGGGGAGTAGACGAGAGAAAAGGGTGAAAATAGAGAAAAGAGGAGTAAAAAAAGGAGTGAGAAAGAAAAGCATTGAGAGCTAGAGCCTGCCAAAAATGACTTAGATCATTGGCACTCATTATTGAGTGCATCATGTATGTCTGATTTATATAAAGTTGCACAGCATTTTGTCTCCTTTTTGAAAAGTTTTGAGGCAAATGTGAATAATTCATATTCTGGATCGACCTTTGTCTGCAACCAGTCGGACCTGCAGCAACATCGATTGAACCTCTCTTGTACTGTTCATACCAAACACCTCTTCACCTCTCTGGAGCGACCCTATATATGTTACCAAAGTTGAACTGTAGGTAAAGCTCAGTGAAAATTTATTTCTCCCTTGAGAGTGAATCCACTTATTGTGTCAACTCCATTGTAAATACTTAATTTCAGACTGAAAATGTGCTGCTATAAATGCTGGCGTGACCATGTCCTAACACTAACAGAACAACTAATCTTACAGCAAGATGGCAAACTGTCACAATGATGCACCACAAGAAAGTGCAGTAAAGAGGTTGAAAATGCCAAAAACAAAAGCTCTGGCATCATTGCAAGGATCCAACACAAAAGAAGAGAAATCAATAATATCGGTCTGCGCCAAGACCAACACTCTGTGAAGATAAAATCACTTAGAATCACTCTGTAGACATATCCAAAAACAAGATATTTACTGATTATTTCTATCATTTTCACCAGTTTAGTCCCTGCAGAAAGTCACAATATTGTCTTTAAAATGTTCCTCGATAGCTGGAGCTGTTGCTGCAGTCTGTTTTTCAGCAGATTACTTCATGATTAATAGCAATTAATTAACTCCTAGCACGTACTTGACATATTTCAGAGCAGATGATTGCCCACAGAGAGCAGAGGCAGCAGCGGCAACCCTTCTTCTTCTTTTGTGTCTCAACAGAACAGAAATAGAGCCGATGATGGAGTACAAAAACTCGGTGAGGAGATTTTCCAGTTCAGCATCTTGTGTGAACTAATGTTGATGGCCTCTCGTAGAGCCAGGCGCATTACACCTCGTGTGAAGGAGACCTCCTCTCATCAGCAGCAGGATGGCTGCCGAGGCCGCCTGAGTTCAACAGCTCCACAGACACGCAGCTCCCCGCTTGCACTCCACTATTTTGCTGTCTCTCTTGTGCAGATTGCAAAGCTTACTGTGGCAATCTGTGATCATCTTACAAATTTTTTTTTTTTAGCAATACAGATTTTCAGCCTGCCACGTGGCATCTGTCTTGTTTTCCTTGGATGAAACAAAACCTGCTGAGATACAACTGACATGTTGAGTTTCAAATTTTC
Organism: Lutjanus argentimaculatus; assembly: GCA_034769285.1. Lineage (NCBI taxonomy): Eukaryota > Metazoa > Chordata > Actinopteri > Lutjaniformes > Lutjanidae > Lutjanus > Lutjanus argentimaculatus. The sequence goes on from JAWZSL010000004.1 coordinate 3,763,298, forward strand.
AAAGATCTAAACCACAAAATCCTCATGAATTCCTTAACTTAATCGTCAAAAAGCGGTTCAAAGTTACTGTTTACATGTGTGCTTGTATCGTACATTTCAAAATGGATTACGCACAAGTGGATTCACACACAGCTTCCCCGAGAAACTCAAAGCTAAATCATTCAGAGCTCGAGCTGAAAGAGCCAGACCCTCCTGGCAACTTTTAATTAAAGACTCTTGTGAAAAACTCAATAACGAGCTGTCTTTTACATGGTTAGGAGTTAATAATATTTAATACTGCTTATTGAAGTACTTGAGCAATTTTTTATTGCTCAGTCTGTGCACATTTCGTTCTGCTACTTTTAACATATTTGTACGTAGAATAATATGATGATTAAAAGTCTGAAGCATCTGGAGATTTATCAGGTTTTAATTATAATCGGTTGGTTAATTGAGGTGAAACAGAAATGTGAACTACGTTTTGACTACAGTTGCTATTAATTGCTATTAATACTGTAGGTGGAGCATCATTCTGCTGCCAGTGTTGGCATTCTCTGACTATTAGCGTCTGTTCGGTCAACCAAATTTTCATTTGGGTCAGGTTACTTTCAAGTTTTAGTTTTCAAGTGGCTAGGTATATTTTTTGAAAAGCAGTTTATGCACATTTGGTTCGGGTTGGTTTTTCCACACGTCTGGACTTCATCTCTTTAAATTAAAGAGAGCCGTGTTTTAATCAAATGAAATGAGAAGTGTAAATGAATTGTCAAATGGAATACGACAATAGTGAGGGAATAACAAAAATGTTTTAAAAATTAATTTGCTATTATATTCTAACATTGAAGTACTAATTCATAATTAAATCACAGAATAAGGAAAAGGAATTAGCTATATAACAAATGGGCAAGTGTAATAGTTTTTTTTTTTAGTTTTTAGTTTTTCATGCTTCACTTAAATGCAAATGTTATTAAAGGATTATTCCAGTAAAATAGTATTTCACGTTCAAGTTAAAGACTTAGAGACATTAAAAAAAATAATGATGTAACAGAGGCTGAAATATGCTGAAAGTCCCTCTGGAGTCAAGTCTCACACAGAAAAACACTGCTATAAACACTTATAACAAGTTATCACTTCCAACTCACTATAGGTAGGGCTCCGCAGTCAAGTCAGTCAGCAATGATTAATATGCAATGTCTGGGTGGACATTCAAAATAAAGGCACAAAAACTACTTGGGTAGGTTTGGGAAAAGATCATACTTTGGGTGAAAAGAACTTACTTGCATCACTTATGTGCACAAATTACGTCACTTAGGTCTTAAAAAGACGACAGTGTTGACATTTCCTGGGCAACAGTCAATTCATCCACCCCTCCTCCTCCATATGTGGACTTTCTCTATATGTCACTGACTTCAATGGCATTTCAAAACATGACACAAGAGGGGTACCTCCAGAAATTACACTAGAGGGGTACTTACTGTGTCATAGTCTGAGGTACAGGGGCACTGACCAAGCTTATGCATTATCCTAATTGCACTCATCCTTACAGTGGCGAACTTAGAAAGTCTGAGGGGCAGGGGTGAAAAAAACTAAATGGGCATCAGCTGTAGTGGTGGGGCACCAAAGATTATAATGCACTTTATCATGTTTTTCTCCACTAGCAGGGTACTGTAGAGGGAACTTTATCAAATTGTCTTGGACACTGGACTATCTATCTCCATAGGAGCATCCAAGAGAGACCTTTTGCAACGATTTTTGAACATAGGGGGACAAGGTGGGGCAATCGTCTCCCCTCCTCCCTCTTTGAGTCCACCAGTGTGTCTATGTTTAGAGAAGACCAGGTCATACTCAGGAGTATCATTCATTATTCACCATATCACTTAACAAGCTTTTACTTGATTGTATGTGGCAGAAAGTTACACAAAAAGGGCCGAAAACATTTTGTGAAACTTTCTGCCAGACATGATTGAATAAAAGCTTGTGAAATTACTTTACTCCTGAATGTGACCCGTTCTTCTGTAGACCAGCGGTTCCCAAACTTTTTAGGACCATGCACCCCCTTCTCCATCTCAACCAGGCTGATGCATCCCCAGTCTCCCACACCTTAAAAATAAGTAATATAGCCTACTTATGGCTGTTAATATGCTGAAGGTGAGGAATTATACGTGTATCAGCTAGGAAACAGATACAATAGGGTCACTAACCTTGTACCAATAATAAGAATAACAAAATTACACCATTATACTGCCATTACATTTTTCCATTTTTTTTTTCAGGAACCCCTGAAGGCAGCTGGCACACCCCAAGGGATGCATGCTTTCTGCTTTGGAAAACCCTGCCCTAGACCCTTGTTTCTAACCCCACTACTCCAGTTTGTACCATAGTCTTTATGTTTAAAATAATCTTAAATCTCAGGCCCAATTTGTGATAACCTGATGACATCACTATGACATCATTAGGGTTATTTTCTCCAACTCGACAAATCTCCACCAGAGCTACAGAAGGCTTTATACAACTGTTTCCACGGGTTTTGCTGCACTCCCTGTGACATGTAACTCATCTACATGTGTAAAATTGGTGAAGTGCCCCTTTAATCACATACTAATTTTCTATTTTAGCTAATTGATTCTCATTACGCTCTGAAAATCCATAATCTTTTCATTCACACTCCCAGGACTTCACATAAAAAAGGATTCCTATTTTTGAAAGGCACTCCAGCACAACCAGGGGCCCAGTTTATTCAGATTTTTTGGGCACCCCCTGACTCACTCTGCATCAAAGTCCTCTGAGATCACCATTCTTTGTTCTGTCTCAAGGGATCAAGACACGGTCGAAGACAATCAGGTTGCCATGCCAACAGTTTGGCACCCAGCAGCACCACAGCGCTGTCCTTCCTGACTGAGCGCCTAGCTGTTTTATAGCATCCAAGACACATTTGCACATCTGAGCTTCCCAGTTCAACCCGCTGGTGTTGAGCAATTAGAGGGTGAAGTGCCTCTTCAGTAAGTTTTACAGCAGCTTTTAAAAAGATGGAGGGTGCCGCTTGTTTTTGTATTTTGTATCTTTATTGAATTTCTGTCAAACCTTTTTGTCAGACATTTATTTTGCGAGGTAAAGGAAATGACAAAGTGGCTGTATGACCATCAGCTACGAGCTGCTGTCTGTGAGCTAACCAGTTAGCTTACATGTCACGTGGCCATGGCTGCCAAGTTTTAAACACCAGTTGTGTCTATCAAAAGAAGATTGAGGCCATGTGGATTTTACCTACAGTGTTAAAGACAGATTTTTCACATTTTGACTGTGTTTGCGCATAGCTCACGAGCCACACCACTGTCTATCCTGGCTAGCTGCTAGCACTTTTTAGCATAGGCAGTTCAATGGCTGCAGTAAGCATGGATGTTTCTTACTAGACTTACTTACTAGATTTCACATCATTTTACGAAAAAAGAGCCACATTGCTTTCCTGGGCAAATATTTCATCGCACAGGTAAACAGTTCATCAGTCCTTGATTCTGTAATTTCGTTTTGTTGAAAAAATTGCCATCAAAAATGTAAAATGGGCCTTTTCCCAAGATGCTAATCTATTCCTTTAACAACTGAACAGCTTAAGGAGTCTCACTAACCATTACTTTTGTTGATACCACCCGCTGGCCCAAGTTGGAGAATTCATTCCCGTCTGGATCAGTTGGCGTTGGACTGTGTATCATTTAAAACAATTTGGGATACCAGTACAAATATCCTTAAACGGATGTCTATACCAATAAAGTACTTCATGTGATACTGATCATGTGAATAGAAGTATTCCAGAAATAATCCTTCTGCATTTTGTGCATTTATTTTTACCCGATGCCACAGTCGTGTACTAAAGACATACTTTTTAACGTTTTGGTCGCATCTCATAGTTTGCAGAACGGCTATATTCCAGTGTTTTTGTTTGGTGATCTAGGGACTCTTGCTCAAAGACACCAGCTGTTTGTTTCTAACTCAGGTTTTTCTTTTCACTTCTCTATTTTCTTGTGAAGACACCCAAAGAGAATTGAAGTAATGATGCAGATGCTGTTCCAGTTTTTTTTTTTTTTTTTTTTATTGAGATGCTTGCTTTGTAACGCTTCAGGAGTGCTTCGAGTGCCCTGAAACTAGAAATGTGGAGATGCAGGAGTCCAAAATCTCTCATGTGATCAATTATTTCTTCATTTATTTTTGTAAGACTGAAGACGGTTCATTTGAGTTCAGTTTTTTTGTCGACTCACAACGATCCCACTGGCTTCACTTGGTGCTCTCTTCACCTCTTTTCTCTTCGCTCCCTTGCTTCCATCCGTTACCATCAAAACTCTCCCTCTTCTCATCTTCCCTTCCGTTCCCTCTGAATGTGTCTTGTAAAGCTCTGCCTCGTACTCCTTTTCGTCCCTTTTTTGCTTCTTGTTCGCCAATCCCTCCCTCTTCATTCTTTCACTCTCTCTTTTCATCAGATGACTTCTCTCCTCTCTACTTGACATCTCCCTCCTACTAGCTCTCCATTTCCTCTCTTCTGTCTCTCCTTCCACCCCCTCCATCATCTCCTTGGCTCTCTTCCTCCCTCCCCTTCTTTTCTTCATCTGTCCCATCCCACTTTCTCCTGATCTCCTCTCTTGTTTTCACTGTCACTGATGTGCTTTTCCTCTTGTCCTTCACCCCCTCCTTCTATCCTCATCTCTTTGCTTGGCTTTCTTTTTTCGCCTCCCTCTTTGTCTCTCTCTGTCTCTTCCTGTCCTTCGCTTCCCTCCCCTTCTAATCTCCTCTGTCTCCTCACTCTTTTACCTTCTCCTCCCTCCTCCTCTTTTTGCATTTTTCAGATGGCAGCATGGCCACAGAGAAGAGTTAGAGATGGTGGCAGAGCCTGGTCGACAGTGCTGCGCAGTAAATCCCCCACTCATCTCCCACTGCATTTAAATTCTCTAATCTAGTGACAAAAGGAACGAGGCGATGAGCTGGTGCCTTATGGGAAAGGTCAAATTGCTAACTAATCTGTCCCCCCTTCCTCTCCCAGACGTCCCCCGATGCTGCTCTCAGCTGTGTAAAAATCCCGCTGTGTCATTGCACTCATGTCTGGAGGTCACTGTACTCCGCAGAGCGACCTCACAAGTTTTGTGTAGCAATTAATTACCGTCACCGTGGCCGGCACATATGGGCCTATTATCATAAGGCCTCATGGGAGGATATTTCCTGCAGCCATTATTCTGTGGGAAGTGACAGGGAACGTTTTAAAATGCCAACGGGCTTTTCTTTCACTCCTTTGTTGGTCCTGCAGTCACACCAGAGACGAGAAGATAGGGTTTGTTGGTTATTTTTAAACGTTTCCACTGTACAGATACAACAGAGAGAGAGAGAAAAGAAAGGATGTAAAGGAGAAGATGGGAGGACAAGTACCATTTTCTCAGGAGTGTCTTGATGCTGAGAGGATCTTGAAGCCATCTAATGCTTTCATATGAAAAGCCTGGTAAACAGAGACATCTTGAAAAAGATCACAGATTAAATCTTTTGGTTACTGGCGTAGTCTGCCTGTCCCACACAGGATTCAAATTTTATAAGCGAGGAAGGAAATATTGGATACTTCACTATTTCTGTATCCAGCAACACGTTTGATAGTCTTCTTTATTAAAATGGGTCACAATTAATCCTCACAGTCCATTGTTTGTTAGCTGGGCTATAAACAGATACACTAGTTGCTCTAAATGAGTCATTGGCATAACAACTGACGGTGCTGTCAGGGGCCCTCGTACGCTGCCTCTAAATTAGGACTGAATAACTGACCCTCCCTAAAACCTGTCCCTTTTTTGTTCTGTCAATGGTCAGCTTTCTCCTTTCATGTTTCCTGTACTTAGCTATGCCATTGCTAGGCTGATCTATGCTGAAAACTAATTTTGAAGAGGGCTATGAGATGTTGCTGTGGGAACTGTAAAAGTAACATATTCACATCTTAAGTTAGAATTTAGTAAATGATTAGTTAATACTAGCTAGCTAATCAACTGCAATCATTAGCTAGCAAGTTGGCTACCATTTTGCTAGCATCAGCTAGTTAGTCAATGTTTTTAGCAAACTTAAGATGTGACCCTATATGTAGTTTTTTGCAGAAAAAGAAAGTTGTCTTAGGTGCCAAGTTTGCTCAACTGTTATTGGAGCACAGATCAAAGAGGGGAGGCACATAGGAGGGGTCAATAGTAGAGCTAACTCCCATAAAGGTCCAGTGTGTAACATTTATGGGGGGGTTATGGGCAAAAGCATGTTTTATTAGTGTATAAGGGCACGGGTCCTCACAGGGCACGGGTCCTCATCCACGGAGTCCGGTTTGTTGCACCTCAATTTTTTTATAGACCAGAATGAAACAGACACACTGTCTCTAGAGAGGGTCTTTCCCTTTTTGTGCAAGCAAAATGGAACGCTTAAGGGGAGAGTGACACGAGGTGATTGCAATCTGATGCTCACCACTAAATCCCAATAAATCCTACACATGGGTCCTTATAAATGTTCTATAGCAGAGTTCTGCACAGATCCAGTTTTGCAACGTGCACCCTCTCACAGAGAACCATCCCATTACCCCCAATTATCTCCAAGTCAAATCCACCCCGCCCAGAACCATTAATATAAGTTGCGATTTAACACACATACACAATCACTCACTCGTGTTCTCGGTTGGCACAGAATCTGGGCTCCTGCAGCTGTTAGTGTGTTTCATCAGTAATCACGTGCATATCTTGTGGCTATCAAAATTTAATAAATTGTGGCACTCTTTACAAGCAGCACACCCAGTGACAACATTCGTTTCACAGTCTCTGATCACACCAAATTTCTCCTAAATGTTCTCCACTGGCGCTTGCTTTTTGTGATCAGTCTTAGCCATAGTCCACATTGCCGGCAGATCAGACAGTGACGTTCCATTATTTGGCCAGATGTGGGGTCAGAGGGTGTGTTGGCTTTCACAACAAAGTTCTGGCAGCTGATGTCAAAACACTGCATCATCTTTTTTTTGTGATTTCTCCTGGAAAAAAAAACATATTGTATTGTATGTGTTATATTATTGTTCTCATCGCTGCCCACTGGCAATTAGTTTTTGACACATGCCCATACCTGTTAGTTTATATATTTTACTTGTAATACAACTTTTTACTGGTGCACTCTAATCTGTGGTAATTCTTATCACTACAGATGCAATATATTTTTGGCTACAAGTGTGATTTTAGTGGTGTTGTTTTCCCCTTTTAGATAAAAGTGAGGATACCCTTACATTCATCTTTATTGTCATTAGCACAATTTGCAGGAAAGTTTCATGTTTGAGTGACAGACAGCACACAGCACATAAAACAGCAATTAATATTTTATGGTAATTTAATCCTTTTTTTTTTCATTGACTATATTGTAAATCTGATCTTTTATTGATCTTTTAATTTCCAGATTTTTTTCCTTTTCCTCCTCATATTTGTAAATTACGCTGTAGGTCTTTTCTTTCCTAACAGAAAGATTTCCTTTTGGGACACAAGTCTGGTGCAGGGATGGTTATTTGATGATGCCTCTTGCACAACTTGTTGATGCTGCTTCTATTCAGGAGGCAGATATGAGAACTTCTCATCCATTATGTAGTATCTGACGTATTTTTGATATGCAAAAAGGCATGCCGACACTTAAATTTGACAAATTACTTCAACCTTTTCAGCACCACGGACAGCCTGATGACAGTCTGGCATTCTCTGAACAGATGTGTATGAGCTCTAACTCTTGGTGTCTGCCTTTCTGGGAGATGTCAGAATTCCTTCTGATGTTTGATGCAACATGAGTAAAATTTTTGAAGAGCAACTTTTAAGACTAAAAGTTAGTGTAGATCGCTGTGCAGTTAGCTGGGGGCTATTTTCTCTGCCTACTTTGGGTTGCATTTGAGATGCAGGGCAAACCTCTGTGAGCCTCCTACAGTTTTCCATATAAACATGGTCTCTAATGGAGGTGGCAATGGGAATTTCCCTTTGAAAATCTTGTTGTTTTTTTTTAATCACCAGTTGCCCTGTGACATCTCTGTTGGGACCCTGTTATTGCACTTTGGTGAGCAGAAGCATAAGTTACTTGACTTTTCAAATGTATCCTTGAGGCCTACTTTCATTTAATCCTCAGTTGTCCATAACTCCTGTGAGTAGAAATATGCTTTTATTCTTTACTATCTCCAATTCTGTATTAATCTGCTGTGCCTGAAATGCCTCTGGAATTGATCTTTTTATGTTCAGTTTTTAGATCTTTTCTCTGTTTTTCTCATGTCTGTGGGCTATATTGTAGGTGTTGCCCTTACTTGATAGAGAATTTCCATTTAGGTCAGAGATCTGAAACCAAGATGGTAATTTGATGAGGCACTTTCATAACTTGTGGAACTGTAGATATAAATAAGTACTCATTTATGCTCATTGAAAGGATTATTCTTTAATTTAATGTATTGAATGCCACTTACACAAACCAAACAGCAGGCTTGATAGGCAGCTGAAGATACTGTATAACAGGGACAATAGGCAGCAAAGGACCACAGATTTGAAAAGAACCAGGGCTCCTGCAGAGACTCGGCCTCAGTACATGAGGTGCATGCTCTACTGTTGGCTATATATTCGGTTACATATTTAGCATGTGTGGAAAATGAGCTTTTAGATTAGTAATCAATGTATTGATTGGTGATGTCTATGTGACTCTCTGTGTTTAAGTTGGAAAGTTGTCAACTGAGCGATAAAGTTCCAATGAAGTCAGAATCGATGTGTAAATGTTTTTGTAACATGTATTGTGCTGTACATCACCAGTAACCGGTATCTGTCCCAGCAGTTATGTAAAAGTCATTTTGTAGATATTCATGGTATTTTAATGGTATTTCAGAGTTTTTATTTTCCTGGAAAACATTTCAAAACTGTTGATGACTCATTCTTCACTTGGGGGCATATACTGAATTTGCATCCTTCCTGTACAAAAGCAGAACTTTGTAACTATATTTATTGAATTGGGTGAAACTGGATCATGTATTTGGAGAAAATATTTTCTGGTTTTACCTCTCTGGGACAAGATAGCTTTAGATTACTTTTTGCTAAAGTAGCTAACGGTAACTGTTAGTTGTTAGCTGCTGTTAGGGGCAACAGAGCCAGGCTCAGCAGCCTCCCAGTGGAATGATAGGTTTAATTGTTGCTAAAGTAAGTTAGCTAATGGCTAACTGCTGTTAGCAGTAACTCAACCCCCGGGTGCCAGGAGCCAAACCTAGCAAGTACAGAACCACATCCATGGACCTCTTTAGCTGCAAGGTGGGGAGTGTAACGCCCAGCACTACTGGCTACTGTAAACACAAATCAATATCTGCAAGCAGCCCGGTTTCACTTCCAATTTGTCAGATCCAGACAAAATGTCACCGTCTTTGGCAACTTGTACAGACACCGACGATACTCGTTTGTGTTGTGACTCACTTCAGTGACACATGACATAATCATGATAACCCCGAACATGCTTTTATCCTAAACCTAACAAAGTATTTTTTGTGCTTAAACCTGACCAAACTGCAACTTTTTCACAGAGTTCATCAAGTGTTGAAAGTTTGTTTCATGGCTTTAATCACGTGTTAAAAACAGCTTTCTGACTGTGTCAGATAACTGCAGCTGACCTTCTGCCTCAGTATCAGATGCTGAGGGGCGGTGACATTTTGTTGGTATGTGACTAGTGAGGATGAGAAAACTTTGCTGCATCAAGTTCCTCTCTAACTGCCTGTTTTACAGGAAACACACTGAATTAACCTTGTCACAGGACAGCAACTCTTCTTCTGTTTACCAGATGCTTTATAAGGCAAGGCACTGTGAAAGTCCTTTCAGAGAGCAACCATGCTAGGGACTTATCTTCATGCTGCATGAAGTAAAGTGATTTGATGCATCACACAGACTAAAATTCTTCAGAGATTTGCAACTATCCCTATTTTAGAAAAATTTATGCTACATTTTTGGTAGCGAGGATGATCACCGCTTGTGTCTGGACTGAAAGTTAATGCCAGCAGGGAAAATGCAGCTGTGACAAATGGAGGACAGGATCCTACCTGATGTCATGCACGGGTGGTGGACAGCAGACGCTCTGTCTATTTGATGAATGAGTATAGTCTTATGAATCATTTGTGCTAGCATTTGTTAAGTTCCTGTGTTGTAAACCCTGTTTTGTATTTGATATATTTAGGTATGAGGAAGGCTTGCAGACTTACATTTGCCAAGTTACTTCAAAATCAATTCATCAGCCTTTTCAGCACCACGGACAGCGACACAGACATGTGGGAGTCAACATGAAGGAGCTCCCAGCCTTGGCTGTTTTGAGAGTAGAAATGTTACTGTTACTAAATGTCCCCAATGTCTGCTGCAAGTCCCACAGGAATAATTATTACCTGGGGAGATAATTATTGATTTCAATCCCCTGTGAATATGCCAGCTGTGAAGTCAAAACTCCAGAACAGATGTCCTGCCATACTTTGGTTAAGAGTCCCCTGATAATGCTCATCCTGTGGAAAATCAGTGTCTTTTGACAAGAATTTTCCTGGATTCTATTCTTTTCTTTTCTTTTCGTTTCGTTTCGTTTCGTTTCGTTTCATTCATTTCGTTTCTTTTCTTTTCTGGAACTTCAGGACAAACTTCAAGTTATACTGTGCCTAATCAAGAAGTGACCATAAAGATACCTTTAATTTGATGAGGTCTACCAAAAACTCCTTTCCCAAAAGTCGAGTTTTTCCCAGCTGAACTGCCAGAATGGTTGAATGGTTGCTTGATTTTAAGTATTTAGTATTTTCTGTGCTTGTAATAGGAGTGGCAGCAGTGAGGATCTTTGATTTTGTCCCCCTTTGTTGTCTTTTTCTTGGGAACATTTCCCCGCGTTCCCCTGTGCCCTGGCTGAGCATCTTGTCTCTGCACTCTTTCTTTTCCATATTTCATTTCTCACTCTCACCTGTTCTCTCTCTCATTCTGAGGCCTTCAGCTTTCCTCCCTGTATTGTTGGCACTGCTAACAGGCTTTTCGAAGTGGCCTTCAGAAGCAGCTGGATCGCCGCCGGGAGCCTTTGGAGACCTGCCAGGCCGTCATATGCCCCCTCTCCACTTTATCCTCCCCCGCCTGCCCACCTCTGCATCTCCTCCTCTACACATTTTAATCTCTTTTTTTCCTCTATGGTGGTATTCACCCATACTCCTGTTCTCCATCTTCCTGAGCCTACTTATCTCCCCTTCTCACTCTTCTGCATCTCTTCGCTTGTCAGCCTCTCCCCTCCGACTTGCATCTTTTCATCTCTGCTGCTCTTTTTCTCCAGAATCTATCGCGCAGTAACATCTTTCTTCAACATTATACTGTCAAAAACAAAATTGGGATTTCATGAAGCTAAACTATAAGCTCTGTACTAGTTGCCCTCCAAACTGCAGTATTACTTCGAACTTTTATTGTTTTTTTCCATACATAACTCCCTGGGGAGCTAAAACAAATGCCACAGTTGTCCAGCACTTTTTTCAGTGCTAATCTATTTTCTTTTCATCCTTATTTTGGCTCTGATCTTCTTCACCTACTTCACCTAATTTTCTACCCATTTTTCTCTCAGGTATATCTCTTTTGGACTGTATCTGCCTGGGTGCCTCTCAGAGCTGTTTTAAATGCACATCTGTTTCAGATCTGTTTTGGATCAGGTTCAAACTTTTGGACCTTTGAAGACCTCTGCCTCCTTTAATACACATCATGTTAAATATACACGTACCACTGGAACATACACATGTGCTGGCCTGGTTTGACTCGGTTTAACTTGGCACAACAGCCTGGTGCAGCAGGAATTTGAATCTCCAGAACAGCAGGGCTACCCACTTGAAGGTCTTTTAATTGAAGACAAGCTTAGCTCAAGTCAAACAGCTGTAAAACGGCAATCAAACACTTCTCTTCATTCTTTACAATAAAAGTCCTGTTATTTTTTAAGATTCTTCTATTTTATATGATTATTTTTTGATTATGCTCTATTATGTGATTATACTTTTTATGTTTTAGATTTTATTATGATGCAGCAAAATCAGTTAATGTTTTAAATCAGTGACTTAACATGATTCCAAAAGCAAACAGAACATATGCAGAGAATGTAACAGTGAATAAAGCAGTTACCTGAAAGTACAAACAGCGACACAGGAGTGAAACTTCAAACCACGGAGATTCAGTTAGAAGCTACAAACTACGACTGCTACTGCGAGTTGAACACACAGAGTTCACTCTTGCAGCACACACTTGTTTTAGGGGTTGGCCACAGTTGATGAGACATCACAGCAGCCTGCTTAGAGACAGGTTGGGTTCACTCTAGTCCTGCTCTGGAGAAGGTCCATCTTGGGCGCTACTTGGTGAAACTTGGCACAGCTCAGTGTACTAAAAGTGTTAATGGATATGCAAATCAGTGTGGGACGGTTTGACTTGGTGCAGCAAATATTGACAATGGAAAAGCCCCAAATATGTTGTGTCAAATGAAATTATGGTATATGGGCATAAATTTTCCTTTCATGCATTGTGAAAAAGGAAATCCCAAATGGAGTTTTTGTCACATTTTCTACTTGCTTGGTAGTTGAGTGGTAGTGAATCACCTGAGGCCCCACAATATGACATTACCACAATTCTTTTGGCCACAACCTTCCTGGATGCTTCCTTACTGGCTGTGGAGGTCATTGTTTGCATGATCCTGTTTAAATCAATCTAAAATTTCTCCAGTAGGAAATCTAAGGCTTCTGTCTGTCAGGTCCTCACGTTGTATGTTACGTCATTACATTACGTTACCTGATGGTTCATTACCTTATGTTGCAAAAGGTGGTGACAACACAAGTTGGTGCTGTGAAGTGGCTCCAGCAGAGGCACAGAGAGAATTAGATAAACTGGATTGAGTGTTTTTTTATGAGCTTATGTATATTTTATGATGCATTTTAAAGCTACTACAATGAGTTTTAACCAGTTTTGTAAGAGTCATTTCTTTTACTGATGGCTCTATGTGACCTTCATAGGTGAACAAGAGTTATTCTTACTGCCTGCCACCACAATGGATTCTCCTTGAAATCAGGTGAAACAGGCCTGTGTTTAAATTTTCTCAGAGAAGGTTACAATGAATAGTACTTTAGCCAGTTAAACACTACCACTTTTGTCCTCAGGGTCCTTCAAAATCAACAAAATAACAACAAAATTACACTTACTACTTTGTAGTAAGTATAAGATAATCTAATGAATACTACTGATCTAATATTGCCACAACACCAACCCATTCTCACCCCAATTCATCAACTACCGATGTTTTTGTTACCACCCCTTGGCTTCTGATGCACAAAGTACTGTGTACACTGTTTTGGTGACTTTTTAAGAAAAGGAGAGATTGTGACGAAAAGGTTCCTGTTGGACATGCAGCTCACAGATAAGTAAATTCTAACTACAACACACTGTCACTGTAGTATGTCCCATTTATATAACAAGTGTGTGTAATGTTGAACTGAAAGAAAAGAAAGGTGAGCAAATTCTGATCGTTCATATCTGCTACCTGCATTATTTTGTGAAACCAGGACCTAAATATTTAATGTCTGATGTCAGTTCAGAAAGAGTTCAATGCTGGTTTTATGTGCTGAATTTGGAAATTAACTGGTTTTCAGGGGTTTACAGGCAGTTCAGGTAGCGAGGGGATAAAAATCATCAATTTGATGCGTCAAACTGTAACTCGTGTAGCAGTTTTTGGCAGCTCCTGTTTTGTGGTGCAATCGCTACTTCTGTGTGTTTCCTAACGCAATGTCTGGTAATCAGCAACCTCAGCCAAACACACAATCTGTCAGCCAGTTTCTTGTCTTTAAAGGAATGTTTCTTTTTCTCTTCTCATCTCTTTCTCTTCTCTTTTCTTTTCATCTGTCTTCTTATTTTGTGTGTTTCTCTTTCTCAAACCGACTCTCCCATTACCACTTTTTTTCTTTCAGAATTATTAGCATGCTAACACCAGACAGTCACACAAGTTAATAGTCTTCCTCTAAAAAATGTTTGCCTCTGAGCAAATTATTTAATCCCAAACTTTTAAAAAATTCATTTTCACTCTAAGAATGCTTTTAGAAAGTGTGGAAACTGATGAAATATGAAGCTGGTCCTTGCTGTAAAACACAAAGAGTGCTAAGTCAAATTCCTTGAAGAATACAGCTTAAAAAAAGCAGAAGAAACATGGATGCTCCAGGGCATGTGTACACTCATGCACAAACATAAAAACACAGACATGCAGGATGAATATTAAATCTGAATATTAAATCTAAGAGTGACTCGTCAGTATTTAAGTCCCTGGAGAGAACCCTGTTGCCAAGTTTTGGGAAAAGTAAACTTTGAAAGAAATGTGAATACATTGTTGTGTCTTTACAGTAGCTGCAGCTCATCTCAAATGCATTAAGCTAAAACATTAAAGCCAAAACATAATTTACATATAAATGCAAATAGGAACACCTGGCTGACACTTTGCATATGCACAGCATGGTTGCACATGGTCTCTGTGTATTATGATCAAGTCCTTGTAACTAAATCACAAAAATAGTCAAATGACCCTGATGGCAGATCCAGCACCCTCACTGGTATGATGAAGATACACCAGCATCTTAACTTTAAACTTAAGGGATAATTTGGGTTGTATGAGGTGCTCAGTTTGAAGAAGCAGCAGGAGTTGTGGTGGAGGAAGATGGGTTGGTTTTAGCTTCACTTCCTACATTACTTTATGCTGCTTACATGGTCCATAACTATATCAGAAGGTAGATCAGCTCAGTTTATGTTAGATCAAGCTCTAAAAGCAGGTGTTTTATGGTAGGATCATGTTTTTTCACAGGAAAAGCTGTACTTCAACCATCAGTATGATTTTTTTTCTGATTCTCCTCGATTCACAGACACAAGCATACTCTCCAAGGTGTGGACAGACTCCACTGGCAAAAAGAGTAATTTTAACTTTCAGAATACAGCCTGTTAGTTCGTTTGTGTTATCCTGTGACTCCAGTGAATCCAAAATAAAGTTTCTAAACACCAAAGTCACCAAATAACACAAATAAACTAACTGATCGAGGCAGCTGTAGACCAGCAATTCTAATGTTCCATGTTCCATGTAAAATTACTCTTTTTGCCAAAGAAGTCTGTTTGCTTTGGAGAGAGCGACATTCAGCTTTTATGATGACAGTTTCCCATTGGAAAATGCAATCTGATGGCAGGGCAAATATTCTAAATGTAGTGTACATGGCCGTGCCAGTAGCTCGCTTTAGAGAACGTGCAGCCCATGTACTGTGCTATCAGTCCTCTGCAGCAGAGGACCATTCCAGCATGCAGGCCTTTACTACTGTCGTCCCCACTCTCTTTATCCACTAGTCTTTCTATCTTCAGCTGCACTCTGAAAATGGAAAAAGGCAAAAAAAAAAAAAAAAAGCCCCCCTAAAATACACCTAAACTGATATAGAATTTTTTAGGTGGCTAAAATACGTTTTGCTGCTGACCCCATCCACAACAGTACATTGTTTATTTTCCTACACAGGTGCTCGTGCTGCTTCGCCAAACTCAGGGCGGACCAACCACCATTTAGTGTAGGTAATACACTGACTATCGATAAGTATACAACCCCACTTCAAATAATATGAACGATCCCTATATCGACTGTAGTAAATCATAAAATGACCATATGTCATTAAAGATTATGGCAACATGCTAAGTTGAAATTCTGGTTTCTGTGACAACAACGCTACAGAAATTTGTATTCCAGGACATAACCTGTGTTATTGTTTGACCATTTCATGTCTATTAGAGTTTAAATTCTGTCAGGCAGTCACTGAACTTTAACTGCAGAGTGTGTATTTTCGGAGCAGTGGGGTTGTGCTCCTGCAGTGTTCCTGCAGCCTGCCTGAGCTTCCTCAAGTCTGGGGAGGAGGGGACGGGGGGAAACAACTTGCTTCAACCATAGATCGTACATTAAATAGGACTTCAACCTATTTAATATACAGTCTATTGCTCCAACTCACTATTTGAACTGCTGTACTCATTTTTGGACGCACAATTGCTACATATTGCTCTTTTAAAAAGGCACAATATGCAACATTTTCTCTAAAAAAATGTATAGACTCATCACTGATGACCCATTACAACTGTGTGGTGGTAGCTGTATCTATTTCCTTATTTTCTCATTATTTTGCTGTGTTTAGGGCGCTTTACCAACCCAAAACATCAGTATTTGACATCCTTGAAATTACACTCAACAATCAGCTCAAACAAATCAAACAGCTCAGGCAAATCCTACTGATTCTACCTTTAACTTCACAATGAAAAGAAACCAAGCCTGACTGTTTGTAGGAGACAGAATGAAAACCCATTTGTAAGCCCACCAATTACCTCTCTAAAACGTTTTTGCAGCAATTTTAGAACATTGTGTTCCCTCCTGCTTTGGCACTGAATGTAAACAGGTTGTTTTAAGCAAGAAATCTCAGCTCACATTCATGGCTACTGGCCACATTACCATCTGACGCACGATGCAATGAACTCCTGGGATCTCAATTGGCCTCTGTGTTTGTGGATGATATTGGAACACAGAAGAGACCTCTGAACTCCACATTCACAGACTCCTCAGGACACAGACTAATGCTCAGATGAACTGGGGGCTCAGCTGACCCCAAACCCGACCTATGCCTTTGTCCTCAGACTGAAAAATAATCTAACCAGCCTCCTGCTCCATCAGTTGTTACAGCGGGGGTGAAGATAAACAACAACAAACATAGCCGCAACACACTGAGATGTTGTTAGAAATACTGAGTACATGCACGCTTCCAAACCACTTTCCTGTTAAAGTCATTCTCTTTTATTTTACAGTCCGTTGGCAGCCATACTTGTGCGAGTCGACAAGTCCTGTTACATGACAGCGTTTGTTATTGTTCCTGATGTAGCCTCTCTTTGTGCCTCTATTTGATTTTTATAAAGCCATTTTCTGTTTTCTTGCCTTAGGAAACACCTGTGAAATCAGTCTAACCGCTCTGGCAACATGAGACTATGTGCCAGAATATAGCTGACTGCTCTGTGTCTTTGTATTTATTCGCACCAGTAAAACAAAGCCAAGAGAAAGAGGCGACTGGCTCCCATCACACCCCGAAGCAGATGTTGTGTAGGCCTGAATTCAGCAGAGGCACCTGTGTTTTTCTGCTCCGCCTCGCTTAGTTAAAACACTGCAGCACCACTGGTGCAAAGTAACTCACTTACTGTACTGTAGTAGAGTTCAGGGGTGCTTTGAGCATCTACAGTTTATTGTTTCATTATTACACTATGCTTCTATTTTACTATATTCCAGGAAAAAAATGTTTTACTCTTTCCTCCAGAACATTTATCTAACAGCTAGAGTTATTGTTTATTCTTACCGTTTATTCACACTGGTTTGTAGATGTCGGTGTGAAGCTGTGGCTTGCTTGGTGCCCATTATAAAGTAGCAGCAAATTTTTTAGTTCCAAAAATAGAATTATTAGATACACACAGGGATGGACAGTACCAAAGAACTTTAACTATACTGTACTAAAGTAGAATTTTTTGAGTATCTGTAATTTCAAACCCGGTTCTACGAGGGTGTAAAAGAACGCATTGCACCCCGAATTTAATATTTTGCACCTTCATTTGAAATCTGAATAATAAATGGCAAGCGCAAGGTCGAAGGTCTTTCTGGGAGTACAGTCAGGGTGCACAGACTTCTGTTTTGGTTCATGTATGCGTAGCAGCACAACAGGCAAAAGGGCTGTATGAAGGTGAATATAGATCAGCAGGTGTTGTGATTAACAAGTCTTTCAGTCAGCCACGTCACTGGTTTCACAGCTCTGAAACAGCTGTGCCAGTCACTGTTAAACATGATATTGACAGCTCAGCAAAACTGCACCTCACCACCAGGAACTGTCTGGATGGTTCAGAGCATCACGACATGAGCACATCATCAAAAATCTGCACCCAAAGACTTATGGAGCATGATTTTCCATCAGGTAGTTATAATAAAAATAGAAATAAAAACTAAAGTAATTGAAATGACATGATGGGTCCTGGGTGATGGCCTGCAGCCAGCACAATGGCACCGTCACAGGTGTGTCTTGCAGACCTGCATGTGCTTACATATCCGCTCCACAGCTTTAAATAGTCGCCAGAAACTACAGGTCCCAGCTGAGATCTCAACTTGCATCATTTTTGTTTTCCAAATCTCTACATTTGACGTGGTGACTAAAATCTTAAAATAGAAATTACGGACAACACCTTTGCTGACAAATACAAGAACTTCCCTTCAAGTTAAAGTTGAATGCAGGACCTTTACTTGTAATGAAGAATGTTTGAACTCTTGTGTTGCTACTTTTTCCTCAGTACTTCTTCTACCGCTTGCAAAGCATTGTACAGTTACACTCAAGCAGGCATGCAGTATAGGAACAAACACATACATCAAAGTACATCCATGCACAGATTATAGACTCACCTCAGTGTATGAGTGTGCTGATTCGGAGTTTCTGACTGGGTCCGGGGGATTTCTCTAATCACCTGAGATGAGGAGGGAGAAAGATACGGTCAGCATGTGAAGGATGGGCCGCCTCTAAGCAGATCATCTCCTCCCAGGCCCATATTATTATTTCCCAAGTTCCTCCAATTAGGGAGTGCTGATTGTGGGATCAGTGCACAGATCTCCCACAGTCATCACATTCATTGCACAGGGAGAAAGCAGAACCGGGAAGAACCGAGGGACCGGATCAGCAGAATTCCGATAAAAATCCTCCACAAACAAAGCTTCACGGAGCTCTGGAGGTCGTTTCAACTCTCTGAGCCCTCGTTTCACTTAAAACTTGTGCTGTGTGGACTTTTGTTGTGTTTTTGTGTTAAATCACTGCAGTTTAGATGTTCAGCAACGTTGCAACCATCGCATATTAAAAAAGTGAAAAAAAAACAACTCATCACCCGTGACTGCACTGCTTTACAGTATTTACTGAAACCCATTAGTAAACTATGAATCATCACTGTTTTATTTAAAGCTGCTACAAGGAGTTTTTAATTGGTTAGGAAACACTCTCAGTTAATAGTGATGCCTCTATATGACCTACATAAACAAACAAGACCATCAGCGAGGCGATTGGCTATTTCCATATAGTTATTCTGCCTGCTACCAGGTTGGATTCTCCTTGAAATCCATTTTTTACAGCATGCAGACTAAAAGAAATTCAGTTTATAATCTTATCTTAGCCTGTTTAAAAAGAGCAGGAGGAAACTTTTTTGAGATAATTTTATTTCTGATGTTATAGTTTGTGTTTATGGGGGTGGAAACACTGCTGCTTTTGTCCACAGGGGCCTCCAAAATCAAGAAAACACAAAAGTTCTTTGTAGTTGCTTTAACCCTTTGAGGTCTAAGCCTTTTTTTCTCCCTTTAGGTCCGTCCACCTGGTCTTCTAGTGTAAAAATGTCTGTAAAACATCATCCCTGTAATGCACAATAAAGAACTAAACACCTTTTTTTTTTTCAGGACAACCTGGGCTATCAGAATATGTAAGCTGCAGTGATGTCACACGAATGTACAAATAGTTATATGACCATAAAGACAAAAGAAAAAAACTGGCGGAAATTTAAAGACAAACCATGCAATTTTTTTCTAAAAAGCAATTAATGCTCATATAACCATAATCTCTTTCAAGCATAGTTTATGGTCCACTAGAAGTGTGTGGTGGTGGCTGTTTCTGCAGAAATTCTGCCTCTGTTTTCTTATTTTCTCTTGGGATGCTTTACCAACCCAAAATGCCAGGATCTGATGTCCTGGCAATGAGCCTCAACAATCAACTATCTTTCTATTCATCTTTTCACAAACAGCTTGGATAAATCTTACCAATTCTACCGTTAATACTTTAACTGGAAAGTTTTCATTAGGTGTTTTTGGACCAAATTTTCTCCCTGAGAGCTTCTTACCTCCGAGGGCTTTTTCTCTGTTTGCATTCGTACCACTAATTCACCATATTCACACAGCGGCTGCACAAACATAGAGAATCTGACAAACAGTTATCATTTCATCCCTTCCCAATTGATCAGCAACTGAAATGACAATGAATAATGGAAATCTGGAGGGACATCGGGCCATATTTTAAGCTAATGTGTCAGATTCCCTAGTGCTGCAGGAATAAATCCTAAAACCCGGAAATTACTTAGCATATCAGCGTTTTTGGTTCTCGTCTCAAATTAAATCAGAGTTTTTTTTGAATGGGTTATTTTCTTAAATAAGGTCTGTGATCAACACAAGTTTAGGAGATTTTCGCATTTTGTTCTATGACATGAAATACATCAGTACATCCCCCACTCATGTTTTTTGAAGCTTTTATGTCTTAATAAAGGAGCTAAACTCATGCCCTGTAAACTTACTATATAATAGATGGTGTGAATGGAGGAAATTAACACAGTTCTGACCTTTATTCTCTCAGAGTTGGATGACACATTCTTTGTTCATGACGGATTGCTGTGTTGTGGTACCTCAATTTAAATCAGATGAAGCTGCTGCCATCGTACAATCAAAAAAGCTCTTTACTATTAGACAAAATAAAAAGACTAAGAATGTCTGAAAATAGTTCCAGCAATTATGTTCAGAGTCAACAGTGTATTATGTCATTAGACAAGAAATGAGCCACATTAACAGCTTATGTCAACACTTTCAGGATTTTCGAAACTTCAAAGAACTTTGTCAGTCCAAATCAAAAACAGATTTACAGTCCTTTTGTTCAAAAGAAATATGAATTTAAAAGTGATACTCCTGCAACAGACGAGTGTGTAATAAGACAGACACAAAGTGGCAGCTGGTAGATGATGTACGGCAGCTTCATCAATGTGTTGAAAGTGCCAAAAGGCATGAAAAAGAGTTAAATCTTTATCTCGAAAGTGGTGCAATTATATAATGTCAGCATGTTGCGGTGGCCCAGAGTCGCATTTAGAGCAAAACAACAGCAGAAGGAAGAAAACAACCTACAAACTGTATACATTTAGGGCACGGTCGGGCAGGCGAGCTGAATGTGGGCAGCGCAAGATGAAGCCAAGTGGGAAGAAGTGAATTTGCTCTGCCACCCGAAGCAAATGTTTATTTGCCCTCTTGCTCGCAGAGAACGGATGTGAGCGGGAGGTGAATATTCATCAGTGTTAATTTTGTGCATGTGTGACCAAACCCTTCCCTTCCACACTAGTTGTCCCTGTCAGGGAGAGCTCCTCAGCACTCTCACAGACTCTGACCTCAACCATCTAGTCTTAACCTTCTGGAACATGTGATCACTTGAGTTTGTCAGAGCATAATACTGCACTGTAAAAAACAAACAAACAAACAAACAAAAAACATACAGAAATTCAGTGGAACCATTTTTTTTCTCATTAACATAAATATTGATGTTTCAGTTATTCAAATCCCCACCATTCTTTAAATGTATTAAATTCACTGGGAGCGGTTTCACAGTGTCTGTGCTGCCCTGAAATTTTAAGTTAACTGAATCTGAAAAGACATGTTGAGGTAACTTTGTGATGATTCAAGAAAACAAACTTTTCTAGTCAAATAAACATGATATTAATTCAGTTGTACTAGTGAACACATGTTCAATAAGCTTCAGATATGACACTGAACCAACAAACCAACAACAATCTAACTTTTTTAAGTTCAAACTTTTATTTAAACAGTGTACTGTAGTCTTACTGAAAGAAGTTTACTGGGTGTCCATAGGTTAATATTGCACATGATATTGAAAAATTCTTTTTATATGTGATATTACTTTTCAATATCATTGCCAAACTACTTTTCCTTTCTAGTTTATTATCATTCTATCAGACACTGGTAACAGTTACTCCTTATACTCTTTTTATTTAAGCTATTTTGCTAATTGTTTTTATTCTTATATTAGTGTCATCACACAAGAATTTACTTTGAGATGAAACATAGAGTCAGTAGGATGTGTGTGAGCTGTTTGCAGAAAATGTTGCAGATTAAACCTTTAATAAAGTTTAATAAATTATATGTCACATTATCACTAGACTGTCAAATGCTTCATACAAATTCAGGATTGAGTTCACTATTTTGCAGATGACCCTTCCTCATACAGTTATATTGGAACAACTGTAATAATTGCATCAGGTGAGAGACAAGTGGTGCATTTGAAAAGTGCCAACAGCAGTTCTATAGTATTGTTGTGCTGTAATATGATACAAGTATAGTGAAGCTGAGGGCTGCAAAAACATTTTCCATCAGCAGATCCAGTGTCAGTGTATAGAGCTGTCACTGACACCGGTGACACACCTGGGCTGCGTCTTTAATGATCCCCTTTTAGGTTGGGGAATAAAACTACTGTTAGAGGAATTAGCGGCTCAGCGGAGCGGAGCCTCGCAGCATATGGAGGTTTAAAAATGTGGACAAATCAGCAGCTTTTACTTAACGGCAACTCATGAAAATGCTTTGAATCTAAGACTTATTGAGTGTGAACAGTGAAGAATGTCAGTCTGTGTGTGTATTTGCGACTGTATGACTACATGACTGTGACTATATGTAATGTACATCATGGGTTGTTCACATGTAGGTTCAGCAATATAGTTTAGAGGACGGTCATACCGAGGCACTGTCAATGCACACAGTTTTAAAGCAATAATAATAAATCCAAATGGAAATCAACCTCACAGGCAAAACAAAAATTGCTGTATTAACCCTTTCACAATTATTTACTAGTGGGTCATTTCCCAGTTTGTTCAGAAACACAAATAACCTCTGTGTGGGGTCCACACTTATTAATTCAGAACCAATTAAGAACTTTCCTTCACTAAGAAAGAGAGTTAGATGGTGTGGAGGAGCAAAGTTGGGGCCCTCTCACACCTACCTCATTTCGTCTGGACTTTTCATTTTGATCCAAACCAACTTTACAACTTACCTCCCTCGGACCACAGTCTGGACCAAACAGCCGAACCTTGGCCCAACCAGAAGAGGTGGTCTTAGTCCAGATCAAACTTTCAGAAGAATGCACACAATGTAACAAAAATGTGAACCTTGGATCAGACCTTGGTTCAGACTTTCAGGTGGGAAAAGTGCCTTAGGGCGAGTTCACACCGGCTTTGTTTGCTTGTCCATTTGCACCGAACCCTGGAACATTTACTCATTTGTTTGGGTTGGTGTGATTGCCAGACTCAAACTCTGGTTTGGACCAAACAACTGCTCTTTGGTCCATCTCGGATCACTGTTTTCTTTTTACCCACCGACTGTATGACTTGTGCTTACAGTTTCTGGACAATTTAAGTTTTGCCTTTGTAAACACAAACAGAACCAACTGGAAAAAATTAAACAACATACCATCCTCGCATTGGTTCGATTCAGGAACTGCACCTTTTCGGTGTGAACCTAAATCAAATCAAAATTTAAAGGCAGGATCATAACTTTTTTTCTCTCCACCCCTGCCTACTTACAACATTTAGTGTGCGTCTGAAGAAAAAAATAATACATCAAAGACAACACAGCATAGTATTGATCTTTTTCAAGAAGAATTTGAAAATATTAATTGTTACTTTAAAATCAGCAAGTCAAATTGAATCGTGGATTTTGAGAATTGTGACACCCCTACTCTGAAGTAAATAAATGCATCATTATGGGTTGTTTAATGGGAACTTTCCTCAGTTATTAGAGGAACTGCAGCAGCTGCCCCATCCACAGTAATCATAAAACCAGAACATACTTGTGATGCTGCGAGCGAGCTGCCCTCCTCCTCCTCCTCCTTAACTTAATTTAATTTTCATCTTTTCAGAAAACAGTATTCATTCCCCCACATGTGGCTCATGGCCGCCGCACTGAAAGAGACTAAGCTGCGAATGCGCGTTGCTCCTACCGATGTCACTTTTGTTAATCATATCTTTTCTATTCTACATGGAGAGCACAAGAATACAGCAGCCATTACACACACCGCTGCCCAATTAGAGCAGGAATGTGAATTAATGAGCGGGTCAGGGCAGGTTAATGAAGGGTGGCACTGATCTGCTGAGGGCTGAAATTAAAAACTGTATCGTCCGTCTGAATAAAGTTTCACCGAGGCAGCTGCTCCCTCTGACTCGCTATTATCATGTTAGTGCTGCCTTGTGTTTATGCTATCACTCTTTAAACTATCATGCAGGGCTGAGTGGCTGCTGAGAGGGCGGGAGGTGACATGTCATATTTTATAGTCTGCTGTCAGCCTGCGGGGCCGTCACCCCCTGAATACAACTTTATATTCACTGATTCATGAAAATTAAATAAACCACTTACAGCAGGAAGGGGAGAAGAAGCAGGAAATAGCACGTTATGTTTAGAATAACCACTGATGAATGTGTTTATTTTGAGATTTTTATGGATTTTACAACTAATCTAATGCCTGTGCATTGATTTAAGGGGGAAATTCATCCCCTTGAGATTTCTTATAATGAAAATGCACTATGAAAAAAAAAATCTTCACGAGTGTTTCTGACAAACACTGAGTTCTCCACACACCCCATTATAATATTGAACAGGTATAAAGGAAAAGAAAGGACTTCAATTGAATTTCATGTAAAACCTGAAATTGCCTGTAATCCTTTAAGAGGGGTGATGATTTCTTCAGATATTCTTGCAGCAGAATATTTTGTATGAGTAGGTGTTTCATTTTGGAGTGAAAGCCCCTCATTGCAGGGTTTGTGTCTGTTTTGTGCGAACAGCTTTGTGTCGATTCATGACACATGACTTGGACCGAGGCTGTGCGTATTCTCAGCGTTAACAACTACTGGTTTAGATGGATGCTGAATGTCAACCAATCAGCATCCAATCAAGTTGCAGCAGAGAACCATGAAGAACTAACATTACTAAGCTCCAGTTGGAAAAAAATGATACTAAAGATCATTTCGTTTACGTACAAAAACTACAATTTGGTCAACAAAACACAAATTGCAATATGCAAAATGCGAAAATTACAGACAGAAATGCAACAACTTTCATCTTTCATGATCGTGACACCTGAACAGACCCCAAAAAGAGGAAAGCGGAAGAACTTTCACAGAACTCATAGACCACCAGAGAGCCTAGGGATTAACGGAATGAAAACCATCATTCTCAAGTTCAAGGGATAACCACAGCTGTAAATGGATTTGTTTTTCAAGACCCAAGTTTATGAGCTGTGTGTCAATGCCCCTAAGTGAGGAAATAAATCAATTTACGCAGCAATAAATGCAACTACAAACACGAGGCAACAAAAGGACTATCTGCTTAAGACAAAAGTTTGTCCATTAACATCTATGACAATCATGGAAAGTCAGTACTCAGAATAATTTACTCACCTTGACAGTTGTACCCACCAAGACTTGGTTAGTGGTGGGTGAAATTTCAGCCTCCAAAGTAGCCATGCCACCTTTGTGCTGTGGATCTGTTTTGCAAGAACGTTCTTCTAAATTCAACCAAATATTAGCGATGAGAGACGCCTACTTTCTAACCTCAGTGACATGCTGTACCTTTTCTTTAAAAACACCCACTCTATGCTTGTGTCAAGCAAGTTTCAGTGTATTTGTATATTCAAATAGCAGTTAGAATTAGATCTGATCCTGTGTACTGCTAGAAGTCCAATGTTCAGCTGAGAAGTTTGACAAGCATGTGATACCTGAACGAGTCTGCTAAGCAGTTTGCAGTTTGTCTTTTGATCTTTTAGTTATCTTAATCAAGACGTGATCAAAGTAGTTCTTGTAAAAGAAACTGAGCTGCATGTGTTGTTAGCTGGATGTCAAATATGGACCATGAAACCCAAGCAGGTAACTGAAACATCCACAAATCCTCAAACTTGCCTGACAGACAAACAACTGCAAAACAGGAACAAACCTGCAAACCTAATGAGCTAAAAGAGAAAACGTTTGCAGCGGGAGACTCTGTGTCTGCAGGGAAGGATGTGATTCTAACTGACAGACAATTGTTTAAGGAAAAATAGAGCAAAAATCTGACTCTTTGGGGGAAATGAAGGCTTCGGTTTCCCGGGCAGCCTGCAGAAGCAGCAGCTGATGGCGCACGGGGCTAAAACTGACTCAGAAACTATGAACGCCGCAAACATCCTGCGAGAGCCCTGCTGAGAAATGAGCTACTGCAAACCAATCGAGCTGCACTGAACCAACACGCTCAGAGAGGGAAGGCGATCCTATCTGCAGCACACACATGAAAGGACACCTGATTTCAGAGATGGGAAAAGGCAATGAGCAAAGACCTGACACTCATTTTTTAAGACTTTGTTGTTTCTGTTCTCCCAGGCAGAGATGAATCGAGACCCAGAAATGAGAATCACAACACTGAGGGGGACTGATGCTGTAGGACGGTTCACAAAACTCACCCTCAGCACCAAAAGATGACATTCATTTTTCATTTTCATGTTGACAGACTTTATTAATCACTGAAAGAGGCATAAAGGGTGCATTAGACTAATGAATACTTGTGGGTAAGATAAGATATGCTTGATTACCCTCCATACTGTTGCAGATGTTCGTGTCAGCCAAAAGATATACGTTAAATGGGAAGGAGTGTCTGGACAGGGAAAAGAAGGAAAGGGAAGAAAAACAGGAAATGAAATGGGAAGGAAATGAAAAGAAAGAATGGAAAGCAAAATGGAAACAACAGAAAGGAAATGAAAACCTTCTGTCTGCGGATGTCTTGACTGACGCATGCAAAAAGTGACACTCCCTTTGTTTTCATGTCCGCCCTTATAGTATCTTTCACGTCTCTTTCTTATTCCAATACTCTAGTCAAACCTTATTTTGCTCCTTTCATCCCCTGATCTTCTCTTTGCTCAGACTTCCAGCCTTCTTACTCCATCTCACATTTTTCCATCTGTTTTCTCCATCTGATCCTTTATTTCTCTCCCCATCTCTCAATTTCTAGGTCACATACTTTCTATCTCTCCTTCCCTGTCTCAGCTTTTATCTCGCTGCCTCTCTCTCACTCCATCCATCTCTCTCCAGCTAAGAAAGATTAAAGT
This sequence comes from Lutjanus argentimaculatus, assembly GCA_034769285.1. Classification (NCBI taxonomy): domain Eukaryota; kingdom Metazoa; phylum Chordata; class Actinopteri; order Lutjaniformes; family Lutjanidae; genus Lutjanus; species Lutjanus argentimaculatus. The sequence continues at coordinate 3,790,266 of JAWZSL010000004.1, forward strand.
GGAGGCAGAAGTCGCGTTAATGGCCATCAGCTCATCCTGTGCAGGCAGTTCCCTGTCTGCACCGCCTACCTGCTTAATTAGTCGAGAGGCGAACCTCTGGCAATGAACCTGCCACTGACTATGCACACACACACACACACACACACACACACACACACACTCACACACCCTTGTATGTACTGTATGTCCTTATGGGGACTTTGCATTGACTACATTCATGTTGTAACCCTACCTTACCCTATACAGTAATGATTATAATATTTCCAGACAAATAATTTGAGTTTTGCTGTCTTTTATCTGATTGCATTCGAAACAAATGATGATCAATTTTATCCTACAGCTTTCACATTGCTGTTCAGTGTCTGGTAACTGCTGTATTTCCAAGGAACATCACTTAAATCACCAGTGTGTAGAATTCAGTGGCATTTAGCCCTCTCCTTCCAAGCATGTAGGAGAACCGACAACCTGCAGCAGCTGCCAAACTCCCCTAAACGTGAAAAGCCTATTAGGTTAGGTGTAGATCCCCCTAAATCTTGTACACTGACCATAGCCTCACTAGCAACACCGTAAGGCTGTGATGGTCATTGCATACTAGAAAACAACATGCTTAAATCAATGCCTGGATGCCTGAAAACTGGAGACACAACTACCATGAAGAGTTGGGAAGGCCATGTTGTTACAGAAATCAAAATGATTTTATCCTCTGTATTAAGGCTGGCTGCTAAACTTGAAGTTTCAAATCATCAGTCTGAGACCCCTCAGTTGACTGAGATTCTTCCAACAGAGTCAGTGCGCATTTAAGTAACAGGATTAAACAGAATCTTATAAAATACACAGGGACAACATTCAACATTTCAATGATGAATTATAAATTAGAGAAATCATAATTATAGTTTTATATTATTAGCTACTGCAGTTATTAAAGAAAAAATCCTGGTGACAACATGCAACAACAACATCAGCTGATGGTTAACCAATGAGACAGTGAAAAGAGTGGTTGGTAAACAAGTTTCAGAGTAGTGCACAAAAAACAACCTACTGTTCAATGTAAGCAAAGCCGAGGAGCTGATTGTTGATTTTCAGAGACAGAAGACAAAGATGCATGTCTACATCAGTGGAGCCAAGGTGGAGCAGGTGAACAGTTTTAGGTTCCTGGGAATCAACATCACAGAGAGCCTGTCATGGACATCACACATCTTCACCCTGGAAAAGAAGGCTCAGAAACGGCTGTATTTCTTAAGGCAAAATTCCCGTGCCAAGTTCTTGTTAACTTCTACAGAGGAGGAATTGAAAGCATCCTGTCTGGAAACATCACAAACTGCCAGGGGATGTGCACGGCCCAGAACAGGAAGACAGTGATAAAAACTGCCCGGAACATTACTGGTACCCACCTATATCAGAAAATGAAAGAAAATGGGAAGGGCCATACCCACCCCAGCCACAGCCTGTTCATCCTGTGGCCTTCAGCCAATTTCAATCAATCAATCAAGAGGAAGTTACACAGAAATCTTGTTATACAACCTTGTTGTAAATGATAAATAAATTGCATTGTATCTACTGTAATAGCTGAGATACTACTGACTGGATCAAAAGATCAGACTGACTGATCACCACTTTTCCTTGAGTCAAGTTGCCAACACATGAAAGGGATAGTTCACCCAAAAAATAAAATTTCAGTCATTATCTTCTCATTCTCATGCTGACTGAGGGTTTTTAAACATAAAAAAACAACAGAATAAAAACATTAAATGCCTCCAATCCACTCGTCTGGTGTAATCCAAGTCTCCTAGAGCCCCAACATGCCAAGTTGACTAAAAAAATGCCATTTTTTGAGCCTGAATCTTCAGTGTACTGTAGATCCTTAGCTTGGAGCCACATTCACATGCATATGCCCACCGTCTGAATTGGATGTGTGTGGTGTGACGGTGTGCAAATGGCATGCCGGGACTTTAGGAGACTTGGATTATTCCAGACGAGCAGTATGGAGGCATTTTTGGGTTTCTTTCCAGTTGTTTTTTATGTTTAGAAACTAGTCACCATTCACTAATATTGTTTTGGAGATTCTGCAGTGCTGTTTTTCTGTGAAACTCCAGCAGTGCTTTGTGGACTAACAAAATAAACCTGACCCTCAATCGGCATCAGGGTGAGTAGATGTTGACTGAGGTTTCATTTTGGGGTGAACTATGTTTTTTTTTCTTAAATAGAGGAGCAGGGTAGTAAGCATGACTCAGGATATACCCTCAATAGGCACAATGATGGAATGACTTGGAAATCTGATCAATCAGAGGGCTAGTATTTGCATCCTCACAGACACTTTCGAGTGAGAACTGCAAATTCACAAAAAAATGTCTTCTTATCTTGTAGATAGTTCATTAAGTCTGACAACCCGCTCGGTGTACCGTAGGTTCCTGGCACCACAGTTGATCCATCAGTTTAACCTGAGCCTGTAATTTTGAGGTGCAGACCAGCCAAAAATGACCTCACTTTGCAAAAAATGTCCTCACTCTGAAGGTTTAAAGCAATAGGTCCTCACCAAAATAGGAACACAGGAAAACACACACACAGCTTCATACCTCCAAATCCAGCAGGCATCCACGAGTATTTTCTAATTAGTCCACAGAGCGTGTGGAAACAGTGGGTGAGTTCATAACAGCCGGCACCCTCCCACACTTACAGCCTATTAATGAGTAGAAGATATGATAGATATGCCAGCATTGTTTTCATTTTTTAGCTGTTTATCATCCTTTATGGAACTATTTTGCCTAAATTTAGCTTTTTGTTTTATTTTGCAATTCTGTTGTTATTTTACTATGTATAGAGATGTATGTTGCAGCGGGTTATAGAGCTCTAAAGATAATTATTGTCACAGGTGGTGGACAGTTCAGTGAGTTTATGTTCCAAAAAGAAGATACAAAAACTCACAGGCATGGGTGGAATGGCCAAACAGTCCAAACAGCAGGTGTATAAAGTCCAAAGAGTTGCTGGTAACAGGATAAACACAAGAACACAAGCTCGAAAGAAATGACAGAAAGCAACACATCTACAACAATCTGACAAGGAAAGAAAGGATTTGGGCCAGTAAATGAAGTAAGTGGCTGACGAGAGAATGAGGTGCATGTGGGGAAATGGACAGGGAAGCTCAGGTGAGGGGAATAAGCTGATTGCAGTGATTGCGCAGCAGATAGGAGTGGCAGGATCTGGAAAGCAAGGAGAAAAATCTGAGGGCATTTGGTGGGCTGGTGAAGAATCACCAACACATTCACTCCCAACTAATCAAATTCAGAAGCTCGGTCAGTGGCCCCACGCATCAAACGATGATGCTGTAGGTACCTCTCTAGCATCAGTTTTGCACTTGCAGGGCTCCATGGTCAAGTTAGCAATAATAAATATGCAACATCTGGGTAGGCTTTGAAAATAAAGGCACAAAAATGACTTGCTCAGCTAAAGGAAAAGATTGTGGTTTGAGCTAAAATAAGTTATGTTAGTTATTTATGTTCTCAATGTAACTTTGAATTAGAGATACAAGAGCCAATTTTTTCAGTTCTGATCGTATTTTGATACCTGAATTTGGATAACTATACCGATACCAGAGCTCTTTATTCTTTATCATTATTATCATCATTACTATTATTATTATTATTATTACAATGTGTACGGTGAGATGAGGCTGGAACTTAACTTCTTGGACCACTGTATGTTCACATTAAGACAGGGTTGTAATGTCATCCTCCGAGCATTGTGGGGTGCTGCAGAACTGTGGCTTGTGACAATCACATATGCTGCAGATAGTGCTGAGAGTTGGCCTTCTTTTCCCATGATGCATTACTGTATTACAAACACACAAAAAAAAGAAATATTTGTTCAGTTTGCTCATTTCTGTTCCAAAAGGTGGTACTTTGGGTTGATTTTGGTAATTGCAAGTTCTGAGCTGGTTTAATTCTCTAAATCATGAGTTAGATGGGTAGAACATTTCTTTAAAGCAGCTGTATTTTGGAAGAGGCATTTAGAAAACCCTACCTTTAAGAAAAAATAGAAATACCTTTGAATTTGTGCTGTGCAGCGTAGCATTTCTGTATAGATAAAGTGGGTCAGTGCAATTAAGATCAGAATAACGATCTGTGACATTAGTCCAATACTCGATGAGTGAAATACATTAATGTCAGCCCCCATATATGTATTGGATATTGGATTGGATCACTCCCATTTCTATTACATATGTTCTGTAACTTAAAAAGAATATAACATTGACTTTTGTTTTCACAAGCGGCATGAACGCCTGTCTCCTGGGTGAAACTCCTGTGCATAACCCACCTCCTCAATATGTGAACTTGCTTGCTCTTTATCTACGTCACCAGACTTTGATGGCACATCAAAAACTGACCAAAAATGCCAGAGGGCCACCTCCAAAAATTAGAGGGTTAGATAGAGGGTTATCTGCAGCATCATAGTTTGAAGCACAGGGGCACTGACCAAGCTGCTGTATTTGATGTGTTGAGGCTGGAATGGCTACTAAGGGACCTGAAAGTAGGAATGCAGCTGGACGAAGGGACACTGAGACAATTATCCTCAAAATCCTCTTCCCTCTTATGAGGGGTGCAAATGCTAACGACTTGCTACACTTTGAAAGTGTATAAATGTTCAAATGTGTCTTTCGAAATGGAATCATATTCAAACCTGAGCAAAGCATTTGACCTCTCAACTAGAATGAATGGCAAGGTCTAGACTTCCTTTGTCAAGACCTGCTTTGTCATTTTCAAAATTTGACTGTGTCCCTGAAATGAAGAACCAATGAAAATGAAATGAAATGTAAAATACAGACATGGTGAAAAGTATGAGGTCCACAAGTAAAATGGCTGATTTAGAGCGTGTGCATTATACAGGTGAGGATGTATTAAAGCATGATGTGAGCCTATTTTAAGCTCTACTGATGCTTAATTCACATGATGTTGTACTTCCTCTGAATACCTAAAAATGTGGAACCTTGGGGAATTTCCATTGTATCGTAATTGGTTAAATATCTTCTTTTTTTAATGACTGCTCTGTGCTGTGTGTTTAAACATATGTGAAATTCTGTCTGCAAGTAAAATCTTCCCAGTGGGATACTAAAACACTGAACAGAAGTGAACCCTACACCCTGATGACGTCACCTGCTCAGTCACAACACATAACACACAGTACATGTGTGTGATCTTGTAAATCCAGAGCCGTCAGTGAGGCTCCCGTGTGTGAAGACAGGAATAATAAACCTTCCTGGGTCCTTCAGCTCTCACAGCTCTGATGACTTATTACCAGCTGTATCAAAGCTGAACACTGCGCTACAGCTCCGCAGAGAGGAGGCTTGACTGGGTTTATGACCGCACTGTGTGTATGTGTGTGTGTCTGAGTTCCTAGAGTGGGTGTGCTTGTGAGCATTCCTCTGCACGTGCCTGTGTGTCTGAAGAGAAACAAGGGAGATACAGAATTCACATGAAAACAATTTCACCCATCTCTCTCTGTCCTCTATTTCTCCTTTTCCTGGCTCTTTACCGCCTTACTGCGCCTCATCATTGGGACTCCTCACAGGCACAGACACATGGATACACAGACATATCAGGCAGCATGGACAGAATGCATGCTGTGCAGTGGACAAATGAGAGAAAAGCCATGACTTCAGTTTTTCCTTGACCTTTAGCTGGACATGGAAATGCCCATTAAAAAAAAGCGAACATGTCAACATTTCAATGATCGTGCGTTTGTCTGGTTGCATGTGTGTATGTGCATTGGTGGGAGATTCCATCTGACTTATCTGCCCCGTTAAAGGTCTTGTGTTCATTCTCTGCTTGAGGTAAAAACAAGACGACCTCTAGGGCTGAAAAATGAAACCAACGTCTAAGTGCCAAATCTGTAGTTCCTCAAATGGCCACTTGAGGCTGACTCCAAAAGCTAGTCAACCTCCCATATTAAAAATGCCCAACTTTACATTAGAAAACATGTTTACAGCCTGGTACAAAAACAGTTTTGACGGTTTTTCTATAGCTGATTTCTGCATCCATGACAAGCTGTTAAAATTGTATTAATTCTTACGTATAGAGTTATGTTAAAGTCATATGTAATTTATGACATGATGCTGGGTTTTGATGCTCTATATAGCCCAAAAAGACTTTCTCCCATAAGCTGACATTGTGAAAGTGGTAGCTGTAAAATGTGGATTAATTTTTTTGAGCATCACAACACCTGTGAAATGACATGTTTCACTACCAGAATTTGTTTCATTCAAGCCCATAACATTTGGAAAGTCTTGAAGAGCCACACGATTAAATAATTTTGTCCCATTCAAGTTAGCGTAGCCTAAACCAGAAAGTTTCTATTGCGCTTGTTCTATGGGCCGTACAATGCAGAAGCATATGCGGAAGCTCCGACATGGAAGTTGGCTTCATGCTCCACTGAACAGCTTTCATCAGAATGAACAGCTTTGCTGTATCCAGTTCTTCTAAGTACATCCATGGTGACAGGTGAGTGTTGGCACAGGTGGCCATCCACTAGGCAGCCACTTCATTCAGAAATTGAGAGAAGCCCCTTGGCTTTGATCTGAGTTGCAAAAATCATATTTCATTTGTATTTTGTTTTGTTTTTTGCTGTCCAAACTTTCTACAACCAATCTAGTTGCAATCTGGATATGCCAAAAAACTCATTTGGGCTGGCAGCTGGCTGAACAACACCTAAATGACACAGGAAGAACATACTGAGGGAAATGGGGAGATGATGTGAAGTGCAATGTTCCCAGATATGTACCAAAGTATGGGGGTAATACGAGACCATCTATTTGACCTAGTGTGTAGTCTTGCGGCAGATTCTGGATTGTCTGCAGATGATCAAGACCAGACACACTAAGGTAAGAGCTACATTTCTCTGGATTACAGCATAGGAGAGACGGATAGTATAGATCAGCCAACCTTGTGGTCCCCTGGCCCCACAGTGCATCAGAAATACACCTCATCACAAATCAAAAGGTCAGACTGCAACAGTGAAACATCCTCTGACTACTAATTGACATACTGTGAATCTGACTTGTCTGGTGGTGGTTACGGTAAGATTCTTTACCTTTAAACAGTTAGCAGTCAGTAATGAATAAGAGAGAGAACACTGTGCTATCCAAAAGAAGCATCTTCCTCTCAGCAGATTTCTACAAACAAAAGACACACACTGTGCAGAAAACAATAGAACTAAAATGCACCCATGGTTCACTTTGCATCCATCAACCATTAGATCTCTTACAGCTTTCAAATGACTGCTAAAACATTGAAAAGTAACAGCCATTTTTGTAAAATCATCTTACAAGTACCAATTCTTTAAACGTCAAGGTTACATCTAACTGTTGTTTCAGCAGCATTTAAATGACTATATCAATGTCAAGTACTTCCTCAGTACATCATGGAAATATAGTCATTGAAATGCTTTACAAATTCATCCCAGTTTGTTCATCTAGACGTCTTAAGACAATGTTCTCTTGGGCTGTGATGAGTCACTACCACCTCTACAAGTTTCAGAACCTTTATCACACAATGAATTTTAAAATCCTCATGACTAATTTAATTTCTGACTCAATATATACACCATGTACACTTATAATATCAAACAAAAAGACGAACAACACCCACATAAGAATGCTATTTGCTGATTTCAGCTAAGCTCTATGAAGGCTTGAGTACCACACTCTGCAACTGGATATTGGACTTCTTCTGAAACAGACCGGGCTGTGTGGTCTGTTGTGAAGTTTGGGGATGAAACCACCATCATTGGCCCAATTTCAAACAATGATGAAACTTCATATCAGGAGGAAATCAATAGTCTTGCAAAAGTGGTGCAAAAAGAACAACTGCCTGCTCAATGTCAGCACAACCGACAAACTTGTGGTTGATTTTAGGAAATAAAGGAAACAAAGACACACATGGCTTTCTATATCAGTTGTACTAAGGTCATACAGGTGAACAGTTTTTAGGTTCCTGGGAATAAATGTCACAGAGAACCTGTCATGAACATCAGACATCTCCATCTTGGTAAAGAAGGCTCAGAAACAGCTGTGATTATATGGGACACTTTTCATGTGACTGTTTATAGTGTATAGTCTGACTGTGTATAGTCAATCAAAGCAATAAATTCCACATTGTGTGCCAGACAAAACTGAGCCCTCCTGTTCACTGAGCCATGCAGTAGTGCCTACATGTCTCAGAATACATTGCATTGTGACCGTGTGACTCCTATGCCCATGTTGCAGTTATTATCGCCACTCTAGCCTGTAGCAATTGTTGGACAAAACATGCCATTAGCTGACAAAAATACTCATCCAGCACGCCCCCTGGGTACCCAGAGGTGGAGAAATCCAAGCTGAACTAGCATGTAGTTCTTCCTAACATTTCATTTCATTTCAAAATTTTAATAAGAGGGGAAACCCCTTGAGCTGCACCATCTCACTTTCAAGGGGAATTAGCTTCAATTGACATCGGGACTGAATGGACATTCACATGAAAAGCACCAAATTCTCCCTTCATGAGGGCTAAATTCCTGTGCCAGGTGCCAAAGTTAACCTTTACAGAGAAGGAATACAGTAGGACACATCCTAACTGGAGGCATCACAAACTAGCATGGGATGTGATACCCATCTGCGGAGCATGATTGATATCTGTGAGGTGCCTACACAGAGCCCAAAGGATACTAAAATGATGAATAATTCTACCTTATACATTATCAATGCACACCTTTAGAATATTGTGCATATTAGATTAGTTCTTCATCGAACTTACCACCCTCTTCTGGAAAATCAAGTAGAAGGAACAACAGTTTAACTGATGAGCAGAAATGATTACAGTTGATTTCAGGTAAATGACATTTCTAAAATTGTGGATATTCTGTGTGAAACAGAATGGAACTTTATTGTATCAAGACTTGTAGTATGTTGCTGAAGCAGAAAGCACACAATGTGTAATAATATGCTGTTTCGAGAAGGTTGAGAAGTCGAGAAGGTTAAATTTAGCAGAGAGTTGGGTAATTCATCATTGTTGCTTGTCAGTTTAACCTCGATCGGTATTGGTATTGATGGTGTGTGTATGTGTGCTTGTGCATGTGCGCACATTATAATGTGAGTGTGTGTTATCAACAGTAACATAGTGACTACAAAGCAAAAAATGAGTCAAGTGTGCTAGCAGCAAAGGTTAAACACAAAGATTTGACAAAAGATTAACCTCGACGCTCTCCAAGCTTCTCACACACAAACACAGGCTCACGGGCTCATGAGTCAGCGTCGGCTGGCAGTTTGATAGCTTCTAATCTGCTTTGAATAGACAGTGACAGACAGAGATAGACAGACCGGGGGAAGAGAATGAATGTTAAAACTGAGATATGACAGAGGACATGACGAAATGATGAGTTGAGGGCTAGAAAGATAATGAGGCGAGGCTGATGAGCAGAGGAGAGGAGAGGCACGAGTGGAGAGAGCAGAGCAAAAGAAATGAAGAAGCTTCTCCGTTTCTTCAGCTGGGGAGATTAACACACAAAAAAGCGGTGGCAGCTCTCCTCCGTTTCATCTCCCTCGCCATTCAGCGGTCTCAATCCTGTCCCAATCCCTGCATAGCATTGTGGGAAAGTTACAGTGTGCAGCGTGTGGGTGGATGAGACAACCCTTCTCCTCCCCTGGTGACCTTTACTGTTGTTCTCGTCTGATCTAGCATGACATTTTAATGTCAGACGGCATCTGTTCGCTAAGAAATGGAAAGAATATTCTGAAGTTTGCTGGTTCAATTCAGGTGATAGACAGGAAGTCAGCAGGTACTCAAGGTACTCTTATCTGTAGGTAAAGAGAGACGCAAATGTTTAAGTGTGCTGTATAAGCTCAGTATTTTAACAGAGTGCTTTATTAATCCCACTAGCAAATTGTCATCCAAGTCAAGCATCACAAAACTGATAAATTGCTATTTTCAAGGTTTAAAACACTATAAAATAGCTTCTTTATATTTTGTTTTAACACCTATTTCGACCAGTATTTTCCCCCCAGGGGGTGAAGGTGCAGGTTAGGGTAAGAATATCAGGGTTAGCCAATCAGAGGAAGCAGAGCAGGTCATGACTTCCACATCCTGGGGAAAAAAATATTGCGATTCCTACTGCTAACTGCCAGAGCTGCTGCTGTGTTGCATGCAATTCATCTAACTTCTTCCACTGGTGCTATCCACTGCTATCTGTTTTCACTGCTCTGAACTCCCTGCCAGCATTTTTTAATAAAGTTGCCAGCCAGCGCCAGCATTTTTGACAAAGTTCACTGATTTTTCAATATCCACAGAATATTCAGTTCAATGAATATGCTAACATGGTATATATCAAAAAAAAGAACAGATCCTCTAGTTTCAGACAGAAAAAAAACATTTTGGCTAGTTTCATTCATTCTTTTTTATAAGCACTTGAATGTTGGTTGGTTGCATTAAAAAAAAATCCACTTTTCAGACAAAAAATGGAGAAAACAGCATTTTTGTGAAAGAGACATTTTTAAGCAGAATATCGACTTTACATTTTTATTTGTTTTTTAAATCACTTCGTACTACATGTGTGACATCACTTTCACCAGTGTGGTCAACATTAGGTGTGTGTGTGTCCGGTCCCACGCATGAAACGCTGTCCGAGATGCCCGGGGGCTGGAGCTCTGTCTGCCCCAGCTGCTGTGGAGGTCTAGGGCCTGCAGCGCGAGCAGCCCCGCTCTGTGGCCGGGTCATGATGCTCTCTGACCTGTGGATCTGCAGCTGAGCACCGATGTTCCCATGCTAGATGACACCATCTTCTTCTGCTGCTGCTCAATTCCAATGGTTCCCTTCTTCTTCAAGTGTCAAATTTTTTGTCAGATGATGCATCACAGCATCCCCTACCACATCTCAGTGAAAACAGCAATTGATGAGATATCACATCAATGGCAGAGAAAGAGTTAATTACTGTTGCTGCGGCTAAATGCTTCTGCTACTGCTAACAATTGCGGCTGTCATTAAATACTGTTGCTGCTGCCAAAATTTGATGATTCTAATTGCTTTCGCTGGTATTATCTACTATCTACTTCTACTGCTGGATCTATGTAACTGCTATCTGCTATCGTCACCAGTAATTAGTGCTGCTTCTGTTAACAGCTTGCCGTTTTTGCTGACAGAACCTGTCAGTATGCAAATGATTATCATACTGACATGTTGTTAGCTCCTTTATAAAGTACATGACAATTAAAATGCTGCATTTATGGTGTTCTAGTATTGAAAGCTATACTCGGTAAATGTGCTAAGTGCTGAAAGCCTATCGATCTCCCATTCTGATGAAAATGCATGAGCCCATGCATGAACATGCTGCACCTTTAAGGGTCCCTGTTTGGGCACTTGTGCGACCATTAGCAGTTACTTTCATGTAACTGCTCCTAGCTGGCAGTGCTTCTAACTGCTTTTGTTGGGATAATGTAACTGCTACCAGTACTGCTATCTGCTGTCACTGCCATTACTGCTATTGCTGCTGCTAACAAGTACCGCTGTCATTAAATATGCTTCCAACTGCTTTCGCTGGTGCTATCTACTGCTATCTCTACCGCTGACTGCTTTTGCTGCTGATAACTACTGTTGCTTCTGCTAACTGATTTTGCCATTGATTGCCATTGCTGCTCTTCACTGTTGCTCACCAGAGGCCACTGCTTTCTTAAAGGCTGACATCCATCTGGACTGACACCCATTTACACCTGTTATCAAAGGAGTACACTTAGAAGAAAGTCATACTGAGAAAATAAGTTTTGAAAAGAGATTTTTTTGTGAGAACTTCCCTCTCTGGTTATCTCAGCTGCAGAACATCCCGACAAAGTATCTCAGGCACGCACAGGCCATGCTCAAAGGCCCATCAAACAGGATGTTAGCTGGTCTCCAAAGACTGAGAGAACATTCTCTGTGTATCTTTTTTTAATACAGGGTCTTGCCTTTTAGTTCATTTCATTCAATTCCTGATGATGGCAGTCCCAGAGAGTTTCTCCACAGCTTGACTTTCTCTGAGGTCGACTACTCAACGGTTTCATCTTCAAGAGCGCACATCTTCTGATCTGTGATCTATGGGTTCATGCCCATCAAAGAGTTTTTTGACTGCTTTGCACTTAACCATTATGGTAACTTCAACTGTGTTTGCCATTATAAATACCAAAAGATGTGACGTTTTCTGAATTACTTATGTATTTTAGTTTATAAACTGAAGTTTTGAGTATATTTCGTCACAGTATCTTTTGATTTACCAGATTGAATATTCGATAATAGCAAACAATGTCATGGAAAGGGGATGACATTCAGCAAAGGTCATGAGCTGGATTTGAATTCTTAACCAAAAGATGCCCTACATATTTTTGTGTTGAGGCAAATGGTTTATTTTCCTTTTGGTGAAACAAAAATGAGAACTTGTTTTCATTAACTAACCAGATGAATCACTATGAATATATATATACAGCATGTGTAATACTGCCCTAATTAAGTTTAAAATAAACTAAGGTTGACGAGGAAATATTTCAGTGAAGGGACAAAAAGACATACTATGGGAGCATTATGAGCTTAAACATAAAAATAGTGGTTTTAATGCTTTGTTAACTGAGTGTATTCAGTGATGGTGAAATATGCTGTGCAGCTGGTACTCTCAGGCTTGCCAGGCTCGCTTCTTATTCTGGTATCACTGAAGCCAAAATGAGGCCTGCCTGCTCTGCGTTCAGGGGTTTGCATTCCTTTGAATGCGAGTTATTACGGATGCCAACATTTATCTGCTGGAAAAAAAGAAGCAAAAAAAAAATATTTGAAATGAATGCCTGTGGAGCTCTGGCTGCAGTGTAAGGGTATTAGGGTGTTATCTGGGTTTAAAATACATCCAGGGGGGAACCCAGGGCAGCTGCAGCCGAGCAGGAGGGGGAGGAGGAGACTGTGCAAAGAGAAACTCCGGGGCAGATAAATGTTTAAAACGCTGACAGAATGTTATTTGTTGACATTTACCCACAGAGGGGTCCAGATGTTTCAAGCATGACGGGGTAGCATTCACCATATTTCCAACTAGTGCCAAGGATGGGGGCAAAAGTGATTAAATACTGTCTTCAGCAAAGGGCACAGGCCACTGTTCCAGAGACCTGCCGGTGCTGCGCATGAAACCCAAATCAGTCAACTATTCCTGCCAACTATGAGTCTCATATAAAGAACAGATTCAGCACAACAAATGAACAGTAAACATTTGCAGAAGTTGTCCAACCAAGGCCATAGGTTTGGTGTCAAGAAGTAGGAAGCACATTATAATCAGAGTGCCCTTTTTGTTTAATTTTGTTATTCGGTCTGACATCTAACCCTCAAGTTTGCTAGGTGTTGATATTTTGCCCTGAGCAAGTGACCTCTCTATCTACTTAATTGTGAGTAAACACTTAAAAATCACAATTTGGGAGTTATTATTGACTCAGAACAACCTCTACAGCTGCATCTCACCCACGCTAGCCTTTTGACGGCCATTTTTCTGGCACTGGCACAGGGAAATGTCTTCACGAGTCTTAATCCTGCCCACAAAGCTTTGATTTGCACGCTTGTTTTCCAACCGGGGAAACAGCTGTCCAGACCCACACCACCAGACCTATTTGAATCGTGAAAACAAAATTGACATGTGGCCAGCAAATTAGACATCTGGAACTGGGCTATAAACCTGACTACAAGAATATTCCATCAGCGCAACCGATCACAACAAGACAAGTGATTGTTCATTGTGTTTTGTATAGACTAGTTTGATTTAAACAGTGATTACTGCTGTAATGTAGGTAAATATTTCAGTGCTGAAGACAACCTGACAGCTGTCTTTATGTCCACAGAGCCACAGTGTTATATAGAAGGATGATGTATAGATTTTATTCTGAGCAAGAGGATGAATCCACAATGTCAGAGATCCCTGTATCTGTGCTCACACTGATGAAAGATTGATCATAAAAGCACTCGTGTTATAGATAGTCCTTGGGTAAAGAACTAATAACTGGGATTTCGATGGTTCTCAAGATGCAAACTAACAAATTAATGTGATCCGATCTATGCTTTGATATCGACTGTATGAATAAGGAAATGAGATGGTGCGTCAGACGGCTCCTTCAGGAGAGGGGGGGGGGGACTCAAAGTTTGTTGAAGAAAACCTGCCAGCGAGCAGATTAGCTCCACAAAGATAAAGTTATCTCTCTTTCTGAAATGGAAAACCCAGAATTTCCCTCACTTCAGGCCAAACAAACAAAAGGTTTTCACTGAAGCTGCTTTCTGAAATAGGGCCTAGAAGTGTAATATTGTTTTTATCCCTTTGTTTTTAACCCTTGTTTTTATGTTTGCAGACCTTTCTGTCAGTCTTTGTACGGCCCCAGCAAGCTCCACCAATAAGAGGCTGAATCCACCCTCTGGACCTGCAGACTGAGCCCTCGTGGACTTGAGTCATATGTACTGTGACGTGTCCATCTTCATCACTTCATAAGCCACTCATAGACAGGCCTACAGGTATTTCTGTACAACATATATTGAATAAAAAAAACCAGAAGGTAGAAGTGCTGCCTGGAACTGTTTTTCTTTTTCTTTTTCTTGTTCACGATGGTGCTCTTTGGTTAAGGGCTGTGTCCATAGGAAACAAAAAGAAAAAATACCAAGGCACTCATCTAGAAAAAATATTAAAAAGCCTTTACTGAATCACATGGCTGAAAAGGTAAAAGTGCTCCAACGCGTTTCGGCTGGGAGCCTTCATCAGTGAGTGTGACCTGAATGGTAAAGAAACAAACAATTAAAAGAACCTGTGAGACTGGTACCAGGTGTTGGCACTCAGCTCATCAGCACACAAAAAACAGACAAAGGAGGCCATATCCAAAGTCCAACAGGAGGGGGCCTCGCAGCCAAAAGAGGGCTCAGGATAGGAAGCAAAAATATCATGATCAGATAGTCACCAAAGGGTCACAAGCATATACATCAGCTCAACCATCATAAACACAAAGCTATCAAAGAGTTACAAGTCTATACCACAGCATATCTAATGTCAACAATTCTTACAGAAAATGATGATACTCTAAATCTTCATTGAGTCCTGGATATTGTGTTGCTTTTAGTTTAAATATCCAAAAACTCTCCCGTTGGTTGAGTTGTTTTTGCCTATCACCTCCCCTTAAGGTGTGAGGTATATGGTCAATACCTATAGCCCTAAGGATGGAGGGATCACTGTTGTGTTTTTCTCTGAAATGGCGAGCCATTGGGTAGTTATCATTTTCTGTTCTGATTGCATATTTATGTTCAGAAATTCTGTCTTGTAATCGCCATTTGGTTCTGCCAACATAAAACACCTCACACAGAGGGCATTCCAGCTTGTATATTACAAAAGTAGTTTTACAACTGATAAAATGTTTGATCTCGTAGGTTCTGTTACCATGTATATCTTGAAAGTTTTTGCATTTGGTCACGGTAGAACAGTGATTACACTGACCACACTGAAAACTGCCTTGAGGTTTAACTGATAACCATGTAGATTTAGGAGGTGCTGGTAAATAGCTGTGGACAAGTTTGTCACTCAGAGTAGGTGAACGTTTGAAGCTGAACACAGGAGGCTCTAAAAAAATCTTTCCCAAAGAGACATCGCATTGTAGTAGGTTTCAGAAAATAATCTATAAATTTGGAGACAGGTTCTGTAAGACTGCCTATACCTGGGAGACCGGTTATTTCAGGTATAGGCAGTCTTACAGAACCTGTCTCCAAATTTATAGATTATTTTCTGAAACCTATTTTACCCTCACTTCCAGCATATATACAGGACACCACAGCTGTCTTAAACAATTAGGTAAAGTGGGAGAAGATACTCTATTAGTGACCATGGATGTAGAGTCATTGTACACCTCTATTATACATGAAGAGGGTCTAGCAGCACTGGAATATTTCTTTAATGAAAGATCCCAAACCGATTTTCCTCCTGCAAATTTCCTGCTTAAGCTTACAAGATGGACTCTGAATAATAACTTCTTTATCTTTCAGGACCGCATATTCCAACAGGCTAAAGGCTGTGCTATGGGAGCATGCTTCAGTCCTTCTTACGCAGGATTGTATATGGGAAAACGGGAACGAGATTTTGTATTCATTTACTGGGGCAGGTACATCGATGATGTTCTATTACTGTGGTCTGGATCAGAGTCTGAACTATTAGCTTTTCATGAATTTCTTAATAAGACGAATGAAAACATCAAATTGTCTCTGGAATTTGATAAGCACAGGATTTGTTTTTTTGGATCTGGAAATTTTTAAAGACAAGGAAGGTTTTCTACATTCCACTATGTATAGAAAATCTACCTCTCGCAATACCATACTGCATGCCACAAGCTGCCATCCAAAACATCTGAAAGAAAATATTCCCTTTGGTCAATTTCAGAGACTTAGAAGAATTTGTGATCAAACTGATGATTTTGATGAAAAAGCCATGAAGATGGAGGATCGGTTTATACAGAGAGGCTACAGTAAAAGTGCTGTCCAAACTGCCAAAAACAAAGCAAGAAATCTTGAACGACAGCCCCTCCTGGAGAATGGAGTTACTAGGCGGTGCTCAGAAAGAGTTTTCTTCTCTACAAGATTCAGCACAGAGGCCAATCACATTAAAAATATAATTAAAAAAAACTGGAACCTACTACAATGCGATGTCTCTTTGGGAAAGATTTTTTTAGAGCCTCCTGTGTTCAGCTTTAAACGTTCACTTACTCTGAGTGACAAACTTGTCCACAGCTATTTACCAGCACCTCCTAAATCTACATGGTTATCAGTTAAACCTCAAGGCAGTTTTCAGTGTGGTCAGTGTAATCACTGTTCCACCGTGACCAAATGCAAAAACTTTCAAGATATACATGGTAACAGAACCGACGAGATCAAACATTTTATCAATTGTAAAACTACTTTTGTAATATACAAGCTGGAATGCCCTCTGTGTGAGGTGTTTTATGTTGGCAGAACCAAACGGCGATTACAAGACAGAATTTCTGAACATAAATATGCAATCAGAACAGAAAATGATAACTACCCAATGGCTCGCCATTTCAGAGAAAAACACAACAGTGATCCCTCCATCCTTAGGGCTATAGGTATTGACCATATACCTCACACCTTAAGGGGAGGTGATAGGCAAAAACAACTCAACCAACGGGAGAGTTTTTGGATATTTAAGCTAAAAGCAACACAATATCCAGGACTCAACGAAGATTTAGAGTATCATCATTTTCTGTAAGAATTGTTGACATTAGATATGCTGTGGTATAGACTTGTAACTCTTTGATAGCTTTGTGTTTATGATGGATGAGCTGATGTATATGCTTGTGACCCTTTGGTGACTATCTGATCATGATATTTTTGCTTCCTATCCTGAACCTTCTTTTGGCTGCGAGGCCCCCTCCTGTTGGACTTTGGATATGGCCTCCTTTGTCTGTTTTTTGTGTGCTGATGAGCTGAGTGCCAACACCTGGTACCAGTCTCACAGGTTCTTTTAATTGTTTGTTTCTTTACCATTCAGGTCACACTCCCTGATGAAGGCTCCCAGCCGAAACGCGTTGGAGCGCTTTTACCTTTTCAGCCATGTGATTCAATAAAGGCTTTTTAATATTTTTTCTAGATGAGTGCCTTGGTATTTTTTCTTTTTGTTTCCTAACATATATTGAATGTTTGTAAATAAGGCTATATAACTTTATAGTTATGGCTAAATAAATTGGGTATGATGTTGTTTTCCAGCCATTTTTTGCAGCCCGCAGCTGTTATAGCTGCAGCTGCAACTTTGCACCAAGAACGGCACGTCTGCGCCACAGTTCCGATCCGCCCTCTGCATGGCTGCAGCGCCCACCAGCAGCGTTTCAGAAGCGTTTCAGCAGCAGAGCATTTTGCCCACCTGATTATGTTTACTTGCTCAGATTTTATTGATTAGGTCCTCTTTCCTTGCTCTTTGTGCTTCTACCATGGATAAGCAGGCTACGTGGTTGAATAGTTTCTTTTCTGTCTGTCTTTATGATCATGAATCTTGAGCATTTGGTCTTTTATTTTGAAAATTAACCGGATTCTCCCTGCCTTTTCTCTAACTGACTTCCTGCCCATCTGATCTGCTCTGTGCTAATTGACATCTGTCAAAAAAATAGACTCGGCATGTATTTGGAGCGGAGTGGAGAGCCGCTTCTGGGATGCACCATGGTGCTTCTGGTGGAATCACAAGCAAGACTGTTCTAGACCAAGTCACTGAATATAAATATCTGTGTATCTGACTAGACAGCACTGTCTTTCTCACACCACATTAGCAGGTTACAGTCTAAGGTGAAACCTAAAGTCAGGGTTTTTTTTATATAGAATGTGTTCCACTATCACTGCCTCTGCTAAATGAACTCTTGTTCAAACAACCGTCCTCCCCATGTTATATTATAGTGACATTATTTACAGATCAGCTTGCAAGGGTTTACTCCAGAAGCTTGATGTTATCTGGTTTGGTACAAATACCCAAACCCACCACTGCACTCTCTACTCCTCTCTTATCTGGCCATCCCTGCACACCTGGTGTAATATTCACTCGTTTATGCATATAGACAAAACCCTCCTTGGACTGTCTACTCCTCACTTGTGTTGCTTACTGCAAACCACATCTGCTGCCTGTAACACTCATTCTGCTCACCATATTCTATTAAAGTCCTCAAAACAAACACTGTACTTGGACAGTCATCATTCCAGGCTGCTGCAGCCGAGGACTGGAGCAACCTGCAAAAAACATTAAAACTGAAAAATTTAATCCCCAAGTCAGTTTTCAAAAACTCTATTTTGGACGTTCTCACTGATACATGCAACTGTTTCTTGACCCAGTAACATTTTTAAATCTACTTTCTGTCTGCTCATTGCATGCTACTTGTTCTTTTTGCTGCTATTGTTATTGCTCTGCCAGTCTGTCTTGCTATTTGTTGCTTGCCTGTTGGTTTATTTGTTGCTATTTGTTCTTTTGCTTGTTTTGTTCTTGCTGCTGTTGCATTGCATTGTCTGTCTTCCTGCATGTGTGTGATACTTTGTTGTTGCTGTACTACCTGATGCTGCTGTCTGTTAGCCACCTGCCCGTGGCAGTGATTTATACTGTTTGTCTTTTTGCTGTATTTTATCATTGATACCCCTTTTAGTTCCTTTCCCCTTTTCCTCAAGAGGCTCTTGCCTTTTGCCAGGCTGCTGTTCTAAATCAAATTACTTTCCTGGTTTAACAAAGGTAAGATAAATAATAATGATAATAAAATAAGATTTCATTTTTTTTATGTGACTTAAAGCTCCACTGGAAGTGCACCCTAGAGGGCAGGTTTTTGTCACATTTTGTACACTAGAAGGGCACCCTGAGGGACACTTGTGTGTTTGTGTGTGTTAATCAACACAGAGCTTCTTTCATATGGATGATGAAGGCTGGACAGAATTTTAGGTAAAACTGTAGCTGTAAGGGACAAAAGCGTGATTTTGAAATGTGACACATATGTTTCTTATCTTCCATGGAACGTACACCTGACAGACAGGTCCATTATGATTTCATACTGAGACGTTTTAGTAAAATTTGACTTGTGGATTCTTAGTTTTTTTGATGTGCAGATAAAAAACAAAAATAGAGGTTAGAGGAGGACGGAGACAGTGGTATCAAAAATAAATCTTGAGTGGCGCAGGGAATAACAAAACAGAATAAAAATAGGCTAAGACTCACATGTATCAGTTATGACAGACAAATATGCTAAAGACAGCAAGAGAAAAAAGTGGCAAAGAGCATGACTGAGGAAATGTGAAAGGTAAAAAGCAGCAAGTTGAAACTAGAAAAAGAGAGGAGCAAGAGTGTAAACACGGGAGAGGGTGAGAAAGACGAGAAGAGACAGCAGAAGAATGAGTGATGGAAGGTGAGAAGAAAAAAAGAAGGAAAGCGCTCAAGTGACAGACAGTGAAAGCACAACACAGATCCTAACCCTGCTGTGGGGGTTTCTGGGTAAAAAACATCAATAATCTCTCTCCCTCCTTTTTTTCCCCCTTCCTTTTTTTTTCTTTCTCCTCTCCATCCTTCATCCTCGGGATGTTTTTCAGACTCGGAGCTCAGAGGATTTTATCATTCTTCTCCCCGAGGGACTTATTCCAGTTTAAAATCATTGATACTGATTACCCCAGGCCCTGTCATATTGATTTTTGAGATTTATTGTTGGCCGACTCCCTAGCAGAGGTCCCTGGCCCCTGTGTCCCCGAGCTGGCAGTCATTTGTTAAACACTCTCCCCTCCTGACAGGGGACACGCCGAACTACGTGCAAACACACACAAATATACACACACACACACACAAGCTTGTACATAAAAAAGATCAACATGTAAAGCAAAAAACTATCAGCTGCCAATGCTTTCACATTCACTGTTCATTCACACTATGAACAGTTTGTTCGACATGCAACTCCAGGAAAATCACGTACTCAGATATTTTGTATTTCTACATTGTTTTGATGCGGTGACACAGCAAGCTGACGAGATATGCCCCCTCAACATTCACTCAAAATATGAAGACATGTGTCTGATGGACAATAATCTCTTATCTGAGTGAGAGGTCACGTTACAGATTTAATTTGCATATATTCAGGATGAAAATTGTTTTTTAATGGCTTTTGATGCAGACATGGTGCACTCAGTTACAACAAAAATACACGACAAAAGAAATTTGAGAAGACCCATAATTTCAAGTCAACGGCCTTCACTAGATTTTTTAGTTTTGAATGAAACTTAAACCTCTGACCTAGTTTCACTGATCTATAATCTTTTGTTGGAATAATTTACTTTTCTTTTTCAGATAAACTTGAATCTTTGCCCTTTATAATCCCCCTAAAAATTTGTTTTTCAAAAATTGTTCACAGTGAGCTGTGAACCTGATCGGTCATTGTTCTGATGGTTGAAAATTAAATGTTTATAACTGAAAATATTAAATTATTAACCATTATTCAGTTTTACTTAAATGAGTTTAGGCAACAATTTTAGAAATCTATCTCAAGCTTATCTAAAGAAAAGAAACATGTTGAGAATTCCCAGTTAATAAGGTCATGGTTTAAGTTCTCAAAGGGTTCTCGAACTCAAAGATTCAAGTTTGTCTAAAGAAGAAAAGTATATTAATGCAATAAAAGATTATTAGTCGGTAAAACTTTCTCAAAACTTAAGAATTTGAGTCGGGTTCAAAACTCAGAAATCTATTGCAGTAAGTTGCCTTGAAATTTTGAGTTTTCACCCTTTTTTTGTTTTTACAGTGTATAAGGTGGATTGTAAGACACTTTATTAATCACAACACAACAGTAGCACTTATAAACAAGTGGTACCTCAAAATTTGGTTTTGATCTAATACCAAGTAATACAGGGCCAGAATCGCAAATACTGATAAGTGATACAATATTTTTCTCGTCGAGCAGCATATCATAATACATGAGGTGAATACATCATCAATAGGCTGAATCTGGCTTAATACAAGAATCCTTACACGGTTACACTGAAAGGTTATTATATTCAGCCATTTTCACATTTCACTTCTGAGGAATATTTTTCAGTGGGGAGAATATACACTATTTTTTCAATGTCTGAATATATATTTAACAGGTCTGTTAAAGTAACAGCTATAAATTAGTAATTGCAGTTTTAAAACATAACCAGTGCTCAAGATCCTGGATACCTGATATACCTGGATATTCTTGCCTGGGCCTCGGAAAAAAGACTCTGCCAGTCAACTTTGTCTCTGTGCCAAGGGTCTGGATTCTGAAGCATGTCCCTCCTCCTTTTTATCTGTTATAGCTATAGGATTACATTATTACATATTGCTGAGTTTGTCACCAAGAAAGTAAGTAAAGTGCATACCATTCATTATGTGAATGGTGAGAACATCATCTAAATGTAACTGAAGTTTTCAAGAATAAACAATACCATCATTAAATTGATTGTTTCCTTAAAGTGGCTTGACTTCACCACTTCCCATCTCAGAGAGATACAAAGAAAACTGCATGCAGTTATACATAACTGCAAACAAATGAACCACATTCTTATATGCACTCACAAACACACATTGTAGCAGCAGCCCCTTAAGTCCCATTTCATTCTTCTCCTGTTATTATCCAGCTCTGACTCTCCTCACTATTTGACCTTCAAGCACAGATAAGTGAAAGCAGGTCACTTTCCTTCCCTCATTACTTCTTTCTTACAGGCAACGATGAGCCAGAGGAAGGAGACGGGGAACACAATGTGTTCAGAAGATCTGTTTGCTAGAAGTCAAAGATTTGAATCATCATTTGGAAATTCTCCCAGTTAAGTGGCTTTTTTTCCCTTTGTCAGCCAGTGTGCATTATAATAACAGAGCACAATACATAGAAGCAAAATATGCACAAGGATAACATTTATAATGAGGATTTCTGTGTCAATTGTATACAGAGCAATGCAACAGCACAACAGGCTGTAAACTTTACAAACCACCACAAACCACAAATCCAACTGTGATGGAAGTGGAGAAAAGTGATGGAAACGGAGCGCAGGTGACATGCTGTCAACCACTTCACCAGAGCGCACTGCTCAGCATGCAGGGTGGTTGATGCTTGCTTGTATGCCACTGACAGGTTCAGATTGTTGTTGTAAATGTCAGAGAACACTAAGCCGCAATCTCCACCAGGCGTGGCTGTGTTGTGTTACGGCTGTGCTGTGGCAGCTGGAGCGATCCGTGGCCATTCTAGACAATGTTTGTGATTCCACCAGAAGCGCCGCGGTGCATCCTAGAAGCGGCTCTCTGCTGAGATACACCTCAAATACACGCCGAGTCTATTTGCTACGTCGATTAGCACAGAGCAGATCGAAGAGGCAGGAAGTCAGACACAGAAAAGGCAGGGAGAGTCCGGTTAATTTTCGAAATAAAAGCCCCTATGCAGACTCATGATCATAAAGACAGCCAGAAAAGAAACTATTTAACCACTAGCCTGCTTATCCATGATAAAAGCACAAAGAGCAAGGAAAGAGGACCTAATCAATAAAATCTGAGCAAGTAAACATAATCAGGTAGGCAAAATGCTCTGCTGCTAAAATGCTTCTGAAACGCTGCTGGTGGGCGCTGCAGCCATGCAGGATGGATGGATCAGAACGGTGGCGCAGATGTGTCGTGCATGGTGGAATCAATCGGTAAGTGAGGAGCACCTGTTTGCAAACACCTGGTGAACGTGGTGTGGTCACATGATATTTCCTAATGTAAGGGCACCCAGTGGACCGTGGGATACTGAAGGTGACAACTGATGCACTGTTTATGTCCTCTCAAAGAAGGCCCCTTTTCTTAGCAGCAAAAGATTACACTGCTCAGAATCTGAAGTGCTAACATTTATTTGGAGAGACAGTTAATAATTATCCCAAATTAGTACACTGCCTTGAAAGCTATTGTTGATTTAGCTTCGATGCAAATTAATATTTTATTGTAATTTTTTGTTGTGGTTGCTGGATTAGAGAGCAAAGGAAAACAATGTGGTGATAATGAATTTTTCAGCTTTCTTTTGTGTATGTGTGTGTTTGAAAATCTACAAACAGCACAAGGCACGTTAGAAACATGACATGCAAGATGCCTGGAGCTCAAACGCAGTGTGACAAATATTTGAGCTCATTGAAATCATCTGAAGAGACGCCTGCTGCTGCAAGAAACATGTTATGAGTGATCACAGGTTTTGTCTCTCTTAAAGAAAACGCACTCTAAAGGAATCTACGAACATGGAAACTAGCACCAATTTTAATTCATACATTTGCTTTCTTATTCTCAATCCTGAACACACATACACAGACCCGTTTCATGTCAGCACAGTTTTCCTGCGTACACGGAGGATGGTCTCTGATACACGAGCACAGTTAAACAGGCTGCAACAGATGCAGTAGGTTGGCTCACAGTCGTCATCACGATGCTAATGTGGTGTCTGAGGTCATCGGAGCAGGATGGGACTCTCCTGGGAGCAACATGACCTAAGCTGCCCTGCATCGCACCACAACCTGCATGACTAATGAAAAACAGGGATAACAAGCCAGGCTGCTGAGCCCCCATTGCGTTTCTGCTGTGAGGCTGGTTAGAGGGTAACTAGTACAACACAGCAGTCGTGCCACATACAGTGCCACAGGAAAAAAAAAGTGCTAAACATTTATAATTGTTTTGAAGGAAGGATATTAGTTCTGTTTGGTAGATATTTTACATGTCATATATAGTTTTTCTGTTTGATATTAGCTGAAAATTATGGATTTTCTGCCATGTTTGCACTAGTGCTGACTTCTCCTACACCTGACTCTGAATTTTTCAAGTCACTGACTCTGCAGTGAACATTGCAGGTCAAGGGATGCTGACAGACTGCTCTTTGAAACTGTGCTTTTTTTTTAGCAATGTGTAATGAATGCCTCACAAGAACTCCCACCTTAAACAGCAGCAATATAGTTACCAAGTCATAGTTTTGAAAGACACTAACCTCACTGTCGTGGATAAAGCCCGCCTCCCCTTAAGCACCTGTATGACCTAAACGTTAAGAGCAGTCTGGTCCTTTGGGTCAGGTAATTCCTACTGCATGTCCGGATTGATAACAGCCTTTCTGACTGTCTTATGAATACAGGTGTCCCTCAGGGATGTGTCCTAGCTCCCCTGCTGTTCTCAATATATACATCTCTAACTACCAGTACATGAACAGCCTTGCCTCCTTGTTTGACAACAGCTCATTAGCAGTTAAGGACCTGTGTTTTTAAGCAAAGGGAAAGCAGGACGCGCACGGCCTTTACTCACAAATCACTCTCTAAGCTAAGTCTTGCTGGTTAAAAACTGACCACAGAGAGAGTTGAAAAAAAATTTCCATTGCTTAGCCAGTCCATTTAGGGTGGCCCTTCATACTGGGCAATGATATTGTGTGCTTACAACTGAAGAGGATGGGGCAGAGCATTGTTGCCACTAAGGTCTGTCCTTAATAAAATGTAAGAGGCCAAGGTTTGTTAGCAGTCATTCTCCTCAAATCCCCAGGTGATCGGTAGGCGGCGAGATATCCAGCTGTCTGATACTGTGTGACTACCCAGATCCTGCCTATCAGTAGCCAGTGCCCAGATGCATAAAAGCACAAAGGCTAAAGTTTAACTTAAATTTTCATCTGAGGTTGCCTTAAGAAAAAAAGGAGTTGCATAATATCACCCTATGGATTTCTTTAAGGTGATTTAATTTCAAAGTATTTGCCCTTAGCTACTAAAGTATTGCTAATAGGTCCTTAGCAACAGTCTCTTAAAAGAGAAATAATTTGTGGAAGACAAAACAATAGTTGAATATATGGTAATTGCAGAGGAGGAGGAGATACCAAGAATTAGCATGGCCAGCAAGCCCTAGGCTAAAGTTGGGGTTAGCCCACTTTGGAATGTTCTACAGTGTGAAAGCTTTCTTAGTCTAGGGCCAACAGCTCCCTCAGTCTGGGGCCGCAGTGTGCAGTGTCAAAAGCCCATCAGAGACTTTATGCAACACACTAAGTGAACCCCTTAGCTAAGGGAAATATTTTGCTTTGGGGATAAACTTTTGTGTAAACCTTAAGGTGGTTTATGCAACTGGGAATTGGTCCTGTCAGTATGAAAGGCCGGGACATGAAACAGGTCACTGACCTCAAATATCTGGGAAAAGTAAACAACAAATCCACCTTTCAAGATATGTTATATATCTTATATGTTGACAGCATCTCCAAGAAAGCAAGTCAGAAGTCTTCTGGTGTGGAAACTGACAGATTCTCAACCAGTCCAGTCAGATCATTGGAGACAACTCCAATTTCACAACTTATTTTGTCAATCCACAACCAGAAAGGCAATCAAGATCTACAATGACCCCACACATCCAGTCGCTCAGCTTTTCAGCTGCCGCCATCAGGGCACAGACTGACAGTCCCAGTGGCCAGGAAGAATGGTTACAAGAAATCTCTTATTCCATCAGCTGTGACCATCCTTAATAAGAGCCTGTTTAAACTGGCTCCTTGGAACTCATTTGCCATATTTAATGTTCATTTGTTTATTAAATACCACTGTGTGCAAAAGGCAAATTCCCATTGTAAGTAAATTCACTGCACATTAAAGTAATCTGAATCTTACTACAGGCACCTAAATGCAACACCACACAAAATTATCACACAAAACATTACCAACAAAACATTAAAAGAATATGCTGTTGACTGAGACAGATTATGTATCTCAAGCAAGTTTCAGATCTCTGCAAGGCACTGTAGTAAAATGTATTTGACACCAGAGGCTCTCTGCAGGGAAAAAAATGCTTTATTCACACTTTTTTTTTAATTTTATGCTGTTTTCTTATAGTTGCCATTTTTTAGGTGTGACCAATGGGACAAACTGTAACTTTGAAACACATTGTGCAATTGTGACCACACTGAGATAACAAAAGCACAAATCAACACAAAATAATCCTGAAAAACTATATGCATATAGCCATTATGTCATGTTGCTTTAGAAATTTGGGCTTCATGATTTTGATCCACTAATGAGGATTTGTCGGTTGTTGTTCCAAAAGAACTGCTTCTAAACATTTTCTCTTTCTCTATTAAAATAGAGCATTTAGAGGATTTTGCGGCCTTGACAGAGATCTGTGCCTCCCGAGTACTTTTTTGTGATAATAATAATTAGTGCTGATGTTTTTTTATGCTTTTTTACCCTTAATTAGTTGACAGCTTGACTGATAATGATGTAAAAATGCTTAGATTTTTCATCATGTTTTTGGTGATAATGCAACTATTTAAAAAAACAATTTAACTTCACATAATTTCCAATTTAAAAAAACAACAACTATATGTGTATCAGAATAAATCAAGGTGAAGTAGTAAGCAAACCCTTTTTTACAAAATGCAACTGGGATCTGACAGAATAATTTATTTGAAATGAAATGCTTGAGGAGTGGTATCTCATAAAACAATGACTTTTACTCTTTTATGAGATTTGATTAAGTACAAACAAAGACAAGAACAGCATATCCCTCAGTTTCGGTTATGAATTCAGTCATGAGGTGATGGTGGAGACAGAAGAGATGTATACTTTACATCCTGGTAAAATAATGAGTTTTCAAGTTTGCTCTGCAATATTCTGCTGAAATATTAAAGTGTTTGTGCATCATTTTACATGCAGTTCCCTTGAATTCAGACTCACTGTACATTACAACTTCACAAGAATTTAAAATTAAGTAATGTGAGTTTAAACAGTCCATGCAGTTATAATGATGGACCCTCTGATCGTTCTGCAGAGTTAAAGAAGTTAATTAGTCAAATTATTCATTCATGTAGGTAGTTATGTCTGTAATGATGACTGTGGCATAGGTTGGTCTGTCTCATCTTTGTTACTTGCATTAACCTCATGTGAATTCAGAAAATGTAGTAACTAGCAGAGATGTGGCCTTGAGTCACCTGACTTCAGAATTGATTTGACAAAATCTAAAAAAAACTTGTAACTCAACTTGGACTTAAATACCAAAAACTCGTAACCTAACCTAACCGGACCTCAGCCTTTTTACTTGAAAATACTTGATACCTTCCTCCCAAGCCCAAAGATTAAAAGGTCTGTTCTTTAAAAAGTGTGAATCCACAAATCAATTAATTTCCCTTTGTTTTCTGAATTAAATAACATTAACTTTATTCATTATCAGCGAGTTGACATTTAACTCAAAAGATCCACTTTGTTTGAACCAATCAAACAGCACCCAATCAAGTTGCAGGAGAGGACCACGAAGAATTAACAGGATGTTACTGAGGTCATGTTGGAAAAAAATATACCACAGATAATTTTGTTTTGCGAACAAAAAGGTGGTCAACTTTTGTTGACCACCATGAATTGCAGTATGCAAAATATGCATGTTGAAAATTACAGATGGAGATATTACAACTTCCATAACACCTTCCACATTTGACATATGAATTTTCACAAAGAACGATAAGAGGAGGCTGTTGTTAAAGGTAGAATATTCAATATTATTTGGAATCAAATGGCTCCTTCTTACCAACTCAATGAAAAGAGAGAGGGAGAGAGAAAAAGTGAACTGAGAGAGGCAGCAGCATTAGCAAGAACAAAGCAGTGAATCAGAGAAATAAAACTTGATTTTCTTATTGTTTCACAGCAGTTACATTTTCAAGAACAAATAACTACACCCACACCTCCACGCAACACCGGATTTTGTGTGAATACAGCTGAAGCAATCCTCAGTTTGCTCCGCCTGCGTGTGTATAAGTATGTATATATGTTTCTGCAGCTCTCACAGACAGAGATCAGAGGAAAAAGACAGAGAATGCAGTGTAACCATTAGCCGCTATGTTCCCATGTTCCCCTCAAAACCTGTGAACTATACTGGGTGGGCGCTACACACCCATGCCAAACAGACTGAAGCCCAGAAACATCCAGAAGACAACAAAAAATGAGAAAATGAGACAATACAGTGTGTCTTTAGATAGGGATTCTTCCAAACACTTTTAGTGGGTCATAAGTCATGATCTTGAGGGCTTATATTTATGTCCTTTTAGGAAAATCCGGCATAGTATGCCTATAAAATGGCATTGCATTTGGTGAAGAGCACATTCTGACTTTTTTTAAGACTTGAAACTCAAAGTTTAGTGCTGGGACTTGTCAGTCTTGTCCTGGGAGTTGAGTGCAAAGATTCAAGACTTACTTGTGACTTGCAAAACAATGATTTGGTCCCACCTGTGGTCATTAATAAACATCACAGGATCATGACTAAGTTTGAGAAATTAGTGTATGTTCACAAAATCCAACTTCCTCAAACACATATGATCTTAGCAGCTGAAACAAACAAAGTGATCTGGAGTAAAATGAGCATTAAAGAGAGTTTTATGCTGTTTTTGTTGTCCAGCTCAGTGGAGTCGGAGACATGGACAAGATATGAAAAAAGGAATACTTCTATTTGAATTATTAAATTTTGTTCGAGGTCTGCATTTTTAGAAACTGTCAGTTAATGTGATGTCAAAGTAGGTGTCAGAACGGGGGGGGAGGAGGAGTGAGAGACAGGACGGGAATATAAAGGGAGCGATGCAGAGAAGCCAGAAAAACAGGCAAAGATACTTCAGGAAAATAAGACAAAAACACTGAAAACAGAAGAGAGACGCAGGCTTTGTTCTCGCAGCATCATTACACTGTGATAACCATCACATGAGTGGAATGACATTTCTTTGAAAAGACAACAATGCCACAGTAAGACTGGAGTTTCACTCTGCAAGTCATGATGAAATGGATTTATTTCCCTCATGTTGTCAATTGATTCTTCATTTCATCATTTGTACTGCGATACAGATGTCAAAACATTTCAAGTGGATTTTGTCTTGTATTTGCAGATCAGAATATCACTAATTATTTAAACTGCCTTTAAAGCATACTTTTCCTTAGGCATAATACTTCAACTTGTCACAAAGTAACAAATGACTTACTTATTGTATCATGAAATAGAGAAAGAGCAGAGATAGTGAAGGAAATGACCTCTACTCACATTACTAAAAGTTCTACCTGCCTGATCTCACCAATTCTGTATTACCAGAATGCCTGGTTTGCGTATTGGGCGTCTTTTGACACCATTTAGCCTGTGATGACTTATTGTATATTGTGCAAAGATGTGTGACAAAATGTCATGCGAGTTAGTATAAAGAGTGACAAAGTCCACATATGTTGGAGTTGGGGTAGATGGATGGGTCAAACAGACACAGGTCATTCACCCAGGAGACCACAGTCCATGTCCCATGTTAAACCAAAAGTCAACATTGAGTTATTTTAACTTGCATAGATAAGAACTTGCGTAAATAAGTACGCAGGCCTGCTTAAGTCATTTACATAACATAAATTAGCTAGCTAACTTTACCTCCAGACAAACTTGCGAGATACCACTGAGAAGGAGAATGTGGGCTGATGCAGAATCAAAGTGGTCGAAGACGATGCATCTTTCTTTGGCTCACTGTCTCAGGTCTAATCTGAGTTAGCTTCACCCTTATCCCAGCTCTCTTCTGCAGTCACAGTCTGGCTGGTGTGGCTGGGTGACCCGTCTCAAGGTCTGCTGCACTAATGGAGTCCATGCGCTTCCTTTTCCCACATTAATGAGTGTATTTCTGTCATCTATCATGTAGATAAACCTGCCATATTTCACCGACCAATGCTTGCTGAGATGTTAGCTAGCTTTAGCCTTGTTTGGCATTGAAATTACATAATGTATGCAGCTGTTAGGTAACTTAACATTTACACTTTGACAGGGTTCTTGTTTTAATACTTGTCAGATGGAAAAATTAAAATGTCAGCTGGAGACTTCTCAGCTGACTGAAGGAGTTAGCACTAGCTTACATCAGCCAGCTACACTTATAAAATCTGCTTGTGAACCATTATTTTAGCCAACAAAATCCACCATCGTCAGCTAGAAATGAAAATCTGCTTTTGTTTACTTCTCTAAGGAATCACAGACCTTGTGTTTCAACAATAACTCCAATTTCGATTCTAAATCTGCCACTGTTATCACGGTAAGCTGCACAAATGCAGTGCGAGAATGGAAAGCTTGTCAGGCTTAGCAACAGTAACTAAGGAGAGCAGTGCCATGAAGGGTCAATTGGACTGCAAGCAATTTGAAAGTCTAAAGTTGTGTTATTTGTACGCAGATTGAGGAGACTGGGTTTGTTCCTATATCAGCCCAAAGTATCTGTCTGATTTGACAATGAATTGTGTGTCTGGTTGCCTGTTCTCTTGATTCTTTCATATGTTTTTTTTTTTCTTTTTTGGAGTCTTACCATACAAATCAAAGACTTGTACCTGAATGGGTTCTATTATTTTAAGATTATACAAATGAATGAGTCTTGTTGCTCCCCCTTTCAGTAAAACAACTGTTCATAACAAACTCTATGCTACTGTATCAACATGACAAGAAAAGATTTTAACCTTATTTTGTATGTATGAAGACATCTTATAAAAAAGAGACTCAGGCTGTTTGTATAAAGATGGCAAATCCTGTGCACAAGCTTCAGTTGACTGTCTGCAACTGTCAGGTGATTAGTTGCATTTTTTAAAAAGATCAAAGTCATTTGGACTGTGTGTTGTTGCTCCGTTACATGTTATTCAAAGGAGCTTCTGAGTCAAGACTTTTTCCAGCCAGACTCATGTGCAAACCTGCATGCAAATCATGATGTAATGAACACCTTATTCAACAGCAGTTCAAAAAAATGTTGCTTCGGTGTCAGTCCAGTGTCCCCGGAAAATACTTTTATATTGGATGATTCCACCATTTATTTCCATTGTCAGTGTTCAGTGTCAGTACAGAGGAAGGTCTGTCCTATACAGAGGGCATGTAGTTTTTCCTTACTAGCATTAGACAAGAGTTTGCATTCATGCTCCCCTGTATTTACCACATTAATCAGAATACTTTAACACGGTGCTTTGACTTCCTAACCTTAATTTGCACAACCACAAGCTTTTTCTCACCTTTAGCAGGGTTGAGTTTCAAGGACACAGAAAAAAGTATTCTGGTGATGAAGTTTTTACAGCTGTATAATAAAGCTCTAAGCTAATAAGCTACTAAACCCAACACATCCCCATAGGTCGTTTGCCAATGACTCCCAAAATGTGCCCTTGGAGTGTACCAGCGACATGCACACCGGAACTCTGTTGTACCAGAACTTCATCATACATGGTCTAGGCACCAAGACTAATTGATTAGGTTGAGACAATATTTTTAGCTATGTATATAAGTTAACTCGGACGGTAATAAGCAACTTCTCCACTCCCAGTCAATGATATTTAACTCTGCCTCTATCTCAATCTTCTCACATGACCGTGTTAAGCTTCCAAGCGTATTGGTTTGCCTACTCACTGGCTCACATTTGACACTCAACACTACATTTGATATAATCTGCAGACCACTCAATTCAAGCTGACCACAGACATATTGCTTTGTGAAGAAGCAAACCACAAACTTTTTTGCCACCGTTCACATTGACATATGGTGTCTGAAATTCAAAATTTGGGGACAGCAGCACTTTAACAAGGATAAAACATCCTGCAAAGTCAATTTCATGTCTTCGTCTGAGTGTCTAAGTCAATCTGAGCAGTTAAAATGCCAAGTTGTCATGCTGGACCACGTTTGGCTGACAGGCAGATTCGACACTGTGACGTGTGGCCAGGTAGAAGGCTGCAGCGGTGGTCTGGGGAACCCCTCCTTGCCACTACTTAGAACTCTGCATCACCCTTTGCATGTTGTCTCTCTGCTCTCCCTCTTTTCTCTTCACCTTAGTTTTGCCCTTATCCTTTTTATCCCTAAAAACAAACATTTTCCTCCTTCATCTCTTTTTAATCCCCGCTATTTTGCTTTCTTGCCTCAAGTCCTCTTCCCTTCTCTTCGTCTCCACATCCTGAAAAGAATTGAAAGCAACACCATTTGGCCCCTAGTCTCATCACCTCCTCCTTTTTTTCTTTTCTCTCGTCATCTCTTCTCTTCTTCTTCTCTTTCTGCCAGAAGGCAATAAGGGCCTTTGCACTTTTCTGTCAAATTCTCCCTGTTCTGAAGTACTGAAAAGCAGCCTGGGTTCTCCACTCTGTTCTGAACATTATAAACCAAACTGTCCTCTACTCTTGTCTCACTCCCCCTACTTTTCTAATTCTCTTTTTTTCTTCCTCGTCCTCTTCTAACTCTTTCTCCTCCCTTTTCTTCAAGCAGTGTAAGAAATAAATCAGATAGATTTTCTTTCTGAGAAGATTGAATGCATCATCAGATCGCATATTCAGTTCGATTTCATTCACTTAAGCTTAAACTTTAATTCACTTCTGGATTCTTCAAAATATAACACTACTTCAAATGCAAATGAGAAAAACAGCCAAACTGATTCAGTCATCAATAATTTAAATTATGAAAACTTAAAACAATTGAAAGAATGACTTATTTTCAAGGTCTTTGTTTTTAGCCTCAAACTGAAACAGCTCAGTGCGTCTGCATTTAAAAGAAAATATTCTTCTTCTCTTCATTCTGTATCGTTCTGTAGCTCTGCAGAGTGGAGAGCTAACAAAGACTTTTTACATTAAGCCAGGGATTTTACAGTATTTTTCACACTGTAAAGAATCCTATTTGCAGCATGTCTAAAAAAATACCATTATTGACACACATCCAATTCTTGTCAATTTTAAGTGATCCAAAAGTGTTGAATCAATTCTCTTGGCTTTCAGAGTTGTAATCAATGCTGTCATTAAAACCCTACTGTCTTTACTGTCATTAAGTGCACTCAAGCTCTGAGCTGTCCTCCATCTATCTTTCCCTCATTTCCCTCATCTTTTTCCCTTTCCACATTTGTCAATGGTTACAGTATTTTCCTCTTTATCTATTAACAACGTCTTGTCTAATTTTGAAAGAAATCACTTGTGGTGTTCCTCAGGGGTCGATTCTTGGCCCTTTATTATTCACCATCTATATGCTGCCACTAGGCCAGGTCATCTGCAACTTCAACATATCCTTCCATTTCTATGCAGACGATTCCCAAATCTATTTACCTGTGAATCCCTCAGACCTCACCTCACCTCACCTAACACGCTCACATCCTGTCTTGCAGACATTAAGGCCTGGATGTCCAGCAATTTTTTAATGTTGAAGTACAGTAAAACCGAAGTAATGGTGTTTGGTCCCAAAACACACAGGGATTCTGTTACTGTGTCGTTAATTGTCAAAGGTCTGCAGTGCACCCATGAGTCTAGAAACCTTGGAGTAATCTTTGATTCGGACCTGAGCTTTTCTAAACATTTTAACAGAAATACCGAGTCAACTATTGGACAAATCAGGAACACTGCAAAAATTTAGTCTCATTTAATGACGCTAAAATGTTAATCCATGCTTTTGTTTCTACCCACCTAGACTATTGCTGCTGCCAGACTTCCACAAATATCCATTAATCACCTCCAACTTGTTCAGAACACTGCAGCCCAAGTCCTAACTAGAAGCCAAAAATACAACCATATTTTCCCTATTCTCGCCTCACTGCACTGGTTACCTGTGGTGTTCAGAACTGATTTTAAAATTTTGTTGTTTGTTTTTTAAAACACTGAAAGGCCTTGCCCCATCCTACATCACCAACATTCTCTCCCCTTACACTTTTCCTTGTGCATTCAGGTCTACTGACCAGCTGTTGCTCGCCACCCCCAGCACGAGGCTCATCACAGAGGGCAGTGGGGCATTTGCTGTAAGGGCTCCACAATTGTGGAATATGCTTCCTTTACGAGTCAGGCAAGCTACCTCAGTAAAGAGTCTCTTTGTCTGATGCTTTTGCTTTGTTTTATTTAACTTATTGTCTTTTATCTTTGGTTATTTCTTGATCTCACTCATGTGACTCTGTTGTGTAAATACACTGTATTCTTGTTTTTATGCTGGCAAAGCACTTTGTAAACCTGTTTTTTAAAAAGTGCTGTATAAATAAAGAATATTATTATCATTTATTTATTATCTCCTGAAGCCTGAACCTCAATCAGTCTCCTTGAAGGAAAGATGAGGCTCACATTAACTACACAAAGAGGTCTTACCAAGAAACTTTGGATGAGTTTGTGAGTCTGTGATACACAGATGACTCTCCCAATGTGTCAAATATTCAGTTTGGTCAGTGCCTCTATGCCTCAAACTATGATGATGTAGTTACCCAACTTATGTCATTATGGAGGCAGCCCTCTCATGTTTTGTTGTGATGTGCAAAATCAGGTGATTTAGTATGAAGAGCAGCTGGAGTTTGTGTCTCATGTGAAACCAACAGTCAGCGATGACTTCTTTTTAATTATCCTAATGTATGTAAGTTGTATAGCTAATGTGCCTAAGTTACATTACATGTTAACATTCTTATTTTAAAACCTTTACTAAACCTAACCAAGATCCCATTTTTCATGAGTTCAAGTAAAAGATCTAAGACTTCTTCTGTGCACACACAACGTTTATTTATCTCCTATTTTGTTCACAAATGTGTTAAAATCTGTGTCAGTCAGCGCTTCTTTTTTGCCACAATAATCCATCCATAGAACATTTAGTTTAATCAGCGTATAGCTCATTAAACAGCATTTTTACTGTACAGGTGTACCTTGAACTAGTCAAAATAAAAGGTCACTCTAAAATATTTAGTCTTGACAGAAGACATTTCTTAGGCACTGAAGTATGGTTAATTCACACAGGGCTACAGATACCTTTTTTTTTTCTCTAGGAGGGCAAAGTTATGATGCCCTACTTACGCCCTACTCTGCCTCTGTTAGAGTAAATCTGTGTTATACATTTTAGAGCGGCATTTTAGGCCAACCAGTTCACAACCCAACTCATTACATACTGTACTGACAATTTGCCACTGCCCTTCAACGTTTCAAGCATAAGGTACCATTTAGCAGCTGCATCAAACATGATCAGAAAGTCTCCTTAACATATGCATAAAACTGTGAAATGCACAAAGTTTGGTTAGGTTTAGGCACATAACCTACTTCGGTCAATTTAGGGCCATGTCTGGGTTTAGTACGTTATATATGTTACAAAACATCACTGAAGGGACTCCAAAGACGTATTATGAGTGACTCACAAGACAAAGGTCACATGATGCACATAACATTATGTATACCTTTATATTATGTTTTGGTTTTCAAATGGGACACAAACCACAGCCACCTGGGTGAAAGTCCTGTGTCAATCTGAGCCACCCACCCACCCCACCTCCTCCAGACGCAGACTTTCTCCCTCTTTAAACTACATCAACAGCCCGATGCGTCTCATACAGCCGTGAATGGGTGTAGCCAGGTGCAACATGTGCATCTGTGACACTGAGGGGCAGTGACAAACCATCGGTATGTAATGAGTTGGGAATGAGACCAGGCTGCAAAGACACACCTGCACAAAAACTGAACAAAACCAGAAAGGCATAAATCTTGGGAGTAAGAAAGTGTCAGAGAATCTACACAAAGCGTAGATACCTGCTTTGTTTTAGCTTTCCAACTTTGAACAAGACCAGTTCCAGTATATCTGAATTTATACTTGAAGAAAAGCCAAAACACCCCATAAATAAAATTATTTCTGAGATGCTTTCTCTATATTTAAGCATTTCAGTCAACTAATATCTGATTTGACACTCTGAAAGGTCAACAGGGTTGCTTCAAGAGCAGTGGTGTGGTGTAAAGTCTGTGCCTCACCCTCACGGAACCCTGCTGCAAGTTTTGCTATCATCACTCACTTTTTAGGAAAACAAGATGCTTCACAACGATTCTGCCGCTGATCAGCCCAATGTTCATTCACACAGAACCACGTTGCTTGAGTGTAAAACAACCAACCTTAAACTCTCCTCTTCAGAAGAAGAAAACGAGTGCTTTCATCCGTTTCAATGATTAAGGTCAGCTGGAAACGCTGGATAAATTGAGCGTAAGTGGGTTTTAACTACCACTGCACCCACGAGTCCTTGCTCTCTCTGCCTCTCCATCATATTTTCTCAAAGCTGTCACAGCTTGACTGTCAGTTCTGCTTTGCTTTTATTTCTCGGTGATGGGAACAAATTGCTGAATCCCCCTTTATTGAATCTGTGCATTGTTCATTGGCCTTGGCAAGATCATCTGCACAGCGATTTTTCTTTTAACCTTTATTTATCCAGTGACGGCTGACTAATCGTATGCGCTCTTTTCACTTTATGGGATTTTCTTTTTTTCCAGTTAGATACAGAGACAGTTAATTTTCTCATCCTCCCT
This sequence comes from Lutjanus argentimaculatus, assembly GCA_034769285.1. Classification (NCBI taxonomy): domain Eukaryota; kingdom Metazoa; phylum Chordata; class Actinopteri; order Lutjaniformes; family Lutjanidae; genus Lutjanus; species Lutjanus argentimaculatus. The sequence continues at coordinate 3,827,012 of JAWZSL010000004.1, forward strand.
GTAATCTGTCTTGTCACTCACAGTTCCCACCCTCCATATATGAACATATATTTGCAAATTGATGCAGTGTGGGTCAAACTTGGCTCGTATCACTGGGACAGAAATTCATCCTGGCAATAGTTGAGTTCACAGATGGTTCACTGCGAGCTATGAATATGCTGACATGAATATACAGGAGGGGACTGTAAACCCAGAGGGGCAAAGTTGACAGAACATACAACACCTGCTCAGACAACCAAAAAATGTAACAATCACACGCAAATATTTCTTCCAAGAGTTCATCATGGTACAGAAACGCCCTATTCATACAGGAACAATATTACCTGGTGATCCCTTGTAATTAGGGATGTCCCGATACCACTTTTTTGCCGACAACAAGTACGAGTACTGACATTTGAGTACTTGCCGATACGGAGTACCGATACGAGTAATTAATAATACCTTAACAACAAATTTTAATTATGATTTTTTATTTTTTCATGCTTTTACTGAAATAAAGGATCTGAGTATTTTTTTTCCATCACAGCAGGTCAGTGATCAGAGTTTCAGTGACTCTCTGTGGCTCAGTGAATACACTGTTTTATTTATGGCGCTTGTCACATTAAAACATCTGAACCACAACATCTTGGAGCAACGCACCACCTTCGATCGTGTCTAGAAGGGAACCCTTTATTTACAAAACTCTCGCGGGATTCGTTTCCTTTGTTTTCTGATAAAATAATCAAACTTGTGTGATCTTTCGCGTGTCTAGGGTTCCCTTCTAGATACGACCCTCTCTGTCTCTCTGTCAAATGACAGCAGACTGTCTGTGAACAACATGATGTTACTCTGCAGTGCTTCACACACACACTTGTGCGGACGCTCTGGTATAGTGTGTGACCAATTTTGGCATTTTTATTTTTATTTTTTAATCAGTCCGAGCGGACGACGGCATCCGCGATTGATTAGTGATCAATCTGCCCTCCTCCTCCTCCCTCACCCGTTCGCTCTGCTGTGAGAAGGTCTGACAGTTTCTGACAGAGAAACACAGACTCTCCTGTTTAATGTAAAAGCCTCCTTATACAGATGTCTACTCTTATAAGTGCAGCTGGTTGGTGTCATTCAGCATCACGTTAGTTTCGATTGTTTTAATAAACTCTCCTCCACATGCAGCTTCTCTGCTGCTGTGAAAACTGAATCGCGGGTAAATTACATGGAAAAACAAAACTAAACGCGAGTTGGGGTTTGGGGTGACTTTATAAAACATCCTACTGATGAAGAAAGTCAATAGATCAGACAGACAGGGTGAGAGAAACACACTGACCTCTGTGTGTGTGTACTGCATGGAGAAGCTGTATTGGCACAGAGAGGACAGGTGCTGCAGCCCTGTCATAATAAATTACATCAGAACTTAAACGTCGGAACTTATTAATACTCTGGTCTTGAATAATGTAACCGTTTAATACCGAATTTCAGTACCCACACCTATGTACGAAAACACAGTGCGCTAAAAATCCCGGGTCCGTATAGGACGGCGTCTGGGTCCGGACTCGGACCGCGGTCTGCCTGTTAGTGACCAAGGTTTCGCACCTCCTCTTGATACTTTAACAGCACATAGTTTGCACTCGGCTTTGCTCTTGTCACCATCGCAAATTTTAAAGTATGTCCACACTGCCGACATTATTTTCTCCTCCAAACGCACACCGCGTCCACTTCCTCAAGCTCTTGCAACCGCACCCCCTCTTCCTGGTACTGCGTACTGGTTGACGTATAGTAGGTATCGGGTGCTGTCATGAGCGAGTATTTGACGAGTACGAGTACAGCAAAATAGGCCAGTATCAGTGCGAGTACCGATGCTGGTATCGGTATCGGGACATCCCTACTTGTAATTTGTGGCAACTGCTGAGGTTGTCTGTGATCTTAATCCTGTGCAAATCTGCCATGTCCCTTATTTGTAAAGTAAAAATTCCACCACAAATTCCCTACCATATTTCAACAAACTCAGGGGTCACATGACAGTGTAAGTTACAATGATTTTGATTTTTGGTTTCTGTGCGCCTTTTGTTGGTGTCTTTCACGCTGTGAAAGTTATAAATGAATGTTTGGACAGCACTTTGGGTGCAAATTCAGCAGGCTACGCAGCATGGAGGCTAGGGTTAGGAAACGAAACCTGGTTCCGATATGGCACTGGTTCTTACCCGTACCTACCAGACCTAATCACAACACAGATTTCGGTGCCTCATTTCAGTGCCACATGCCTGAGCTGGTGCAGACATTACTGGCAATAGAAGAATCACCGCATGTGCCATCACTAGTTAACATTATGGCAGCACTGTCTATGTGGGTCTGGCAGCAGGTAGCCTGCTGTTAGCTAGTAGCTAACCAAAACACGTTAAAATGCCAAGCTAAACTAACCAAAAGTGCAGCTATATTTCACTTGAAAGGATTCCAAGAGTGGGTATATAATATTTTGTTGAATTTCAAGTTCAAATTTGTTTTAGCAATGACAAAAATTAATGTCATAGATCATCATTTTGTATTGTTTTTTCAAAGTTTTGGTCAGGCACCATTTACTGTAGGTGTTATGTTTTTGTACCAATCACTGGTTGCAGGGAGGTAGGTGTGGTGAGCGTTATGTGTAAAGTTTTGATTTAGAACTGATCTTTCATCTTTATAACCTCATCAGTGGTGGCCTCTGCCAAGAGACTGGTTGAAAATGAGCTCTTAGCTTTATGTGGTACAATACATGTATTGCATGCATTTATGTAGTGTCCCTCATGTTTAAATAAAGCCAATAAGCACTTTCTACCTCGCTGTTATTTTTGATTGCACACGCGCAACGACAGCATCTTATGTTGACTTGTTTACTTGAGACTTATGTTGACTCATCTGGTACACTCTCACATCTGCTCTTATTCCAAAAATGAACACATTGAGAATCCAGCTTTGGATGCCTTCATATTCTGTTATCTGTCTCTTCTAAGTCTCTTCAAGCTTCTCTGCCAGCACAATCATTTGAAAGATGCTATAAACATTCGGCACATAGAAGCTTTAAAGAGCATTTTCTCTCCCTTAGCTTCTTATTCCTGTTATTCTCATTTTTTTTTTTTTTTTTTTGGCTCTTAATGCACAACCAAGTGCGATAAAGCATCATTAAAATGATACAAATCACTTTTTGCATGTTTCCCCTCTTTGATGTTACAAAATAAAAGAAAGAATAAGAAAAAATTGAATGTGGGAGCACAGATTGGTGGGGTGTAGGAAGTAGAAACAGCCGAAAGAGGTAAAGAATGTAATAGCGGGAAGGGAGGTATAGAGTAATGGTTAGAGTGATTATTTGGTTTGCTTGCTGTACACACGGTTGAACAAGAGCTGAGTAGTGAAGCAGAAATTACACATGAATAGAGTCCTTAACCTTGTGAACTCTGATTGTGCTGCACTCATCCTGAACAAGCAGTTCCACACAGGAAATCCAGTCACACTGTGTTGTTGAACTCATGCCTCAGGTCCATTTTAGGCTCAGGAAGAACATCAGTTTCTCCTACGCCGTCTGACATAAATAAAGAAAAGCATCTACGTACCCTGTAGCTGTGCATCATTCACTTATTAAGACAAGCTTCAGTCAGGGGTCTTCTTCAAGCATCAACAAGAACCAAGCAAACACAAATATATGTAGACACAGACAATCACTTCATTGTAATGGGAATTATAGTGTTGGACTAGATAAGCTTCAATTAGACACAATGCAAAGATAAATGACAGCACTGTGCAATCATAACACATACTACAGTAAACGACACAAAGAAACAGATGTTCTTCTTGTTATTATGCCTCTGAGCTCCACTGCCTCTTTGTAAGTTACATGATAGCCTATCTTTAAAAGAAGAGAACATGCAGATTAGATCTGCCAAACCCAAGCAGTGAAGAGACAAAATGAAATTAAATTTACTTCAAAATCTAGCATACTAAACATAAGTAAATATGTTTATTACGTTGATCTCCCAAATGTGGAGACACAAGCTTTTTTTCCACTGGTAGCAGACTTGTTCAACTATGTGAACACAGCCTCCCTCTTTCATTTGTTCAACCACCTTATAACAGCAAAACTTTAAATATTTACATAGCACCTTTCAAAAGGTCTTGAAAAGGTTGTAATATTTGTGCATATCAAAAAACCTGTTGATACCCAAGTCTTTAAAAATGTTTAAAAGTAGGTGTTTTTCTCCTTCCAAACAGAAATGTGGGCTTTTGGGCATATATCGCTACCCCAGCTTTACAAACTGTTATGAGAGAATATTGTCACATTCTGAATAAAAGGGGAAAATAAGTGTGCATGTAAATGTAGCCACCGCCACGGCTGCTCCAGAGTGGTTTATCATACTATGGTTGAAGAATCAGCGTGCAACTTCCCTCAGTGAGTGTGTTTACATGCATATTATCCTGGTTATCGAGGTTCTTTTGGAATATCCTCAAAAAAAAAAAAAAAGCATGTAAACAGCTTATCTTGTTTTCAAAAACCTGGATAGAAGCTTATCCCAGTTTTGAGAAACGTGTATATAGTACTTAAAGTACTCCAGTAGAAACCAGGAGACTGTGGCATGTAAACACCTTGTCCAGGTTTCTGAACCAACTCATAGTGGCTGAGTGGTAAGATACATCTTGCAGGCATGATCATGTATACAAGGACATGAATTACCATGTTTTTATGTTCCATTTAAACACCATATCCTGAATAAAACAAGATATAGGATAAAACAAACAGCTGCCGTCATATGGCCGCGTGTCAAGAGCTGCCCATGATGTCAATAGAAAGCACCACACTGCAGCATGTTAACCACAAACAGCATACTGTGCAAAGCTCGGGATATTTTTTTGACCTCAAGTACACACCCAAGAGACAGGGGTGAGGAAAGAAAGACCAGCTGCACGGGAGCAGAGGTGAAGGAGAGCTGCAAGGGTCTACTACACTGCAGACAGGCAGGGGCAAGTAGAGTTCATTTATTTATCTTTTTATTTTTTACTTGTAGATACAGGCAGGAGTGAAATAGTTAAAATAACAGTGAAAAGCAAGCAACAAACCAGTAAATAACATCTTTAGTTGGGCCAACATTGTATTGAAATACCAGACAGCCGTTTACCTGAGCCTATAAATAATTTTTTTAATGTACAGGGCAGCATGTCCACACTTGGCTTGTACATATAAGCACCATTCAGAGATGGTGTATTTCAGCCTCAAGGCTCGAGACAAAGATACGAACGCACATGTTAATAGATAATAAAAAGAATTTTAGACACTCTTTTGGCTACTTGTGCAGCCAACAAAGCTTCAGAATATTGCATTATGCTTGGCTAACTTGATCGACAGAGATATAGAGGGCTGAGAGACTTCACGATTCAGCAAGGCACTTCATCTTGAGCTCTACTCAACTTTGTCAAATGTTTAAAAAGAGGATGAAAATATGGAAAATAGCAGGGGACTGCTCATTGTTCTGACAGCCCATTATTCCGAAATACCAATATATATCAGAAAATGTCCCATTTGACAGGGAGCTCATTTGTCCCACATCCCCATTACGCCTAAAAACAAATGCCTATTTCTCTGAAACCACACACTCTCCCTGCAGTTCTTACTTCAGTGACTGCCAGCTCTGTCCATGGTGCTGAATTGGTGGAAGTTTTGCCCAGTATACTTTATTTTATGGCCTAACATTAAACAACATTTCAAACAATTTTACTGGCGCAGACAAACTTTCAATGTTGGAATAAAATCATGAGAGTCTTACCTCAACTGATGTGCCCCCGGCACCCGAGTCATTAGATGTGGGCTGATCAAAAACTTAAGCCTTCAGTCTTTTTGTCGTCTTGACTGTTTTGACAAAATCAAACGTGTTTGACATTAGATATTTGATGTTTTGGTTAGAATTATTTTAGGAGCAGTGGGTCTGCAGAGCAATGGGCATTTGTTTTCGGGTGTGTGTTGTCCTGTCGGATAAATGGACTTTCAGTCTAAACGGTACATTTTTCGGACTGTTGGGGTTTTGGAATAAGATGCCAGCAGGACAATAACAAACCTTTTTTTTTTTTTTCACCAGAGACACTAAAATTTTGGCCCACGGTGCATTTGGATTTCACCATTGGAGAAGCTAATCAATTCTGGCAAGTCATAGTCAAGTGGTTCAGGAGCTACAGGACTTCCTTTTTGGATGTCATTTTAATTTAGTTTAGTTGGAGTGGAGGAAGAGAGTGTCACAGTGTTACATTACATTCATAAGTAACAATGAAAACTATCTTCAGGCAGTACTGCTTCACTGTCTTATTTTTAAAACCATTTCTAGTGTACCATCTCTTTTTCATGGAAGCCAGTCAGTGCTATAGTGCGTAAACCTGAAAGAGACCCTAAAAAAAGGATAGAGTCCTGAAAAGCTGCTAACCTAATGGGTTGGAAAACAAATAAACAGCCATGAGGTGAGAGGGGGCATAAAAATGAATGAATTCCTTGCAGGGGTCACTTTATGTCTGTTTGTGCATCTGCGTGTGTGTATGTGTGTGTGTGCATGTCGGTTAATGAACCCTATAGAACTGAAGCGGGAGGCCCCCACCACTCTTTTACAAGATCCTTTTACAACCACAGTGAATCTCCAAGAAAGCCATCAGTGTGTGTCTGAGTGTGTGTGAAGGCATATGTGCGCTCCCATGAGGTTACGTCTGCTTGATTTATATGCCCGCGTGGGCGCGCGTATGTGTGTCTGAGTATGTGTGACCTGAGACGGTGCCCTCCCATTTTACTGTGTGCACTGGCGCTTTCAAACCAAAATAGAAAAGGACAAAATGAAGTACAACAACCCTAAAACAGGGCGGCAGTAAGTCAGACGGTGACAAGCTGCACTAAAATACTATCACGGCTGTCCTCTGGACACCTCCTGGCTCCAGTGCTGGTGGATTATCTCAATCAATACGAAGCTGGTGGAAGATTCTGGAGTTCAGTAAATGCAGATACTTCAAACCACCTTACCAGCCAAAGTCCAATTTAAAAGGTCAAGAAAATTCTCATGATGGTGGTTCTCTCACTGTCCTCTGGGGTAAACAATCTTACAACCAAGCAAGATAAAGAGATTATAAAAACCAACAATGGCTAGTAGTGTAGATAATACCGTATGTTTGGCTAGCAAACATTATATTACATTGCATTACAGCCAGCCAGCTTATGTGCAGTGGATTAATATGACAATGCAGAGTGTGCAGAACTGATATTTGGCCTCCAGTGACCTTATCAGTCCCTGCAAGTACACACCAAGTTGTGCACAACAGATAATAGTGAGTGACAATAAACTTTCCTATGGGGAGTTTCAGGCAAATTTAAATTGTCAGTGTCTTCAGCTGCGAGGCTCCCTGTAATGTAAAATACATCAGCTGCTCATGTCTGCAAATCTGTGCGAATGACTGAACTGACTGCCTGACTTTATGTGTTTAAAACCCATGCGTCAGGAACACAAAGTTCACTGTTTTGAGGTCTCTTGTGTGGGTATGGGTGGAACACATCCAATATAGTATGTAAAAGTGACCTTGTTTGCCTCTGGTCCACTGTTGTCTGTGGCGGTTTTGCAGAATGTCAGGATTCAAGGCCTACAAGTGGGTGCTAAGGTGAGGCCAGGCCATTCTTATTCCCCACCCTTCTGCGATTCATAACCCATTTTCACCCATGGACTCCAAACAATCCCCTAAGAATCAGGTTGGAGCATTGTCTGAATGTTCCTTTTCACACATGCAGCATGCACTAGGAGATTATCTACAAATGTGTTCATACATGTTGGAAATTATCTGTGTGATTTAGGCAAATGGGGTGCCTGCAGACTCATTCGTAATTATGACTGGTTTTGCATTGGTATAAAAAAAAAACTGAGTCTCAAAATTGACACAAAACACTGCCACGTCACAGAAAACAGGTTCTGTGTTTGAATTCCCCTGCCAGCTGTGGCTTGAGACCAACCTCATTTTGAGTTGACGCTGTAGTGTTTCCAACATACATTACTTTAGTCAGCTATAAAGTGTGCAGATAAGTCGTGCGTCTTGTTTGCTGACCTAGAAAAAAAATAAGAAGTGCGTGTAATGTTACTAAGGCATTTTCATGTATTCTTCACAGCAGAGTTGGTTCACACTGTGAAAAGCTAACGTTAGCTAGTTAGCAACTACAAGTCAGGCTAAAATAGCTTTAAACCGGAGGTCTCCCAAATATGTTTCAGAGCTGCGGAGCTGGAAGCCATGGCTAGAGAAATAAATGTGATTAGATGATTGATTATGTTATTTTTTGGTCACGGACTGCCATGAAGTTTCTCGTTGCTGCTAATTAGCCAACTCTGCTGACGCATAAACACGTTGCATAAACAGCAGCAAGCACAACACAAAGCTTTTCAGTAACCATTACACTGCAACCTGAGCTGAAACACACACTTTTCTTCTTTAGTCAAGTTAAAACAGCCTCGATAGCAGCATCTATAGCAGTCATCATTGTTGTTATTACTCCTCCTTGGTTTCGGACTGCACACAATTGACAACCCTTGACAACAGTTTGACAGTGGCCTTAATCCCGCCCTGTGGCGCTGATTGGCTAATCATCCAGTCCCGCTGCAGTGCTCAAAAAACTACTACTCAAGAAGCCGCTGTTACATCTGCTACACTAGAGAATCAGTAACTTCAGTGGAATGGGTGGATTCAAAGGTTTGGACCCAGGCAACCATAAAAGTAAAGACGGTCTATAACCGTAGTGACATTTGTCTGGGAGATGATTAAATGCAAATAAAGCTGAAACAAGAACAAGTACAAAATATGTACTGTCCATATCTCTTTAACTTAATGATATTATTACATTTTTAAACAATATTTGACTTTTGGTCACATAATTTCCTTTAATTCCTGCTGGTTGCCATGGTCTAGTCATTACTGAGCTGCACCTGCTGTTTGCACTGTTAATATGGTCCTCAGTTGATAAATCTAAATCTGAAATACATGCGAAGACACTGAATTAATTCTTTGGCAATTATTTAAATCATGTTGGATGGGTTCAGTTGTTAATTGCATACTAGCTATGGTCATCTTCTAAAAGATGTCTAATATGAGGTAATTCTCTGCAGCAGATGGGAAGGCGGGACAAAACGAGGCTCCGAGGGATGGAGAAAAGCGCCTCGAGTCCTTTGAAGATGAAAACCACTGATGCGTATCCAGAGCATGGATACCACATTATCCAGCTGAAAAAAAAGACCCCTCAGTTTCCTTTTTTGTCCTCCACCTTCATTCATCTAGTGCTTCAGAATGCTATTTTCGAGCTTTTAATGTGTTTTCTTAGCACCGTGGTGCTTCACATTCCCACAGTTACACACCTGGATTTGTCCAGCGGCTACACTGCAGCAGCTGGAGGTGGAGTACCTCGCTCAAGGGTACTTGATGGGAGTTCTAAAAGGGAGAGGAGAAAATGGTACTTATTCCCTTCACACGCTAGATTTTTGAACTAAGCTGGCACATATGTGCTTACAGACTCACATCTCTCACCCTCAAGAGATTCTTTTTTTAGTATCCCGCCGTTATCAAAGTTGATAACAGCGGTGTTAAAATAAACAGAATGCTGCACCCTACACCCACAATGGATGTACCTCAGGCTTTCTTCCTGCTACGGCTGTATTCCTGAATTGAAGCACTTTGAATATGGTTATGATAATGGTGCAAAACACCACTCACAGCTACACAGAATAATCTCAAGAGCATTTTTACTTTGTACAGCCAACCAAAACGATACGGATACTGTGCATACACAACAATTTAAAAGTGGACAAGAAATATGATTAATAGAAACTACAAGCGGTGCAGACTGTCCCTGAATAAACAAATAAAAGCACTGAGACTTCAGTCCCCTGTGGATATGTGTGTATATATAATGAATACATAATGACATGGTTTGAGTTGCAGGTAAACAATTTGTTTTTGTATCAAATTTGCATTTTCAAAGTGCCATTTTTAAACCGCATGAGCTGTGATTTTAATTAAAATGTGAACTATTCACAAAACCATTTTAAGAATTGACAGTTTTAGCTGGCAACAGATGATTTTGCTGGGGGACAGGACAACTGTCAGCACATTTAATCTGTTCAAGCTAATTAACGATTTCATGCACTGGCTAAACTACAAAATAAACTCTCGGTTGTTGACTGGTGGGTGTGCTCTCTGCAAGCCAGGAGAAACAATACTCTGCATTATTTAGATATAGAGCAGAGTTTCCCAAAACTTCAGGACCTGTTTTATTGGGTCGCCAGTGTGCAGAGTAAAATGCACACAGAGTCTCCTCAAATAGTGACAACCAGCATAGAATGAGTAAGCAGCCATCAGAAATTTTAACCCTTTAACTCCCAGGAACAAGTGGGGGTTTCCTTTTTAAGTGCTGATTTTAATGTGTTTCATGATGACCCTGATGAAGGCCTGAGCCGAAACGCGTTGGTCTACAAATAAAGTTGTTCCTAGTACTACAAGTGTTGCTGGAGTTTTACCCCTCTCTGAACCCTTTAACTCCCTTCAACAAATCTAAAGCACAGTAAAAGAAATGTAACAGGTACAAACCAGCACAAAAATGACAATTAGGGCCCCAACATGAACAACCAAGACCATGCAAAGCACTAACAAAAAATAACATTTACTCAAACTACTCAGTCCAGCACAAGGCATGATGGGAAATGTGGGCCATCACTACAATATTTCAGTACAAAGCATTGTTTCGATCCGCTCCCATTTGCGCCTTGTTAAAGTTACTGCATTAAGGCCTGGTCACAGATACACAAACTAAGCAACTGGCCATGCATTTGAGTCCTTTCTTCACATTGAGCACAACTTCAGTGAACTTTGAAAGGGCTGAGCCACAGCCTTGACCAATAGCGAAGATGTTTGGCTCAGCAGGTGATGGCCACTCCCCTGCATTCGCATATGTGTGACCAGGCCTTCACGCTGTTGATATAATCTCAATACTTCCTGTATCCATTTCAAATTAAAAGCCTTGTTTTAGTAGAAAGTTTAAGTTCTTGGTGAGAAACTTATTACACTCATTAAATTTTCTCTCTTTTGGGTCTCGAGCTGAAAAAGTTTGGGAACCCCTACAGTTAACAGTTGACTCTGTAAAGATACAAGAAGGAACTTTATTTTTTATTTTTATTTATATTGCTGTTCAGCCATTTTCTTGAGATACAGCTTATCGCATAATAGCTATTGAGCGTTAATGGTGATATTCCACCATCTTACAGCAAAACATTTAAGCTCTTCAAGCTATTGCTCACAACGTTTAACCTTAAAAGTTCAGAATCACATGTTGCATACACATATTATCCCAAGATAGTTCACCCCAACGCTAACCATCACACAAGATAAATGGAACGTTAGGAAAGCTATCGTTATCATGATCTAGTGAAACAAGATAGAAACAAACAATTTTTTAATACTCTCAATTGATTTCATTACCATTAATATAGACTTTTCATTTGATGTAACTGGTAGCAAAGGTGCCTTTGCAGCCATCTTGACACAAGGTGTATGGACATTTCTGTAGCTCTTTTTTTGCCAAGCTGTTGTAGCTTCTCAAAGTTGCTTGTATATAGGCCATATGAGAGGCTTACACGCCTCTCCAGAATCAGTTAGCATGGTGGTTTCACACGGGACACAAAATCTGGCCCTGTGTTTTTTTGATCCATCCCTGGCTCCAAACGTAGACTTTTTTGCTCTTTATACTACATCACCTGGATACTTACAGCATCATTCAGTAGCTCCAAGCACAGGGGCACTGACCAAACTGAATGCCAATTGTACCATTTCCCACTAAAGACAAAAGCCAGATGTTAATGGGTGTAAGTGGGTATTTTTGTCCGGCGTAAAAGGGACTCTCAAGCTCTCTTGGGGGTCGCCGAGCTGCCATGGAGGCCCAAGCAGGTGCTTACTTCGCTTATGCCTCGGGCCAGCTCTGGGCTGTTGAAATATGTCCACATAATACAATATGACTAGAAAGCTGTGTAAACGTCCAGGATGTTAGGTCGTGAAGTAGCTTCCTGCCAGTCTGTGAAGCAAACAATAGCTCAACAGCTGTGCAAAGTATTGTCTGGAGGCAATCAGTAAGATTTCACTGCTTTGATGTGACAGCAATCACAAGCAGAACCTCTTCAACACTCACTGCAAGACGTATTATTATTTTTGCGGAACAAAACTGCAGCCTCGACAATGACCAGTGCTTTGAATCAATCTAGCTCAACGAAAACCCAACATTATCAACGTCAACAAAGCAGCATTAAGTACAAGACTGCTGAGGCACTTCTGTTATTTTTTCCACGCCTACTGTATGGGCTGTATCCCTCCTTTGTGTGACTCTGTAAAGAGACAAACCGACTTTGTCACAATATCACAAGAAATCCAACACCTGGACTGATGCTGAATGTCATCCTGTCACCCATGTATCTCCTGACAATTTCTCCTGCAAGCTGCCTGATAAAACAGAAAGGTCATTGAAGTAATGTTAAAAAACGATCTGGGAAAAGAGAGTCCCTGCTCCTCAGCACTTCTCAACATTACTTAGAAAGTCTTTGATAACTTTCAAAGAAAGTTTTTGTTGGCAGGTGGAGGCAAACAATTAAAGAGGCACCGGGATGAAACATTTAGAGGTCATGATTAGATATTAGTGCGGTGACGAGCGTGAATGACGAAGCGAAGAGGAACTTCAATTAATTGTTCTTCAGAGATGGTTTTTAATCTTTGAGAGGCAGAGGGAGAGGAAGATAGAGTTGACATGAAAGACGGCAGAGACGGAGACAAAACTGACAGAAGATTCTGAGAGAGAAAGTGAGAGACTTAGTCAACCGTTCACTGAACGTGGTGGTGTATGATGTTGTCATGACGATGCTAACTTCCCATAATGAAGCAGAGAAGGTGTCAATAATCCCTTTAGGCAGACTGGGACAAACTGGGACGAGGCTGCAGCTGCTGACAGACGCCAAGTTGTATTGAGTCTCTCTGAAGGGCCGCAGCTCGTAATGAGAGCGTCATGAGTGAAGAGGTTTCAATTAAAGCAGCTTTGATTGTCTTAAAAAGGTCCAGGGAAATATCAACTAAATTATCTGCAAAACCTGTGCTAATAGAATGTGAAAGGGGAGGTGAACATTTGAACATGTCTTACATTTACACAACGTCCTTTCAGGTACAAAAAAGCTCACTACTTTGTTTAGTTTCTTATTCTTACTAGCCAAGTTTCCATCAACTTTCTTTTAGAGGGATTTTGAAGTATCAGATTCGACAAAGGTTGATGTGCTAAGTTAATGTGCTGGAAACAGAGTTAATGTGCTGGAAACACGTTGTGAATACGTTCTAATGTAGAAGTAAAAGGAGAAGAAGAGGTAGAAGAAGAAGAGGCTGTTTTCCTTGTCGGCCATCCCAAGAAAGAACATATACAGCTTCACTAACTGAAACAAATCCAGGGAATCCTGAGGACTTCTTTCCATTTCTCTCTCGCTCATAGATGGCCGAAGCTTCTTCTTTCTTCTTCTTCTTCTTCTTCTTCTTCTTCTTCTTCTTCTTCTTCGTGTGAGAGGAGTGAGAGTGGAAGAGCAGAGAGATTGAGAGACGTTTGTTCTTTCTTTTTTCTTTTCTACTATTCTTTGCACGGCGGTGAGTTGTTTATTATTGTATGTGTTAGTTTGTTAGGTTAGTGTTTGTTTAGTTTAGTGTTTTGTGTTAGTGTGTTTTGCGGCCAGACGCCGTCTGGTCGGGAAGGAGAGGCCAGGTGAGGCCAGGTGAAGCCGTCATGGCGGCCTCAGGTTTCTCCTCCCTGTCGAGGAAACACGGCATCAAGCTGGCGGCCGGTTCCTCCTGCAGCGTGGAGGACGTGGCCCTCGCCGTGGGCGAGCGGATCGGCCATGGCTCGATCAAGTCTGCTGCTCGGGTGAACCGGGCCGTGGTGCTGTTTGTAGAGAAGGTGGAGCAGGTGAAATTGCTGGTGGAGACGGGGCTGACGGTGAACGGGCTGTTTGAGGCGGTGCAGCCGCTGACACAGCCTGCAGCCCGGATCACTCTGTCCAATGTGCCCCCCTTCATCAGCGATGAATTTCTGCTCCGGGAGCTGTCCCGACACGGGAAGGTGGTGTCCCCCATCAGAAAGCTACTCTCCGGGTGTAAGTCTCCGCTGCTTCGCCACGTGGTGTCGCACCGGCGGCAGGTTTACATGATATTAAACAACCGGGCAGAAGAGTTTAATTATCGTTTCATCGTGAGAGTGGATGATTTCGATTATACTCTGTTTGCTACATCTTCTCAGGCCAAATGTTTCAGTTGTGGAGAGGAGGGTCACCTGGTCAGGGCTTGTCCGAACCGGGCCGGTGCGGCACTGCCGGACCCGACCGGGGCTGCGGCGGCTGCCGCTGCCGCGGCGCCGGGGGCGGCGGCTGCTGCCGCTCCGGGCGGGAGGCCCGTCCCCGCTCCACGGCGGAGGAGCTCCGGGGATGCGGGACGGACCGCCGGTTCGGTTGGAGAGGAGGGAGCAGGGTCTGAATCAGGACAGAAACAAGAACAGGAGGTGAGTGAGAGAGATAGAGTTGTAGAGATGGAGGAAGGTGAGGTGAGGGAGACTGGTGAGGAGGGGGAGACAGGTGAGGAGAGGGATACAGGTGAGGAGAGGGAGGCAGGTGAGGAGAGGGATACAGGTGAGAGGAGGGGGACAGGTAAGGTGGGGGAGACAGGTGAGGTGAAGGAGACAGGTGAGGTGAGGGAGACAGGTGAGGTGAGGGAGACAGGTGAGAGCACAGGGGAGATTTTGGAGGCAGGAGGTGTGGGTGAAACACTGGGTGATGGTGTGTGAGCAGTCTGCTGGTGTGTGTGAGGAGACTGCTGGTGTGTGTGTGAAGACCGGTCGTGTGTGTGAGCAGTCTGCTGGTGTGTGTGAGCAGTCTGCTGGTGTGTGTGAGCAGTCTGCTGATGTGTGTGAGCAGTCTGCTGTGTGTGTGAGCAGGCTGCTGGTGTGTGTGAGCAGTCTGCTGGTGTGTGTGAGCAGTCTGCTGGTGTGTGTGAGGAGACTGCTGGTGTGTGTGAGGCTTCAGGCTTGAGGCCAGTTGTGTCTCAGAGACGTAGCAAGCGTAAGCACATAGTGCAGGTGGAGGGAGGAGGAAAGGCTGGACGACTGGAGGACAGAGCGGCTGCTGGCGACAGCAGCGACGGTGAAGCCTCCATGTCAGACAGCAGTGAGTTCTCTCTCTCACAGACACACACAGCCAGTCAAGAGAAAAAAATGTATACAGCCCAGATGATCAAGAGCTTCTTGCAGAAAACAAAAGGTGTAAAAAACCTCAATCTTGAGCAACATTTTCCTGACAAGTTCACCTTTTTCCTGTCTGCAAAACATATTATAAAACATAGAGCATCATCTGATTTAACTGAACAAGAGATTTATAGGTTAAAGAAACAAATGATCAAAGTTAGAAAACAAATCAATATTTGAGTATGATGATGTGGCCTATGTTTTTATTTATTAACTTTTGTACTCTTTATTTTTTTATCTCCCTTATGGATGGTTTTAGAGTGGGAACGCTAAATGTCAATGGAGCGAGGGAGGTAAAAAAGAGGGCACTTGTGTTGGACACCGCTAGGAGTAAACGCATAGATGTGTTGTTTTTACAGGAGGTTCATAGTGACCAGAGTAATGAAATGGACTGGGAGAAGGAATGGGAGGGGCAGGTGGCTCTGAGCCACAACACCACAATGAGTGGAGGTGTAGGTATCCTCTTCTCCAGGAGGTTCACTCCATCCTCTTTAGAGGTGGAGCAGGTAGTGGAGGGGAGGTGCCTACTTGTTAAAGCCAAATTTGACACTTTTACTCTGGTTTTTATGAATATTTATGCGCCTAATAAAGGAGCAGAGAGGAAGAGCTTTTTAGAAATTGTGAATTCTAAACTTAACTGCTGCGGCTCGGAGGATTATTTAATTTTGGGTGGGGATTTTAATTGTACTGAGGCGGAGTTTTTAGACCGCAACCATGCAGAGCCACATCCAGCTTCCCAGCACACTCTGAAGCGGCTGGTCTACTCCCACGGCCTGGTGGATGTGTGGAGGAGGATGCATGCAGACTGTCGTCAGTACACCTGGTCCCACCTGAGAGAGGATGGGATCTCCTTAGCCAGGCTAGATAGGTTTTATTGTTTTAAACATCATTTTAATGTTTTTAAAGACTGTAGAATAGTGCCAGTGGGTTTTACTGACCACTCTTTGGTTTTATGTGAGGTGTTTTTTAAAAATGTCTTGCCAAAGAGTGCGTACTGGCACTTTAATTCTGTTTTAATTTTAGATAAAGGTTTTAAAGAGGTTTTAAGCTATTTTTGGTGTGTTTTTAGAGACAGGAAAAATGATTTTGATAGTCTTAGGCAGTGGTGGGACCATGGGAAGGTACAAATAAAGCTTCTGTGTCAGCAGTACACTCTCAATGTCACACAGCACATGTGTAGATCTATCAAAGACCTGGAGAGTGAGATAGTGGATTTAGAAACACTTAGCTATTCCACAGGAAATCGAGGACATATTGAAGTCCTCAACTCCAAAAAAATGGCCTTAGCCAACCTGCTGGACTCCAGGGTACAGGGGGCGCTGGTCCGGTCCCGGGTCCAAAACATCTCTGAGATGGATGCTCCCTCTGGCTTCTTTTTCGGTCTGGAGAGGAAGCATGGGCAGGGTAAGATAATCCACACACTTCTATCTGACACAGGGCAAGAACTAACTGAACCCAGCCAGATCAGGAGCAGAGCTGTTCAGTTTTTCTCCTCCCTGTACTCTTCTGAATATGAGGAGAATAATGAACTCGAGAGTGAGTTTTGTGGGGAATTACCTCAAGTGTCCACTGACACCAACACCCAGCTGAGCCGAGCGCTCCAGCTGGAGGAACTGGCAGCAGCCCTACGCAGCATGCAGGGCAGAAAAGCTCCAGGTATAGACGGACTCACAGTTGAGTTTTATAAAGAGTACTGGGACATCCTGGGTCGTGACCTGCTGCTTGTACTCAACGAAAGTCTGGCCGGTGGTTCTCTCCCCCTCTCCTGCCGCAGAGCTGTGGTGACCCTTCTCCCTAAGAAGGGGAACCTGCAGGAGATTAAGAACTGGCGCCCTGTGTCATTGTTGTGTGTGGATTATAAGATTCTGTCCAAGGCTTTGGCCTCCAGACTGAGAGGAGCCATGGAGCAGGTAATTCACCGGGACCAGACCTACTGCGTGCCCGGCAGGTCTATGGTAGACAACATCTACCTAATTCGTGATGTTTTGGAGCTCTCCAGCTCATTGAACAGTAATGCTGGTCTCATTTCGTTAGACCAGGAAAAGGCGTTTGACCGGGTTGAACACAAGTTCCTCTGGAAGGTGATGGAGAGGTTTGGGTTCAACTCTGGTTTTATCGCCATGATCCGTGTGCTATATAATGACATTGAGAGTCTACTGAAGTTTAACGGCAGTCTGTGTGCTCCCTTCAGGGTGCATAGAGGCGTCCGGCAGGGCTGTGCTCTGTCTGGGATGCTCTATGCACTCTCCCTCGAACCCCTCCTCTCAAAAATACGCACTAGTCTTGATGGATTGTTTTTACCTGGTTTTAATAGCAACATCGTTTTATCTGCTTATGCAGACGACGTAATTGTTTTAATAAAAACTCAAAATGATGTTGATATTTTAACTAATTTAACTGATAAATATAAAAACTTGTCTGCTGCAAAAATAAACTGGAATAAAAGCGAAGCAGTTGCCGTTGGGAATTGGCCTAATGGCCTCCCAACACTCCCTCAGAACCTGGCCTGGAAGAAGGAAGGACTAAAATACCTTGGTGTCTTCCTAGGAAATAAGGCCATGGAAAAAAAGAACTGGGAGGGAATAGAAGACAAGATTTGTGGTAAAATCAATAAGTGGAAGTGGCTACTGCCACAGATGTCCTATAGAGGCAGAGTCCTGGTTTTAAACAATCTGTGTGCGTCGCTCCTGTGGCACCGACTGTCCTGCCTGGATCCTCCCACTGGGCTTTTAACAAGGCTCCAGGAAAAAATTGTGAATTTCTTCTGGGATGGATTACATTGGGTGCCACAGGGGGTGTTGTTTTTACCGAGAGAGGAGGGGGGGCAGGGCCTCATCCACCTGGTCAGCAGGACGGCGGCGTTCAGGCTGCAGTTCCTGCAGAGGTTCTTAGCTGGTCCAACAGACCTGGTGTGGAGGGGCGTGGCCAGCTGCATCTTCAGAGAGGTGAGTAACCTGGGACTGGATACTGCTCTGTTTTTAACTGATTTTAAATTTCTAAAATTAAATGGGGTGCCTCCTTTTTATCAAAGTGTTTTTAAAGTGTGGGCTTTTTTTAAAAGCAGCAGGGAAAGAAGCTCTAACTCTCTGTTCTGGCTACTGAAAGAACCGCTGATCCATGGAGCCAGGCTGGACATCTCCAGTGGAGCCACGCCTGGGCTGACGGCGGCTCTGATCCGGACCAAGACCGTGGACCTGCAGCGCCTTGTCCACACTGCAGGGCCGGCTCTGATAGACTCCCAGGCTGTGGGGCGTGTGCTGGGCCTCCAGTCTGGCAGGATGGTCCAGAAACTGCTGCAGCTCTGGAGAGAAAGATTGACTCTGAGAGAGAAGAGGCTCCTCGTGGAGTTCGGCGAGGGGGCGGAGCCAGACCCCACAGACCCTTTCCCTGAGATCCAGCTCAGGCCTCAGGTTGACCAGGGGGGTCCTCTGCTCAAAGAAACCACTTTCAGCCTGCACACTGTCCACAAAAAGACCCTCTACAGGACATGTGTGCAGGTGTTAAACAAAAAGACTCTGGGGGCAGAGCACCCTGCGCATGGACAGAGAGACTGGGGGAAGCTGCTCCACACTGGAGGGTGCTTTACAAACCCCCCCTGAAGAAAAAAACAGGGGATCTACAGTGGAGAATCCTTCATGGTGCCATCGCATCAAATGCGTTCACTTCGATCATTAACCCTGCGGTGTCCAACCAGTGCCCCTTTTGTAACATGAGGGAAACAAATTTTCATATTTTTAATGACTGTGAAAGGCTCACAGCCTTCTTCACTTTTTTAGCTCATGTTTTTAGTTTTTTTAACCAACCGTTTTCAATCACTAAACTTATTTATGGGGCGGGGTACAACAAAAAAAACAAGGGAATGTGGCAGCTTTTAAATTTCATTGTTGGGGAAGCAAAAATGGCCATTTACATCTCCAGGAGAAATAAAATAGAAGGTGGGTCATGTGCTGATGCAGCCTCAGTGTGGCGCTGTAACCTCCGCTGCAGGCTCAGACTGGAGTTCTCTTTTTACAGACTCATGAAAGACCTGGGAAGCTTCTCAGACATCTGGTGCCACAAAAATATTCTGTGTGCTGTTTTAAATAATGAGCTGGTTTTTACTAACATATTGAAAGATTAAATGATTTATCTATTTATTTATTTATTTATTTATTTATTTACATTAAGTATGAGAATATAAATGTGTTTATGGTGGTTGTATAATTAATATAGATAAGTCTGTATCGGTGTAAAAATCTGCATCATTTTGACAGTGACTGTTGTCCCTGAAAACCGAAATAAAGTGTGGTTGTAAAAATCAAAATCTTCTTCTTCTTCTTCTTCTTCTTCTTCTTCTTCTTCTTGTAGGTTGATTGGCAACAGCTGGTTTTGTTCCCACTTTTGCCTATACTGATACCAATTTCCGACAAAAACTACACTTTGCATAGCCCAATTTATTTACTCCAAACCAGTTGACGGAAACTGGAGACTGTTTGATTTGAGGCAGTTTCTGACACAATGTCTGAGCAGCCCACCTCATTTTCTGTCTGAATCTGACCAAATTTCAGCTACATTAGGCATTGTTTGCTGTTGCTTAATGGCTGTTGGACGTTGGATGAATTTGACTTATCAGAATTTTTGGTCGGCCGTACTCCGACTAAGCTACATTTCCATAATGAAAGTGTTTCCACTTCAGTGATGCCATCACTCTCATGCTAATAATGACATTAAACCACACCCTCTTGTGTAATAATGCTTAATTCAATGTTCCTCCATGCAATGAAACCTAGTTTACTACTCCAGTAAGTATGGCCAACTCTCAGTAACAACAGAAACAATCTCTACTTCCTGTTCAGTCAGCCAGCCAGCTTCAGCTATCATTAATGCTTTCTAGAGTTTCTGATATTTCCCAAACTGAATAAATTCAGATACGTACTGAAAAAACAAATTACACAGACAGATTTTGCTACTACGCCCCCAAACCTCACATGTATTTTTAAGGTAGTAGCACCGTGTTGTAAGGTCCAAAAATCAAATCTATTGAAAAAAGATTGATCCAAATTTGTTGGTGTTTAGCCTTTAAAAAACAACATGTTTACTGCAGCCACAAAACTTTGCTGACTGGCTTGTCGCACACAGGGGAGGTTGCACCTGTATCAAAGGGGCGGTTTAGTAGCAATCTAAGAGCAGCTTAAATTATATTCATTAAAGAAAATTGATTTCATTATTCTATAAATGTTACTTTGGCAGCTGCAAGAAACAGCCTAACAGGAGGTCATAGTCTATAGAGGCCCACTGATTTATGTCCATTAATGAAAATGTTTCAAAAACATACTTGTCTCTGGGTGGAGTAATATTTTTAGTGATATAATCATGTTGTAAATGTTTATTTGACCCATTAGATTGCTTGGTAGAAACTACTTGACAGAAAAGGGAAAAAAATAGGTAAAACAACATACAATAGAAGGTCAAAGTTCTGCATCCTACTTCCAAATCTTGTGAAGAAATCTTGAGCGCACTTCTGCATACCTGTAGTAAAGATTAGAGTGCAGAAGATGGAAATAAAGCTGCACAACACACACATGCACACACACACATTCAAAAGGAAAAAACGTAGCTGCATCACATAAACAAAGGTTCCACGTCCTACTTCCAAACCTTAAGAGCCAGGAGGAGCGAGGCTTTCCACAACTGAGTGGAAAACAAAGGTAAAATAAGAACAGACATTGGGCTACACCACACAGAGAAGGAGAGGTTCCGTAACCTACTTCAGGATTTGCAAAGGAGTAGAGTGAAGGGAGGTTTCCTACAGATGTAAACATAAACGTGGCAACGCCTGCGAGCTAATTCAGGCAGTCAACTCAAGCCGCACCGCAATCAGATGTAACACACATCACACTCTGTAGTACATACCAAACACCCCCTTCCAATCTGGTGGTCCATTTAAACCGCTAAACCTCCCATCTCTCGCTCTGCCTGTCAGTGCCATTGCTGCCCTGCAGCAGCATCACTGCCTGCTCAATCAGCCCCACCAGCACCCCAGCATCCACCTGCAGGCTCCGACAGAGGGTCCAAGATATGTATTCATCACTCCTCAATATCTCTGTGTAAACATAATCTGCGAGGAGTGATGAGGTCGGAGCCTAGACGCCAAACTCTAACTACATTCTGCTGCTGCAATAAACATTCTTAAACGTGAGTTGTCTGACTAAACTGGAGTTCATTGGGCTGGGAAATTAATTCAGGGGCCAAATTTACACAGATAATGCAAGGTGGAAGATTTTGGGCCCTATTTTGCACCCGCTGCACTGCCTAGATTGCAGGTGACGCAAGTGGCATTGCTATCTTACATCAGCGCAGTTGGCATTTTCCCACATTTGCAACTTGAGCCTGTCTGTGTGGCGTAGGTGTAAAAATGCTGTGGGAGGTCTAAAAATGAAGGTGCAACCCAGACACGTCTGGTATCCTGTGCACGGCTCATTGTAGTCAAAACAACTTCCACCACAGACCTGCTAAAACCTGGTCGAAGTGTAAAGTCTATGGCATCTGCACAAGATAGCAAACGGTGGCGCACACACACGCCTCCAAAATCACAAAGCACCTTTCATTTATGTTAAGTTTTTTCCCCACACAGAGTGTGGATTAGTAAAGTGTCCTTTGAACATATTTTCTATCAGCAATAAAGTTTAAATATTTAGCATTGTGTGTATGTTTCTAAAATTAGTGTCAATAATAAGGAATAAGGAATTATTATTATAATTATAAAGCCTAATAAATCTCAATAGACCTACAAAGTGTGCATAGGATAGAATCAGAGCTGTCAGATTGTCTTTAGGAGATTAGTCAGTATGACAAATGGAGCAACTGTAGTATTGTATCCAGAAAAAAAATAAATTAATTAAACAATTATACAAAAATTAACAAGAAGTAAAATCTGCCATCATGTTGCCAATGCTTGCGCTTCAGGCATCTGCTTCATAAAAGTAACTGAGAGCTGACTTTCTGATTGGTTTATTGCATGTTATACCCAAAACACACCCATTAATTAATCAAGGCATTTGTGTACAGCTGATAAGGAGTAGGATACATGGGTTTCTGAAGGAGTCACAAGCTTTTCTAATTTTCTTTTCCTTTTTTTTTTTGAGCTTAGTCACAGTTTTGGAGAAGGTCACAACATGAGACTTTCTGACGTGGAACCCTTGCCTCTCTGTGGGCTGCAGCTTGATTTCTAAACCGATAAGAATGTTAGATGCGCCGTGATCTGTGTCAGGCCTAAGTGTTGTTATCTGTGTTTTGTTAATCAATATTTGGGCAAATTTTTTTCATTATAGCAACACTAGACACAAACAGTGAGAGTATTTTCAGCACCTCATGGAAACACATCAGCTGTCTGAGATCAAAGCTGTTCACTGGTGCTGCTGGATTTAATGAACGTCACATGGTACAGCGGCTCCTTTGTTCCACTGAAATGACCACTCAGATATAATGAGTTTTACATGAATGTCTGTTCCATCTCTTCATATTCTGTGATTATATCCTCATGATATTCATTTCCTACGAGGACAAGAGCTGAATGAGGTGACAGTGGCTTCTCGCTTTTATCTTCTCTTTAAGCTCCAGTGGATATCTGTTTCCCTTAACTGTGAAATATTACCTATTTTGTATCATAAATTAATCATACCCCTTTATTACTGTTGTTTTTTTCCTATTATCAAATTTTTCCTGGAGTATCACAAGGACAGAGAGTTGACGATTTTTCTCCGGCAATATTAAATCTATGCAATGAGACAGTTAGTAAGTTATTAATCTATCTTGTTAGGGACGGTGGCCATTTCATCTGCAGAAATCGAATTGTAATTGCTCTATTAAAATTCTGTCATCGGAATACATCAAGCAGTATTTTATTGTAATTACATTATAACCACAAAAAGTGTGGCACAGCAGATTTTTAATTTACTGTGATGTCTGTCTGCTGGTCGCAAAATTACGAATGACAGTCGGACTGTACAGAGAGAGGCAGTCATCTTTCCAAAGTGTAATGCGACTGTGGATTAAAGGTATGACTTTTATGACTGCCTCAAACACGAAGTGAATATTTGATATCATTCATCGCTTTAAAGCTGAAGACACAAAGCAGGTTGTTCAATGAGAAGCATGATCTTTAGTAATTGTACACTCAAGAGTACAAGTCCTTATTTATGTTTCTTTTATTCTTATTCATTATAATTTGTGCGTTGGCACCTGAAAAACAAAGGGTCCCTCTGTACAGAACAAAGCAAAGCATGATCCATTTTATTTATATTCTGTTTACTGACACTCATGTCAGAGAAAAACTACGATCTTTTCCCAAACCTAACCAAGAAGTTTTGTTGCCTAAACCTGACCAAATTGCAACTGAATACTGAAAATAATAATAATAACAAAACATTTAAAGACTGTGGTCCTGCACTTTCTACACCAGGTATCCACCCCAACCACATTCTTTCAAATCCGGTATATTATATAAATGTACTGTTTCAAAGAAATGTCTGTGAACATAATCGAGGCAGGATTTACGTTGTCACCACAACATAATTGTGAAAATAATTTAGTAATATACAAAAGCAGGTGACCGGGTTGTGCATGTACCTGCGCTGAAAAATTAAAACAAAGTTTTTGGTGACTGACAGTCAAGTTGTTCTTCACTAACAGTGCTTGAAATGTATTTTCTCTGGTGGAAAGATTGGGCTTACAAAGCTCATGAAGACAGTTGGATGTGGCCCTTCGGGACTGTAGATTTGTGACAACTCTAAACATTATTGTCCACCAGAAACAGAGGAAAGGTCATACAGTCAGAGCACAAAGTCAAAACACTGCAGCCTGATGCACTCGTCCATGGAGCAAATGTGATAAAACCGCTGCTGAGAGCTGATGTGCATCAAGATGCCACTGATCAATCAAATATCTTTGCAAAGGGCTGGACTTCACAGGGAATAATTTGTCCAATCATCATAAAATATCTTCCTGCCCTGTATGGGATTAGGTCTACCAAAGCATTTTGAGCCAGGTCCGTAATTGCCACAGACGTGTATCTGAAAACCAGGGCAAGTTAATCACCAAAGTATTAACCAAAATCTGAAGTGCAATATTTTCTCACAACTCAAGATGCCTAGACAGAATTAGACTATGTAGCTTAAGTGACATTGCTCACCTTTGCAAAGCCTGGAACCCTCTTTTTACTCTTTTCAACTTAATTTTAGCCAATTAAGCTGCTTTCTTCTGTTGAGCGCAAAAGGGCTTGCTGCTGTATTTTAGAGTTTTTTTGCTGAATTTTTCATCATTTACAAGCATAGCAGCAGCAACAGATGTGGTAGCAGATGCTTTTTGACCACACACAGCACAGCAGCTGTCATTAACTTGTATTTTTGTTTATTTTGTCTGGCAGTGTTGTGACCTTAAAATAATGATGCAGTGTGGTAATGACTGCTGGTCAACGTAGTGTTTATGAGCTGGGATCAAATTAATCTACTGTACATTTAGTTGTCTGAAAACAGAAACAAATGCAAAAATATTTAACAGAACATATATACTGTAATATACAACAACTATATCATGAATTCAGCTGCATTAAAACACAATGATGGTGATCACAGAGAGCAATAGGGGACTGAACTGAGGTTTAATGGAGGTCTCCCTCCTTTTTCTCTGTAACTAAAACATGAATTTTCACTGTTATGTACAGTATCTGTGAAGGAAAATATGAATCAAATTGAATGCATAAAAAAAAATTAAGTCAATAGCCAATAAATACAGGAATTTATATAGCCTGTATATTCACACTCATCATACACAAGCTGCTCTGACAAAAATAGACAGTGCATAAATGGCATCAGATTGTCTCCTGCAGCCAAAACAGAGCTGGAATGTGACACAAGCGGATGCTCTGTAAATTAGCTGTTAATCCATATTGCATAACCCTTGCATATCTGTTGCATAGTACTATTCTCACTAAATATAACCAGAGAATTCACTTGCCAGTTAAGGTCTTCACCTGACTTGACTTTGTTCCTTGTATCCAAGACTTCCAACTTGGACCCAAGTTGGGTGGTGTCCAAACTGTATTCTGCCTAATGGTGCCGGGTGGAGTTGGGCCCAGTTGTATTGCTATGGGTCTCTTGTCTATGTGTCTACATAAGTGAATACAAAAATTTGGACCTGTGAGACCCTGCAAGAAGACTGAGATGCAATTTCTCTATTGGTCTTCATGCGGTTTTTTTGGTTTAAATGTTGCCAAATAAATAAAAGTTCTTTTTCACTGACCAAGCAATCTATATGCGAACAAAACCAGCTCAGACTTTGCACTCCCTGGATGACAACACTTAGGTCGTTTTCACACCTGACCAAGCGGACTCGTTCGATTGGGGAGCTGAAAGTCGCAACATTGTTGCATTTATCACTTGTTTCAGTTCTGCTTTCACACTGTGATTTCTGAAGCGCACCGAACTTTCTGAGCAGCATCACGTGGTTGAAAGGGGCGCTCGTCGATTGGACAAAGTAGGAGGGGAAATCCCTCATGCTTCGTCACATTATTTTAGGGAATGCTACAACGTTAGTGAACGCAGCTGTTCCTATAATACTATCGTAGCTTGTCAGGGATTGATTCTGTTATTTTTCTAACTTTGACGATCTAACGTGACAACATATGAGCTCAGAGTTTAAGGACTGTGACTGTTGGTAGTTGTGATTTGATTTTGTTTAAATATGCCAAATTGTGAATTTATGGGTTATTGTTGTTCAGACAATTGAGCTAAGCTAGCTAGCAACTGCTAATGTCAGCGGTCACTTGTTGCCATAGCAACAGTAAACATTCACGTAAGGACTAATAAGCTGTAAATAGAGATGCAGAACCAAGCTATATTATAAATACAGATGAGATACGTTGTATTTTAGCACAGAATACATGATTTTAGTAAACCTATAGAAAATAATTTGTTTAATTCGCATAATTTACCATTGAATTTATTCGTACGCAGTGCGTATAGCGATCACTACGTATATTTGGTCCTGTGTTTGGTCCGGTGTTTGGTCCGGTGAGCTTCACACTGCATACGAACCGAACCAGGGTTCACTTGCAAGCGAACCGAGACCCACGTTTTAAGGCGGACCAGAGTTCGCTTGTTTGGTCCTCACCAGAGTTCGGATGAGCTTTCACACCTGCCCAAACAAAGCGGACTATCCGAGGAAACTAACTCTGGTCCGTTTAAAGCAGACCAAACAGCTCTGGTGTGAAAGCGACCTTACTTTGTGTATTGGTTGATGGAGGCCATCATCCCTCCAAACTTTTGGTACTTATGACCCGCTTAATATTTAAAACTGGAGCAGATTTCAGAAAATGGGTACATTTTTCTCTTACAAAAAACCATTACCTGGACTTTATAGCAGTACCAGAGGTGCACTTTACTAGTTTGCCTCATTTTAAATAAAAATTGAGTTATTTGCATACAGCTCAGAGGATAACAACATTTCAAGGAACATTTGATAGCATAAAAGTCCAAGAAATGAGGGGGTGTGAGTAGAATTTATGGCATTACGCACACAAATCAGTCCCACACCCATGGAATCTAAAATATGCTGAAATACTTGAAAAAATACTGTATGCTGGCACTATCTCGGGAACACAAATGCAGAACACGCTCACATGCACTGAGTCACAACAACCACACAAACACAGCAGCCTCCCTCCTGGCTGGATTACTGGCTGGCTTATAATGCAAGCTGCTGATTTATGGTGTAATCTAGTTCAGGGAGGGAGAGCTTCTCATACTAAGAGGCAGAAAGACCAGCGCTGACCTTTGGTGTCCTGCTCAGCTCGTCAACAAACTCTCAGCACTACCAGCAGGAGGACAAGACTGAATTAGAATGAACAGAGCGGGTGAATAACAAAATGCGGATGGATTTAATTCACTACCTGGTTAGAATGATGATGGTGGTGCTGTGTCCTCTTTAGACAAAGAATGAGTCTAATTATCCTGTTATCAACAACACCAGAGAGTCAGGAGATGCAAACCATTTTATTCACTTGGAAAGATGATGAATTTCATGAGATTTTCCGCACAAAGATGATTTTTTTTTTTTTCCTTGAGGGTGGTGCAAGAGTAAAGGCCAGGCTATTGCTTGAAATAAACTAGTTTCCATGTCTGAAGGCAAAAGTGTTTATAGCTGTTCAGAAGAGCCACACTCCAAGTCAAGAGTAGAGCCTGCCAGGTTGTAACCTTTTGGCCAATCTTTCCTCTGAGGCTGGGCTGATCCTCTGGGGAACATGAATATGCTCAGTTAGCTTCATGACAATCTGATTCTTAGACCTTGATGGTTGACAAGTTGTCGTTTTGTCCTGATGGTGGTTGTACAGAAAAGGTAAGGCGAGATCGCTATAAACAGTATTCACTTAAAATTTGCTGTCAGTTAGCCATACATCTTTGAGATACTTTGTCATGGACATACGTGTTGATCAAGAAATGTTAAAATGGTGATCCAGGCAGCAGAAAGGTCTGGGATCACCAAATCTTTTGATGTTTTATCGTTAATAACCATATTCAGGCCAATAGCTGTTCTGATCTTGCTCGGAATCAAAGTGGTTAACAGACAGATTGACATACAAACCGTCAGTACGGTAACACCATGTCTGAGCTCAGATTTGTTCCAACTTAAACAGCTTTGTGCCACACTGACTTTGAAGAAAAATCTGAAATTTATTGGACTTGGATGTGCTCATGAATAATGCAGTTGATAGCTAAAACTCATACATCTTTCTGTTTTTCTGGAAATATGACTAAATATTTTTAAATGCTCTTGCCACTACATGCGTGTCTGTATTGAAATTCTCCAAGTATTGTCTCACTTTATCTGCCCTTCAGTTACACTCACATATAAGCTCAAGTGTGTCTCTCACCTTAGACAAACAGATTTGGTTCATATAAGTTCAGTCTGAGCCTGTCCCTCCAGTATGGTCTAAACAAAGGTTTAACAAGGTCATGCAGTTGGTTTTAGTTTCACATTGCAATTATGTTAGCCTGACATCGCCAGAGTATGCATATTAATCTGAAATCTCTCAGTTCATTTTCCCTTTCAAAGGGTTGTTATCAAGGGGTGCAAACCAAAATGCCTCTGCCAATCTGATAGACCTACAACCAATCAGAGCAACTAAACGTTTCATGACGTAGCTCTAAATGGGGTGGTGCTTAGTCTGTTTTCAAGCAGGAAAAAACAGGTGATCTGGTTGCAAACATTCTCAAATTACAATTACACTAAAATTCAGTAATACAGTAACAGGGTCTTGATTCATATTTGATCAGGACTGACAAATTTAACAGTTTCACCTGAGTTTTGTGAGCTTGGTGACTTTTCAGATCTGGACAGGTGATACTCCTCTGTCAGTCCTTCTATCAAACCTGCCCCAAAATAAATAAACTGTTATAATTTGCTGCAAGAGATCAAGGAAAGGTGGAAATGGCTCACCCAATCGTATCCACCAGACCAAATGAAACATGAGCTCACAGATGTTTCTTGTTCCCAGGCTAAAATTATCCAAGTGCACTGAATTATACATGATGTACATATCCTGTCAGTTAAACAAGAATCTGGTCTCTTCCTCTCTCCTTATGTTCAATTATGGTTCATTTTATTTTGTTGCATTTTTCCATTTTATGGTTTTTCGATAGCCTGCCAGAACTTTGAGACTGAGGCCACATCTTTCGGTCGGATCAAGGTTTGGCTGTTTGGTCAGATCGAACTCAAAAGTCTGAAAGTCCAGACAAGGCAAGTGTGAAAGGGTCCTAAGTCTGGCCTGAGTCTGAACACATCTATGTCTAATCCTGTGCCTGATCTAATCACTCCGTCTGAGCTACTATGATCTGTCCTACCTGTCTCTCAACCCTGTATCTCCACCATTACTGCTCACCTTTTACCAGTGACCTGTCTTTCAGATTTGTTTGCTTGGTCTGACTGCCTGCACGCTGCCAACTGTATGCCTGTTTATTTGACCTCTGTCTTTTACCCTCCCAGGTGGGCGTCGGTGTCTGTATTTGGGTCCTAATTCCTGTTGAGAATAACCTGAACTCTGACATTCAGAAGTTCAAACTACAAGCAGCGCTAACTTTATGAACCTCAAACTCAAACAAAATCCTGCACTCAGCGGCGTACACCACCCTCGTTAAAGCCAACCTGGCTCGTCTGTGATGCTTTAAAGACAGAAACAAGAGAGGAAAAAGATCTGACATTAGCTAGCGTAGCACTTTCACTTCTGTTTTCTCTTAATGCACACTTCTCCTTACACCAAAACTTTATTTCAGTTAACAGAGGAATTCTAAGGCATCTTAATTAATAGAGATGGGACGCTCATCTCTGTTGAGGGGTGTGTTTGATATATTTAAAGTGAGAAGTGGGTCAGCCTACAATCTGACGAGGTCTGTTTCTTTGTGCCTGTTGACTGATGAATACTTGTATCACACTTGGTGTAATGACACTGTCCTCACCTGGAACAGTATCTGAAACTGAAACACCTTCGAATGTTGGCACCAATTTGCTATCTCTTTCAAAGAAAGCAGCAGCAGTCTTTCATCGAGTTACTCCTGCGGCCTTGATGGCCCTTCAGTTAACTACCAATGTTTTAATGTTGGACTAAGAGAATGTTTTGATGGATAACTCCACTGAAGTCAGTTTTAATCTAGCAGTTTTAATCCTTATGAGGCCGCAATGTCACTGCTTCTGTTTTTGGTCTGGAAGATTATGTTTTAAGATCATTATTCTTCACCTAATACATCTGAGGAAGTGCCACTTGACTGATTCATGGTAATTAAGGTCCTGTGAATGAGCTTATCCATTTAAAAAAATGTCTTGGATTCATCATCACAAGCACTGGAGTAGAGTGAAATCAGACAAACCCACTCATCCAGTTTTGAGATCAAATATTTACTATTTGCAAGCAAGCTGAGCCCCAATACTGGTGACAGAAACACTTTTATGACAATGTGATGGTTGTATGAAGCAGCCTACCTAAAGGTACACTCTGTAAGGGTCTCAAAAGAGCTCTTCCTGAAGGGCTGAGATTCTAACCAGAATCATTTGCTTCTGATGAACCCTATTTTTTTTCACAAGGGTTTCTTGTAAGACTAAGGATCCTATCTTATACCCAGCACAAAGCTGTTGGGCCTGTGGAGCAGGTGGCTTTGCTAGTTTACACCAGCAATTGCCATTTTTGCCACGTTTGCAAGAAGCAAATAAACTTGCTTTTGGTCTGTGTGGCCATAGTCTAAATAGAAGGGCAAAACGATGGCGTGGCCTGGCGCATTTGCTATCTTGTGCTCTGCGCAGTGAAGTAAAAACCACTTGTGCCTTAGACGGTTAAAACCTGGTGGAAGCACAAAGTCTATGGTGTTCTGTAAGATTCTCAGTCATCCAGGTCATGGTATTCATAAGGTTGTTGTCGCTCTGCAGAACTGAAGAAGCCTCTTTGATTAGAGGCAAACGTCTTCAAGAACTCTATCAAGTCCAGTTGCCTACAACAACCTTTACTACAAATCTATGGTGCAATCGGTCTGTTTGCACAAGATAGCAACAGGCGCATGTGGCCAAAGTGCACACACAATCACAAAACACTTTTCATTTATGTTAAACAGCATGCACGCATGTGTCTTTAAAGGTAATCTCACCAATAACAAATAATATTATATTGTTATTGTACATATAGATGAGGGGTTCTCTGTCGAACCCCTCATCTGGATGAAACCTTTCACTGACAGTACAACCCTTTACAATGGGTTCTAGGTAGAACTCTCTCAAAAGGGTTCTAGGTGGAACCTTTATAAATGTATCTGCTAGGAATCAAAAAGGGTTCACCTATGGGGACAAGGTAAAGAACCCTGTATTGTTCTAGTTAGCATTTTTATTTCGATGGGTGTAAAGACTTTCTTCATCATCTCTGGAAGAAAAAATTCATGTAACTCAATTTAGAGCTATAAGCAGTCGACGCACACAGTGACTTATTTTATCCGATCCCCATTATATCACTGAATCCCATCCTCATCCACCACATCGTACACATTCACTGTAGGACATGCAGCAGCCTGATGGATGGGCCTGCTTCAAACGGAGCAATGAAACAATTATTCCTGCGCTCCATCTCTGTCAGGACTCTTTTCAAAGAGTTCACCGTTCAAAAAGAAAAAGGCCCATAACTCAAACCAATGATCATCTGAATAACAGCTGAAGTAGGCTGTGAATACTGTATGTCATCAAGCACTCTGATGACACAAGTTTTGCACATGTCTGCTGTTTGGAGAGACAGAAAGAAACTCAGCTGAGAGTTAGAGGCCATATTGGCACTGCTGCAGTGATGGGAGGTATAGAATGATAAAACTAATAGAATAGAGCAAATCAAAATGTTGAAAATATCTTTATGAAGAGATGATTATGTCCTGTCTTGTTTCATAATGCCACTCTGCACCTCAAGATGCGATAGTGAGTAACTGTAGCACCCAGTCTGTCTAAGAAACCACGCTGGGTGGCAAAGTAAGAAGTAATAAAAATATAAGCAAAACAAGAGTTAACATTGGCTTTGCTTTCCCCTGATGGAGACAGCTCTTGAATGTTTCTCCTGGATAGTAAACAGCTGCTAATTTTGTCTATTTAGTGATAGATTATAACTTATAACTGACTGTGTGAATACCGTACCCTCTGTAGATACACACATCTTCTTATTTTCGGACAATTATACACTAATGAAAACATATTATGAATATCATATTCCATTTCTGCTGTATTCTGCCAATAAATCTCTAAGATCCTACACACTGGACCTTTAACACAAAAATAAAGTCCAAATATTTGCTGATAGTGCAATTTTGGCAAGTTTATGGAATATGGAAACATTTGTGTATATTCAAAATAATCTTTCCTTGTTTCTGGATTGCATAGAGAACAGAAATCATAGTTTTATTCTTAAAAACAAAGAGCATGTATTTGAAAACAGCTAAGACTTAGGACGTGTTTGTGTGACAGAAATGCATGAAATGTCTTAAAATTGAGTGTTGAAGTTCAACAGGACAAAAGTCGGGCATATGTGACTTTTACTTGACCTCTAGATATGAAAAAAAACAAAAAAAAATGAGTTGTGTTATTTTAACTCAAGTGAGCTGACTCCAGTTAAAAAAGTGACTTCACTGAGTCACCTGTGTTAAAACACCTCTAATGTCTGCTGATGTCACTACTTTGGCGGAGAGTGGGTCTGCTTTCACGTCCTTTCATAAAGGATTGTTAAAAAAAGCAGAGAGCAGCATTTTATTCAAACAATGTCACTGCGAGCTCATATACACTACCACGCTCCTGCATTCATTAACCTGGAGGCAGCTGCCTGTTACTGTGGAAGTGTTATGTGTTAATTATGAATTACTGTCAGGTATCGTGGTCAACGCAACATCGTTACCGCAGAATTAATGAAGCTACTTAAAACCAAAGGTAATTAGTGAGTTGGAGGGAAAGACAGAGGGCGGCTGAGTGAGAGAAAGAAATAAACAGAGGGACTCAGAGAGGAAGTGTGACCTTATTTCACGCCTGGACTACACACACACACACACCACAAAATAGAATTGTTTTAACCATATTTAGAAAAAAGCAGGTGATCTGACTCCACTCAAAAGTAGTTTTTTAATCCTTAGTCTCATAAAAATCATCTGTGGCCATTTTGATTTTGATTGTCTGGAGGGAATTACTTTCTGGGAACTGTACTGCTCTGAATCAGTGGCCTCATTACATTTAGTAAATAACTATTGTGAAGCCATTATCAGTGCTATGAGGCTACAGCCTCCAGCTTTGGAGTAATAAATTAACATTTATTCCAAGTTTGACAAACACAAAGTCCAACACAAATTTTCCTCTTTTAGCCTCACATTCTAAGTAATCAATTCTTATGTTTCACTGTCAGGTGCCTGCTGTATAAGAAGGATAATCGAGTCCAACTTGAAGAGGATTATCCCTGACAATCCCTAACAATAATGCACTCGTACCTCAGGTCTAATCGCTGGTATAAATTCATAAGCTGCCCACAAATTTATTAACCGACCTGTGAAAGCTTAGAAAGCAGTAACAAGCTCAGTAAACTAATGAACAGCTCTGCTTTGCCTTCATGAAGTTTCTAGCGTGTCAACAGATTAGTTGGCATACTGCGTAGAGGCGACCACCACCCGTTTCATGTTAGAACATCTCACAATCACCATCTCAGGAATAATTTCTTATTTGTTTGAGATCGGTGACAGCAATAAGGAATGTTGCTCTTCCTGGTTAAGGATACGCGGGGCACTGCAGTGATTCAGTATTGCACTTCCCAGTACAAAGCTGGGAGACTTACACAAGGCCGATTACAGAACAAGTGGTTAAAATCAAAGAAGTGGAGGCCCGGATTTTCAATCCCATGTATGGGTCAAAAGACAGTCCTGCATTTCCCATGATGCAACTTAATGGCCTCTTCATTAAAGAGATTTAAAGAGGTTTTGAAGCGGGTTTTTATGAGGTACTTATCCAGAGTCAGCCTAGCTGGTGGTTGGCCCACCCTGAGTTTGCAGAAGCAGCAGGAGTACCGGTATAGGAAGCCAAGCAATGCAAATATTTTCACCACTTTAATTAGCCATCAGACACCCCCTTCTGACGGGAAACCGTTGTTACGTAAGTTGTTGTATCTCTCTCCAAAGCCATCAGACTCCTTTGTTTGTGTGACCCCTATGAATCACAACTAACCCTTTAAAACAAAGTCACACAATAACACAACCAAACTAACCAATCGACGCAGCAGTACATGAGTACCTTCCATGTTTTGGAGGTACAATTATTGACCGGAGTCTGGTGGCTTTGGAGAGAGCAATACAATGGCCTATATAATGGCTGTTTCCCATCAATAAAGGCTGATTCTGTTCACAGCGGTATATTGCTCTCAAAAAACCCAGACTATCCTTGTAAACAGTCTGTACCTCCTAAATGCTCACATATTGGAAATCCAACACCTCCAGTTTGTAACACAGACTTTCTGTTTAGGTTTAAAGAACAATCTGAGACTCTACTTTTTTTCCACACAATTGGCCCAGTGCCACTTTAAAGGACAGGATAAGTTTACGTTAATACTCACATATGCACGCTGAGACAGTTATGGGTCGCTGTAATCATTCCTCCTCTCCATACCGGCCTTAAAGAGATCCCCTTGTGGCTTGACTACACTGTAAAAAAAATAGGGGACAAAGTCAGTTTAAGCAGTCTGATTACTGTGACACAACTATCTCAGTGTACATAGTCATTCATGACAGTGCTACAGTGTATGCACACTGTAGATAAAGAAACATATTCAACACTGAAGAGGAAATATAGAAGACACAGAGACTTCCTGCTCATTTCGTGCTACTCCATCATACATTCATAAGTCCAATACAAAATGACAGAGCCAACAAACTTTACCAGATGACTACCTGTAACTTATGATGGCTGAAAAAGCTCAGACGACATGATAAATGATGTTTCTCAGGAGAAATTATTCTGCAGCAGCAAACAGGAGGACATAAATCAAAGAAAGATAAAAATAGAGCATAAACATAAAAATGAGATGTAAACATGACTCGGATATAATTGCAGCTGACAGTAATGAATGGACTGAGTGGTACAGCACGAACCTAAGTACATTTACTTAAATGTACATTATATACTTATGGTATGATCAGAAATATTCAGAGTTTCTGTTTGCACCCAGGTGAAAATAGTCACACGGCAGCTATTGAGCTATTTACACCTAGCCCCCTAGATCCCTTTAGCAATATGAAGTGACAGACCTCTGTAGAAAATGGATTGTGGTAGATGAATGGATTAAACACAGGACTCTGCCCTGGAAAACTAGGGGACAGCTGGGGGTTTGGTCCCATGTGACATATTATTTTCTTTTTCTTTTTTTAATTATTATTTTCAGTTTTCAGTCAGTTTGCTTAGGTTTATGAATAGATCATGGTTTATCTGAAGGTGTAAATAATCGCTGTCCAATGTAGCCACACTGGCTATTTCCACCCTGGTTGCAAATAGCATTGTTGGCTATGGACACTTGGGTGCTTGTCTCTGCCATGCTAGGCTATATACACCTGGATGCAAATAGCCACAATGGCTATTCCACCCCAGGTGGAAATGGCATTGTTGGCTATGGACACCTGGGTGCTAATAGCATCTGCCTTAAAAATGTAAATATTGATTATTATTGATGGATGATATGGTGCTAGAAAAATGGATTTAAATAGTTTTCGTATAAATGTAATAATACAAAAAATAAAGAGTTGTTTTTATTAATATTCATGATGCATAGATAATTGTTGCATTCAAATACTTCCAGAAAAGAAGCCAAACACAGTGGATGTTTCTTGTTAGTCAATAAAATAACAGACCGAAATTTCTTTTCCAAATAACTTATCTAGCAGGACATCAATAATAAGTCATTTTTTTATTCCACAACTTTCTGTCTTTTAAATTCTTAAGTTTAAAAACATATGCTCTCACTGAAAAGCCACTGCCGGATGAAACAACAAACAAACAAAAATTCATTTTGCCTCAAGCAACATTTTCCCACTCTGATGATTAAAGTGAAAGGTTTTCAACACAGCAAACATACTGATGTAATATTTGTGTCACAACAAGTCTTCCACACTAAACAACAGAATATTTTGTTTGTCAGTGCCTTCCAAAACAAATTATTCATATGACTGTTTTAATTTTTGCATAAAATGTTTGTTTTATGAATAGCAAAAAGAGAATGAAAAGTTATTGCTCCCAGTCAAGAAATATGCACAGCACATAACTCCCCAATTTTATAGATACAGATAAAAATAACAAGATAAGAGTTATACAGTGAGCTTTAGAGGGGCTAGCAGATGCATTTTTCAAACTAAAACTAAAAATAATGGACCACCCTTTACATATTTTCTTTTATTCCCTCAGTTTATACACATGTCAAAATTAGTAGGGACGCACTGGTCTGGTTGTTGACTCAGCTGTGCGGTAGGCCTACACAGATTTTAAAGCTACTACAAGGAACTTTCATATTTTCTTGATTTTGGAGCCCCCTCATGGACAAAAGTGGTAGTGTAATAACCACAAAATATAATGTCAAAAATGAAATTACCTAATTGAAATCTTGTCTTGCCGTCTTGCGGTTGCTCTCGATAACATATGTAAGCCAGGGAGAGGTATCGGTAATAAATTGAAATTGTTTCATAACTAGTAAAAAACTCCTTGTAGTAGCTTTGAATTTGTGAAAAAGAGGATTGTTCCGATCAGCAGATAGACTGAGTTGAGGCACTGGAATTGGCATCAGAAAAGAAGAAGCTGGATTGTGCATTCTCAAAAATTAGGATAAAGTTGAGAGTAATCTTGACAGATAACTCAATTAGAGCAGATCACTTAATAAGGAAATATTTATTGTGTCCTTAAGGGCTCATTTGGACTAAACGGTATTGACATCAGAAATTAAGACGTCGTATAATCATTTTCTAATTTAGATTTTCTGCAGCAGAATAAATGTATGAAGGGGGATTTTCTACAATGGCTACAGCTGCACTCAGTTAGGACAGATGATTGTAAAGGCATGAAGCAGCTTCTCTGTAATGGCTCCCGCTAAAACAAAAAAAAAAAAGAGAAAAGTAAAAAAACACAAAGACGATCTGTGAAAAAATGATGAGACAAAGAATTATAGGAGCCAGAGAGCT
This sequence comes from Lutjanus argentimaculatus, assembly GCA_034769285.1. NCBI lineage: Eukaryota > Metazoa > Chordata > Actinopteri > Lutjaniformes > Lutjanidae > Lutjanus > Lutjanus argentimaculatus. The sequence goes on from JAWZSL010000004.1 coordinate 3,864,044, forward strand.
GTTAAAACGGAATTCTCAGCACCTTGTAGGAAAAATGCTGCGTGCTCATTTTTCAGCTCTAATCCTGTTAGTGGTCTGAACTGACTTTCATTATAGGGACATTATCAGCCTCTTCACACATATGGCAAAAAAAAAAATATGTGCAGAAATAAGGTTTCTATTCATCAACGCACTAACACACACAGCCACTTCTCTGCGCCTCTTGTCACGTTTTGAGGAGACAAACAGTGAACTGATACAGCAGTTATCCTGATTTACTGTATCTTTGGGAGGCGAGTAAAGCTGAGAGAGTTTAAAGAGACAAAGACAAAAACTCATTCTATGCTATCATAGTGTCAATAAAGAGACCTGTGAGGAGACCTGATGTCTGAAACTGACTATTGAAGACGTGTTTGTGCAAAATGTTTCTCCTTCGAGTTTTAGCATATATGTTTAACCATGACTGCAAGGTCAGGGTGCACTGTTGATTTACATCATGCAACTAGAAGAGTGCACTCAGTAGAGTGCAGATCCTCCGACAGGCAACAGATGGTGAAGCACCTACTGCAATGCCACCAAAATGGCTGTATGCAACCTGTCAGATTTGCAAAGATTTGAATGGTGTTTTTCTATCGTATAGTCTTAGTTTTCTTTAAAATGCATAGACACATAGAGTATACATATAGTGGGGGTTTATTTATTTCACGTTATACCTAACTGTAGTGGATCACTCACAGGAAACTGAATTTATCTGCAGATGCTTCATTTCAATAGAAAAGTTTTAGGGATGTCACTTTCTGAGCCACAACAGAGGTCAAAATGTGGACTGCAACAGACCAGGTGAACCTTGTTTTTAGCCTAACAATTTTGGTTTTGTGGACTTTGACCGCAAGTGATTCAGATGCATTTTTCACTTGCATGTCCCATGCAACAGAGAAGCTTTCATTTTTATCAATGTAGCTGTCTGCACCTGCTCTGTGCATTATGTGTCCCAGCTGTGCAGGCGTAAACAGGAGCTGAAGCTTTTATTTAGACTTCAAGTCTATTTTTTCAACAATAGGTGCATAAATGCAAGGCTGGTGCCCAGTAAAAAAGGCCATGAAATGTCTTTTAATCAACATTTTCTAACCTAGGCGGAGTAGTGAGCTCCACAACCCAAGATCAGCTCACTTTCCTCTGGTTTAGTTCCACAGACTTTCCCTTTTAACCACCAGCTGCTAAGCAAGACACGGGGACCTCTCGCTTTTTTGCAGTGTTTTTGTGGGCAAACTGGTCATTTACTGCCACTAGACATCTATATTGCTGAAGCTCATTGCTGCTGGATGCTTTAAAATATGCAGATAATACAGAGCCTAAATAGACAGACCCTTTACTGTGGCATGAACACTGTCATCACGTAAGTGTAATGATGCTGATGTGATGATTGTGGTCTAGACAAAGGGTAAAGCTCACACCAGGTTGAGGTAATTAGCCATGATATGTGTCATCAGGTGTTGATGTATCTCAAAACTCTCCTTCCCTCTATTTTAGGCTTTTGTATGAATCACACAGTGATTTAATAATAATATGTCTTTATTTCATGAACAGTTATTGGTGGACTTTGTAGAAGTACATTTTCAGTGGTTACCATATTTTCTGCTTTGGACAAAGTTAACTTAATGTTTGCCTGAACAATAAATCCACTTGACTTTGTCACATTTAGATGCAGTCACAAACTATTTGGAAAGTTTTTCATTGTTTTGACTCTGCTTGTTCTCATATTGGATTTGAAATAAAGAACAATTACTACTGTGGAAAAGTGCTGACTCGCTGCTTTAAATTGTGAGGGTTCACACCCCCGTTGGGTAAACAGTATAGGACTCACAGCTCTTTTTATACATTGTGTCCCAATTTCAGGACAATGCAGCAAGACAATGAACCTAAACAGAGCCAAAGGAACTTTTTAGGACCGAACAGAAGAATGACCCATAAATCTTTATAAATTTATTGATCTTTTGTTGGAAAAGGATTGATGGTCTGAATATTTTACTCTATTATTAAATTCAAAGGGAGTAAATGTCAGTGTCAGGCTCAGTGCCACTGCACTACTATAAATTCTAATGTACAGTTTTGTGTTATTCCTCAGTTATTTTTTTGAAAACAATTTTAGATTTAGATTTAGAGCTAAGTAATAACAAGGACAAGGACGCAACAGGGCAGTGCCATAATTAGTGCTTAGGTAAAAATTAAAACTAATACAGCAATCATACAAGTAGATTGTATTAATCACCACTAACAGCACAAATAACAAATGTTTCTGGTGGTGAGGTATGGCCTATTTACTTCAATATTTACTCTTCATTTAGGAATGTCCATGCAAAGGATAATGCCCAGTAAGGTGTCCATTAATTCCTGAGTATGGACACAGGGCATCAGCCCATTTATACCATGGTCACTTTCCAAAGAAAAAAACAAATCAACACCATTAATTTATAAGATTTTTCATAAGCCATGACTCACTTTACTTGGTAATACCTGCAGGTTTGAACAGTACCTGCAACAATCATTACCATCCTATACGGTTCTTATGCGATGGAAATGGTGTTAAGTGGTCCAGTAAATAGGACAAGCCTTAGCTACGACTTGGCAATGGGAGATATTTCTGGTCTGCTTATCTCATAGAAGCCTGGCCTGAGCCAGAAAGCTAACATTATACATGCAAGATTCAAAGTCAACAAAGTTTCGTATGGTTGACAGTGAGTAAATATAATCTGACAGTATGTTTATCAGCATGACTTAGTAGCTGTCCAGCCACGTCATTGTTCCTATCAATATCAAGATTTTCATGGACAAAAGATAGGCCAAGTGTTCTGTCGTGTCCAGCCTGAGGTAACGAACGGGATGTGAAATCACTTGCATGTTACAATTGACATCCCGTCGTGTTCAGATGATGAGGCACTCAATTTGACTATGACACTATCTATCGTGCGCTGGGCTGCTTTTTATCGTACCTCAAAGGATGTGATTGTCATGGGAATTTTAGCTCCAAAAATTATATTTTATCTCATGCAGTGTCCCCCAGGAGTCAGTCTTAGGCCCACTGTTGTTTAATTGGTATATGGTGCCCGTGGGCCAACACATTAACACTGTCCCCCTATGATCTCAGCCCTTTTGAGACATTATCAGAATGTGTTCAGGATATTAATAACTGGATGTCTAGTGTTTTTTTTACAGTTGAACAAAGACAAGACAGAAATCCTGATTATTGGGGCAAAGGCAAACAGACAAGAAACCTCTTTTAAATGATCACAACTGTCTGTAAAGTATCGCACAGACAAAAAACTTTGCTGACCTCACTTTCCAGAGCCGCATAATGGTTAAAACCAGATTTTATTATTCAAGAAATATTGCAAAGGTCACTGAAAAACTCATGCATGATTTTATTTCCTGTTGGCTAGACTACTGTAATCCAGAAAGCATCTTGATCAACTGCAGGTACTCCAGAATGCAGCAGATAGTGTTGAAACAAGATAAAGGAAATACGACCATAACACTAGTGCTGAAGTCATTTCATACTTTCACCCGGAATGAAGCATGTTATATAAATGAGGTTTTGCTTGCTTGGAAAGAGGATGATTGTGTTAAATCTATTTTCAAAAGTTGCATAGTCTCACTTTAATTTCTATAGGGTAATTATGGGTGAAAACACCAGGATATAACCACCAATGAGGAAGCAAAAGTGTCAGACCGGAGCCATGAGACTTTGGTTAGTTAGAATGGAGAGCAGAGCCGGTATACTAAAATGATTAATTAACCAGCAAAACTTCACCTTGGAAAATAAGGCAGGCTCTCTCTAATTATAAAACAAACCCCTTCCTTCCTGTCTGCTAAATGACAGAAATAAATGTGCAGGTTCATCCAACCAGCCACTGCTGCTGAAAACTCTCCACCTCTGTCCAAATGTTGTACAAAGTCGCTGAAATGGAAGATGGGAATGCAAAATGGGATGTCAAACTTTGAACATAATAGCTTGGCTGCCGTAATGTATTGCAGAGCCATCTAATCATCAGTAACTTACGTACATCGGAAAGTAAAAATGGCTGCTAAGTGGTGCAATTTATTCAGTCTTGTCACATTCAATTCACCACTTTTCACATTTTGCTGTTCTTGTCATAGTCTTAATGTTGGTAATTGCCTCCACAATGAGAGTGCAAATTTGCAAGTTAAAGAAGCAAGAGACACCTGCCTCCTCACCTCAAACTCTCAAAGAAGAATCTTTCAAATGAAGATATTATATCTCAATCAATGTACATCCAGCTTTTCAAAGTTAAATGTCTGTTTACTCAGAAGCGAATATGATTTGCCCTTGTGCTTTTATAGAAAATGACAGCAGATATTCACCCATCGCCCTCCTCCTGTGCTGAACAAATCGGAAACACTCAAAGAAAAAGAGGTTTCTCATAACACAAGACAAAATAAAGTTACAGGTTCACTTTGAAGGACGTCTGACACTTGTGCCAGAATTAAATTGAAGCGCCAAGGTGCTACAAGAATGAAAACATACACACACACCAGCAAATGCCAAATCCATATAGCATATGGAAACCTGTGTTTAAAGTTTGTTCTTTGTTTGACAAAGGAGCTGAGATGTCAGAAAACAAACTTCACTGAATGACAGTTTTATATTTTGTTCATTCACAAAGCATGAACAGGGAACTAAAGAGAGGTATTGATTCACAACTCCCACATGTTTGCAAAAACAGAAGCTCAAGAGCTATTGAAGTTGCTAGAGTTACTTTCACTTTTTTAAGCATCATTTAACCCAACTTAATATTTTTCCCCTGCAATGCCTTGTGGTATCTCACAGTTTACAGAAGAAACACTATTTCTGAAAACTGCTAACAACTGTTCTGGGGCTTAGTCATAGACAGCTGAAGAAGAAGTAGACGGAGCTTCTGGGGCTGTAAAGTGAAGCCAATGCAGAAGTGCCTTAAACCTGCATTCTTCTGAATGGCCACCAGGGGTTGACTCCTCTGTCTGCAACAGAAGTCTGATTATATTGAGTCTCTGGAAAATATGTTTATATGGAAATTCTGAAACTTGGTTTGGTTTAAATGACTTAAGAGCTTTTTACACGATCCAAGCCCTGGACTAAGAGTTGACCTGATGATAACTTGGCCCCATTTCACACACACATTGTAATCCCAGGGTTAACCTGGGTTAAGTTTAGGGCTATATGATTCATGCTGTACGTCTACTTGTCCTGGATTTTGGAACATGCAACTAATTTTTTAGCATTCTAGATTGATGTTACTACTCTTTAACAGCCTTAAGTCGTGTTTCACAGTGGTACCTTTTAGCCTAGTATTAGTCAATTTTCAAGGGATAACCCTGCAAACTCGGGGCTACCAGAGCAGGGCCAGAAAGCCCTAAGCTAAAGTCAGGATCAGCCACATTAGAAATGTCTGGGCTAACAGCTTTCTTAGCCTGGGCTAAGTGAAGTGTGAAAAACCCTTCGGTTAGCGTTAGGAAAAAATCCTGGTTTCAGTTAAAATAACTACTTTGGTAGCTATATAAATACGAGATAACCACTAACTAAACTGTGAATGGCTAGTGTGTTGCTAGCATGTTGCTAGCATAATATTAGTGTGGCCTGGTTTGGCCAATTTACTGTCATCTTGGAGTTTTTGTGTCAACTTTGTGTTTCTCTCTTATTGGTGTGTTTGTCTTGATTAGTATTTTAAGTTTATGCTTGTTTGTCATTAAGTTTTTTCCTTTGACCTAAATTTATTAATAAAAAGACCCCCTTTTTGTGTATTTGCCTCAATTTCCCTTTATTTATTTTTTTACTTTTTCATATTGTTACTCCTCTCATCCTCTGGGCTACCATTAGGGGAATGTAGCTTTAGGGTTAGGAAACATTGTAATTTGGCTTAAAAAATACAACTTTGTAAAGGTTAGGGGAACTTTGTTATCCTGCCTCCAAAGAGTAATTGTTTGGTTATGGTTAAGGAAAAACTGTGACCAACAGTTTCCCATGTTAAAGCTACTACAAGGAATTTTCATATTTTGTTGATTTTAGAGACCCCTGTGGACAGAGCATTTCCACCATCATAACCATAAAATAAAACATCAAAAATAAAATTCTGAAAATAAAAATCTCTTTCTACTTCTTTTTTAACTGGTTAACATTGTAACTCTATCTGGGAAAATACAAACACAGGCTTGTTTTATCTGATTTCACAGACAATCTGACCCAGTGGCAGGCATGAAGAATAACTGTATAGAAATAGCTGATCTTCTTGCGTCTGGTTTGCCAGTGGAGGTCATATAGAGGCATCAGTAATAAATTGAGACGGTTTTATAACCAGTTAAAAACTCTTGTAGTAGCTTTAATGTCTGATGATTTGTTGTCCCACTCACCTCAACCTCCTCCCTCTGTGGAATTTACAGCGTCACACCACTTCCTCCTTTGCTTTCGACAGACACTAATGCAGCCTCTAACTTGAACATTAACATACTCTATGTTGTTTTGGGGCATTTCCTGAAATGAGTGATGCTCTTATTTTCTTGGAAGGAGAGTCTCAAAATGTCAGGGATAACTGAGAATTACTGTTTTTGTAATTTGGGTAAACTGAACCTTTTAGCTCTGTGCAGATATGAGCATGCCTCATTTTTCAAATTCATTGTCTGGAGTTAGAGCAACAAGAGGAACCACACGACGTGGCTGCAGAAGTGAATAACAATCACAAATGGTCCAGAGACTTTAGGTCTGATTTCAGGTTGGCATTAACAGCTCTCGACAGCGCTTTCACAAGTAGTGTTAATGGACGGATGTGATCCAAATAATGGAAAGTCGGCTATTAAAGTTACGAGTCAGTGATGAGTAAAATCACATTTTTAATGCAGTCCTGTTGTATAATAGAATACATCTCCCGTCGCCTTCATAACTTAGAAACATAATGATCTACAAGAGACATAATTATTGTTTCTTATGCACAAGGTAATGGGAATTTTTTAAGCCACTTTAAACACAAGATGGATACTGTAAATGAGCTGATTTGAAGGTGTAGGTGTTTCCTGCCTTACTTTAACTGGATTCCCACACATTTTCATAGACCAAAAAAAAAACTTTTTGTAAAAACTTTTCTGTTACTTTTCAAAGGGTACCTTACACTGCCAGAACTGGTCTGTTCCTATATTATACACAGTAACAATTTCATCCCACACAATGAAATAATATGCATTTTTTCCAAAGCTCTTAAAATTTTTACTAATTCTAAAAATGTACTAATCCATGACTTTTTGAGGTTTTCCATAACCACGAGAACCCTGGTTTAATGTTACCCCTCAGTTCAGGTAAATCAACCTTTTTTTTTGTCCTTTTGAACATCAGAGATTAAACTGATTTTAACAACATTATGTTTAGCTGGGACTGATATTCATTATCAGTAACTTCTATGGCTGCATATTGTCCCATACAGCTAATTTTTTAGAACATGATCATGACCTTCTGGCCACATTGTGTCAAAAAACATTTGTGGGGCTAAACCTGAATTAGTCAAAAGTAGTTGTTTAAGTAACACATATCTTAAGTATACGAAATTTTATGCTGCCCTCTTGGCCAGATCACTCTTGAAAAATAGAATTTTAATCTCAATGATGCTTTTACCTGGTTAAATAAAGGATTTATGAAATATTGACAAAATCTCCTGAGATGATGAATAAATAGGATGCTGCTTTTTAGGAGATTTCACATGTCATTTAACACTATTTAGTAGTTAGTTTTGAACGTGGTAAAAATAGTCTTTGTAGTAGTTTGTTGTCATGGTGATATTCGTCATGGTTAAAGGTTGTAGATTGGTCAGGTTTTACTGTCTGACTCACCGAATGTACTCTGTGGGTATAAGCCTTCCACCAGTCGTTTGTTTCAGGCAGCATTGCGGCATCCGTTATCTGCATTTTCAAAGTCCCCGGGAAAACAGCAAATTAGCACCTGAGTCGCTAATGATACAATCGGAAACAAGCTAGCAGCTGTTACCTTTTCTTTTGTGTCGATTTAGACGTTTAATGCCAGGGCTTGCCTCCTTACCTACAAATGTTCCACCAAGACAAGAATTGCCCCCCCCCCCCCTCCAAAACTATTTTGGAAATTGTCACTGCATCCTGCTTTGTGCTGCCCAAGAATTGTAATTGGATCATGGGTAGAGCCAGAGAAAGGTCTGGCTGTGAGATTACTTTAGGGACCAAAACTAGTTACTCTTATTTATTGTTTGGGTTAAAATAAGTATTTGATTTAAACTTATGTACTTAAGTTAAAGTAAGTCATTGTTGACTTTTGGTTGTACAAACTACACAGGACACAAACTATGGTCTCCTGCATGAAAGTCTTGTGTTCCATCCACCTCAACCTCCTCCATTTGCAGTCTTTCACTCTTTATACTGTGTCACCTGTTATTTTTTCTCTTACATGTAAAACGAAGACCGTCTCTGCATACGTTAATACAGACTAAAAGGGTGTGAAATGACATGAAAAGCAAAAAAAGCATTGTGATAACATGCAAAATGACTGAAGACATTGGCATTTTATTCAGGCCAGGCTGTAAATACCATACATCATTAATTTAGGGCATTAACACACCACAGAAGCTGAATTCACAGGTATTTAACCCAAGCAACACAGGAGGATTTCGGGAGGGCTGATAACAGTGGACTGACTCCATTAAATGTTTTTTTCCTTCCCTATCTGTTTAATGTAATTTATTTTCGTAATTTATCACTGTTCCTCTTGGTGCTTTTCTGCATTTTCCAGTCTGCAAACAATAAATCAAGCTGAACTCTAAAACTTGAGAAAGAAAGAAATATTATTGTGTGCGTGCCAGCTCTCCTCTGGATATTATAATGAATGAGCTTCACCTGCAATCCACTTTGATCTGCAGTGGACGTCCTCCTTGTGCAAGGGGTTAATCTAAATCAAGGTTAGACTTAACTTCCTAAGCAGCCATATACACTGAAATGTACTCTTGTAGGTTTATTTTCTGAGAAAAGCATTCATCCAGTGATATATTTTGACTTTATATTTCCTGAACATGTTGTTCCCAAGAGGATCCTGCATTTCAACAGAGTGAATAAACTCCTGAATGACATTCAGAGTTGATTCTAAAATATATGTACAGCATTTGAATGGAACTAAAATATAGTTATTATATATTTCTCAGTTGAAAGAACAGTAACTTTTGAAAGTTGAACTGAAAGATTGTATTCCATAGGCTGTTCAAACATTAACTTTAGGTAATGAGCCTCCTTAATGATCTGAACAACACAAGGTCCCACTTTGCTGTCAAAGCCAGTCCCAAGGTTACCTAAATGTTAAGATATGGAAATGATATTAAGAGACAGGAACTTGGAACAAAAGCCCCGATAAATAATCTTTGCCTAAAATGCAAATTCCTCCCCTCTGGAAAAAGACCAACTCCTCTGCCTCGGCCACTCCCCCGCCAAACTGCAAACAGGCCAAGGGCAGCAAATCAGACTCCCAGGAATCTGCATAAATTATCCTCAAACATATGGTTTGAGCAGGTTGGGGTTACTTTCAGAACAAAAGATAATGCAGAGAACCATCTGACAATATGCGTAACTCACACTGCTCACAATACGGGAGCAGTGGAACCTACTGTGATTCTCCCAGCTCATGAATTTGTGCCTGTGTTTACCTTTGAATAAATTTGTTTCCCAAATTGTGATGCTACGGTTCTCTTTCACTACAACAAAGAACATCTAAAGTCAAGTCTGAAACACCATCTGGTTGGCTATAGTTTAGTCAAGTTCAGAGCTCATTCACCATATTCACACGGTGGCCATTTTCCTCTGCACACTCAGGATGGAAAGCTCAAATGCCGTACTGTTGTGTTCATTGTATGTTTAATGTGAGAAATCTGACAAATCATTGTGTGCAACCCAAGCCTGCTACAACATGATTGCTCAATACTACTCAGACTACAAGTGGACTACAAGCTGAAACCTGAATGCTTCCGATACCAAAATCTTGGCCTTTGCCACCAGATTCTGCAGCCATATGCAGATATCTGTTTACAGACATCACAGTGTAGCGAGCTAACAATATTAATGTAGCCACGTGGAGTTGTTAAGGTATCACGCAATATACTCAATACATTTACGTCTTAGAGGAGAATGATGTAAGACCCTAATATACAAAAATGAATACAGCAGTCCAAATAGTAAATTAGGGGTAAAGCAAAGCCTGTTATCCAGAAAACAAAAGCCACTGCTCTGAAAATATGGAGTTGGAGTTCAGCAACTGTTTGCGGTACTGCTGGCCAGACTCCATGAATGTATTTTTCAGTTTTGCCATTATAATGATCTACTCTTTCTAAAAAAGGGGATTACAAGTAAAAAAAAAAAACATACCCTTCCTCATTTGGCAAACATTCAGTTTTAATTTGAACTCTAATACATATGAAACAGGTGAATAAAAACAGTTATTCTGGCCCAGAATGGAAATTTCAAAGGGGGATATGTTGGCAATCGTACTCAGACATGAGAAAGAGCAATCATACCTACTATGAAAACACCCTAAAGATTGATAAACAGACTACTAAAACGTAAGTGCAGCTACTGATTCTGTTGTGGTCAGATAAGGCTTAGAGGCCAACTGACCTGCATAACACCAACTCCTCTGAATCTAATTTCTGAGCAGCTAGCAGCAGACTGTGTAGGAAAAGCAACACCATGTTTACACTTTAGCTTTATTTAGTTGCTTCCACCACAGGAAAGAATTCCCAATGATAACCCTCAGTGGTCTCTCTTTTGGCTGCTGCCTCACATACAGTAACTGTTCTTTTTCACATCAGCCTTAGATGGTTGTGTCAAAGTCTGAATTAATGTATTAATCGTAATCATGACTTTCTGAAAGCTCCGATTTGCGCTTCATAACATGGAAGCGCCTGAACACCAAAGAAAAGTCTGGTGCACTTGTCACTGGTACTCTGCACCAGTCATAGCCCTACAGTATATGTCATATTCATTAGCAATCAACCTGTTCTGTTGATTTGGTATGAGGATTGTTGTAATTAAACCCACATATTAGATACACTGATATATTGTCGCCGCACTGTTTTAACCATCACATAACCGACTCTTACAACTACAACTACTACTACAACTAAGTAAGCTGTGACTTAGGAATAGGAATAGAAATGTTTTCCATGTCTATACCAGAACGCCTTAAGCTTGTGAGAAATGTTTTTTTAAAGGCCACCAAAAAAAACCCAGAAATATCAAAGGCTACTGCTCAGCAAAGGTATGCTGTAGGGCTGGATTTTCAATAACCTGCATTTAAACCAATGTCACTTTGATTTTTGAACGAGGTTTTCTTGAAAAGCATTCTGGGGTTTTGTTTTCACTTTCACTTCTGACATTATCACTCAGAACGGCAGTGACCTGTCATGCCGAACGGACAGAAAGTTCAGCCACAGGTCATGCACCGGTCTGAACTCATATGATCTTGCTAGTTTTTTATAGAAATCAAAATAAATAAATAAATAAATCATTCCGTGCTTCACTGATGTGACGGCATGTGAAAACAGGAAGTGAGTGGCGAGGGAAAACACACCCTGACTTTGTACTTGAATAATTCAATGCTAACTCCTGCATTGGCACTTAAAGACGCCACCAGCAATAAATTAGTGATGCAGTGTGACTGCATCTGACACAACTCATTGACAAAAAGTGTTGGGGTGTTTTGCTTGCTTACACCAAAGTTGCCAACTTCTGTCTGAAGAGCATTTAATTTTTATTATTTTGTTTTGTTTTGTGATATATACACCAAAGTATTGTCTGCAGTAAAGTCGTTCTAAAATGGCAGTGAAATTCCTGCTGGGCCTGACTGCTGTATGGGCTCGGCAGGGAGCTGTAAGCCTGTAATTAGGGACTGCATATTTGTGTGTGTGTGTGTGCTGATGACGGGGGGTAGTGGTCCAACACCGCAAGCAGCATTCAAAACATCTGTCAAAGGATAAACCTCTGTCACTGCCTGCTGTGCAGTTAATAAAGTCAAACTGTGACTAAATGAGATTTACCTTCCCTTTCTTTTCCATAACAATCTGCCACCAAGTGCATTTTAGAGCTGCAAAGTCAGATGAAAATGAGGATAATGTTTTACATAACTGCAAAGAAGGAGGAGGTATTGAAGAAGAGGTAAGTAAAGGAGAGGGACAAAAAGAAACAAGAAGAGATGATCTGAAATGCGGTGAAAAATCAGTGTTTTCCTGAAATCTCAATTGACGCTGGTGGATGCACAGCTTGAAAAAATATGACACAATGAAAGTCATAGATCAGCCACCTTTTTGTTTACCACTACATCACTGGAGAAAAAGAAAAAAGGGGAAAGAAATAACCAGAAAGAGATAGTGAGGAGTAAACACAAGAAAGAAAAATGAGAGGGAAGGAAAGGGAAAATGGAAAGAGACAGGACAGCCTTTACCAAAAAAAAAAATAAATAAATAAATAAAAAGGACACAGAAGGAGTGAGACGTGGTGGAGCGAGGCGGGTCTTTATTTACACTGTAGGATTTATGGCGTCCTGCGTATGCTGTGTGGCATGGGAGCCATCGCCTCCTGGCCGGAGGAAGCAACATCATTTCAAGCTCGAGTGCCCGCTGCGCCGTCAAGTGTCCTGCCAAAAAGTGCACGGCTGCAGAATACCAACAAAATCCACTGACCTTTTCCCCAACAACTGTTGTGTTCATCTGAGTCACAGCACAGAAAGGCCTCTCTCTCGTTACACTGGGGGCTCTGTCTCCCCGCTGACTCGAAACACTCACAGCCGACATGACTCCCCCATCACATCTGAGCATGTTCCTGTCAATAAGAGGTTTTTTCCAGGAGATGCCACCGATCTCTGAGGAGGGAATTAATGTTTTTAAGAGCATCCTCCCTTAAACGAACAGCACACAACTCACACGATATGGACACAAATAGCGTGATGAAAGGAGCTTCAAACTTCAGTTCTGAAGTGTTTCCATTAATTTTTAATTATTTTGACCATCTATCTTTGTCACAGAATGTATGAAACTCCGGGGATCCAGCATATGACCAGAGAAAATGCAAAAATGCACGACAGGGGTCTCTTGATAGATGGAGATGACAGAAACTATTCACAGTATATTATAGCATGCTATTTTACCACAGACAAAGAGAAACATGTGTCTGTTCCACTGGTGAGAGTTAGTTAGTAATGTATCATTAAGCAGAGGTATTGTTGCCATGGATACTTGCTACTGAAAATTTTCTGGTTTTGTAAGGCTATCTGCAAACCAGTCATGAAGCATCTTATATTTCTATGATGTAATTCTATTTAACTGGTGTCTGAACCCACTCTCAGAAAAATAATGGTTCTTAAATGGTTCTTCAAAAGACTCTCTGGTTCTTCAAAGATCCATCACCAGTTGAAGATCCTCTTTATTTAAGGGACGCCTGTGATTCTTTAAAGTACTAAAGGTTGATTTAGTTGCATTTTAATGGAGTTATTTGGTGGTGGGCATGTGACATTTAAAAGGTCTTAACTTTGAACCAGCTGGTAATAGCTGGTAATCTCTGTAAATCTTAAACACTGGACCTTTAAGGCTCACTTGTTGGCTGTGTTGTGGATCATTCAAATTATGTTTTTCATCAGATAATGATAAGATAAAATCTAATGTGAAATAAGTTTGGTGGGAATGACTAATAGATGCTGGGTTTGGTTAGATTAGATTTACCAAAATGACTAAAAAAGAATACAATTTTAACAGTTATCACCATCTAAAACAAGATGTATTGTTGTAAGAAAACTAACTATTGTAAACAATAGTTAGTTTTCTTTGACAAGACATGTCGTCAACCAAGATTTGACTGAAAATACGAGAGACTGTAATATTGCAGGTGACTAAATATGAAAAAAACAACAACAAAGACTAAGACTAAGAACACATTCAAAAAATAGCTGACAAAATTAACATTAAAATCAACACTGACACATTATCACCTTGAAAAGTTGGCAAACATGCTGGCAAAATGTTTCCTATTTTACCCCGCGTGACAGTAGCTTTCATTTGGAGTTGCATTCCTGGCACCCTGACAAATTCAGTCTCCTTTTGGCTCTGGTTTGGTCTCCACCGACTCCTAAATAAAATGTCTTGCACTTAAGCAGCAAAAAACATCCACTAAGTTCACCAGCTACTTGCTAACTGTCTGTACGGTTTCTGGTGATTTTGTTTTAGAGTTTTCTTGCTGCCTGTTGCTGCCAGAAATGGCAAAGAAGATAATGACAATGTGACAATTTCATTATGTAATAACAGGGAAAACACTGGTGTAATTAAATGTTAATGATGACTGTGTTGCATCAGCACTAGTAGAACAGCATATGGGCACAAGAGCTGGAACAGCCAAATGGAATGCGGCCATCATTAATAGAATATTAGTTCCACCTGTGGTTGACAAGTAAAATGCCCACCATTAGACGTCTATTAACGTGACGTGATTAGGTTAAGCTCAGGCTTGATGGATGCACAGATTTGTGCGATAATGAGGTTGGCAGCGGCTCCATAATTGTTCCAGCATAGTCAATAACATCACATCTGACATGTTTCCCTTTTTCCCTCGCTTTATCTTCCGACCTCATCCTCCGTCTCCTCCATCAAAACAACAAGCAAGCACAAAAGGTGTTCCGTCGAATGAAGGCCAGAAGTAATTTTCTGCATATAGTTCTTTTAGATTCTCATTATTTTCCTGGTAATTACTTTCAAGTTCTTCCATTAAAATGCCAAACAAATTTTAAAAAATACATAAAAGTCTGTTACAGCTCTTGTCAAACCAAGATGATTAAAACTTTCTCAAGATTGCTTCATGAAAAAACAAATGATAATGGGCGAGAAAATAATGGAATGAATCAAGCTGGTGCTGTGACAATTGTATCATGTAATAACAGGGGTGTAATTAAATGTTAATGATGACTGTGTTGCCTCAGCACCAGTAGACCAGCATACAAAATACATGAGCACAACAACCAAATGGAATGCAGCCATCATTAACAGTATAATAGTTCCACCTGTGGTTGATGAATCAAAATGTCCACCATTAGGGGTCTATTAACATGATTAGACTAAGCTCAGGCTTGATGGCTGCACAGATTTGTGCGATAATGAGGTTGGCAGCAGCTTCATAATAGTTCCAGCATATTCAACATCAACATCTAACATGTTTTCCCTGTTTCCCTCACTTTATCTTCTTCTTTATCTGTCTTCTGGCCTCATCCTCCGTCTCCTCCATCAAAACAAAAGCACAAAAGGTGGTCCCTGAATTAAGGCCCAAACTAATTTCCTACATACAGTACTGTTAGATTCTCATTATTTTCCTGGTAATTACTTTCAAATTCTTCCATTAAAATGCCAAACACATAAAAAAAATACATAAAAGTCTATTACAGCTCTTGTCAATCGAGATGATTAAAACTTTCTCAAGATTACTTTGTAAAAACATCATGTTTTTTTAACATTTAACATTTAAAGGGTAGGCTAAAAACAACATCCACACACATTTCCATAGGCTCTTGAGGAACCCAGAGACTATCGTTGTTTGGGGAAAAGTAGGATGGGAAAATGACAGCAACTGTTAGATCCGCTGTGAGATTTTAAAAAGAGTTTCCATTATTGAGCTGGCAGAGCTGTTTCTGCTGTAAAGTTATGGGAATTTTATTCAAGCAGACTGGTGCTGAGTGTTGTTAGCACAGTGGCTGCTATAGCAGCTTCAAAACGAGGTGCTGGGTGTTCCTGTTATTGTGTCGGCCCAAATTGTACACAATAACAGGGACAACTTGCGGTGTCGTGCGATTCAACAAAAAAAAAAAAAAGAAAAAAAAAAATGCAGCTTCAGATATGAGTCGAATCAGTGCCTCTGACTCAGTCACAAAAAAATCATTATAATCTTCACAAGAGCGGTATTTTTACAGAACTTCTGGGTTGGATACAAAGAAAAAAAAATTATTCTCAACGTTTTGCGTGCAAAATGCAGAAAGTAATGCAAGCAGAAAGGCTTGCATGTGCAAGAATATAGTAAAATAGGGTACATTAAAAAACAACATGTCACACCCAGAGAGGACAACTTCATTCACATTTACATAAACACAATAGAAGCTACATTAAAATGAGAATCAGAAAGAAAGAAAGAAAAAAAAGGCATAAGGCTGGCATTACATTACATATGTTCACTAATACAATCCTACTTAGTTAGTAGAAAATCTGTTTGTTTGTGTTTGTTTTATGCTGCCACTTGCTCGAAACAAGTAAAATGCATTGTCGGGCTAGCAAATCTAGCAACCAGGCAGGTGAATAAAAAGAATGAAATTATTTTGCTTATCAACTGATGGTTAAATTGTCATGCAAAAACTGGTCATTTTCAGCCTCTAAAATATAAATATTTCCTGCTTTTCCTTATTTATTATCATAATAACTGTAATATTTTGGGGTTTAGACTGGCAAAACAAGACATTTAAAGACATCACCTTAGACTGGAGAAATTTTTCACTATTTACTTGCATTTTATAGACATTGCAGCCTTCAGTTAAACAGGGCAATTAACTGTAGTCTTTGTTGTTATTTGATAACCACTAATAAATAAAGCCAAGTAAAATTAGACTTAAGGCAAATACATTTTTGACAAGAAGCTGACATTGTTTCATGAATCCTGTGGGATTCATGCAGGATGGGAGTCAATTTCACAGCCCATCACTGAACTAGAACGAGACAGGAAAAAAGTCAACAGGAGCAAAATCATAATAACAACAGGTCATTTTCATAAATATAAATATGCAGTTCTGATATGAATAAACAATTTTCTTTATTTTGAACATAAGCTGGTTGTTCTGTTGTCTTTTTTTAATTCTTTTTTATTCTCTGCTGTCTGCCCCGGTGGCTAACCAGTGGATGATATTTGATGGAAATGGGACGGGGCAGGAGTTCTTCTTTTGGGATTGGGATGGGATAGGAGTGAAAATCCAATCCGTGTCACCTGCTATTTCTGACCCACTGATGCGGCAAAAACATTGATGTTGAACCTTGGTTTTACCTAAATTGTATCTCTTTATGCTTAAAGAGCATCGTTTGCATTTTAAGGAAAGACCTGTACTGGAAAAGAATTCCAACACCCTCTTTTTCGCACACACTGAGACACACATCCCTCCACCAGCCCATGGAAGCTAGTGACCTGTATCATTTGAATTTCAGGCGGACATCGAGCCAATTGATTTGCTAGATGGTCCCGGGCTACCACACCTGGAGCGGCTGCCTCCTCTCTGCCATGTTTGCTCATTGTAACAGAGGTTTCACATTGACTTCAGCCAAGCTGAGAGCCGCCTGGCTGTGTTTTAATAATTATGCACACAGATGGTGACCGGGATGGTGCTCTCAGCGTTGGTGGGGATGAAGCTTTTTTTTTTTTTTTTTTTTTTTTTTGATGTTTTTCTCTTTTGTCCTGCAACTCTTCTTTCCTTTAGTTTTTTTTTTTCTTTCACAAGCTTTTAATGTCTTGTTTCAGACTTTGCAATATATGCACTGCTCTTTTCACTATCAACAGCCCAGCTGATTGATGTTAATATAATATGTTTACATGTTTGTGAAAAGTTGATATGATTAGAGGACGAGTTACTTTCTAAAAGGTCAAAGCTTATAAGCAAATCAAATCTGTCAACAGGAAGGAAGTAATAGTTATCAATAGCAAACTAACGAGCTACGAGCATCTAATTACCTCAATCAAAATCAATTTGCTGTAATAATGGAACAGAAATGCAAGGCAATAAAGTGTCTTCAGTTCTACTGTGCAAATAAGTAAACAAACAATTTAAATACTAAATATAAATTATTACAAAGTAATTAGGTGCAAGCCAGTGTAGCAGAGTACAGACAGCATGGCTGCAGGAGGATTTAAGTAAACAGAAAAGTGATGCTTTAAATCACTTTAAATCAATCATGATCCTCACCAGCTCCCCAACAGCATTAAAATAATTATCCAAACTGATCACTGTAATAATCTGAGATAAACTATATAAGAGAGATATATTGATTATCCAGCCTGAAAGGTTGAATTAACTTCTAAAATGCTCACATTGTACAGAAAGGCTGCAATATCCTGAAACATCAGTTTTCCAGTTTAAGATTATTCCTAAAGTGGAGGTTCAAAACTTTACTTCAGTTTGAAGGTCACCTCCTGTTTGGTATTTTCAGTAAGTCAAAAAGTTTATTCTGTTATGAGTTCTCAACAGGATGGTTTAGTTTCACAGCTACAAAACTTGTAATTGACATATGATTTCGAGAATTTCTGGCTTCTGCTTCGTGATGTATTTTGAGTGAAACAGGAGTGGCGGGCAGGACATAACATTTGGGGGATTTTTTGGCATATATTGTTTAATAGGTTCACAATATATCCCTGAATATGATCAGAACATGATCTGAAAGAATTAGAAAGGAATTTTTCATTTTTTTATGTGTAATGTTATTTTTAAGAATCCACTTATTGACTATGTCATTGGTTTTCTTTTATTTTTCTTGGTGTATCTTGTATGATTAGCCCTTTCAGTTTATACAGTCATTGCATTTATATTATTTTTTCAATTGAGTGGCTAGACAGGCTCCTGAGCTACAGTGAGTTATGTAATCTAATCATTAATTTAGCTCAATACAGACACTGAATACCTTCAAATAAGACATGAATTATTTAGCTTTTTTACACCTGATTTCAAATTCTAATTATTTGGGAAAAAAACAAAACCTTAACCTACCAAAAGCTGGTTGCTGCATACAGAAAGGCTCAAATGTCCAGACAGAAAAAGAGCCCTGAGCATCCTGAAGGACAGGCGGATGGACAGACTGTCCTAAAATGAAGAAGGTTGCAGAATAACAGTCGCCCAAAGCTCTAATATAATATCACCACCTGTCTGTCCTCACGCCCCATCAGACCGCAGGCCCTGTGTGACCGCCGCCTAATAAAACACAAGGCACTGGCCGGCAATGCCAACGCCTCTGTAGAAGCATCCTCATTCTGCTCCATCAACATCCCCACCACCGTCGTCAAGGACGACCATTCCTGCACAGTGGTCCAAAGTTGTCTGAAAGTCACGCCCAGGGAGAGACAGAGAGTTCTGGGACCAAGAGGGAAGTTAAGAGGCCGTGATAACAGCATTAAACGCCACCGCCAACCGGCCTCACCCAGGCGTGCTCAACCCTGCAGGCGGGTGCAGAGACTCCGGGCTGGGGAGGAAGGGCACGGAGCCCCTGGGAAGGCGGACTGGCCCGGGGTTGCCGGTAAGGGCAGTAAACCAGAGGCCTCTGGGTTTCGCTCGGAAGGTCTTTGTGCTGCGAGAAGTGACCGAGATTAATGCCAGCACCCACGGGTGAGTAAGCCCATAGCGGGTGATGCTCTTGCAGTGTTGCCAGGCCCACTGCGAGCTCGCAAAAGAATGCTCTGTTGTCCTTGAAACAAATGATTATTCAGCGGGTTGCTCCACGCTGATGAGAGAAAGAGACAGACCATCTAATAGAGACTAACAATCATCGCTTGCTCAATTTTAGGCCCATAATTCATGCAAATGTGCTTGGGGAACGTCCCTTTGTCAAATTCTTTCCTTTCGCTCCGGCTTTTTGCTGTCTTATAGTTTTTGCAGATTGACTTTGCGTTTGACTTTGCTTGCTTTTCCCTCTCACTCTTGATTGTGTTTTGATGAATTACATCTTGTTATATAATTTCGATTTTATTTATTTGTCTGGTTGTTTGCCTGTTTGCGCCGGCTCGCTTGTTCATTTGTACAGGGGTATACGGTTGTGTGTGTGTGTGTGTGTGTGGGGCAAGCTGAATTGATAAGCAGCTCTAAGTGGAATTCCTGATAGAAATTAGTGAGAAAGACGACGGAGAGCTCTGCTGATGGGGAGAGAAG
This sequence comes from Lutjanus argentimaculatus, assembly GCA_034769285.1. Lineage (NCBI taxonomy): Eukaryota > Metazoa > Chordata > Actinopteri > Lutjaniformes > Lutjanidae > Lutjanus > Lutjanus argentimaculatus. The sequence continues at coordinate 3,883,980 of JAWZSL010000004.1, forward strand.
TAGATTAAGTGGTTGTGGGAGGAAAGAGGAAAATAAAGAGACAGTCTGGGCGATTGGGGAGAGAATGAATGAAGAAAAAAGTGGCTGGAGTGTGGTTCAACCTGCAAATGAGTAGATATACTATAAAGAAAAAAATAAATCCCATTTCCTCTTGCTCATTTTCTTGCCAATTGCAATGAAAGTTCCTCTGTCAATTGCACTCTAAATCCTCATGCAAAACAGAGCTGATAAAGCTGTAAAATAAAAAATAAAAATACAAGTGAATACCATCTGTGTGGCACCAGAGTGCTGAATATAGCAAGGGAATAATTCATACTGCAGTCTGCTCGGGGAAATTGAAACTCTTTGAAAGTTTCTAATAAACGAACACAGTGGTCCGACTCGCCGTGAAGTTACCTCTCTGCAGCCGTCGCTTTCCAAGAGTCTCCTCACGCATACTGAAGTGACACGGCCAAGCGGGGAAAGAGGGACACCAGCAGAAGCAGAAGAAAAGGAGAGAGGAAAGGTGGAAGAGAAGGTGAGGGGAGGAAAAAATGGAAGAGCAGATTAGAAGGAGGAGAGTGGTGGTGACGAGGAGCTGAGAGAAACAGAAGATGGAGTGTGAGGAGAAAATGATTGAGTGGATGCAGGAGAGGGTGGCAAGTGAGGAGGAAGAAGAGGCGGTGAATAAAAGGAGATGAAGTAGAACACCATCTTTGAGAATGAGGAGTAAAGCGGAGAAGGGAGGAGAGAGGCGAGCTGGAGGAGGAGGAGGTGGAGGAGGAAGAAAGGCAACAGACAACATTTTTCCTCTAAAGTGATGAAAACACATGCAGAAAATGAGCTGCCCCCCTCCAGACAAAAGTCACATTGTCATATTCTGCAAATACCCAAATCAAGATCTACTGCCTGCGCGGAGCAGAAGCTCACAAAGGCAGAAATGTTCACTCCCAGTAAATGGAGCAGATACAATACTGACTACCTGCTCAAATTTCAATGCATAATCCATGGATTACACCGGTTCGGTAATGTAAAATGGTCAGTTTCAGCTATTTCTACATTACATGATAATATCTGGCTGTCAGCTATCAACCTTGGATGTATTAAGAGAACTAGATACCAAGATGCTTTAGTCATTCATTTGAAAGTTTGTCATATATAGATATATTAAAGAAGATTGTCAGGGTTTCGTGTTCTCTAATGAGCATCGTTTGAATCTTTTTCTCCTTGCTGTGATGACCCCGCCCCTCTAGGTTGCTGCGCTAGCTGCTTGTCTGGTTTTTTTTTTTTCTTTTTTGTCATACAACTCAAACTCCACTCACCATTCTATCATGCATGCACGTCAACACTACTGACTTACTGACACCTGTTGCAACTCATACCATTGTGTCGCTGTTAATTATTTGAATTGGTTTCAAATAAATAATTGGTTCTTTGCTTTAACTCCTGTCCCATCTGTTTTCATGCTTTCTGAGCTGGTTATGACAAACTGGGGGCTCATCCAGATCTTCTTAAAGTTTGTTACATTGCCTATATGAATCCAGTGGTGGAATGTAAGTAGTTACATTTATGCAAGTACAGTACTTAAGTACAAATCTGAGGTACTCATACTTTACTTGATTATTGCTGTTTTATGCAGTTCCATTACATCTTAAAGTCAAATATTGGCCTTTTACTGCTGCATTTGTCTGACTGATTTAATTATTAGTTACCTTTCAGATTACAATTTTTCCACACCCTTTCTGTCCAGTGAAAAGCAAATGTTGGTTTTGCAATAATGTGAAGGATTAAGTGTTCCTTCATTGGTTTAGAAAATTCTCCTCCATCTTAAGCATCTTAAATAAAGTACTTAAAACCCCCATTAGAAATGGAACAGCATTGTCACAAAGTCACAATGACTTTTTAGAGATAAATGTTTCCCACAGGACAGAAACGCTACGAACTTCTAATGATTTTATAGACCATTACATTTTATATATAATATTTTACTAATATTATTTATTGTTACTTTATTTCATGTACAGGTCATTTAGACATACTTGTGATAAGGGTTATAATAAACTTATAATAAAATAGTTGCCTTGACAGATTGGCAGTGGTGGAAGAACGTATTCAGATCTTTTAGTTAAGCAGAACCACCAATACCACACTATAGTTACAAGTCCTGTATTCAAAATCCTACTAAAGTAAAGAAGTATTATTGTCAAAATGTACTTAAAGTATCAAAGTAAAAGTACTGGTTTTACAGAAAATGCATCAATGTTTAAGCAGAGTTTTACTGTTGTAGCTGCTCAAGGTGGAGCTAGTTTGAACACTACATTCAAAACTTTTTTTTTTTTTTTTTTTTTTTTGTTTAGTTTTTACTTTTCTCTTTTATGATAAAATGTTGCACAGTTTTACCCCTTTGAGCCTCACAGTTTAGAAGAAAATGTCAACAACTCAGATATCTTAAATATGATAAGGGGCCACATCTAGATACTGATTATTTTTTTTAAAGGGCACAAGCCAAAAATGTTGGAGAGTGCTTGTTTAATCAAATTAAATGTAGTGGAGTGAAAGGTATAATATCTGTGTCTAAAAGTAGAGAGTTGCAGAAAATGGAAATAATTGGTTTCTACCGGCGTAAAAACATGTTTTCCATAGTGTCGCCTAATTGGTTTGAGAAAAAGAGAAAAGAGGGAGAAAAAAAAAACTTTGCCGTGTTTCTGCCCTTTTCTTTCTAAATGTTGTGCTTAAATTTCTCCTGACAGCTGTGAACTCCTGAGAGTTATGTTTTCACAGGATGAAAACTTGAAACCAACTGTGTAACTTTTAAGAAAGAACGCTGTGCGGCAGTAATCCAGGAGAGCAGTGGGATGAATGCATTAGCAAGGACCTGCACAATGGCTCCCACATGCCTAACCTTGTTCCAGCGGTGATGTAGTGATTTCTATCCCTTCAAAGGCAGCAGTGTAAGCCTGTGGATTTGTCAGGGTCCCAACCGGGTCTTAGCTGCTGGCCTTATAGGATTCCAGTGTACCGGTGGTCCTGCAGGACAGCACACCATTACAAGCAGCCAGGTGCAATAATCCACTTTCAATGTGAGCCTATTGTGATAAAGCACATAAAAGCCCCTTTACAACGTGTCACCAAGGCAAAGCCGCTCTCTCGCTTCCATTTTCATTCCCAACAGAAAATGACACGCTCTCTGTGGAGGTCTGCAAAATTACTCAGCATTAAATCAGAATATTGTTACACCAAGGCAACCGGATACCAGAACATTCTCCGCCGTCCTGCAACGTGCTCCCGAACAGTCTGTGTTGGAGGACTGGACATGCTAAAGCTCATTCATACACAGCATCTGTTCCTACTGTTGAGTTATGAATGTCAGTTACAGCCAAGGCAGCATGAGGGGATTAGATAAGGATTAGAATTTCACAAAGTTATTTCAAATATCCATTTCACTCAACTGTAAAGTAAGAAAAGAGCAGACGTTCATATAGAGAATTCCTATGCACAGGCACAGTCACCATAAGTCTGTAAACATGGAGTCCATTTCTTTGAGAATCAATGTGCAAGGTTAATTTTTTTTATTTATTTATTTTTTTTAAGATGAATGTCCCTGATTTCTTTACACTCATCTCACAAAATCAGCTCCTGAAGAGGCTGTAGACGCGGAGGTCTGTTCAGTCGCTGTCCATGGTGCTGAAAGGTTTGAAGGTCCTCTGAGAGAGCCGTTTTTAAAGTTTCCATGAAGTCAAAATCAGAGTTTAAGTGTTTTTATCACATATTTATTGCACTGTACAGCACCTGTACCCCAGTATTTGGACAAACAATGACAAAAAAAGTGGTTTTGTGGGTATTCTTGGGTATTTTTAATGATATTTCTGAGTTTGTCTTTTACTTGAAAACTATTAAGCTGTCGATGACTGATCCTGCAGTTTGAGGGTTTGTACAAATTTGCACTTAATTAAACACTTTTTTGCTTATGATGCAGCAGAGCATAGAAGCAAAATACATCAGTTTACTGGAGCAGCCTGCAGTGTTTCTGGGGAACAGGCCTCGCTGTATGAAAGCACTTTATTCACTTACATCTTCTTGCTGCTCAGATTTAACTCTTGGTTATATACAGAGTGTCAGATAGCTTTAGCTTACTTGCTGCTAAAGTAGCTAACCCAACTTTTGCCTTCTGTTAACGAACAATAGAACCAGGCGCAACAACCTCCCGGAGTAAAAATTCCTGCTAACTGGGACAAACACAACCTCCAAGACCAACAGGGAGTAGACAACATGTTCTCATTTCATCGCGATGATTTGTCACACGCCCTCAGCATCTGACAGTGACGCACACAGCGCCCTTTAGTGGATGCATCGGACATAGTCAGAAAGCCTTTTAAACAGTGATAAAACACAGTTTTGGTTAGGCTTAGGGTAAGACCATGTTTTGGGATACAATAACTAAAATTGTGTTACATGACGTCACTGAAAAGACAAGTCACATGACAAAAGTCACATGAGCGTTAGGTGCCTCACAACTTTTAATGACATTTTTGTTTCACTTTGGACACAAACCCCGTTTGTTTGAACCATCCATCACCTCCTCCACATGTGGACTTTATCCTTTTTTATACTACGTCAACAGCCTGGGACATCCTATACAGGCACAGATGGTCAATTGAGGTCACTTGAAAAACACGGTGCATCACTTTCAGCCACAGATGGGTACTGTCTGCATCTGTATGAGTCACTGGTGGGCGGTGACAAATCGTCGGTATGTGAACCAGCTGGAATGAGACCAGTCTGGAATATAGTTCTGAGGTACAGTTTCCAGAGTTTCCTTATGGAGAGACACCTTTACTTGTTGCTAAATTCAAGTTAGTGACTCATCCCCAAGTACAGGAGCCAAACCCAGCCAGAAAACAACCTCGGTATTGCTGCCTATTCTCTTGCGTCAAACTGGCCTCTGCGGATTTCTGTGGCTGTTTCAGTCCTGGCTCAGCTAATAGGACTGCTTTAGCTGCATTGAAAGGAGTGAGGAGGTGGTTGTAATGGACAGCGCTGTTGGCGCTATTGGACAAATCTCTCCCTAGCTGCCTGTTTATACAAAACATGTAAGCAACAGGCACTCCACCAATTTCACAGGAACTTTAAAGTTTGCAGCTTAATAACTGAGATGTTTATTTCTGTGCATTATGAAAACAGTGCACTTGGTTTGCAAAAGAGGGACAAAGAGCATCTATCAGAACTGTGATATGAATACTGTGATGGCAAGTTAATACAAACAGAAAATCTTCAGCTCAGCTGCCTCGCTTCAATGTTTTACATCAAGATAAAATGGAACTACATGAGCTTAATGAAAAGCTTAACTTTTTGGCAAAATAAAATTATTAGAACACTAATGTTTTTGCTCTTTATAGATGAGTTTACACTGTTACACTGCAGAGGGTAGATAGGTCACTCATGTTTGCCTCACACTAGCCTTGGTTCATTGATCCACTTTAACTGTTGACAGTTGTTATGGAGCTTATTTATGTAACTTATTAGTACAGCTATTGATGTTGTATGATGTTTGTTTCAGTTTTATGTGTACTGTATATGAATGCTAGCACAGTGTGGCCCGGGCGTAAATATTGTGCCTACTTTAATGAACGGCACAATGAAATAGACACCAACTCTGTCATACTAAGTAATAATGTACTAATCTTTCAAATGCACTGTTTTTGCGTGATACAATAAGTCTGTCATCAGACATCAATCAAACTGGGACTTTGTAATGCTTCTGCCAATTAAACTACACAAAGAGACAAGGCAGTAAAATGTCTTTTAATATTTTGTCTTTACCAAGATCTTTCATTCACGATTTTTTCTGTCCTTTTTCTTTTGCCGCTGTAATCCATTTCCTTTGTGCATGACAATAGCGTCCATCAACAGCACACAAACATGAAGTGTTTTTTAATTCTGCTTACTGACTTTTATTTTTTTTTTTTTTTACTTTCTGTTTTGTAACTTTTCAAACTTGCCTTTGATTAATATGCATGATGGAACATGGAACACAGCGTAACTTTTTGGAAAAAGTGACTCTTTAATGGGCACCTCATCCTTCACAAGGCATGAAAATTATATCAATGAAAACATCATACATTTTTCAGTAATCCTGTGTCCCATCTCTCAAATCAAACTAGCTTTTCTCTCCTAAACTGATATTCCATTGCTGCATTGTGTTTTGTTCCAACAATCCGTCTCAAAACACAATACATCATGTTAAAGGGATAGTTCAGATTTTTTGAAGTGGGCAGTGTGAGGTACCTACTGTATCAATAGTCATTGTATTACGTGATGACGGTTGGTATGGCCCCAGTGTAAGAAGCGCAGAATAGTGGTGATGTAGGAAGCTAAGCTTAGGTGTATACTAAATTTAGAATATTTTCACCACTTTACTTTGCTGCCAGACAGCCTTTTCCAACAGGAAATCACCATTACCATCCTGCTGTGTGCGGTGATCTGCTTAAATTTCTCAATTTATGTTTAATATTATCTTAAATCATTTAATCCAGGAAATATTTGCATTATATCGATGGAATTGTGAAATATTATTTTTTGAAAATATATTTTTCATTAAAGTGCATATATTTTATTTTATCCATTCTTGAGAATTGGGACATATCATGTCCTACCAACAAAAGACTTTAAAAATATTTTTACCAACACTCTCATTCCAATTGACATATATAGTATATATATGGAATATGTGCAGTTTATTATGTTTTTGGTTTGCTGCTTTAATTATTTTTTTAATTTCTAAACTTACTTTGTACCACAAAAACCCTTGACCCAGAAAAGAATTCCAACTTCACACAATTAAAAAATGTGTTACTGTGATCATCTTTGTTTTTAATTATATTTTTTCCGGCGATGTTCCAACAAATGACAACAAAATAAAATAAATAATAAAATAAAATTTATTTTCCCAGCATAACTGAGAAGTAAAAATCAAAATCCTCTCAAAATAAGGCTTTGTCACAATTCTCAAGAATGATTGACTTATTAAATCATATGTTCAGGTTGAACACAAGACAGAGCAACACTTAACGCAGTCTAAAAAATACGGAAACATGTACCCTCTCTGACACAGTTAAAACCATCTACACTTGTGTGCTTTAAGAGGATGGGCCAGATGCTCTGGTTTATAGCTAACAAGTCAAGTCCAAAATCGCTCAGATTTAGGGGTTTTATGTTACAACTTAAACAAAATCATAAGGACTACAATGTCTCTGCTTACATGGATCAAGATTAATGTCTCATTAATAAATGCTGAAGAATGCTACTGGCTGTTTACAAATGTTTTCCATTCCTCCTTTGACTGCGAGTGAGCCATTTGTCACAAACCAATATGCTGCGGATTACTGAATGAGCATGCTGCTGATTTTAGGCAGGAAAAAAAAAAAAAAAACAGCGCATATTTGTGTGGTGCATGGGTGTGTAATAAATTTGAGGAAGATTGCATTGTCACCAACTGTATTGGATTCAAATACGCTTAGGACTATTAACATTAATATCCATCAGATACTAAATATATTTTCCTCCCCATGATACAGACCTATGGGGAATTAAATTATTCATTATGCCTATTTGCAGACCGGAAAAGAAATGCTGGGCTATGGAGAGGGGGAAAAAAAGAATGGAAACCTAAAGTAGGGTGAAAAAGTAGGAAAAATGTCCCTGCTTAGTCACTGCATATTTATTTCCCCATGACAAATATGCATCTTAACAAACACTGTGTTTTGAGAATGGCTGATGAAACTCAAAGCACACTATGCCATCTTTTTCCTCCATTTCCTCCCCACCGTCTCCACCTCAAAAATACTCAGACAGTATTAGCTGTTTGTCTGACAGCCAGCACTGAATTTAATGATGTAACAAAAAGTCATGAAATGTCTCAAAGTATCGACTTCATGCCCAGAGGCTACAAAGAGTTAAGGAGCAAACTTGTGTGAATTATTGAACGCTGCCAACAAAAAGTATAACACTGGCAAAGTCTTAATGATGGGATGGGTTCTTTGAACATGCTGAGCTGCAGCTTGTGAATTAGCCTCGTTCTTGCACCCAGTCACATAAAAACAGGAAGCACACTGGTCCAAGTATCAGAGTGATGTTGCTAGGTTTACAGTGTAGTAATTGAGTGGGTCTGAGTGAGTGAAAGTGAGTGAGTTCCCAGTAAAATTCACTTTTTTAAAATCTTTTTTCTTTGGTGGTATTTTAAAATATTTTCCTTTCACTGACAATATGGGAAAAAAACTAGATCTAGTCTTGCACATGGTACGCACAGACATGAGATATGAGATTTCTGCAGTGAGATTGGTCTTGTTACAACAAAAGTAGCATTTTGCAATAATTGATCTATTTCATTTTTTTTTTATTTCTGAGATTTCAACGTGGATTTAATAATCACAATGTCAGGGAAAAAATGGGTGTGTACACTGGATGTAATGATAGTGAGTTAATTGCGTCATTTCAGATTTTAACTTGTCAGAGATGCAGGACCTATATCTAGCAACATCACTGGGTAAAGCATGTGTAGGTGTACTGTTAGTTAATCAATAGTGTTTGCTGACTCTTGTTACAAAAGGACTTTAACTGCGAACCATTCACTGTGAGACACTCCGTAGGATGCCTTTGTTTTGTTGGCTACCCTGGGACCACACACTTATAGAGACCTACAAGGAGTCAACACTATACATACAATTTCCACCAACATAAACAGATTTTCTTGGCAGTCAGAAAAGGGCAGCTGCTACAGAGCCAGAACACTGCACAATCAGTTTGTCTCACTGTTCCTGCTCTTCAGCCATATTTCCTGTTTAATTTTGAATGTCTTGCCTCCCCTCTTGTTTCTGTGTCTTTGCTCCCCATTAACCTTCACTACCTAGTGTATTTAGTGCGTGTGTTTCCTTCATGTCATTGCCACTTCATCTTTGAACCATGTCTGAAGCATCTAAGCACTTTCCTACTGTGTTTGGATTTTGCTTTGTTTGTGTTCTTACACTCTTAGACTTATCAGTTAAAAGTTATAAAGTTGTGTTTTTGCTCAGTGAATGGATGTATTTTCCCTCCATGCTCCATTGGCGTCAGAAGCGAGAAAGTGTTTCATTGAATGGAAATTTTGTAAATGACTTTAAAGTGCAGGATGAGTCATCAACAGTTACTTGTTTTCCAGAAAAAGGCAAACTCTGAAATACAATTTAAAACACCTGAAAATACCCATAAATCACCTTTTGTCATTGTTGGATGACATACTGGCCTGTAAGTGACGTATAGCGTAACACATGTGATATCAGTTTTGCCCTCAAGGTTTGCCTTCAAATGCTGTGAAAAACAAAAAATAAAAGCCTAAACATGAGCAGTGAGATCTCAGATTTATTATAACAGATTGGTTTTAAATTGGGGATTTGACCCAACTAATATAATTAAGCTGTTTTCACACCTCTTGAGATCATTCAAATCATTTAAATCATTTAATGAGATCATTTGACTGGAGTGTTTAACTTTAAATGAGTGAATCATGATTTCGCAATTACAAAAAATACCAGCGCTAAATGATACGTGCTCTTTGGGAGGAGACGAGAAGAATATCAAGAGAGAGTCTGGGATTCTTTTTCTCACAACCCATGACCTCCCCTTCAACTTCATATGTCAGGACTTTATGTTGAAATCACAATTGCTGCTTTTAATATTTTTGGGACAACTCTCTTATCCTCTGTAGAATATACATCTATCTATGAGAGTAAGTAAACATGAAAAAGACACAAACAGCAGGTCTACATTTAAGGAAAACAAATGTTTTTGCTGATAAACCGGCTTTGAAAAACACCAGATATGCATCAGGTGATAGGTAAAAGTAATATTCATTTGGTGCACAAAAGGAGATAAAAGCACGACCACACCATTTTTTAACCTCCTTCCAATCCCCTGGTTGGTACGAACAACAACAAACATGAACACTGACACAGCAAACACAGCTTCAATCCCCTGCAAACATCGATCCGTGGCTCACTAAAGGGTGAGCTGATAATGAAGCAGTGTTTTTCTCTTCAACTTTAAAACTATTTGTTTCTGCAAGAAAAGGACTGGAACAATAATAGCCACCTATTTTAGGAGACGGAGGAGTATTAGGCTCTCTGGCACACTCGAAGCCAAACAAAAATCATGTAATAATCAAGAAAATCTTTTGTACCAGGAATTTAATAGATCTAACAGATTAGAACATAAAAGCTAGCTAATGCGATGATACATTTTATTCTTCAGCACGCACAATTCTGCCAGACAATTAGTGGAAAAGTCAGAAACTTTCTTAAAAAAATATCTTTCTATCTAGAAAGAGCTTTCTTCACATGACTGTATTGTGTTACACAATGACCATAACAGATCCAATTACCAAGAACTTTGAGTATTCTAGTGTTTTTTAAATTACTCATCTATCCCATAATTATTAGCATGCCGTGAAATGAAATAACCTTGAATGAGGGAAACAATAATGGTTAGTCACTGCAGAGATTCATTATCGCTGCTGTAAGAGTCTCATAGCTTGAGATGCAAAAGAGGCTCTGCTTTAAAACCTGAAAGTACGAGATCAGACAGGCAACAGAAGAATATGTGGAAACGTCTGGGAAAAGAAAGATAAAGTTATTTTGTAGCCTCCCACAAGACGTTTCCTATTAACAGACGATACCGCAAACTGCCAGCCTGTTCTCCCTCCAGAGCTTCAAGTTATGGTGTTCTAGGTAGTTCTGTAGCATCATTTATTTAGGAAAATAATAGAGGGAAAGAGATAGTCCACATATGGAGAAGGTGGGGTGGATGGACAGGTCAAACAAACACAGGACTTTCAACCAGGAAAACAGGGGTTGTGTCTTGTGTGAAACCAAAGTCACAATTCAGTTCAGTTTAAGCACAGTAACATTACATTTCATACATTTGACCATAACTTGCATGTTATTTTAATTCAACCTTGATCTTTTCCTAATCTAGCCAAGCAGGTTTTTAGCTTTTATTTGAAAGTCTACCTGGTGTTGCAGATTTTTTATTGCTAATTGACACGGAGCGCTACATATGCTACATGATGCTGGGGACATTAAAATATCATGGCTGACCTTTGTTTTGGTGCTTGTTTCAGTATAGTGATGGTTTCAGTATCATGTTGTCAGCGCCATATCATCGCAAGAAAGTGATAATTTTTCTTGTGGTTGGGTGTGTGTGTGTGTGTGGTGGGGGGGGGGGGGGGGGGGGGGGGGGGGGGCAGTGTTGGGCAAGTTACATCCAAAATGTAATACATTGTATATTATTATTAGTTACATTACAATATTACTGTCTCTGAATTGTAATGCGTTACACTACATTCACCTACTTTCACCAAAATAACCGCAGAAATATGACTAGGCATTCTAAAATGCTAAAATGTAGTTTATTGCAGCTGATTATACCTTCAGTGGAGGGTCATGTAGCATAATGACTGTGTAAACAAACTGAACCTGAGGTGCACAGATTCACTTCTCCTCAACAGCATGTGGACTCGCCGTTTAGGTTGCTGTTTGTAATAATAACACGGTAGATGGCCGCATGGCCCACTCTCTATGACAAAGCTTAGTGTTAGCGTGGCACCAGTCCAGGTGTTTCTTCAGGTTACTAGTGCTATTTTTTGAAGTAGAGAGTTCCCGTCGTGTCGCACACAGGTTGCACTTGACTATTATGTTCTTGTCCTTTTCTCTGACAAACTGAAAATAATGGGAGTATGTCCATCTCGCAAATGTAGACTCCGTGTCTGTAGTCATTTTAGCGAATTCCAGCAACAGGAAATGACTCTGACTCGCGGATTTTTTTTTCTGTTGTTGGGATGTCTCGCGGTGTTGGTGAATTCTTAAAAAACAACACCTAATCGGGTTAAAATGCGTTGTAACCTGCGTTATTGTAACTGGTATAATATTACAGAAATTTTATTAGTAATGCGTTATATTACAGAAAATAGTAATACATTACTGTAATTGCGTTACTTTTGTAGCATGTTACTCCCAACACTGGTGGGGGGTTTGTTCAAACTTAGTATTACAGTTACAGTATTTTTTTCCCCTTAGAACTGCCCCTGGGGTACCTACAGTGTCATAGCCAGCCTGCCAATAGGAGTATTGGTTTTACTTTGAGTGGAAAAGAATTTTGTGAGGACCATCAATATTAATGCACCTCCATTGTAAACCTACAATGAAAACCCCTAAACAACATGGTTTAGAATGGTTTAAAAATTGAAATTAAAATGTTGAATTTGTGACAATGAAAACAGTACAGTACATACTTTTATTAAAATACTTAAATCTATACATCTGTTCTTTATCTTTTATCCTTTTACTTGTATTTAATCATAAGTTGTGTGTTCTGATGCCAAGAAAAATAGAACAACTATAGTAGTAGAAGCTTATGAGCAGCATAATAAACAAAAACATAAAAATAAATCATCCACCCAACACACCTGAATTAAGGCTGCTTTTCCTCCGCTTTCTTCCTTGAATATCAATTGGATCGGAGCGGTGAAAGGGGAAGGGAGATTCAGTCAAGGGAGGGAGGGAGATTGTCCTCTCCAGGATATTCTGAGACGAATCTCAAAGCCACTTCATTGTTGTCTTGACTGTGCGCTTCCACTTCCACTTTTGTCACAATAATATGTTAATCGTTTCAGCAGGCAGAGGTTGAATGCAGGATTTTTTCCCCCCCAAGTTCTTTCCTAAATTGGATCGTCATTCCCTCGTCTTCCTGGCCATTGAGAAGAGCCCCAACTGCATGCGTCTGCCAAGGCCATGCTTAACAACACTGCCTTTCCATTTGGCATTCAGATCAAAAATTCAATGTATTGTTCCATTAGATCATGGGAACTCAGAGTCATTTCAATACGATTTACAAAATTTGGTTTGTGGGCCTTTTTTTTTTGCCCAGCAACAGCTTCTTCCCAGCCATTGCACTTACAGAGCACTGCCGAGATGGTGATGGTCCTTTTGAAGAACTGAAGCGATTTGAAAAGCTGTTTGGTCTCTAGAAAGAGTTTTGGTGCCTTCTAACTTCTTATATGTGCACTCAGCCACAGGGAGCTTCCAAGGCTTTCATATTTTAGACCCTTTTTCTCCCTCCATGCTGCAACATACTTGTATCTAAATAGACTACAGAGAGTTTGTTGAATTGCACTCTTCATTGTTTTCTCTAATGTGTCGTGCACTCTGGGACCGATACAGACAGGTGGCTGGCTTTCTTAATCACGCCCAATCACTGTAATTGGTCACAGGTGGAGTCAAATCAAGTTCTACAAAAAACATAACATTGAAAGCATCTATGCTCAATTTGGAGCGTTAACAACCACTTGAATGGGGATCATTTCTAAAATGATGCTGAAGACAATGCTGGTGATTTTAATATAATAATATTTTTGATACTTAAAGTGCGAAATCAAGAGTTTCATGAATGAGGACAAATTAAAAAAAAACAGTAGACCTTTGGGCTGCAGAATCAGGCAGGTGAAGCACGTCTCTGGATTCTTTAGAGTTCTGAAGTATTCTGAACATCAGAGTGTAGCTATGGGCTACTGCGCACTTGGGTTAAAGCCCATATGTAGATGTTAAATTTTCATCGCTGTCAGAGATCAACAGCAGCATGAAAAGTGTTGAAAGAATATGCTTTAGCACTTCACTTAAAGTTTGATCACAGAGTCGGAAAACAAACATTCAGTGAAAATGTGATGGACTCCTGCTGAATTACAACTCCGACCCTGAGAGGTGGAGGCAAGAGCTGCATTTTTGAAGCACCATACCATCTGTTTACCACGAATCATGTATATTTTAAACCAAAGATAATCAGTTTACTATGATGCAAAAGAAGGACAAGCAAAACATTTTCACATTTGAGAAGCCAGAACCATCAAATGCTTTGCATCTTAGCTTTCTGTCAGTCGACTGATAGATGAATCAATGAATCAATTAATTGTTGCAGCTCTAATAGGCTGCATTGGATAAATGGTCAATAAAACCAGTATATATGTGTTTTAATCTAGTATATTGTAGGGCTTCTGTTGTTTTGTTTTGTGTTTTTGTTTTTGACTGAGTCAATATTGGCAATGTTTATCTCTGGACTGCTGACTCCACTCTTATTCCACCAGTATCGGTGATCCACAACTGCTAGGCTAAAAACAACGCTTATCTAATCATTTGCAGGCCACATTCTGGCCTTTGTGTGACTCAAAAAGTGACATACGATAGAAACATTTTTTGCTTCCTCTTAGACTGGAGCATCTGCAGATAACGTCCATACTCAATTTACATCAACTTAGGCATGATGCGATAAAAATAATAAATCCCTGCTTTCGTTATCTTTTCCACCATCTTGACTGTACCTAATTACTGTATCACCACATTTGCATGGTTACAGACTTCATTACAAAACTGACTGTAACTTGCTTAATTTTGAACCTTTTTTGTATGTTTGTTATAAATGTGACAAATTGAAGTTGATGTTTAATTAGAAGTTTGGACTTAATGTCCAGCTTATTATACATTTGGGTGAACACAGCATGCTTGGTTACAATATCACACCAAGAAAACTGTGACTATCTTCAAACTTGCAGATCTTCACTGGTTGTATCTGGCAGTTGCGGTGGCATTGCAGGAGGTGCCTCACCATCTGTTGCCTGGTGGAGACCTACCAGGTGTGGGAAGTAACAAAGTACCAATACTTAATTATTAATTAATTTTACTTTACCGTTTCATGTTGACTTTCATGTAAAGTTACTGTTGATGAAAACAACATTTCCTGCTTTGGCAGCTTCTTAACAAAAGTTTTTATAACAAAACAACAGGGGACTTTTATTGTGAAGAATCTATAGAAATGAATAACAGTAGTTTGACTCGAGACACACAAGTCATTGCATTGGTTCAATTCAGGAATCCGGACCTTTGTGCGTGAACCTGGCCTTAAATATGTCAATTATATAACTATCCAAACTGATCAGTATAGCAGCATATTTTGGGAAGTAAGCTGTCTGCATGCATCTAAGAGTTTTCCCGTCACTGTCTTTGTAATGTTTTGTATTTCTTTGAATTTTAGGAAGTCTACAAATGAATAAATAAATAAATAAAACAGTCAACAACATGCCAAAAAGTGAGGAGGCCTGCGGGATAACAGCATCTGCTCACAGAGACCATGTGCCACAACTTCAAAACAACAAAAAAAAAAAACACGGTATAAAAGCCTCCAGCTGCTGTGGGTTATTCACAACCTTCTCCTCTCTCCCACTGTGAAGCGCAGATAAATCTATAAGGCCTGCAGCAGCTCAGGCAGAAGGAGAGCCGGTGTCATGATTGTGAGCATCAATCGCAAAGTTCAGTGTGAAGCGAGCTCCGGACATCACACACTGTATCACACTATCATTGATCAGTGGATGAGAGCTGGTCAGCTGTATACAACTGTTAGCGTAGCATCAGTCAGGGTCAGGGCGCAATCACTGAACAGGAGGATTACTAGTCAATTTGTGCACTGATGCTAAGGGACGCCGGGAAGGCCGATCATTGTTTCGGGTTTGTGTTTTTAATGAAATAAAGATGCAGATATTGTCTGCAGCGATGCTTCATCTTGCATGCTTGTGGGCTCTGCTGAATAAAATTCGATTAACTTACCTAAATCTGACACCAGGGTCTCAACAAGCATGTTTAAGCATAATAAACCCCCTTAAGATGCAAGATGCATAATGAGGGGAATCGAGTTTGATGAATAATTCTTGTAAACGCTATATATACATATATATATGTATATATATATATATATATTTATATATATATATATATTTTATATATATGTCAGTATATAACTTCCATTTCAGTCAACTCAAGCTGCACTGCAATCACACGTGACACGCCTCATTCTCTGTAGTATATACCAAACGCACCCTTCCAATCTGGTGGCCTATTTAAACTGCTAAACCTCCCATCTCTCCCTCTGCCTGTCAAGGCCATTGCTGCTTTGCATCAGCATCACTGCCTGCTCATTCCAGCCCCACCCCACCCAGCATCCACCTGTAAGCTCCGACAGGGGGTCCAAGATATATATTCTTCACTCCTCAATATCTCTGTGTAAATGTAATCTGTGAGAAGTGATGAGGTCGGAGCCTAGACATCAAATTCTAACTATGTTCTGCTGCTGCAATAAACATTAAACATGAGTTTTCTGAGTGAAATATACTTAAAAGATTTGAACAAATTCCTTCAAAGTCTCCAGTACATTCTGTATATTATATGAGTCTGGACAGACATGGATGTAAAAGGCTTCTTGACTGGTTGGCAGAGGCATGTAACTGCAAGGCAGAAATTCTACTTCTTGTTGTTTGTGTTGCTTTCTTACATTTCCACATTAATTTTCCAGCCGCTGTTTTCAGCCAGGAGGAAGTCTCAGGTGCATGCTATGAATAGCCCTACTGCTCAGGAATCCACGTCAAGCAAAATAATTCCATTTACTTCGTTAAAATTTAATTTTATGGCTTCCTAATCAAAGCTTTCCCCACTAAGTTAATGTGATTTGAGCCAAGTCAAGCAGCTCATTGTGTTTTCAGACAAAGCTTTGCTTGACATTTTCCAATAATAATCAGTCTGCCCGAGGGTTGGGGTCCTCGTGAATTGGTACCAGTGAAGATGATGATGATAATTATGATGATGATGAATTTCCATAAAAATGTTGCAGTTACTTTATATTTAAATTGAAATCGGGGGAGAACAAAACAAATGAAAGGTTAGGTTGATTTAATTACAGTTACTGGTGACTAATTACAGAACAAGAATTCTTAACCTATCTATTTATGTTGTTTTTTTTTTAATCTTCTGTTAACCAATTTCTGACTATTATTTTTCTGCCTTTTAATCTATGCTCAAACAGCTTTTGAGTATTTCTATCTAATATTCTTTTTTATTGCAGAGCTATATTATAGACTGTAGCTCGGTGGGTGTAATAGATATTTAATTAAATGTACAGTATGTCACAAAAACATTTTTATATATTAAAATCTTAGAATGTCTTTGATCACTCGTCCTGCATTTTTCATGAAACTGCATTTGATGATGTTGGCATGTGGGGGTGTAGTACTGTAGCATGTGGAACGATATCATGGGTTAGAGGTGTGTGTTCGGATGTCAGCTGGCAAAAACTTTGTTTACATTTCCAAAAGATGATGTCAAACCCACACTCCTCTCTCTCATCTTCCACCTCCAGATCCAACAATGCAGCTGAGGGAGGTGTGGGTGGAGGACAGCAGTCCTCCAGCTCACTGTGTCCGAGAGTCCGTGTTCTTGATTAATGTCAAATTAGCAGATCTTTAGGACCTTGTTTTGGTCATCTCTGGATTCAAAATGATTTCCCAACAGTGAAAGTATCATTTTTCAGGATATCAAAAACAGTTGCATTGTGGAAGGGGTCTGTTGTTAACTACAGTGAATTCATGTAAAATTAGCCTAAAACGCCTATTCCAGACATACCCAGAGTAAATCGAAAGTTGTTCTTGAACCATTTGGAGTACATGCATGGTTTTTATCTCTTTTGAAAGGTAACACTCTGAAGTTTGTTCCCCCACAGAATCACAGTAAGTGCTACTGGCACTGAGTAATAGAAGTCTGAACACACAAAAGTAGGTTTTTATATCTGCCTGAATATATTTTTGCAAACAGATGCCTGCAAAAGACCAATAGCTGGGATTTAATAGCTAGAAAACACAATGGAACGACAATATTTCCCAAGTTCAAATTTGATGATAATACTACATAAAATGAATATTTACATGTTTTTCTGAGGGTATGTCTTGGCGTTTTCCCCAAAAAAGGCCATTTTGAGACCCCCCAAAATCCAGATTCAGAATAACCTAAGCATAAACACATTAAAGTGCTTTTTCCTCCTCTCAAAACTTAACTGTACTTTCAGTCAATACTATACTAGTCATGCAAAGGCATCAAAACAGGTGCTTCGGTGGAAAAACAGTTTATATAAAAAGCAACTAATAGCAAACAACAGGCTCTAAAAACATGGCCATTTTTAGGATTTCATTGGCTATACAAAGCACCAGTCATCAGCACAATCTGTTCCTGTTGGCTTGGTCTTTACACAAGAGAAGAGAGGCAGGCACTTCCTGGCGTCACCAGCACATTATTTTAAACATTGCTGGTATGTTGTCCTAACGTTTCCACCACTTTAAGTTTTAGCAACATTGCAGCAACATCATTAAATAAAGCACAGGAAACGTCAGAGGCTGTTGAACTGATGCTGCAAAAATACAACTTGTATCGCAGAATAACAATGCAGCAGCAATGTAACTAACAGTAAAGTTGTAACTGTAATGTTGCAGTAATGTTATCACAAACGATACGCTACAATCGCGAGATTGGGAGACATATTGTGTTTGCAGGGGTAGGAGCAGGCGTGCAGCAGCTGATCTTCTGGAATGAAGATAGGTATTTACTGGAATAACCTTCTTCTGCCCCAGGGTATTTTAGAGGCTAAAATAACTGAAAATTAAATCGACAATGTGTAATGAATACCTGTTAGTCTGTAATCAGTAAAATGTGCTCTGGTCTTTCTAAGCTACATGAGGCCGGGAGGGTAAAATAACTGAGTGCATGTGTAGCTGAGGTTCAGAGACAAACGACCACAGGGAAATGTGAAGCCACAGTGTTGCACCGAGCTCTCTGTGTTAGAAAATAAAACGTCCCAGGAGAAACCGCTTGCCACACCACAGAGTCATTAATTCTGCATCATGACCTGCGTGTCTGCTGGCAGCAGCCCGGCAATGTGTATCCTGTGGCATCATTATATTAAGAGTCGGATCAGAACGGCAACAGCTATCAGCAGGGTGGTGTTGTGGGGTCAGATGTGATTCTGTGTGGGTGCATGCGTGACTGGATTCCTTTGTAACTTCTGAAATCAGGAAAATAAATAAATAAAAACATCACAAAATCTGTGAAGTGATGCCACGATCTAACAGGGGGATGTGGAGGAATCCACAGAGCCTCAGAGGCTTAACCTTGTTTTTTTAAATCCTCACACTTCCTGAGAGGTGACCCATAGTATTATTTCACACAATGTAGTCCTCAAGAATAGAGAACAGCACAAAACCTGCAGCTTTTTCAGCGGCACCTCACTTGCTTCAAAGCACTTCCCGAAAGATAAAACCAAAAATACAAGCCTACGCTGAGGATTAAAGGAAACCACCTACAGCAGGCAGTCATGTGAGCCACACCAACATCAGGGAAACTAAAAAACAGTTGCAGCCCACATAGATTATGAGTTTCATTCTTGCAGGCAGTAGTGAACTGATCCAGAAGTGACTCATTGTTTGTTTTTAATTGTATTTGTGTATATTAAATTCAATCAGATCATGGCCTGTCAATTTAAACGATGTTAATTTATATGCAAACAGTGGAAGCAACATGTATGTTCACTATACCTTTGTATTATATGAGACTTCACCCCCAGGTCTGAGTTTAATAATACCCCTACATACAGTAATTCTGAAAAATAGGGCCGAGTGGGGGCAGAATGGAGGCGGGACTCTCTGTGTCCACAGAGAAACACTGGAAACCCAGAAAAGCAGTGGAGACACAGAGTCCACTGGAGCTGAAGCACATTTATGGCCCTTTTTGAAAAAGATTCTGTGTTGTAGCTAGCTCAGCTAATGCTAGTTGCTCAGAGAGGCTGCTCTCTCTGGGGTGTGTGTGTCAGTACGTAGCGGCAGCCCTGCTGTTTACCATGAGATCATCATCAAGGGATAGACTGCAGTCTGGTGGTGCACTGCCGTGAATGATACGTCTCAGCATTTGAAAATGAGAGCTGTTTCACAGACTCCCACTCAGGGGCTAGGGGAGGTGGGCCACCCAACTCTGATTAGAGGTTGACCTTTTTATATATACATAAGTGTTTTAGTTCTTTGGGAGTTTGTGGCTGGGGCAGGGTCTGTCTGTGCAGAGTCTGCATGTTCTGTCCTGCCTACGTGGGTTTTTAGCAGGTGCTGCAGCTTCCTCCCACTCCAGCCCTCCCTGTGACCCTTCAGGATAAGCGGTTACAAATAATGAATGAATAATATAAAATACTGACATATATTTGTCCCAAACGGTCAACTCTATGTCAGCATTGCAAGGTTTGGGATGATTTCAAAACAGGAGGATTTTGGCCTTTTCAACCCATCAAATGCAGATTTTTATAATAAGAAATATCAATATTAACACCAACGTTGATGTGTTTCATCACAGTACAGAATTATAATTTAGTTTACAGCTCTAAAAACATTTTAAAGTGTGCAGTATCACCTCAAATGTGTGTTTTATCACCTGGAACAGTGGATATTGGCAGTTTTGAAGAGGCTCCTTTGACAGCATAGCTTTGCAAACTACCAGTTACTTTACACTGGAAGACGCTGAACAACAGCAAAGTCACCCTCGTGAGAGATTTAGTTTGGTTAACTAAGGCTGCTCAGAAAAACAGCTCAGTCAACTTTGATATGAGACAAAAAGGTCACATGCCAACAAAAAACTGCCACTCAATTAATTCCATGTAGTTCACTACTCCTAACACTGGACATTGGCTGATGTGAAGCATCAATGTTTGTTTGCTTTTTAGGCACGTCTATATAATTTAGTGCCAGGTTTCCAAGTTATAATTACAAGATATGAATGCTTTTTATGTATGAAACTGGTAATTACAGCAACTACAAAACAACATTAAGACAATAAGTGTTTGGTTTTGGCTCAGCCCACAGGAGATATTGTTAAGCCAAACAATGTTTGTTCACATTTAAGTCGTCAGAAGCTACAGGGAATTATTTTTAAATTACACGGTTAAAAATAGAATTTAATGAAAGAATAATGTTATATAATGAGACAATGAGTTTCATCAGCTTCTGTGGATCTGAGCAGTAAAGATTTTTTGCCCTCTGTAGTTGGCATGCAACGTGGGAAAGCTCAGCGTGCAGCTCTTTATGTTGGTACCACGCTGAGTGGGTGCAGAGTGTTCCTCCTTTGACAAGATATGTAGGTTAAAACTACACTGAATTTGAAATGAAAGTCAATATGAAGGTGGTCCTGACTTCACATGCAGCTGTGAAGCAACATGTGTTAATAAGAGAACCTTGATCTCTGAACATTGTTCTTATATTGCCTTTCATTTTGCAGTGTTTACAACTGCGCTATTAGCCATCCAGGCAGCGGCTACTTTAAATCACAATTACAAAGGCAGCTACACAAGCGAGTCGTATCAAGTTAAATACCAATTAGCAGTATGTGCCAGTTTTAATAGAGCTGACAATTACCATTTTATGTGAGTTTCCGAGGCATCAAAAGGCAACTCGGAGAAGTCACTGCCACTCTCTGTTAGCTGCAAAATTGTGGGATTTATCAGGAAGAGAAGTCTGAATATCATGAAGAAATTTGATTAGTAAAGAGAAAAAGGGAACACAGAACAGTGCTGCCCTAGAAATCCTAACTGCAGTAACTACACAAACAGTACAACTGAGAAAAATGGCTTCAAAGTTTTTTCACTAGACAGATTTTTTTAGACACTGCAATCTTTAAACTGCTTTTTTTTCCAAACCAATGCAAAACTGATCTTTGAAATTTTGTCACAAGATAAAAAAGATATCAAGAGGTTCTTTTTTAGTTACTCCATTTCCACCAAAAATGTAGTTACTGCAGCTAGACTTTGGACAGAGTCAACACTCACCAAAATGACTGAAAAAGTCTCATAAATAAGCAAACAGCACGATTTTTTATCGAACAGGTTTTCATTGCATTGTGGGTTATTGCTCAGTAAAGCATATTTGTTATTTCGTACACCCAGGTTTTTCCGAGCACAGTAAGTGGAAAACGACTAAATTCACACCAGATGTAGGACCTGAGTGACCTGTAACTGATACTGAAGCATTCAAGCTGTGCAATCTTACCAACTCTGACCTTTGCTTGGCTGTCATTTTTCTCACAACAGCTTCTTCTCAGCGACACAGACGGAGGCAAGACGAACTATCTTCAGCAGACTGACTGATATCAGAAATACCAACAAATCTATTGTTCTGTTCAGGTACGTGTCCCCAGTGAAACCACATTATTATAATGTAAAAGGGACAATGAACTGTACATTTCTTGCTCCAGATCCTGTCTACTTTAGGCAGTGAAGCATTTCACAGTAGCAGTTGAAGCTGTTTTTATCTTTGCTGACCTTACAACGGTTTCCTTTCACAGTTGTGAACAGTGTTTTTAATTGGCTGAAACCAAGAACCTTCAGTGCATAGATTATGATTAATTGTGCAACAGAGATACACTATGCAAGGCCTCCAAGTTGCTGTCTTTTTTTGTTCTTTAGACAGTTAAGTCTCAAGTTAGTCAAGCTTCAAATCAATCAAATCCGAGTGGCAACCTTGAGGGCTGAAAAATAAAGCCAACCAAACGCCAGTTCCTCAAATAGCCACTTGAGGCTGGCTCCAAAAGTGAGTCAGTCCACAAAGAGCCCCCTATTGAAAATGTTTAATTTGTCTTTATTTATGCCAGAAAATAACATACGTCTGGTACAAAAAATGGTTTTGGTCTTTACAGATAATTTCCCTGTTCATGGCAACTGTACAGGCAATTATTATATAGCTCACCCATTTAATATTAGGGTCTAAAGGTATGCATAATTAAGGTCATGGCTGCTTTGAGTGACAGGTGGATGCTGTCACAGATGGCCAGCCGCCATGTATTCAGTCTGCCTCAGCTCCACCCTCGCTCCACCCCTTCCCATTTTAAGATTAAGCGGGACCTAGACGGATTCAGGCGCTGCCAAGATGGCGATGGCCAGAGCCACCACACAAAGGCTCCTCAGAAACCTGGTCATGTCCCAGAGACTACATCCATTTTTATACAGCTACACAGGTTTACAGTTTGTGTAGGTCTAAGCACAAAAACTATTTGAGTAGGTTTAAGATAAGACCATGTTTGGGGCTGAGTTACGTCATGCTGCCACGTCATGTCACTGAACGTGACAGTCACGTGACATACATAATGTACCTCACAACTTTTAATAATATTTTGGTTTTCAAATGGGACACAAACACCAGTCTCCTGGGTGAAAGTCCTGTTCTTGTCTTAGCCATACATCCACCTCACCTCCTCCAGATTTATTTTGTAGGAAACAATGACCAGTGTTGACAATGAATACCAAAAGACTGTCAATATCTTGTGCTTATTTTCCTACAATATATGATTAAGGTATTATGGCAATGTTTAGGTCTGAAAGCACTTGGTTCAGTTAAGGAAAAAAATCATAGTCCCAAGATCATCAGAGCTAAAGCACAAGGAAACCCAAGCCAGCATCTTTCCAAACAGGTTTAAGACAGCAACATCCTGTACTTTACACACCCACAGATACAGTCACTTCCAATGCCTCCATGGTAAGGCCCAGGCCAATCCTGCTGTGACCTCGTCGGGTGCTTGGCTGGAATGAGATCTTCCGCAATGACGTAGTGAAGGCAGGGCCGACATGTAACGCCCCTGAGTGCTATGTGTGGTAGCCAGTTGCAATGGTTTATCTTAGGAGGAGCAGTGATTATGGAAGCTAAAGTGGTTTACTGCACCTGAAATCAGCTGTTCTTACTGTATCGTGTGTGCTTCCATCAACTCTTAACCCCAGGCTAAAGACATTAGAAAACTATTTTGAGGCAGATTATACTGGAAACCAATGATAACCTTGACTGATCATTGTAGATATTCTTCAGAGCATGTAAAGTTGGACATTTAGGCAGTTGAATGTCTTCTTTCTTTGTAGAAAATCTGTTCTGAGAGACAGACAGGTGGTGGACATCTAAAATGCTCCACAAACATGTGAATTACCTCTGAATGTCTGTAATATTCTGCAACCCTGAACTACAGAGACCATTGAGAGGTGCTCAGATTTCCCAGAGTCTCTCCTGCATGTACTGTGCGTCCCATTAGCACAGCAGCAGCAGCAACCACTGAAACCTATTACCTCTCAAAATGCTGCAAAATAGACCTCAGCAGACATATTGTTACACAAAACTCAAGCCTTTTCAAACCACCGGTTGCCGGTTCATTGCCTCAGTGCCTTCTGGCAATTGAGAGAGCACAAAAAGATTTGATCAGCTCCTGGGAGTCAAGCAACGGTGCAGCAGCGGTGAAAATGTGAGCCTTTCTGTCACAGCAATGGGAGCTGGTTTACTTTCCTAAGTTATGTGTGAGCGCTGCTATCAGCTCATCCGGGTATAATACTGTCTTATCTACAAACCGGCATCTTACACAGGGCTAATCATGTACATCACATCTGTGTTTTTTTGGCATAAATTCACATTTTTTTTGAGGAGATACTCATTTACTTGCAAGATTAGGTTCTAAGCAGCCATGCCCCCTCTTCCACAGCAGACACTCTGACTCTTCCACTTTGAAAATGACAAGAAGCTAAATTTTCCTCTTCCCCCTCCTTCTTTTTCTCACTCCAGCCTGAGGCAAAAGGAAACAAAACAGGCTTTTCACGGGAGCTTTGAGATTGAAAATTTAAGCATCGCAAATTAGGTCCTGATCTCGTTTGAGTATTCATTCAAGTGTGATGACATTTACATTCCAAATTCCAGATTGTCAGAGGTGTGTTTTTCTTGACATTAGAAGAACATGACAGAAGACTCCCAATGGCACTTCAACCCACCTGTGAACCTGTGCGTAAAATTTGTGTTTCGTGTCTGTTTTGATGTGGATAAAGGGGCATTCCATCCATTTTGCACATAAAGGTCAATTGTCTGTAAAAACTGTTGCATAATGTCTTCTGTGGCTCTGGTGGAGCTTGGCTGTCTGAGAAAATAAACCAGATGATCTCATAGTGGTGTCACCAGGGTCATGTCATCTTCCATTTGAAGACTATAAATTATTAACAGAAAGCCTGCATTATGAACTCTTTGATATGTGGTCATTTACATTCTCCTCATATAATTCAGGCTGTAATTATGAACAGTCGAGTCGGAAAACATTCACATCAGCCTCATACTGTAGTTTGAGTCAGAGACTTTCTGACAGCTATACACAATCTTTAGCATGTCCATAAAGTGGCTGCTATTAACTCTAATTGAGTCAATTTAGCTAATTGAAAATGAGCCATTTGGTCTCACCGATTATAATGGCTAATAGGCCATTATGACAGCCTAACAACAATGGAACAATGCATGAAAAGCTCCCAAGTTTTAATAATGTGAGGTTATTTCCATTCTTTCCATCCAAAATTGCATGAATGTGGTATAATGCTAAGCCATTAGTAGTTGCAGTAAGGCAGGGGTGTCAAACTCAATTTAATTCCAGGCCACATCAGCATTATGGTTGCCCTTAAAGGGCCAATTTTAAATGTCGGTATAAATAAGACTATATAAATCTTTACACTTGTTATCACATTACATAATTGCCTCTGCATTTGATTATTCGTGTTAGTAATAACAATGATTAGTAGCTAGATCTGTAAGCAGAAGTGTAGGAAGAAGAATGGCAAGCAGACATTGAAGTGTACAACTATTACACAATTATATAAAAAATGGCATGATGACATCTTGCAAACCACAACCACTTGGATAGCGTGGCACTGCTGGAAATGATATTATGATGTTGAGACGCTATCTGGCATGGATCCACATCTAGTGGCTTTGTCGGCGTTAGTGAATAAGAAAAATTGGGGTGCATTCTGGGACATGTAGTTCATGGACACAGTACTTCCGTAACACAGCATAGAATTGTACTGTGCAAATTATATTCTTTGCTAACACAGCGTCCTAAAGGGAAGTAATGCAAATTAGCAAAGCTAGAGTGAAGATCTCCACCAGGCAACCTGATAAGAATTTGGATGTATACCGTTAATCAATGGTAATCACCACCAAGATTTTGATTAGTAACTGTATTTACGTAACTGTAACTGTAATGGATTACAATCGCATTCATCTAATTACATGTAACTAGTTACTCCCCAGCACTGTTAATAGGTAAGAATTGTTTTAGCCTAGTAGTTGTTGATGACTTGCAGCCCCTAATGGCTGGTTAAGATGAACTGAGGACTCAGCAGTTGGTATAGGTTATATAAAGGTTTTATTTAGGCTTTTCAAGGTTTTTCAAAAATGATGTATCATCCACAAGAGGTCCCTGAGCATACAGTCATAAATGTCCACTAAAATATTAAGCTGATGGATCCAGTAGCTGCTGACAAGCTCCAGCCCTGTTGGTCACATGCACGCACCCACATGACCCACCACATGATATTAATAATAATAATGTTGAAATGTAATTTTAATATAATAAATATTTAACAACAATGAGAGTGGAATCTAGGATGACAGCTAAGGGGAGGTAGATAACTCAGTGTCCAGCGTTTGGCTGTATGGGCGTAATCATTTTGACAGCTCTGGGATAGAAGATGTTGCTCTGTTGCTTGATCCACCAGGGACTAAAAATCAGGACACCTCGGCCTCTGCTGCATTGACCATTTTGACCTGTCCTCTTATGTGCTGTGACAGATGCGTATCGTTGAATCGTTTGGTCTTTTATTTGACTGTTAGATGTGTTTATTGTTCATGAAATAAGAGCCAAGAGATAAAAATACTTTTTAAAAAATATTTCTTGTTGAAAATGGGAAATTTATGATTGCTTTTGTGACTGCATGTCCATTAACCAGCTGCACAAGAGTTACAGGCTCACCCCACAAACTACGCTGTGTGTCAATACCTTCCTTTTCACAGATGACAACAGTGTTCGTTGTTGCTTTCAAAGGAAGTCACCAGGCTTCCGCTCAGGGAGGAAGACAAAGTACACTGACAGTCCCGATGATGTGATGAAAGGACAGTAAAAACAAGCAACAACAGCGAGTGGCAAACAACAATAGTGAAAACAAAGACAGCGACGCTCCATCCATCCTGAATTGAGCTTGTTTTTTTCAGGTTTCTCCCTCCGACTTTATAATGATTGAAGAGTGCAGATGCACCAAGGGAAAAGGCAAGATTAAACGGTGCCAACAAAGACTGATCGCCTGCATAGAAATGTCAGTACAAGTCATTTCCGAGACAACTCACGGCAAAAAGCGACTAATTCAAAAGGCAGGTTCCTGATGAGAAAGAGGCTTTCACTCCCCGCTGACAAGAAAAGAACCGACAAAGAACATGAGCAAGGGTTATTCTGTGAGAGGGAAATGTCTTTTGAGAAGGACAGTTATTAGAGAGAGACGGCCTTCTGTCATGGCATCTGTGATTTACTTTTTGAGAACTTTCATCATAAATTGCTTTTACTACCTGAGAAAACTCACCCAGTGCTTTAAAATATCAAACAAAATGTAGCATACAGTACTCAGTCAAGAAGTAGTTGCACCGCAGCAAAGTGCAGCGTTGAGCCCCAGAGAAAAAAAAAAGAAAAATGAAACTTCCAATTTTACAATAAAACCCTGAGCTTGGCTCCTGGAATATGCAAACGCAGCCACTGTACAAGTCCCAGATGTTTCTGCCTCCTTCCACCTGCAGCTGCACTTTTGCTCTTTTAAAATAAGTTTTAATGAGTTTATATATTTTACTTCGCTCAGGGCTGGACCTCCAGATGTCAGTCAGTCGGGCCAGTGTTTGGTCTGACTCATCAAGTCAGGGGTAACTGCGGTATTTTTCATCCTGGACCCGAATCTTTTTTGCCCCCAAGCTTTTGTATTTAATTGACTAATGGGGGGACAATTTTTTGAAATTACATTTTGAAAAGGACTTCTAAAGAGATAGACTTTTTTTTGTTTAAGAGATAGATCCTGGATATCTGGCACTTCATTCACACTCGACAATCATTGGTTTGTCTTTTCACTGTTCCAACAATCACAAACTCTAGTTTGGTTGAAATTGACTTTTAAGTCATTGCGTTAGATATGAAAATAATCTGCCTCTACAAGCTTCTCCGCACTTCTATCACTTCTCTCCCCACACTTTCACATCTATCACAAAAGTGATTATTCATTATTCATTTATTTTAACCAACCCGAGACTGTTGATTGTTGAAACAGTGGAAAGACGAGCCAAGATGTTTTTAGTGAGTTTTATGATGTCTCTCTCGAGTTTGAACGAAGTGTGTTTTACAATGATAAAATTATTATTTCTGTATATGAAGTCATTTGAACACAGCGATATATCTGGTTAAACAACAGGAATGTCTGTCTCTGTAGGGATAATTTCCATCAAAGTTATCAGACACTTAGAATACCAATCTGAGCCTGTGTGGCAAAAACAAGCACATATAGTGGACTAACTTTGATAGAGTGAAATTACCCCCAAGATTATGTTGCAGCACAATTTCACTTATGACATCTGCAGCACCGCACTCCCTCAATACTGGGCCATTTTCAAAAATTGTGCTCCCCATTACCCACTTAGAGACAACAACATGGAAATCAGGGTTAAAAAACACTGTTAAATTTCAGTTATCAACTGTTCAAATAGACTAAAACACACAATTGTGTTGCTTATGTGCCATGGTACTTTTTATTTAGTTTTAGCTTTTTGTTGTTGTTATTATTCTTGTACCTATTTGTTTTTCCAGTACATATATATGATTCACACTGCATTTCTCCGATCCCTGGGTTAAATGTCCATTGGTACAGCAACTGATGTGGACATTCTAGAATGCTTCTTTTAGCTCCATTTTACACTTTTAGGCAATAACCCCACAAATTCAAGGCTAACCCTGCTCCAGAGCAGGACGGGCAAGCCCTAGGCTAAGGTCGGGGTTAGCCCACTTTGGAATCTGCCAGTGTGAAAGCTTTCTTAGCCTGGGGCTAACAGCTCCCTCAGCCTGAGGCTAAGTGTAGCTGAACGGCCCAGTAGTAAAGTACAGCTTCAGTTAAAGATACAAGGAACTTTAATATTTTGTTGATTTTGGAGGCCCCTGTGGACAAAAGTGGTAGTGTTTCCACTGGATTAACCACAAAATATAACATCAAAAATATAAAAATATATTAATTATCTAAATAAAAATCTCTGTGTCTGTTTCTTGACCAAACCACAACCAAAAAATCATTGTAGCATGTATTTTTTCAGAAAGATATGTAGTAAACATTACAATTATCCTGGAAAAATGATTAAAAATATTAATTAAGGAAAGTAAATCAAAACATGTAGGTCTACTTAACAGAATGCACTTGACTTTAGAGTCTTAATGACAGCCAAAGTAAAACCGTACTCTGACACTGTACATGAAGTGCAACAAGAAGTAAATTACATTACTGGTAAACTGTGATATGAGTGGAAATATACTGTATAATTCACACACATTGCTTATAAAAATGTACTTTGAATATGGAAAATTATTCAGATTTTTCACTTGAGGCAGATTAGAGCTTGTTACAAACTGGAATTTGAAGTGACATGAGTCCAAAAAGTCCTTATCACCTCTGTGTTTATGCAGGGCTTCAAATTGAACGGCCTGAGATAATTCACTCCACTAAAAAATGACACTACTTAGCATTCAAAAGGCCAGCGCTAGCTGATAAACTCCCCTTATCACTGGGCTGGGATGTAACAGAGTTGAACTGTATTAAATTATTCAGCTTTTTTTTTTTTTTTTTTGCCCTGAGAAAATATTAGCATTTTAGATAAATTACTGAACCCCAAGCTTTTATCTCACTTTTTAGAATTTATTATTTAACACACTGCTTCTCAGTTTGGGGGCAGAAATAAGCAAGGATAATGGACGGTGCTTTATATTTCATCCTGAGGGGTTATATAACGGGTTTATGACATGGGGCTTTCCTTCCAGACGACCATCAGGCGCCGAAGTGTTAGAGGTCTTTAATCAAAATTTACTGGAGTGTCCAGTTATATGAGCAATTTTATTGATGCATTAGCAAAAAGATGAATGTCTTCATTCAAACGGAGTCAAGGGATGTTGGAGTGACCCTGTCTGACAAGGCCTGTATTTGAAGTTACAAAGCAGATGCTAGGACAATGAGGACAGCTTTTTGATACTGAGATGTAGTCTTGATCAATTACATCAAAAGTGAGTAATCAGGGGAAGATGCTTTTATGTTTTTTTTTGTACATCAATTCACTGCTTGTCCTTATTTCTGAGAAGAAATGTAATTTACCGACTGAAGTGAATATACGACATCTTCCCTTTTATACCAAGAGCAAAGAAAACACCTTTTCATCACATGTGGTTCTGACATGAATGAACAATGTGTAACATGCTCTGGATCAGTCTGTGGTTGTCAGACCTTTTGTCTTTGTCTGTTTGTGAGCCCTAATGCCAATGGGCAGTGAGCCTGGCAATCAGAAAGGGATTTTTCCTTCCCATAGGCTTGTAATTTCGTGAAGTTAGATACCTGAATAAGAAACCATTTCAAAATCAAAGACTGTCTCAAAGACTGTCTCACCAAACTGTTATTCATCTTATGACCTCTCAAAATGTATCCTGTGGCCCCTTGGTGAGCACCAGGTTGGAAACCACTTTTCTCTCCAGGAACCTGTGGTGAAATTATGCATGTAGTGATTTTCAAACATACTGTCTTTGAGAATGTTTCCATCGGAGAATAAAGGTCTTCTGCAGGGCTGTAAAGGTGCTTTCATGCCTAACCTGTTTGGTTCAGTTAAAACGAGCCCTTCTGCGCTCGCCAGGTCCATTTGGTGTGAAAGCTGTCAATCGGATTCCTGGTGTGTGGACCAAACAATCAGCTTGAGACGCCTTGAAAAGTGGGTCTCAGTCCACTTCCAAGAGGACTCTGGTACAGTACAGTTCATTTGTGGTCTGAAAGCAAATGTAACAACCACAAGATTTTATGATAGCAGATATATTATTTTACCATGATTTCAAAAGCCAAAGTACTAATAAATCAATCTGCTGAACGTGATATCTGTTCAGGAAGTGATCTTAATAACTGACCAGTATAAGCTATTTAAATATATAAATTTAGTTATGTAAATCATTGTTAAATACAGTGAGATGTAAGCACATCAGTGGGGTATGTTCCTCGATTAAAAGATCAAAAGCTGTTAAAACTGCTGTGCTTGTATCCTTCTCCGTGCACTTTGTCAGTTCATTAAGTCCATTAAAAAGTGTGTGACAGTAATCAGCCCAAAACCAGTCCTGTACAATCCACTGTTTCGCTCTGTCTTACCTGTTAGTCGTTATACATAATATGCAGTCAATTTGATTCACTAATAATGCTTATAATCTCTAAACTCTTTGTAAAACCAAAGAATATAAATATACACACCAGAAGCATTAAAGGTGCTGCATAAACTTCTGTCAGTCACTGGAATTTGATATGTGCATTTTGATGATGCCAGATAACAAACACCAGAACTTTTTAATTACCTTTTTAATGAATTACCTTTTGGTCTGTACAACTTAATGTTTACTGTTGTGTAGCTAATGTATCTCTGTTTTGTTATATTACAGTGGTTTTCAAACTTGTTTGTGCCCAAGGCACACCAAAGGGCAAGCCAAAATGTCAAGGCACACCTGAGATTACCAAACCCTCATAACAAAGTAGCCCGCTAGCCAATCATGGCTTTTTTCTACCAAATTAGTGTTTGTTCTTGAAGCAGTTCTGTTCAGGGTTCCTTCAACCTTTGTGCTATCTGGTGAACCAGCCCACATTTCCACCAGTTTTGAGTGGACGTGACCAACAGAGGACACTGAACAATGCATAACAACCTGTAGAATGAGACAAGCACACTTTGGCTCTCAAGGAAAACCAGCCAGCCGTTTTATTCTTCTGGCAACTTTTTGGGTTCTGAACCATTTATTTCTTGTGGAAATGCTCTGAGCATTTCAAAATTAGGTTCATGAACCAGAACAGGGCCGGATCCACATTGGTGGAAAAAGCCTAACAGAGGCACAGTTTGTGGAGTGAGAAGGGGGCAAAAATAGGTGTCAATCAGTCAGGTCCTTTGGTGTGTCACACTCTAATAAGTCCCACCATCAGGCAACTGGACAAATGACAAAAACAGTGGTTTGATTTGACAGGATTTTTTTTTTTTACTTTGTCCTGGGAAATGAGTGTGTACAAAGTACTAATATAGTCAATTAAAAATTCATTCATAACATTTTATATATTTGTATACTGCAATAATATTGTATGGTTGTGAGATACACCATTTGAGAACCAGAGCCCTATTGTTGTATTATAGTTTGACAATAGATTTTCGTGAACATAACACTTTTCTGTGACCTCAACTGTAGCTCTGTTGTTGGAGAATGAAGGACATTTTTAAAAGTCCACAAAGGGTTTAATGATGGTGGGTCAGACTTGAAGCCTCTGACTCCCCGCCAAGTCTGCCCTCACCGCATCCAACTGGACATTCTGCTCTTACATGATCCCAGCTGATAAGAAATAATTAAATATACCCAACACTCAGCCGCTGGTATCAGACAGACCCCCTCAAAAAACCACACAACACCCTGAGCGCCTGCGGGTAATGGCTTCGTAAACAGCCCACTATTCTGCTACGTAATGACCCATGAAGGAACCCTTCTGTGAGCCAGTAGCTATATCTAGCCGATGGCTTTTTGGCCTGCTCATGAAATGTGCTCTGACACTGACAGAGTGGGACAGGTGGCAGAGGCTGGAATGGATGCCAAGGCTGACGCCACTCACTGATGCTGCAGCCGAGATGCATCTTGTGCTCTGTGACGGAGAGTCAGATCTGCCGAGGGGTCGCCGGAGTTCTTCCAGGTCACCTCCCAACGCCGCAGACAAACTGGAGCAACAGTGCCGAAACTTGGTGTCTGAGAGGTTTATTTGCCATTCATTTGTCCTGAGGTGAGTTTGATTATTAGTTGTAGCAGTGAAAATTAGATGCACCAAAAGCTAAATAATTGTGGAGTGACTACATATGTCCTTGCAGAACATGTTAGTCAGTCAATCCATCAAGATACTACAATACACTAAGCAGCCAGCTGCCACACAGACAGGCTGGACAGTTTTGTCACAAATCTGTTGAGATCCAGGATAAGCTGTATGTAAATACTGTATAGCACCAGAACATACAGTACAGTGTATACTCTATTGTGTATGGTATAATAGCTGGCTGTATTTTACAGTGCTTTTCTGTTCAATTACATGTGGTCACACTGTAAAAAGTAAATTTAAACTTTGAGTAAGTGGCCGTGTTGGGGGCTAATTTATGCTAAAACTTGGATACACAAATGGATACGGAAGGAGCCTTCTGTCTGTGCTGTGCCTTCATTTCGTCCATATATCTACACTTTTTCTGCGAGCTTCTGGATGCAGTTGAAATGGGGCAGTACCATTGATAGTGGTGGAGGCAGTGTAGCAGGGTAGCCAAAAGCTCACGCAAGACACGACCACAAGACACAATGGGGACGTTTTTGAAGAAGTTTTGACTCTTCAGTCACTGACGGTTACATTGTTTGAAAATGATGCATCTATTTTTGTACGTAAGTGGAACTGAAGGGCCACCTACTCATCTGAAATCCTGTAAGTACACCATTTGATTCACTCTATTTGCAAATTATGCTTGGGCTATCTTAACTGCCAAGATAAGCAGCAGATGTTCATGAACAAACGATCTATTTCAACTGAGTTCACCATTGAACCACAATTCACAATATGCCCGGAATCTCTTCAAAGAATTGCACAATTTTAAGTCTTGTTGAGTGAGGGGAAACAGCTAGAACCAACTCCATGGAGAAAGTCCCCAGACTCCCTTAATTGCACAGTTTTTAAGTTGCTGTATTAGGACAAACTTTATAAACTTTGTAAAACCCTGTCTACGACAAATTCTTAACTATTTGGGCCTTCTTGTAAATTCGTCAGATATTAAACATCAAGTTATTTCTTTCTTAATGTGCCCCTTTGTTCCAGCATGATGGCTATTACTGTTGGACCGCAGGTTAAAAACAACAACACATTTGGTCTTTGTGTTTATTTGCATAGTATAGAGCAGAAAGATGAGATCTAATCAGAAGTGATTACTAGAGATGCGTGTGGAGATGCATTCTAATGCAAGGTGTGAATCAACTCAGAGCTGTCCATTTGTGATAGGATCACCAAAGACGCCTGTTAATAATGTGTAAACAGGCTTATTGTCACACATTTTGGTATCCCTGCAATTTATTCTAAAATGCTCAGAAAATTTTAACTGGAGTTTGGCTTCATTAGCTAGTTAAGAAAATTAGCATTGGCTAATTGGGTAATTAGCATTCAACATCTACAGTAGCAGCTGCTAAGGGTACTGATATTGTTGATAAGTAGATTTTTCCTTTTGAAGATAACATTACGCTGTACATATGGGCCCAGCTATAGTTATTATAATGGTCACATTTCATTATTCAGAGAGTGGAAAATGATAGATGTCAAATGTTCCACTCAATCTTTTAATGGAGCTAATGGACGGAGGAAGATACACTTCAACACAGACCAACACACATCCAGACAAATAGCAGTTCTTGGCTGTCTGGCCCTAACCTCCACCTCCGCTGTCATCCTTCTCATTTCCGTGAGACAGTCTTGTTACTTGATATACAGAAAGCTTCCATTGCTATGGCGACAACTGCAGCTCTTTGTGCTGGTGACCGGCCGTGGGTCATCTTATCAGCCCGTCTGTCTGTCTGTCTGTCAGGTCTATTTTGTGTCATTGCTGGACTAAAATTAACTCTGTGATGTCGAGTGTCACATCTTTGCAGCTGAGACAAAAACGACAGGATGAAGTGACTGTAGCTTTGTGCAGATTAAAAGGGTGGAGAACAAGAATGCCAGCAAAAATTTCAATGAACATAATATGGGCTGAAATAAAATGACTTTGTACCTCTTTAGGTAACATGTCTCAGATAGATCAGATATATCAAACAATTACAATTATATCAGTCTTTGAAAACTGTCTCTGACACTGACTGCATACGAAGCAGCCTTTTACAAAGTCCCAAATCTTATTAGAATGCCATGCAAAAGGATTTCATGCCACAGTATATTATCGGGGTTGAAATAAAATGAATTTTGTACCCTTCAGGTAGATTTCCTTTAATGTCGTCATGATAGCATTTTCAGAATACTACAGATGTTTGTCTTAAATTACATTTATTATATCATGTCACTATGAAAATGTCTCCTAAAAGACCTGACAAGCAGTACTTGATAAATGTCATCTTTTAAATTTTGGCAGGCAAAGTCTCCACAAGTCATTCATGTTGTTTAGTAATGCAGTGAGTGATCTTTCCATCACAGCTATAAAAAAAATATTTCCTCCAGAGTTTCCTTTGTCCTGTCTCTTTAAAACTACAGATTTGGTTTTGCTGCTTAAATGTTGATAATATTTATTACATTCATAGAAATGTTTAAAATGACTGAAAGCAGTCTCTCTTATCATTAAATCGTCTTTTAAATGATTTCGAGCAGTGAAAGCTCTACAGGTGATTTCTTATTGTGTGTTGTATTGATGTGCGTGTTTTCTACAACTATTTACTTTAATGATTAGAGAAGCTGCTTTCAGTAATTAACATAGTAACGTTCCACACGCACTGTAATGTCATAGCAGTCATGCTACTCTGCCTGTGTGCGTAAATTCGCATGGAGAGACACTCAAACCTATTTCACTCACCAACACATCATCCGCTTCTATCATAATGTTAATTTTTATGAGCCAGCCCGCCCACCCAGCAGATTAACTGCAGTGTCTGCATCACTACAAGAGGGTCATTTCAGCATCTCCATTCACTTCCCCAACTTGCCAGATCCATCATTTAAATAGTAATTTGCCAGAGGCAGGCCACCGGGCTCTTTAAGGGAATGGAGATGACACTGTGATTGTTTCATTATGTTACTCCCAAAATACATCTATGATAAATTAACAGATTAATACAACCCCTTACTTAGCACCCAGATTTTACGCCATTTGCAGCAAGCAAAAGTGGAATTGTACACACCCTACATGCATGTGCACCATGTGCTTTAGACCATGCCCTATAGATCATCTGAAGAGACCCTGTGACTTTTTCTTGAAATGCAAAATAATAAAACATCTTCCTCCTCTCATTTTTACCTTTATGCCTGGACCTCATACTCTTCCATAAACAGGAACTACATAATTTGCAGTTACAATACACCAAATTGCAATCTCCATCTCTGAGATTAACTCTGGTTTGTGCAAACATTGCGTTATACACTCCACATTATATGTTGCTTGCAATGAAAGAATATGCCACTTAATGCAACATTATATCTCTCTTACGTGTTTTTTAATAACAACAAAGCCCTATGGCATGCAGGCATTTAAGCTATATGTAGCTGCTGCTATACAGACAATACCTGTCAGCAGGATAAATCTGCATAGTTGTTTTAGTTTTAGTTTCTTCAGGGGAATTGTTGTTAATAATAAAACATAAAATGACAGTAGTCATACCCTCGAAGAAATACTTTATAATCCCTCTTGAGGATTTTTCACTGTTATTTTCATTACACACACAGGCCTGAAATACACACATGCACACACATGCATAGAGTGAGCAGATCCCAACAAAATAAATGTGGGACAGAGAGTATGTTTGTGTGGGACATTGTTGGACACATTACCAATGCTGAGAATTGGTCTAAATATTTGATATGATGTCTATCTGAAGTTTAAAAAAAATAACATTTCTGTTCTGACCCTTAGCTTGTTAAATTTTGCACTCTGGTTGATTGAGTCGCACACAATACAGTTTACAGGGTAGGCCTTTAGCATGTGAGGGAAATGCATTTCATTTGAGTGCAACTTTCCCAACTCTCAAACTAAGTAAATACAGTCAGCATAAACCTATATGACTGGGAGTGCTGCACAGTATATCTCAGCTGCTCATCTGTGGCTGGCAATTATCTTTGGGTTTCAGCTGGAATGCATCCATAGATGAGCACATCTCTTTTGAGACTCACATGCATGCTGTGTCGCTTCACGTTGTATTCCAACCCGTCCCCATTTGAAATAAAGAAATAACTCTGGCAAATTTCACAAAAAACTCTCTGACAATTGTATTGCACCAGCTTCATCAGTTTGAAGCAGTTTCCCAGTCTTTGTTGAACAAGTAGCAGCACTTTTCTTTGTGTTAGTTTCCATCATTTCCTGCCTATATCTGCATAGCTTGTGACTTTTTGATGACTTGCAATTTTCCCCGCTGGGCGTAGCGTAGGCAGCAAAGACAGTGACAGGTTAACCTGTACTTGACTCGTGTGCGTGGTTTGATTGACATCAAACACAGCCCTGTGATGACAGCCTCACCTGCTGTCTTCACAGCCATTAGATAAAAGCCAGATTTTAGTGTCTGTCCTGCAGTGGTTTGACTTTTGAAAACTAGAATCAATCAAAATGCGGCACATCGTCTCAAAATGTGGGACGTGAGACAAGGGATGAAAATGTTGTGCAGTCCCACATAAAAAGGGACACAGGGTCAACATGCATAAATGATGGAGGGATGCCATAATGAGCCATTGCGCCCCAAGCAGTTAGGAGTTCCATGCCTTGCTTGAGGGAACATTAGCAGTTCTGAGGAGGTGAACTAGTAACTCTGTATGCTGATTTGAAGCGACCAACCTCCAGCAAGCTATGTTCCCCTGGTCTGAACTGAGTATCAAATTCAAAGTCTGGAATCAAATCTCAAATGTCACGTCTTGGGCCGTGACCCACCTGGATGCCATGGTAACCAGTAATTGTACATTTCCATCTGCTGGTCTCCGAGAATACAGTCCCAATGTTTTTGAAACACTGACAAAGAAACTAATGGTGGAGTTGCTATTTTTAGCTGTGTCATTTTCCAAACCATTAGGAACTCCTTTTCACCATCCTCCTCACCTGCTGGCTTCATCACTTGCGTCAGAGACGGCGACTTATTTAACCCACCTACATGAAATTCAAAAGGTTCCATGACTGTTGGGTTAAATTTTCTGAAATCACTACCTGTTCCAGTTTTCACCTCATAAAGGTCATGAACTCTGACTCTGTTCTTGAATGAATGTAAAGCCAAACTGCCTAATGCACACTACTAATGGAAGACTATGACAAAACTTCAACCTCAGGAAGTCCACCTTAACCCGGCACTTCTTACATATGACTTACATGTTATTTTAGCCTTTAATCCAATCAATTTATCTCCCTTTCATCTAGTTTTTACTCCCAATCCAGTCAATGCATGTCAGCCTTTACCTTGTAACAAGGTGAGAAGCCCATTACACATTTAAAATAATTCACGCACAAAGTGCACGTGGCAAGCACTTTATCACAGGTTAGTTAATGATGTTGTTGATGATGTTACTGAGTCAATGATGTGTGTTAATTGTGCCTGTAGATCGAAGCAACAGAGAAAACCATACGACACCATACCAACACCTGAGTTTGGGTCAATAATCTGTCCACTCAAAAGACAGCAGGGGGCAGAGGGTGTTTGGATGTTAAAGCTATAACAAGGTTTTTAATTGGTTATGAAACTCAGTTTAATACTGATGCTTCTATATGAGCTACATAAACAAACAAGACCATCTGCAAGATTTTTTATATTGTTGTTTTTAAAGCCTGCCACTGGGTCAGATTTTCTGTGAAATCACTTTAAATGAGCCTCTGTTTACATTTTTCCAGGCAGAGTTGGAGTGTGTTGTACATTAGCCAATTAAACTTAAAAAAGGATGATATTTTTCTTTAGATAACTGTATTATTTTGTGGTTATTACAGGGGAAACACTATCGATTTTGGTCCACAGGGGCCACCAAAATCAACAAATGAAAGTTCCTCGTAGTAGTTTTAATAATTCACGAAAATTGAGCTGACCTACTTTCTGATAATGAACCTTGGAAACAGCATGAAGTAATGAAAGTAGTAAGAAGGGCTAAAACCAACCTGTTTTCTATTTCTATTTTCTTTTAGTGAAATGTTGCATAAAAAGTACCACTGGCCATCAAAATAGAGACAGTCCAGGGTTCTTTTTTTCCTAAGACTGTTCCTCCTGTTCCCATCCTACTGGTCTGTTATTGGCTAGTTCTTGCTGCATTACCAACATGTCTTTGTGATTGCTAGAAAACCTTCATTTAACTATCAACCATGATCTTACCTTACCCAAATAGTATTTCCCAGTCGGTTTTGCGCCTAGACATAAGCAAGTAGTTTTTGTTCCTAAAGCTACCCAAACTGCAACTGTAATCTGAAAAATATTAAAAAAAACTTAAAATAAGTCAATTAAGTTTTTTAAAAAGTCAACAATGACCTTAAGCTTAACATGGAACACTGCAACCTCCTTGCTAAATTTCTCCCAACTGCTAATATCCACACTCATACCCACGGCCAATCAGAGCCCAGTAGGCAGGGATCAGTCTTAGGTAGAAAAACAAAATTCAGAGCTAAATTTCTTTCCCTGTATGGCACTGTAATATGGTAATGATATCTGCACCCTTGCCTTTATTTCACCAGGTAAAACTAGTTCAAAAGGCAGTCATTCTGTGTTTGTGTCACATCTTCTTGTACTAAATATTAAATAACTCTTTTAATGTTATCTTTTACAATTATGAAAGTACCTGCCGGATATAAAAGCAGTACAGTTTCAGCACTGAACAAAACAGCTGTTTTTTTTCACATGTGCTGATATCCTGTTTTGTGCTGTATTTGTTCCCCCGATTTTGCTGGAATAACCTTCATAAAATAACAATTCTTCACTCATGAATGATTCATCCAGCAGCCATAACTCCTAATTCAAGGTGATGTCAAACTGGTTGATATGACTTTAAATTTTGTCGTAGACGTGTCTGCAAATCAGCCTACATCTGCACAGCAAGTCAAAGTGGGTGAAAGCTGAACAGCAAAGTCCTTCAGCAAGATATTCTGGAAAGAGGTCAAGGATGACGGCAGCAGAGGTGCTGTTTTACCTGCTAAAGGCAAATGCTCATTTTTAGTGGAACTTCAGCAGATATTAAACTGCGGCCGAGTCTGCGCAAGACACTGAGAAGCACCCGTAAACACAGAGCAGGTTCATTGGGAGGATACAGTTCATCAGCGATGCAGAAGACTTTAGCAGATGACTCAGTGTGGGAAATAGATGGAGGGGAAAACACGAGAGGAAAGGAAGCTGCCTGGCTTTGTTTCCCCTTCTGAATTCAAACAAGACGAACATGTCCGCCCCCTTGTGTGAATTCCATGTCAGCCAGAGGATATGACAGGTCCTCTGATAGAGACGTTGTACCACTGTGAGTGTGCATGACATTTCTTATGATTTACGCCTTAGTTCTCCCACCTAAAAAGAAAAGACTGAAACAAGCTTCATGATTTTATTCAAGCTCAAATCAAATTGCCACCACAAGCAACAGAAGACAGATGTGAGTGATATGAGCATTGGCTCTGTCAGACAGTACCTGCAGCTCAGATTTTTAATTAGCTCACAACTTGCGTGATAAACAAACAAATTAAGACACACGCCTGCTTGTGTGACATTCCCATGTAAAATTGATGCAATGCCTCTCTCAGAGAAGCAGCAGAGCTAATTAATATTTCAGCTATAAACAGTGTGAGACTGTTGGGAAAGTTGTGAAGACATAAATTCAGGGCCTCTGCTGGCCATTTGGGTGCCTTAAGGGGTTAGAACATTAT
The DNA here is from genome assembly GCA_034769285.1 of Lutjanus argentimaculatus. NCBI lineage: Eukaryota > Metazoa > Chordata > Actinopteri > Lutjaniformes > Lutjanidae > Lutjanus > Lutjanus argentimaculatus. Next base: position 3,924,574 of record JAWZSL010000004.1, read on the forward strand.
GACTAAAGTATATGACGGCTATTCCCAAGCCCAATTATGTCTCATAAGTTGTTGCAACAGTTTTGAGATAACTACAATTACTACACAGATCAGATGCAAGCAATTTTGCTATTTTTGCCCACTAAAGAATTGATTAAACCCCTGAAAAATACTACATTAACGGCTTGATTCCACCAGGCACAGCTGCATTGTGTTATGACTGTGCCTTGTTTACCAGAACTGATCACTGCCATTTTGCACAATGTTTGTGATTTCACCTGCAGCACCTTGGCACATCCTAGAAGCGGACATGCAGCCGTGTGCAAGATGGATCGAAACTGTGGCACAGACGTGCTGTGCCCAGTGGAGTCAACAGGTCCTTGAGGAACACCAGAGAAAAATTCATCCTGACTGAGACCCTTTTTTAGAATAGGTGAAAATAAATAACGCATTTATGCTGCATGGAAAAAATTGCATGTTTTTTAGCCTCTTTTCCTTTATTCTGATAAAACTGATAAAAGACAGGAAAGGGGTGAGAGACCAAACACAGAAAAGGGCTACAGATTAGAATCAACTTGGGCTGCTGCAAAGGACTGAGATCCTCAGTGCACAGGGCACATGCTATACCAACTGATCTACAGGGGTGCCCCAAAAACTGCATGGTTTTGCCCCAAACTGCAACTGAATTGCCATAAAGGTATGTCTGTAAAGAGGAAACTCTTGGGTACCCACAGAACCAATGTTCTTTCGGATATCTTGAGCTAAGACGTCAAGGGAACCCTTTGAAAACGGCTGTGCCAGTTTTTGCCTGACGAAAATTTAGACTAAATTTGGAGCTAGATATGACAAGCTAGCCATGTCATGGCCTGACTGACCGGATGTATGCTGTGGGTATAAGCCATTTGTTGCTTGTTTCAGATGGCATTGTGGCATCTGCTGTCTGCGTTTTCAAAGTCCCCAGGAAACAACAGCCTTGCAGAGCGCAACCTACACGCTATTGCTAAATTAGCACCTGGGTTGCTAATGGTTCAAATGCAGTTTATCACTTGGCAAGGCTAATTTTTTTAACGGGCTTTTTACTGACACGAGTCTCAGTGCTTTCTCCAGCACTAAGTGTGCGGTCTGGCTATGTGAGACTAGACCTGATGACATGCTTGATACCAATGGTTTCTTTAAGTCCTCTAGTTTCATGCAGTCAGCCTGTAAAGCTCACTGCATCTTCTGAAAGAAAGTAATGTCAGCTGAGGGGTAGGAGGGCGTCACCACAGAGTTTATTAAAGCAGTAGGTGGAGCTGTGAGAGGCTTTTTGGTGCCCCCTGCAGCACTTGGTACCCATGCATCAAGCACTGTACATAGGGCACCTAGTGGCAATGCTCCATAAATTCTGTCAAAGCACTGCTGCATGTTTTCATTGTAATGCTGGCCATGATATTTTCACTTACAGATAATTTAGAGATTATTACAAGAGATACAGTGGTGGAAACACAGTTGAGTATGATCTTAATTGTCTTAGCTTATGAAATCCAGTTGTGTTGTTAGTGCTTAATTAGCTGTCTTTTTATTTTTGTTTCTCTAAAATGCATAGTTAAAATCCAACCCCTCCCAGGCAAACAGAAGCAGAAATTGAACCTGACTCTAGAGCACAGCACATTATTATGTATTCAAACTACATCATTTTGTAAAACAAGCATATTTATCATTCCCAACGGGCGAGAGCAAAATAAAGCTATTGGAAAACAACCCTCCCTTGAACCTTGGAGACTGAGCTGGGCGCAGCTATGCTCTGCAGTGTTGAATCTGAAATTCATTTCCCTGTTGGAGTACTATGAGGGTTCTTTTTTTTCTGAAACAATGATGAAAAAACACCAACACAAACACAAAATCACACAACCACACCAGACGGCAGCTAAACCATGTTTTTGTTTGAAAATGAAATGTTGCTTCGTCTCCCAGCAGGCCACGCTGAAGATTTACAAATACAAATCCAACATAATTAGTAAATCCAGAAATACTAACTTGTGCAGCAGCTCTGTTTGCCAGACACAAAATGGCACCGAGGCCGTCTGCGGTCCATTTAATTGCAGAGGATTACTGTGTTCGTTAAAAGTCAGCACCAAAAATAAACCTGTTTGGAATAACAGACTTCAACTGAAGAACGTGAATCCAATCTCCTGAATCAGAATGTATCAGTCCTGCTGGAACTTTGAGCAGGAATCAAGAGCATGTTGAAACTTCAATATTCATTCAAAAATGATGTTTTGATCCAGCAGGACACACAACAATATGTGAGTTCTACAGCTGGCTAGCTTGCAATATTTTTACTTGTGACAAACGATGAGAGAGGCCACATAAACCTTTGTAGCTACATAGTTATGTTACATCAGCATTAGCTAATATAAGCTTTGTCATAAACGCTGCATACGATACCCTGGTCTCACTCTCACTTAGTCTTGGTCTCGACTTGGTCTCAACCCCTTAAAGTCTTGGTCTTGTCTCAGTCCTGATACATACTTTGGTCTTGGTCTTGACTTAGACTTGGTTTAAGTTGTCTTGACTACAAAACTGCTTTGTTGCTCGCTGTCACCTAATGTTTTTTTCTCTATAACATTCTCTTGTAAAATGACATGCATTTTCCGCATAAGTCTGGGAAGACTAAATGGCCTGGAATGCATTGTGATAACACGCAAAATGACTTAAGAGATTGATGCGTTATTCATACATCAGGCTGATCTGAATCTGAACTGAAAATTGGGATAAAGGGATAATTAAGAGCCTTGCCAGACGGACATGTGGCAATGCAGACAGGCCACCTTAAGGACCCAGCAGGCCAACATGCTGATCATATTCTTACTACATGACAGTTTGACCATCATCTCCTGACCTGTGGGGTGTCAACATCTCTCTCACACATCTTTCCTGCCAGCATCTAATTAAGCACAACACCCTTGATATAAAAACACTGCAGATTGGCAGTTTGGGAAGACGGACAGGCTGACAAGACAGCTGAGTGTTTAGACCAAGCGTTTTCTGTCACAGTAGAGGAGAGCTGGTCCTTCAGTCCATCAGGGAGCCTGGGAGGATGTGTCAGTGCCCGCTAATGTCAGATAGCTTGTCGACTCTGCGGGGGCGGAGGGGCGCCTGCCAAGTGGAAGCTCGACCTCGTCTAAAGGGGATCTTGTAGGGTCATTAGCCGAAATAATTGATTATTTATAGTCAGATCAGAGATGCCCTTGATAGCCAGCGCAGGGGTGGACGATTGCTCAGCCGGCCCGTGGCAGTATATAAATCAAACTGTGTTTTCTTTATTTTTTTTAATCAGAGAAGGAGTGCCGAGCTGAATTGAGAAGTAGGAGGTGATGTTAATGATGCCAGCAGATGTGTGTTAAGCGGAGAGGGTGGCCGAATTTACTGCTGCTCATCCGAAATACAAATTGGTCACAGCTAAACATAAACTGGTAGATAAACAAGTCATTTAGCAAAAAACGAATTTGTGATGGATTGCCCCTCTAGTATTTGACTCTACCAAGTATAAACAGCACTTGATATGAGAAATGAAGCCTTGGAAATTCATTTTATTATTTGTCTTTGGATTCAGCTTCATTAAAGGGATAGTTCACCCAAAAATGAAAATTCAGTCATTATCTACTCACACTCATGCTGACTGAAGGTTGGGTTTAATTCTTTAGTCCACGAGTTTAACAGGAAAACAGCGTTGCAGAATCTCCCAAAGTGAATGGTGACCATACTGCTCGTCTGGCATAATCAAACTTTTCTAAAGCCCCGACATACCATTCATCACGCCACATGCATGCAGTTCATACAGCATACATGTACACGTGAACGTGACACCAAGCTAAAAACAGTAAAGATATAGGCTAAAAACATGGTGTAAATGACATCTTTCATGTCAATTTGGCATGTTGAGGCTTTAGGAGTCTTGGATTACACCAGACAAGCAGTAAGGAGGCATTTTATGTTTCTTTGGGTTGTTTTTTTTTTTTTTTTTCTGTTCAGTATTCACTTACAGTGTTTGGGAGATTCTGTAACACTATTTTCCTGTGAAACGCTGTTTTGTGGATTAAAAAAACTAAACCCAACCTTCAGTTGGCATTAGGGTGAGTAGACAATGATAAAGGTTTCTTTTTTTGGGTAAACTATCCCTTTAAGGAATTAATAAAACATGAATTTGTAGGCTGTGTCCCTTGTCCTGTCCAGGACATGTTCAATATACAGATTATACTGATGACTGCTGAGAATAGATTCATTTTAATGTTTAGCGATGACTGTGTTATAGTCAGTCTCCTCCATGCCAGTGAAAACAGCCTCGGTCCTGTCACTGATGAATTTTATATTGGCGTGACAATTTGCTTCTACAACTGAGAACAAGAATATTGATTTTAGGCATCAACTCTCAACCTTTCAGAGTACTATCATCACAGCACAGGTGCTAGACTTTGTATAGAACTACAAGTACCTTGGGATTTTAATTGATAACAAGCTGAATTTCAATTGCTACACTGAGATGCTGTGTAAGACGAGCCAGAAAACGTGTGTTCTGCCTCCGGAAAAGAACTCACTTTCATGTTGACAAGACCCTCATTACCCTTTTTTATAAATCTTTATATGAGTCTGTTTTAACTTTTCCTTTAATCTGCTGGTTCGGGAACCTCAGCATCAACGCTAACAATGCACAGACCAGGACAGTGAATATCTATTGTACTCTGCCGTGCTGTAAAACCAGTTTTCCCCGGTAACAAAGTAAATTTGAGAGTGGAAGTTATAGGACAAAAATTCTGCTTTTTCACACCAGATGATCAGGTGATCTTAAATATAGGTCACTCAGCTTTCTAAATATTTTTAAATCATTGCATTTACTTACCTTAATTCAAACTAGATATACAGCCACACTACGCATATGAACATATTTTTGTGTACTTTTGATCTTGGCCTGCTTGGCCAGCTTGCATTTAGCTCTTTACTTCCAATGCAGGGAAATCTTTAATGCCTGAATATACTGTACAGCTGCAGATACCACACACACATTTAGTTCTGTTTATTCTTCTTTCTGGATTCTGCTTGGAGGATACGTTCCACATGTGCACATGGTGGCCTCTCGGTAAATGCAGATATCCGCACACAGCCTATGCATGCACCCTCTGATGATGACAGCTATATCACGCTGTCCCTCGAAGATACTCACATCCTTGCAATGCAGAAAATATGATTTCGACAATGCCCCAATGCTCAAAGCCTGGTCAATAAAGAAATTGTTTTCCAGCTTGGTGTGGAAGAACTTGACTTCTTTTCAATCTATCCAACACCTTTGAGATAAACTTGACGAACTGGATTATCACTTAATATCAGTGGCTGTCCTCGAAAATACTTCCATGGCTGAAGGAAATCCCTGGTGCGTTAGGCCTGAATATATTGCAACAGCTGCCGACACCACAAACACATAGTAGATTTGTTTATACCAACTTTCAGTCCTCTTTATGGATGTGATCCACACATTGCAGATGGTATTCTGTAGCTTGTTGTAGAGTACTGGCCGATGCACACAAGCCACAGAAATGCCGTCCTAACAAATGGCAGCATGTGGATGCCTGCACAGAACCTGAATGTATTCCCACTGATGACAACATTTGTCACGCAGACCCCAGCGAACCCTTGAGTACTTGCAGATGCAGAAAATACCATTTCAGCTTCACAACAGCGTGCTTCCAATGTTGTAGTTTCATGGCAGTGCCCCACTGCACAAGCCCAGGGCTATAAAGAAACGTTTTTCCAGTTTGATATGGAAGAACTTGACTTAACCCCATCCAACACCTTTGAAATGAACTGGATTATCTCCCAATATCAGTGGCTGACCTCATGGATGCTTCCATGGCTGAATGGCAGCAAATGCCTGCAGCATATTCCACAATCTTGAAGAACTGAAGCTGTCATAGCATCACATTAATGTTCATGGCTCTGGAAGGACATGTTCAACAATTACATATAGCTGTAATGTTCAGGTGTCCACATATGACCTCTTCCTATCGCTGCTTTATTTCTCATAGTCCAGTATCTAAAAAGAGGCCCTCCAGCCGGTATCTGCATGTGCCCGGCTTCTTGGTTTCAACATCTTACTGAAGACCAGGGAAAAAAGCAGGAGAAGACGGACTGGAAGGGAGGCACCATGCTATCTCAGTCCTCAGCATGATTTTAAACGACACCATTAAACGAGGTCGTAATTCTCATTTTATCTGGGCCCGCAAGCATGCCGAAATGATGACCTCCCGGAGGGTTCATGAGGCTGGACGCTCGGACTTGGCGAAGAAAGCCAGCAGGGGAGCTGAAAATTAATGCAGATAGCCAGAGGGTGCTGTTATTAGGGGCAGAGATGGCCTGTTCCAGCCTATGGTAGGTGAGGACCCCCCAGCAGCAGGATGTGGTTTATGTCGGGTCGGGTTATTTCAGACAAGATGAATAAAACATCAGCTGGTTTCCACTGTGGGGCCAAGTTGGAGCTGATCAGGCCAGAGCCAAATTCAATGTCAGAAGTCATGATGATATGATCCTGTAATCACTCAGGGAGTCTAGATTTGTTTGACAGAGATTTTCAACAGAACCGTACCTGAAATAGATTCTTTTCCAAAATGCGTGAAGTGTTCTCAGACAGTTCAGTCCAAAACCCAAAGGTAATCATTCTATAATGATGTAAACACTAGGGGGGAAAAAAGAAAATCATCACATTTGAGAGGCCAGAGCAAACAAATATTTGGCATTTTCAATACAAAACCTACCATTTGTAAATTGATTAATCATTTCGTCCCATATCAGATCACTGCTGAGCAATGCAATGTGACTTTAATGTTAAAATATGAACTTACAGCAGCTCTAAAAGTACATGACAAGTATGTCCATTACTTGAAGAGGTCATCTATTAGACCATTGTGAGTGTAGCAATCTATTAACATGGGAGTGGAGCCTGTCCTGTTTTTTACTGTATGTTCTTTTCGTGTGAGCCGTAACCACTAAAGATCAAAATTTTGTTCGACTGTATACTGAGTATTGTTTTTAAAATGGAAAAATTAAAATCTTTAAAATGTCACATCAGTATTGGCCCATATGTCTGTGATGTATATGTCTTTTAAAGTTTTTTTTTTTTTTTTTTTTTAAGTCATGCAAGGAGTAGTCAAATTGTATTTGGCTTTGAAGAAAACTCTTAATATAGAAATTGTTCAGCTTCATAGTGGGACATAAAACTGTGGGACAGGCGTATTTAGATGAAAACGTCATCAATGATCAAAAAATTGTGTGGTGTAAAGTAATATTTACATGAAACAGTTTTATTTGGAATAATGTCATGTTGTGATTGAATTAATTCATTCCACATATCTGAATATTATTGAGACCACAGTTGTGGGACATGAACAAAAGTTGTGTTTGGAGCCATAAAACACTTCATAAATGTCATTGAATCATATTATTTAGTAATTATTTTTAGGTAAAGATATTTAATAACACTGTGTATATAATTATCAGGAATCACATGACAAATTGGGACAGAAGTTTAGCTCAGTTGGTAGAGCGTCCAACCCATGTATGGAGGCTATTAGTCCTCTGCAGTGGCTGCTGGTTCTTTTGGCCCTTTGCTGCGTGTCATCCCCCCTCTCTCTGCTCATTTCCTGTGTACTCTTTGGCTGTCCTATCCAATAAAGGCAAAAAAAATGGCAAAAAAAAAAAAAAAAAAAAAAGAATCATATGACAAATTTGAACATAAATCCAAATTTTACTACTATGACTTTAAAATGCCAGTAGTTGCAGAAGCACCCATTCATTTAACACTACAAATTTAATTGCCCATCTTCAGAGCTGCCATCTTGATAATGAACACTTATTTTGCCAAGTGAATGTGTACGTTTTGAAAAACATTGTATTTTATGTTGGCGTCTGCCAGTGGGACATCATGAGAAGAGTAATCTCACAAGAGACTTGATTTTCTATGTAATTAGGGAGTAGGAGTATCTGCATCGACAATCAGGCAAAATGAGTTTGAAAATATCTACATATGGGATATCGGCAAAAGTCGATAATACGTTTCAGAAATATGACATGAAATGCCACTTGTGCGATAAAAAAAGTTGAAAAGGAGGTAATAATGCATATAATTAATGAGCCCCGGTAATCCAGCATTTCATTTCATTTAAACAGTCAGAATACTGAATTATAACTGACCCGTCTGATGTGTACAGGCGCGTGTGGTTATTCTGTAGCAGCCTGGTGTCATTTGCATGTGATTTAATCAAGCTAAACACGGTGGATGGCTGTGCATAATGCCACTGGGCTCTGACACAACACTTCTCAAATAAGAGGCTGCAGATCAGCATACAAGCTTTATCCTGCTGCCTTCAGATGGCTGCAGGAATTTAATGTGCTGAAGGAGGATTTTTTTCATAAAGTACAAAGCAGCTGTGGACAACAGATACTATAAGAATAATTCATACTAATCTGTAAATGAATTTGCGACTGCTTTACTGATGTTCCTGCTTTAACCACATTAAATGTTCATTTCTGATGCTGATTCAAACACAAGAGTGTTTGATTAAAATAGTGACTTTACATTTTAAGCATTATTCTGTTACTGCTGCACATTTCATGCCAGTATTTAGTTTGATCTCATTGACAGAGCAAGAAACAAATGTGGTCCTGAGTCATCAGCTCGCCGCACAGTTCTCACTACACAACTGTCTGTCTGCTAATCAAGAATGTCTGAAGTCGTGTCTTGCACCCGACTGATCAGCGACAGGGTGTCTCACATTAGAGGGAGAACCAGGAGGACTCCAAGACAGTCTGTTTCGTCTCCAAACTACCTTTTGTCATAAAAACACAAGTGACACCAGAACCAGGCACATAACCATGCACGGGACACGATTCTACTAAATTCTCGTAAAACTGGTAAGTTTGTTGTCCTGTGGCATGTGGATTCTGGATGCTCTTGTGTCTCTCCTTCTCCCATCCTCTCATACCCCAGCTTGTGTCTCCTCTCATTGGCTGTAGCTCGTTGCATGGCTCCCTGACCCGTCCCGACTCAACCCCGATATTAAGCCTGCTTGATAACGTCTGTGAGCACTTTGAGCGTCTTTGAACAGTTCACTATTTATAGTTCATTATTTTTGCATCACTCTGACAAAACTGACTCTCTGACTTTGGAGAAGTTACATAATACCAATAAAACAACTTTTCTTCTTCACTATTTTACTTTTTTCATTTGATCATTCAATGTCCGTAACCGCTTATCCTTGAAGCATCGTGGGGGGCTAGAATCTACCCCAGCTGACACTGGGCTAGAGGCAGAGTATACCCTGGACAAGTCGCCAGTTCATCGCAGGGCAGACAGATACAGACAGACAACCATTCAGGCTCACATTCACACCAACAGGCAATTTACAGTCAGCAATTTACCCTTTAAACTTGCATGTCATTTGACTGTGGGAGCAAGCCGGAGTACCCTGAGAGCACCCACGTGGACCTGAGGGGAACATGCAAACTCCACACAGAGAGGCCCTGCCCCAGTCACAAACTCTCCACCCCCCAGCCAGCTGGGGGATTCAAACCGAGAACATTTTTTACTTTCATTTTATTCATATTAGGAAGTTTCATTGTTTTATTCAATTTTGTGTTTGTGTGTCCCACCACTAATTCCACTAATCCACATTCCTCCAGTCCCCCAGCCTTTGCATATGGTGTTTGTTTCTCTGTGTTTTTATTATTTCTTTTAATTTTTTAATTGTTAAGAAAATACTCTGAAAATACTGTCGGCAAGTCACGATGCTGCCAAAATGCCAGACACTGGTTGATGGTAGCAATTCTCCAGAGAAGTCAGGTTAAGAATTCTGAAATATATGTAGTTTAAAACTGAAGTTCAGGAACTAGACCACACCACCCTCAGACGATCACTATGACCTGCTTCGCTAATTCAAAACATCTGTATCCCCCACAAATCCAACCACCTGCATCCCGCTAATCAGACATCCACACCTTCTTATTCCAGTCACCAGTTCTCACAGGCCTCCCCCCGACCTCGTTTTTCTGTCCCAGCAGGTGACGCACAGTTTGATGGTGGTTGTCTAACAGTCAGCCACAAATTCTACCACATCTGGCCCAGGATCCCTGGAAAAGGCAGCTCATCCTCCCCACATCCACCTGGGCTCCGGTTCCACCTCAAGACGCATATGTTCAGCTAATACTTCAATTATTGGCCATTAACTCACCTTTCTCTCTTTCTTTCACAGGAACCAAAGGCGAAGCTCGCCGAGACATTTCCCCCACCCTGAGTCTCGACCCCCAGGTTCCTAGCTGCTCAGCCCTACAACTGACCTCCCTTCCCCTCAACCCCTATCATCCCTCACCCCCTTGACCCCGACCATCCCTCTCCCCCTCGCCCCTTCCCTACCATCCTTCCCAATTGCCTTTGCCGTTCCATGCTGAATTTATGGTGTGGTCTTGTTAGTGAAATCGCTAATTACCTGTTTGACATTGACATGCTAATAAAGTACCTACCAAGTTAGCTCAGCATTCATGTTTCATGCTTCTTGTGGTCATCGTGCAGACAGTATGCACAGTCTTTTTACTGATGTCCGAAATATAGAAATTAACTCAATGTGATTATACATGAAACCCCCTTTGCTGTCCTCGGTAGGCATATGTTAGTCTGTGTGCCTATATAACCATTTTCCTAAAGTGTCATTATTAGTGTACTGACAATATTAATGCATGGTGTCACCGCTGGAGCAGTTGGGGTTATGGAGCCTTCCTGGCATTACAGTAGTGGTCCAAAGGGAGGGGCAAGTGTGGCTTTCCCCACCCAGATTTATCTTACCATTCAGCCATTCAACTGTCAACTTTCTGGCTTCAACCTTTATGCCACCAGCGCCGTCCCACAAATGTAATTACTGTATTGAATGCCAAAGAGACGCTGAGATCGTTTGTTCCAGGCACTTGTTCTTTGAAGTGGACGCACGTCTTTAGTGCATCTTGACGTGACGAGACAGCACTGGTCGAGTTACTGCACATAATTAAACTGTGACCTTTAACAGCAGACAGTCTGTTGGTCTCACTGGTGCAAGGACGCTACCGGAAAGGTGGATGAAAGACGCACACAAGTTCCCACACAAGTAGGCATTGTAATGCAAAAACATGCATACATTTACCCAGGGTTTTGCGCCTATGCGTGCACACACACACACACACCAACGCACTGCAGCCCGCCTCTAGTCCTCTTGCTATTGTCTCCTGACAGCATTTGTTCTTTTTTCTACCATTGTCTAACCTGTCAAGCCCTGCCAAAATATGTTTTCTGTCTCCCTGTGGCTCTGTGCACACAGACACTACCTTCCAATTATCTGAAGAGAGGCAGACAGAAAACTGGGTTGATAAATCTGAGGGGCTTTTGACAGTGAAATGTTTCACAAGGTGATTCTGTTCCTTTTTCCCCTCCTTTCCTTCCTTCCTTACTTCTCTTCCTCCTGTATCATTTTTCCTGATCCTTCCTTATGCGTCACATAACTCAGCCCCTGGTTACCTGACTGCTCTTTTCTCTCCCCCTCTCTTTTCAGACAGAGAGGCACATAGCCTGCAAGGCTACAAAAGGTGAGTCTGACTGTGTCAAAAACTCGACTGGGTTCTAATTACCAAGTTTGCAGCATCACTGCTGTGTGTGTGTTTGTGCGTGCGTGTACGTGTCTCTGTATGGATGTGAATGTGGGGCGTTTGTTGTTCACATGCTGAATGCGCATGTGTTTGTTCACATATCTCAGGTTTTGCCATCTGCCATTCTTTAGAGTTGTGCAGAGGAACAATGCCCTGGTGAACTGAACACAGTAATTAAGCTGGAGCCGACTCTCTGACTGTTATTTGAAAAAAACAACAACAACAATAACGAGCAGAAATGAAAGTGCATTGATGTAAACCGACGCTAAAAATATTCATCATTTAACTCTCAACTTTGGACAGATTTTAATGTCAAAACATTTTCAATGTTATAAAATTGCACAAAAATAAATTAATTTTAAAAAAGCAAAATTATAAACAACAAAATGATATATATTTAAAAACAGCACTGAATAATAATTGAAAACAAAATCAGTAAAATAAAATAAAACACTAAAACAAGACAAAATTCAATCCTAAATTTCATAAAGTAAGTAAGAATCAGAGTCTAAATGTCTAATGTAAAAAAAAAATTTTTGCAGCTCTAGATTGATTTACATCGACAGTTTAATATAGATATACTGAGACGTGGACACAAATACAACGCAAAGTATCTTGTTAAAAATTACAAATACTTTTGATACTCAGTGTAAAAATCAAAATAAAACATAAAATACTGGTATGATAAAATGTAATTAATTAAAATACAAGTTAATTTGTCATTTTAGGGGTTCAGCTGCCTCATGGGTCTGACCATAACCTCCTACCTTGAAAAGATGAGCCACTGCTATTTTCTCACATCATAGATTTGAACTGGCTAATCAGGATATATTGGAGGTGGGAGGCTGCGAACTCAAGGGTGATTGACAGATTGAACAGACACCTGACCCTTCACTGAGCGCTTCCTCTGAACAGCAACTGACCAGCTGGTCTGGCACAGTGACGTCTCAAAGCCAGCTACAATTATTCTAATCCCTGTGCTTCCATTTCGAACAGTACTGAGTGTATTTCTGTTGTCTATACGTTTCGTACGCTTTTACATCATACAGGTGGACCTCTCTGCTGACTCAAGGAGTTTAAACATTCACTTTTATTTGCTAGCTACACCTGTGAAGTCCATGAACATCAGCTAGAAATGAGAAGCCGTTTAAGTTACTTTTGTGGAATCAAGATCATTGCTTCAGAAATAGTGCCAATTCAGCTTAAATCTCACAATGCATATGTGCATGCGAGAATGGAAAGCTTGACAATGTTAATTTAGTGCAAAGCATCAGAGGTAAACCATATAGAGATCCATACAGAGCCTCTTTCTTATCCAAACAACACAACGCAGAAACCCATCAGTTCAACCAATGTTACTAACGTTAGCTAGTACGTTTGCTCTATGATATTTTTGTTTCATGCAGTTAGCTTGTCTTAACATGCAATATCTGAACATATTTTGGATAACATAACTTTATATTAGGGAAAATTTGTACCAAGAACCAAAGCAGCTTCTTTCCTCAACCTACTGGTCATAAGGAACGGTGGGATATAGTAGCTCACAGTGAAAATGTTGCATTTCATGTCATTCATTTGCTTTTAGCCAAAGAGTGTGATTAGGCTAATTGTAATGATTATAAACTTGGGGATAAAAAGGTGAATTTTCACTACTCAGGAAAGCGCAAATAGCAAATTACTCTCAAGTAAAGATCATTTAGTAAAGTTCATTTTAATACTTTTTCTCCACAAAATTAACATATAACCATATATCATAAAAATATTGCAGTGATACACAGTGAATTATTTTCACAGGCTGTCCAGACCGCATCTGTGAGGAGTAATTATTAATATTGATATGATGTGTTGTATAATCACTAAAGCTCATGTCTCCTCAGAGGCTAAGCTAATAGTGGAGAGCATTTACAGGGTTTCAAATGAGACCACGAAGGCCATGCTATCGTTTTCAAACCAATTGGGACAGGCGCCAAAGCACCAGCAGCGAAGGTGCACTTTTCTCGCTGCCTAATGACCATAAAGTGAATATACATCTCTTCACCGTTCCGACCACTAAATCTGCAGAAAAAAAAGCGTCTTCTCCATCACGACGGTAACACACAGCGGAGATGATATAATGTGATCGTAAAAATGTGGTCTTGGGGCGGGGAGGCAGAAACTCTCAGCTTTTTTCCATCAGTGATAATTTGTTTTCCCCAGGAGGTCCCCCGGCCCGGGTTTTACCCGCCACCTCGCCTGCTTGGCTCCCAGCATGCAGCGGGATGCGATGAGCGCGCCAGTCTGGTTCATATCCGTCATTGTAATGGTTTCTGTCCTCACCAGGAGGCCTGTGGCCACTGATGAATAGGAAAGGAGTAATTTATTTACATTGCTTCCATTATCATATATTCTTAGTCCAGACTTGTCTACGGTGAATACAGACTTGTTTCACATCCTGCTGCCTATAGGCTCCATCTCTAAATCTTTTAGCCTGTGTAGTACAGCCTGTACTGCAGTTAATAGGTAATCCAGGAAAAGGTTTTGCTGAAAATGTGTTATGCTGTTGTTGAGTCCTGACCTCACAGTGCTTTTGCCTTGGGTAATGACATATGTTCAGAGTGTGAAGCATATTATGCATTTATAAAGCCCAGAAGGAATTTTAGGAATTCAAACCAGCAGTAGCATGCTAATACAACAAAAAGGGTCTATACGCAGCAAAACAAGCAACACAAATGTAAGCAAAACAAAACAATAATAATAAAAAAAATCATATGTAACAATAGGCTTCATGTTTTCTATAGTGCCAGACTCCATTAACATTTTGGTCAATTTAAAACATTCTAAACATTTACTCCTTCTACAAGATTATTAATAGTTTATTACAATTCATAAACAGACACTTAGTAATTCAGCAAACGTTCGGCATCTATTTCAACTCTAATTTACATTAAACAGGCAAACAAAAACATTATTCATGAAACATGTTTCCTTGATCTCTAATAATATTTCATTTTCATTTTATGATTTATTACAAGTGAATACATCACAGTTATCTCCTTTAACGTTAACACAGTTTGTCCAGCCTGTGGGATTAGCCACATTAGCAACATGCTTGCTAATAGGATAGGATGCTTTGAGTTTGAAGTCAGGTCACAGACAGCTGGCACAGATCTATCATTGAGCTTGGACAGTTACCGGTCCTTATTGAGAAAGTAGAAAGCAGTCTGACGGAGTAAAATCCACACACACTATGTCATCAAAAATAAACTTTTTATCCACTCAGCTCCTCTGAGGCTGGAGGCCGATGTAGCAATCTGTCCTGCTTCTTTGACATGGTGTCAATTAGTTTGGAGCTGAGCAAATATTCAGTAAATAGCCTGTCACCATGCAATGCAACGTCTGCATATGTCCCCCCATCTCGACAATAATATATTCAGAAGCTCTTCATTCTTTATAAAAGTAACACCAGCAAGTGTCTGACCAATGAGAAGTTGGTCAGACAAGAGCATAACAACTAACCAGTTGAACAACCAGATCAGCAGGTGTCAGCCCCAATTTAAAGTGAAATCAAAGGAGAACATAAAAGTTAACAAACCTAAAATGCATGTAGGAGCTTGCAGAGCGCCCTCCTGGTTAAATCTCGATGCTGTTTTTACCATAGCTGTGGATACATGCAGGGTTTCCACACTTGAGCTGTCAAGCTGTGCCCCTTTTCCCTCTGTGGTCTGCTCTCTTTTCACTCAGGCTTCTTTCTCCTGGACCATCAGCCATCCTTTGACCGCTCTCTCTCTTGGCTGTTGAAATACAGTATCATCCCCCAGGATATACAGCCTCTCCTCCTCTCTCCCTAGTTTGCATGCTATCACGTCTTTCTCTCCCTCTCTGTGTTTGTATTTCCTATCTGTGTGAATAATGTGCTGCCTCCTCTGTGTTTGTGTGGCCTGTCCTCCTTAAAGTCTCTGTGGTTGAGAGGAGGTTGTATGACTCAGGTCCTACCAATCTGGCAACAGATGACGTTGCTCATATATGTGTATTTTTGTCTTCAAACTTCATTGTGACTTTTTGTTCTGTATATAAATCCATTTCATGTCTGTCTGTAATGGACGAGGAATTTCATGTAGAAAGTGAGAATTTCTGCCTTGTGCTTGTATGCCTCCACCCATCAGTCAAACTGCAGTTCACATCCATCCATCCGTCTGTCAGACTCATATAATATAATATATAGTAAAGAGTTTGAATGTACTTTTTAAAGTTATTAAGAGTATTTTTTGGCAAAATGTAAGTTATCACTATAGGGATGTCCATGATTCTAATGAGTGATTTCCAGTGAGAAAAATGCTGCGTCAGAGACTGTTTTTACAGAGGAGTATAGAGGACTGACAGAGAGGATTATGATGGCACATTGAAGTTGACCTATGAACTTAAAATGTCATCACTTCATCATTTTAAATTATTAGACATTTGTGGGAAATCCTGTCATAATTAACATATGAATTCTTGAGATATGGCCAAAAACCTGCTTTGTGAGGTCACAGTGATCTTTGACCAACAAAATCTAATCAGTTCATCCTTGGTACCAAGTGGACGTTTGTACCAAATTTGAAGAAAGGCATCGCAAGAAAGAAAGGTATCGCAATCACGACCATGGGACAGACATGAGGTCACAGTGACCCTAACCTTGACCCAAAAATGAAAAATCAGTCATTGTCTACTCACCCTCATGCTGATTGAGGTTCAGGTTTATTTTGTTAGTCCGCAAAACACTGCTGGAGTTTCACAGGAAAACAGCGTTGCAGAATCTCCCAAACGATGGAAGTGAATGGTGACCAGTTTTCAGATGAAAATAACAACTGGACAGAAACCACAAAATGTCTCCATACTGCTCATCTGGCATAATCCAAGTCTCCTAAAGTCTCGACATGCCATTTGCACACCGTCACACCACACACCCCCAATTCAGACAGTGTGCATGTGCACGTGAATGTGGCTCCAAGTTAAGGATCAACAGTGAACATTCAGGCTAAAAACATGGTGTAAATAACATTTTTAGTCAACTTGGCATGTTAGGGAAGATTACACCACAGTATGGAGGCATTTTCTGTTTTTATTGGTGTTTTTTTTTTATGTTTGAAAACTGGTCGCCATTTACTTCCATTGTTGGGAGATTCTGCACCACAGTTTTCCTGTGAAGCTCCAGCAGTATTTTGCAGACTAATAAAATAAACCTGACCCTCAGCATGAGTAGATAATGACTGAATTTTCATTGTTGGGTGAACTATCCCTTTAAGTCTAAGTGGTCATATCAAGGCGTAACTATATCTCCATTCGGTTAAATTTATGAATTTATGAGTGTTTGACTGAAATGGAGAATCATCTGTAATGGCATCTTTGTTTGCTGACGGAGTTCAGCCAGTAAAAGACTTGTCAGGGTGTTGTGATTAGGCCGACTGCATGATGAACTCACCTTTCTTAAGAAGAATGAGTTTATGAAAATGTTACATTTGCTATATGTCCTGATCTGTCTGACACAGCTCGATGAATCATAAACTTAAGCTCTGCCCACAAAGGCTCTGATTAGTTCAGCCATTTCACAAAATCTGGAAGTCTTCAGAAGTCTGGAACCAGCCAGCATTATTCTAAAGACTCTTTTCTTGAGTAATTGCATATCACAGATGTGACATTGACAGGGTGTGTGAGAAACGAGAAAAGTTGGGTTATGCAAACTTTTGAATGACCGAGTCAGCTGCATTCGTACAGAAAACTGAGATGAGGGAATACATAACAGCCTCGGCACCTTTGCCAGCAGATTTCTGTTGTGAGTGAGCCCAGTCAAACACGAATGAAGAATGAATGAATTTTACAAATGGCTGAGTAGATTTCTGAAGGTCAGCACAGATCTGTAAAGAGTGTGTAAACACATTTAGGTGCAAGGTAACTGCGCCCTTAGGCTGCAGACTTTTTACATTTGCATGCCCACACGCAAACCCACAGATCAAGTCATGGCCTCGTTTATGCCTCCCAAGAACGAAGGAGCTCACTAAAAGAAAATAATAAGAACTCAGTGCTCATAAAGGATTTAATGAAATGACATTTTGTCTTTCAGGGATTCAAAGTCAACTAAAGTAGGCGTAAGCAGCGTTTATAGTCAACCAAAGTCAGAAAAACCTCACAGTGTGTCTCCTGTCATTTAACCTCCAACCAGGGGCAGTGAAGTGTAAGCAGAACTTAAAACTGAAGTAGTTTAACTCAAATTAATTACTGTAAAGCATTAATACAAACTGTCCTAAGAGCTTATCCCATGTATGCACTGGGCTAGAGGTACCTTGGACAGTGCATCAGTCCATAACAGGGTAAACCAACAAGTCTGACAAGTCCTCCTTTGTCACTGTCTTCCAAAACAACATGTATGTCCTCTAATTTGACTCCTGCATCAGCAAGACATAGTTTGTCAGTACCACCTAAAACTGGAATAATAAGTTTTTTTGTGCCAAGACCAGAGTTGGGACCAAATCAATGTAAGTCTCAAGTCTTTGCACTCAAGTCCCAAGTCAAGACAGGCAAGTGCCAAGTCAAGACTGACAAGTTCCAAATCAAGTCCTAAGACCTACACAAGTCATAACGCACTCTTCACCAAATGCAATGTCACTTTAACAACAGAGCCTTGACTTGCTGTTCTTTGTGTAACTTCAAATGTCAAACACAGTTGGAAGTTGATTAATCTCGGTGTAAAAACCTCATGGTTCTCTCCAGCAACTTGATTGGATGCTGTCGGATTGGTTGAAACAAAGTGGATGTAGGGAATTAAATGTCAGCTCACTGGGAATGAATAGCACTGACACTGAGTTGAATCAAGAAATGAAGGGAAACAAACTGATTTGTGGCAGACTTTTTCAATAACATACTTTGGGGTTTGGGGAAGATATCCAGAATTTTTAAGTCCAAAGGCTCAAGTACAAAAGAAGTCACAAATCAGTGCTGTTAAAGTGACTTGAGTCCGAATCATGTGACTCGAGTCCACACCTCTGACCATAGCTATGATAAAAATTTGGGTAGAGAAGCTACTTGATAATCTGGGCCCACATATTTTGGGGTCTAAATGATTAACAGGTACAAAAATTTTGGAGTAGTTTCAGCCAGTTTTAACATGTTAGTTTGAATTCAAACCCTTCAAAACTCTATCACGCAATAACCCAAACAAACTGATCAAGGCAGATGTAGACCAACGACTCATGTGTTTTGCGACGTAAAAATACGGTTTTTGTCAAAGGAGTCCGGTGACTCTGAAGTAGGCATAATTTCCATAATGTTGTCAGACACTTAGAATATTAATGTGAGCCTGTCAGTGGGAAAAACAAGCACTTTGAGTGGACATTCTTTAATGCACGCATTTGCCCCCAATGATTATGTTGCAGTGCATTTTGCAGCTACTGGAACAATTCCAAAATGTTTTGTACCTTAAAAATATAGATTTTTAGACACCAAAATATGTGAAAATGGGGCCAAGTTACCGGAATTAAACTCAAATATTATACTATTTAGAGAACTACACACCTTCTTCATTATGTTGTTGCCATTTTGTTACATATACCTTTTGAATATGAGCTGAGCTGAGATATAGACATCAAGCTCATCACAAATATAGACCTCAAGCCCGTCATAGCTGCCAACAAAAACTTCTTAATACAGATGCAAGATGAGCTAAGCATGCTGCAGACAAGACACATGAAACAACTGAACATCAGCATTGTTGTCTGTTGCAGACTGGCTGCTTCTTCAGCACCTGTGTGGAGGATTCACTGATGCTTGTTACCGCAGCTGCAGGCGACTGGCTTTGAAGGCAGACAGCTCATCAAGGCGAGTGGTGCAGTGATTGACAGGTCAAGAACTTTACAAACTGAAGCAGGAGAGGGCGGGACCCGCGTTATCCTTCCTGCCTCAAGGCAAAAATGTGCAAATGCGCATCCAGTAGATTATTTAACACTTAACAAGTTTGAAGTAACAGCCAATAATGTGGACTGGAAGACAGAGAGACAGAAAAGAGAGATGAAGGGAAATTCAATGGACTTCTGGCTGGAGAGCAAGTGGACGAAATATAGCGGACAGGCAGAGAAGAGAGAGAGTGAAAGTAAAGTAAAGACAGAGAGAGAGATGTGGAAAGAGTGAAAGCTGGATAAGGGAAGACTATCTTCTCTCATATGTGACAACATAATTGGTGGAGGAAAGGCTCTGTTTAGCCCTCTGGGAGAAAGACAGCAGCCACAAAACACTCTTGTTTTTTATTTCTATTTTGTCACACCAACAAGTCAAACTCAGTCTTAAAAATATGTTGATTGGAGGAGTTATTTTTGTGTGTTGACATGTAACCTGTATTTCTTTGTCTATCCATACATGCCACCAGTTTTGTGGCAGTTTTTCTGTTCTTCTGGCACTGGCACAGGAGCATGATATCTCCTCTCTTAAGCTTGCCTACAAAAATCTGATTGGCTTAGTTGTCTTTCAAGGAGCACAGCGCCAGACCTATTTACATCGCTGATAAAAGTGTCAGAGATCTGGAGAAAAGCCTGGAGAGAGCTGCACATGGTGCCAGTGGGCCATTTTGGCAACTCACTCTGTGTGTTGGCACTGCTATACTGCGTACTAACATTTTGCTAGGGTGTACCGGCGTCAGTAAAGTTACTCCCTTTCTAAAGAAAGGCTGTTCACCTGCATTACCCTTAGTTGTAGTTAAGTTTAGGTAGAAATTTAGATCCATTTAGATCAGCTTCTCCCTATTATTGTGACAAGCCAGACTTCTGCTGTTCTTTTTGTGGCGGGTGTCTTTGTTTTAATTTAATTTGTCAATTACAATGCTTGTCTTTACATTTAACTCAATTTCCCTTTGTTTCCTTCTTTCCCTGTGTTATTTTCCTGTCATTGTTAGTGACCTAGCTAATTCTGGGTCACGCAACAATTGGGGGCTCGTCCAGGATGTGTCCTTGCTATACTAACCTGCAATTATCGTAGCAATTATAGCAACAATCTTTCTGCTTGACACTACATTACCAGACCTTATAACAACTGTCATAGTTAAATGTCACATATATACATAGAAATGGGGTTCCCATTCCCATTTTCCTCTGTCTGGTCTATTATTTAATAATAAAATACTGTCTGGTCTATTATTTTAAAATATTATGACACCTTGTTATGTATTTTTCCATTTTCAGTTCAGTGTGACCTACAAATTGTAAAGCCCCTGAGACAACTTGTGATTTGCGACTGTGACTTGACCTGTCTTGACTTGCTACAGCTTGACTTTTCACTGGACGAACATTTTTATGTTTTTATTTTATTTATTTTATTCTGCAGGTGAAGGGCTCATTGCATGAGTCAAACAGTCTGAGTAAAAATATCAAAAATGCAGGGCTCCTCCAAAAACACACCAAGGCACACTGTAAGATTTGTATAAAATTAGGATGCCTTTATTTTACAAGCCATAAAGAGTCAAAAAGAGTTAAAAAATGACCAACGTGTATCAACCAACACAAGGGTAACTTGCATGTGCAAGTGGCATCCTAATTTTATACAAACCTTACAGTGCGCCTTGGTGGGTTTTTGAAGGAGCCTTGCATTTTTGATTTTTTTTAACCCAGACTGTTTGACTCATGCAATGAGTCCTTCACCTGAAGAATAAGTGCAAAATACCTGAAGTATCCAAAGAGCACCTGTATTGTAACCAACAGAAAGACCAAGCAGTGTTTGTTTGGTTTTGAGTTTCTTTAAACTGTTAGCCAAGAAAATACAAAAATATTCCAGAAAAAAGTGTCAATGTTTTAAAGAAATAGAGATTGAGGCAGACTGCCAAACTAGAATCAAGAAAAGTGACTAATATCTCACTGCACTGCTATATATTTTCATTTCCTCTAAAGAAAATAAAGTCTCAGATAACACACAAATATGACTTGATCTGCAGTGAACACACACACATACACACATTTTTTTCACACTTTCAGATTTTCATTCACACTGCTCATTCAGCTCTAACACTCTCCACTACAGGCCCGACTTTCCACTACATGGCTGACTCTTACCATTTAAGGCATGTCCAAGTGCTCCGTCTCACATAGTACACGGATCACCATGGGCACAGGACCTCTCACTTGTCATGTAGTTCACAGTACATGTGTTGTAAATTTCACACCAAACAGTTCTGTGGTTGTGTCTGACACCTGCTCTCTCTCCAAGATTCAGACCTGTAGGCTGATGTTTGAACATGTGTTTATTTGACTTAATTCCAACCCTAATTTTGACCCTAATGCAGAGTTCACATTGGATTTAAAAAGCAGCCTTTGTCTAAACCAGCCAGTTGGTTGTTTTGTCAGGTTTAGGCTTCACATCCAACTTTTAGACAAGCTGATCGACCGGGAAAAAATGGCTTATTTGGTTTATTTATGTCAGTTGTAAGCACAGATAGAGAACAAAACAATGACAGTGCAGTAAGAGTTTCTCAGCAACATGGTGAAATTTCTGAATATGTTTTTCTGTCAATGTTTAACTGTTGACAATATAACATCAAATCAAGAAAATGTAAACATTTAGTCGGGAATCTGTAGAGGCAGTGACAAACAACCAAACAGGCATAGAAATACAAGATACATGATCCACTTTAGTGGATTTTCTTCCCTCGCGAGGTCATTTGTTAAGCACAGAAACAGGCTGTGTTTTTAACACACCTCCAGCCTCATGCATCAGGCATGAAGAGCTGACAGATTAATTTGCGAATCAGCCCTAGCCAGAGGACAAATGAAAGTCAGAAGCCATACAGCTCCTAACAAGTTTATTTTCCCACATCCGCCGAACAGAACGCAGCCATCATTGATGCTCTCTTCCTTTCTTCTATTACAGAGCGCAACCTTTTTGAAGGAACAAAACCACTCGAACGCAGCGATGCCGGGCCAGTCGGATCCTTTGCATTACAATTCTGCTTGGTGAATCCCTTTTACATGGAGCGCTTTTTATGAAGTGAGCCCTCTGATGCTGTTATCTACAGTGGTGCTGCCATATGCATAAAAGTCTCAGTTCTCTTCCGTAGGATTATAGCAGCCAGAGGAGTGACTCTATTGTCCTTAACTGTGTCAAAAACTGTGTTTCTGTGTGTGTATGCACAGAAACAGCAATTGTGACAATCCCAATTAATATAACGCACATGTTCCGCCAAGTCTTTACATATTTCCCTGTCTTTCACCCTGTTTGGCAGTGGTGTGTAGCCCCCAGCCAATACAGCAATCAAGTTTTAAAGTTGGGACTAAAAATGTAACAACATAACAGTTACATCACATTCTCTGCCGCTCTCTTCTGCTCTCTGTCTGTGAGAGCTGCAGAAGGAGTTTTACACACACGCACAGGCAGAGCAGACAGAGGATTACTTTGAATGTATTCACACAAAATCCACCATTGTTCAGAGGTGTGGGAGTGTTTATTTGTGCTTCAGAACTGCAATAAATCAAAAAGGAGCATTACTTTTACCTAGCTAACTGCTTTGTTTTCATGAACACCACTCACTCTCTTAATTCACTTTTTAGGTTTCTCTCCCTCTCTCATGTTCACTAACCTTGGGAGGAGGGGCCAACTTTGAACGGTGCATTTACAAACAATGCTGAATATTCTACCTTTAAGATCAGGGAAAGATGGTGTTCATGGTTAACTGAGGAACTTCACCTTTTGGCATTTAAGTTTGTACACCAAACCACCCAACCCTACAGTATAGAAGATTGTTCCATTACCTTTTCTGGGTGTTAAATGTACTTAATATGTAATTGTGTTCATCAGTTTATGCAACATTAATTTAAAAAGGATGCTGAATTATACAAAGAAGCCCATAGTTTCAAGTTTCCATACATATAACAGGGGAATGCTGCAGAGCAATTGAAGGGAAGGTTCGGGGAGGTTTGGGTAACAGAATGAAATGTTGCTGGAAGTAAATTCCAGGTGTCAGATGATATCAGGTCATGGAGTTCAATGCTCAAACTCTGCACAATTTCATGTATAACTACATGCTAAATCTTGTATGAAGGAAAAGCATGTCTGCTTACAACACCAATGATCATAGCTGGGTGTGATCAGCTCTAGTCTGTTGTACTTATGACCACACCCAGCTGTGATGTAGTAGCATGGTATGGTGTAAAACTACATCACAGCTGCACATGGTGTGGAAAAAGCATGTTGTTAACATCTGGCAAAGCAGGGCTCTACTATAAGGCTGTAGCGAAAAATATATAATTTCACATAGAAAAATACTATAACTGATCAAAAATGAGTGTTTAACTTACACACTGATGCTGAGCCAGGGTCTAAAATGGTTGCTTCATTGAAGATAAATGAATCACAAAGAAAAAATGGGTCATAACAACTATAAACTTTGTACTGGATGTGTAAATTATTGCACGTCATCGCATGTTCACTAGTGAGACGACGTCTCACACCCTGTCTCATCAAGCTCAGTAAAATCTGGAGATATTTAAGCACAAAATCAGAACTGACGCATGATGTGTCATTACATTTTAAACTAAACTAAAAATAACATCACAGAGAACTTTTGTACTTAACCATAGAAGTCTCAGTGCCACTCAAATGGCTGCTGAAGGATATCCAAAGACCTTGAATTCTGAAGATGTTGAGCCGACCTCTGTGAGCTTGTTGGCACAGAGGTCTGGATAGATCAGAAAGAGGGATGAGCATCAATTCAGCAAAGCTACAGTAGCTGACAGAATCACTTAACTCCTTCTTGGACTGTTAGTGCATAATTGTATAAGTGTTTATTACCTGTAAGATGGTTTGTCCTTACATTACACTGTTTATAGTGTCAAATTGACCAGTCTGATTAAGTGCAATTTGACATCCAGTGGTTACAGATGTCGTGTCACTGCATTTTAAAACACATCAGTTGTTCTCAGCAGGTTGAGTGTTCTCTTTTTATTTCCTTGCCAGATGCTTTCCTTTTGCTCCTATGCAATGTACAAATATTCAATGATACATAAGGATACCACTGCCACATATACTAAAATATGCAATTATGCATTAACAACACTGTAAATCTAAGGCAATGCATTGACACTACTGTAAGAAGCTTTGGATGCAGGTGACAGATTTATGGCATGTGTTATATCTAATCTTGCACTCAACATTTTGTTAATTCTGTATACAGTGCACATATATATTGAACTTCATGAAGAGAAAAACACATCCTCCAGTCTGAGCATGACTACTCCCAGAACATTTCACTGTCTCATTCACATGGAGCAGTAATGGCTCATCCTCACTGGGAGCATCTCAGTGTGGCTAACAGAGCGTGGCATCACCCACGTCATAATCCCGCTCTGTTTGACAACACTGCATTTAAATAAAATCCTACACGGGTATGTCGGTCTGAAATATTCATCCAACGTGGGGCTTTAAGCATGAAAAAAGCATTATATAACCACTTAATGTGTTGAAATGGATGATTCATAACCTTTTCATATGGTTGAATTTGCAAACGCACAACAATCAGCGTACCTGCTGCTAGCATGAAACTCTGCAGTGAGAATAAAATACAGCATCAAACAGCTATTAAAGCAAACCCACTACATTATGGTGAGGGTTAAATGGATGCTCAATTCAGCTGTAACTGGCACTTGAGTGCAATGTTTTTTGGTCCTAATGTACTTTAATGGACACTTGAGAAACATAGAAATCATGTACATTTTGACAAAATTTCTCTGTGACTGTATTATTGCCCTGTTTGTGTTGTTTTTATCACTTTAATTCTGTTTTTATGATGGCCTCTTATCCAGAGGCCTATCAAATAAGTGATTTTAATCACAGCGAGACTTGTACCTTGCTAAATAAACATTTAATAACAATCGTAATACAGCACAAAATGCTATAAAGGCATTTGTTGATGCAGCTCCAGACTGGGCTCAGTCCATATCGTAAAGTAAACTGTGAGGTACAGTTATGATTTGAGGAAGACAAGAGTTTATTGGCACATTAAAATCACCACATTTATTTAGATGTTGATGACCAACCAGGCAACAATTTTAACATCATCAGCAGCATGCTGGTTTTGATTTTAAAGTGGCACAGATCTGAATCATAGTTTTGTGGAGCTTAACAAAACCAAGGCTATCAAACTATTATTATCTATATAGATAATGGATGTGGGTGGGTGGATGTTACTAACCTTCATGTTTGGTTCAGAGGACAGCTGAGACTCACAATGTAGCTCTACACTAATTAAAGTGAATCATTGAGTCAAGTCAGTCAAGAGCTGAGTCCTAAAATGGCCATTGTTCATATCCACTGTCCATAATATCAGAAAAAAGGAGTCAGAGATTCGAGTGAAATCTCTGCGCATAAGGGGCAAGGCTGAAAACCAACACTGAAAGCCCATGACCACTGATGCCTCAGCCAGCGTCGCAATAATGACCAACACAGTTGTATTAAGGATATCACTACACGGGCTAAGGAATGCTTTCAAAAACTGTTGTTGGTCAACTCAATTCAATGCTGCATCTACATATGCAAGTTAAGACTCTACCATGCAAAGCAAAAACCATATATCAACATCATCCAGAAACTCTACCTACTTCTCTGGGCCTGAGTTTATCTGAGATGCAAAGTGGAAAAGCGTGCTGTGGTCTGACGAGTCCACATTTTAGATTGTTTAGGGTGCTTGTGTGTTCCATAGGATGCACAAAGGTATTCTGACATCTGGTTTAAAGTTGCTGCAGGTCCATCAGGTTGCTCCGTGTGTACTGAAGTCTGCACATGCTGTTGTGGCTCGTTGTAATTCCAGCCAGAGCCAAACGACCCAGAGGAGAACGAACATGTTTATTGTCACGTTACTACTGTGACTGTAAAAAACATACATCCCGACACACTAGGATGTTTAAAAAAAAAAAAACTCAAAAAAGCACAGTCTCACACAAAAAAAAGCACAGTCTCATTGCAAGGCACCACAGAAGACACAGAGTCCTGCTGTTTTTGAAAATCATGGACACTGGGACCTCAACATTAAATAGGAAAAGGACCATCCAAATTGTTATCAGTGCAAAGTTCAAAAGCCAGAATCTAGAGGTTTTAGAGCAACATATGCTGCCATCCAGACGTCTTTTACAGAGACATCCATCTTATTTCAGAGGGACAATGGCAAGACACATTCTGCATGGGGTTTCATACTAAAAGAGTTCAGGTACTAGACTGGCCTGCCTGCAGTCCAGACCAGTTCCCCTATTGAAGATGTGTGGTGTATGAAGTGCAGTTCCCAAATGCTAACTGAGTCTTGATAAAAGACAAGGTGATCTATCACAGTGGTAAACATGGACACAACACAACAAAAACTTAATCTGCTTTCAGATTTTCTTTGTAGTCTTAAAAGCAATACATACATTGCAAAGGAACAGGGTGAGAGCCAAGACAGAAGACAATAGATATCACACACACCATTATTCCAAGTGTATTATCAGTCTTTATTAGATCTTGTGTGGTGGCCGACAGTCCTGGCTCTCACTTTGATTCTGCTGTTACTGAATTCCAGCCAATCAATCTGACATGCCCGGGGCATCATTTGCTGCCTGCATTGTCTTCCAGATGGGGGATGTGGTGGGTGAATGTGGTGGATTACCTTATGCCATGCTTGTTAAAAGCTTTTATTCTCCATAATCATCTCTCCCTGGGACGCACAAAACTCCCTTAATTAGAATCCAAGACTTTATTTCCCTCCCTCAGTCTTTTAATTCCACGTCGTAAAATTCAAAGCAAGAGCCTCGAGTCAAAATTAGCTTTTTTTTTCTTTCTTTCTTTCTTTCTTTCTTTTTTTTTTTTTTTTTTTTTTTTGGCTAGAGAGTATGACTGGGGCACCTGCACAGGTCAGAAGAGGCAGCTTAAAGGCGCTGGTGTTATGGCCGCAGGCGAGAGGCCATGAGAGGAGGAAATGAGTGCTGGAGTGTTTTAATAAGGGCTCTTCTTGGAGCACTGCTATATTCAGTCCCCTGTAGTGGAGAGGTGGGATGAATCGACCCATCTGGAGGAGCGTTTGCCCTCTGGAGAAGGTGAGGCTCACAAAGGATCCTTGTATGCTATGGTACTTTCAACACTCATTTGTAATCTTCAGTGCATTCAAAAAGTCATTGAGTAAAGATTCTGTAAGTGTTGTTTTTTTTCTTCTCTTTTACTGCATGCATGCTCGACAATATGTTCCTGTGAATTCTGTTGTAGCCACTGCTGCTAATTTGCCTCTATAGCTGTTATCTCTACTTTCACTATTTATTCTTCTATCATGCAGTAGTATCAATAATTATAGTAATATAATTTATAATAGTATTGTAGACATGTATGCAGGCACTTGTTGGTGTTCTATCTTTATATAACCCCTTTTCTGAACGCTGTTCCATGTACATGTCAGTATCACTACGATTTTATTTTAACCAGACATCACATGTGAACATTGACACAAACACATGCACATACAAAATATACGAATACATGTCATCATACCTAATGAAAGAATAGATAGTTTGACTCCTAACATATTCCCAAAATGGCATTTGTGACCATTGTAAGCTAACTTACATACAAAGGTTAAAATAGGTCTTCGTTGACTTAGGGTTTCACAATGGACAAAAACAGTGGTCTCCAAAGTGTGGGTGTTTTTGACCCATCCATCCCTACGTGGACTAATTGCTCTTTATACTACGTCACCTCATTTCCTCATTTGCTACCATCATAATTACTATAACCACAAAAGGTTGCCGCCTAACAATAAATATTAAATAATATATTAAATATGGGTCAGAGATGACCTATACAGTTGTTTTTCAGAGGAGGACGGGCTGATATAGAATTTTTTTTCTCTCTGCCGAAATGCACTCAACTGTTTGGATAAACTGTGTTTTCCTTTTTTATCCATCAGAAATTACAAGGAAATAATGTTTTTAGTACTCAAGTTAAATGCTAATTTTGCTCCAGTGTGTAACATTTAAGCGTAAATTGCCTGTAGTACTGATACTGATAAATGCATTAAGGGGGATTTTTACAAGCTTTGCCACTGTAAGAAAAAAAACAAAAAAACAAAAAAAAAACACACACACACAAAATGCAACCCATTTTGGCAAGACGTGACTTTTAGTCGTGCATGTCTTCCGTTTAGCAGGGAACAAAAGCAGCTCTTAAGCCCACAACGGATTTGTAGTGTTTGAAAAAGAAAAAAAAAAAAACTTAAGGATTGTGGGCAATCTTGTGCTGCAGAGCTGAAAGGCTCGCTGACTCACATGGATGGAGAAACCCCGCTTGTTTTCAGTAGCGAGGACAAAGCGGACAGTCACCCAGACCCCAATGTGTCTGATGGTATGTGACAGGAAGCTGCCACACTACTGCAAATGCAGTACAGTTCATTGGACAAGAGCCTGACATCATGTATCACCACTAACTGGGACTGCTGTGTGATATCAGTGACAGGAGCCGCTTCCTCTCCACAGGATTATCTTTTGTCTGAGGAGGCATGGAAGTAACTACTTCTACTTCCATCTGTCCATTCTCTGCATCTGCTTATTCACATTTTGGAGAATAAAACAGGTCAGAAGGTCTGAGAGTTGAATTCAGGACTGTCTAGCTGTGATGTGAAAGCCATCTTTTTGAGGTCTGCGACAAAAATAGACCTGAAGGTGCCTTTTTTACCTTCTCAACTGTTTTCAGCCAAGTCAGTGTTGCTCTTCACAGAGAAATTAAAGATAAAATGACACAATTAAGATATACTGTACGTTTATGTGATTGAAATAAAAATTAAATGAATAGATAAGTGTAATACTCAAAATAAGAAACAATGCAGACCTACATTTTTCTGACAACCCACCTCTTGTAGTGATCCAGGAAATGATGGTGATCCCCTCAACAGCAAACCTTGACACAGTGTGATGTTCATTATACCACCACAGATATGAGGTCAAGGTTGATGACTGGCTGTACAAAGACATTGACATTGGAGACCACGGTTTATATCGTCTCTCTTGGCTGTGTGTTCATTTTGTCAGTTTCACAGGAAGGAGCGAGACTTTAGCATCAAAGTTAATGTGGGTAGTTGTTCAGAGTCTGTGGCTCTGGTGTTGTGTATCATTCTCATTTATCACAAAATAAAAAAATATCTCAAAGAATAACACAAGATAGGTGATTTACAAAGAAGATAGTCGACCAACAAGCGATCATTCTGATGTTTGTAGGGTTCATTCTATATTCCTGTGTTCCGAGGGTCTTATGTTACTGAGGTCCTCTGTTGCCTGGATTTATATGGTTCATTATGGGAGCATGGGAACATGACAACCATGACAAAGGGTCCTATGTTTCAAGGACCTTTGTTCCTAGGTCCTATATTCCCTGGGTCTTATTTCCAAGGGTCATAATGGGTTAAGGGTAGGGTTAGGGGGTAGCATAGAACATAAGACCGTGGGAACATAGGACCTGCTGAACTTAACATCCTGTGGAATTAGGACCAAGGGAACTTAGGACCCTGGAACATAAGACATTTGGAATTTAAGCGTGTCTAAACTTGGGAACTTGGGAACAAAGGACCCTGGGAACTAGAAGCTTTGGAACTTAAGACCTTGCAAAATCAGGATCCTGGTAGCATACTTTCAGAATGTGTAACCCTGGTAATGTAGGACCTGGGGAACCTAGGACCCTCCGAACATAGAAGCCTGGGAAATTAGGACTCTGTGAACGTAGGACCTTCAGAACTTATGACCCTGGGAACATAGGACAAAGGAAACTTAGAAGCCTGGGAACATAAGACATTTGGAATTTAAGACATCCTGAATTTAGGACCCTAGAAAATTAGGACCTCAGCAATTTATGACCCTGGGAATATTTGGCATTTGACCTGCCTTGTTCCCAGCTTGGGAACTGAGGACCCAGTGAACATGCGACCTTTGGAACTTATGACGCTATGGACGCTGGGAACATAGGTACACTCCTGACAAAAGTATCTCGCAATATCTCAGTTGGACTTCAGGCCACTGAAACTGGCCATTGGAGAGATATTTTAAATTGTTTGAGGACATATTTACATTTTACAGTTATTGGGGGCTGCAGTCAGCCTACCTCCTAATAATATCCATATTTGGATTCATTCAGTAGAAATGTCATGTTTGTATGAATGACTTCAGCAGCAGTGTAATATCAGTTGTGTTGCCTGAAAGCTAGAATAAAGAGGGCTAGGTACAGAAAACCCTCCCCATGGAGCTGGTATATAAATGATGCTGGAACAAACAAAACCACCATTAGGGATGTTTTGTAATGTACAATCACCTTCCCTGTTGAATAGTTTATAGGTAATAGAGAACGGTGGGAAGGAATGTAAGTATCGGTGCCATTGTATTTGTGTACATGCTGCACAGCAGGGATTAAAAACATCACTATACCTTCCTGAGGTATTTCTGTGCTGCCTACTTAAGCAGGAAATGATTCACTGCAGCATAGTACACAAATGCATCAATTTTCAAGACATTACCATTTGTCAGGCCTTGGGGGTGTCATATTTGACTGAGCACTTACAGTGTGCTGGTCACCCCGCTGGCCAGAGCGTCATGAATTGGTGTACAGTATTTACCTTTCAAACACATCTACAAACAACTCTGGATATCACCACTCATCAAAATGGATTCAGGTAGACAGATAAGCCCAGTGGGAGACATAGAGGAGAGAATAGAGTCAGAAAAAAGGGGGGGAAACAAGATAAGGGGGAAAAAAAGGTTGAGACAGGGAGAGAAAAAGGTGCAGGAATGTTTTGTGGGAACAAATCAGAAAAATCCAGGATGAGCAGGACTCATTACACAAGACCAGCTGTGGCCAGAGGACAGCTGACATCGACGAGATTCCTGCTGCATTCATGTCATGTCTGACTTTTGGTAAACTGTAAATCCTGCAGCATGTCAAGAAAGGCAACAAGCACAGCAAGAAGCTAGTTACACTAAAAAAATGTCAGCTTTATTTGAAAAACAAAAGAATAACTTTAGATTTGGACATTTCAGTGCAAATTGTGGCAGATAGTCCGAGATTACATATTTTATGACGCCAATACCATGTCAAGATCAGAAGTGGTATTAATGTTAATATTTGGATGACTCTACTTGTTAGAAGCAAGATTAGCATTAACATTGTTCATGTATGCTGGTCACTTCCCTCTTCAGAATGTACGACAGACCTATGTCCGCTTGGGTTGGCTACATAACTTGTCGGTACATTATATCTGTAAAACTGCCAAAAGATTGCTCCGACTTCTTGTTGCATCTGTTCATACAGTCAATCATACAACAGCAGTGCCTCCTGTGACATCACGTTCTTACCCTCTATTCTTGACTAAACCCCCACCGGGGAAATCACTGATTGGAAGGCAGTGCCATCAATTTTAAATTAATTTGACATTTATAGATCACAGATGCATAACTTACAGCTTCTTAGAACCTGCATCAGCAAAGGTTTTTTTATGCTCAGTATCTTTTATGAATCAAACATAAGTACACAGTCACAAGTTGTGTTGGGTGACCTGGAAGTTGCTCGATGTCTTCCTGGATCCACATTCTAAATGTATTCACAATGTATCTAGAATTCTGTCATCCTTATTGTCCATGCTATAGTTTTGCTATGTCTGGCTTGTCTGTATACACAACATCATAGCATGTGGAAGAGACATCCCTGGTCTGTTGCTCTCTGTTGTGGGATACAAAGTGAAAGTAGATGATTTGTGCTTAAAGAAATTCCACGACTCTTGGTTTGGTTGCAAAAAAACTGTCTACAGCCAGATGAACATTTCCCTGTGTCAGGATACCACTCAGCTAGTGATACTTTTCACCACCAGGTTCTACAAATGAAGCTCTAGCAAAGGTTTCGTCAGGAAGAATATTCATTTGCATGCCTAGGCTTTTAGTTTATTTCTGTTACTGCCCTGTCTTTCACTCTTCTCACTTACACTCATGCATATTTGGGGCTGCGGTAGCTCAGTCTGTCTTGGCTTGGGGACTGAATAGTGGCCAGTTAAGGTCCAACACAAACCACAGTGCTGAGAGGGACTGGTAACACGAAGAGGTGCCAGTTCACCTCCTGGGCACTGCTGGGGTGCCCTTGATCAAGTCACAGAACCCCTAAACGCTCAGGGCACGTCTATTCATAGTTTTCATGTGATGTCACGTCCGTATGGGAGCGCCCCCTCGGAGGGCAAAACAGTGCTGTCTTCCACTGCCCGCCAGCTTACGAAACTGAACTGTCCCTGTCGTTTCGAATAGTTGTTGTGCGATTGGATGCACTAACTGATGAGAGGACAAACCAGGGCTGTTTCTACAGAATCCCGTCCGACAAAGAAATCCCAGAAAGCTTGCCTCTGTCCCCAAGGAGGGGAAACAATGGCAGCTGTTAGAGTACACAAGTTTTGATTAGATTTATGTCATGAGATATTATTTTAACCTAACAAATTGATACTGCCTTGTCATTACTGCCCTACAACACTGACCACAATGACCCTGAAACCAACTAAAACCCATGTGTTATTGTTAGATACCTAACATTAGTTAATTACTACTCACCTTTGCTTTGACAATTAAGAATTTCTAATCCTTTGCCTCCCAAACAGCAGCATTATTGACCTATTAAGATCAAAGATACATATAACTCCCAGTAGTTTTTTACAGTTTCATCCAGATTGGAAGTGTAAAGTGAGGGACTCTCCACAATATAAATGTAAACATTGCCGAAGTGGAGCTCTGGCAGCGACTTTAGTGACTCAAATACAGTGGTGGGTGCTGTATATGGATCGCAGCTGCCCAAAGCATGTAGTTTGTTTTCATATCTTTGTTTTTCTTTGGTTGAGAGGTGAACAAAGGGAAATTTTAGCGGCTTGTGCTGCGTCTCTAGGAGAGGCCGGTGTGCGCCGCCAGGTTGGCCCGTTGTTTTTGCCCTCCAGGTCACCACGCATGACTGAAAACTATGAACTGGTTTGCATGTATATGCATATGTGTATTTTGAGCCTATGTGTGTTTAATGGTGGGAGAAAAATGAATTTTCTTGTCTTCTTCTGATAATTGTCCTTGCTTTCATTGTCTGGGACTCTCAGTTGAGATATCAGCTGTTCCATCAGCCGATCACTACAATCCAATAACACAACGACACATCTAGATTGTTAGCCTGTCATCTTGCTAGTGTCTTTTTCAGTGTTTTTCACTTTTCTTTTACTACATTCATGCTGCTGCGATGTGCCCCATACCACCTTCCCACCACTGCCCTGCCTTCACAGACTCATCAGCTTCATCATTTCTATGTCTGTCGGTCCCATCAGGGTCATCAGCCACCTCCACCACCACCAGTGTCTAGACTCCATGGGGGGATTTATCTTGCTGCTGCTCAGACGCCCCTCGATTAGAAGATCTCCCTGTAGAGTCTAAGTGCCAAAGACTTTCTGTCAAGACTTAATTAGAACATATCAGCTGTTCTAATAAACAATTATCTTTACTTCATTCACTTGTCTGTTCTGATTGAATTGTGAAAGCTGTTTAAATATAGCAGAAAAATAGGCCACTGTCAAGTTTGTCACTAGCTAATGTTAAATTGGGCGAAAGCTGGATTTTGGTTAGGTAACAATCCAACAAATACATCATGTAAAATGTGAATAAAATATCTTTGAATTTTGTTTTAGATTCATTCATTTTAAATGTATTATTTAGCTCAGCATTCTGGGAAATGATACTGTAAATATCATTTTCATCTTGGCACATAACGGTGAGGCTTATTTGCTCTCTTGGGTAGCTTCCCAAGTGCCTGCAGCGCTAAAACGGGACATTAGCAAAAACATCAACTCCTGAATATGATATAATCGCTCCTGAGCTCATTCCTTTTCAATTCCCTCACACAGGCTTTCCCAACCTCGATCCAAGCCAATCCTCCGTCACAATTAAGTCACACACAGTTTCACCAGTCCCATCAGACTGTTGGTGTTCAACTGAGTAAATTAATTAGATCTTTTCTCATGCAGCATCTGTCTGCTGACAGAACCAACACCAATAACACTTCCTTTCTCGCTCTCTTGACTCTGTGGCTTTTTTCAGTTGAGGAGGCTCAATTCCATGAACTGACAAAAGACTAGTACAGGCATTATATGACAAGACCGCACACAAAATGGCAACAGAAACCATTTCAATGGTTGTACTCTCATAAATGTAATTTATAACATATTAAAAGTCAAGTGACACCTCGGTCATCTGTGCTGACAGTGCTGTGTTTGGACGCTAGAGATTAAACTGACAAGAGGAAAATGGGGCGGGATGCGACGAGTGTGAAGGGGGATTTCTACTTTCGCTACACTCCACCAGAAACCACAACTATTTGCTGCAACAAACAGCCCCCCCCCCCTCGCTTGAAATATGCCCGCCGAGGATTTGTGGATGTTCTCAATAATTACCCATTTTTCATCTCTGCTCACCTCCCCTCTCAACCTCGGTATCTTTTAATTTACGCCAACCATCCTTGCAAAATCGAGAGTTAAGAAAATGAAAAATCAGGCAGTCATTAGTCAAAGCAGCCATCCATTCAACAGGTAAATATGACCATCACTCATACAGTCAATATTAGCTCGCATTTTGCTGGCCTCTGCAGTTCAGGCTCTGGATCCCTGCGGCTAATTCTGCCCTCCAGTAAACAACAAAGCACACACAAACACAAAGAGACACACAGGAGCAAACTGTGCTTCCTCACACACACACGCATGTAAATAAACATGTACACTCACACAGATGCATTACCGCTGAGCCAGTGCAAAAGAACATTCATACTCCACTTGCGTTCCACTCAGTAAACATGGCTTATTGTGTGGCCATAATGCTTAGCTGGATAAAAAAAAAAAGAAACAATAAACAAGTGCTTCTCAATTCAGACTGACATTATATTCAGCTTCTGACCATCACCGAAACGGTTTCTTCTGGGAACATCTGCATTAAAATGATACGCCAATGTTATTGTGCACTTATAGCCGTGCGCCAGAGGCACTTGTGCTGAGCTGGTTATAGCGGGCGGATTCAGTGGCCGGCGTCGGGAGATGGAAATCAAATAATGAATAAATTTTACATCCTGACTCATTTAATTTTCTCTGTGGCTCAGGGAGAATTCTTGTCTGGAAGCCGGCAGTGATTTCCTCTTTCATGTAAACGCCACAGATCGTGAAAGCGCTGGAACGCCAAACATGCATAAATACACACACAGACACACAAGTGCTAATGCACATTTTTATTCACACACAAATAATGGTTTGTAGAGTAGCATATCTGCTCGCACAACTGATTTGAATGAATCTGTCCTTTGAATATGGTGTTATTGCAGGGATTCAATGAAAGTGTTCATAGAAACTGCATGAAAAACTGAAAAATCATGTAGCACAATAACAAAGAAAAATGAATGGAAAGTAGTTCACAGCACATAGAAATGGTTATTTTGGTTATTTTGAAATAATATGTTCAATAGACTGTACAATCTGTACTGTGTGTGACAAAGGGGGTGTCACACACAGTACAGATTGCAAAGCAAAAATTGTGGTTTGTGATAGCTGGCTATGTAAATTTGACTTGAATGAAATGAAACATTTTATAATGATAAATTAAACTATATGTCCCAACCATCACAATTTAAAGCATATAAAGAGCTTTTTTTCATGCAATATGTCCACTTTGCTACCACATCTATTATTTTAACAAATGCATAAAAGTATCCACTTCAGCAGCAGCAACAGCAGTTCATTTGAGATAAAACAAAGCCCAGTGTTGAAGGATGACCAGCAAAAGTCACCATGGACTACTATGCAAAAAAAGGTGAATCTCAAGAAGGTGTTACAGTCCTTTTTTTGCCACAGCCAATGGCAGAAAGATGAAATAAGTGAAGACAGAGATTGAAAATAACATTCAACAAGGGCTCCCAGACAGACACAGACCAAGGATGGTCTTGTTCATGGCTGGCGCTTTAACCCTTCGCCCAATAGGACGTCCAGTGAGGCAACACCTAAGTCAAAAAACAAAAGAAATAACAGATGAGTAAAGATGTGTTTTCTTGGCAGCAACAAAAGTGAATCTAACAAAAGCCAGAACTCAGGAAAGTGTGGGGAGAGGATTGAGTGAATGCTGACCCTGCCCTCGTGCATTTTAGAACACCTGCAGTTCCCAGGTGTGTCTCGTAACGCTGCAACAGGGAACAAGGAGCAGAGAGCAGCAGGTGTGACAAGCAGGATCACTGTTTGATTGACAGGTGATGATCACTCAGTAGTGAATAATAAAAAATAACCTCCATCTACTGTAGGTAATACACCACTGTGGATCAGTACCTCACAATATGTAGGGCTTTGTTTCTTTCTATTTTTGGCTACGTAATTCCGTCAGAGAATATACAATATGTTGCTATGAAAATAAAGCTTTGATTGAGGGAGAAAAATCTGGAACCTCACTTTACTCTATATGGTCCCTGACAAATAAATGTCATGAACTAAACTAACTGAGGAAGCGCTCATGTGTGAAGCTGAAAGTGCAGATGGGGTGAGAGTGAGTTTTGTTCTGCCAAAGCTCCAAACCAACTGACACATATGATTGGACCATTTGGCTTCTTGAAGCCAAATTTAATTGGATCCTACCTCTTTCTTTCACTTTCTTTTTTTTGTCTTTATCTGCTTCTCATTCTCTTACTTTCTCCATTTCACTTTGTCATCCTCAGTAATCTTCTCGCTTTCCTTTCATTCTCTGCAGTTTTGTCTTGTCCCCTCCTTTATTTTCCTCTCGTTCTTTAAATCTTCGAGGCTCTGTTTCATTGTCGCTTTCAAGTTTCTGTCTCTTATTTTCTCCCTTTTGAACTCCTCTTTCACTCTCTCCTCTTGTTCTCTGACGCTCTCCCCTTCGTTCACTCTGTCTCCCTCTGAAACAATAACCATTCTTCACGAGCCGCTGGCGTTCACACAGTCGACCACTCATGGTATGCTGATTACGCAATACTCTCCCTGCTATCTGAAAGTCTTCTTCTCTGTAACACCATAAAAACGCCAGTGCAGTATGTCAGAGTTTGAAACCATTTGGGGAAATTAAAAAAAAACCAACTTTCAACCTCTTTTGTTAGTGTTCAGCAATTGTGCTCCCTATGAGCATGTCAATAAAATCACTCAGTGAAAGATGAGCTTTAACAGCCAGTCAGCAAAGTGGTCATTTTTCAATGCCTTGTTTCAAGGTTCAATAATCATATATACATCATACAATCTATCGGCAGGGCCCAGTGCTGCCCTTAACCAAGGTGACTTATGTGTTGATTTACAACAATCAATACCTCATCAGAATTTTTCATCCCCTTTGACAAACAAATCAATGCATGTTCTTTAGCCCCACGCCTACATCTGAACGCTCCGTACGAGCTCGCTGTAATTCAACGCCAAAAAGGGACAAAGGACAGCTCCCCGGACTCACATTTAGTTCATTGCTTTAAGTGAAGGAGTCATAAACACCAACAGGCGTATCAGCACGGCATTAAAAATTGATGAATGTTACATCGGTGTTATTCTTTATTGCTGTTTTGGAACCTTTTTGTTTGTTTTTATATTGTTTGCTGCCTATGTACTGTATGTGATCATTTTGTTTTTGTTTCCATTATAGGTTACTGCTATTTATTCTTTCAATTGTAGAGTCATTGCACTTATTTTCTGACATTTATATTTGGCTAATGTTATATTTTCTTATTTTATTTACTCTGCAAGCCCTCAGCCTGGAGGGTTAGGGTTGAGGTTATTTATATAATTTATATTTATATAATATATATAATTATATAATTTATATAAAGGTTCTATACGATGATTGACAAAGGATGATCACCACTCCACATTTGAAAAATCACATGTCACGTGTTTCACTGCTCTGACTGATTGTAGGTCTATCCTGTGCCTCCAGTCAGCAGGTTGGTCCAGCTCATCACTTCGGGCTGCCGAAACTCAGATCAAACCATCAAACTAGGCAGTGCCATTTCTCCCCTGAAATGTTCTCAGAAACATATTTTAGTGTACTGTTTAGCTGTAATACAAGAAAGCATAATCCCCTTGGAAATCAAACAAAAATTGAGGATTATGCCAGACTAACATTAGATTACATGGATTCACAAAAATCCTTGTGCACAGTTTTGCCTTCTTTATCATTCTTGTGTCCGGGTTTTTTTTTGTTTGTTTTTGTTTGTTTGTTTGTTTTTTGTTTTGTTGTTGTCAGTATCCAGGGGGTACACCAAGAGAGGAAGTGATTGTTCATTCATGAGAAAATCGCCTATTTTCCATGTTTCACTTTTACTTATTCATGAACTAATTGCAGGGAGACATACAAAACCCACACATTCGACAGTCATCACCCACACCTAAACCCCAGTGTGACACACAAACACTTTTAAGCAAATGTTTTTGCCGGAAGACTTTTTTTGAACTAGCCGTTCCATAGATAATGCATGAGATCTAATGGAAACTTGCAATATAGCCTCTGCAGCATCTATGCTATTAATCTTGTCCTATTGGCTAATTCTCATCATGCTAAAAGAATAACAGTGTCAAATTGTGAGTTTTGCATCCACCGCAATCGTGATTACCTTCAGGGAACCATATTGCCAAGAACGTTAAACAGCAGGATGCTGTGGCCTGACTTTTAGTAAATTGTTTTGCTCCAGAGCATCAGTTGTGCCTCTAAGACGTTCCCCACAACATATATTTTTCAACAAATCCACATCGTGGTGTTGTGCACAGTTGTGAGCCATTCAAAGAAATGTGTGTGAGTTACACAAGGTGAAAGTGAGTGAAGCCAGCAGCTGGGGCACATTGACAAAATTTTCTACTTTGGAAATGACATCACACATCGTTAAAACACAGAGATACATTTTTCTGCTGGGATCACAATGAGATGTTGATTAAGGCGACTTTACCTCAGGACTCAGCAACTTTGGCAGCAGCTAAATGTCTCGACAGAAGTTGACTTATGAATTATCAGTACAGGTGCAGGAGTGTTGATGCAAAGCAAGCGCAGATGGATCCAGTCACATAAATACAGAACCATGCTTTCTGCAGTATTAGCAGTTTTAATTATCTGTGGTGTTGATTCAGGCTACATAAAGGTGGACTAGTGCACACATAACGTTTCTCATCACCTCACATGACTCCACTCCCGTCCATACAGCTGAGAAGACAAATTAAAGGTGGTTATTGCTTTGTCTTGTTAAGCTATTGATGCTAAAGCACTGCTAAAGTACTGTTAATTATATTACAAACAACCAGATGTTCAAGGTTCACCCACTTCCTGTTAAGATGAACTGTAACCATATGTCTCCTCATCTCAGAGTTTTTCAGGATGAGCCTGAACATTACCAAAACAAGCAAACTTTCACAATAAATTCAAAATCTTTGCTGTTTTTAGAATCTAATTTCATTTATATCTTGTCTCTGGAAAGTCAGCTCCACAGGTGTTTTTACTATTTACTACAATATCCATGAACGTCTTCCAGGTAAGTCTGAAGTATATTTTTATTAGTGTATAATCACCTGAAAATAAAATGTTTTTGTTACCTTAGAATGAGTTGTTAACATTTGCAGAGGGTGTGGGTCCTCTTCCATGAAGGTCACCATGTTTCTACAGTAATGGACAAACCAAACGCTGTCTCTAGAGAGGGTCTTTTCTGTTTTTTGCATAGTTTCTCCTACATGCTTGGAAGGGGAGGGTGAGGTGAGCAGTGTTCACCTGGTTGCAATCTACAACCTCAGTTGAAAAAAGTTTGAAAAAGGGAATGATTTAAATGCCTATATAACCTTTGTAATGCCGCCTAGATGGCTAGCATTAGATAATAAGACTTCACATTATATGCTAGCCAGTTAGGCTGGGACTGTTATAAATAACTCTTACTGGTCTATAGAGTCCCACACCGGGTCAACCGCTGGGTAACCCACAAAAAAGTTGTGCAACGGGTAAAGAATATATTTATATAAATTCGCAGGTAGTGGGTTTATTTTAAAAGGCTACGACACAACCTTTGACCCCACATCAAACAATGGGACATCACGTCACTGAAGGCTAACGGCTGGCTAAAATGGATTACCTAAAGGCAAAAATAGCCAGTGGAGGATACCAAATTGTAGACAATACATCTTCGAAGACAAAGCTGGACATTTGGGAGAAATTTGGCATGATTGCATACTGTGAAAGTAACGTCGTCAGTGGCTTTCCTGCCTTTCATAGCATATCATGTTGCAGCATGCTGTGGAAACACATCAACAGCTGCTGCAGCACAGGTGCTGTGCCAATTGAGAACACAGTGAGTGATGGTGTGTGTTTAATCGCGGGTGCGGGGCGTAAGACTTATTGTAATAGTTCCGGCAGGTCCGGATTTGACTTGGTTATAATTGGGTCAGTTCTGGTACTGAGCTTTGCAAAACTGGACTCCTGCAGGCTCTGGCTATTGCTAGCTAATGTTAAAGCTCAAAATCATAACTAATGTTACCTGGAAATGTGCATGATAATTATTTAAATCCTGTCCTGCCTCCTGTCGTTTGTTAGGTAAATTTGCTAATGTTGTCGAGCTAGTTAGTTTGTAAGTTATCTAACAACAAAGACAAAGCCTGCTAGATACCTAACCTGTGGCGACATTTGTTTATTTCCGGCAGTGGCTTCAAATGTACAGTCAGCCTCAGCATTTTCTCAGCTGTGACCTATGCTGCAATAGACCTTTTTCACAGAGGCCATGTTGGTATTAAATAGTGGGGTAAATACAGGTGTTACCAGTGACAATAATTAAGGTCCTGCTCCATTTAGTCCAGCACCCTGACCAATGAAAAGGCACCTTAATTAGCATCACTGATAACACCCGTGTTTACCTACCATTTCATGTCAAAAATGGCTGCTGTGAAAAAGGTCCATTTGTCTCTTTGATTTATAAGCTCCAATTTCACATTTCTGTCTAGACTTTTTTGCATGGCTTTTTGATTATGAGCCAGGCCTTAATTTTCTTCAAAAACATTCATTTAAATTCTGTTGAAACAGTAGTTAAATGTAACCTGGAAGGTTTCATTTTTAGCCACAATGAGCTTTGTTTTATCTGGGGACGTCTAGACATGACCTGCAAATCACCAGATCAATGTATACTGAGAGCTCCCAGCGGTTCCAAGAACTGGCGCCATTTCTTCAAGCGCTGGATGTGGACATTAAATCACACATGTTTATCATGTGTGGAATCTGTGTGGAGCTTTCAGGCGTTTGCAGATTCCCCTTGGCCCACACCTCTCTCTAAGGATATTTATGCACTGTGGCTCATTACTGAATCTATTTGTTCTACTTACGTAATCAAAAGCCCATCAGGTTCCCTGAGCCCCGGCATGTCTGTCTCTCTGCACAGCTGTCTGTCTGTTCACGTCTCCCCCAGTTTTCTAACCCTCAGATGGACCTTTGTGTTGGCTTTTGTTCTCGCCTACAAGACAAATCAATTCCTCAAAGGACTCAAACTCTTAAGTGAAATCAGTTCCAGGTTGCTAATGCAGGCTGTCAGTATCGCTCAGTGGCAGGAGGAGATAAAGCTATTTATGGAGAAGACAGGAGATGGGAGAGACTTGCTTTTCTTTCTCCGCCTGTCCCCCTCTGAGGTCCCGAGACCGCCATTTTATTTAGAAAGCGATTTGAGGGCATGTACTCATAAAGACCTCAAGATAAATACAATTGAACCCCATCTGTCAGCAGTCAACATAAAATCAATCCCATTTTTACTTGCAATTCATTTATTTTCTTTTTCTCTCACATTATATATTCATGTCTAACTGGATTTTTATTGTTTGCTGCTAATGTTCAGCTTCAAACATCCAGCTGCTAGAGGCAAAATAAAAGTGCATTTGTCTGTCCTGCTGTAGTTGCAGCAGTCATTGTCAACTCCCGCCCTTTAATCCGTCTTCCATTCCCACTGCAGACATTGTGTTCTTGGAAATAATG
This sequence comes from Lutjanus argentimaculatus, assembly GCA_034769285.1. Classification (NCBI taxonomy): domain Eukaryota; kingdom Metazoa; phylum Chordata; class Actinopteri; order Lutjaniformes; family Lutjanidae; genus Lutjanus; species Lutjanus argentimaculatus. The sequence goes on from JAWZSL010000004.1 coordinate 3,967,227, forward strand.
CTGTAGGTACTAATTCTTATTGTGTTGCAGGTGTTGGTGTCCTGAAAGCTCGTTTTTTCTTGTCTTGTTTGTGTAACAGACATCTCGGTTGAACCACTGCTGTGAATCAGATTTATTCAGTGTGTCACATTTTTTTCTTTGTTTACAAAATTGAATATACACTCTCAATTTTGTGAACAGCAGGTTTTCCTTTGCATTGTGAGTGAATTTTATTGTCATTATGTCTCTTCTTCTGACTGACTGGTCAATTCCAAGCTGGGAAACACTTTGGAACCATATCACGATCAATATACATCTGCATACCAAGCACTTTATACTGTTATTATATACGTTTATGTGACTACATTATTATACTTTAGCCATATTAGCTGAATGGAGCAGTGTTGGATCTCTCCCTTTTTCAATACCACAACATCTCATCCTGCTGACACACCTGAACTCTGAACAGAACTTTGGGTCTGCTTTGGCACAGAAGGGTCTTTCATTTTGAGAAAACAAATCGGCTGTCTCATTTTCATGAAAGGACGTGAGGGAATGAGTTTATAAGAGCACTCAGCTGACCAGATAGAAGGTTTTCTGCATGATTGAAGGCAGATGATCTGGTGCAGGCCTGCAGTTTTACATATCACAGAGTTACTTAATTCAATTATAAGATAAATGTAATCCAATTACTGAGAAAATTAAATGAAATTAAATTAAATTACATTAAAGTAAATTATAGTTACTAATGAAAATGCTGGTTATATTTATAATTAACATTCATTCTGTTTTTTGTTTTTTGTTTTGCTTTGCATTTTTGTCTTCTTTTGGAATATTCCAGACAACGTGGGTCAGCAAAGCCATTGGGGGAAATTTAAGTGCAACAACATTAATTAACCTTTCATCTGCCAATCAAATTAATGCGCGCTGATCCCAGGGGTATCAAACATGCGGCCCATGGGCCAGAACAGGCCTGGAAAAGGGTCCAATCTGGTCACCTTGATGACTTTGCAAAGTGTACAGAATTGCAGAGCCGTCATAAATTCTAGACCAGAACACAGTTCTCTGAAAAACAAATCTTCAATATGGTCATATTTAAAAATACTGAATGTTGAAATGTGCAAAATATTCACAATCTGCATTGTCAGTACAAAATAATCTATATCAGACCTCTGTCATAACTCAGTATCGGTTTAACCCTACTGCTAAGGCACTGCCAAACCATTGATTTGTAAATGGTCTGTAAGGCTGGGGATAACATCACCGTCTTCCTCAGAATTTCTAGATCACCACAAGTTATTTGAATCATAGACGTAAAATACTATATTATTATTCAGTTCCAAAATACACAAAATGTGAAAAAACTGAGACATTCATCATATTCATTCATCATCTGTTTTGTAAATTGATGATTCATTTAGTGTTCTCAGAATATATTGTACTTCTTCAAAAAGGGCATAAATTTGTGTTATTTCTGGGTTGTTATACCATGGATTTACTTGTCCGGCCCATTTCAGATCAAATTGGGCTATATGTGGCATCTCTGCTCTAGACTTCCTGTCTGCCCCGCTGCAATCTGCCAAGATTGTCAAGGCGGGTGGCCACGTCGAACAAAAACGGCTTTCAGTGCTGGAAATTCAACAATTTCTTCCTTATGAAATTAGAAAAGGGCTCTCTGTGTGGTACTCCACCATCTATTTTCTCATGCAGGTGAAAGACAGGTTCAATTTCAAACAACACCTGCAAGCAGGTTTTAACAGGGTCCAAGCAGGTTGCAAAGAAGACATTTTTAGATCAGAAGACCAGACGCTGATGACTTCAAAGATTAAAATTATGAAAAACTTTGACTTCATGCCAAGCCATTTTTGAGATAACTGCTAAAAGCTGATGTTATAACATTTCCCTGAGGTCAATGAGTGTCATTCTACATGGTGGAGTGGTGGGGGGAATCCACCTTCTGCTGCCACATTGTCCACTTTGGGATTTTAACTTGTGGCCTTCTGGGTTAAAGGGCATGTCTTGAGACCACTAGACTGTCAGGACAACACAGCTGTCCTTGACATCAGCTGACACTAGACATTAACTTAGTTCTGCATACAGTTAATGAAGTACTGTGCTGAAGTCAATTAGAGTGAATGATTTAATGATCTCTAACACTTAAGCATGATCAAATATCTACATCAATCAATCAGTTTTTAAGATATTTCAAAAATGTAAACGTCATTGTAACAGCACCACCTTGAGGTCAATTAGTTTTTTTTTTTTTTTTTTGCCTGAGTATTGGGTGGAATTTACAATTCACTGCAATTTTAGTGAGTTTCTGTCTTACGGTTTTCGCTGCATGAACACTTTTAGTGGAGAAAAATAGGAAGGAAGAAAGAAAGAAAGAAAATCATCAGAACAAACACAATAGGAGTCTGCAGCAAGCGAGGACTAATAACAGTAATAAATACTGCTTATGTTAAGGTCATGATGATCAGTTTTTGTTGAGAGTATCACACAGCCCTTGATTCAAGCATTTTTCTAACTGTTGTGTAGCCAATGTGTAAAATAGTGCTGAACCAATATCTGTCATTGGGAAAACAGTGTATGTGTGATAAACAAAGAAAAGCCAACAAAAATCTGAAGCCACGTTTAATTTCTCACTCTCGCAGCAGAGGCCGTTTTAAAGCACTCCGTGTCAAGTCCATCCATTATCTATCCATTATCTATAACCGCTTATCTTTTGCAGGGTCATGGGGGCCTGGAGCCTATCCCAGCTGACACTGGGTGCTGGGATAGGCTCCAGCTCAGGGGATACAGCCTCGACTGATTGCCAGTTCATCACAGGGCTGACACATAGGCCTTGTTCAGACTGCCAGCCCAAATCCATTTTTTTTGGCATATCCAGATTTTAGAAAGTCTGGACAGCAAAAAATATCCCACAAAAAGTGTCTTTTGCATCATTGGCAACGAGACACACAACAACGTCAAATGACGAAAAGAGTGACGAAAGTGCATCAGAGCAGCTGAGCAGCTGCTAGCAGAGCGGACACAGAGAACAACAGTCCATCCACAGACACTGAAATAAATTGTCTGCTGACACTTTCACAGGAGGTTTCTGTACAGAATCTCTCTATTAGAGGGATGCATTGAGATTAGGAACCCGCAGGTCCTCCGGGGACCGAGCAGATTTCACGGGACCAGTGGGTTTTAACATTGGGTCACATGATTTAGCCAGAGTTGCCAATTAAGTGAGTTTCTCCTAGATTTAGCAACTTTTCAAACCCTTTTCAGAGTCATCAATCTACGGGTCTTTAACTTTATAACCAGGGTCTGTCCTGCTGTGCTGCAGGCCGACAGGGGCACATGTGGTGCAGGAAACTTCTCTGTCTCTCAGGATCAATGGATTAGATGTTGTTAATAGTTAATTTGCTTTCCTCCCTAGCTTTGATTTTTTTTATTTTGTTTACTAAAAATAAAGAATGACTCTAACACCTGAACATGTTTATTTTATTGTCCATTTAATTTAATAACTGTCATTAGTATAAGTGTAATTATGCACTAGAACCAGTTATTACCGACAGGTATGCATCTGCATACTACAGAAATAACATGTTTTGCCTGCGGGAAAGGAGAGGATACAAAATCAATGGCAAGAGTGGACACATATTATGAGAGTAGGCGGGAGTGGAAGACACACATTGCAGGAGCAGGCGGTAATGGTCAGAAATCCAGCTGGAGCAGGATTATGAAAAAGGCCCCATGCAGGGCTCTGCTGTGTCATGAGCATATATAGTCACTGATACCTACATTATTACTGCAGCAGCCCATGCAGACAGGTTGGGCAGTCTGTCTTAAAGATCTGATTTGAAGGAGAAATCTGATTTGCCTGCAGTTTCAATAAAGCCTTAGAGACAAACAACCATTCACACTAACATTTACACCTACAGGCAGTTTAGTCACCAATTAACCAAACCTGCATGTCTGCAGGACCGTGGGAGCAAGCTGGACCATCTCAAGAGAAACCACTCAGACACAAACTACACATACAGAACTACACAAAATGGTGTAGTACCGTCTTTTTACACTTTATATTGACCAATCTCACATTTGCCTCAAAGGACTTTACAATCCATATAGCTTGAGAGACCGTCTATCCTTATGTTCTCTGTTTGATTGCACATGGACACAGACACTGCCCAAACATTACGATTGACTGATCAGTCTAAAACTGCATTTTGTGCAAAGAAGCCGTGATTCTGCTTCAGTATCACCTAATCCATCAGGTCTGCAGCTCAGTGTCCACTGTGGATATTAAATTTATTGCATGAATTAGCCAAAAATCACAGTCATGGACTACATCTTTAAGCCTCTGCCCTTTGATTAACATCAGGAATTACCACGTTGTCTGAAACTTGTGATTTACACCCCTGGTGACCACATATAAAGGGTAAATATGGACTGTATTTATGTGCCATTCTATTCTATTTTGGCCACTCAAATGCTTTACACTACAAGTCTGCACTCACCCATTCACACATTCCGATGTATCGAGCGACGTGACGAAGACGCCTGCATTTGACAGCCTGGGATGAGATCGGGTCAGTTTGCCTTGGCGTGAGAGGAACAGATGCCCAAGTTCACAAAAGAAATTCACCACTGGTCCAAAACTTCTCCCCTCTCCATAGGTTTAGAATTTTCAGTCATGAAAACAGTGTTACGAACAGCCTAAAAACAATATCCACTTTTCCTGGGTTTAGAAGCTGCTGTTCTTGTTAGCTTCCCCCAGAGCTTCTTTGAAAATCCTCACTACAATAAAATAACCCTTTGTCTCAGAGCTAAAATGTGATTGGTCAGTTTTACTTTCATTCCAGAATTCGGTATTTTGTTGCAGCTCCCTGACATGTTTTCTACCAAGTAACTAGTCAAGGTAAAATCCTGATAGGGGAGGACACAAGGGAGATTTGTTTTCTCTTTTCTGTGCAGGATTATTCCAGTACAGACAAACTGCAGTGGAAGGAACATTTAAATTTTATGGTGAATGATTTTGAGAATATAAATAAACACTGAAGAGGGAAGCAATAGTTTTCACAATTAATTTTGATTCATCTGGGCCCTTTCTTTCTCTCTCTCTGAGGGCTCAGAAGGCCCTGACGTTTCCCACTTGACATCACAAAATCAACCAGAATCAATACGTGTCGAAACAGCAGTGTTGGGTTGCAGGATCATTGCACTGGATTGCATTAGACTGTACAGGTATTCACATTATTATGTCCATTCTTTTTAGGTGCCAGTTTCAAAATAAATATTGCAGGGAGCAGGCAGCCAACAGTCATCTCAGTTTGATGCTACAGAATATTTCCTCAGAATGTTTAACATAATAGATTTTCTGTTGATGTTGTAATGCAGAACTCGAGTGCCACCTCCCTGCTAATAACAGATGCTCTGAGGAGATGGATCCACATCCAGCAGCAGTTATTCTGCAGGTTACGGACTGTGCACGACTTCAAAGCAGATCCACTGACCTGCTTTGTTCTGCCCTTTCCTCCCTCTCACCATTTCCCTGATTCATTTACGTGCTGCTGGATATTTAAAGACATCAAATGCATGCGAGGCCCTGACAATTAGTAGTGACTGTTGCTGGGTAATTAGTGGAAAAGAAGTAAGCCTCCAATTTCCCCCGGCCCCCCAGAGAGCCTTCCCGCTCACACACACATTCATACAAACACACATGCATGCACACCCACGTTCACAATCCCATTTAGAGAAACAACACCCATGCATACGCATGCATACAGAATAAGACGAAATATTCACAGTGAATTCAGAGAAGCTGTTGTTATCTTTGCGCTGCTGTTTGTGAAGAGATGCAATGTGGCTCGAGTGGCTAATTGGGCAGGAGAGTGGACACGGAGACAAGGCACAACTAGACACGTGAACGCACACACATACATATGAAGTAACATCCTGCACGCACTGTGGTGGAAAGTAGGCAATGAGGGAAAGAAGGATGGGCAGATGGAAATAAATAAAAGAAAGGAAAAAAGTAATGACCAAGGGAGGGAGGGCCATAAGGAAATAAATAAGGCAGGAAAGGAAAAACTGAAGAAGGGACAGAAAGAAGGCAACAAGAAAAAAAATACAAAAGACAAGGGTGAAAGCAAATAAAACAATAAGAAGAAGGTGAAGAATGAGGAAGAAAAGAGTGAAAGTAAGTTGGCAGGGAAGATAATGAGACGCAAGGAAAGAATATGAGGAAATAAATAAAGCAACAAGGAAAGTAACATTGAAAAACGGCTGATAAATTACAGACAGGAGACGCCAAAGTCTGCTATGAAGCAGGTCTATATAGTGCAGAAAACTGCAAAAAAAAAAAATCAGCAAAACCTAACACAACGGTTGTAGTCGGGGAGAGAGGCTGACAGGAATTTAGCCCACCTAAGTCCCACCCCTTTTTTGCTGTGTGCCACAATAACAGTTGAGTAGACTTGGTACCATGGTCAACCTTCTCCTTTTCCTGTAAAAGAAATGAAAGGGTAAATTGGTCAGGCACAGCATGCTGTTGCTTTGCTCTGTGTACAATGACACAGCTAAGAATCGACAGCTGAAACTTGTTCACCAACCACTATTTCGCCTCCCATTTGAAATGTTATCCCTGTGCATTTTTGTAAGCTTCTATCTGTTTTATCCCGTTACTGTGATGCACACTGACTGACAATGGAAAAAACAACATGAATGCTCGACTGAGGGGTTTGATGATTTGAATCTTTTCGACTTTCAGAGTGCTGCCCTAGTAATAACACAGTCACGCATGTGTGAGTTTGCATCTACGCTTCACGTGGAGTTCAGCTTTGGTGAACAGCTAAGACACAGCTTCCACCAATAGCAAAGACGTGCATCGTTCTTCTCTATCCCGGACACAAAAGGGGTGCTCTACTTGAGAGGAGCGTGCTTTGCAACCCTGCATCGATAACCCACTCCCACTTAAGGCTAATTGGTTTGGAATGACACTTAACGTGGCAGACCCTCCACGCAAACAGAGTGAAAGCGGGTATAAGGGGAGGGTGAAGGGGCCGGATTGGACTTGGGCCCAGGTGTGCTGAATCTACCGAATGACCTGTCTCTGCCCTCCACACTCCTGCAGGGAGAAGCTTGTGCAGAGTAAAGTAGTGACTCAAAGTCGTACTTTAGAAAATGTACTTTAACACCTTCTCCCTTTCAACATAAAACACATTTAAATGCTAGATTTTATCCACAAAATAAATCTACTGATCCAAGATTCGAATACCCTACATTTTTGGAAGATACTGGTTGCACACAAGCACACACATAAAAATATGTTATCTGTCCATCTGTCTGCACACACACACACTCACATATTAAAGTGTGTATCCCAAGGATAAACAAGGGCAGCGAAGGCTGTCATCAGAGCACTAAAATGAGTTGATTTGTTTAAGGTGCTGCGATACTGAAGGACGCAGCATCCCGTCCTCTGGCTCCAAATCAACTTTACTGACTTTTAGGTGACGCCCTGTGCCGCTCTAATGTAGTTATGCGTCATGTGTATGTGTGTGTGTACGTGCATAATTGAAGTGTGTCGGCTAGTTTTTAGCTTAAGTAATTCATGAGTGCTTGCCGAGGTAGAAGGGGAGTCGTGGAGAGAGACACCTCAGAGCTTCTTCCCCAGCACCCTGCTGCAGTATTCATCACTACACCTTTCCTAAAATTCATTATTCATGTTTCTTTACCTGCTGTCTTGTCCAAGTTGTCGCAGCGTTGGTTTCCTACAGGGACTTTGTTCTCGTCAACACTCGATCAAGACCTGCAGTCTCCCACTGTTTCCATCTCTGCCTCCCTTTATCGTGCCCTTCTCCTTCCATGTTCTGCCTCGTCATCTCTCACCTCGTTGTGCTTCTCTTTCTCTTTGCTTCATACAACTCTTTCACTATATCTTCTCTTGTCCTTCTACTCCCAGCTTTCTGTTTCTGTCCTCAAGTAAACTCAAGAGAGTTCTGCAGCCCAACCCGATCCATTTTATGGCTCCATGTGTTGTAAGCAAGCATCATCATTAAGTGAAAAATTGTCCAACACTTTGGTTTATGACCAAATATCTACAGAACCAATAATATTCCTATCAGCCTAGACTGTACCCACTGAGCATTTTCCCGTTGACAAGATGTTTAAAAAACAACAGTGACCAGTCAAAAGGCTTTCGGAACAGTTTCAAAAGTTTTTTCACAGACATTTATTGAATGTCCACTTTTAGACCATATTTTAAACTACATCGAAATTTCACAATTGAGAGAATATATAGAATATATTTGCAACATGCTGGCCTCAAACCCCAATATCTAGGACAGAAGTCTTACATTTAACCCACTCAGCCACTACAGTTTCTCAGAACTTCTCCCGTTACGATGTTCTAAAAGCTTGCGATGCGTTGCAGTTCGTGTTTATAACATTTATGAAACACTGAATGGGTTAAAAGTACATCTTTGTGAAATGACTTTGAGGAAATGTCCTCATGCTCATCAATATCTCAATAATTGAACAAATTATCAGAATGATTGCACAAGTTTGTGTTTTGTGACACATTGATGGTGTAACCACATTTTTGCTGTCTGAAAAGAAAGTGAAAAGAGGTCTTGAACATTCAGACCAAATATCAACCAGTTTTCAACAAGAAATCAACATTGAAATCCTGGTTAGTACTCACTGAATGCTTTGTGTTTAGTGGTAATTAGCAACCATTAGCATGCTAACAAGCCAGACAAAGATGGCCAGCATAATATACTTTATAGGCTACCTGCTAAACATCAGCATGCTGACATTGTCCTTAGCATTTAAATCCCGCTTGAGTTGCTTAAAGGACTTGTACTTAAGATTTAGTGACATCTCTTGGTAGGTTGTGGACTGCAACCAACTGAATACTGCTTGCCTCACCCTCCCCTTCCAAGCGTGTAGGAGAAACTATGTTGGTCACAAAACTCCACAAAAGAGCCCCCTCTAGACCCACTGTTTGGTTCGTTCATTCTGGGCTTCTGTAGCAACATGGTGGTGCAACATGGTGACCTCTGTTGAAGAGGACTCACACCCTCTGTAGGTATAAAGGTCTCATTCTAAAGTAATAAAACACACTATTTTCAGGTGATCATACACTAATAAAAAACATGCTTATGAATATATATTCCATTTCTGCTACATTCTACCATTAGATCACTTTTAAGAGACAAATCAAAATTGCTAGTTATTTTCTGTCAATCAACAATTTAGTCTAGCTTGTTTGGGTGATTCCAAATAATGTGACTGAGATTGCTTAAAATGGTTTTATTCACTCATGTATTTGCTTATTAATAACGATAATAATATCATTCACTTTTCATACTTTTATTTTTGGTTATTTTGGACAAGGAATGTAATCCAACAGAAACAAAAAGCAACAAGAACCCATACACAATGTACAGAGAGACAGTGGCCATGTCTGAGTGAACTACATGAGAAATACTCTGATGTAAAGGCCAGACAGAATGTACTGTGGGTGGGAGGAGAATGCTTAAGTTCAAACTCCCTCCTTCACTGTTTGAGCAGTCATCATAGAGCTGACAGCAGGTGGAGAGCTCGTATAGCTCATACTAACAGGTTGCGATAATTAATGTCAGAATTGCAACTTTTTAAAGGCCAGGACTGCCAGAGCGAAAAGGAAGTATGTAAACACCTCATGGAGAAGGTCTCACAGGTATTTTAATCACATTTACAAATATGGCTTCAAAGGTGGGTAATATTGGGTTGAATTACAGCATCAGCATTTATCAGCAATAAAACTAATTTGCTAATCAGAGCTTTGATGTTTTAGCTTTGAAAGCAACGTAAGACAGAGCTCATCTGTCACTGAAAACTGCAAGGCCATCTGTCTGTGAACTGTACATGATTATTAAACAGTCTGGAAAATCAACATCTGGCAAACACACGTATACTGCATATAGAAAGAGGACAAACTCAAATGGAAACTAAGTCAGGCTTACCAGTGCATATATAGCAAGCTGACAATAGGCCAACTGTAGGTACCTCAAAGTTAAATACCTTCCCTTTGTTATTGCATATACTAGTGCCCCAGAAGGCACAATATGTAAAAACTAGGAGGCAGCATCTAACCAGAGTAACTGCTAACTGTAGCTGCCTTTGGACCACCGGTAGGAGGTGATTTTCAGGTCATAGGCACGGTGGACCCAGAGAGGAATGCTGGTATGCAGTGGTGCGGGAATGAGGAAAGCAGGCACTGGAACCGGGCTCAGCAGCCTCCCAGTAAACGTGGTTGGATGAGGACTGAGGTACAGATGTTGAGACATACAAGGGAATATAGCACCAAGGTTCTTTGCAGTGGCTCTGACTAGGACTCTGACTCCAGGGACGACTAAGACACTGCAGGCTCAGGGAGAGGAGCGAGAGGAAGGTCGTGGCATCAGATGGACTTCTGGAGGCCTGAGCTGGGGGTTACAGCAGGATCAGCCCCAGACTGCCAGGGGCCACACCCTGCAAGAAAACCACCTTGGTGCTGTTGGATGGAGGACAGACTAAATGCTGCAATGATGTTACGAATGTCTTTGACATTATTTCTTCACATTCTGTGAAGAAGATTTTAGTTAATTTTTAACGTCTTTAATTAACGTATTCTTACACATTGTACCTTTAATGTCCCTTCAGACTGGAGCTTTTTCTTTTCATTATTTCATCTACACACTCTCCACCTTTTGGAGTATCTCCACATTATGTAGTATCCTGCCTTACTGCTGTAAAACGTGCACATTGTTGGGCCACCAGTGCTCTGGAAAGCTACCAGACAGATGAACACCATTCCTCCACAAGATATTCCCTCATTTGTTGTTTTGATAATGATGGTGGAGAGCTCTTATGTGTTGCTCACCTCTACATTAAAATGTGCTTTTAGAAACACTGCATCCCCACCCAGAAAACTGACTGGAGAGTTTTTCCTCTTATCAACTGAGTGAAGATGTAAGGATGTTCCTTGTACTATAAAAAAAAAAATACTAAGACAATTAAGTGCCTAAAGCCCCTATTTTTTTTAGTGTGCAACTTTTACTATATACACTATGTTCAACAAACTGCTGACTGTGGCCGAGGGGCGTGGATTTCCATGACAGTTAAACCTAGTGCACTGCAAAAAAAATTTTCTCTCACGTCATTTTCTTGATAACATTGCAGTGATTCATGTTGTTTCAAGTAGTTAATTTAAAAAAAATGCATCAGCAACAAGTGGAATTATCTTATTTGCAAAATGTCATTATTGCATAAAATTTTGTTGGATGCTTTTTACAGTGATGGAGCATAAGTGATCAGTAATATCATCATTATACTACTCACCGAGATATGCATTTACACAGTATTTCATGAGCAGTTTTAAAGCTTTATTGTTATTCCTCCCAACAGTCTTCTTTGTCTCCAAGTTGATATGTTCATTGCTTGTGGCACTAAAGCAGGCTAGATGGACCATTAATGCATTGGTGAATTATTACAGAGGAGCTCATCAAGGCAGGATATCTTTCTCTGTCTTATCAAAAGTTATTCTGTCTAGCATCCATATTCCCTCATTTTCATTTCAAGTAATTTATTCAACACATGCTGAAGAGCGATGATCTAGAAACTACAGTCGAGTGCGAGACACAATCACCCTGAACTTTGAATTTCCTCTGAGAGACGATCCAGTAACACCTTCTGATGAGTGAACATCTCGGTGACAAATATCAGCTCAGACATGTGATATCCATTCTCAGTCATTTGTGCTGCTCGATTCAGAGAGAAGTCGCCCGTCGGCACAGACTCGCACACACACAGTGAACGCATGAATGCCATTACCCCACATCTTGATCTCCATATAGAGGCACCATGCAGTAATTCCATCGCACAGGGAATAACCCATGCACGACTGATTTAGAGTAAAGCAGACATACAAATACAATGCACAGTCAAATGCACAAAGCAGAGCTCCACATGCAGGATAGTGGTCCATATCCAACGCCTATGATCATGATAGACAGTAGATCCAGCAGATTTTGTCATGAATAAACCAACAAATAACAGAAAACAGACTTTTTAATGTGAGAAAAAGAACCTACAGAATGAATCGTCTTGATTTTAGAAACAAAAAAAATGAAATAATGAACCCTCCTCCCCAAAAGTGGATATAATGAACTTAAATATAGGTGCAGTTCAGATTCCTGTGCACTCGTACCAGCAGACTGATCATGACAAACTCAGTGCAAAGAGACGCTGGGTGCTCCGCGGTTCTAGAAATCCACTTAACACTAAACACCTCTGGCTTCTCAGCTGCAGTGCCATTCATTTCTAACCGGCTGCTGAGCAGAAACACACAGTGAGGGACATCGCTACCGACACCGGATGATGCATAGTAAACAGGACGGAGCAGTGTGCCAGTCATGACTAATCAGATAAAGCAGGGGGGGATGCGGTAGCACCTCAGGAGTGGACACAGTTTCCTAAAAAAAAAAAAAAAAAAAAAGAGCTTCCAGCACACGAGAGAGTGATCCAGTGAAGCAAAAATCTGCCACATCACTGAGACTGAGCTGTTCCTCTCCAAAGTACAGGATCAATGTTGCACAGGAGCAGCAGAGCAGAGCAGAGAGAGAAAACGCCACAAAGAAGCAACACAGCAAAGTCAAAGTAAAAGCAGTCTTACCTCTTAGTCAGATGCCAAAATCGCAGTCTTGGACAAGTCAGAAAACCATAGAGCTGGCTCCTATGATATACAGTGATACAGGAATTCTCAGCTTGCCAGAAAGGAACTCTTAGGATCCTCAATTTCTTCAGAGCCTTTCTGAATTTGTGGATATAATCTCAAGTCTGGTTTAGAGGCTGGAGTCCAGCAGAACCAGCAGCAGCAGGCGGCTCATTTCCATGTGCAACACGGGTGCCTCTCTGACATGCTTCTTCTTCCCTTCAGGGGACTGGGGCGCCTCAGACTGCGATCTGGCTGGGGCAGAGAAGTGGACAGCAGCAGCAAGAGTGTTGGTAGTTGTAGTAGTAATATTCCTGATCTGGGAAAGAACTGAGCATCCTTCAGTGGAGAGATAAAGAGGAGGAGAAGAAGAAGAAGATCCAGCGCACCAGAACCGCAGGGCGCACAGCCAGTGCAGCACACACTCTGTCGTTTAAATCCCCCCGAAATGGGCTGATTCTGGGCAGGAGGCAGGCAGATCAACACAGCGCAGAGGAAGAGGTGCTGTTGCATCAACATTTCTCTGAGTCTAGTTTGCTTTTTTTTTTTTAAAGAGGAAAAAACAAAAATCACCACTAAAGCTCCAACAGAATCAGCATCATCTCCTCTCCGGGGCTCCTCAAGTCTGCACAGGACAGAGTGTGTCTGAGAGATGCAAGGTAGACAGTGACAGAAGGGAGAGTGTATGCATGCATGCATGTGTGTGTGTGTGTGTGTGTGTGTAAATGTGTGGTGAGCAATAGAGGAAGATAGGTAGAGAGAGAAGAGCGGAGAGCAGCGATCAGGCAGGAGGCTGCGAGCGCAAGTGGAGCCGGAGAGCGATGTGAGAGGAGTGGAGGATGCTCGGAGAGGAGGAGGAGGTGGAAGGTTGGGGGGGAGATGCCCGGTAGAGAGAGAGAGAGAGTGAGAGGCACAGAGGAAAGAGGGAGGGAGAGCAGCTCACACTGTCAGTGACTACATTAACAGCGCTGAGTAGGTGGAGTTTTCCTTGCAGCAGCAGAGGGGGGGATCATCATTTGAAACCCAAAAGAAAAAGAGACACACACTCATACGAGAAAGAAGGGATGCAGAGGAGAAAAAAAAGGATGAGAGGAAAGAGGAAGGACGGAATCAGGGTGTTTAGAGGTTAAAGAAACCTGGGAGCTGAGGGAGCGAGAGAAAAGAGAATTAAACGTGGTGGAGTGTGTGTGTGTGTGTGTTGTGTGTGTGTGTGTGTGTGTGTGTGTGTGTGTGTGTGCATCGGGGGGCGGCAGAGTCCCCAGCTGCAGTGATGCTGGCACACTGACAGCCCTCCTCTTGCCAGGGGTCGTAAACATCGATTAGAATATTTAAAGACGCACGCGCTTGTGCACCAAAAGAAAACACACGGATGCTTAAAGGCCCTAGCACACACTCAGACACACTACAGGCACTTATATGTACACACACACACACTTACTGTACATACAGTTACTTATAGTAGTAGTATATTTCTTTTATTTTTACTTTTTATTGCACTTTTCATTTTGACTTCACTTCACATTGTTTTATTGCCTTTTTTTTCATTCCTTGCATCTGTAAAGCAGTTTGTAACTTTACTTTATGGAGTTGAGTTCATTAATTTTATCTGTTTGGATCATTTTAATGTGCACAACTTTGTACAGATTCCAGCACCTTTAATGACTGGGGTACCTGCAGACCCCTGAGGTAATTTTTTCATCGTAATTTACAGGTGCCCTGTCAATCAGTTTGTTCCTAACGCTTCATATCATTGTTTTCTATTTCTGTTTTAATTAGCGCTTTTCAAACATACTAATGTGTTGTGGTCCTGGGAGACCCCAGTCAAAGGAATCTCATTCTGCCTATGTGGTTTTAATAGATTAAGTATTTATTATCTGATCGTGCGATCACTTGTGTGCGTGCATGCATCATGATCAGCAGACTCCAAGCTTGTCCGCAGCTAATCTCAAATATTACTGGACTGATCAACTTTTTTTTTGGGAAAACCTTTTTCATGGCTCCACATCCTTGACAGCCACAGCCAGAGCCATTATGTTTTCCGGTAATCAAATTCTTGTGGACACAATATCTTAAAAATGCCTTTAGGGAATTCCCTTTAAGTCATGTCGCAAAATTTAGTATATTCTTAAATCCCCAGAAGTAAGCTAACATTTTGGTATGATGGTTGCTTCTTCCAGCAGTTTATTCTTGGGCTTTGTCGGGGACGTTGGTTTGTGGGAGCGGATGGTGTAAATATGGGCAAAATTTAAAAAAACAAGAAATTTGACATTTTTAAAATTTGAGCCATTGAGCACATTTAGATATAAAATAATTAGCTTTGACCAAAAATTAATTTTTTAAATTTTAATCTGTTGCTAGTATCTCTGTGGTCCACTTGATGGCTCTCTGAGGGCCACCAGAGGGCCACAGCCCAGTGGTTGATCATTGCTGGCCAAACACAGGAAGAATCATAAAATTACCTAAATTACAACAATGCATCTTTTCCTGGCACTACTTCATGTGAAATCCCCCATGATATCATCAAAATCCAATGTATTTGTTAGTTCAGTTCAGCCATGAGAGAAAGGTCCAACGTCTCTGCAGTCAGTAGTCCTTGTATGTTAAATATATTGGTAGGATGAGGGTTAATATTTTGTGTGAAAATTTGCGCACATGGAAATAATTGAAAAAATAAACAATGAACTAATAAATGAAGCTTTGTATACCTAATTATTTTTTGTTACATTTTATTCCTTGTGCATTCACTGTGTGTGTAAAGCACTTTGAAATATATTTCTCATATTTTCCATATTTTCCAAGTTTTTTTGGTTGCTTCAGTATGTTAAATAAGTTTACTTATGCTGAAATGTCCTGCACAAGATAGAAAGAAAATTTCCTTGGATGTCAATTTCAATTTATTTAAACATGCAATAAAAATAATGTCCAATACTGGATTTTTGAGGCCTGTACACATATTTTAGAGGTAAAAAAATTCTGAGATTTTTTTTCCCCACAAAAATTTTTAAACAAATATGTACTTACCTCAAACATGTTATCTGTACTGCAATTTCTTGTTCCTCATCTGCCAAAAAATATCCCAGTATCAGTCTGTGTGGTTTTTTGGTCATCGGCATATCTGCACACACAGATAGACAAATGCTTAATAGCAAAAATTTCCATGACTCCACACACACACACACACACACACACACACACACAGAGTATACCTTTACACACACGCTGCCTAATTTGCTGAGGGAGCTATAGCACAGATGTAATCAATACTTGTTAAGAAAATAATAATGCTCTGCTGTTTTAAAGTGATAGAGTGTAGAAAAGGAGTTTGTAAAAGTCTGCCCTGGGATCAAATCTTTTCATAGTTGACATACATTTATCAAACCTTTTCTTTTTTTTGTTTCAGTGCTGCAAACAGCATACTGGGCAGCACATGCAATTAAAAGACATGGTTCCTTAAGCAGCCATCAATATTAACAACCAGAGACTGTGCCGGCTGCTGATTATCCATTAAAGGTCCAAGACTGACAACATGACAGGAGACAGTCTATGGTCGTAGCAAGGGGATCATTACTGGTAACCTTTATCAGTAACTACACAATAAACTGGTTTACCCCCATGTGTAAGACACTCTTTTTTTCTTTCCACTGCATATAGCAGTGTGGGGGAGAGCAGGGCCTGTTTAACCATAGATAGTATAGTGGATGGAGCGTCCAGGACAGGAAGAGCTGTTTTGAACCAAATGGCGTGGTGGCTCGAGCCGTCACCATCATGACAGTGACTTGGCTGGTCATGTCTAGAAGGGAACCTCAGTTTTTTGGGTGAGGGACTTGCAAGAGTTACCAGTTAACCCAAACCACCACATGTTAACCACAGTGTTGTCACATTATGAAACATAATAACCAAATCCAGAATTCCCCTATAGACATGAAAAACTCCTCCCACTCCCTGCTAATCCAAAAATTGGCAGAGTGCGAGTGAAGCTGAGGTGGCTGAATGTCATCTGTAACTGGGTAATTATACAATTTGACCCTCTGTACAGTTGTCATAACGGGGCAAATTGACAAAATTGTTTTTGTACCAGGCATGTTTCTTTGTGCTGTGAAGTTGGGCATTTTAATATGGAAGTCGCTTTTTTGAAGCCAGACACTTCCACATTTACTTCACCTTTCAGCCCTGGAAGTTGTCACGTAGTTATAACACGTGTGTTCTTTGAAAAAGCCGTGCATATATACTTTTCATTAATTACTCTTTTTGTGGTACATGCTCTTTTCATCGGACTACATGCTAATGTGGCTAGCTGATGTTGGAGATGATGCAGTTGGTGAGTTAACAGTGTTTTCTTGTTTGGAAAAGTGTGTAAGATATTTTTTTAAAATTGGATTCCCTCCTTGATTCCCGTCCTGAGCCAAGAATTTTTTGAGGTTGCTATCATCAACACCAACATTCTGTTTTTACCAGATAACAAACCCTTTCCCGAAGGAGAAATTTAGTTTATTGTGGAAACACAGCAACATTGTTGGTACAACATTGCTGGAGGGGTCCAAATAAAATGTCCTATAATCTGGATAAACTGATGTATAAATGTTGCTAAACTAGGACTTAAGCAACTAATGTAGATGTAATGTAATTTATTTAAAAAAACAAGTGAACAAAACAAAAAGCTTTCTAGTGAACCACATTTTCCATCAGTTTATGAAATATCTTTGTTACAACTGGCCATGTGCTATTGTTTAGATATATAGTGTGGAAGTGAATCAAAGTTTTGACTCAGCAATCAGAGGGAAAGCTTGCAGTAGCTCTGGCCAGATCCAACACACATCAATGCAAAGCTAATGCCAGTCAAAGTGTAAATTATCAAGCTAATCACCCCACTTTTACATTTTTACATTTGGCAGTGACACACAGACTTCATCGTAATTGGAATTTTATGTTTCGCCGACTTAATGAAATAATCTAATGGCTCAAAATCGGGCCGTGGATCATAATTCAATATGTATATAGCCAAAATGAGTTTGGAATGGCTCTAGTCTAACTGGATTTCTAAAGTTACATTAGTGAGACTGACTGAGGTTTGTCTGAAGGAGTTTACAATGTGAGGAGACTTGACAGAGACATACACATCCTTGCAGTAGGACCTCATGCATCTTGGCATCATTTCAACAAAGCGTCATTACATTGGTCTGTGCCATTAGTATTTTACCCAAAAAGGTATCTTTAACTTACCTGACCTTTACTTTTTAGTCACACTGTGGTGCACCTCTGCCAGTCAAGCGCTTTGGTTTACACTGAAATATCTGAAAAGCTATTGGATGGATTGTCATTCAATTTTGTATAGACACCAATTCTCCCTTTTCACTTTTCACTTTATATCTGCAAAAACAGGCGTCAGCCTCTGGGGATTGAAATGAAAACTGCAAAACTGCAGTTCCTCAAATGGCCACTTGAGGCTGGTTCCAAAAGCAAGTCGATCCCCATAGATGCCCATATTAAAATGGCTAGCTTTACAGTAGAAATAAACATGTTCACTCCCTGGTTTTCATCATGCATAACTAAGGGCGGGCCACATTTGGGGCTGGTGCTGTGGCTGTGCCGAGACAAACCGTGTCACACTGATTTGCATTTCCATTCCTCTGCGGCTCTCCACTCAACTCCACTTCAAATGCGCGCTGAGTCTATTTTTGACGGATGCTGTGTCAATTAGCACAGAGCAGATCGAACAGGCAGGAAGTCAGACACGAAAAGGCAGGGAGAATCCAGTTAATTTTCAAAATAAAAGACCCTGTGCAGAGTCACGATCATGAAGACAGACGGAAAAGAAACTATTTAATGACGTAGCCTGCTTATCCATGTGGAAGCCCACAGAGCAAGGAAAGAGGACCTAATCAACAAATCTGAGCAAGTAACATAATCAGGCGAGCAGAAGCTCCGCGCTGAAATGCTGAAATGCTGTGGTGGAGCTTGCAGCGTTGGAGGACGGATCTGAACCCGTGACGCAGACGTGGACATGACACAGACATATTCATGCTGTAGCAGAGCATCAGAGTCATCAATAGTTAATACTGTTTAAAAAAAGAATGTGCATGTAAAGGTTCTTTTGAAAAAAGAGACATTTCCATTTTAATTTTCCTAAATCACGTTTCTTGTGCACTGGAGAGAATATCAATCAAAATAGTGTTGGTTTGGTTTTTAATTTTCCTAAATCTGTTTACTTGTTGATTTATTTTTAATTGTGCAGTCAAAGGGTTTTGTTTTACCTTCAATAAAAAATTAATTGTTGATGATCTGTGTGTCTTTGTTCGCATGGTGTCTGTCTCACTGTTTTTCTGTTTTTCCTTGTTGTCTGTTACAATAACTGTGAAACACCACTTGTTAATTCCTCTTCCCTGACAGAATGTACTTGGCAAGTGAAAGTGGGCTGTGACTGCTGATGGTGAAGAAGAGATGGATAAACAGCGCTTTGTACCAAATGGAAACCGTGCAGCTTCAGTATAGAAACAAAGCTAACACTCGTCTAAATTATGCATGCATGTAATGTTTTTGCTGGCACAGAAACTCGTCGCTTTAATGCTGTCTTGAAAGTGGCGAACATGCAGTCGCTATAGGCAGAATATATATGTTCTGTTTGTGTGTCACAGAAAGCACAATCTGCACACAGCAAATTACACATGAAAGTAATTTCCATACAGAAAGATAGGACTAATCTCTCACTGTTGGATGCACTGTAAAATGGCTCTTTATGAGCGCATTATGCATCAGGGCGACATGCTTTTAGCAATGATTGAAAAACTAAATGTTCTAAAATCTTTGTGATTTTCCAACTCAAGTAAGAAATTAGGGTATTTCTTTAAAAACGAACCAAAAAGTTAACTGATTAATTTGGCCGGCTTAAAAACCACCATCTCAAAAAGATATGTAATTCATTTTACCTTTATAATACTTAACAAGTAATAAAAAAATAACTAATTTAAGGGACATTTTATTTTACACCCATGAGGGTTTTCAGGGGACTACTTTCTCATTTAACAGACTAAAAGATTCCCGAGTGTATTGGATTATTTCTACTAAAGGCTTTCTGACAGCAGTGGGAGGCTTGTGCTTGACTTGACCCAATTCATTTCTAAGATGCTGAAGAATCTTTAAAAGGTTGTTGTGATCATAGTCATAACAAACAATCAAAAAAAAAAAAAAAACAACAACAACATTCATATTTTAATTATATACCTGAACTGTGTGTCAGCAGGTTGTTGTAGAGTTTTTCTCTCTTTTCTTTCATTTTTCATTTTTTCTCTCTCTTTTTCTTCCTGCCCCTCCTCCACTGTGACTGGATGGCTGGGTAAAAAAACAGTGTACTGTTACACTGCTAAAATATCACTCAATTACAAGATAAAGTGCTCATGTTAGAAAAATACTTCCGTCAGTTTGACAGTTGTCAAACTAGAGTTGTTAATTCTGTGTATTTTTTGTTGTTGTTTTTTTGTGTGCAATTGTTAGCAGTTGAAAATGCTAACAACTGCTTAATCATTAACACAATTTTTTTTGGTAATTTTTCTCATTTTAAAGGTTAAAATTTTAGTTTTAAATTTAATTTTCCTTATTCAACAAACAGCTAAGCCCGACAAAACAATGCCAAATGAGGTGCAATTACTGCCATTGATTAAATATCCATGAATATATTTAAATTGGTTAAATCCTTTTAACCAGCAATTAATTGAATAATGCTTAAACATCAACTTCCTTACTCCTTACTAATCCCAATTCTTATGCTGCCTCAACATTTTGTTTTGTTTTTCGTTTTTGTGCCATTGTTTTCATTGGCCTGTTTGTGATCAGATCACCTTATTGGTTACAAAAATGCAGATGAAAGGTTTGGATATTAATTCAAATTGTACTCAGTACTTAACTGCGATTTTAAAAGCAACTAGATTACATCTTGCAATGCATACAGTACTTCAGTGCAAGTACAGACTTAAAAATCTACTCATAAAAGTACAAGTACCCAAAATCCTACTTAAACACAGTAATTTGAGTATTTGTAATGAGTTACTTCCACCACTGGTAAAAACTGTGACAGTGATGAGAGCTGCATTGTACTCAAAGTTGAACACTAAGTGACCAGAGAAAAACGTACAGTGCTCAGCAGTGTTAATTTTGTTGACGAAAATTTTTTGTCATAGTTATCGTCAACGACCTTTTTTTTCTGACTAAAACGAGACGATAACTAAATAAAAATTCATTCACGAGGACTAAGACGATGACGAGGTGTATTGACATTTTCGTCAACGAATAAAAACGAGACGGAAATGTCTGCCAGAGACGAGATCCAATCAGAACTAATTTCGTTTGTGGATGGTAATGATGATTTAGGAAGAGGCGGGAGGAGTTGGGAGGAGAACCAATCAGAGCGACGTGGTAAGGAAGTTACGTACACACTTTGAGCTAGTTTGAGACTGACCCGGGAATGTATACAACTTGCTCCCAACTAACGTGTTTCACACGGAAGACAACAGAATGTCAACGCCTGGGAGGAAGAGGAGAGAAGATATACGGACAAATTTTACATTTGATGTGAAGGAAAACAAGACGCTGTGTAAAAAGTGTAGCGCGAGGATTACCGGCAAAAATACAACAAACTTGAAGAGACATTTACAGTTGAGTCATCCTGAAATCCACACACATGTTAAGCAACTGATGGGGATGAATGGAACCCGTTCCATACATCCTGACGGAGTTTATTTTTCCACTACATTCAACTCACTGGACGTTATCCGTTTATTACACGGCTTACGGGTGAATTATTAAGTTTGAGACGTGATGTTCGTCAGGATACGACTTTTACTGATTATTTAGCGTAGCTATATAAATCTGATCTGATAAGTGATTTTTCCGCTGTTTTGCTAACCCCCCTCCGCCGTATGCATTTGTTTTCAATGAAGGCTTTGATAAATCAATCTGTGGATCGGTGGATCTAGGTCAGTGTTTCCCAACCCTGGTCCTCAAGGACCCCTGTCCTGCATGTTTTAGGTGTTTCCCTGCTCCAACACACCTGACTCAAATGATCAGGTTGTTATCAGGTTTCTGCAGAGGCTTGGTGACGAGCTGATCATTTGAATCAGGTGTGTTGGAGCAGGGAAACATCTAAAACATGCAGGGCAGGGGTCACTGAGGACCAGAGTTGGGAAACACTGATCTAGGTGAACGTAATGACTTTCAGAAATTGAAGGGAAAGTTTACATATTACCCTTTTCACACTTTTTAGTCCACTAAATCTACTGCAGTTTTCGTCGACTATAATCTTGATATTTCGTCAACTAAAACTAGACTAAAACTAAAACAATTTAGATGACTAAATTATGACTAAAACTAAATTACATTTTAGTCAAAAGACTATGACTAAAACTAAATCAAATTTTGCTGTCAAAATTAACACTGGTGCTCAGTGCACGATAAACCCTCAGTACCTCATCACACTGCTGTCGTTTGTTGTGTAGAGTAAATATTTGAAGCTCATATTGCAAAAAATAAATTTTAATTGTTGGACACAACCCAACTGTCCCTATTTTTTTCTGCAAATGACATACGGTTCAGATCATGTGCTTTTATAATAAACTACTTCATACTGAAAGGTGCTTGAAATGTCTGAAAACGATTATACATGGCTTCTTTCTCCCTTCTCATTATTAGCGGTGTGGTGCTGTATAATTGTGTGCCATGATTATAAAAGGAAAATCCATAAATGAGATAATTTCATTGTGTTTTGGCAGATTAAAAGGTTTTAAAAGTGCACAGGGGAAATACGGAATGATACAGTTCTTTTTTTTTTTTTCCCATGGATAAATGACTGCTGATGATTACTGCTCAAACATACAGTAATCATCCGAGACACTAAACATGGTTTTAGAAGTTTTGCTAATTTTCTGTTCATTAATTGATTTCTATATCTCATCATTTCAATCAGTGTAATAATATAATTCCTCTTTGTTTGACCTCTGAAATGAAACAGAATCTTATTTTTCAAAACAGTTCCTCTTTGGAGTTTGAGCCAAAATGCATCAAACACAAAAAAATGTGTCTATATTTGTGCAAATAGACAACTTTATGAAGGTGAATTCTTAGTACAGTATGTGTGGTGTCCTCTGCAAATGAAGACAAATGTGATTCTAATGATTTTTTTTTTTTTTGGAAGGTGGGTGGAAGACGGGCGCTGAGTCACCCGTTCGTTGAAGGGCATTCAGCAGAGATGGTGTAAATCTCTGCAGGGTTGCTCAGTGGACTGACTGCAGTGGGCACAAGAATAATGGTGGAGAGCGTGAGGACAAAGGGACAGATAAATCTATCTATCAGATGTGGATTTATTATTGGATGCCCATTTGGTCATGAAATTTACATGTCATGCCGTTGTCTGTTGAATAAATATTAAAATTTTGCCTCGAGTGGCTGTGATAACTTTGCAAATCTCCTCTATCAGCGGTATGAGATGGGCTTTATGACTTTGTTTGACAAACACCAACTGTATTAATTGATTTCCACCAAATATGAAAGTTGATTGGAAGGCATGGACTGGTCAAAGACCTGAGGGGTTTTCGTAACAATAACGGCACGTACTATTTTCTGTAATTTTATAATTATAGGTGCCATTTGTTTTGGAGTTTTGATTCTAATTGACCTTTCCTAAGTCCTGCCCTTTTTTGCTCTGCGCTCCAATAACAGTCAAGCAAGCTTGGGACCTCAGGCAACTTTCTCCTTTTCTTGTAAAAGCGACATAAAGAGTCACATCTTAAGCTAGCTAATGTTAGCAAAGCAGAACCCGACTAGTTAGATAATGATTGATGTAGATTACCTAGCTAGTTAGCTAGCATTTTGCTGACATAAGCAGAGGTAAGATGTGAATATATGTCATTTTTACAGGTCCCCCAACAGTACAAGCTTGCTCAACTGTCATTGGAGCACAGAGTAAAAAGGGGGCGGGACTTTGCAAGGGTCAGTGGTACTTAAGATGTCTTTTATTGACCATACTGATCACAACACCCCTCAATTAGAGTGTGGAAATTCAGCCATTTTCATCCAAATACATGATAAATTTTACATGACTCGCGAGTAAATTTGCAAAAGAAAATGCAAATTAATGCTTGTTTCCCTCCACTACTGTTTTGCGGTTATTAGTAGTCAAAATAAGCAGTAGGTGGCACCAATTCTGTAGTCACAAAACCATTAAACCACTGAAGAAGAGGAGGGCAGAACAAGACGGTGTAATCAAGAGCACCAGTTGAAATTCAAACAGTGACAAACTAAGCAGAAAACACAACATTTCTGTTCAGATCTGTGGAGCAATCATTCATGTATTATAGAGCCAAAAAAAAAAAAAACACATTAAGTGACCATTAAAACTTTTTTGCCAAGTTTTTTTCAAATGTTTCTGTTCTAATCAGTATTTTCTGATGCATTATTTCAAAATGTGGATAAAAATAACAGCAGTTGATTATAACCATCCCATTAGGAAACTTTGGCCTCAATGTGAACCTTTCACGGATTGCAGCTTTGTAGTTATTTTTAATTAATTTGATTTGATTTGATCTAAAACAACTGATGGACTTAATAATGTATTCACCAAGAGCAAAACCCACCTTATTAAATAATTTTAGATTCTTTCATGTTACGCCTGTTTGAGATTTTCTACTTCTCCCAGTTAAAAATACATAATTATTCCATTCATATCTTGAGTTTAAGAAGAGTTCCCACTGATGAGCCAGAGTCGTCTCTGCCAGATGATGAGAGGCACCCTGTGACTTGTACTATTAAACATGCCTGTATTGTCTGTTATTTTGTTGCCCATCAGTGGGGGTGGTGCGGTAAGTGATGGTGGTAGGAAGGGTTTGAGGGATGGAGGAGGAGAAATGATCTGCAAAACTGAACATCAGCTCAGTGTAGCACTGTACCGTACTATGCATCTGTGGTTTATTTGGGTTAACCATATGCAGTTAGACATGCTAAAACTTAAAAAAGAATAAATATCAAACTAGTACTTTGTGTGTATTATTAATACAGTTTTCTTAAAGCTACAACTACAAGGAGTTTTTAACCAGCTATGAAACAGTCTCAATTTAATACTGTTGCCTCTATGACCTCTCATTAAGTCGAGAAGATTGGCAATTTTTTATTTTTTATGCCTGCCACCGGGTCGGATGCTCCTTGAAATCAGATGAAATGAGCCTGTGTTCAGCAGGAGGGGATTTTTATTTGCATAATTTTATTTTTGATGGCATATTTCATGGTTATTACAGTGGAAAACAGTACCACTTTTGTCCACAGGGGCCTCCAAAATCAACAAAATATGAAAGCTCCTTGTAGTAGCTTTAAAATAAAAAAATAAGCTAGTGCATCAGTGTTATTAAAATGTTTCCAACTTGTTGCTTTTGACAACTTGTTGATTTTTAAAAAATAGTTATTGTACAGTTAAGTATCTTTAAAAATGACAGAATAAGACTAATTAATTAAAATAGTAGTAGTAGTAGTAGTAGTAGTAGTAGTAGTAGTGTGGAGTATGTGTGTAGACTGTTTCATAGACAATCAGGCAACTTGGGTGCCTTTAGACAAACATACAAAATCGATGGAGCTGTATATGATGATCATTAATTATTAATTCAATATTCATTATTCATATTAAAGTTTGAAGGCCATGCAAATTAAGGGAATTTCCCAGGAGAGACAACAGCACAGAAGGGCTCATGGAGATGGCCTTGAAATATGGGGAGAAACCCAGAAAAAAGAAAAAAAAAACCAGCAGTGTTGGCAGGTCTGCAGTGAACATCAGTGAGCTTCACGCAGACGGACCACAGACTGAATCAAACTGACAGAAGACAGACTGAAAAGTGGGCAGATGGAGAAATAGGGAGGGAAAAGCGTTGGAACCACAATGAGAGACAGACGAAGAAGAAGTGAATTTGTTGTGGGCGAAGCGTGCGACGCGCCAGCCACGGAGATGATGAAGAATGGGACAGATCAGCTGTTGGCAGCCACGTTCCCACGAGAGACATGTCTGGGGATCTCATCTGCTGTCACTCCATGCCTACCCCGTCACTGGAGAGAGTGTCAGTGCGTGCGCATGTGTGTGGGTGAGTGAGATTAATTAGTTTATTTATATTGTGCTTTTATATATCCGTGTGTGTCTCTGTGTGTGTGCTTGTACTGTAACAAAATGATGGTTAGCTGGTTAATGTGTTGGAAACTCTCCAAGGAAAACAGTGCCTGCACAATATCTGTTACATTATCTCATTGTATGATTGAATCTTATTTTTCCTGATCAAATATCTGTTTCTAAAACACCATTTGCATCAGATTACTAAAGCCGTTTAAAGTCAAATGTCTTGGTTTAGTTTATTGTTAGATGGCACCCCCTAGTGAATGTAGTATGTATAGCAAGAGAAGTACGGGGAGCAACAAAGGAGAAGGTGGTGTGGGTGGATGGCTCAAACAAGCACAGGACTTTCACACAGGACACTGGGTTTCGAGTCCTGTTTGGAACAAAAAATAAACATGTACAGTTTTCGAAAAAGTTTTGAGCAACTTAAATTTTCATCATGGATCGGCTGCGTAACATACAGACGAAACTCATTCCACAATAATTTCCTAACCCTAACCAATAAGTATTATTGCCTAAACCTAACCAAGTAGTTTTAGTGCCTAAACCTAACCAAACTGCAACCATTTTACAACATAAACCATGTGTGTAATGTCACGTGAGTTATATCATGTGACCTACGCAACATAGTTTAGGTCTGGTGAGCCTGTTGCTGCTGGTAATATGTGTTATTTTAGGAGTAACTGACAATCAACCTATTCTGTCGTTAAGGTATAAAGATGTGTTGCTAGAGAACAATATTTTTTGTGACACATTTTACTTTAATCAAACATTGCAGGGTTGCAATTTTGATAATATTGTGATTAATTGTGCAAGCCTAACTAGTATTAAGAAATAATTTTTGAAAATTCTTGAATCATTATGAGTGATCGTTTCAAAGGCCTTTTTAAAGTGCCTCTAATCTATCAAATGACATTGTGGAACCAATGTGACAAGGATAGCTGTGTCACCCGAATCTGCAGCGCCCCTCGCCTCATTGAGCGTTGCTTTTGGCCTCAGCAGGGAGATGTTTTCAGAGAAAATGCTCTAAAAACACACTGTACACTACTTGCTCAGCACCAAACACCCAACAGACACTAGTAGCAACTAGATGGTGAACAGAGAGGAGCAGAGACCAAAAACCGAGTGAGAGTGAATATTGGACTTTTATTTATGAGGTGTCAGAAACACAGCTCCAAATGAATATATGTACGTTGGTCTGTTACTGCAACTGTTAAGAACATTTGCCATATTATCTTAAAAAGTTAGGGGTGTGTGATGAGGGGATTTGGGGTCAGTGTGAACCTCTGAACAATCTCAGAACGCAGTGATGACAGATTAGCTTCTGGGGGAAAGGGTCAATGTATCATGGCTTCGGAATAAAAGATCGTGGATGAGAGCAGTCAGACGTCATGTCCCTCTCTTGAATAGGCAGCACTTGCCTTTGGGTGAAAACAACCCTGTAAAAGCAGTAATAAACTCATAAATTGAGCTGGCTTACCCTCTAATAAGGAACCTCATGCAACAGCAACATTTTCAGTGAAAGCAGATAACCGAAAAAGGAAAAAGCTAAACAGTGATATGGTTTCTTATTTTATGTGTTTAAACTGGCAGACAGCTCGGGCAGGGGTGTGACGCAGGAGCCAAATGCCTGGATGGGCTGCTCTCATCTATGAATACTTGGACCAAGACTTCCTCTTCTCCCGTCATCAGGAGAATGGAGTTGGAGTTGGGATGTGACATTTATTACCCGATTGTATCTACATACAAATGCAGATAAATTAAGCTAATAAAAAGAAAAATTGACAGCCAATGGGTTCCAAGATAGCTTTTTGGCCAGTGTGTTTCACCTATTTTGCTCTCCACAAAGACTGTGCTGGGACTACATAAGAAAACCAGAATGTTTTTCAGTACCCAAATACAGGATGCTGTGGCTTAGTTGGTTAAAGCACCTGTCTTGTAAACAGGAAATCCAGGGTTTGAGTCCCAGCTTTCTGAATTTCTCCATTATGGGATCAGTAAAGTTTATGTTATCTTGTCCCTTGCCTATAGATTGTGCATATACAGATGTCTGATTCGATTACCTGCTGAGGCTGAAGAAGCAGAAGACTTTGTCCTGAAAATCCACCATCTTTCATAACAGAATTTTCATTGCTAATATTTTCATCTGATAATGTTTCTCAGTCGCCTGCTAGTTCCAAGAAATATTATGAAGTCAGTCTTGCTTACCACATTGGCAGATTTGTTTTTGAGTGATATTAGCAACTTCCTTGAATTCTCAAAATGTTCTTGCTGGATGCAGAAGGTTTGGAAGATGGGATTTTTTATTTATTTATTTATTTATTTATTTTTTACAGTACACTGCAAATTCCCAGATGACCTTATTTTCATGTGTCTCATTACGTTGCATCGGCAATTCTTTCACATGAGTGAATAATATAGACAAAGTGGACATGGCTGTAAAGCAGTTCAACAAGTGCAGAGACATCAGATTCATTCCTCACAGGTACAGCTGCATTATTCATAAACACCTTCCTGAATTCATGTCGGCATTTTTTTTGAGTTGTGTAAGCAGCGGACACAGGCAGAACCGAGCTAACACACTGCAGCAGGATCCCTTCACCTCCCCTCTTCCCAGATTCAATTACTCTCCTCAGAAAGCAGAATGAGTTTGAGGGTTGTTTTTTTTTTCGTTTTTCTTTTTTTTTTTTCTTTTTTCTTTTTGAGAGAGGGGGTTGATGATTGCGATGAAGTTCTCACCGGCGTCACCTTCATCATCATCAGCTTCATTGCTGTTTCTGATTAGCTACTTAATGGGTTCACACGTCATTATGTTCAATCATTGTGGGAGTCCCCTTCGCTCCGGCTGAATTATGCAGCCGCTGCTTCGGCTGAGGAGGGTGAAACGCTGCGTGGCTGAGTTGAAATGACAAGACAAAGAGCTCGGTGGAGGCCGACAGAGCACACACACACATGCTGTATGTCTGCGCCTAGACTAATGCTGGTCATTGCTATTCTGTATCTGTATCTCCAAAGCCATCAGGATCTTCTCCAACTGTTAGAAAAGTTGTGATTTATTCTTGTAAGGGCAAAGAAAAATACAGTGTAGGTGTAAAAAAAAAGCAAGGCCATGAGGGAAAAAACTCTCAATGTATACATTATATTTTGCTCATGACTCCTTGAAATATTCATTCAAATGCAACATTTTTCAAACACTAAGCTGAGATTCTCTCTCTTAGAATCAGACATGAAGTCAAAATGTGCTTCTGATAAAAGTTGAGCGGTAGTACAGGCTGCAGAGGAGTTGAGCTTTCAGAAGATGTGGTCAGCCATCCCAGTCTGCGAGAAATTAACTCGAAATGATTTCAATTAGCATGTTTATTACAAAACATAATGTCACCTTGATTATTGTTTTCAGCCACATAGGCAGAGTGGTTCTGAGAATGGAAATGTCAGTCTATCCACCACTTTGGTCAAGACTGAAATATCACATTAACTATTAGTTGGATGGGCAAAAAAGTGCATGTTCATGTTCCCAAGAGGGTGGACACAACTGAATTTGGTTATTCCCCTGACCAGTGGTAAACTCAGGCTGAGGGGTAGGGGCAAAAAATGCAAAAGGCACTAGCTGTATCTGGTGGGGCATGAGCGCACCAAAAGTGCCAAAATGATGCATTTTATCACATTTTGTCTATTGGAAGGGGACTCTAGAGGGCACTTTATCGTGTTTTGTCGACTGGACTGGCAGCCTACCAAGCATTTTATCACCTTGTCTTGGACATTGGGCCACTCCAGAGGGCACTATATCACATTTTATCTACAAATACCATAGGGGCCTTCAAGAGGGCACTCTTACCTTTTCTTTTAACAGCACTCAGTAAGTGTTTGGAAACTGAGGACACTAATTGTTTAAGTTTTGAAGGGAAATTCTTTCTCATTCTCGCTTGATCAATGACTTCAGGCGCTCAACAGTCCGGGGTTGCTGTTTTGGTATTTTGCACTTCATAATGCACCACACATTTTCAGTGAGACACAGGCCTGGACTGCAGGCAGGACAGTCTAGTTCCTGAACTCTTTTACTATGAAGCCATGCTGTTGTAACACGTGCAGACTGTCTTGGCATTGTCTTGTTGAAATAAGCAACAGCATCCCTGAAAAAGATATCCTCTGGATGGCAGCATATGTCGCTCCAAAACCTGTATGTACCTTTCAGCATTAATGGGGTCTTCACAGATATGACAGTTACCCATGATGCCATGTGCACTAACACACCCCCATACCATCACACATGCTGGCGTTTGAAGCTAGTGCTGGTAACAATCTGGATGGTCCTTTTCCTGTTTAGCCCAGAAGACACCATGGCCATGATTTCTAAAAGCAATCTGAAATGTGGACTCGTCAGGCCACAGCAC
This sequence comes from Lutjanus argentimaculatus, assembly GCA_034769285.1. Lineage (NCBI taxonomy): Eukaryota > Metazoa > Chordata > Actinopteri > Lutjaniformes > Lutjanidae > Lutjanus > Lutjanus argentimaculatus. The sequence continues at coordinate 3,997,462 of JAWZSL010000004.1, forward strand.
ACTTTTCCACTTTCTGTCAGTCCATGTCAAATGAGTTGGGCATGCACCACACAAAACTGAAGCAACCGCTTGGGATAGTGTGTTCAAATTGAACATATCTGCAAAAACAACAAATGTCAACATATTTAATTTGTCAGTGCTGAACTGAAGACTAGAAAATTAAAAACCATGATCGTTCCCAAATTGGAAAAAAGCAACAAAACCACACTTGGGTTGCAGGACATGAAACTCAGTCTGAAAAAAAAAAAAAAAACAGTGCAGTGAATGTAATCCTGGCAGCAAATCATATTTTCCTGAATTACAGTGCAAAGCCAATTAGCAGTATATAACCATATTTTGTAGAAGACGGTTGGGCTGGCCTACATTCAGCAGCTAACTGTCAAGAGGATAACCATTCAACGGTAAACATGGCTCAACCAATACTCACTCATACATGCCTGGCCTATTTTATTTATTTATTAACTCATTAATTTGCTTTCTAACAAATGAGATTCCATCATCCATATGCATAAAATGAAACTAACAGAGTATATTATAGAACATTTGTCTTATTGTCATCCCTTCAGCAATGTTTACTTGATTTTTCTGAACGTGAACCATGTGACATGCGACTAATTAGCAAATAAAATTGTCACGAGCATGTGGACTACAAAGCAGATAACAGAGCAAGAAGGCTACATGTAATGAGAAACTGCCACGGTATGCCACAAACTGCACTCGTCAGTTTTTGTCTTGGTTTAAGATAAAATATTTAAATATAAATATATAAATACACATAGCTGTATAAATGTAATTAATGAAATAAAGCATTACTTATTTACTTTTAATGGATGTGATAGCCTCAGCCGGCTGTATCCTCCCTCTTTAATTTCTCTTAACAAAAGAAGTCACACCTAAATGAACAGAAGTCAATGAGTCAGTGGTATTTTCTATTCAGTCGTTTGCCACGCACCATCGAATCATACTGCAGGAACAAAAACACAGCCAAATAACCTTCTCTCGGTGGGTGAGGGTTGTGTCATGTAACCTTTACTGAAACAGGCTGTTTCTGTCAGATTAAGTGTTTTATGATAAAGACGTGGTGAAGAAGGCCTGAGATACTTACAATTTATAAGCAGAAGTCATGAATTCAAGTATACAGTACACAGGAGCATAATTACTCACAGCCAAAGGTGCTAACACAGACAGAAAATCCAGAATATATAAGTACAGAAAAGCATACACACAAAAATATAAAAAGTAAAGGGACGTCTTGCACACAGGAAAAAAGTACATGAAATTAATCAGATACTCATCTCTTTAAATTTAGCATAAATGGTTGACAGATATTCGTTGTTCTGAGATGAGAATCCCACTGACTTAAGTGATCCTGACGTTACCTCCAGCACTAATAGTGCATTCACACGCTCTTTGAATGGTCCCGTTTCCTGAGTTGGAAAGCAGCTATTCTAACGTTCGTGAGTTCATGAGCTTTTAAGTCATATATGTAAAAACACAGATGCTAACGGTAGGGTAGGGTATGTTATATGGAGTATCTGTTTGTAGCCTACTTGACTTTTTATCAGGTTAATGCTAAAAAGAATGTTTTCTTTCTCATCTAGATCTACGTGGACAGCAACCGACTGTTACAACCTAATACCACAGTACAAATTACATGTGAGGAAAAAAAAAAAAAGATATGCAATTAATTAAAGGTATTAATGTGAATTTCTCATATTTTCATTATCTTCATGCATCTTGTTGCAAAGTATTCTCAGATTTGCTGTGTTGCTGCTCCAACTTGAGGGGGCGATCACGTGACTCTTCTAATTTTTCTGACTATTCTGACACCACAATGCATCAGCAGGTCAAATTTTAATCGTTTTTGCAGGTACCCACAGAGCAAGCTACAAAGACAAATACTTTTATTGTCATAGCACATGCACAATGAGATTTGGTGTTCTGTACTAAAGCTACACAGAGAAATGAATAGAAATATAAAATAAAAATATGAGCATAAAAATATAAACATGATATATAAAGATCCACAATATAAAAATATAAATATGTAGTAAGAGTCGTAGGCAGACATAAAAATTAATTGGGCATTGTCTGTATTGTGTGTGCGTGGCACAAAGACTCAGATGTCTCTGACTGAGCATAGTTTATGTGCAGTAGGGTGTTGAGACTACTCTTTAAAATGTCAATGATGGTGAGCAGTTGCTGTTTGCAGCATCAATATGCTCTCATGTTTCTTACTGAACAAAAGGTGCATGCCTATTTTATGTGCACAGGTTGCACATTTGATATTTTACCAGACACATTCTTACACACTTCCATGTCTTTTGTACTGATCATTCAAGCTGGAGAGTTTCATGACCATCCACAGCCACAACTGTCCAACTGTCAGTCACCTGACTTAACTGAGAAATAAACTAACAAGACTTTTACTTTGGGAATCCTGGAATGTTTGGTATTACTCCTTTAACATGGGTGCAAGCAGAGTAATGGGAGTGCGGGGGAAGGACTCAAATCTAGACAACTGAAGCAGAGCTTGATGCAGTTCAATGATTTTATTACACCAAATGGAGGTACAAAGACTTACTGGATGGTTGAGGAAGGCAAGGGTCAAAACCACAAGAGCTGTCCAATGTGTGCAAGGTCCAAAACGGGCAATCAGCAGGTCTCGGGGAAAAACGGATGAAACAGAATACAAGTTCAGAGGCCAGAGAAAAAAGACACAATGCACACAGTGTGTAAGATAGCATTCTGTGAGGTAGCAAAGGAAGTGAAGTGGTACAAAGGCTATGCACTTTCCCACTGGAACATGTCCCCTCAGTCACACTGAGTTGCAAAACATCCTGCAACACAGCTGCATTTATGGCGAACTGCGAAACCAGGAGTAAAACAATACTTTATCTGCTTAAATTAATGGCAGTTGGACTCAACAGTGATCCTTACAACTTACCAAAGACACAGTGGTTCATGGACATTGACGTCTGGCCAGGAACCAGGTTTCCTGACATTTATATGGACCTGATTTAAATGCTGGTGAAATACACAAAGCAAAGAAGGCATTCAAAACCCTGGACACTTGGTCCTGTGTTACTTCAAGGCGTGATGTGTTGGCAAAATTAAAGAGACAAGGACTCAAAAAGATGTTCTGATTGTGCATGGACAGGTCTGTACTGATATTTTTATTTTATCATTAGAGAGACATGCTTGGATTCATGTGTGTCCAGAGAGAGGATGTGCGATGTTCTGCACATTTGTAGAACAAGAGTTAAGAGTCTGCGTTCACATTAACCCAAACAAACAGCACCAGGAAGGTAAATGCTCCAGGCTCTGGTGGAAACCCTCCAATAAGTATATAAGCAATATTTCAATTTTTATTACACATTGCAAATTTATTCTCAGTTTTCTGTTGGATATCAAATGTGAATCACTCTCCAGACCCACTTACAGTGAACCGTAAACCTTTGTGGTTGTTTCTTTCAATTAGTTCTCGTTTCGTCCTCTCTACTTTTAAGAAACCTCACAACAACTTACAATATATAGCTGAAAATACTCACCGCTTCATGTAGATTGTGTAGTTGGCTGCAGCTGAGGGTGTTGGGTAGGACCCCAGCAGCGCATGTGGGCACCGCGCTGTGAGACGGTGGTGCTCAGCAGGATGGGAATGCATGAAATTATCCTGAGCCATGTGGAGAAGTGGCTCAACTGTGGAAAATCAAAAGGAATCAAAATGTAAATGCAGGTCTAGTCCATATTTAGATTTTTTTTTTTTTTATTGTGACATGTTTCCTGGCAGGAAGCATTTTGCTAAAACTGCAGAACAGTACTCCAATTTACACTCTGCAATAAGACAACATATATATATATTATATATATATATATATATATATATATATATGTATATATATAGCCTGTATACACTTCCCTCTTCAGATAATACCACCCTACAGGTCTCATCAGCGTTAGTGCTTGAATCAAATGGAAAATACGTGAGGAAAGTGGAGGACCCACTCGCCAGCTCTCTCAGACAGAGGAATGTGGATATAGGTTGTTCTCCCGCCTCTCGGTGCCAGAGGAGTGTCTTCATTTGACTGAGAGTGGTAGCCTTGTATCAAGGCTTCCAGCAGCACCATCCTTCAGATCTCAATTTTCAAGATTTGTGAGCCAGAAAGTGTAAGAGGGAGAGAGGGAGAAGATAATCAGAAGGAGAGAGGCAGTGAAACAGAGAGAAAGAGGAAGAGAGGATGATGGAAAAAGGAATAAGAGGGACATGCAAGAGAGTATTGTAATTATATCAGGAAGGGGCTTTAATAGAGTATACTTGCTGATAATTGGGAAAAATTGAGAGATAGAGAGATTTGGGTGGGGGACGGGCTGGGTAGGGTATCACTGAGAGAATAGAGAAGATAACGACGCTGAAAAAAATAGTCCACTCTGATTTCAAGCTTTCAACAGGCTTCTTACAAAACTATAAAGTAAATTCTGTTTTGTGATACACTTTTAGGGAGAAGTGACACTTCACTAAGCCTCTCTTTCCTTTGTTAGTGTTGCTACGTCTGTTAAGCTTCCCATTCTCACGCTGCACATGCAGTTTACAGCGATTACGGTGGCAGATTTAACATTAAAATTGGCACTAATTTTTGGAGCACTCAATCTTTGACTCCCTAAAGAAGTAAACAAAAGCAGCTTCATATTTTCGAGCTGACGGCCATGGATTTTGTCTGCTAAAATGATGACTCTCTCTGGCAGATTTCATAAGTGTAGCTAGCTAATGTAACCTAATGCTTATGCTTAAACTCCCTGATGCCTGCTAGTGAAGAAAATCTGTAGAGACCAGTGGAATAAGATGATCTCTCTGGCAAACCAACATATAAGAGTAGGAACTGAAGTTGATGCACTAGTTCTACAGAAGCAAATCTAGAACATTAGAACTGGCACCCACATATAAAAAAGAATTGGTTTAGTTTTAATTAACTGGCTATTTTCAAGATAATTGTTCCCCTGCATGGTTAACAATTAGGAGCAGGTATGTTAGAGCCAATTTAGTATATTTATTATTTTTGATATATGCATTGTTCCACCCTCACTGGTTAGGCTGCTTGGTAGATGCCCGCAGGATACTGAGCCCTTACTGAAAGAGGGTGACTTGATGGAGGTGGGATGTTGGAATGAAAGCCTGAGCAAGGCTTTTTTATATAGGACTGATGCTATGAAGCACACATCTACATTCCTGTTTTTGTTGGAATTTGTTTGTTTGTTTAAACTGCTGCGTGTGTCTAAACTCCCCCTCCATGTTGGCCAGTGACTTGAAAAAAAGGAAGGGCAAGGCGGTCATGGATTTTGTCAGCAAAAACAATGAGTCACCACAAGCAGTGCTTAAACTTGAGTCAGCTGTGAACTTGTCTACAGCTAACTTTTTAATGTTTGTATCTGACACATTTTAAAATGAGAACCCTGTTAAAAGGTCTGAAATATATAAAGTTACTAAACATCTGCATACATGATGTAAAGTTAATGCTAAGACAGAGGCTAAATCTACATCCCAGCAAAAATAGGTTGCCTCCCTAGAGAGGTGTTCCAGACATGTCCAGCTGGGAAGAGGCCACGGGAAAGACCGAAGACTAGGTGGAGGGATTATATCTCCACCCTGGCCTGGGAACGCCTTGGGATCTCCCAGTCAGAGCTGGTTAATGTAGCCAGGGAAAGGGATGGCTGGGGTCCCCTGCTGGAACTGTTACCTCGGCAACCCGATTTTGGATAAGCGGTTGAAGATGGATGGATGGATGGATGGATGGAATGGATGGATGGGGATGGACATGTATGTGCACAGTAAACAACAGAAATAGAACTAGATTAGTGGACCTTGAGATGGTCACCCGGTCAGGCCAGCTGGACTGTGATTAGCTAGGAAGAGGGCCAGTTTAAGAGTTAAGCTAACTGGTTTTAGACCTAAGAGAGCGAGCCAGAGAAAGATGCACTATCACTTACTGCAGGTGGTAACCTGGATAATCACACATGCTAATGTTAGAGCAGATGAATGCAAAGTTTAATTCATTCCTCACACCTTTGCTCTGGTGTTTTACATTTTTGAAAGACTACGGAAAAGCCACCAACCTCCCAACTAATGAAACAGTATTGGCAAGTATTTTCCAATGAAAGCACCCAGCACTAGCTCTAAAAGTCGCTCACCAAATGATGTCATATCCTCTATGCATATTGATGATGTTCAGCAATAATTTGCATAAAGCTTGTGTTAGTTGCTGCAAGCAAGGGAAACAAATAATCACAAACTCATGACAGGGTCATCGTATATTTGAAGTTAAAAGATGGTTTTAAAAAATCTACAAAAAATATTTCATGAGTCCTTGAATGCTCAGTAAAGGCAAGGTGTAGAGCTATATGTAAGCAATTTTAACAAGATATTTGAATTATTTTGAAAAAACAAACAAACAAACAGCAGCAAAAAATATCACATATCAGACACAATTTATTCCTTCTTGCAAAGCATTTTCTATTTTTTAAAACATGACAGGAGGTGGACTTTAATACAATATTTCAGACACAAAAACAGAGGCAGGGGAAGACTTGTAGGAGGAAACAGAGTTGAAATTACAGTTTAGTAACTATGGCACTGATGTATGATTTTATGGCCAGTGGGAATCAAGAGACTGACAGCCTGAGTGGCTGATTTACCAAATGGAGCCCTGACTCACTGGGCGACTCAAGCTACATTAGGTCATGGTTTGTGGTGGGAAGTTAAAAAAGTGTCATATTCAGCCTTTGCGCTTTCAAGCGGCCAAGTTGGAAAAGACATGGATGACAACACATTATGTAGTAACATTGTATCATGTAATAATCTGACAAAATGTCATACATTTTCACTTCATTATGTAATAATACCTTTTCATCCTGTAGTAATCTGCTGCATTCATTCAGCATTCAGCAGTCAAAAGAAAACTCTATCTATTTCTTTCAACGGTGCTAAAATATTCAAACTGAATCTTTTTGTGTCTGACTCCATGATGCTGCAACCGTTCTGTGTGTCACTCCACTAAAACATTCATACCCAAGAGCTTCCTCAATCTGCACTCTTGTCTGTACTAGTTTTTTTCATCGACTTGTCAAAGGTCATTAATCACAACCCCAGTACTGTTCCAATTCACAGTCAGTATTCAGCCAAGTATGGTCTAAATATCTGGAAATCTTCTTGCTCCGGCTGTTTTCTTGAGGGATCTTTTCTCGAGAGATGACTTGTGTGGATTTGGGACAGACAAACTTCTCATGTGTTTCCCAACAACTAGCTGCAATAGCAGTGACAATTGTCATTCTACAGATGTTATCCTCCCCTAGAAAATATTTAAAATATTTAAGTGGTGGAATTATCCATTTGGACTGTATTAAATGCACTGCTTAAACAACTGAATATAATAAATTGAAATCTAAAATTTTGTCAATGCCAAAAAGGTTTCTTTCAAGGTACAGTTAACATTAGACATAGTGTTGTATTTTGGCTCTTTTTGTGCCTTACTTTAATACAAAAAATAGAAAAAAAATAGGTGGGCATAGGAAGTAGTGATAAATTTACATGTTTTTAGATCTAGTGGAATGAATTACTGCTAACTCTTATATCCGTACCAGTTACTAACAGACAACATTTACTGAGAGGCTTAGTTGCCACCAACAAGAAAGCAGGCAGGTCCTACCTGAGCCCTGATGAGTTTAATTCACTTTTGGTCATCCGTGCTTGTTAGTGAGGATAACAAGTGTATCTGTTGACCGCATCTTTATATTATTTACAGTGATGTTGAAGCGTAATTACCGGAGCCTGGCTGATGTCCAGAGTGCTCCTGTTCCAAGTACCATTTAAGAATACTTGTCGACAGGAGTTTTAACTTCCAAGTTCATCTTAACATGACATGTCTGAATACCAAATGATGAACTTGTACCTCCTTTCCATACACTGGCATTGCTTGAATCTGTTTGACTCTGCCGTTGGCCCAGCATGGCAGAGATTTGCGTCTCCCCTATAGCCAGGCTATGTGATACATGCTTATCTTGAGTCAAGTGGCTATAAAACAATGGATAAATAAGCTTCAGTTCCTATAAATTCTAAACAATAAATGTCCCTCCGTTATTTTGTTATTTACAAGCATTCATTATGAAGCAGCAAAATCAGGAAAAGTTAGGTTTTCATCAACTTAACATGATTTCTATCCAGCTGAGAACAAACACGAAACAGTGCCAAAAGTGCCAATGGGAAAGCGTGAAAAGCCCAGAGTCTCTCTTTGTGTCTCTCTCCATGGTGCTGAAATAGTTAAACCCAAGCTGCGTCCAGCCCTGAAAAAACAAATCAGAATGCTTATTTAAACAGAAACAGTGGTGCATTGAACACCCTGTTGTGTACACAAGAGCACTGCAACGCAACACCTCAGTATTTATATACATGTCGCTGCTGCTTCAATAACACTTGTGACACATCCACAAAGCAAAAGAAAACATACCCAAAAGTTTGTTGTACACCATTTTGAGGAAACATGTTGTTCAGTCTGGAATCTGTGGCAAAATGGTGCACATTATTGTCAGATTAAACATGGCCCCAGTCTCTCTTTGGGTCTATCTCCATGGTGATGAAACAGTTAAACCCACTGTGCGTTCCAATACCCATACTACCACTGTCGCCAGTATGTCAGCAAAAGAATTAGTATGTCACAATACGTAGTATGTCAAACAAAGTATGGCATAAATACCAGGATGACCTACTGCATCTGGTAGGATTTTGCAGTATGCAAGCCAACATGCTTTTCTGGTGACTCTTACCCGTTCTCACATCACATCAACAGAGCTGCCCAGAGAGCAGTGACAGATCAGTCAGCCCTGGGCTGCGCTCCGATCACCTAGAAGTACACTGCGAAGTGGACTGCACAGGGCATTCAGCTATGTTAAGTAAGATTCCAAACCATAGAGAGCAAAACATGCTCAGTTCAAAGGGGACTGATGTGAACAACACCTTTACAGGAAGTTGACAAGTAAGATTACCCATAAATCATTGTGCCAAAATCAAACAATGGAACTCACAGAGGAGTTTAATATTCCATAAATATTTTTCTATTTTACATTTAAAAATACTAATTTAACTAATTAAAATCTGATTTAATCATATATAATATGTTATATAATAAATAATTAAATTAATACTTTGATTTGATATTTTTATGTAGTTTATTATGTCTGGAACTATTATTGTTGTAACTAACATAACCAGTCATAATTATCAAGGATGACATAATATAAATGTTACATATTAGTAGTTTGTATATAATCAACATTGCATAATAATCTGTAAATAAACTGCGTATTAATCTCTTTTGGAATGCACCATATATCTCGTGAATTAATCAAATCACATTGATTCACAACTTGCATTTGCCTACATTTTGATATAATAAGGTTTGTGTTGTATCAGTTTTGGTTTTCTTTTGCTTAATATTTTGTTTCAGTCATGTCAAATTTCCATATCCACAACAAACCCTGGTGTTTTATGTTAACAGGCTAACAACCCGAGGAATGATATCTTTGATGTTGCAGGCTGTTCTGATTGGATGAATTTTCGGCCATTCTCTGAGCAGGGATCAGGGTCTAAATATACTGTGGATCAGTCTCTCTCCATGGTGCTGAAACAGTTGAAGTCTCTGCCTGTCTCTCGCTTTCTTACTCTCTATGTCAGTTTGAGTTAAGTGCACATATAGAAAACATGACTTACTGACTTACTTAGCGGCTGCTGCTCAACTGGATGACCTGCTGATTGAATGACTTGGTGAATTACTGACTGAGCTGTTTGAGCTGTAAGTAACTGGATGCCTTACTAGATGGCTGACTGACTGGATAGAATTAGTGCAGGACCGACTACATGAAAAAGTAGTATCTTAAATCTGCAAAAAGTTGAATAGGGCACAAATTGAATCTAAAAGAATATTTTAGAAGTGAACTTATTTTCTCTGGCTGAAAATATATATTTCACCTCCTGTTATCATATTTCCCTTAATTTTCATTTTACCGGTTTTCTAAAACATTTAGCAGTGATTGAGTTTTACTGTTTGGTTTGTGCCTCAGTAATGTAAACCTCTGTGCTTTGCTGGTTTATTCTATCCAGCTCTGTTGTCATTTGTGCACAAAATACACCAGCTAAATAAAGACTAACTGCTTCTACATCCATGCTACTATAGCATTTTGAAATGAGTTGGAAAGTGAGACAGAGGCGTAGAAGAACAGCACAATAATTCCGTAATGTCTTTCATTTTCACATCAAATGGCATACACATTACACACAATCGTACACATGCAGCTGTGGGCCTCAAGGCACTTTTTATACATGCACACGCATTCTCACAATATACATAGCTGTGAACACTATCACCATAATCACCTCTGGACATGAATTTGGGAGCAGACTTGATGCTTCATACATGCAGGCATGTACTCGCCCACTCACAGTCTTTCAAACATTTTCCACTCATCTCCCTTTGAATAAATTCTCTTTGCAATGTCTCCTTGTAGATTATTTTCCTGAGATCTATTTTGTTTTGAGGGTTGGGGAAGTTTAAAAGAGCATGCTTTATTTTCTTTCCTTTTTCTCTGCTATAACCTGCAAGTGTTTTACCTTTGAACATAAATTTGGGAGCAGACTTGATGATGATGTTTCATACATGCAGGCATGTACTCGCCCACTCACAGTCTTTCAAACATTTTCCATCTCCCATTGTATAAATTATCTTCACAATGTCTCCTTGTAGATTATCTATTATCTGTTTTGTGTTTTGGATGGACAAGTTTGAAAGACATCCTTTACTTTCTTTAAATTGTCTCTGCTATAACCTGCAAGTGTGGCTTAAATAACGCATGTGTATGTGTGTCATGTTTTATTTGTGCATTTATGATGTGTGCCTATGCAGCTGTGGGCATGGTACATTCTTTTTTTATGTGTCTGTGCATACCTGTCCATGTGTGTCTATGTGTGCCTGTGTGTGTACACGCACGTGTGTGTGTCACAGCCAGAGGCGGTGGTGGGAGGTTAGAGGTCAGATTCAACTGGCTTTTCAAACCCCAGGGATCTACTTCAACAACAACAACAACCCCCCTTCTCTCTGTCCAACTCAAGCCTCCAGCCCTGACAATGCCAAGCTGGGCTTGGCACAGACACACACATGAACACACATACACATTTCCTCGAGCTACAGCTGTACACTACATCCGAGAGTTATACCTCACTACTATCCTAGCAGCACCACAATACTCCATCCACAGTCCACCTGAGAGCAGCGAGCTTTTAGGTAATAACACACCCTCCAGCAGCCATGTTGCCGTCTCAGAGCTCCTGGGAAACAGTAACTATGAGGAGATTATACTGATTTTCAACATATTCTGGTAGTACATAGCTCAATTTATGGTTTACATATTTTATTTCATTTATTTTTTTGTTGCAGGTGCAACACCATCGGTGAATTTGCTTTTGTATGTTAAGTTTCAATGATGTTGCCACACATGTTTCTAGTACGGTTGTCAATGTCTCAGCTGGTTTCAAGAATAGATTAACACCAAATAGTAAAACTCTTATCTTGAGTTATTTCACATATTTGTGACTTTTTGCGAGTGTTCATTCAGGGCCTGACATTAACACTGCAACAACACGGCAAGTCTCTGAGCAAGTTCAAAATATAGTGGATAATAGCCAAATATGTAAAAAAATTAAAACAAATAACTCTTTTAGTTGAATTTTTATTATTCACTACGGTATGCATACAATGGTGCACCCTGTGGGTACTAAAAGTAGTAAGCATGCATACCTGCATAAAGCAACACACACACATCATGGCTATGACATGCTCCATCACAACATGACCTGGCTGAGTGAGCAGAGCCACTAGAGGCGTTCTCCCGTCTTGTGTTTTCTAACTCTCTGACAGCTGTTCAAAGTTTTTTTTTTTTTGTAATATACTTTCTGCTCTATTTGGTACACTGTGCAGAGTGAGGGGAAAGTACTGGACAGATTTTAGAAATGTTCAAAAGCAGCTATGAGTCCCTGGAGCTGTGTGATGACATCATACATGATAACGTCTCTCAGTGTAACGTCTCTCCATTCAGTCTGAATACAGTATCTCTGTATGAATATTCCCGGGTTTTTGTTACTCTTCTTTTTTACATATGGGTAAGACTTGTTTACTACACATATAAAGCTACAACAAGGTGTTTTTAACTGGTAATGAAACGGTCTCAATTTAATACTGATGCCTGCTTATGACCTGCACTAGCAAATGAGACCATCAGTGAGAAGACTGAGTATTTCTGCATAGTTATTCTTAATGCCTGCCTATCAGGTCGGACTCTGTAAAATCAGATAAAACAAACCTAAGTTAACATTTATTTCAGCTGAAGTTACAGTTACAGAGTTGTACATTAGCCTTTCCTTAGAAGCAGGGGGAGATTTTTATTTAGATAATTTTATTTTTGATGTTATATTTTGTGGTTATTACAAGGGGTGAAAGGGGTTAGCCTTAAAGTCCTCGTAGCAATCTATATTTAGTACTTGCTGTGTTGAAAACAGATCTGAGGTTTAGGTACATGTGGATAGGTAAGGGCTTTAAGGATAGTTAAAACTACTGGAAATGTAAGGCATGGAAACATGGCTATAATCGCCTCATGTGGCACAGCAAGTAGTGACTGTTATTTCTCAGAAGCAAAGGCAAAAACTTTTTGGAAGCAAGGTTTTTTGGAGGAGGAGGAGGATTTATACTTTGGACATTTATAAGTCTGTCTTTAAAAGTTGAGAAATAACAGAAAAAGAGACTTTGGGATGCAACAAAAGTTCCAGGCGAGAAGGAAATTAAATTGCAATTCATGGTCAGTGCCCTAACCACGAGGCCACGAGGGCACGCCAACATTTGTCTGTTGACCCTGATCATGATCTTTTGCTAACTTAACCCTGTGGGGTCCCGTACAGTACATCGCTGGCTGTTTCAGATGCTGTATTTGTATTTTTTCCACTGTGTTTGGTGTTGCTAAACTTTTCCAAAAATACCAGAGCATGACACAATCATAGGAGTTTCTCAGTTAGGGCTGACTCTTCAAAGGGTTAACCCAGCAGTTTCAGTTTCCTGAACCTAACCAAACCTTGACCATAAGTGCCAGTCCATAAAAAAGTCCAATGCATTCTTACTCCCAACTTATCAAAAAGTCTTACACTTAAACCTGTGATGCTGTAGGCACTGCTCTACTGTCAGGTTTGCACATGCAGAGCTCCACAATCATGACAGCAATAATAAATATGCAATGTCCAGGTAGACTTTCAAATAAAAAGCACAAAAACTACTTTGTTAGGTTTAGGAAAAGATAATGGTTTGGGTTTGTGTTGGCTTTAAGTCAATGTAAGTAACATAACGTCTATGTTGCAACTTCCGAACAAGTTAAAAATAAGTCAACTCTGACAATTGGTTTCATACAGGACACAAACCCTGGTTTCCTCTGAATTTGCTTGATCCATCCACCCATCCACCTCCTTCCACCACTGTGTGCAGACTTTTCCTTCTTTATATTATATAACTTGACTTCAACGAGACATCAACACATAAAGCTAGAGGGGTTCCTGCACCATTACAGTTTGAAGCATAGAAGCACTGACCAAGCTGCCGTATTTGATGCATTAGGAGTGAGAACAGGCTGAAAAGTCACATGAAGTCATGTGTAATGGTTTCTGTGGGGATCAGATCAGAAAGCATGTGGTTGTTTTAAAAAGCAACAAACCATTCTTACCATTTAGGTTTGAGGACTTCTTGTCTGTTAAGATACACTAATAAGATACTGATGATGAAAACCTAACTTAAAGGTGAAATTTAGAAGATTCCACACTCTACATTTGCGGATGATGCTGTGTGTGTATATGTGTTTTTGTGTGTCTGTGTGATCTGACAGCAATAGGAGTTGAAATGGGGTTCATGTACAGTATGTTTCCTCTGTGTAAGACAGATGCAAATGACAAATCATGTAAATCCAAAATCTATCCTGCACACACATACCATACAGACATAATCCACTGAGGGAGAATCAGGGTGTGTGAGAGAGATATGGAAACAAGGAGAAATGTGGAAACAGGGAGGTAGTGGAAGATGGAACGGGAGGAAAAAGAGATTTAAATCCCTCCACACTCATTCCCTCTTTCTCTCTCCACCTCTCACCTCTGTGTGGAGAGCTGACACGTTGCTCCACCCCCCACCCCCCACCCCCACCCGGGAGCAGCTGGAGGGCATTTCTAACAACCTAACCAGCTGAGGATTGAGAGCAGAGGACTGTTATACGCTGGCACCAGCAGCAGAGCTTCTAACCTCCGGCTCGAGCGCCACACAGACTCACAGAGGCCTCGCAAGTGCGGGGAAGTCACAGAGGAAACGGTGAATAAAGATCATATGGCAGCACAGTGAGTTAAAAATAGCATCAACTTTGTATATAGATATACTCAGTGTGGATACACTCGCCACTAAAGTTCCAGGTTTTACTGCATGACGGTTACACTGCTGCTCCCATTTGTTTTTCTTCCAGCACTCAGAAGGTGCAAAGAATACTGTTGTACATTAAGTATTGATAAGGTGTACTGTATGTTAAACGTAGCATAATCATGGGAGAGTACACATAAACATAACCATTAAAAATGCATGAAAACATTCATAGTATGGCAAAGGAAGATGATGAAGAGAGCATAATTAAAGGTGCTGAGTCTCATTACCAGGTCGTCAAATGTTGATGCTTTAGTATATGTACATTTGGGTGTATGATACCAGAGGGGATTATCTGCTCTTTATCACCATAATCAACACAATTCTAATATCAGTGAATGTAGGGAACAACATTCCCATTGTGGCGACCACAACATTCCCATTTTGTGGTATTTCATGTCTCCCTATGTTTCTTTTTCTTCTGTCATAATATCAAATAAAAAAACAAAAATGCAAATTGAAAGTGTTCTCTGGGCACCCAAGGTCACAGAGGATGGGTTTGCACAACAAATCCAAATATTTTTGAATGTGTAACCCGTTACAAACAGTGTCCTCTGCACTCCTATGGTAAATATCAGCACACAAATCAGAAAAAAAATATGCAGGAATTAATTAATTTATGCAATTTAAGCCATTGTTTTAAGCTATGATATGACTAGTGTTCCTATATTAGCATAGATGCAGTCAGAGGAAGTTGTCAAGCAGCCTGACCGGTTGATTCCGCTAAACACGGCACATCTGCAACACAGTTCTGATCCGTCCTCCACACGGCTGCAAGCCCCACCAGCAGTGTTTCAGAAGCATTTGAGGTGTTGCCCACCTCCTTATGTTTACTTGCTCAGATTTTGTTGATTAGGTCCTCTTTGTGCTTCTATCATGGATAAGCAGGCTATGTGGTCGAATAGTTTCTTTTCTATCCGTCTTTATGATCGTGAGTCTGCACGGGGTCTTTTATTTTGAAAATCAACTGGATTCTTCTTGCCTTTTCTGTGTCTGACTTCCTGCCTGCTCGATCTCCTCTGTGCTGATTGACATGGCATCTGACAAAAATAGAGAGCTGCTTCTGGGGGACGCTGCTGATGGAATCACAAGCATTGTGTATGGCTGTGATCAGCTCCAGCTGACGTGGCGCAGCTGTAACGCGATGCAGCCGCGCCTGGTGAAATTTAGCTGTGAGACTTCACTGGAACATAAGTCATGTGCTGCCATGCAAAGAGCCTTTTACATAGTCAGTGCCCTTAACCACTAGGACACCAGGGTGCCCTAAAGTTTGTGTCTGTTAACCTTGATCATAATCTTTTCTTCAACAAACAAACCCAGGTGACTGCTGTTTGTGTCCAATTTGAAAAGTCAATGTTGAGCTGAAGTTGAAGTTACGTAATGTACATAACTTAACTTACATAATGTAACTTTTGTAACTAACATACTTAGTTTACTACTTGTAGCCCAAACCATGATCTTTTCCTAAACTTAACCAAATAGTTTTGGTGTCTACGCCTAAACAAACTTAAGACCCTTTCACGTGCCCAAGCAAGTTTTAGTTTCAAAGTTTTACTGGATATATGCATTTATTATTACTAAGTACAGCATCAGTTGATCTATAATTGGTGCAAATTCAGCAAGTAATGTGTCCTTTGTAAAGTGCAAGCAGTTCTAAAATACAATATGGAACATTTACACATTAAAACGTCTAAAAAGGGACTAGACCTTGGTTTATATACTTTGTTGAGTTGTGTACTGGCTTACAGTATCCCAAATGTTTCCAGCATTGTTCAAAACATAGACTGTATAAAACCTGGACGTAGTCTTCGTTATGTCACCCATGGGTTTCTGAAGAGCTGTTGTGAAGCTCTCAGTGTGGTGCCTCTGTTCGTCACCATCTTGGCAGTGCCTGATTACACTTAACTCCCGGCTAATCCTAAAATGGGCAAAGACTTGGACTCTGGGTGGTGTTGAGGCTCACCATTTTATTCGCCTAACCGCCTGTGACAATACCCAACTGTCACTCAAAAATTCACTTGAAGTCAAGCCTTTACTGTTTACTGTTGGGCAAATGCAGCAGACAAAACTCTTGCTTTGTGAAGGTGTTGAAGCTGAGGTTGAGTCAGAGCACGGGGTGAGGTAGAGGTGGATATGATGAGTTTTCAGCATGCATTGGAAAATGAGATTCTGGCTGAGAAAAGATTATTCCAACACTTGCAGTTTCAGGAGAGAGATGGATCGAGCAGGGACAGATGATCAACTGCAGCCACACTTCCTTCACTATTTAACCACTGCATACACAATTCAGTTATCTGTCTTAAAACCACTGGAATCTCAAACTTGCAATAGCCTTATAACTATGTAATTTAGGGTCATGTGTATATGCAAGTATGTATTATAAATAAACTTATCTGCTCTCACTAAAGGCTCATTTATGCCCCCTTATATACAAAAATAGAGACATCTGTTTCACACAATGTAACCTGGATGTTAAGCAACACAGTATCCACTAAAGGGCGCTGTTCAGAGTCAAAAGTCGGACGGACAAGAAGAAGAGTCAAAGGTTTAAGACTTCAACAGACATGGCAATGCTGGAAGACGCTGTAATAATGTACCACTTGAGAAAGCAAGAGTAGAAACAGTGTTGTAGATGGCGGTGGTCTGTGCATCCATTAAATACAACACAACATGTGGATGTGGAGAATCCTTTTCATTAACTGATGACAAACATCATTACCAACACTTTCAGATTTTTTAACTTCTTCCTGGGCGTGTCCTGTGGTTGCGTCTTGCTTGAACTACTGGCTACTGGTACTGCTCCGTATCATTCATATCTCTTTCAGAAATCATGCAGAAATATGGATGAAATGAGCCTTTAATCTGCCTGAGCGTCTGTGCCAACTAAACAACAAGGAGCTGAAGCCATATTGTCCCTAAGTCGTCACAGAACATCAGAGTTTCTGGTCTAACACGTTAAAACCCAAATTCACACAATGACTTTAACAAACTAACTGTAGGAGGCAGCAGTAGTCCAGTATTTGAGAGGTAAAATTATTGTTTTGTCAAAGGAGTGGCTTTGAGAACAGCCTATGGCGATTTCAGTTTCCCACTGGAAAAAGGCTGTCTGACAGCAAAGTAAAGCATTGTAAAATAAACTAAATATAAAGTACACTTAAACTGATATTGACATTTTTAGGTGGTCCTTTTTTTTAAGTGGCTGAAAGTACATTGCTTACCTTCCATGCTGGGACTCCTGAGGGAGATGTCAACCAAAACATGACCTGCCACCTTCACAATCTTGAGAAATAGTCTAACCAGCTAAATTAGCTGGTTGTTGAACTGAGTCTTCAAATAATTCTGGATGTTTATTTTTCAGATTTCTGTGGATGCTAAGTGAGACACTAAACCAAAAGCCAAATTTCCAAAAGCTTTAATTCTATCATTTTACATCTGAATTGAAATATTACTGCAGGCAGTTTATGCTATCTGTTCCTGTACAAAGCTTTTATGTATCTCAACCCAACAGTCACTTGAGACCATTTAACCTATAAACATTTCTCTTAGAAACTGAGCCAAACAACAAACATCCAGGTTTTGAAAAGCAAAAGGTCAAAACTTTGTATCTTCCATCAACTTTTTAACCTTTTTCATTCTGTGTGTTTTTAAAGTTTTTCCACTTACAGCATTCTGCAGCACAAAAGCCAGCTTTCATAAAGTCTCCCTTCCTCAAAATGCACTTTACTGAATGACCATATCTTGTATTTTGATACACAATCACACAGACTGGAAGACGTGACCTTGCAGAGCTCGACTCTAATTTTTCTCTTTTTGCTGTCTTGCCTTTGAAGATGTCTTTAAGAAACTGGTGACCTTTTTAAACCATCATGTATCAGTGGTTTCCTTATTTTTCTATTCCTTCATTCTCTTCTGACTACAGTGATTGTGCTTTTATCCCTCTTTGTGTCCCAGCCACTTCTTCCTCTTCCTCTATTGCTTCTAAAATGGAAATGACATATTTGCTCTCCCCTGAGTGACCCTTGACTCATATCTACTCTTGAAAGACATCAAAATGACACTTTTCTAGTCTTCTTTGAACCCGACTCCAAGCTCCCATCCTCTTAGCCTTCTATCACAAACACACATGTACGTGTATGGCACTTAAACTCTATAGTGTGAGAGCAGAGTTTTCATCCAAATCATCAGACGGTTGAATTCGCCAACAGATTTTGTTCTGGGTCACTAAGTGCAACCAGAGGGCACAGGACTAAAGCCCTGGACAACAGGACTGCCTGAGAGCAATAGACTGGAAACAGGAGACAAGAGAGGGACACAAAAATGCCTATTTTCCACAACAGAAAATTAAAGATATGCTTCACCCAAAAACCAACATTTTACTGTCAAACATGAACCCTGTCTAGCCTTGTGAGGTGGCTCTGAAAAGTTTGTTGTTTGCTCTTTCCTGGAGGATAACAGCTGTAGTCTGGATGCACAGCCATTACAGTGGGTTCCAATAGAGACCCAGTCTCACCAAAATAAAATATTAATAGTGTCCATAAAACCACTCCTGCAGCATAGTTACTTCCCCACTGTCTGTCCATTTGCTCAGACTGAAGAGACTGGGCTGCAGGAACATACTGTGAACAAATAACATCACTTATACTTTAAAATAGTGTGCAGTTCATATGCTGAATCCAATTTTGCATACAGGTGAAGGCCAATCCTCCCCATGAACTTCTGTGAAAAGCAGATGTGTCCAAATACCACACATAAAAAAATGTTATATGACGTAGTATTGAGAAAAATTACGTGTTTGGAGGAGGTGTGGTGGATGGATGAGTCAAACAAGCACACCAAGTAGACTGGAGACTGATCACTGTAACTTCACCTGGGCAAATGAAATACTCAAAGTAAGTAAGGAGAGTCTGACCTGGTGGCAGGCATTAAGAACAGCGACCAATTGCTGGATTGCATTGAGACTGTTTCATAACCAGTCAAAAACTCATTGTAATAGCTTTAAGTTCTGTAACTTAACTTCCATAATGTTCGTAATTTAAGTTATGCAATGTAGCTTATGTAATAAGCTTTATTTTCTTTATTTTCTTATTTTCTACTGCTTACTTGAGCCGTGTGAAATGAAAAGACAGCCTAATTAGTTTCAAGTCACATAAAATTATTTGTTTTATTTCACTTACATCCGTATTTACATAATTTAACATACTAAGTCATTTTCTTTTCCTCAACCTAACCAACTTGTTTTGTGCCTAAACCTAGCCAAACTGCAACTGTTACATATACAAGTCCACAGATGTCTGATAACAGTGTATAGTGTTTATAGCTGTTCCAAATGGCCACATTTGAAAGCGGAGAGTGAAAAAACAGCATCACCAGAGAGAGGCGAGACATGACGGATCATACAAATCACAATGTCACCACTCAAAGGCACTCATTGTGTTGCACTTGGTTGTATACTGTACATGAAAAGTCACAGGAAATTGTGTGTAGAATAAAAAGAGAGCTTAAGAGAGAAGTTTGAATCCTGTTACTGTCACCTCCACACATCTGGCCAATTGTTGCACAAATGGGACATGATGGCTCCAAAACTTTGACACGTAAAAACCAACATCAGTAAGGCGAGCTATTGCCTCAGTTTACAGGGCTGATTATAGGAGAAGGTGAAATACATGGAAATCTGCATTTGGAGAGCTAAGAAAAATTCTGTTCTAATTATTTTAAACAGCTTTAACTGTCAAAGTATTGTCATTATTTCTCTTTATTAAAGCATGTTTTGTACATCATTGTACATGTCATTACACCATGTGCCTCTGAGGAGGGTTTTGTTGTTTCCTCAAAATCCCCCACCTGATGATGCAAAGGCCAGTCAAGTGGGAGCAACAGAGGATCATTTCAGTTCCAGGAAACTGCAATCATCCACTTTTAGACAGATAAATCAGAAAAAAAAGGTAAATGTTAAACACTGAAATGACAAAAAAAATCACACTTTGAAAATGGAGTAGAATGACAATTCAAGAAAGACAAATGATAGAGATAGAGGTAGGCAGATAGAAAAAGAGAGAGTGAGGCAGCGAGCAAGAAATGGGGAAGTGGAGACAAATGAGAGCAGATAAACAAAAGGGAGAAGGGAAAGAATAAGAATAGAAGGAAGATTGAACAACTAAAGAGAGAAAAAACAGAGAAAGAAGAGGAGAACAAAGTGAGACGAGAGAGAAGCTGAGAAAAGAGAGCTGATGTGAAGTGAGGAACAGAAAAAAACAGATGAAGACCCCGAAATATGACTAAGGGTAAGGAGAAGAAAAACTGCAAAAGTTTATCTTTCTGTTTTTTACAGTGTTTGTAATTCTACATGTCACCTTGGTTCACTCAAACTTTATAGCCTCCACAATGTTGGCTGTCATAAATTAAAGGGACAGTAAAGATTTTTACACCCTTACAGAACAAAATGATGATGTCTGTAGGGGGGTTGATACGTTTGATCGAGTGCAATAGCTCAGCTATTACTTTCTCAGATGCAGCCTGAGATTTCCTGCTTTCAAAAGTCAGTCATAGCCTGTACATCCTTAGAACAAAAGGTCCCTGCAGCTGCAAACAGGACTGGGTGAACCAACAGAGCTGCCCGGATATAAAAATGAACTGCAGAGGTTTAAAGCGATATTCCACTCTTAGATAATCATCCACTCAGTATGTACTCATCCCTATGCCGATGTGAAGATGGGTGAAGATCTTCAGTTCACAAAACAATCCTGGAGTTTTAGCAGAAGCAGGTTGCAGCCAAATCCAGTACAATTGCAGTGAATGTGACCAGTTTAAAACTTTAAAAAAAAGAACACAAAACAAACACAAAATGTCTCCATCCTGCTGTGTGTGTAATCAAGTGTCCACGAGCCACAACATTAAAGTTAACGCAAAAGACGTCATTTCCCGCCATTTTTTAGCCGAAATGTCAACTGTAGCATGTAGCCGGTAGGATGTAAACATGACGTCGATCTTGCGATATTTTCACACGTGCGTCCATTAAGAGATATAGGAAGTCTCGCGAGATCGACGCCATGTTTACATGCTACCTGCTACATGCTACAGTTGACATTTCGCTAAAAACATGGCGTAAATGGCGTCTTTTGCGGTTAGATTTAATAACTATCCTTTTGGAATTACAAACTGTATACAGGCATCATAAGTTTTAGTCTGGCCTTGCATTGATTGGTTTGTTTCTCCAGCTGCACTGAAATAATTAACAACCGACAAAATTGACATCTGAGAGTTTCTCTGATAGAAAAATCACACAAATACTAACCCTCTATTGCATGGTGTTGCCATATGGCAACAATTACTTTATTTCTTCAAAATTAAAAAAAAAAATGCTGTCTGGAGTGAGTTGAGTTTTAATTTACATAATTAAAACTAGATTAGATATGATAGATGATAGAATGTGCTAAGGAAAAAATAATACAATAAATGGAACTGTGGGCAGCATTTTGTGATATTTTGACAAAAGCAGTGACAGTTCAGAGTCAGAATCAGGCACAAATACAGAAACACAAGCAGGACAAGATGAAACAGGTTCAGGTATATAATCATTCATTCCATCATATGGATAAAGAGCAATGGATGAGAATGATTAATTAAATAGGAAAAAACCTCCGACATTTCAGACTGTTTTCCGACTGAATTTGCATTTTTTTCACTCTGCCGCTCACAATATTGCACATAAACAAACTAATAACCTTTTCACTAGTGTGTTTTGGTGGTTGCAGGATTACTTTTTTATGGAGGGTTGATAAATGGTTTTGGTACCTAGTCAACTCATTTAAAGCCTCTGGAATTAACAAGAAATTGTAATGCATTGGGTTTAAACAACAGTATTCGATTTCCCTCTTCACTAGCTTGCTGTTGTAAGGTACAAATGCCTAAATCTAATAACCAACCAACCACGCAGCTCACTCAGAGGTTGCTAAAGCTTTTTAATCCGATAAAGGATATTTCAGAGTGGGGGTTGAATGTCTGCAACATACCTTAAAATGTTATCTTAAGCCAAAAGTACTAAAATTGTATCTATTAAGATCTATGTAAACCAGACCTGGGCAAAATGCGGCTCGGGGCTGGATGCGGCCACTGAAAGGTGTCATGTGGACCACAAGGCCATCATGGCAATACCAAAAATTAAAAATCTAGCAAAGACAGCAACAAAGACGTAAGCATTTTGCTTACCTTTAAACCATTATCAGACCTTTATTTTGAAAGGGGCCAGTGCTGTGTTCACTGGAAATGATAATTATCTGTATCTTGTATATTAAACTGTAACTTTATTCACTTGATTCTGTACATCCATGTTGTTTAAGTTGTTTTTTTTTCAACCGTTGCTGCTACTATTGTTACGACCTGTAAAGTGCTTTGGACATTGGCAAAAAAAAATATTATCACCACAATTTGGTCACGTTTTGTGCCTTTATTATGGACCTTATATGTGTGTCTGACCCACAGCAGCCTGATCAATTTCTCATGTGGCCCCCGATGAAAAATGATTGCCCATCCCTGATGTAAACTCTCACCAAGCACTGTAGAATTTTTATTTTAGATTTGATTTTAGATTGCAGAGCTGTTGATGAAAGTATCCACACCACATTAAACAAACCCACCATGAAATATAAAAAAAATAGTAAAAGTACATAAAGTACGTAAATATCATCAACAAATAAGTATCAAAGTAGAATTACTTGTTATGCAACATTTTTACTGGATTTATTTGTATGGAGATGACAGTGAATTTATTTGTAACTGCTGCATGTGTTTCATAGTTAAAACCATAGTAATGAATCATATTTTGTAAGGTTATCATATGAACAGTAATTAGTCACTATAGCTGTCACATAAATGTGGTGGAGTGAAACAAACATTTTCCCTCCGGAGTAGAAGTACAGTGTAGCATAAAACTGGAGTACCTCAGAAGTGTGCTACTTTTCCGCACTGCAGCTCAGAGGATAAAGGGTCCATTTACTGTATTTCACCATGATTAACACAGAGGCTGATATAAGATAATGTATTTGCTTTTATAAATTAGCTCAACTGGTTTTCAGTTACGTCACCTTTTTCAGAAAAAATCTCTAAAACATTAAATCTATCAAGTCTTCTCCACTGCTAGCCTCAGCAGCCTTCACTGATAATGGAACATCACACAGATATGACAGGCCACCAACAGGTTTGACTGCAAAAATGTAGATATTTGTGAGGCAAATGAGTGCAGACTCTGCCAGTGAAGGAAAAAATGACAGCGGGTAACAGCAAGCAGCTTTACAGAGATAAGAAGCGTTCGACACATGAACAACCACAAAATTATTAAAGGAGAAGAAGCAACAGGGATCTAAGCAGTGCAGTGACAGGTAGACAGACACTAATTTTCACAAACATGCCCACACAACCATCTGTTCAATAATTGTGATTATGACAATGGCCACAGAAAATAGTTGTTTAAAATTGGCTGGCTTACAATTACTGCCCACCTCAAACATAGCTGTAAAGCAATGTGCAAGGTACATTAAACCGTAACCATAGCAACACTACCTCTACTTCATTTCGCTTTCACTGGAGAATTGACAAACAAACTTTGAAGAAGTATTTTACCTTGTTTTCCTTTGCTAATTGTTCATCCGTGAAAAATAGTTGTTATTCAGATAACGGCCTGATCTTAATAGCTGTGGGCTACACAAGCAAGTAAGGGCTGGTCAGAGCAGAAGATTGTTGAATATGACGTGGCTATTGTATGTTTTTGTACTGATAGATATAGTGTTGTGAAAATGGGATTTAAGACATTGAGTAAAAATTATTTCCTGCTGAACGGACGAGCCAAAATCATGCACAGCCCAAGTTGCAGTGCTTCCAGCTACCAGCTTAGCTTTCTCTTCGGTACTGCTCTTGCTATGGTTGCACAAAAAAACAAGATGGCAACCCCCACAATGCCAAACTCGAGGCTTCAAAACAGTAGTCAACAATCAGCTTGGGGGTGTAAAGGTATTACGGATACCAGGGTATTAAGAAAATCCCAATGGTATGATTTTCAAGACCGTCACAAATACAGACACTCTTCTTTCTATTAAACTGATAGTGAGATGCTGTATTGAAGTGTGCAGCTTACGCCACCATTAAGTACAGTATAGTTGAGCCGTTTTACACAAGTCTACACAAATTCTGCCTAAGACCGTATACCCTGGTAAAATGTCAGGAGGGTATGAAAATAAGAAAAAAATGTGTACCGCCTGAGCCTAGTCCACAAACCAATGGATGGTGTCACAGTGGCTTCATCAACTAATTATTCTTCTGTCCATGATGGGAACAGATTAGAAAACAGAAAGGTGTTGCTCATGTACAGTTACCCTGAGCAGGGACTTTTTGGGGAGCATAATAATGTACCTGGAACGTAATTTAGACCCTGGTCCCTGCCAGTGGAAATGCACAGAATTCCTTCAAAGGTTCTTAGTCTCTGGGGAGAGTTCCTGTGGTGCAAATGCAGCTTTAGGTTCTGCCTCATTCTCCAGTGGGAGCAGTAAATAGGTTAGGTCACCTTCAGTGTCGTAGTCAGGTGACCTTCATCGGCATGTTGATTGACAGGAGGCGACCAAGTACAAGTCAATTCTCAAGGCAACCAAAGTGGGTCAATCAGTCAAGACAAACCTCAAGTCATTTGAGACATGTCACATCTCTGTTTTTTAAGAAGCCATATGATTCATAAGCAAATTGCAAGTCAAGATTCAAATCTTTCAGGTCTCTGAATGTCGAACATAACGTTACACAGCCTCATTTTAGTGACTTAAGCCATGTCCCAACTGTCAAGTCTACAGCTTTGACACCTGACAAGTACACCAGGTAGTCGGTCAGGTGAAGACACAGATGGTTTGGCGGTTTGATGTCGAATAAAACATGCCTTCGGGGTGACAGTGATGTGATCTGTTAACAGGCCAAACAGTTTGTCAGACAATCAGAGGGAACAATTGCAACCTTGGCTTTTTGTTGCTGTTTGTTTTGTTTTTTGCCAAGGAATGATTAAAGATCAAACAGTGGAGGCTTCACCTGACGGCAGTCACCTGCAGACTCGATACAACAACGGAGCTCTACCACAAACAACAAGGACACTGTGAAAATGGCTGCCAGGTCCTACTGTCAGTTGACGTTTTTGAGGTGTTTTTGATTTCTATCTCCCCTCCCAACCATTACCACCACACCACACACACACACACACACACACACACGTTCAAAACCTTTTGCTCCTGTACAGCTGGATTGGACTTTGCGGACCCTATCCCACCATTCTATTTTTAGATGTATCTCTTTTTCACTGCGTTTAAAGGCCTCCCTCATCGTTAGGTTTTAAGGTCTGCAGTCATTACAGCAGCGGGGATGGCGGCGGGGGCAAGAGGCAGCGCGGCGTGAGAAGGAAGCAAAGCCAGCCATCTGTCGGGAGTTATCACCATGCTTGAGTGTGCAGACAGACTGGCGGACTGGGACTTCATCTGCTCGGCTACACAGGGGCATGATGGCAGCAGGCTATTTCAAGGTGGAGGTTAGAAAAAAGGCCACCAACTGGAAAGAGGACTGACAGGCCGGCTGCTGTTTGAGAGCTGGCATCGATCTGAGCAGGCTGCTCAACTGAAGCTGGTCTATGTTACAACACTACCAAGTCTCGCCTATTTATTGAGCATCTTGTTCTTTGTTTTGATGGCACAATATAAATGTGACTGTGCTGAGATCAGCCAAATAAGAATTGTCTCCTAAAACAATTGTACATGTACAGGATACGTAATGCAGATGGTTTTTACACTTTCTTATGTAATTCTATAATATATTAATGTGTTGTCTCTACTATTCACCTTTACATCATTTTTTATTGTTGTTATTTTTACTCTTATTGATTGCATTGTACAGATCCCTTTGTAACTGAAGTTTCAAATGGTGCCACCGTTAAGATTACAATTAAGATTTTTCAGCCTGCACCAATATTTCTGCTGTTTCAAATACTTGTTATAGCCTACGGTTGTACTTTTATATTTAAACCCTTAAAGCACTTTGGGATTTTTTTAAACTGGACCCTATTTTCCTATGTGTCTGTGCCTAAGGGACAAATGGGGACAATAATTTTTTAAATTGGTCCAGTATTGAGGGAGAGTGCTGCAGCTGGCAGAAGCAAAATTGAGCTGCAAAGTAATCCCTCTGAGAAACTGCGCGCCATCTCAGTAAGTCCACTAAAAGTGCTTGTTTTTGCCACAGACAGGCTCAGACAGTTATTATAAATGTCTGACAAGATTATTGGAAAGGATCACTACAGAGAAAGAATTTTCCTCAGAGTAAGTTTTTGTATAATCACAAAAAAAATATATCGCTCTGTTCAAAGCAACCACACTCCATTGACAAACCTCCGTGGTGTACCGGTGCCTTGATTGGTTTGTTAATTTGTGTTACTGGGTAACTTTTGGTGTCTGGAATATAATTAAAAGTTTAAGGTCAGACAGAAGGAAAAGCGCATAATAGCGCAGTGGTATTCAAAATGACTGGAGGCATTTAAGTAAGCAAGAATAGTAACAAATTTAATCCAGGCTGCAGGTGAACTTATCCCTGGGGGCTTATGATCTACCTCATCAACATCCAAAGAGCAGGAGAAAAATGGAGGGAATCAACAGAAAGGGTGACCTGGTCCGTTGAGGTTTTTCAGAGTCTGAGCTCTCACATTAAAACACACTCCTCACAAACACTCCACAGCCAAGAAATACACACTACACAAACAGTCCAGATATCAAATGCGTCAGACCAAACTATGAGGATGTCAGATGTGGATATGGGTCAAAATGAACTAACAGCAGGTGGGCACCTGCTGAGAACTTTTTTTCCTGGAGAATTCAGAAATGAAAATCATTGTGCAGTATTTTCAACATTTAAATCTGCTAATATTATAAAGTCTAATAAGCTGCCAGGGTTGTTTTTAACGCCACATTCGGCTAAACAATGGGATGTCACGGCACTGTAGGCTGATAGCTACAATGGATTACATAAAAGCAAAAATAGCCAGTGGAGAAAATCAAGTTATTGACAATACATCATCAGAGTTGGGTGTTTGCAAGAAATTTGGAGTGATTAGAGACTCTGAGAATAACTTTGTCAGTGGCTTTGCTGCTTGTAAAAAGTGCCAAAAAGTATAACCTTTTAACAACTGCAAGGTAGGCACATTATAGCTGAGGAGACATATTGACAGCTGCAGGAGCACAGGTGATGTGACACTTGAAAACACAAGTGGGTGACTGTGCATGTGTGTTTAATCACTGCAGTGGGTCAGGTCGCAGGATGGTTCCAGGTGGATCAGATAATTTCGGGTAACAGATCTTTTGTAGTACTCAGCTTTGCGGGTAAGGACAGGTAAGGGTTTGAGAAACTGGACCTATGCAGGACCCTGGTGCACAAGACTCTAATAATATAAATTTTAGATTTTGATTTGAAAAAGCGTCTGTAACAGTGAAATAGTTAGCCATGTATTATTGAAACTTATTTTTACAGTTACTCGTATTATTATTACAACTGTACAGACAATCTTTTGAGCCACAATGTGCAAATGAGAGAAGACCCGAATATATTCAATGCAATATATGTAGTAGGTGGTCCCTGCTCCATCTGTTTATCAGCTAACGGGTCTGCTTTCGGCATTGTCACATAAAGGAGAACTGTTAAAAATGTCTGGTTACTAATCAAACCTTTAGCCTGTTTTAAAGCTATCTGGTTATTGACAAAATCTGCCTGAACTATGAATGGTGATTTAAAAAGACACTGACTCTGTTTCAGGAGGTTATTATTAAAAATTGTGCACAATTGAGCGCAATGTACATTTTTTATTTTATGTATTATTTTGTGTATTAGTATACAGACATTGTACACCGAAACTCTTGAGAAACAAGCTCAGCAGACTGTGTATTAAAGCCAGTGCCTCCATCCATCCTGTCACCCTCAACATTTGATTGACTGCAGCGTTAAACCTTCTTTGATCTGCCGTCTATCAGAAAAATTGTCATCTTGTCTGCCGTAACCCCTCGTATCAGAGCTGCTCCCCTGCTCGTCTGAAAAATTCATACCAAAACACATCAACAACAAAGGGATGAGGAAATTGTCAAAGTATTGCAGCAGGATTGCAGCAAACTTTGCTCCTCAGAAGATTTTTCTCTCTATCCATCCATCTCCTGGGTCTGTCTCGTCTGTCTGCCTATCCTTTTCCTTCACTCTCTCCGTTATCTCTTTCCTGATTCAACCTGGTCTTCTCTCCTTACCTCTCATTCTCCGTTATATTTAGGTGAAGGTCACTACATGGCTTGGCATTATTCTAGTTCAAAACATATGATTTGATAAATGAAAATTGATTGAAAATCAGCTTCATGTGTCATAACTTTACATTTGATGTGATGATAATCCTTTCTCTGTCACTCTGATTTTATCAAAAAATTTAAAATCAGTTAACCTCTTCGTAATGTCATCACATTTCCAAATTGCTGTACAGCATCCTTTGAAAATTGATCAAAATCGGAGACCATAAAAGGTGGCTACAAAACCTACTGTTTCCTTGAAGACCAGTGGTCCCTCCTGATGTGTTCCCATGGGACCTTACTGAGGAGAAAATATGAATGGAGGTCTATCTTACCTGATGTGTTTTATCCAGAGACTTCTGGTCCCATTATCAGCCAGGAACCAAAAGAATGAGCAGCCATGTTCGTGTGACTATATTGTGGTACGAAAACGCACAGGCATTGTAGCTTCAGCAGCTAATGTTAGCTTGTGGGGGGAGAATGTCATGGCGTCACTTATGTGACTTCTGGTTGTGTAGTTCTTCTAATTAAGTATAATTATAAAAATATTAAGATACATATTTAGAAAGACTACACACCCAACAGTTACAAAAGTGATGCCATGACATGTCATCCCTAAGCTAATGTTAGCCGCTGAAGCTCCAATGCCTGTGTTTTCATACCGGGATGTAGTCACACAAGCAACATGTCTCCTTGTTCTTTCTCCATTAGGAACCCCAGCATAAAACACTATGGTAAAATAATATTACAATGATCACTCGTACATTGTGCGGACGAGAGATGTAGCTCATGGGCAGTTTCACACAAAACTAAACTATGACAAACCTTCATATGTGTAATTTAAGGCACAGTTCAACCAGGATAAAAAAATGTATCTCTCTCACCATTGACTGCAGTTCATATTTTTTCTAATGTAAAGTCCCATGATGGTCCATCTGAAGGGGAAGGACTTTGCCTGTCTATTTTTCCCAGTGGAGGAAAGAGCATCTGCGACTACCTGAAGAAAAGGCGCTGCACCCAGCATAAGTGCTCTGCCTTTTTTCTGCTCAGGCTGTTAGAAGTGGAAAATCTGTGAACTTTTCAGAAAGGCACTTTTTTTTCAGGCAACCGATCATAGTGTGGGACTCATCACCCTGGTAACCAGAGAAGATGGAGGAGACGCTTGTTTTGGCCATGCCTGTCTATCTGGACCTGTATGATATTGTCACAACCTGCCTTTGGACGACTCTATTCCCCACATTCCACCAGATGGCCCCAGACTTTAGTCCAGACCCTGCCACTCCCATCTACCTTGCAATCACTCCCAACTCTCCTCACCTGAGTTTCCCCTCCCATCTTCCCACCTGCACCTCATTCCCTCATCAGCTGATCACCTCATTTACCAAGCCACATTCTTTGACAGAGACAGAAAAGTCTGTCTCTGTGGGAGCAGAGTTTTGTGCTTTTACCACCCTACCCTTGTTATATTGTCAACCATCTGTTAATGTTAGCTAATATCAGTCTGTTACCATTTACATATTGTCACTTATCTGATTATAGGTGAATGTTGCCGGTCGAAGTTGAAGTATTTGAGGATAAATATAGAAGGAAACAAGGCTGAGAAGAAGAGTGGGGTAGACAGTGGACAAGAAAAGAAACAATAGAAATTTATGAATATATTATTCACTGTATAGCTACATGCCACTTGTAGAAATGTAATTTAATAGTGACTGAAATATTCTATCAACCAGATCATCGGTTCTCAACCTGTGGTCAGGGTGACAACAAAAATCACAGAAGATCCCTAAGGCTTTTTCTGCACCGAGGTTGTCAAAATTAGATTTGCACATGTTAACTGAAACCACATTTTATACAAAAGTCTGTATACACAACTGTTTAACAATTATTATAAATATTACTGTTACAGCTATTTTTGTCCACACTCAGAAATACTACAACACAAAATGTTGAGCTTCTACTGGAAAAAGATATTTGCCAAACATAAAATAATATATGTAAATTTTGACAATAAAACTTTTGAATAAATCATTCTTTTTGTGTGTGTGCAGGCTGGGAGCACTCAGATTTTCTTGGATACAAGTCATGTGGGCTCCCAGGAAAAAGCTTTGGAACCACTGAACCAAAAGAGTGAAGGCTGTAGCACCGAGGAGGAAGATCTAGAAACACCTACAAGTCCAGAAGTCAGGTGCTGCACCCCTGGGTCCTGTCTGTCTCTATCAGCAACACCACTACCACAGAGGGAGGGCAGTGGTTGGCTTAGCCCCTCCAGGGAGGTCATCAGGGGAGCAAAGGGTGGAAGGGCCCGCATCACCACAACCACCACCAGCAGCCCTGTGTTCTAGCAGGGCAACGAAGTGGCAGACTTCAGAATGTAGATTTGAGCTGCTGGTTCTCTCTTTTTCTACTCCTCCTCTGCTTCCTTCATTTCCTCCACCTCTGTGACTTTTTTTCCCCTTTTCCTGCCTCCTGCATGATCATGATCATGTTGACATTATCATGCGGGGACTGTGGTATCTGTTAGCCATGGGACTGTTAGCTTGACTCAGTGCAGACATGATGTGCAAGCCAGAATAATGAACAATGTGTCATGATGTGTGCATGAGACAGGAGAGATGGAGGACTAGAATTAGTGTGGATTCATGAATACCCTATTCTTGTGTGACTGCGCTGTGTGCACATGCGCATACTGTACCTGCCTGAATTGGTTGCGGGTCTCTGTATGTGGAGACATGAAGTGTGTTTTTGTTTTTTTCGAGTAATTTGCATGTACAGGGAACGTAGAGGATTAGTTGTGCTGACACAGTGCTGACATAGTGACAACGGTCAAAGTTTCACTGCAGCTCACACATGTCTCCTGACATTTCATGAAAAGAGCACAATGTCATAACATAACAAGCCCAGTACATAAAAAATTCATTTCCCAGTAGGAGAGGATTACATGGAGGAGACACTGATGTCAGCTTTGAACTATTGCAGTTTGCAGGGATTAAACATAGAGACATATGACTGCGTTTAATTTACAGCTCTGGGTAGAAAACTTTACAGTGTTAATTTAGTCCATTTTCACAGGTTTTCATCTCCAGTCATCCATCCAAGTCTCGAAACTAAATTACAAAATAGGCCATTAACTAGAACCACCCTAAGTGTGTTCTGATGATAAATATTATAATAGGAACAGTACAAAAATTATTCATATGGCTGTTGTCTAATTTGCCACCACTATAGATTCGATTGGTTTAGGCACAAAAACTACATGGTTCAGGTTATGGACAGGTTGTGGTCATGATTTAAAGAAAAACTATTTGGGAAATAAATTATTTACTTTCTTGCTGAGAGTTAACTGAGAAATTGCCACCGTCATATTTGAACCATGGCAGACAGACATGAAATGAGGAAAACAGCTAGCCTGGCTTTGTCCAGATCTTGGAAAAAATACAAAAACAAACACAATACCAGCACTTTTAAAAGTAATTAACATGTTGTATTTCATTTGTTTAATTCATAGGGAAAACAAAAATGTGGTTTTCCAGTCTTCCAATCAATTTACCATTCAGACAAAAGAAACCCAACTTTGATAGATGATAGCAAAGTCAAAGTCACTTGCTTTGTTTACCCAGTCATCATGAATTTAGTTATTATTCACATGTAGCTGTAGAGTCTATGTGGCTGGGGCCTTTAATTTCCTCAACTGCAGTGGGTACCAGGCCTTTATTTGAAGCAGGCTTATATTTGAGACAGATCTTTATTTTCAAATCTCTCTATTTGGTCAGTATATTGGTCATACTTTAGCATGAAACCTCCTTGTTTCCTGATCTGCTTCACTTTTCCTTGTTATTTTTTTTGTTTCTGTGTGATGCTATTAATACAAACTAAACACTTCAAATTAAAAGCTCTGTAACTTTTCAGTGAACAGAATCCCTTCATTTCCTATGAAGGCTTTTACTGTGAAACATGCAGAGGCATGTGCAAAATTCTGTGACTTGAATGGCTCCCATACAGTACTTAAAAGTACTACAAGGAGTTTTTAACTGGTTATGAAACAGTTTAAGGGTCTCAAAGCCTGCCATCAGCTCAGCCCTGAAATAAGATAAAACGAGTCTGTGTTTACATTTTCCAAACATACTACTCACTGCAAAGTTGCAGTGAGTAGTACGTTAAATGTATTCAATTAAAGCAATGGAAATATACATCATAAATTCTGACTAGTGGACACACAGGTTATATGATAGCCAAACCAGGAGTTTATCTACCCTTGATTTTCTCTCCAACCTTTATTTGGGACCAGTCTTTATTTTTTGGCAGCAAGCTGTCCCCAGCTTTTATTTGACTACCAGCTTTTATTTTAGAGATATGGCATACACCAACTGTACAGACTTAGCTGAAAGCTGGCTAGCAATGTATGGACTGACAGTGCGTATTTGTGCTTAAACACAGAGCAGAGAGGGTAAGAGTGACTGGAAAAATGGTTAACAAGAAACATGGGAAGAAAAGACAGGATAATTGCATGTTTAGTGTCATGATTTTTCTCCCTCATTTTCTTGTCAGCCTCACTGTTAACTTTGCAATAATAGCAGAAATTACATATATATTATTGCAGTATTATAAGTGTCAGAACATTATATGTAATGCTGCAGGAGATCCACTTGACCTGTCAGTTGCACTTTATAAATATTGGTCTTGCTTCTCTCCAGCTGTCCTACAGCTCCTACAGTGCTACACTAGCTGAAGTTGAATAAGCTGTATTTACCTCATATTAACATGATGCCGGACTGGCAGATATCTGTCTATATTTTACTCAGGGTGGCATTAGCTCAGTCTGTAAGGACCATAGTGTTGCTGGTTTGAGTCCAGCATGGACCAAAGCACAGAGCGCGGACTGGTAGCTGGAGCAATGCATCTAACCCATAACTGCTTTGGGTGCCTGACTATATGTATTTGTGCAGCCCCCTCACTCTGGCATCTCTTCAATGCATGTCTACAGCTCCTTTTTGTGCATGTGTGTGTATTTCAGGCCTGTGTGTGTATAAAAAATTACAATAGAGAGAAATTTCCCCCAGAGGATTAATAAAGTATGTAGTTCTTCCTCCCTTCATTTTACACTGATCTACATTGCAAGTTCAAAGTGCAAGGTGCAAAGGTTTTGATTTATTCAAGGCATGTTCAAATCCACATTTTCTGTCTTGTGGCAGGGGCGCAGGGCTATCCTATCCTGCCCCCTGAGCTCCTGGCACACAGTGGGCTACACCTATCAGCTGTGTGCAAGTGCCTTGATTAATTCATCGGTGTGTTTTAAGCCGAACATGCAATAAACCAATCAGAAAGTCAGCTCTCATCACCTTTAAGAAGGTGCACCCAGAGATCAAGAGTTGGCAGAATGGTGATGAAATAACCGTGAGGAAACAAAGAGGAAAGATTTTCAAGCAAGGAGACAGATTTCCTGGTTTGAGGGCAGGGTGCCTCCAAAGCAGGCTTCATTTGTAAATAGTTTATATTACATTAATACCTGCAAAATGTACTACAATAAATTAACCGTAAATGTCATGCATGTAACTAGTTATGTTTTACACTGAAGCACTTTGAAATCCCCTTGTACTTTATAATTCATTATTATACTTATCATTATTACTGTATGCAACTCTGCTATCTTGAATGAAGAGCAAATGGCTGGGCAGGAGCAGGGTATGGGAGTGAGGAGTCGGGGAGAGAGACAAGAGACCTGCAAAGCTGAACCTTAAGTTGAAGGAACCCCCACCGGAGCCAGATTGAGGTGCAGCTTTGGGAAGGCTCCTCCTTCCTTCTCCTCTTTCTCCTCATCCTCATCTCCTCCTTCCAACTCACTCTTTCGTCCTGCTAACACTACTGTTGATGGAGGAAACAGAATCAGAAAGTGTTTCTGAAGCTTGAGGGAAGAACTACGCATGGGTTATCCAACAGGTATATACAACCAGCATTAGGCTCCCACAGAATTAGACATACCTTTTTCTCCCCGAGTCTCATGGTCAGATATAACATCTTGTTACTGTTGTATGTTATGGATTATAATTGTTTCATCCTTGTTTTTCTGGATCCCAAGAAACACGCATATACAAACACTACAGCTGCTCCAGCTGTCATGCTGACTGATCTGTTGAGAATGGTCTAACAGCTGTGATCCCATCCCATGCGCACTTTGTAAGTATACTGAGATTTATTAGGCCTTATGACTACAATAATAATTCCTTATTCCTTATTAGTGAGAATAATCCTCATGCACAAATCATGCCAAGCTACTTAGAAGGCATATGTTACAGTTTGTAACATATGTTACACCTGCTTTTTAATCGGTCAGGACCTCTTCGCACTGGTTCACTCATTGGCTTGCACTTCCTAACTGAGCACAGCTGAATGAAGTTTCATAAGCGTTTTCGGCATGCTTGTAAACTGGACAGAGTCAGGTGAGAATTGAAACGGAAAATAATTATTGTAAAGGTCACAATTTGTTTATTTTGTCTGTGGATGGCTGAGTATCAGCACTCTCTTTCTCTCTGGCCCAGACTGGACTCGATCGCAGCAGCAACCAGCCTTCACTGGTCTGGAAACAAAGAGCCTCCAACAGATGATTCTGCTGTTATTCCAGCATGTCAGCTGAGAGCCAGCTGGCTGCAGATAGAGAGAAAAAGAGGAAAAAAGTCAGAGGTAAGAGAGAGAGATAGAAGTGATGGAGAGTGACAGATTAAGAGACAGGACCGGGTGGCCATATCAGGTACACTCTTGTCAACCGGGCCGTCCAAACAAGGCCTTGGCAGTCAGGCTCCATTTATCTGACACGTGTCGAGAATCGGGCTCGAGGTTTGCTCTCAATTTTATCCTCTCATCTTTCTCCTCATTCTCCTCCTATTTTTTTCATAATATTCAATTCCCCTTGAGCTGTCTGCCAGGAGAGAAGAAGATGTAAGAAGTTGGGTCTCCCTCACAAAAGAAGCAAAATGAGACAGTAAAGCTCGCTCTTACCTCTAAAGTTCTCAAGTTACACAAAGGAGAAAACACAAGCAAAGAGGAGGTTAAACCAGTCAATGAAAAGGGGGGCAAAAATGGATTCTATATAAAGGAGAAATGACTGGCAATTGGAGAAATAGCAGGGATGGAAGGGTTGTTGTGGAGGATGAAAGTTAATGAATCAAATCATAAAGACAGACAGCCAAGGAGGAGGAAGAAGAAACAGAAGGGTGAAGTCAAAATACAGGAGGAAGAGTCAGAGAAAAGGCATAAAAAAAAGAAGATGAAGAGACAATTCAGTCATTAAAGCTTCACCCATGATTCATCTTCCACCTCCTACAAATTCTCCCTGAGAGAAGACAACGACCAGATGGCGAAGGTGAGGAAGATGAGCTAACGTCCTCTGCAACAGCATCAAAAAGCTTTTTAATCACAGTCTGAGAGGTGTCAACACATATCGCAGGCATTCATCATTTCCTTCTATGTTCTCTTGTAGATAAACATAACAATACAGCGAGTCATTACACAGGTGGAGAGATAAATCTTCAAACTGATTTCCACACTTTGTCAGCGCCACCCAGACACTGCAGTCATTTAGATTGGGCGCTATCTGCATGTAGGGATTTTTGGCAAAGAGTTATGGAGAGGAGTGAGAAGATTGAAATAAAAACGTAATGTGAATTTTGAGCAGACAAAAAAAAAAAAAAGGCTTTCGGCGAGAGTTTTCCCTGATCACTGAGGTTTGACGCAGGAAAAAAAAAGTTCCGCTGTTGACCGACTGTCTCCCCCGCCTTCGCGGGATGTCTCTGCCCTGGGCGAAGTGAGGAAAAATGCAAGCAGATAAAAACACAAAAAAGTTGCAGTGTCTTTGCATCCCCCTCTCTTTCTCTTCCTGTCTCTTTCTCCTCGCTATCACCCCTCCCCCACCACCTCAGGGAGGTAAATGACTCTGCTGTGAAGGTAGAGTCGAAGCTGTTTGACCTTGATAGCAAACCTGCATTCCTAAATAAATATTCAGTGGCTCAGGAGCGATGGCGCGTGCCTTTGCTCTTCCAGATAACCGTTATGTATGAGGCAGATGCTTCCGTTTTGTGCCCAGCCAGGACCACTATGGCCTACAGAGTGGAGCTTACAGGAAGTAGTTTTGTTGCATTACCTCACAGTAACCCATGTCAGCATTGATTGACTAACAGGGACTTATCATTTGGAGGTCACATTACATCAAGGCCCTGTTTAGACCTGGTCTTA
This sequence comes from Lutjanus argentimaculatus, assembly GCA_034769285.1. Taxonomy (NCBI): domain Eukaryota; kingdom Metazoa; phylum Chordata; class Actinopteri; order Lutjaniformes; family Lutjanidae; genus Lutjanus; species Lutjanus argentimaculatus. The sequence goes on from JAWZSL010000004.1 coordinate 4,034,543, forward strand.
ACAGACACATTGCGATTCAGTCGCTCAGACCACATTTGTAGGTGGTCTGGGCCACATATGGCCACATTCTCGCAGCAGCGTGTGCATAACAGGGACCACCTAGTCAACTGATGTCCTAAAAGTTAGCTATCTGTCTTCCATTTGGTTCACTATAATGTAGATAATGTGTTTGGGCTTATTTACCTGCCAAGACAAGCCGCAGATGTTTGTGAACACACTGTCTGTGGTTACAAGTTCAGTGGTGAAATCAGTTGAACAATGTCCCCGGACTCCCTTAAAAAAACTGCACAATTTTCAGAGGTGTTCAGTGAGGAGAAACTTAATAAACTTGGCTACACCAAATTCTGAATCATTTGTGCCAGATGCTGCTCCTTTAGTGTCACCTTTGAACAAAAGTACTTGTTAGGTTTTTGGAAAAGTCTCTACAAGACAAGTAAACTGGCCTCCTGGGTGAAATACGCAGACTTTTAGGGATGCTGGTGATGAAGTCGGAGGTTAGTTTGTTCTAGTGTTTGTAAGGGAGGTCTTCTACCTCCTGTGGACAGTCAGGGCCGGGGCCGTAGACACTGAGTCCTCTTGTCTTTGCCAACTCAAAATAAGAGAATCAAACCTCATAAAGTGGATAAATTTCAAACTTAAATTTAGTCTGATTTCGGAAAACAAGCTGGACATTTTGCATAGAGAATGACAAAGTTATGTAAAGATGATCACGTTAGTAAAAAATAAAAAATAAAAAACAACAACAACAACAAAAAAAGCCCCACTCTGCTGCCCCCTGCTGGCAACAGTAGCACAACAGCACAGAATCGGTTAAATTAGGAATTTGGAGGAGTCCAATCAACAAACTATCACTTTCAAAACCAAAAACCCTCCCAAATACACAAAAAATGTTGCTGCTTCTATGTTATTAAATTCCTTCCTGCTGTCATCTAATTAATATTCGTACAAGCTGTGAACTTTTTTCTATAGGGGGACTTTAATTCCTGACCTGTCTGACCCTTAAGGAAAAATGAGTGCACTTGGCCTTTAAAATGTCTTTGTGGGTATTTTTTTTTCTCGTGTATTGTTAGTCATTTCCAAAGAAAGGAATGTTTACTTGTTTGTCAACTTCACTAACAATGAATGTTTTGATTTTGCCTCTTGAGAGGGTAAAATTTGATTACATTTTTTTTTCAAAGTAGAATTGAGTGCCATTTAGCTCCAAATGAGAGGAGATTGATGCCACCTGGGTCAAAGTGACACTAATTCCAGAGACCCTCCCTGATTGGCCGCAAATAACATGTGACGGTATAAAAGCCTTTTGAAGGAAACAGAGTAAGAGCAGTGTTATGTGTACTGTGTCATTTTTTCACTAAGGTTTTTCCCAATAATTATTCACAGAGGAGCCTAAGTGATGCACCTAATTAACTGATTCTTTTTTTAATCTGAAAAATCAACGCCTGCATGCTGATCCATCCTTCCCACTCTCACTACCAGCCATCCTCAAATACAACAACATAATTTTCACACCTACACACCTTTAGCCTTGATGCAAGTAATATGGGTGGATAATGTGGAAATTATTACGTTGTATGGTAACAATTTTAACTACTCAAGGCACAGAATGTATCACATTATTGTATTTCATTCTTACCATGCATGCTAATTTGTCAAAATTATATAATGGTTAGTTGAATCTGAAGAACTGTGAGCAGCTCTGCACTGTTTGTTTGCTCAAACACTGAAGAAAAACTCCACTAATGAGGAACCTAATTAGCTGTGCTTGTACACCTCACAGGTGAATAATTAAGACTGAGACATTAGTTGTCACACATTTGCAGACACTGGCTGGAGGCAGTGACAGAAACAATTGAACCCCCAAATCCTTTGTCCTTCCATCAATAATTAACTCAGCCATTAGCTCACCAGTTAGTTAGCCATGAAACTTTCAAAACATATTTTACAGTTATGGAACAAAACTTGATTCAAGATTTTTTTTTTTTTTTTTTACCCAAAACCAAACTTCTTACAACGATCCTCCTCCTTATAATGTATCCTCTTCTATCTTATCAGGAGATTTTAATGAATTTATTGTTGATATTTTATGTTAACCAAAACCTAAGAACAACATATCCTCCAAATCATACGCCCAGATAGGTCGTACGTGGACATACGACCCAGTAGAGAGTTTCTGGTCATGTTTCTGGTCGTTTTCTCTTGAGAAACAGGCTGCATTAAGAAAAGCAAAACTCAATAGAATAGTGGTGTGGTGCATCAGGTAGGGTGCCCACCCCTGAAGCAGGACACCCGAGTACAAACCCCGGCAAGGCCGAGCTTGATGGGGCTTATATTTTTGGGGGTTAGGGTTAGGGTAAACGTACGTATAGGTCGTATAAAGCTGCTTTCAAAAACGACCTCTCTGGTCGTTTTCTGTTGGAGGACAGGCTCCCTAAGAACCTTGTATTTGATAAATGTTACTGGCCTCAAGTTACTCATTCACTATCAACACTTTGTGTCCTTACTAAGGCAAAACCTATTTAAAAATGTCAACTGTGAGGCCATTGTTTTTCATCAATTAGCTACAAAAGGGGGGCACAAAAATGGCGACAAGATGGTTGTTTGCTGATATAACTTGTAAGATGACGCGTTTATTTAATCAATGTGAAAATTGTTCAGTCATCTGCAACTGAAGCTTCAATGTGACCTGAAATCGGCCTCAGTTAAGTGGATGCATCACTCCCGACTCAACCAGAAACCAGGTAACATGATGTCAGACCAGGAAATGAAGACAAAATGGCACTTTTCATCATGCAACAACCGTAGCATTAATCAATTGAATGATGAAAGACTGAATCTGCAGCTCCCCTTCAGCTTTACAGAACTTTACTGATTCTTAAGCTGTCTCACCCAAAACTTTACTGTTTTTCTTCTCTCTTACCACGCTCATACCACACCTTTGTTTTTCACACCAGCAGGCAAATGTTTTCAGTGAAACAGCTCTAAAAAGCCCACTGTACACTAGGGTTAGGGTTCATGTTTGTTGAGCATAAAATGGCCAGCAGAGTTAGCAACAAGCTAGTTTAGCGGCTAAAGAACCAGATATTTGTACAGGACAGGAAAGAGAGAGAATATGGGACTTGCCATGTTGCCAGGAAGACAACTCCAAATGAATGATAAATGCTCTGATGCTCTGTGTCTGCTGGATGTAAATAACTAGCAGTTTGCTAACAAGTCCCGTATCAATGACACATCAGTGTTGTGTTCTCAAGTGGTCAAAAAATCAGGTTCCTATTGCAGATCATTGCATGGTTAAATGAGCAATATGAAATTCTGCATCCAAAAATGAGTACAGCAGTCCAAATAATGAGTTGGAGCCAGAGACTGCATATTAAATAAGTTGAAATTCTATTTATTATGCCATTGCTGGTTGAAGCAAGTTGTTTTCCCCCAGCAGGCTGCAGGAACACTGCAGGAGGACATTGTGCATTGACAAAACAAGCAACAATGAGTCCTACGCTATATGTTGATCAGCTGTTTATAACCCATTATCCTGAAAACAACACCCCACTTCTACTAAAATACACACTCTGAAGTTTAGTGGCTGTTTGCCTTACTGCCTGCCAGACCCCATTAACATAATGCTCAATTTAACTGTTATAAACATCTCCTCCTTCTAAAAGATTATTAATGTGACAGTTACTTGCTCTGCAAACATTAGGCATTGATTTGAACTGCAATTAACATGAAACTCAAACTAAAATGGTTATTCCAGCCCAGAACAGACATTTCTAAGGGGGCGCCATGGCTGTAGCGTTGTTGTCAGAGAAGCAAGAATTTCAACTTAGTATATTTTCTTCATCTGTGATAATATCTTGTGGTCATTTTATGATAGACTTCAGTAAATAAATTCTCCTTTAAACAGCCAGACACATCAGATGTGTGCAGCCACAGCCTGGGGTTGGGGTTAATGCACAGCAGCAGCTTACTCGGCATCCTGTATCCACCTTAAGTGTTCAGAAACCTTCAGATCATTCCATCTGTGATGATGCTGTGTTGATCCCAGAAGGTACGTAAGGTATGCTGCAGAGCGGTGCCCTCGGGAGAGGTCATGGATTGGAGTGACATCTCCGGATGATGTTTGGGGTCACACACGATACCCTGGGCATATAAAGTGAATTATCTGCTGGTTTGTTATTATTTTGAATAGCCTTTGCTGCATCCCAATAAAACACCTCAGATTTCCCATCAGATTATGTTTCCTTCTGCAGTGAACCCTATCAAACACAACACCACAACCACAATACAAACATAAGAAAACCTGAGGACAGGCAGGAGGTGTTAGGTAGGAACAAATAAAATAAATAAAAAACTCAAAAAACAGCAGAATATATTACACCTTCACTATATATTATTTCACCTGTAACAAAACACACACCTGGGACTGTGTAATTCGTATTTTTAATAACTAGGTAAGGTAAGATGACAGATAAGATAGATTTTACACTCCCTGAGGAAATTTGTCACAGGCGCATCCAGCCATTGAATTAATATGAAAATACAGAGTGACACAGCCTTTATTGCTCACTGGTTCACACACCGCTATTTTAACATTACCCATCAGTCAACAAACCAATAACAACAAGTTTGTTATTACAGTAACAGCACTCAAAGGAACTGTTGTGTGTTCTGGTTTTCTGAAGTAAACATGCAGCAGTGATGGGAACGTGTTCATCAGGAATCGAAGACCTTGACACTGCAGTGATGGAACACAGAAGAAAATAAACTTTCACACCTGTTTCTGGGTATTTTTGATGTTTATGTGCCATGTGATGGCAAATTATCATGATTAATTAAGAGACTTATTAAAACCTCTTTGTGCCATACTGTACTTTGCATCCAGATTATGCCCCATTTAGTGGAGTTGGACACACCCTAAATGCACATGCACCATACACTTTAGACTACACACAACAGATCATCTAAATATAGCCCTTAAGTTACATCTACAGATTATGTTTTCACATTTGTAGAGCAGATCTCTGTGGCATGTATGCACCACTTTGGCCCTGAGCTTACACCTGGTGTAGCCAGTTTCACTGACTTAAGTGGAGCTGTAGTGCAGCAACATCTGCTCCACAAGTGGTCTGCATACATACATCATGTCCTCAATACACACGTCTTTGTCACACCCCTCAGTGCTCCACAAGGTATACTTCAAGGGTGGTGATACTAAAAAAAATGTACTTTGATCCAATCCCAAGTAAAATATACTGCAACTGTTTCACAACGACAACTGTTTCACAACGACATCCACACAGCCACTGTTTGGTTAGGTTTAGACACCAAAACTACTTGGTTAGGTTTTAGGAAAAGATCATGGTTTGGGTTAAAATAAGTAGGCTCAACGGTACTTTGTGCATCTGAATAAAATGCAGAGGGACATTTGATAACCTGGGAATGAGAATGGGCTGGAAAGCTGTTTCTTCTTTAAAGAACAAAACATAGGTCAAGTTGGAAACAAACATCCAGGCCAGACAAATGTACTTTAAAATAAAATTATCACCTAAACTGTCCATTAACATCCATCACAGTTTACAGACTGACTTCCTGGCTCATGTTTGACCTACTGTACCTCCAGTAATTGTGTGCATTTACTGTAGGTGCAGTTATTACAAACAAGTGGTTTAAATAATCTGGATAAACTTTTGGCTTGTTTAAAACTCATTGGTTTGGCTGCCAAACCCATCTCCAACTCCTGCATTGCTTTGCAATTCCATTGCAAATGATCAATCTGGTACATGAGCATGTCACTTTTGAAGTTACTCTCTCAGCAGCCAGTCACCCTAGCTGCTCCCTGTGCTGTTGAACAGTAAAAGAGGTGTGCATAAAGATGGATAGCATTTACGTTAAAGATGAGATGAGAGCAATGCTGCAGCCGGGACTTGAGGCTCCTTTTGGCTTGTGTATAGTTGGAATAATGAAATGGACAAAATGGGCCAAGAAACGGGAAATCAGAGACTGTTCGTACTCCAACCTGATGCAACAGGCAAGACTCCAGCAGGACGGGGGAAGGAACTCTGTGTTTACATGGATGATGCTTCATGCTCAAACCCAGTCACAGCTGATGAACAGCGTTTCCCAGATGTTGAACTGTTTATGTGACGATGCCAATCATATTATCATCACCATTAAATCTGACGCAAATTCACAAAAATGCATGACAAAATTATTTCCTGGGTGTGTACCTGTATATGTTTGCATTTAAATAAGTGCATATATTTTATTTAATTTTTTGGTTTATAATTTTTATAGCACGAAGGAACTACAATTCTAATTTCCTTGTGCAATGATAATAAATTACCTTGATTGACCAAATTGGTTGACCAACCAACCAGTGAATTTAGAAATGGTAAGCATTCAACTTAGATACCACAAAATGAAACAACAACAGCAACAATAAAATAATTTCTATTCACTCCAAACAACAACTGTAGTAAACCCTAGTAATGACTGATCATAAGTCATAGTAATTGTAACTGATTTCTTTTTGGTTCTCAGGTTATTGCAGGTCTCTATTAAATTGAGCTCAGCTGCCTCTGTCTTCCTCTTCAAATCAAACAAGAGTAAATCACTTTAGACACACCATGACAGGATGGCTATTTCTTTTTTCTTTTCTTCAGTTCCTGATCCGACCTCAGCTGCTATCGATGGTCTTTGATGAGGACCCTGAGTGATCGCAGCCTGGCTTCACCTCTGAGCTCGAAGTGCCCCGCAGCCTCGTCTAATTTGTTTTCTCACCAAGTAATTAAAAATGCAGCGTGGAGGAGCAGCCTGATCAATGACACCTGGCAGCTAGAAAGGAAAAGATCAGTCCGTCCATTCATCCATCTGTGGACACCTACTGTCCATTTATCTGTCCATCTACACACACACGAACACACACACTCACACACACATCCAGCCATTCCTCATCCATCCTTCCATCCTGGCACCTTCACCCACCGCTGACCTTGGATAAATGTGTGTGTTTCTTTGTGTGTATGTGTGCTCATAGATGATGACACACATGCTCCAAAGGTTGAGTTGTTTGTGTAGGTCTGTGTGTACATTTGTCTCTGTAGGTTGAGGTTATTCCAGTTAGGACTGTGGACTCTAAGAACACACACACACACACACACACACATACACGTACACACACACACACACATACACGCACACATTTAGGAGTTCATTGTGTTGACTTAGATTTATTCCCCAAAGACTTATGCTAATCTAACCTTAAGATTGTCTTTAGCAATTTTCACTGAAATACACTTTAAACATGTTATAACAGGAGCAAATTGGTTTAAACGGTATTTTCCTTGATTTTATGCCACCGTGAATCCAATTTGTTGTTTTTTCCTGATGCTTGAACACTGATCGCTGTAGTTTAAAATAAATGCAGAACTGCTGTAACCTTTTCATTTTCAATGAGAAGCAAAAATAGAGCAAAAACACAGTGAGCTGCTGATTGACAAGCCAACCCAAGTGCACAATGGCTTTGCTACACCTACCATTCTCTACCTGTTTTTTGTGTTATTAATGTATTAGTTCTAATTTACATACTTAACTTACCTCAAATTTAACATTAATCTAGTCAGAAATCTAAAACCAAGTCTAAAAACCAAAAGTTTTTCTCTGTGAGGACCAGATGTTTGTCACCAGTGGGGCTATGAGTGTGTGAACAAATTGTTGTCCCTCCAATGTGATTCAGAAGTTCCATCTTTTTCAGCTCCATCATCCATCCTATTTCTGTCTTTTCTGTGTAGAAACCCCAGCTACCATATTACATAGTATCAGATCTGCACTGAAAAACACATTTCAAAGGAAAATGTTGGATTTCATAAATATACCTTGCATGTGTGCATGTGTGTGCATGACTGACTATGTGATGTCTGCAGCTAATCTCACATTGTAAATCTCAGTTTATTTATTTTGTCATGATTGTATGCTGAAGGACCTCTGTGATTCAGAATTGTGGAAAAACACTGAAAAACCTTTTTGTATAGCTCCATTCTGGCGGCAGCCGTGGCTACAGGCATGTTTTCAGGTCATCCCATTGCGACTGCGAAATCTCAAGAATGTCTTGCAGGAATTTCATCAAACTTTGTGCAAATGACCACTTGGACTCAAGAATGAACTGATTAGATTTTGGTGGTCAAAGGTCAAGATCATGGTGACTTAATGCTCATACCATTCTTATGAAGGCGATATCTCAGGCAGCTGAGGTGTCATTCAGGCATCCACATGGACTCAAGGATTAGATTTTGGTGGTCAAAGATAAAGGATACGCTGGGCCTCACTAACACATTTTTCATAATTCATAGAATTCATATGCTAATTATGACATAATTGCACACAATTATCTAGATAGGATAAAATGATGAACAGAATGAGGACGAGGAACTGCTTAATAAAAAGGATTATCTGAAAATTCCACATAGTACCTTTAATTAATCCAGCTCTGAACCTTCTATCACAGTGCATAGATGCCATTTTTGGTTGCTTGCAAGCCAAGTGTTTTCCCAAATGGCAGATTTACTGACATGTCTGACACTGTGGTCTATTTTGGAGGAGGTTTGATTCTTGTGTCTGGGATTCTGGGATGAAGGAAATGATGGAGGGATGAACTGATACAGGAGAAGGGATGATACTGTGTGATCAGTCTTCTGTAGCAGAGCCATTTAGAGAATCCAGTTAGGAAAGTCTTCAGCCATCCCCACCAACACCAGCTGCTTGGAGCCTCTCAGTCTGCACAGATGGATAGCTACATACATGAGCCACCATATGCTGGAATGCTGCATGTGTCCAGGAGAGATAGTATGTATGTACCTCCCAGTACGTTTATCATATGTGTGAGTGTGCATCTGTGCCATTAGTGCAATTAATGACTCATGTAGAAGAACTGAAGACTTCAATTTGTCCCCCGAGCACAGTGATTACATTTGTGTTGATGAACCAGATGCTGCACATGCAGCTAACTATGTTTGTTAAATGTGCGCTTTGTTAACATGACAGCAAATCTTTAGCCAAACCTTATTAATTCACTTCTAACTCAAGTATACATAAAATCTTTGCTTTTCTGCTTTTGAACATAAATCCAGAGTGAGTTACAGGATTCATGTTGGGAATTGGAACAGTCAAGATTGTTAAAACTGAGGATGTCAGTCGTCTAAAGCAGCCACTGGTTCATCTCCGCCTTTGGCCCTTTGCTGCAAGTCTTCTGTCTCTCCACCACCTTTCCTGTTTGCTCTTCAGCTGTCACTATCAAAATAAGTTTTTTTAAACTGACTTACCAGGAATGGCATTAGTGAAATTCCTCAAAAATTGTTTATTTGAGGTCAGTCTCAAATGAAATATCCAACGTGAGGAGGATATTTTGCGCGTTCATGGTCATCTGTTGCCGTTCTCTGCCTCCACTACTGACATGCAGCTTGACAGCCATCTTCCTGGACTTTCAATTAGTGGAGATCATTTCATGCTAATGCTGCCATGATAAGCAGAGAATGACCAGACCGTACGACAAATGACACTGAGACAAATTAAACAGCGCTGCAGCCGAGATTGAATAGTGGAACAGCTTGAATTATGAGCCACGTAGCCTTTCGTTGACCTCTCCCTTCCATTTTCTTCACTCCCTCTTTTTATTTTTCACATTGTCTCCTTCTGTCTCTTTTGATCTGTGTGATTTACATGGTCATCAATGTGAGGATACAGAAATCTTTTTCAGTGGCAGCTTGTAGTAAATTAGAACTCATCATAACCCACAGAGGACCTTTTGGACTGAAATTAAATAGGAAGTAGAGAATGATGCTTCATGAACCCAAACATATATGTAAGTTATGCGTGGTCATTTGAAGATTCATGTTTAAAAACTACATTTTAATGTGTAAAAATTATCTTTATTCAAATACTGTCTTCTGCAATATTTCATGCTCCCTAATGAACTCTGCAGCCCATACAGCAGAATCATGACAGTTTTTATCATGGCATAATTTTATTGTGTTGGGCAGAAATGTTCTTTCTGTCTTTCGGTCCAGAAACTTCTGTCCACTAAACTAAATACTCAAATATATAAACCAGATGACTAAAAGCACTAGGCAACTTTATGTCATATGTAACACACTGTTGCTTTATTTACAATTTTGGCAGTAGTATTATTGCATGTATGTGTGCATAAAAATAGCCAAACCTGACCTGAGTGTTCACTGAACAAATGCTGGCATGGACAGTGGGCTTGATTTGTTTGATTGACACATACACTGATGACGTAGAGCTTCAGTTCCACTTTGTTTCTCCATCAAAGGTGTATCATGCGCCTCTGGCCACTAAATACCAAACGCCATGGCCCGACTGCATGTTGCACATCAGGTGTTTTTTCTTTCTATTTCTTTTCTGCAATCATACACTGTATCCAAAGCAGATTTAGCCACCCTGGTTTGTGGACTACCATTTTGAAGCCTCAATTTTGGCGTTTTGGCCGTCGCCATCTTTTTATTTTTTTTTTTTGAGCCCAAACTGACCATATTTTGATGATTCGTGGAGCTGAGGAGGAGCATACCCATTACCCATAGCATCAGCTAACACTAGCACTAGCTAGCTAGCTTAGTTAGCAAGGCACGCCCATGATTCACATTGACTGTGAAAAATTGAACAGCAAAGCTCTAAGATGAAAACATGGACATACCCAAAAGCAAGCTATCTTAATGCAGTTTCATTGCAATGGATGGTCGCCATGGTAAAGACTTCTCAATGACAAGGTAGCCACTCCCTAAAGCAGACCCTGGTTTATTGTCTATTTCACTCTAACTGGGGTAATAATTTACAAAATGAACATCATGTCATATTGAATAAAAGTCATATTGTCTTAAAGTAGAGTCATTTTCTCATAGATTCCTGTACAGTTAGACTTCTTTTGTAGCAACTAGTGGTGTTGTGCTCTGCTGGTCTTTGGAAAGAATTCAGGTTAAAGGCACTTTCATGTTGGTGTTAGATCTTAAGGCTATGACCACTTCTTATATACAGTCTATGCTTCCAACTCAATCATATGTGTTGAAAAATCACTAACATCTCAGACAGTATGTCCAGTGTTAATTCAAAACGCCATTGCTAGTCAGTGGAAATGTAGCAAAGATTTCAGGTGGCCCCAACAAGAACCCAGTAGATTGTATGAATTTGTCAAAGGCAGCTGAGCAATATCTATAAAGAAAACAAAACTTCTTGGTTAAAGTCCGGTCAAACAATGGAAAACTTTGCAAAGTAGTGCATAAAATCCAATTTTTACTGTTTACTTGGGGTTAGTTTGTTTTTTATGGGTTGATGTTTAGTCATTTAATCAAAGACAAACAAAGACTGTAATTTTCAATTTTCATGATAAGCAGATGCACAAATCTGTTATATGGGTTTTTGTGATGACTATATCTGTTTCTGATTAAACAAACTGCAGCCTGAGGACTAAAGAAGAATTTGTAAAATAGGGTGTGTGTCATCTGCAAATGCCAGTGTCTTTTTCTCAGCATTCTAGATACTTTCCTCAGTAAAACTGCATTGATGTTTTACAGAAATATTGTCCAGGCTCTGGCTGTTGCACTCATTGTCAAGTCACACTAATCTGGATGTAAATTTCAGATGAATGTAATGTTAAATGAAGTGAGGACTAACTTACACACCTTTAACATTTTAAGCGCTGTACTTTTCTTTGATGTTGCTTCCTAAGTGCCAGCATTAGTTTTCATTTTCCAGCAGGGACAAACCAGGACACCTGTTCTTCACTGACTCAGCTGAGGCACATCAAAGGCGTCCTTATTAACAGAGGCACGTGCACTATACAACCACCATTTCCACCAGACTTTTTATGAATACCTTTGCTCCTAGTTTGGATACTTGCTTCTAAAATGCGTTTGATGTACACAAAGGAAATCTTCATCTGCACATTTAGGGGTTAGTTAACTGGGTTCATAGTAATGGGTGGTAATCACCAGTAACTTTAATTCAGATATGTTCAAGAAAGACAAAGCATTCTTATGGCAGATGAGGGCTGCCTCATTTGAAATAAAGACTGTTTTCAGTTGTCAGCTAACATTACAAATGTTATGATGAAATAAAACATTATCCTCCAGGGAAAACACAGCATCACCATATCATATCAAAGTCACACCTCAGAGCATAAGGAAGCATGCATCTACTCATGAACGAGAGGCTAATGTTCGTTACAGCATGGTATGTAAACAATAATACCTCCTGAGCTATAACTTGACAGTTTGGTAGTTAGTTTGGTAAAAAAAAAAAAAGAATATAGTTCCTAAATTAAACTGCTCATAACAAGGTCTGTAAAGTGTCAGGCATATTCTGTTGGTTGATGAAACTTTTCATGAAGTAGAACATTTGATAATTTGGTCAGCCATAGTTGATTAATGTATTTAAACTTACCACCATAGGAACAGTGGTTAAATGACCTGAAATAAGGCACAAGTTCAGAATGCATGCACGTGTCATAGGTGTGCTATGGTACTCAAACAAATAACACTACATCTCCAGTCATGTTTTCTGGAAGGAAATGTTGAGTTTTTCAAATGTATTTTCTTGATGCTTTGAGCACCATAAGCCGAAGTGCCATCGAGTTCCATTATATTCGAGAGAGGGCAGACATGTCTACAGCTGATTTCTCCAAAACTTGTCAACTCACACCAAAACAGTCTAAATGGATAAATAGCACCACATTGCACTACATTGGCAGACATGGATTTCATGCATAAAAAAACGACATTTCAGGGTCAGGACAAGGTGGCAAGGACAACTCCAAATATCCACCATCTTGGCCAAAATATAAGACAATATTTTTTTTTCCGTAAATTTCATGATGAAAAATATTAACAGCCAGAGAAAATCATTCCAGCCACCTCTGACAGGGGAGAGAGTGTGTGTAAGTATGTGACCAATAAAGAAGATGAATAATTAGATAGAAGCAGTTCATTTTAATGGGAGAAAAGGCTTCTAAGGTGCGACTGTATTCTCCTTGGACTAATGTCGGGAAATTTTGAAAAACAGGACTTGTCTGATTAATGGTTTCTTATCTTCGAACAACAAATTTCTAAAACAGGTGGGGGTGTCGTCCTGTAGTCACAGTTGTCTAATATTTGGGCAAAATGAATACAAAATAATGAGCAAAAAATCAAGAAAAAGCACAACAAGCAGCTGATGAAGCTGAATTAATTAAAAAATACAGAAGTTCAGATCTCACCACATATAGCTTGTTCTTACCCTGCCCTACGCTAAATAATTATGATGCTGCAGGTACCCGTCTAGCAGAATTTTTGGAGGTATACTTATTTTATCCCAAACCATGAGCTTTTCCTAAAACTTGACCAAGAAGTTTTGTTGGGTAAACCTAACCAACTACTTTTGGTGCCTAAACCGCACAAAACTATCTGACTTTGTGTCTTCTTTCATGTCCAAAACAAAGAAAATGTGAAATGTTGCAAGCTTTATTTTGAAAGTCTAACCAGACGTATTATTGCTAACGTGACCACAGAGTTTGAGGCTTAGATCTACTGACCATGCTACCATATTCGATGAGTTGGAAGTGAAAATATTCTGCTTTACAACAGATCATTGGGATAAATCCAGCAGATAAGAGGTTCCTGGGTTTATTTTATTTTTTGAACACTTATTCTGATTCTTTCATCAGACTGCTAACAAAGGTGCCATATATCATTCTGGGCCAACAAATTTACCAATCACTAACAAGTCACACAAATATCAATCGTGGGAAAATTATATTAATAACATTTATACCTTCTGAACATCTGGTAAAAGGAGTAGAAACTCAGTGCAAATGGTAATCGATAAATTTTACTGTAAAGTTGTGATTTATGGGGATTTATTGGCAGAATATGGCAGAAAATTAATATCCATAAGTATGCTTTCAGTTCTGTGCAATCACCTGGAAATTATAATTATTGTGTTTTTGTCTACAGATCTACAGAGAGTGCAGATCCTCTTCCATGGAGTCGGCCATGTTGAAGTGCCATGTTTCTACAGTAGTCCAGAAGAATTCTATAGGGCCTTTTGCATTTTTCAAGACTTTCCCAGCCACCGTAGGTTCTCCTGCACACTTGGAAGGGGAGGGTGAGACAAGTCAGTTACTGAATCCACTAAATCAAACACACTGTCCTTCAAGTATATCTTTAAAAAATTAAAGTCTAAAAATAACAAACCCTCATTACATATTTGTTCAGGCTGAGTGGACCTTGCTCAGGCCTCCATCCTGAACCACTGAGTCACAAATCTTCCTCTTCAGCATCATGACCTCAGCTCTTCACCCTCCGCAGACTGTGTTTGTCAATAATTGATTTGACCTTCTGTTTGAGCAATTAACCCTGTCACCTCTCGTTCGATGTTCATCGACCGTCTAACAAAACACAATCCGGTGGGAAAAAAATACTGGGAAATATGAATATTAATCTTGGCCATGAGTAGAGCTGTGATCTGCTGGAGGCGGAGCACTACTGTTTCAGAGCTGTATCCATTTTGATGTAATTATGCGTGCATTGATTAGCTGCATTGACAGGCTTACAGTAACAACTGGAGCTGAATTAAAGAGGTTAATTAATATGACTGGGTTTCGGCACATGCCAATATGTAATGATGCAGGAAAGGCTGACTGTGTGGAGGTGTAGCAGTTGATTATCCTCCAAGAAGAGAGTGATTTTACGGTCAGCATGCTTTCCAATTTCGCAGCAGCACGCAGCTCTCCCGTATCTGTACATCTCCATCTCACTTTATTTTTTCCTCGATGTGCTCCCGTCTTTTTCCTGGCCTGCCTTTAAGCTTCCCTCTCCCTCAGACTGTCATCACATGCTTGTATCCTGAAGTACTGATTCCTCTTCCTTTAAAGAGGCGCCATGTTGCCCCAATTAGATGGACAATTTAATCTGATGTGAGGCGAGGACATTGGTACTTCCTGCGGAGATTGCACGCTTTATCATTTAAGGAGCACCAGCGAAAAATCATATTTTTTCTCTCCCTAGAGGCAGTGGCAGCTAAACGGGACACGCAGTATTATGTACCATCTCAGTTTAATTTCAGCAAACAGCATTTAGGCAGTGTAAGTGTGATTGCTGCTGTCAGTCACATCTAAGCTGGTTGAAGGAAAAAAAAAGGGCTGCAAAATTACAATTCTGAAACAACCACATCTATCCATCTGTTAGTGTTCTCAGTGTGCTTATTGCTTCTCAGGGGTGCTGGAGCATATCCAAGCGTGCACGGGGTAAAAGGCCAGGAAACAGGAACAAACATATGAACTTTGTTTCTGATTTGATATATGCACATTTTCAACTAACATAAAAAACTGGGGCAGTGTGATGCCAGAAATGTTGACGGGGGAGCTGAGTCAAAGTGGATGAAAAATGCCCTTATAACCCTCCATTCCCACATTGTGCATGGCTCTAACAATAAATAACAAAAATCAAACCAAAAGTCAATTTCTTTAAAATCCAATCATTTTTTCTTCCTGTAAGAAAATACGATGTGTTTGGTGTCAGCTAGAACCAACCATTTTCGATCAATAATACCATGGCATCCACCCAACAATCAACCCTTAAACTTTTTTCAGAACATAGCTAAAATTCATTGGTCAGCTAGCTAGCAACAGTATGGTGTGTTGGATGTTGGCTAGAATTTCTTCACATCTAGGAAAGTGCCATCAGTGACAGGAGATTATGTGCAAGACATCTTAGTATACTGCGTGAGCTACTACTAACATTACTGTAGGCTACAAAAACACATCTTAATCACTCTATTCATTGATTTGGCTGAAAAGAGATCATTATTGCATATTGGAAAAATGCTTTCTGGTATTCACTATGATGTCTTCTGGCTGTTTAGCTTCAACTCTGGAAGATTTACAGTGTTTCTGCTGGACCGGGCCGAACACAGCCTCAGAGGGAACACAATACTGAGGTGATTTACAGAGTGTCCTGATGACAAGTTAGCTGTACTTGTTGCTAAAGTAGGACCTATCTCTAAGTTCGGTGACTCATCCCCAGCATCCCAGGACCCAATCTCACAAAAAAACAACCTCTAAATTATATTCCCTGTCATCAAACCTCCCTTGGTCCAGGTCAGGCCGTGTTTACCAGGAGATTCCAGAGAACAGTCAATTGACCACTATAGCTGCATTGCAGGGGTGGGGAAAGGAGTTAACGCACATTCAATGATATCGACTACTGTAAACGGCAGTCAAAATCAGCAGCAAGTACCTCCATAGCTGCCCT
The DNA here is from genome assembly GCA_034769285.1 of Lutjanus argentimaculatus. NCBI lineage: Eukaryota > Metazoa > Chordata > Actinopteri > Lutjaniformes > Lutjanidae > Lutjanus > Lutjanus argentimaculatus. Next base: position 4,050,835 of record JAWZSL010000004.1, read on the forward strand.
TTTTTACAGGAAACATGAAAATGCGTAACCCGCTGTGCACTGGTGGTGCACCCCTGCACCTCTGGAGCAAGACGGCAAAGGTGGATTTGGACACACCTTGAATAAATTAAATCCATTACACCACCCGCTTTCCATGTGCGCTTTAGATCAACATAAGATGCTGCAATGACTACTGGACTGAAGCCATCATAAAAGTTAATAGTTACCTCTTCTTTCTCTGGCCTGATAAAGCATAGTGCTCTGGTGACAGTGGCAAGGCTATCAAGACAGACAACAATACAATATGAAAAGTACGGAATGGAAAAACTTTTCACGGGGAGAAAAGAAAAACAGATGATGTTCATGAAGCAAATGTGTCACTCAAATCCAGAGCATGATGCAAATGTTGTTCTTGGAGAAGAACCCTGTTTTTGTGTATATAAATAGATGCAACTTTGACAAAGTTTACCTTGCATTTGTCATTTTCACAAAAGAAACTAATAAATAACAGCGAAGTGCAATTTATGTTTTTGATAACTAATTTAAGTCCTTCTTTATTCTTCTTTCTTTTCAAGTCAGTGTGGTTCCTTTTGTTACGTGACAGAAAACCAACTTACAATAACAAAAAAGGACAAACAAAAATCTGAATAAACATTACATTAGCATTCTACACAATGTCCCCCGTGAAACTGATTGGCAAGCACTCTGGGCTTGAATACCTACAACTACAACTGGACAATGGGTTTCCTCATAAATAGACCCCTGACAGTTTGGATTAGTGGTCTCACCTCCTCCACTATAGTGCTCAACACTGAAGCCCCCCACTGGAGCTGTGTGGTCAGCCCTTCCTGTTCATGGTGTACACCCATGACTTTTATCCCTGAAAAGGAAAGAAATGTGTTGAGTTTGCAGATGACCCCATCATTATCGGACGGATTTCAAACAATGATGTGAGTTAATATCAGGAGGAAATCAACAACCTTGCCCACAAATGCACAGAAAACTACCTATTGTTCAGCATCAGCAAAACCAAGGAAGGAGCTGAGGCAGAGCAGGTGAACAGTTTTAGGTTCCTGGGAATCAACATTATGGATAACCTTAGAAAACTTACAAATTGTATTTCTTAAAGCCTCTGGAAACGCAAATACAAGCCTTTTAACTGTGTATGTTAGGGTCTTGTGTACAATAGAAAGCATCTAAAAAGTATTAGAAGTTTTGATCCAAATTCGAAATATTGCATTAAAGTGTTTATTCACTTTCCTTTTATGTGTGCTTGTGCCTTGACATTTATTACAAAAATTATGCAATTAACTTCACAAACCCATCATGAAAATCCACATCAACTGCTGAGTTTTCCCACTCAAATGGGTCCAACAAACCCAGCTAACTCAACAGCGGGGAGCTGAAGCTGTTGTACCGCTCATATTGTCTTGCAGAAATCAATATCAGTTTGTACGTTATTTAGAACATTTTCACCGTTCTGCTGTCAGACAGTCCTTTTCAGCAGATAACCGAAGCTGCCATCTATGCTTTCTTCAGATGACTGACACACTAGATGGTTTGTTACACAGAACCATCTGGGAGGCCATCCATAGAAGCTGTTTGGAAAGGGGCAGGCACTTTCAAAAAACTGGATGAACCATCTGTCACGTCTAACATGGGCTAACTTCAATGAATCAGATCAACTCACCCTAACCAAAAGCCAGCCAGATGAAGAGTGAAAGCATATTTTTCATTGATAAAAGCTTTCAGTGCTATTCTTTGCTCTTCTTTCAATGAAGAAATACTCTCAAGTTCTGATATAACTGATGCTATCACAATATCTGCGATAACTTCTTCAGTAATCTCCACTGTTTGTTCGAGATGTCACTTCCATGGAACCACCACCTCTGGTGCGGATAACTTGGAGTCTGGCAAGATGGATTCTTGTGTGATCTTGTGAATCCAGCTGCCTTGCAAGGTAATTCTTCACAGCCACTAAGACTCTAATGCGGTACAGTAATTGTACCCTGCAGAACTCAGGAGTTGCTGGTCTACGTCTGCCTTGATCTGCAATTGGATTTTTTATGAGTAGCATAAAGGGATCTGCAACTGGCATCATGTTACATAACTCTGTGTTGTAAAATTATGAATAATTGTCAATTAAAAATGATGGCTGAAAATATTGATGGTGATGATGACTTATGTAATGATCAAACACTATTACATAATTGCAGTAAAACTGGATTTGCACAGTCACAGGCTCAGAGGAATATCTTTCAACGCAAATTTCCCATCGTTTCAATGGAAGAAAAAACAGACCAGAGCTGAACCCGAGATTGTAAAGTAACAGCAACCTAAAATTATATTTAGTCACTATTTCACAAACAAATGTGCTTCTGTTTTCCAAACAACATGATGGTAGAGGTCTTCCAAGATGTCTTACATAATATGATGTATTTTCATGGGTAAGCACTTACATAAGGGACTTTTTTAAATCTTATTATGGAACACATTTCTTGAACTGAACATGCCTACAATTCAATAAACAGGGCTCCTGTTCCTCTCCTTTATGGATGTTAAAATAACTTGTAGTGTCTTTTATATCTTACGACCCACAGTGTAATATTTCTGTAGAGATAATAGGATGCCAAAATGAGATGGAAATTTCAGCCAAATCAGGTGTTTGCAGGAGGTAGTTGGCCTGTAGAAGGTTTCTTTTATATTAAGGAGGACAACAGTCACACACACAGAGTGAGACGCCTCTATCCATTAACTAAACTCTCATCAACATGTTGGTAGACTGGCAGATGAAGTATTTGGGAGGAAAACACAAGCGAGAAAGATCCTCAGTGGCGTTGGGCCTAAGGCCGCTCGCCACGGTGCTAACCAGTAAACAGATATGACAGCTCTCGGCAAGACGGGCCCTTAGTCGCAGATTTTAATCTCCCCAGGCGAGCTCTGTCCTGCCGGCTCACCTCGCTGCGTTTGCTCTGAGAAAAGCCGCAGCAGCTCAACATAACCCCAGAGGAAAGCTTAATATAATTCCTCCACTTTGAAAGATCTCATCTTTTTAACTCTCTGCTAAGTGGGAGGAGGAATGGAGGGAGGAGAGGAAGATGAGGTGGCAGTGGTGGTGGAGAAACGTGCCAGTCTTACACTTCTTTTTCTCCCTCCAGTCTTGGCTTGTGCCTGTGTATGTCTCTCTTTCCCTAAATCTTCTTCTCTTCCTCTCTGCGTCTTCAGTAACGAGAAGGGTGGTGCAAAGACATTAGCAGCGTTACTGTCCATCCTCCTCCTCCTCCTCTTGCCCTAGCGGAGAAGAGCCCCTGTGGGAGAAGAAGCTGTTTACTTGGTTTTCACTCTCATTACCTGCAGAACTGAAGGTCAGCCTGTCAATACACTCGGGCACGTTCATCTTTAGACGATGGGTCTTTCAAATATAGTAAGTATTAAATTAAAAAAATGCAGCACTTCTGCCATAATCTTTAATGTCAAGCTGCAGGCTCAACAAGTGAAGTTTGAGTCCAAATGCACTGAGGTGGAAAGGGTATGTTTTGAATAAAAAAACACTGAAAAATGAGTTGCATGTTGATCAGGTACTTATTCACTGCTGAGAGAGTTTGAAAATATTTTAAAATATCAACTTTTGCATATTTATATATCCAGTGGATAACTGTCTGTACATTTTCAGTGCTTTCTGAAAGTCAAAATACTTCATCCTGAGTTGAGAACTTGTGTGTTGTGTGTTAGTTATTTGTATAATTTGTTAATTTGTGAGTTGTTGTTATGATCTCAACATATTTTTAATCATTAATCCAGTGAGAATTAACTTTATTGTATGAATCTGCAAATTCCAACAGCCATGTTTCCATACAAATTGATCTCAAATTTGAACCAAATCTGAGTTAATCTCGGCTTTGTTGAGATAACGGTGAAAGTGTTGCCAATTCTCCAGTTGGAAAACCCTTATACCATTGTAGGAGAAGAGGCTGCAACAATATCACATAATTAAAACGCGCCAGTCAAACCTCAATGATGAAAAACAATGCAAAAAAAAAAAAAAAAAACATGATGGAAATCTGATATTTCTGTTTGTTTCATGTGTTAATGTGAGGAAGGTTCCGTCAGATCTGTGCTGACCAATCATGGATGTATTATAGAACCATGGGAGAAATGAGGAGACCGACAGAGCGGAAAGTGAGGTGCGTTATGTATTTGTTACGTCAGAACTTATTCTGAAAAAGATTTTCCATCACCTCAAGCGAGGTGAGGATATTGAGGAAGTTTTGCTATTTCCATCAACTTTTTCTAATGCAGTTATTCAAAATGTGAAGAAAAACACATGAATGGAAATGTGGCTAATGAAGCTGGTCAAATCTATCCAATAGGATAGCGACAAACCTACATTATTAGCATCTTTCTGCAGTCTTTTGAAATATGATTTTCTCTCTTGCCTTTAGTTCTTTCATGCTGCTGTTACTCGTGCCTGTCCATCTCCCCATCACCACCCAGTCTTCAAAGATTCATCAGCTTATCAGCCTCTCAGTTAGCAGAGTCCTGAACTACCACCACCACCACCACCAGTGTCTGGACTCCACAGGGAATTTATTTAACCACTGCTCGAGGCAGATGAGTCTGCCCACAAGACCACAAGAGTCTAAGCACCAAAGAGTGTGTCAAGACTTTATCATCTTTATTGCACTTGAATCAAACTGGATCACAAAAAAAACATGCCTGCTTGACTAACCAGTACCATCACCCCCGTTATCTCTAACCTTCCCAAAATCCACAAACATCCCAGAGAACCCCCTCTCATGTTAACTGCATCATGTAGAGGCTCTGTCATTGAGCCCTTATCAAAAATATGGTGATTTCTTTTTGAAAGACTTTGTGAAAGATCTGCCTTCCTATCTTGACACAAAATATACTTAATTGTTGAATGATATCATTTCAAAGCAGAACACAATATTAGTTTCCCCTTGATGTGGAAAACTTGTATGGACGCATTTCCCACGGATATGCTTTGAACTCTGCTGCCTACTACCTATCCAAGAGAGAAACGACACAAAGTCCTCCTAATGCATTCCTGTTACAAGTGCTACACCTTGTGTAGGGCCCAGCAGCGCCCCCTGTGGCTGAAATGCTTGTGGGAAACTGTGAACCACTGAAAGATAAAACTATATGAACGTTACATTGACAACATTGTTATTTTGGGAGGGGACACTGAACTGTGAACTGATGGATTTTGTGTCATATCTAAACAACAACTCAAGTTTCCTAAAATTCACATATGGACACAGTTCTGATGAAATCTATTTTGTTTTTTTTTTTTTTTTTTTTTTAATGTAACCATATATAAAGATGAAACTGGAGCCATTCAGACCTCTATCTACCAAAATGATATGGAATGCAAATCAATCACCATTATGAGCTAGTAGATCCTGATGACTTTGAGAGATGTGGTAACTGTGCCTGCTGCAGTAACTCAACAAACAAAATCATTTGATCGTCCCCATACCGGGAGGAAAACTCCTATTCAGGAATTTATAAACTGTAAGTCGACTCACGTGGTTTACATGTTAACATGTTTTTATGGGTTACTATACGTCGCACAGACCAGACGACCACTGAGCAGAAAACTGCAATCCGTTCAGGCAACATGGATTATACAATTGCAAAGCGTTATGCAGAAGCAAATCACAGTTCTCACTCCTCATTAAAATTCTGTGGGACTGAGAAAGTCATGATGTCTACTAGAGGAGGATATGTTCTGAAGAAATTGGCCCAAAGAGAAATGTTTTGGATATGCACAGTGAACACTGGCACCAAATGGACTTAATGATAATTCCAGCCTAAAATTCTTTTGAGGTTAGGATTATCATTTAAGGATGTGTCTCTTTATTTTCATTTAGGGTATGGTCTTAATAGTGAATGATGGACAGGAATAGTGTTTTGTGAAGCTTAATGTTGTATGTAATAGGGTTATCTGTGACTGATCCCTGTATCTAGAAGCATGGGAAAAGAAAAATGATTGGTTCCCTCAATAACTGGGTCCAACCCCCGGCTGTGTGCTTTCTCTGGCGTTGTGTATATCACCAAATTGAACCTGCGTAGCCACTGCAAACACTCTGACAAAGGCTTTGTGCCGGAACATGTCAGCATTTGTTTATTGTGATGCAAACCAGATAAATAAGTGAAATGTGAGTATTTTGTCCTCTGTGACTTGAAGACCTTTTCAATTTTTTGGAACATGCTCAGTGGATTTTGAGTCTAGCACTTCACTGAGAACCCCATTGTTGAAGGGCAACCTCCTTTTCTAAAATTTATTTCACTCATTTGTCTCTGCTGATTGAAATATCATTGTATAATACTTGATATTTTAATCGCAAACACTTAAGTGTATTTTCTCTTTGCAGTTTAACAGAGGTACAAAGATGGTTTTTGCTTATAACATTTTAGTTTTGTGATATCAATACATTCAATCTGCAATTTAAGGACAGTTTGATCAAGGATGAAGGTGGACCTTTGCTTTAGCTTTTGTCTGTTATTTATTAATTCAGGTTGTATAAAAAGTACAAAAATGTGCCATGGATTTGGAAGAAAGAGCTGTCTGGAAAGATGATGAATTTTTAATCATTACAATCAAGGTTTTTTTTCTTTTAAACCATGGACCTTTGCACCTTATCAGACTAGAACTACAAAGATTTGGGGGAGCTGTAAATTCTTTCTTTTTATCACTAAAGAAGAAACACATTGGATTTCACTTGATCAGTTGAGTTTAATACTAATGATGTGTTGATGTTTCCCCAGATGACAGAAATAAGTGGGAAGTATCTTTGATGCTATGTCAGCATGCAGCCCATTAAATATTTATTTCCAAAACATTAAAAAGCAAACAATATCCATGATTATTTTAGAATAATTGAAACATTTTTAAATACTAGCTTGAAGTAATTAACTCTGTTTCATTAGTTTGTGCTACAAAGGTTGAGAAAAAAAGCTGATTATAGTTTATAACATTCTCAAGAGAATTACTACATCTAAATTTAAGTTATTCTGGTTTCTCAGATGTTTTGAAGGCCAATAAAAGAATAGTCAAACAGCTAGTTTCCTGTTAACTTCAGAGAAATAAAAGATTTTGTTCTGGGGTATTCATTTGGTTCCCCTGTGGCAATGATATTTTAAAGACACCAAATAGATGCATTATGAGGGTTTTTACAGTAGCAGCCATTGTGAAGTTATTCCTCATTCATGCTGTTATCTCTTCACTGTCAAATGGTAAAAATCTAATTAGCAAAAAGAATTAAAAGACCACCAGGAAAATGTGTTTTTTCCAGTGAAAAATGCACAATAACAATATTAGAGACGGTTATAAATTCAATATACATTGTTTTTTTCTTCAGGGATGTTTTTCAGATAGTTATCTGATTTGAGTTTAAAAGATGAATCCCCCAGAATATTGCTCTTTGCATTTTACTAACAACTTTCTAAAACCAATGTCCTCTAATCAGCACAGAAAGAAAATGGACTGAACATAATGTTTAGCTTACAAGTTGCACAGTCAACAGTAAAATGAAATAAATGCGACATAGGCTACTCTATTTGCATTCCTACTGCTAAACTTAAACAAATGTATTTAAAATTATTTTTCATAAGTGAAACACATGATGTGAAACTGTAACACGATCGCTGTCACTGTCATGTCCAATGCAACCATGTTGCTGAGAGATAAAGCATGCTAGTGGCTAACATGGCTAAAGATTAGTGACATATTGTGACAACTCTCAGATAGGCTGCCATAAAATTTGGTACTATGATGTCCAGAGGTTAAATTGTAATAACTTAGATAATCCCTTAACTGTATCAGAATCCATCATCAAACTTCAGTTTGTCCAGTATTTTGGTTTATGACCAAATACTGGTAAATCTAATCATAATCCAATCAGCCGCCAATGTTAAGCAAATTAACGGTAGCAAATGTTAGCATGCAAACATACTATTTTAAGATGATGATCATGGGAAGCATGATAAACATCTGTTATAATCAGCATATTACATTGTGCATGAGTTAGCATGATATGCAAGTACAGCCTCACAGAGCTGTTAGCATGGCTGTGTGCAGGCTCTAAAGCTAATATTATAATTTCCGCTAGGGTCCACATGGATTACATTTTGTGTAGGTTCTGTGCAGACATCTGCGTACCTTCAGTTTGTTGTGACTGCCACTATGCTACAAGGGCGGCAACTGTGCACTGCACAAGAGGTCCACAACTACCCACATCTCTACAATTCAAATTTAAAGCAATATAAAGACAATCAAATGTGCATAATGGGTTATGGGAAAATACCCAGAGTTTGGTAAAAGAGATCAGAATAAGCCTGCATCTTCCTGTAGATGCTAATCTACTGGAAGAGGAAGGTGTCCTTCTAGTGGTCTGATACGGACTCTTTTTGTTTGGGAGTATAATTCAGGCTTAAGTCTGGTTTACTAGTTCTAGGTTAAGTGGAACATGCAAAGCCGAAAAACAAAGAACACTTTTTATCCATTTAAAATAAAGCTCCAGAGAAAGGCTGAGGATGAGGGTCAAGAGTGGACATAGGCACTTTGTGGATAAAACTACTGTTCTGCAGGATACAAAAGGATCTGACAGTGAAGACTGACACTGCTACCAAGGAACCATTGCACTAATATTTAGGTGGATGATTACACCCCAGTAGGTCGACATACTGCAGTGTACAAATGTCACTGTCACTTAGAGCTCGACTGTCCTCATGTCTTTCCATCTCTCCCTGCTCCTCGCTGTCTGTCTGTTAGAAAGGTCATCTGCTCAGGAGGATCACAGCCCTCTCTGCCTGATCTCTTCATCATAGAGCTGCCACACAGATCACATCAGTAAATATGTCCCCGCTCTGCTGAGTCCTGACCTCTTCCTGTATATCTCACTCAGTATGAGGAGGACAAGCAGCTCTCTTCTGACAGACTTCATCTTTTCAGAGGTGCCACATATACTACACCAGCATGAATAAAACAGTCTCTGATAAACTGAGCACTGTTAAAGAAAACATCACAATAATGAAGGTGGTTGACAGCCTTTACTTCAAGCTATTAGACTGTATTTTATGGAATGTGCTACTGGACTGGGTTTACTGAAAAGTTAAGTGTATTTACTCTCTCAGTAGTGGAAATTTTACATTTTTATTTTATACTTTATAAGTATGCTAAAGTACAGAAGAGGATAAGAGCCACATGTGAAAAATGTATTGACAATTAGGCCAGTTGTATTGGAGCGTACAACTGGCCAAAATATCACCTAGGCAGAATTCTGGAAGGCAAAATCACACCGATTCCAGTTTTTGGTCCATTCAGTGTATGATGTCCTCCCAAGCCATTTCAACCTGTTCAGCTGGGGCTTGAAGGACTAACCTGCTTGCCAACTCTGCCAGAAAAGGCGAGCACATCCTCAGCTGCTGCCCAAAGGCCTTAGGTGAGAGGTAGTATCATTGGCACCATGACCAGGTTCTATGGCAGAAGCAGACACCATCTGGTGTTTGAGCTGCAAAGAAGAGGAACCATTAGGAACATTCTGGATGCTAATGAAAAGGCTTCCTCTTTGTTCTTGGTGAAGAGGGATGATGCTAGGTTTAACACCTTATCTGGACACAAGTTGGAGCTTGACTGGGTCGCATGCTGACTCACAAGTAAGTCGAAAAACTTGATTCAGGAGAGACTGAGGTCATTCCTCTATCTTTTGCTAGAAGGTTTTAGAAAGTTTCAAAAACCTGCACTGCAGAATCAATCCAAAGTCTTTAGGGCGACCATTTATAGTTGGGACAGGGTGAAGTCATGTGCCTAATAGAGGTCTTCATGGGTCCACCCAACCCCTCAGGAGGTGAAGGGCCAGAGAACGGATTGCAGACTCATCACGGAAAGCACATATGACAAATTAGCAATGTTAATGTTAACAGTGACAAGGAATGAGCAATCATAATATTTCAAAAGGACAAACAGTGGAAATGATATGCTAGATGCAACAAAACTACACAACTGATTCTGACACGACAGCAGGGGACTTGAAGCTGAAATAAAGAGTGGGGTATTCATGCTGTTTCACTCAGCAGAAGAGGAAGAACAGTAAACCTGCATGTACTTTCTTGGCAAGGAGGATGGATTACATGTGTCACAGCCAGGCACAGTGGAAAAGGCTACTAAGTTTTGCTTTTGACAATTGATGTCAGCTTTTTACATAATAGCAATCGGCTCTGAAGTTGGTGCCGATCAGGTCTGTTTTTACCAGCCGGCTCAGGGTCGACATTTGTCAGTTTTGCATGGGTCTGGGTTACAGCTTTCACATAATGGACAGATCTTGTTTGGTTCTGGGTAGCAAATGTCAGGTCCTTTTGCAATTTGGCAAGATTTTTTGTAGCCAAGAAGACCTCTAATGCCTACCACTGCGGGGAACCATCGTTTCCGGTAAGGGGTGTCCTTGGAAAAATGCAATGTGCCATTCAAGCAACTGTTTTGCATTTAGAAATCCTCAGACAATCAGTAGATGGTAAGGTCTCCAATCATCTGGTATCACGAGACTAGGTTGCATGGGTAAGGGTGTCTAATGTTAAAGCTTGAAACACTAGATTGTCAATGATGATGAGTCCAGGTTGCAAATGTTGTATCTAAGAACTATGTAACATTTTCTCTATTGAGTTACAAAAGCACAAAACAGAATTTAGAAACAAGACACTGAATAAAAACACTAAACTTCCACTTGTTTAATTGCAACTTTTAAGTAAAAGACCTAAACACTCTTATACTGCTGATCATTCCCATTAATTCTATGGCAGAAGTACTGTAAACAAATGAGACAATAAGTGAAGTGTCTCATAGCGTCCTCAGGGCCACTTCAATGCAGTTTACAATGGGTTCCACTCCATTGGTTTTGGTGGTGCATCTGCTGGGCTTCCGCGCACAGTGTTGTTATGAATGAGCTGTATTTATTCTGCACAGCAGTAAATCTAACAAAAAGCCATAAATTCATCTTAACATGAGGAAAAAACAGATTCCTCCAAATTCCAATGATCATATTCTTCATGTGTGGCTGCAAGTTAAACATAATTGTGAATGCAAGTGAAAACTCGCTCCCTTGTCAGTTCTTTGGAGAAATGTTTTAGGAAGTAAACCAGGCATATAATGGCAAATGTGCAAATTGGAAGGTAAACTTATATTTTAATAATAAGAAAAAAAATGCATTGTGATATTAAACTCATGGGAAAACTATAGAAGAGCAGGAAGGAAAACCAAAAGCCTGAAGGATGAATCATTATTTATAAAATGGGTCCGTGTCTTATGTGCATTAGTGTCGAATACAAAGTGCGCTGCTCTTTTTCTCCTCAGGCAGAGGGTATGAATATAAATGATGATATTTTACTTTGTAAAAATCCAGGCACGAACAACACACTTGTTCAAATATACAGAGAGATGTCTGTGTGTGCGCACATGTGTAAATGTACCGGTACACACGTACAGATGTGCACACACGCACACCCCAAGAAACCAACAGAAGGTAGTGAAAACTGCTCATCACCAGAAGCAAGCTGGAGGACCTCTGCACCCAGCAGTGCAGGAAGAAGGCCAACAGGATCATCAGAGACCCCAGTCAGCCAGACAGGAGACGGTGACGCAGCATCCGGCTCAGGCTCACAGCTTCATCCCGCAGGCCACAAGACCGCAGAACTCTTGAGATAATCGCTATGACCCTATGGACATCATGATTACATCATGGTGTTAGCTGGAGGCCAAACAAAGGAAAAACTGGAGGCAAACATGAATCACCTCAGAGTAGCAGACCACATAACCAAGCAAAAATGTCAACTACTGTGTTGTTTGGAGCCAGAATCGAGCAGTAATGGCTCAAAATTGAAGTTTTATCGCATACCAGCTTCCCCTGCCAGTTACAAAAATGAAAGACAACTATGGTTAAAGACAATGAAACAAAATCTGGGAGATGTGTGCAACAAAATAAAGAAACAAAAAAACAACTTATCACCTCCTGAATTCAAGTTTTCCATTTTACCAAACTAAGACGAGCTTTAATTGCCTTGTTAGCTCCGTAAAACACTTAATTTAAACTTGACAGGCCGAAACAACTTAAAACTCACCAAAACCATTTTGGTCAGTTTTTCCATTGTTCCAACAATCACCAACTTTGGTTTGGTTTAAATAAATCCTATGTTGGATGTCATTCACCCTCCCAGCTCAGTGCACCATCCTCAGGGTGGATGCACTTTGTTGCTGTATGAAAGTGTGTCATGGAGCATCACCTGTCACTAATGCAGACTATTAAATTAGCGGAAAAAAAGACAAAGACATCACCCCCAAAACTTGCTAGCTAGTGCTAGCTAATGTGTTAAGGGACTTGATTTGCCTTCACCTAAGCTCCACCCACAAAAAGTCATCATAACATTTTCCTACACAAAAGGGGTCTATAATTGCACTGTAATGATACATGGCTGGCACACATTACTAGCGTCATACAAATTGGTGCTACACATACAAGTGATGTGCAGGTCATAGTTTTTTAATACCTGCATCCACCCAACCCATTATGAGAGCTAATCTGTACCACCCAACCCGCAAAAATAGGCTTTAGACAACAACCCAACTCAACCTAACCCACAAACCAGCAAGTTTATACGATGCATCCTTAACATTTACAGGCTACATGTCTAGGTCTTTGCCAATTGGTTTTCAAACTTTTTTGTGCTCAAGGCACACCGAAGGGCAAGCAAAAATCACAAGGCACACCTGTATTCATGTCCTTGCAAAAGAGGCTCTAAAACCAATCTAGGCAATGGAGGCAATGAGTACTAGCCAGTCAGAGGCAGAGTGCCTGGAGTGTGGATGGGGAAAAAAAAGTAAGGCGTCGATCAATCAGAACCTTTGATGTGTCACACTCTTAACAATTCCCACCATCCAGCAACTGTGCAAATGGCAAAAAGTGGGGTTCACTTTGATGGAAAGTTTTTAATGTTTAATGTTTATTTATTTATTTATTTTTTAGGTTATATAATTTGTTGCCTCTCTATTGGGAAATGAGTGCATCCAATGTGCTGATACCATAAATTAGACAGGTGGGTCCAGTATTTTTTATTATTTATTTATTTATTTGAGTTTTTAATATTATTCTAGCGTCCCAGTAGTGTTCAGTATGTATTCAAGTCTGGACATTCAAGTTTTGGTCCAAGTATGTATGTTTGGGCATCAAAATGCCCACCCCTAAAACCCGAAAAACTTCTTCCAGTGTGACTTGATGTAATTTCCTGCATGTTGATGTTGCAAAATAAAGCCCAGAGGTTTTGCTCAGGAGTTGTTAAATATGGCCACCTTGTCAAAGGTAACTCCAAACAAACAGGGGGCAGCATATCAGCAGAGTAACTGTTAACAGGTCACTATACATTCACTGTAACTTTCCTTTTAGCTGCGGTGGCTGTGCAGGTATAGGTCCTACTAAGACTAAAATCTATTGCGGTTAGTATATTGCAGTAATCTTGTATGGTTGTCACAAAATCCCATGGTACACTTGGACTCGCCGTATGTGAGAAATAAATATAATAAATATAATACTGTAGTGGATTGGTGTACAATAATAATATAATGAATAAACTGCAACATAGACAGGTTGTGCAGTAATGTAGTGTGCAGGAGGAAGTGCACACGGATTGTGGATTTTTACTGTACACCTGTGTGAAATTGTGTTTGTGACGCTTGCCAGATGTGTGTGCCCACATCTGTGTGTGTGTATGTGTGTGAACCATGTGCACAGCTGCTGATAAGGGCTGTTCTGAGCTGCCACTGGTTGTGTGTGTGTTGTGCAGCTATAGGGCCTCCTCGGTCACCCCACCATTCACTCAAACAAAAGGTGAAGAGCTGACCCCCTGAGCCAGACATTTATGACCACATCAACATTGTTTGGCTGTTTTTTTTTACCCCCTCTGTCCTTCTTCTGCTCCCTCAGTCCCTTTATTGCAGTCCACTCATTGATCTTTATGTATCTTCAGAAATTGATAACGCCATATTTCAAGGGATTTATCACACATAGACCTGGATGTTCTGCAGCAGGGTGAGCCCTGCTGCCAATTTGGTCCAGTAACCAAATGTTGGACTGCAACAAAAACAGCATTGTTGGTTTCTCCCTAAACTGTGATGTCCACCATTGCTCCCTTTTCATGTTATATTCGAGCCTGTCCTCCCTGATGCGCCACGCCACTGTTCTATTGACTTTCGCTTTTCTTAATGCAGCCTGTTCTCCAACAGAAAACGACCAGAAACGCGACCAGAAACGCTTTACTGGGTCGTATGTCCACGTACGACCTATCTGGGCGTATGAGAAACGCTCTACTGGGTCGTATGTCCACGTACGACCTATCTGGGCGTATGATTTGGAGGATATGTTGTATATTCTGTTCTAACCTCAATAAGCAATGAGGCACATGATCCACACAGCCTGAGCTGGTGACGTTGAAACCCACGATGGGGAAACGTTGAGAGAAGCAGTGTTTGTTAAATGATAGACTTCAATGTTTCGAGTCTATCATGAAAAAATAGTCAGGTTCCCATATGAACACTGAAACAGTTTTGACTTGCTGTAAGCATTCTCTATTCATACTGCCCATTGAGAGATCCTTTCAGTGTAGAAACACAGTCAATGAAAACCCAAAGAAGGGATTTTGAATGAAATACATGAAATACTGTTGAAAAAAGTTCAAAATATTCCAAGGCTAATTTATACCTATTTTCCATTATTTAAAATGCCTATTTTCAAGTCTTTGAGGAAGTGATTAGTTGCATGATGATACTAAACAAAAATTCAGCATAATCACTGTGCAGATCTCCACCAGGCAAAATGAATATTGGATGTAACCCCTTAGTAATCACCAACATTTTATTATTAACTGTAATTTAATCACATGCAACTAGTTACTCTCCAATATACTTGTATCCCATTAGACATTCATGTTAAATTTTGTCATAATTAGAATTCCTAGGTTATGGAAAAAATGTGTTTTGTGAGGTCACAGTGACCATAGACCTTTGACTACCAAAATCTAAGCAGTTCATCCATGAATCCAATGGATGTTTGCATCAAATTTGAAGAAACTCTCCAAGCGTTCCTGAGATATTGCATTCATGAGAGTAGGACAGACGTGAGGTTACATTGACCTTTACCTTTGAGCTCCAAAATCAGTTAATCCATGAGTCCAAGTGGACATTTGTGTCATGATTGAAAAGAATTCCCTCAGTGCACTCTTGGGATAGACAAAAAAAAAAAGACAAAAAAAAGAAGACAAAAACCAAAAAAAAGGCTGAATGGCCCAGTCAGTAGTGTGCAAGATTAGCTGTGGACAAGCTCCAGGTCCACATACACACCACACACACACACACACAGAAAGCAATCACATGATCCTGTTCAGGATTATGCTTGGCGGAGATAAAAAAATATTAATAAATTAAATCCTCATTAATACACTCAATTTAATGACACACAACTGACAGAGAAAGTCCTCCCCTGTCTCATCCGTGCTCTATTTATATTTCTCTCCTTGGGTTTATCATCAGTTCTTCATTGCTCTCTAATTTTTTTTTTAAATAATTAATTTCCTCTCTAATTATTATCCATCTTCATATCACTATTTCTGAAATTTTCTTCTTTCAGAGAATATGGAAGAATATTGCTCTCTATCGCTCTCTCCTTCCTCTTGTATCCCTTCTCTTTATTTTAGTCTCCCCCTCTGGCTCACTCTCTCTCCACCTCTTTCTCTCCCAGGACAGTCTCTCAGACAGAAGAGTCACAAACCACATTAACCTTTAAGAGCTAAAAATCAATGTCCTGTTGTTAATTTGTGCTAATTTGCTTCCACTTAGTTTTACAGCAGCTTCCTTTTTTTTCCCCCCACTCTGAATTTTAAAGTGTCTGCTTGCAGCCCATGAGAACATATGGCAGTTCTATCGCCTGCACGCCTCCAGACGTTAAGCAGTTTTGTCCATTCTCTATGTTGTCAGTGCCCCCCAGGGGCCAGTGAAGTGGCAGAAAATAACTGTAAAGTTACAGTAATGCTGTTTCTTGACTGTATTGTTTATGAGGATATAGGTGCCGAAATCTAAAGAAGACTTGGTGCTGTAAAACTTATTTCTTATCAACTCCCAGTACTCACTGCAGCTCATGTACAAAACACCCACTCCAAATTTAAAGCCAGCATGGCTAAAGTTTCAAATTATTTCTTCAGTTTGATATTGCCCCTACAGTAACAGATTTCCATTGGAGAGAGACATTCAATTTTCAAAATCACAAAAGACCAATGCTTAACAATGCTTAAGGCAATGATTGGCTAATTGTTGCTCCCCCCACCTACTAATTCTTGTCATGATTAGGTTTGGGTACCGAAACCTGGTGCCAACATGGCACTGGATCTGATACATCCGGTACCTACCAGGCTGAAACACAACACAGATTACGGTGCCTCATTTCAGTGCCACATACATGAGCTGTTGATTGAAATAGTTGTCCTCTGGTGTGGACATTACAGACACATCACTAAATATGACTCATTAACATAGCCGGAAGACTAACTCTGCATGGCTCTGGCAGCAGGTGGCCTTCCACTAGCTTGAAGCGACCACAAACTCGATTAAAACGCAAAGCTAAATGGTGTGGCTATATTTCACTCGAAAGGATCCCAACACCTGTCAAAAAGTGTTTGAAAACAACTGCATGAACAGGGAGGAAGCATCTGGGGACATACAGGACACACTTGTATGCAGAGAGACAACCTATGCTCAACTGCTTCTTGTGTGACCCCATGCCAAGCACTTCTACCAGCAGTGTCCCTGGTCCTGGTGATGAGGAGAACAGATATAAATCACTGATGCAACGTGTCAGAATGACTCCCCATTTCTATCTGTAGTGTAGATGATGATGACAGCAGCCTTTCCTCAGGTAAGCAAGTACGGTCATTTTTTTTGCAAAAGAATTGCCTAAGTTGGAAGCTGGAGGTTTTATTTGTTTTGCTGTTAGTAGTAATGTTAAGATATTGCAGGTTTTATTTATTATGTGAATTTGTTATGTGTTTTGTATTTATTTATATTTACATATTTAAGAATACTTCAGACTTTCAACATATTGATTATATTCTCCAATTTAAAGTTCAAGTTTACCTTACCAATGAAAAAAGCCATTTTCATTCTGGTAGCAGATAAAAACCAGTCGATACTCAACCCTAGTCACGATGCCAGACTGGTCAGTCAACTCGGTGGATTGGGCAGATTCGAGGTCTGGACCCAAGCAAGATATTCTTGTTTCTTCTGCTTTAATTCATCATTTCAATTCATGAAAGACAGAGTAGGCTATAACCATATTGAACACTTCATTCTTCAATAAGAAACTAGCAAGGGATACCAATAAATGCATAATCTTTTGCCTGAAACAGGGACATCTGAATATAGTTTGCAATAACAAACAAACCTCCACAAACTTCTACAAAAATTTGCAATGCCTGAAACCAAAATCTGCTGCTGACAAGTGAACATGGAAGTGAATAGACTGGGTGGGAATGAGACCACTTTACCATGGACCCAAAACAGTAGACAACAAGAGGGCTCTAACCCCTGGTTAATCAGCACCAACAAGACCACTGAGAAACATGAGGGCTGCCTGTCAGGCCTCTCTGGAACTCTCTTGGTGCAAAACAAAAAAATATATAATTTCCTGAGTGTTAGCCAGAGCCCAGTGCCATGAGATTTGTGATGCTACTGGCAGAGCACCTCATCAAACCCTGGGGCTTAGTAAGACACAGACACAAAGCTGTGAAAGGGAGAGCAAGTGTAAGTGAAAACAGATTTGTAAGGTAAAGACAGAGTAATTCTGGAAGCAAAAGGCTATAGGGAAAGCGTGAGCATTAAGAAAACCAAAATATACTGCTTCCCCAAAGATATGGTCTGTGACATGACAGACAGAATCCCACATATTCTGGCTGCACACTCAAAACATAATAATGCACATAGGGAGGTGTCGTCAGCACTACACACATGGCGTTCGGCTGCACATACCCCCCATTCAGCGCACTTCATTGACAAGGCAGTTGGACTTTACCTTAATAAGCCAGAGGTAAAATTGTTCACCCCCCACCCTATTTTACATCCTGTGTCATCCATCTGTCGCATCTGCCAAGGACAAAAGCAATCATAAAGTGACGAGACATAACACAACACAAAAGAGAGAGACCTCAGTCCACGCTTTAGGAGGGTTTAAAAAATGAGGGACATCAAAGCTAAGACCCCCTTGGACTCCCTCGAAAACAAAATGGTTCATCTCAAGGGGCTATCCACCAATAAACTTCCAAACAAGAGCAAGGTTCCTCACCCTATATGCCAGCTGTTACCAGTGGGGATTCACCTTCTTCACCAGCCATAACCCTATCCTAAGAACCAGACGAATCTACTCATGTTTTTCTTTGCTCTGGCAGATACATCCATGTATACAGAATGCTAACAGCCTTGGATCCAGCTGGGTCAGTCAGAACCGCTTACTTAGTATGGGGCAGGTTCTGTACAATGATTGACAGAGGACCCTCCAGATTTGAAAAGTCAAGTGTTACATGTTTCACTGCTCTGACTATTTAATTGCATCCAGGCAGCAGGGCGTCTTACATAACTCCACAGGCTCACAAAACTCTGATCAAACTGTCAAACTATGCAGTGCTGATCAAATATGAATCAAGATTATGTTACTGCATTGCCAATCTCTGACCTTAAATGTTTTCAGAAACACATTTTAGTGTACTGTTTAGCTATAATACAAGAATCATTGCAACCAGGCTGTCATGGTTGTGTTTTTGGTTGGTTACTTCCTGTTTTATTTTGTAGTATTGGTTTCCCTTGTGTGTCCTTGTTGCTTTTACTTCCTGTCTTTGTCCTTTTCCCGCCCTTGTTGATTACTGATTTGGTTCACCTGTTGTTGTCCACCCACCTGTGTTTGATTACTTCCCTGTCTATTTAGTCCCTGTGTTTCTCTTTGTCTTGGTCAGTTTGTCGCATTGAGTTGGTGCTTCAGTTTCTTGTGTGTTCTCTAGTGTGTTCTCCAGTGTTTTTGGTTTTCTCCCTTTCTGGATGGTTTTGGTTTCACCAGTGTTTGTTGGATGTGTTTTTTCCCCTTTTTGGATTTGTGGACTTCTGCCTGGCTTTGTTTTCATTTGGATCTCTTCGTTCATGTAAGCCGGTGTTTTTTGTTACCTTTGTTTTTTGTTACCTTTGTTTTTTGCATTAAAATTATCATTTGAACTTGCACCAGTGCTCCCGTCTGCATTTCTGGGTCCACCACCTCCAGTGTTATTCGTTGTCTTTGCACCAAACGTAACAGTACGAACTGACCAACATCATGGACCCAGCAGACCTTGCACTGATCAAAATCATGGACCCCGCAGACCTTGCACTGGCCTGTAAGGAGCTGCAAGAGGCCTGTGCACAGAGTGAGCAGTTGATTCAAGTCATTAGGAACAGCAAAGATGTCAATCAGAAACTTTTTGTTTGTTCACTGATGGAGAAGACGTTTTTATCGAGGCCCAGAATTTTTTGTTTTTCGGGAGCGACTCAGAGCCTGGATTTCATTGCAAAACTGAGGCAGGACTTGCAGGCTGAATTTGATTCTGGGTTCGATACTGATTTTAAGCCCAGCATGGACTCAGTTAGCCACCAGCCACCTGCTAAGCTAGCTCCTCTGTCAGCTAGTTCTCTGCCTGAACCTGCCCCGAACTCATTATCTGGGAAGCCCCCCAGACGCAAGCATGGCTCTCGCCGACGTCATGCCTCTCAGCTGCCCAGCGCCCTTGAACCCCAGCTGCCCAGCGCCACGGAGGGTCTGCTGCCCAGCGCCACGGAGGTTCTGCTGCCCAGCGCCACGGAGGTTCTGCTGCCCAGCGCCACGGAGGTTCTGCTGCCCAGCGCCCCCGAACCCCTGCTGCCCAGCGCCCCCGAACCCCTGCTGCCCAGCGCCCCCGAACCCCTGCTGCCCAGCGCCCCCGAACCTCAGCTGCCCAGCGCCCCCGAACCTCAGCTGCCCAGCGCCACGGAGGTTCTGCTGCCCAGCGCCTCGGAGGCTCTGCTGCTCAACAACCCAGCCTCCGCATCTCCTGTCCTGGTGGGACGGCCGCCATCATCTCCTCTTCCGGTGGGGCCGTCGCCATCATCTCCAGTCCCGGTGGGACCGCCGCCACCATCTTCTCTTCCGGTGGGGCCGTCGCCATCATCTCCAGTCCCGGTGGGACCGCCGCCACCATCTTCTCTTCCGGTGGGGCCGTCGCCATCATCTCCAGTCCCGGTGGGACGGCCGCCACCACCTCCTCTTCCGGTGGGGCCGTCGCCATCATCTCCAGTCCCAGTGGGACGGCCGCCATCATCTCCTCTTCCGGTGGGGCCGTCGCCATCATCTCCAGTCCCGGTGGGACCGCCGCCATCATCTTCTTTTCCGGTGGGGCCGTCGCCATCATCACATGTCCTGGTGGGGTCACCGCAGCCATCTCCCCTTCCGGCTGGGTCACTGCCACCATCTCCCGTCCCGGTGGGGTCACCGCAGCCATCTCTCCTTCCGGCTGGGTCACTGCCACCATCTCCAGTCCCGGTGGGACCGCCGCCACCATCTCCTCTTCTGGTGGGGCCGTCGCCATCATCTCCAGTCCCGGTGGGACCGCCGCCACCACCTCCTCTTCCGGTGGGGCCGTCGCCATCATCTCCAGTCCCGGTGGGGCCGCCGCCACCACCTCCTCTTCCGGTGGGGCCGTCGCCATCATCTCCTGTCCCGGTGGGACCACCGCCGTCATCTCCTGTCCCAGAGGGACCGCCGCCACCATCTCCTCTTCCGGTGGGGCCGTCGCCATCATCTCAAGCCCCGGTGGGGTCACCGCAGCCATATCCTGTTCCGGCTGGGTCACCGCCACCACCTCCTGTCCCGGTGGGACCGCCGCCACCATCTCCTCTTCCGGTGGGGTCGTCGCCATCATCTCAAGCCCTGGGGGGGTCGCCGCAGCCATATCCTGTTCCGGCTGGGTCACCGTCACCACCTCCTGCTCCGGTGGGACAGTCGCCGCCTCCTCCTGCTCCGGTGGGACAGTCGCCGCCTCCTCCTGCTCCGGTGGGACTGTCGCCGCCTCCTCCTGCTCCGGTGGGACTGTCGCCACCACCTCCTGCTCCGGCTGGACCGTCGACGCCTGCTCCTGTTCTGACTGGGTCGCAGCCTCCTCCTGTTCTGGTGAGATCATCAGTGACTCTTCCTGCTCCTGCTCTGGCTGGGTCGTCTACATCGCCACCGCAGCCTCTTCCTGTTCTGGCTGGGCCGTCTACATCGCTGCAGCCACTCCTAGTCCTGACTGGGCCACGGTCACCTTCAGAGGGGACCTGCCTTAGTCTTCGCCAGCGCCGCCGTCCTCCCGACGGGTCTCGCCTTCGCCTGTGGCCTCCTGCTCGTCCTCCCGACGGGTCCCGCCTTCGCCTGTGGCCTCCTGCTCGTCCTCCCGACGGGTCCCGCCTTCGCCTGTGGCCTCCTGCTCGTCCT
This sequence comes from Lutjanus argentimaculatus, assembly GCA_034769285.1. NCBI lineage: Eukaryota > Metazoa > Chordata > Actinopteri > Lutjaniformes > Lutjanidae > Lutjanus > Lutjanus argentimaculatus. The sequence continues at coordinate 4,072,389 of JAWZSL010000004.1, forward strand.
CCCGACGGGTCCCGCCTTCGCCTGTGGCCTCCTGCTCGTCCTCCCGACGGGTCTCGCCTTCGCCTGTGGCTTCCTGCTCGTCCTCCCGACGGGTTTTGTCTTCGCCTGTGGCCTCCTGCTCGGCCCCCCGAGGGGTCTCGCCTACGTCTTTGCCTGTGGCCTCCTGCTCGACCCCCTGAGGGGTCTCGTCTTCGCCTGTGGCCTCCTGCTCGGCCCCCCAAGGGGTCTCGCCTTCGTCTTCGCCTGTGGCCTCCTGCTCGGCCCCCTGAGGGGTCTCGCCTTCGTTGCCGGCCTCCTGCTCGTCCTCCTGAGGGGTCTCGTCTTCGCCTTCGCCGCTGGCCTCCTGCTCGTCCCCCTGAGGGGTCTTGCCTTCGCCGCTGGCCTCCTGTTCGTCCCCCTGAGGGGTCTTGCCTTCGTTGTCGACCTCCTGATCGGCTCTGCTCCCCTGGGTGGACTTCAGGCCATCCGCCTGAGGTCTCCGGCTCCGCCCCTGCCCTGCCTCCAGGCCGCCCGCCTGAGGTCTCCGGCTCCGCCTCTGCCCTGCCTCCAGGCCGCCCGCCTGAGGCTTCGACCTGGCCCCTGCCCGTCCACGGGTTTACAGACTTATGGACCCTGCCTTTTGTTGTTGCCAGGCTGGGTGCCTGAGCTTAGCGACGCTTTTTGTTTTATCCCTCCTCCAGGCCCCCTCCACCCACCCAGCTCCTTGTGGACTCGAGTGACTTTGTTTTGGACTTTGGTTTTGGGACGTCTGGGATCCGTCCCTTGAAGGGGGGGTACTGTCATGGTTGTGTTTTTGGTTGGTTACTTCCTGTTTTATTTTGTAGTATTGGTTTCCCTTGTGTGTCCTTGTTGCTTTTACTTCCTGTCTTTGTCCTTTTCCCGCCCTTGTTGATTACTGATTTGGTTCACCTGTTGTTGTCCACCCACCTGTGTTTGATTACTTCCCTGTCTATTTAGTCCCTGTGTTTCTCTTTGTCTTGGTCAGTTTGTCGCGTTGAGTTGGTGCTTCAGTTTCTTGTGTGTTCTCTAGTGTGTTCTCCAGTGTTTTTGGTTTTCTCCCTTTCTGGATGGTTTTGGTTTCACCAGTGTTTGTTGGATGTGTTTTTCCACTTTTTGGATTTGTGGACTTCTGCCTGGCTTTGTTTTCATTTGGATCTCTTCGTTCATGTAAGCCGGTGTTTTTTGTTACCTTTGTTTTTTGTTACCTTTGTTTTTTGCATTAAAATTATCATTTGAACTTGCACCAGTGCTCCCGTCTGCATTTCTGGGTCCACCACCTCCAGTGTTATTCGTTGTCTTTGCACCAAACGTAACACAGGCTGCCACTACTTTGTGTCCTGCTTGAAAACGGGAAACAAAGCACTGCTATGTCACATGTTTTGTTGCTCTTATTAGTTGTGGGTATTTTAGAATAGGCATTTTGGTGTGCACACATTGATAATGGCCCTTGGAAACTAAAAATTAACTGAAAGATGCCACGCTACCCTAACCCCATCCAGATAACCCTGTACTCCAGTCACCCTCTCCCACCTCCTGGAGCCCTTTTCCATAAACAGAGCTGGCCTGGCTTGACTTGGTTTGACAGCATCGCAGGGGTTTGCATTACCATTACAACAGGGCTACCCACTTTTAGGTGTGTCTTTTACCTGAAGACAAGCTCAAGGAGGCTGAATAAACCGTTCGTATGCGTCTCTGGGATAAACATGCTGTTTCCTTAAATTCTTCACAATTAAAGTTGTGTTTTTTAGTTATTTAAATGCTTTTATTATGAAGCAGCACAAACAGGAAATGTTTTCATTCGAGGTTTCAGCAGCAGTAACTTAACACAACTCCGACAGCTGAAAGCAAATATGAAACAGTAAAATAATGCAGACACCCAAAAGTACAAACTGCAACACAGGAGAGAAACTACATTTCAAAACATAAAGATTTTGTTAGAAGCTACAAAAATACTGAGAGCTGAACATACAACAGGGACTTGAGTTCCTCTCTGCTTTCCTGCACACATATGAGGTGAGTATCACTTGTTCAGGGGGCAGAGAGGAGGGTCGTCATGGATTTTCTGTGGCCAGCTAGACATCACCGCAGCCTGCTTGGAGGAGGGTCGGGCTTGCTTTGGCCCCACTCCAGAGTGATAATGGATAGTGAAGGTGATAATGGAAATGCAATTCGGCATGGCACAGTTTAGCTTGGTGCTGCCAAAAGCGCCAGTGGAAAAGGCCCTTCCCCAACTCTACTCCCATTTTCTCTCCCCTAACCCCACCTCAGCATCCACCTGCACTATTGGCTTTAAGTCCCAGTATCTGTCATTACATGTTTTCACATGTAAATTGATTCCCAGGGTGAAAATATCAATTTTCACATCTCAAAGCATGACATACCTATTTTATGAATAGACAGTAATATGTATCCCAACAAGCGTAAGTGGTTTGAATTTGCATATTTCATTTCAAATGCAGCTGGATGCCAGACCAATCACAATGGCAATGTAAATCACCAGTTTTTAATACCCTGAACCATATAACCTATGATTAAAACTAGCCATTTTGTATATAAAATAATGCATGACCCGCTTCTCTCCTGTGATTTGTCCAAAATATCATTTTTTGGCTGATAGTTTGGGAAAAAGATGAATTTCCAGACTTGTTTTTATAGTCTAAAACTACCAAGCACACACCAAACATAAACAGGCGCCAGGATTGCAAAGAACACCACAGAGCTTCATGTTGCGTATTTGTTGAAATCAGCTACTTGTGATTTTGGAGCGTTGTCTGCATTTGTTTTTCACCAGGTGCCCTCACCTGCTGACCTCACTGATGTAGGTGAGCACAGAACAAGAAAGACACCTCGCAGCAGAAAACACCATCTGAGAGCAAATGTTTGTGCAGGTGTGGCTGCATGATTATCATCTCCAAAGCCTATTTGTCAGCTTATAGATGTGCAGGGAGAGTGTATGTGTGTGTGTGTGCACGCATGTGAGTGGCAGAGAATGTGCCTACTTGAAAATCACCAGCAGAGTTTGCCCTCTTATTATTGTAGCATCTCATGTAGATAAATCAGAGCCACACTGTGCTCAGAGACTCGTCCGGAAATCCATAATGGATCTGAATCATAGGAATTTCTGAGACTGTGTGTGTGAGTGTGTGTGTGTTTGTGTCTGAATGCACAAACTTCAAATTCTTGCTCAGCCAGACAGGCCTCCTTAAGGGAGAAATGCATTATGGATGACACCATGTCACCATCAATAGGCCTCTGGACATGAGGAAAAGTCTTTAGGTCTACACCCTTGTTCATAGTATATAAAAGATGAATGTATGTATGGATGGATGAATAGTGAATTTAAATATGAATAGATGGATAACTGAATGTATGATGGTTGATGAATGGACTGGCTGGGAAACAGATGGACAGATGGGGTGAATGAATAATGGGTAAATGGATGATGAAGTGGATATATATGGCTCAACTTGATTTCCCTGAGTAAAAAATTATCCTTCGCAAAAGAAGACGCCACTTTTACAACCATTACAGTCAAGTTTTTTGTTACAAACAATATTTTACTCAACAAGCTTCATTGCTGAGATCTAGACACATCTGTTAGGGGAGGATTCATTAGCAGTCAAACAATTAGAAAAGCTGCAGGCCGAAAAAAATTCCCATTTTAATCAAATCATCAAAATCACATTATTTTGAAAGGACCGGTGTGTAAGATTTATGGGGGTCTGTTGGCAGAATATGGCAGAAATTCATACATTTGTTTTCATTTAGTGTACAATCACCTGAAAATAAGAATTGTGTTTTCTACTCTTCTGGTTTCTAGAATGTCTGAAAGTGTTATGCACTTCTCGCAGTAGATCGTACCCGCTATACCCGAGTTACACAGTGGAAATACAGGTGCAAATTAAAGATGCACCATTCTCCCTATCAATAGTCAGTGTGCCATCACAATGATACTAAAGACTTTATAGCAGGATACTCCATTATTACCATGTCTTTACAACTAACATGATGAGCAAATTATTAGCATAACAAACAGCTAAAGCTACACTTTAAAGAGCCAGGGCCGCATTTCCCAGTGTTGATGTACTTTAGCATTCCACGAAGGTTTCTAAGGTATAACTTAGCAAAAGCACTTCTTTTCCTACGAGTGTTTCCCATGCTGTCCCTTAGCGGAGGCCCTTAAAGGAAGGGCTGCTAAGGTACATCATAAGTTGTAAGCTGTCTTTCACTGGGGTGCATGCATCGATTGATTACTTGTCAAGGCTCATAAATGACATTATGGCAACGTAAGTGTTGCCATAATCAGTTTACCTGAATCTAATATTTTAGTAGCTAAGATCATCTGCTTAAAGTTATACTTGGTAATTTTGGAGAGCTAGTAAGATTTGAAAGTGGCACCTCCTCTAAGCTCCACCCCCTCCTCCCCCTCTCGTAAGTGCTCCGTCCAAAGCCACGCCCACGTCGAGTAAAAACGCTCAATGCTCCGTGCAGGAAGCACAGAGCCGTTACAAGTAACGCTGGAAGTGGTATTTTTGGCTGCATTTTCTCTGCCATTGTACCCTTATGAACTTATTCTCCTGCTAACTTGGTCTACTGAGGAGTGTGCTGAATATTTCCAGCAACAGTGAAACGTGATGAGTGTGCACGCGGGGAGGAGGGAGGGACAGAGGGGGGCGTGGGCAGGACGAGACATGAAGGCATCTGATTGGTTCTTTCCATTCGGACCGAATGGCAGGGATTGGTCAGAGTTTTTACAGGCCTGCAATTGACACAGAGGTCTGATTCTTTTCGTTCCTTTTTCTGAATACATAATGTGTTGACTAATCTCAGGATGGAAGGACCATTTCACCCAATATAACAAAAAGTGTTTCTGATCAGGATTACCAACTATAGCTTTAATCTATTTGAGAGTCCAGATGAGACCTTGAGATAGTTTCAATAAATATGTAGCCTATAGCCTACAAAATATAAAACAGAGTATGAATCAGAACATAAAAGCCACAGTCTGAAACTTCTTGAGAGGCCAGGATAAATGACATCGCTACATGGGTGAATGATTTTGTTCTCATACAAACAAAAGATCTAATACAAATTTGTTGTTGTCACACAATAGGCACCTTTAGCAGCATATCCACGTTTAACTGCACTGTGTTTGTGTGTGTATGGCAGTGTGCAGCTCTCAGGTTCAGTCTGGATTCAGACTACTATAGCCTAAGCAGTCAGTCAGAAAAGCCATATCCTCAGTAAGCTCCATTACATTATAAAAATCCACAATTTTTCACAAATTGGATTAGTATTATGGAGAGGTCCTATATTTCATTAGGCTGCCATCATGATAAGAATAGACAAGTGAAATGGCAACATTCTCATGATTGTGTTTTTATAATTAATTTTCAAGTTAATTTTAAATTAATGATGTAATTTGCGCAACTAGTCTTGATGTGCACTATACTGCAACTGTCCCTTTGAAAAGCATAATGTTGGCCTAATAAAGCTCAAACTATGACAGCTTATGAGTGGTTCAGATTGCCCTCATGAAGGTATACCTTTCAGCAGCTGTACCTTAGCTAAGGACACTCTGAGAAACAGCCCGTAAGCTTAAGGGAGGCCTTAAAGTACAGCTCACAATGCATGTAGCGCTAAGGAGGCTCTGGGAAAACGGGGCCCAGGTTGCTAGAACACAGAATTTTCATATTAAGACTATAGTAGTTTACATGAATACACGCAACAGGTTCACTGATTGGTATGTAGGACTTGGATGCAAGAAGAATAATGTAATTATTCACAAATATATCAGTGTTGACATGAATAAAAGGGTTGTCAAGTAGCAGGAATGTGTAAAGTATTCCAGTTGTATATTTTTCTCTTCTCAGCTGCCACAGCTCACCCATTTCTGCGGAGCCTGCCTCGCCTCTCCTCAGACGATGTGGGAGTCACAAGTGTTTGAGTCAGTTTGTCTCAGAACTGGAAGAAACCCTCACCTGTGTTGATTTTTTAAAGGAGGGCAAATTGCTCCTGATTGCAGTCGGTCACCTCTGAACTCGATGGATTATTCATCGTACGTTTTGAAGAAGTGATGGTGACATGCTGTGTGAATGTGTGTAGTTCTACTTGTACAATCTCATGAGCTCCCGCATGTGTAATTGATCTGGTCGACACTTTCAAAAAAAACCTAAGCTGATACTTTAGTAGAATTTCAATGTTGGCCATTAATCTCAAACTTCTCAAAACAAATTTTGATGTGTCCATGCAGTGTGCCCATACATAACACAGATGGGAAAACATATGCATTTTTCACTTAATGAGTCCTCAACAATTTCAGACATTGTTGATTCATTACCTTTGTTTTGTCTTTATGATTTACAGTTTGAAGACTGATTATATTTGTAGTCATTTCACATTGAATCCCTTGAGTTCCTTCTTTTATAATTGTCTCCTTTGTTAATGTTCAGCACTCATTTGCTGAATCTGAGATTCTGCATTGTGCTCCTGATTTGCCAATTAGGCCATCGTGGCTATGACTACTTTTGCTAAAACCCATTTATTCTAAACAAACCAGGTAGCCAGGGCTATTGTGTCCAATTATGGCTGAGTATCAGCACAGTCCACTGAGTTCTGACACATGAGGACCAAATGTCACCTGGCTCTGCCCCAAGTGTCTGCCCTAGATTTGTCATTTGGTTTGAGGGGTGCCTACTTATTATTTGGGCTCAGAATCAACTTTAGACAGAAGCACGCAAACTCTGGGCCATTGTCGACTCCTGGACTTAGAGCAGTGTTCTTGAGCCAGCTCAAGCAAGCCCTCCAAATCAAACCCCAAAATATACAATATTATATTGCCCTTGAGTGTTTGCTTATCTGACACCCCTATCTGGAGGATGATGGTGTTTTCTCACTGCCATCCAAAACTGTTACAGATCACTCTGACAGGTTTGGTTAACATTAGGCACACACCAACTTGGTCAAAAGGTAAATAATCTTTTAACTATTGTCAAGGTAATTGAGTGATTATTGATCTGGTCTGGTTAAGGTTAAACCAATGTTTCAGTCAACAGCAGTCTCATGATTTGAAGTCTGCCCTAACGTCCCTCCTCCTCAGACTTTGGTCGTGTTTACACCTGACATTAACATGCACGTTGGGAGATCCAAACAGTTTGACAGCCCTAAATTCATCAGTTCACAACTGGGACTGAAATGTATCTCCATGTGCGTCTCAAGTGACTTGTGACAGGATCTATCTTCCACACTCTATATGCAAACAAACACATAACGGAATTGTATCCTCATCTATAACGGGTGTCCGAATGGGGACACACAGCTAAAACACCTGCAGTAGCGCACTTTTACCAACTCTGATAAAAACAAGGCTAAAGTAAACAGTCAAAACGTCATACTGCTAGAAAGGTAAGAAGTTAGACTTTACTTTAATAGCATTATATTGGTTGAAAACATCACATGATTCATAGTCAAAGGGAAATTGTAGCAAAGAGGGTCCGGTTGTGGACACAATTATGTTAGCTACCTCATTTCCATTTGCAAAGATCAAATGTGTTGTTTTTGAATGACTGCCCAACAGTAGTAGCCAACACACTGGGAGAAACAGACACAATGTTGTTTTTTAGGAAGTCCTGAGGCTTTTCCAGGACAGTATATATTGGTTACTGTTTACTGTACTGTATTTGTAAAATCTGACATGTTTACCTTCAATAAGATGTCGTCTTCTTTCACAAATGTAATGTGAATGGTGTGCAAATAGACAAGAGAGGGGTGGTTGGAAATGCCTGAACATGAACCACATCAATCCATTTGTGCTTGACAACGCAGTAATTAGGAAAGACAAGCAGATGTTTACCAAAGCAAATTTTTAAATTTTTGATGAACCAAGTGTAAGTTTAGTCATTACTGTGCTACTCCAACTGGTAATAAAAAGTACATCAGCATTAATTTAATAAGCTCCAATATTAATTTGACCTTCTGCTGTCATTCTCTTTCCCCTGTTCTCTTTACCGTTTCCCTTTTTTTGGCATTCTCTCGTCCTCCTTTCCTCACTGCCTCCCATCTTCCTCTCCCTCTTCCGCCACCTTCCTTCTCTGTGTTTCCCATTACGACTTCTGTCTCTTCTTGGCTAATAGTCGAGTATCTGCCTGCGACGCTGATGAGGCCCATTAGCGCGAGTGAGCTGCAACAAAGGAGGATCACAGCTCTGCAATGTAATGTGATGAGCTTCCTCTCTCTTATCAATTCCAGGAAACATTAAAGGAGTACGGGAGGAAAAACTCTCATTTCATACACCCATAATTAAATGACACAGACGGGTTGATAGTCCCTGGACCATTGTGAATCCAAATTACGCAAAGTAATGAAGAAAAGCACTTTTAGACTGGAGGTAAAAAGCCAGAAAGGCTTTGAAATCATCTTTATGCTTCTGCTGCTTTTGCATGTTGTGGTGTATATTTATAAAGTGTACATTTGTCTGAAAAAATTGAGAAATAACAACCTGGCCTAGTTATTTTTATGTAATTATAACTTGCTTTGATGTGCCAATTTATTTTTTAATAGAAAAAGGTTATACAGAGTACATGTCTGTGCAGCAAAAGGAAGTCTTCCTGACTGAATATTTTAGAATCCATATATCGCTCATGCATATAATATATTGCCACAGACTTGTAGAGCCACTCTCACAGCCCTGTGCACACAGAAGCTCAGTTATGCTGAAGGTAGAGGCAGCCGGAGACTGGGTGGCCATGGATCTGGCAAGGTGTTCTCAGACTGAACACAGAGAAGAATCTAGAGGCAACATTGCAAGAGATTTTTTCATTATGTTGTGACACAAACTATGCCACAAAACCAACCAGAGTGTCAAAGTGTGTCATTGACCAGCCAGTTGACCGTGACAGTGTCACATCTGGCTTCTCCAGCAGTGAAAAGCTCACACGTTCTAATTTTGTGGTTAACTTAGCAATAATAAATCAGTCCCTCCAGGAATTTGTGATGTTGCGATCACAGCAATGCAAATTCAAACAATCCCTGTGTATTCTGCTCGACCTTCAATTTTGTCCAATCACCGCAGCTTTTCCACAAATTTTACCAGTCATCACAGCTTCCCTCCTGTTCCACAAACCATAGCAGTTTGTGTATTTTTATATTGTCACAGGTACAGAAAAAAAGCAAGGTTTGTCATTATTATTGACATTTATCAATGCTCTGTGCAGATTTTATAATTTTGTGCTTGCTGTTTTGAATGAGTTTGAGCTCTAAAAAGACTCTGCTTCTTTGTGGAATACCCCCCAGGTGAACTTCATCATTTACAAATAAGGCATGTTTTGTTAGATACTTTGTAATCCTGAGCCTTTCTGGTAATGTTACTTAAAAACACTCAGAGTGCAATTTTATTCTCCCTTGGACAAGTTACCTTCAACTTTTAATGAAATATACAAATAAAGAAAACATTTATTTTGGAATTTTCACTTGCTCCCACAGTCCCATTGCAAAAATAACATTGCAACATGCATCACAATTTTTTTTAAGAAAAGTGTGAAACATTTCAGGTTACAACCATGGTTTGGTACTATGTGGTTAGGTTTAGTAAAAGATGGTTTAGATTAAAATAAGAACTTTCTTAAAACAGTCAACATTGACTATTTGTTTCACAGAGGAAACAAACCAGTTCTCATGTGTGAAAGTCCTGTGTTTGACCCATCCATCCACCGTGACCTCCACCTCCTTCTCCTCTATGCATACTTTGTTGCTCTTGTTCCAATACCCATGCAAACTAAATTAAGGAGTATTTTTCAACCTTGAACCTATTTTCCCATGTTCTTGTGATTAAGTGACAAATGGGGACAACATTTTTTAAATTGGCCCGGTATTGACTGACAGAAACAGGCTGCAATGTATTCCTCACGGGCAATTGTGCCCATCGAAATACGTCTGCTAGTAATGTTTGTTTGACAGGCTCAGATTGTTATTCTGCCTGACAACATTATGGAAATGATCCCTATGGAGATAGACCTTTTTGTAAAAGAGTAAGATCCTTTTTGTTTAACCAGCCAATTTATTGCTCTTGCTAAAGTTTTTCTTTTAATTGCTTATTGGAAAAATACACTTTTTGTGACTTCACTTCAGAAATTTGTTTTATGTATCTGTCAGTGATCAGAAGTTATAATTATTTAAACTATACAGTTGGCCAGGGCTGTGACTGTATGGATTTTTTCTGACCGTGGTGAAAAAGCAACATAGGTGATTTTACTGTGACTGCCCGGATAATTATGTTTTGTTGGACTTTATAAATTTAACACTACCTACTACTGTCTACTGTGATAATTTATACACTTTTCCATGTTGAAAACAGTTGATGTTGGCATGTTGTTTGTCCTCCACTGGCAATCCCATGATGCCTTGAGTTAAGTGTCAATCAATTTGTTCCTGACTTGTCAACCAATAGCAGCTGTTTTCCTGACTTGTTGTGTGACAGCGCTCATCTACATGCTGATCTCAAACGCACTGCACAATGGAATAACATGAGATTGACCCTTCACAATAAAATTTGCTATGACAGTAATGAGCACAACCCTGCCGCAGGCATCACATGACATCCCAACTCTACAGTTAGTCATTTTGATCAGCTGCATTAATACATAACAATACTTACTCTAAAAGCCACTATTTTTTTTGTATCTAATAGATGATTTATTTCTTTACTTAAAATTGTCTGACACTTTCTACAGTATGTCAGTTGTCATGGTGATAGGAAGCTTTGTGATGCGATGCGAGTCTTGCAATCTTACAGTGTCAATCTGAATCTACTGTGGCCAATAGCAGCACTTCAGAGGAATTGTATTTGTGTCAAAGCTTTTGAAATATAGATGTGGCTACAATATTTGCGCCTCAATCCACTACACATACTCCTGTACATATTTGTTTTGTACCTATTTAAATGAGAAATAGAAAGAGAACAGGATTAGTGCCAAAGAGCCTGAAGAGAAAAAAAAAACAAAACAAAACAAAATACAGCTTCAGTTCTCTGGGTGTAACAGATGAACAGACACTTTGAGAGAAGCTCAGCACTCCCTTGGTACAAAAGCACATCCGGCCTCCAAATTCATCCTCATTAGTTTCCCATGATGAGTTTAATGAGCACCTCGTTGGGAAGGTTTGGCTTGGCCTGCTGTCCTCTGGGTCCTCTGGCATCACAAGCCCGAGAGCCCCTCGGATAGCAGAAGCTGATGAAGCGACATCCATCATCAAACAGAGGCAAGAGGAGATGGTGAAGGAGAGACAGAAAGAGGAAACAAAACGGAGACAGACATGGGAAGGAGAAAATGAGGAAGGACGACAGGGAACAAAGCAGATGGAGCTGAGAGAGGGTCTCCCAGCGGATGAGGGACAGGGGAGAGCTCATGATTAGCGAGGCCACATCCATCATCGTGCAGAGGAGAGGGAAGGTGAAGAAGAAAAGGAGAAACAGCAGGACAGACACACAAATTGGTGAGAGAAAGCAAAAAAAAACCTTGAAACAAATCACATTTTTATGACAGAAAACAATAAATACATTGCAGTGAATATGATGTAACACAGCACCTGGAATCCACTGATGGATGCCAACATGACACAGTGTAAGGGTGGCAAATATTTGCTCATTAAATGTGCATAAACAAACTATACATGTGTTCCACTTATCTATAAGACCACATGAGCATCAGCTTTCTGTAAATATTTTCTAGAACCCAGCTCCCAAATGCAGACTAGGAGGCTGAGCAGGTGCAGTTCAAAAGATTAAATAAAAGCAGAGTCAAAATGCAAAGGCGAAAGGCAGAAACAAATCAAAACCAACAAATGAGTCTGCTGAAAGCAAACAAATCCAGGAAAAAGGCTAAATCCAAAAACCAAGAAAGAAAGTCCAACAAACAAAGTGAAACCCAAGTAGTAAGAGTGTTTTCACATTAGGTAAGATTGCTTTTTACCATGCCTGAGTGCAATTGCCACCCACTCCACTCCCCCGCCGGTCAGCTTTCAGATTAGTAATGTTGTTCTGTACCCTAGTACACTTGCATCAGTTGCATGCACCTCTTTGTTTTGGTATGGTTAGCTTTTGCACCTGATGCGGACTGTTCTCAAGTACACATGAACCACACTCGAGATCACTTTTTCTGGTGGACCCGAGAATGGATCAACAACGCGTGCACAGGTACAGTATGCGATGTTCACACTAATCAAAGAACTGGACTTTGGGGTCAAGTGTGCACAGATCCAGGCCCAGGCCTCTGACGTGAAAGCACCATAAAAAACACCGGGACTGGTCTTAAATGCTTGACTAAATTGACACTAAGACCAAGAAACACCAGGACTAAATAAACAAAGAACTAATTAACTAATGACACACTGGTGATACAGGAAACGGGCGGGAAAAGAAACAAGACAGAAAGTGAAGTAAACCTAGACACACCAAGAAATACCTTACAAAATAAAACAAGAAATGACTAAAACAAAAACCATGACATACTGATTGGCTGTTAAAGCTGAACAGGACTCACTCCACTTATACATACATAACTAATATCTTGATATCAATGATAGGAAGAATCAGGTGCATTCAAAAATTTGGATGTAGTATGAAGTTTTATATCCATCCAGGCAAGGTAGCCCATCTCTTATCAGCCACACCCTCCTGCCCCTCCTGGGGATCCAAGGACATCACCAGGTCAGATGGGGAAATGAAATTGTTCCAGAGTATTCTAGGTCAACCTTGGGGTCTACTCCTAGCTGTAAGTGCCAAGAAAATCTCTGAAGAGGAGCACCCAGTAGTCATGTCTTAACCATCTCAACTGACGCAAAGCAGCAACAGTTCTACTTTAGACTGAAACTCAGTTAAGCTGCGTTTTTGTTGAGATGGTTGAGACTGGTAAAGAAAGACCTTAATGCCAGACTAATGCCACATCAATCTGCTTGTCCATCTTATCATCAAATATGAGCAAGACACCAATGAACTTGAATCTCTTCACTTGGGGCAACAACTTAATTCCGACCCGGATTGCGCAATCCATTGTTTTCCAGCAGAGTACCATGGTTTAAAACTTGGAGGTGCTGAGTCTCATCCCGCCTGCTTCACACACAGCTGCAAATCACATTTGTGTGCTCTGGAGGTTACAGGTCTATAAAGCTGACAGAACCATGTCATCTGCAAAAACGTTTTACATAAAAGATCAAACAGAGATATATTTTCCCAGAAAGCGACTATTTGTGACTGTTCAGCTCGTTTTCATTTCCAACTCGTCAAATACTGACACGTTGTCACTGCCCCTCCGTGACTCATGCAGACGATCACAGTACCCCTTAGCAGATGAAAGAGATGCTCCGGGCTTTCAAGTGACTTCAATGCAAATCCATCTGCGGCTGCATCAGATGCATCAGGCTTTTGACCCGATACAAAGAGGGAGAAGTCCGCACATGGAGACGGTAGGGTGGATGGATGGGTCAAACAAAGGGAGGACTGGAGGACCCCAGGAGACTGGGGTTCATGTCTATGTGTGTCACGTGACTTGCATTATGTGACTTTCGTCTTACAAGTCATCTCAGTGATGCTATGTCACGTGACCTACTTATTGTAACCCCAGACATGGTCTTAACCCAAACCTATCCAAGTGTTTTTTGTTTCTGAAACATAGTTTTTCTGCCTAAACCTTCCCACACTGGGAGCATTTCACAGCATTAATCAAACGTTTAAAAGGTTTTCTTCAGAAAGGCCACATACAGCTACTAAAGGGTACCTTCAGCATCAGTATGAGACGCAGAGGGGTGTGAAAAATCACTGCACTGGTAGTTGATGAGCTGGGAAGAGAAGAGTTTGGATCCTCATATCCAGCATATTATGGCACCACGAACAGGTTAATATTGGAGTGAATGGGCGCCCGATGTGCCTCATACAGATGCTTAAGTGTGAGATGCCAAAGGGGCATGACAAAATATTGGTATTTGAATTGTGGGGATGTGGACTGTTGGTGCACTTACTTAAATTTGGATACGTCTGCATCCTCAGAAATTAATGCGACATGTCCAGACAATGTGATACACACATTAACGGAGGGGCGGCGGAGGGAAGCAGACATTTTCTGTGTGGGATAAGTCTAAGTGCTTTGTTCTTGTCAAGGCTACAGCCATGCCTCTGTGTTTCATTCGGTTTCCCATTTTCCTCTGTGTCTCCCAGTGCTCACCTGTCTCTCTCTGTCTGTTTGTGTGGGTGTGGTCTCACGTCTCCACTCTCCTGGCTCTGTTCTTGCGGCTCACCTGCCCTGCATCAGCCTCGTTAGCCCTGCCCTGTGTTTCCCCCAGCCGATCACTTCCTTTCATGTTCTCCTGTTTCATCACCCAACTCCCTTTACCTGAGCCGGTCTGCCCATCTGTCCACCTGCACCTCATTCCCTCATCAGCTTAGTTTTTCAGTCCAGTTTTTGTTGAGGCGTCTGCTTAGTTTGCCTGTTCCTGAGTGACAGTTTCTATTCTCAAATAAATAATCTGCTTTTGATCTTGTCTGCCTGCCGTCGCCTGCATTTGGGTCCACCTGCTCTGCTCTCTCTGTGACAATTCTATGTGTGCTGAAGGATACGCAATATCCTGAATGTCTAACCTCAACCGAAATGAGAAATAATGAATACTTATCATATGTGGACAGAAAAAAAGATAAAAAACAGATTTATATGGAAGATATGCAAATATGATACGTTACATCAGAAGTCTGCTTATAGTCAAGATCAAATCAGCATGTGTGTTGTGCTCTGCATAGGAAACATTTTCTCAACCACAACAAATATTATTTGTTATAAAAAGTCAAAAGATGCATAACTAAATACCAATACCTAAACTGATAAGCATACCTGTTCAAATTACTTCAGTACAGTGGTTGATCAGTTTTCCTTAAATACAATCTAGTGACGAGATGAGTTCAAACATCCACAGAACAACAAATCAATTCCATAAGAGATTAAAGCATGGCTGAAAAGGTGTTTGCAGTCTTATGCTTACACTTACCTATTGATTCCACTGAGCATGTTGGGCTGGCTTTGATCCGTCCTCCACACAGCTGCATGCCACACCAGCAGCGCTTCAGAAGCTGAGCGTCTCGCCCGCCTGATTATGTTGATTTGCTCAAATTTTATTGATTTGGTTCTCTTTCCTTTTTTTTTTTTTTTTGTCTGTTTTTTTTTTTTTTTTTTTCTGATTGCAAGTCTGCACAGGGCCTCTTATTTTGAAAACTGACCGAATTCTCTTTGCTGTTTCTGCGTCTGACTTCCTGCTGGCTGTTCTGCAGTTTGACGTGGCATCTGTCAAAACTAGACTTGGTGTAGATTTGAGGCAGAGCAGAGCGGAAAGCTGCTACTGGAATGTGCCGAGGCACTGGTGGTGGAATTGCAAGCACTGTGCAGAATGGCTGTGATCAACCCCGGGGGATGTGGCACAGCAGAAATGCAGAACAATAGCGCCTGGTGGATTCAAGCCATTACAGTGCAAAATGTATAAACAAAACATCCATACAGCCACTGTCTAACCACACTGCCTATCACTTGTGGTACCTTATAGACTTGTTCTTAGGACTCTTGCAGGCATTCCAAATTAGTGCAGAGTTATTCGACATCATGTAATCCCAAACCTCTGTCAAAATTCAATCTGAGCAGACATCTGCTCAGCCAGAACAACTGAAGACACCTGTGAGGGTTTTCAGGGACTTTAAGAGAAATCACAGATTTGTATGATTCGGCCATTATTACAGAAAACTGTCACCAGACGTCCTCCCTGGAGGGAAGGTTTTGTTGTACCCGAATTCACTGATGTAAAGCCAAACGATTTCCTCACAACAATTAATAGTTTAGGCTTCACCTGAAACAGATGGCCAGATGGCTCTGCTGGACTGACAGGCGTGGTGAAATGTTATTTTCATGTTCGGTTTCTGGAGACATCTATATAGCCAGATGGTGCAGATGAGTAAATGGAGGGATGTTCAGCTGGAATTTGTCTGTATGGCTGTTTTCATGCAGCTTCAGCTCCTGCAGGAGCTGTTTTGGGGGGGGGGGGAATGCATTGTGCAAGGATGGCATACAATAGGGTTCTCCAAACACAGGCTGGTCTGATTTTTCTACAGCTATTATATGATGCTTAAAAATATTATTTTCCATTATTTATTTATTCTTAAAAGCTTGTTACTATAGTGGATAAATGTGTCATGTGCATATGCTGTACATGACTTGTAAATTAGCACAATTTAATGCCTCAACAATACCATATATGGCTGCGCTTCCTACTCCATATGTCAGAAAGTGTTCATTCATGAAAATGGCATCAAAAAAAAAAAAAAAAAAAAAAAAAAAGTTTGACATCCTGCTTTCAGAGATCCATAAAGAGAAATCTGTCATTTTAACAGCGTCAGCAGTGGAGTTAAAGGCTTGCTAAAGCGATGAAACAGGAAAAGCAAATGCTGTGATATCGTGTTACCGGAGGGTGAGACTGTCACTGAAATAAAGAAGAAACATCTCGATATGAAAATGACTTATGAGAGAGAGAGAAAAAAAGACAACTCCCCACAGGCACAGTAAGGGGTGATCAATGGCAGTGAGAGGAGAGGGTTAAATGGAAGTTTTCATCACGGGGACAGAGGACAGAATAAGTGAGGATGTTCGCTTGGACAGAGACTTCATAAACCTGCATGTGAACATATACAGCCAATACACCTGACAGCAGATCATAATAGACCACTGAATGAAGGATGATAGGCTTTATATGTAAATTTACAATTATATTATAATTTGAAATGTAGTCAAACAAGATAATATCAACATAATTATGAAGTGTAATTTATTTTTAAAACTCAAAATGTCTTCAAACTAATGAAATATACAGTCATTAGTGAACAGACTGACTGCATGTGACTCTACGACACTCAGAAATTGTGTTCATATCTGAAAGAAAATTCAAAATATGAGAAAATTGGTGAAAGCCACAAGTTCTCTTAAATCACTTATACAGACCACTTAAGAACAAATCTGTTCATATGAGTGATTTTTGCATGAGGCCCATTGTTTGGGTGTATGAGTTTATGTATGTAGTACAACTTCTGTATGTTATGCAATGTGTGTTACCTAACTGCGTAAGTTCAAAAGAAATCAAGGGGACTTTTGGGTTCACATGGGACACGAACCCCAGGATAAAGTCTTTGTTTGATCCATCCCCACCCACACTCCTCTCTACTTGGACTTTCTTGCTTTTTATACTACATCACCTGGCTTCAACGGCACATCAAAATGTTACACTAGATAGATGCCCTCAGACATGGTGCTTAAGGATGCTTAAGGGGAACCACAGCATCATAGTTTGAAGCATAGGACAAAGCTGCCCTATTTGACATGTTGGGAGAGAGAACAGCTGCAAAACCTGCAGCAGTCAGAGAGCTTTTACACGCAAACAGCAAGTGGGCATGGCACAGACAACACCCAAAATGCACAAGAGAGCCTTAAAAGCACCCTAGTCAGAGACACTACACTTGCAATTTATCCAACAAAAAGAACAAGGGTCTCCATGGATGCTAAAAAGCTGGTCTGAGGGCAATCCTCCTTCAGGGCCATGACAGGAAATGGAAAAATGTAGCTCACTCAAGCATAAATGACACAGGGAAAGGATATGTATGTGAAAAGTTTCATTTGTACATCTTTGGCCTGCACAGGGTGGAACTGGAAACTGATCACATCAACAGTAAAAAAGGTCTAAATGAGGTCTCTGCATGTTCAGAGGATGACGGTGTGTCTGCAGAGGCACAATTACAAGCTGTTATACAAACCTGGTAAACTTAGCCCTTTTAGATGATTACTATTGCTGTTGCAGATGCTTTGTCCAGAGCAGTACCACACACCCGTCAGAAAGTGTTTAAATGAAAGAGCAAAGGTTGCCAACCATGTGTATGAGGTGATGGAGTCAATTCCTGTCAGTCCAATGCTTAGAGACAAGGTGGTAGCTGAAAAAGTGAGCAGACAACTGCAGAAGGTAATGAGGTTAATGTTGGGGTGAATGGCCTGAACAACCATGCCCAAAGCTCCATTTGCTCCGGGACTCACTGTCAGTAGTTGATGGTATGCTGTTTAAAGCCAGTGAAATAAGAACCCCTGTTATCCTGTGAAAGGAGGTATTTGACAGGAAGTTACATCAAGGATTTTAGGGCATCAACAACACTGGCATGACTTTTATTGTTATGTATACTGGCCAGGTCTAAATCATGATGTAAAAGACATGATGCACAACATGTATAACACACCAGAGCAGCCGTAGGAGTCCATGATCACTGTCCTCACTCAGTAGCAAAGGAGAAACTGGGCACAGATCTGTTTCATTTTTAAGGGAATGAACACCTGTTAGCAATGGTCTATTTTTCAAACTTTTCTGAAATTGCGCTTCTTTCAAGCCTGACAGCTACAAGGTTGGTGGAGCTCATGCACGACATGGGATACCACAAACAGTGCACACAGATAAGAGACCTCAGTTTTCCAGTCTTGACTTTGCACAGTTTGCAAGACAGTATGAGTTCACTTCCCCAAGGTTGACTGGAAAGCCAAAAAAAAAAAAAAAAGAGGTGCAAATATTAAAATCCTCAAAAAGGCACGTGCTAAATGCTGATGCCATCTACCTGGCTTTACTGGTATATAGAACAGACCCACCAGAACTCCTCATGGGCTGCAAATTGCAAACACAAATGCTGGGGGTTAGAGATAGAGACCACAGGAGGAAATATGACAAACATGAGACGCTGTAAGCTACACTGAAATGTATATTTTTTTGACCGCCCTGCCAAACCTCTACTGCCCTCTTGAATTGTCAGGCTGTGGTCAGTCATTACAGATACCATCATGAATATGCATTCATAAATCTGCTTTGAAATCATGGAAAAGAAGATACTCCTTAAAATGCCACAACTTGCCTGAGAATTATAAATCCTTTTTCAATATCACATCAATACGTAATCAACTCATAATTATCTGTACATCTGTGTATGCATTAAAAACGAATAGATAATTTGGCATAATTTTAACGGTGCCAGTTTGCCAAAATACTAATATATATATATGCTAAAAAAAAATGTAGCCTGTAACTCACTGATTCCAAATTATATTTCCTATTTATACCCCTCAAAGCCCCCAAATTATTAAGATATCAAGCAATTCAGTTTTACATATGCTGATAATTAAAATTAGAATGGAATAGGATAAAGTATACAAGAAATTAAAATAAATATAAATAAATAAATAAATATTAAATTTTCATCTGGGGGAATATAACCAGCAGCAAGTAATGATATTACGGTCAACATCTTAACAAAAAAGTTCAACATTTGGGAAAAACTGTCCGTCAACTTTGACTATATTTTAACACGAAGCATCATCCATGTAAACACTGAGTCGCCTTCCCACATCTTGCTGGAGATTTTGGCTCAGGCATAGTCCACCTATCAAGTGCTTGATCTCTGTAAGATGTGGGAATAACAGTCTAGGATTTGCCGCTACTTGGCCAGCCTGAGTCCCAATACGTCTGTTTCATTTTTCTGACCAGACCTTAGGTCAGCAGCAGCCTTAAGTCAAAAGCTGAGTTAGCGTGGCTCTTGTCCCTGCTCTCGTCCTGGGTGGTCACACAATCCGTGGCAGTGCCCAGTCCAAAGCTGGGTGGTGGTGTTTCAGCAATAAAGCCAAAAAAATATTAAAATAATAACAGAGCTAAAAATTGAGCTACAAGCTGTCATGTCAGCTGGCATCTTCCTAACTACAAATCCATGAAAGCAAAATTGTCCTTTGTAAGACAAAATATGCCAAATAATAATGACAGAAGTGTCTCAAATTTTCCTTTTCCACTGTCACCAGCTATAGTTGCTACAATTGCTGGAGTTATTGGAACTTGAATAGACTTTTGTCACATCAGACATTTTCACTTGTCATACTATGAAAGGCACAGGTGAAATTTCATAAACTATGGCTCAGTTCCATGAAGTTTCCCAGTCAGCCAAGACGGTGAGCCAGCATGCAAAATACCAGGACACTGCTCAACTAATCCGCAGTTACTTTCAAAGGCTAACTTTTTACTATTAACTATTTTTCAATCTGGACCCTATTCTCCCATGTTTTTGTGGTAAATAATTAACAACATTTTTTGAAAATTTGTCCAGTTTTGGGCAAGACCACTGCAGCTGGAGAAACGGGCTACAATCTAGTCCTTATAGGGCAACTACATCCCAGTCAAAGTACAGGCTCGGATTATTTTAAATAGCTGACAAAATCATGGAGAAAATTCTTACAGAGAAAGACCCTTTTGTTAGAGTGAAACTTGTTCTGTTTAACATGAAACACTTGTTTTATTGCCTTACCAAAACCACCCGACTCCATTTGGAGAAACAGTAATTTTACCATTATCTTTATCATCTTCATTCAAACTTGATAGAAACGGGATAAAACTCCCTAAAAACATCTTGACTTGTCTTTCTACTCTTCCAACAGAAATAAACCCTTGATTCACAGTGTTAGATGTGAAAATATTTGGAGAGGAGCAGGATTGAGGTCGGACTTTAGAGACAGCAGGGAGAAACGGCATGTATAGCCATAATGTGTGATGTAATGTACCTTGGTGAATATGTTAGAGCAGTGGACGAACAAGGCAAGATGTTTTTGATGAGTTTTACTATGCAGAGGCATTAGGTTTTTGGGTTGTCCGTGCACCGTCCATCCCATTTTCAGGATTGCAATATCTTAAGAATGCCTTGACAAAATTACTTAAAACGGTGGTACAAATGTTCACTTGGACTCAAGGACCAACTGTTTAGCTTTTGGTGGTCAAAGTTCAAGGTCACTGTGACCTCACGTCCATCGCATATAAATGCCTGGAGGGGATTACATGACATCTGGTAGAAATGTCTGCTTGGACTCCAGGACAAACTGATTGGATTTTGGGGATCAAAGCTCAAGGACACCGTGACCTCTCAAAACACGTTTTTGCCCATAACTAAAGAATTAATGTGATCATGCTGACAAAATTTCACACAAATGTCTAATAGAATATAATGGTGAAGTGATGATATTTTATATCCAGAGGGTCAAAGGTCAACTTCACTGTGACATCATAATGTTCAGCTCTCTATCAGCCCTCTGTTCTCCTCTGTAAAAATAGTCTCTAAGTGAAGACAGCATGTTTCTGGGAATGTCACTGGGAATTATCCACTGGAATCACACATAATGATAAATATAGTGATTTAAAACATACCGTAATACCTTTTATTAAATTCCTTCAATGTCTTCAGTACATATTATATGACATGAATGTAAATGAAATAGAACTTGACTAGTTGGCGAGGCATACAACCACGAGTATGGTTTCTTTCAAATTTGAATCAATCTTTTATAATGATAAAATTACCATTTCTGTAAATGCAATGTCACTTTGAACAGAGCAATATGGTGGCTGTTTCTGGTTGAACAAAATGATCCTACTCTTACTCTTGGTCTGTAGCTGTGAGGTTCCTTTCCATCAGAGATATATATACAGTCTAATAACAGTCTTAGCCTGTCAGTCGCAAAAACAAGCAGTTTTAGTGGACGTATTTTGACGGTGGCCAGTTGCCCAGAGGTATTACGTTGCAGCTCAGTTTTGCTCCTGACAGTTACCCTATAATGTTACCACTGCAGTTATGACAATCAACATACATCTAAGTATGTGCATATTCCAGCAACACAGCAGTTGTTGTGCATCATGGTCCTCTTTGTGTAAAACTTCCCTTATCCAGCCTGCCATTGCTGTACTATTTCCTCACTCTTTCATCTTATAGTCGTGTTCAAAGATCAGATCATGTGTTTCCATGCTATGATCTCACATGTTTCATCTGTGGTACTTCAGTTTGACTGCCTTTGTTCAATAACTTAAGAGTATGGATATGAAAAACAGTGCAACAAACCAAGCTACTCTACTGCAGCACACACTGTATAAAAGAACATTAACTGTGATCACAACCTTTGGCACTGTTCTTATCCCCACAGACTGAATTATCAGTGGCTAAAGGCTAAAAGGTGGAGCTGAACCCAGAGGAAATAAAATATTTCTTTAAAGCTCTCGAGACTGCAGGTTGCCTCTTGGGTTTCAGGGTGTTGAAACCAGTGGTGAAATGCAGCCTCTCATCCTGGGATATGATCTCATAAAAAAATAATGTTACTGCTCAGACATGGCCCTGCTGGTCATTCTGAAGTCTGGGCTGAAAGTTAAAAGGTGGTCGTGCTCTCTTTCCTCCGCACCTGCTCTCCATAGCCTCTGGCTTTTACCTGCTTGTTTAACGTTATTAAATTCGGAAAGTTTTAGCCGTACTTGTAGTTACAGAACCTTCACTGCACATTGAAATTTTCCTAAAGAAAAATTAAATTAAATTAATTAGTAATCACTTGATTTGCCAGAGGAGTTTGTTGGCTCATTTGCTCTCTTTCACAGCAGTTTAAACAGGAGCTCAAACCAATTGAATTTTAAAGAAAAAGCCGTATGTTGAGGAAGTAAAATCCTCCATTGAAAATGTTTTTAAGATAACAGTGCAAAAGTATAATCTGGAAAGTGTACTTAAAGTAACACAAATAAAAGGACTCATTGCAGAGCCTGTGAGGTATTATTATATATCATTAGATTATTATTAAGCAACAAGTTGTGCATGTGTGTGTGTGTGAGTGACTAATAGGCTTTTTTGCACAATAATGACTGTATGCTCAGGGATCTCTCATGGTTGTGGTGATTCACAATTTTTAACCTTAACCACTGGCCATTTTCATTTTCTGATGCTTAGTAGGAATCTTTGACTGCAAGTTTAAAATTATAGTATTTGGTACTAGTACAGGACGGTACAGTTTTTGCCCTGCTTTTCCCATCTCATATTTATTTGTAGCAACCCCTGTTAATATTTGAATATGTATTTTTATTTGTGCATTTAGGTTATTTGCATGAATATGAACAAGCTGACCAAAATTATAAAAAGCAGCCCCCCACTGCATAAACCACTTTAAGTTTCAAACTTTCAAGGAGACAACGTAGAGGCTTTATGCAAATATCTGAAATGAACCCCTTATCTTAGAGAAATAATTTACCATACAAACTTAAGTGTTTAGACTCAGACTTTCACTACTGTCATAATTGCGCTTCAGTCACCATGGTTGGCTAACACACTTTAGTTAGCCTTAGTTCTCCAAAATGGAAAAAAGAAGAGAGAAACACAAAGAAAAGGAAGACAATGTTATTCTTCTCCAAGAATGTGGAACGCCCAGTACATAATCGAAAGTAAGTATAACACAGCAGCCATAGCAAACACACAAGCAGCTGTGTCAAGAAGTATAGTGTACAAAAACTTGCTGTGAAATGAACTGTTCATGAAGTAATGAAAACACTCATTTTTGAGTTTCAATAAAAGCTAACATTAATATATGAGACAAGGTTGTGCTAACATTTGGCTAACTAGCTACAAAGTTGCTGGTGCCAACTGACAGTCAAATCTGCACACTCCGGCAAGCGCACATCATTCATAGTGTTCAGTGGGTTTTATCTGTTCTGAAAAATGCATCTTGATGTCTCCTTCTTTCCAGTCACTGTAAATTTAATCATTGTCTTATGTTACACAAATTATTTCACTTTTAGGGGACTAGTGTGAGTCTCTTAAATAAATTCAACACATAACATAATAGCAGCACATAAGGAATAGTTAAGGGCAAACACTTGGAGATTTAAAGGGTTTTCCCATGCAGCATCATAAGGAAATCCATAAGGTGATTTTATGCAACTATTTTTTTCCTAAGACATCCTCAGATGAATATTTAAGGGGAACTTTAGTGATTTTATACAACCACGCACAGGAACCTATGTGGCAAACACCAAGTAGAGTAAAGCAGAGTAAAACATTAATATCCCTGAGGGGAAATTTTGTTTACAGACAGTAGTCCAGCACAAATAAATAAGTGCATACAATACATCATTCACAGCACATCACAGGATCCATCAGGGTCACCATGAGTGAATCATGGAGGTTATTATTAAAAAACAATAGCAGAGGAACAAAAGAGAGTCGTCTTAGAGAAATGTATTAGTGCTACCTTTGGGGAGACTAAATCTCTGCCCTGATGGAAGCATCTGGAGCATGTAAATGATGCTGAGGGTCCACAACAATAAGTCTGTGCCTTCGGATGGCCCTCACTTCATACAGGTACTGAAGGTGATTAAGGGTAGCACCTGTAATCTTAAGGCACCGCTATGGCCATTTTAACCAAACCACAAATAATAGAAAAGGAAAGCACAGGGTCAATGAAAAGAAAAAAGAATACAACATTTTCATCAGTGTCATGCCCACATTAAAGGGACAGTTCACCCTAAAATCTAAAACACATTTTTTGATTGCTATTTATTCATTTAGTTTTTTTTGGAGTGAGTTGCAGAGTTTTGGAGATATTGGCCGGAGCCATGTCTGCCTTCTTTCCAATATAATGAGACTAGAAAAACACCAAAAAAATAAATTTGAAAAATTAAAAACCAGTGTCTCTTTCCAAAAATCATGATCCAGTTACTCAGGATAATCCACTGACCTTGTTGTGAGCAGTTTCATGTAAGAACAACTTTATTTCTGCAGCAAAATCTACCAGAACTATTTCTTTTTCCATTAGAAAGAAAATGCTGTTTTTTTTTGGTGCTTTGAGCACTACTAGTCAAGTGCCATTTAGTCCCATTATACTGGAGAGAAAGCAGATATTTGTACAGCACAATTAGCACTACAGGCCCGATGAAAAAATGTGCATTTTTGATTTCAGGTGTGAACTGTCCCTTTAAATTTCTCGTAAAAAGAACAACCATTGATTTGCCTTTTTATATATAGCCATCTGTATTTGCATCAAATTGAGTTTCTCATCTAAGACAGTGCCTAGTTACTTCTATTGATGCACTGCTGCCAATGGCTCACTCTTGAAATGGTGCAGGAGCAGGGGGCCTCCTCCAAAAATCAATAAACATTTCTTTGGTCTTTTTTTGGATTAAAGACTGGTCACACCAGGTAACAAGTTCATTATGACTCTCCCTTCTCTGCCGAAGACTCACAATTACAGAGTCATGGGCATACTTAAGGACAAATCTTGATGCATAAATTGCTCTGGTACTCATTTGTGTATAAACCAAATAAAAGTGTTGAAAGCACACAGCCCTGACGGTACCCAGGGGAAGAAGAGCGCTTACTGGACAGGGTTCCATTAACCTTGACCCTCCGAGATCTGTTTGTTAAAAAGCCAGTGAGCCAACATACTGTAATCTCTTAACAATTTGGCTGTGTGAGTAAAAAAAAAACCATCCAGTTACAACCATTAGGTCACAACTAACCTTTTTGTACACTCAGCAACAGCCCACACATGAATTTGAACTGCACATTCAAAGTTCAATTGCGCTTTAAACCATCATTAATGTTGCATGCTCATAAACTCATCAAGTATTTGCAGATTTTAGTGATAGGGTCCAATTTAACAAAGTACTGTAGGTAATTGTATTGCCAACCTTTAATTGAAGTTATAAAACCACCATTTTCTCCAATCTCCTTGTGCCTGATAGAGTGAATGCAACTACCATTAGAGCCCTGGTGAATTGGTTGGAGTTAAAAGAGGAGTTTGTCACTGCCCGGGAAGTCAAGCATTTGCTTACTTGAGCAAATTCAAGTAACCCAGTTTACCGCCACTATGACGCCTTAGCAGAGAACACAATGAGCGAAAATGAAATAGAGAAACAAATAAATGAATGAAGCAGATGGCAGACTGATGAAGAAGACAAGGAAAGCAGAAATAAAATATATAAGTGAGAAGACCTCTGAGCAGCTTTGTGCCAGATGAGAAAAGAACCTGCAGGGGGTTATGCAAATGCCCGAGTCGCAGCCTGTCATGAAATCCAAATTCAGCCCGAGCACGTGTCCGCACTTACCCTCTGTGGAGTCCTTACACGCTTTATTATTCATTTCCAGACATCACTTGTGGCTCCTGGCCATATTTTCAGAGAGCAGAGAGGGAAACATCCTTGAGAGGCGTCGGGCAGCGAGACGGGGAGTAGCTTTAGCACTTCAGCTCACTCCAAAGGCGTTACCAATCCCTGCGGACAAGCAGAGCCCCACAGAGGACTGGATTGGATGTAAAATAGCATATGGCCGGGCACTATCATTCTAATTGCAGCTGTCTGTGAATGACGGGCTTCCACGCAGGACACTAAATCCACCTTGTGCTGCTGAACGCTCTTGCATCTGCTTATCTCTTTCTGAGAGCACAAGAACACTTATGTGCTTAATAAACAGGCCTCTCTTTAAGAAGCTGCTACCCAGAGAAATAGCAAGAACAGCAGGAAAGAAAAAAATAATCATTGCTGCAACTTACACACAGCTGCAAACCACCCCCCTCTCAGATGTAAATTTACAGCGCAGACTAAATGTATGTAAAGTTGTTCTGGGGCATGTGCTTTCTTTTTTTGTTTTATTTCTTTGTGCTTCTCCTCAGCTGTTACTGTGTTTTTGTAGTTGCTGCAGAGATAGTTATGAAGGTGAGTGCAATATTTCATGGACTGTATCAGTGGTTTTGCATATTTCAGCCCATTTTCTGTACAGTATGCATTTGAAAAAAGTAGAAATGGCAGAAATGGCAGTGGCAAACCACCTCCCCATCTCTTTTAACAACACTCAGTAAGTGTTTGGGAACTGAGGACACTAAATGTTGATTCGTTTCGTACTGCACCACACATTTTCAGTTGGAAACAGGTCTGGACTGCAGGCAGACCAGTCTAGTACCCACACTTTTTTGATATGAAGCCACAGTTGTAACGTGCAGAATGTGTTCGTCATGGTCTCGCTGAAATAAGCAGTGATATCATTGAAATAGACGTTGTTTAGATGGCAGCATATGTTGGTCCAAACCCTGTATGTGTCTTCCAGCATTAATGGGCCCTTCATAAATGTGAGTTAGCCATGCTGTAGCCACTTACACACCTCCATACCATCACAGATGCTGGCTTTTGAAGTTAGCACTCATAACAACCTGGATGATCCTTTTCCTCTACAGCCCAGAGGACACAATGTCTATGAATTCCAAAAAAAAAAAAAAAAAAAAAAAAAGAAAAAGAAAAAAAACGTGAAATGTGGACTCATTAGGCCACAGCACACATTTTCACTTTGTGTCAGTCCATCTCAGATGAGCTCTGGCCCCAGAGAAGTCAGCAGAGAGTCTGAAGAAAGGAGGAAGTCTGGTGCAGTGGTATAAAGAGTGACAAAGACAGAATATGGAGGAGCAAGGGTGGATGGATGGGTCAAACAAACAAGAAGACTTTCACCCAGGAGACCGGGGTGTGTGTCCTGTAAGAAACTAAAAGTCTATGTCAACTTATTTTAAAATTTAAGTTACTGAAGTTACATTACATGACTTATGCTACCTGAGTGTCGCTTACATAACCTACTTATTTTAACCAAAATCATAATCTTTATCTAGTTTTGTTGCCTAAACCAAACTTTGACAATTTCACAATGTTAAGCATGTGTTTACTTAACCAATTTAAGGTTCACCTGATGCTTCCGGTGCTCTCTGATGGTCAAATATGTTATTTTTGAGTCAGTGGCAATCTACCAATTCTGTCATATGTATGAGGGGACACTGGACTCCCAAAAACCTGTACAGCTACGTCAGTCTCAACCACGTCTGTTATCATTTTTCTAGCATCACTTTTGTGGCTCTGGCACAGGAAGATGAGGTCCCCGTTCTCAATTCAGCCGCCAAACATATGACCTGCTTGGGATTTTCATTTACATGGGAAAACGTTTGTCAATAAGCACAGCAGCAGACGTTTTTGAATCTCAGAATTTCAGACTTTTAAATGGCAAAGGCCCAGATCAGAGAGTTCTTTGCAGGTTGCAGAATGTGAGTCACACTGCGTTGCCTTTCTTTGTTGAAGCTGGTTGAAGTTCTCTCAAGTTGAAGCATTCAGACTGTTTCTGCAAAAGCACATGCCACTCAGACTGTCTATGGTGCAACTTGAAAGGACGTCTCTCATTAACTGTTCTCTATCTGATCGGGTCTAAATTTACATTATTATAGAAATGCTATGAGTTGTTTTAACTTTAAATTGGTCATCCTGTCATGGTCAAGATGTAACCATGGTCTTTTATATAAGACAGTATAAGCATGAATGTTTTTCACAGTCAGGGAAATAAAAAGTTAAGTTCAGTTTGTTCTACTCATTCAGATTTAGCTCAGACTTAACTCCCAAGTACAGAGAACATCCTAAACAAGAGGCAGTAAACGTCAGCTGGCCAACACTCCACAAATAAGTTGAGAACAAGGCATTGCTGTAAAAACCTGCTTTAATTCCTGTTTTTATGGCAGTGAAGATATCACACAG
Organism: Lutjanus argentimaculatus; assembly: GCA_034769285.1. Lineage (NCBI taxonomy): Eukaryota > Metazoa > Chordata > Actinopteri > Lutjaniformes > Lutjanidae > Lutjanus > Lutjanus argentimaculatus. The sequence goes on from JAWZSL010000004.1 coordinate 4,100,820, forward strand.
GCTTAACGATTTAGCAACTGAAGAGCTTCCAGACGCCGGCTCTAATTCAATTTCCTTTCCTGCTCATTAACTTATAGTCCAGTCATTAGTTAAAGGCAGTGTTGTTTGGATTGGCTCAGCATTTTGGGTAAATTAAGAGCAGGATGTTTTGTCAGGCTGATATACCCTGAGATCAGTGGATGAAATTCTCTGAGATAATTGGAGTTTGTCAAGAAGCTGCCAAACATGTTTTTCCACTGTTTACAACAATTTACAAAGACGTTAAAGAGAAATGTTGAGTCTATATTTGCCCTGAGTAAAAGCAGTAACTAAGGAAGCTGGCTATAATTTTAGCAGTCCTGGTTTATTAAGTATTGATCATGCTACTCTTTAATTTCTTGCTGCTTTAAACTTTTAGTGACAATCTACAAAGAAATTCAGTGACTCGATGTTGAAAAAAAATGTCCCGCTATGCTCTCTTGTTTTTCCAAGGGACTCCGTCTTCCTCCAAGATAGATGAAGGTCAACTTATAAGGCACTTTTTGTGATACTTTCAAAACATCTCCAAGTTTTGGAAAGACTTCCTTACCATTAATTCATTCATCCTCCCCTTACTCCAGCCTTATTGCCAAAATTATTTATAATTTCCGACAGTGAGAGTGGGAAGCAGCTCCTGGCAGGAGGAGAACAGGAAGAACGCCAGGGAGTAAAGTTATATCTTTAATTAATTAACATGGACAATGTTATCTTTCTGACTTCAACGGCAGGTTTTTCAGCCAGAAGGCCCCAGTTGTAGGACGAATATAATATTAGCTCAGGGAGGAGGAGGGTGAAATCGCTAGAGGTCACAGCCAGCAGTTTCCTGTGCAAAACGAGTCCTGTTGACGTAAGATGCAACTGAACATGCATTTAAAAGGTAGAACAGTAAGAAGAAACATGACATGCAGGATGGTGTGTGTGACGTCTTCTGAGGATTTTGTGGATCAAATCAGAACTTGTGCAAACGGCACAGATAAGAAAGGATGTAGCATAAAGTCACAGCAGCAGGGCTGCATACAAAATGGCAGAGAAGTCAGACCAATTACTGGCAGCGGGGGTGTAGACTGAAGTGCTATACTGTGCTCAAGGGCATTTTCTCGCCTGTAGTGCCCTGCTATGTTCATGTATATTGTCATGGTCTCTGCATGAATGCACAAATATACATAATATTAGACCAGCTTCATTCATGTCTAGTACAACCCCAGTTCCAAAAAAATTGTAAAATGTGAATAAAAATGCAATGATTTGTCAATCATTTTTCACTTGTATTCAACTGAGTTCAAGATATTTAATGTTCAAACTGATAAACTTTGATGGCTGCAAAATGTTCCATAAATGGTGGGACAGGAGCATGTTTATTACTGTGTTACATCAGTGTCTCATGTGGGAACTGAGGAACCCAATTTTTTTTTTTTTTTTAAGATTATTTTTTGGGGCTTTTTGCCTTTATTTGGATAGGATAGCTGAGGACATGACAGGAGGGGGGGGGGCAGAGAGAGAGGGGACGACATGCAGCAAATGAGCCGCAGGCGGGAGTTGAACCTGTGGCCACTGCAGAGGACTAAAAGCCTCAGTACATGGGGCACGCACCCTACCAACTGAACTATAGGGGCACCCCAAGGAGGATACCAGATTTTGAAGTAAAATTTTTCCCATCCTTGCCTGATATGACCTCAGTGGCTCAACAGTTCGGGATCACTGTTTTCGTGTTTTGCGCTTCACAATGCGCCACACATTTTCAATTGCAGGTGTGGACAGCAGGAGGGCCAGCCTAGTTCCCACACTTTCACTACAAAGTGACACTGTTGTAACATGTGCCGAATGTGTCTTGGCATGAAATAAGCAGGGATGTCCCTGAGAAAGACATCTGAATGGGAGCATATGTTGCTCCAAAACTTGTAGGTACCTTTCACCATTAATGGGGCCTTTACAGATGCGCTAGCTACCCATGATGCCATGGGCAGTAATACACCCCCATACCATCATGGATGCTGGCTTTTGAACTTTGCGTTCAATCTGGATGGTTCTTTTCACTTTGACTTAATGTCCATTATTTCTAACAACAGTTTTAAATGTGGACTCGTCAGGCCACAGCACACTTTTCCATCCATCCAGTCCATCCTAGATGAGCTCAGGCCCCAAGACGTTAGTGGTATTTCTGGATGTGGTTGATATATGGCTTTTGCTTTGCATGGTAGAGTCTTAACTTGCATTTGTTTGTCACTACGGCGACTGCAAAACTCACACAAATTCTGAAAGGACATATCTAGAGCCAGTGCTTGTTTTGCCATTTTGGGCTACGGTAAAAGGCGGCGCAACCTGGCATACTCCATGGAAGATGCCCTCTGTAGATACAAAGGGCTCATTCTAAGGTAATGAAAACACCACAGTTTTTATTTTCATTTGATTATACACTAATGAAAACATACTCATGAATATTTCTGCAATGTTATGCCAATATATTCTTTTCAGTCTTACACACTGGATAAATATTGGATCTGAACTTATGTGTCTGCCCTCCCACATACAACCACTTTAACATTGTCTACATGGGAGCCGAGGTTATACTGTAAATATTTATTTGGGCTTATTTATGCTTATTCTCAGTTTCTTTTTAGTTTCCAAACACAGTAGCATCCTAAAACAAATGAATAAATATTTAATGAAAGAATGTATTATACGACTGTAGTCAACGTATTTAAAACCGAAATATGTGGTCATGGAAAATGGATCTAATTTAATGGGTTTACTTTTTAAAAAACAATAAACACATACACACTCTATGAAGACATTACGAAGTGGGAGTTTGATTATACTCTCCATAAAGTGGCACACCATGGGACAAAACGGCTTTTAAGCTGCCTCAAGGCCTGGATCTGAACTTATGTGTCTGCCCTCCCACATACAACCACTAATATATTCTCTCTGTAGAACATAAGGAGACTAATTACATATTATTGTACTCTTACTCACTGCACAGAAAATCTGTCAGACCAACAAGGTTGCTGAACCAAAGCTGATACTCCTTTTTAGTTTCATTTATTTGTTATGTGGAAATCATGATGCAAAGGACGGATATAAATCAGAACAGGTGGATTAATATTTGATGCTAAAAGGCTTATGTTAAGTGTGATGTGAAGGCCTGACTTTCTGAAGCTTCATTGAGACTGAACACAAGAATAGATGTGTATAAGTCAGTGGAAAGCTATGAAAAGATTTCTATGCAGTGCACTCTGGGTGGGGAAATCTGAGCTTTTGGATCAGAAAACAGAATGCATAGTAAACGGCTGCATAACAGGGAATGGAGCCTGAGGAAGTAAACTTTGGCATCACAGAAAAACATTGCAAAACAAATATTAAAATCATTGCAATTTTTAAGGAAAACAGAAGAGGGCTGATACTAGGGCTGTGATGGTATGGATTTTTTCTTACCACCATGACAAAGTAACCTATTCCCACAGGATGGCAGTTTACCATGACTACTTTAATAATTACATTTTATTTGACTTCATTTAATGTTACTGTCATAAGCGTAGCATAGCATAGAAGTGTGTAATGTGCACTTGGTGTGTAAGTGAATGAAAGTTAGCAGCAGACTGAGAGGGACGGTGATGCCCATAGCGGAGCAGAAAGCTGTCAGTCTGGCAGTAAATGTACAGTACAGTACAGTTCAGTGCAGCTTTACAAGGCCAAGAAAAGTCTTGTGTCTTATTTCCCAACTGAAGTGAGGTAAAAGTGAAGGACGTACTGTACTTTTACAGCATCAGCTCTGGTGTGATTGTATCCGTTTCAGAAGCTTTATAATCCAGCCCTGATTTGCAGTGCCTAATTTGGAGATGTGGCAATAAACAGTAGATCCATGATGATAAATCCAACACGGTATGGCTTCTTGTCTTAGGTGAGTTGTTTGCATGTTGTAAGATGCCCACTGTCGATTCCAAGATGCTTTGGGTTGCGCCTGTTGAGTCAGAGGCTGTGTTCCTAAATTGTGTGACAGAGCTTATCCAAACATGTATTAATAAATCAATTCACTGTTCTCAACATGACCCTTGATGATGATGGTTATGAGCCCAACCCCGCCGTAGGCATCACGTGATCGTAGTATTGCGGTAATGCGGTTGATGTCACAGCCCAAAGTGATGCTATCTGTTTTGGTACCAAAGGAGCACTTGTTTGCACAATGGTGGTCCATGAATGTAATGCTAGGAAGGAGAGCGGTCCTATTAGTTGACTCTTCCTGGACTGAGGACTCCCAGTGAATAAGGCTAGACTGGGAATGAAACAGCCTGTGAGACAAGTTAGGCCAGTTTGACAACAGGGAATAGACCACAATACCAAGGTGGTTTTCTTGCTGGGTTTGGCTCCTAGCACCCTGGTGCTAACCAAGCTAACGTAAGTTAGCTAACCCATAACTATCTGACAACCTCAGTGCTGTATTCCCTGGTTTCAGAGGCTGTGTTCGTCCCAGTGACCAGCTGTGTTCAGTGGTCACTGGGATGCTTAGCTATTTTATGTTAGCAACAAGTAAGCTAAAGCCATCTGTCCATTAGTAAAGCTTTGTACTTAAATAATTGAGACAAAGTTGAGCAGCTGGAGCACATCAGAGGGAAAACAGAACATCTTTTCTCCATAAAACATGCTCTGGTTTCACCCAAATCAGTGGATAAAGTCATTAAGTTATGCTTTTGTATTGTGAGGTCCATTCAGCAGAAACACTGCACAGTTAGGAAAATTAAGTAAGTAAGTAGTAATGCCCCCAAGTGCAGGATGAGTCATGAACTGTTTTAAATAGTTTTCCAGGAAGAAACAAACTTTAAAATACTATTAAAATACCACAATGCAACTTTTTTTTTATTGTTGTGCCAGCTACTGGTATGTAGCTGACGTATGGTTCAATACATACATGATAAAAACACTTAAATATTGATTTTGACTTGGAACTTTGAGGACAAACTCACTGACATTTAATAGTGTAAGTGGGCACATGCAACTACAGCAATGAAACAACATTGCCTCTCCTTCATGGGGAACTGAAGCAGAAAAGGAGGAGGAAGAAGGGAAGAAGGCGTTACAGCTTTGATGCTGGACTAATTCACACATGCCTTTGAAGGTCTCAGGTAATGATGTGGTGATAGATTTTATGTGAAACTACAGATTATTGTACAAATAACCTCCACCCTACCACTCTGTGTGCCAGTGTGTGGCTTTATGTTTCTGTGACTGAGTGCTCATCAGGTGGTCAGAAAGTGTGACGACCACCTCGCGCTGATGCCAATTACTGTTGCGATGCAAAGTGGCAAAGGTTGACAGCTCCATGAGCATTTATTCAGAACATCTAATGGTAATGACCATTGACATTAGCTGTCATATATGGTGTGCATCTACATCGCTGGCAATAACAACATAATTACACGCCTGAGGGGCAATTGAAATTAAAGGCATCAGTAGCGTGTCTTTGAAATATCAACTGAGGCTGTAAAACCACAGACTAAATATGGAGAATGAGTGACTCTAATGATGATTCACTGGATAATTTGTTGGACGTTGATTTTCATAATGTAGTGAGATCAACTGAAATGAGGCATTGCTTAAAAGTAAAGGGACAGTTCAACCCAAAATCAAAAATACATACCTGTAGTGCTTTTTATCCATCTTGAGTGTTTTGGTATAAGCTGTGTAAGTTTTGGAGATATTGGCTGTAGAGATGTCTGCCCCCAGTATAGTAGGTCTTAATAGCACTCGGCTTGTGGTATTTAACACATCAACAAAAATATTAACCAGTGTCTCATTCCGGAAATCATGACCTGGTTACTCAAGACAAACCAGCAATCTTGTTGTCAGCTGTTTGATGTTGGAACTACTTTGTCTCTACTCGAAAAATTCAACCATAAAATGAAGATGCGTCCGCATCTGTGGCTGCATAAGACATCCCTGGCTGTTGACATAGTGTAAAGAGGGACAAAGTCCACAAATGGAGGAGGTGGGGCGGATGGATGGTATCAAACAAACACAGGACTTTCACCCAGGAGATGGGGGCTCATGACTCATGTGAAACCAAAACATTATTAAAAGTTGTAAAGTACAAAATGTTATGTGCAACTTCTGACCAGACCACAACCACTTCACAGTGTTAATGCCAAGTTAAGAGGCCATTTGACAGCGTTAATCAAGTGTTAAAAAGGTTTTCTGGCTGTGTCAGATACAGCGGCTGAAGGGTTCCCTGTGCTTCAGTATCAGACGCTGAGGGGCATTGACAAATTGTCGGTATGCCACAAAATCATCCCCAGTGTTGTAAAATACAGGGAAAAAGTTGTGAGCTTTATGCTGTAGATACTTTAAGTTGTCATTGTAACTGGAATAAGATATACTCATTGTAACACTGATTTTTTTCTGCTGTTAAACAAGGGAACCTCCCTGGCTCTCACTGTATGAGGCAGATGCTGTTGTCTCAGGGGGAGCATGACGAATAATCCCCATCACTAAAAAGTGGGACCCACTCAGCTCTCGCTGCCTGAGATGGAGGCCTTTTTTTCCAGGGTGAAGAGCAACAAAGAGTTAGTAGGGACGAGTGACTGGGTTGCACACATAAATTCAACAATTTTTCTCTTATAAGTTGCCAAACCACTACCTACTGCCACATTACTGTTGTTTGTTCTCAGAACATAACTCTGTGGGATGAAGTGTAGGACATTTCTCTTTAATTTGAAAGCCCAGCATTATCTAGTGAAGGATCTGTTGTCAGACTCTGAATGCTGACCTAGAAAGCAAACAAAGAGAAATGCTGTGGATCATATTTGTTATAAAACTTACCTGACGTTACTTTCATTTATTCATATTTACAACATTTATAGTGCTGCTTTGTCTGATGTTTCATAGAAATAGTTGAATCAAACTTGGTCAAAAAAAGCTATACATGTCACATATTTGGCTATCAGAGGAAATTATGTTTTTTCAAGTGAAAACCACTTGTAATTGTCAGTTTCTTTCTGTTTTTGAGATTCTCATTTAAGTGAGCATTCCCAGTGAACTGCAGCAACATTCTAGAATTCAGGTGGGGTCAACAGGAAAAAGACAATAACACAACCTAACTAACTGATGGAGGCGGTGATAGACGAGCAACTCCCGTCTTCTGTGAGGTAAAATGACTGTTTTTGTTTGGGAAGTCTGGTGGCTTTGAGGAGAGCAATATAACAGCTTCAGTCCCAATAGAAAGTCTGAAAAGGTCTATCTTTCTAGGAATCCTTTCCATAATGTTGTCAGACACTTAAAATCAATTTTTGAGCCTGTCTGTGGCAAAGACTTTCAGTGAACGTACATTGATGGGCGCATTTGCGCCAAGGATTACATTGCAGCCAGTACAGCCTGTTTCATGGCTGCTGGCCCCATAAATTAGACGCCAGAATATGTAAATGGCTTAGGTTTAAAAATACTGGAAGTTCCTTTTGAGTCAAGCCTAAGCTGATTCAAAGTGAGCAGCAAAAATGGAAAAAAAAAATAAAAAAAATTGAAAACTTTTTTCCTTTTTTCTCTCTTTGATTATAAATGAGTCCCCTATGATATCACCTGCCATATGTCGAGCTTTTACCATGAAATCAAGACCTGCAGGTAAGACCTTAGCCAGAAACTCCATGACCAAAATAAATGGAGGTAAGCTATTTAAGACGTCTCCAGCTTGGACAGTGATGGTGGCCTAAAGGCTCCTGTGCCAACCTGGAAAATCCTGACCAGGAAAATGAATCAGTCACACTTTTCCCTCCCTGAACAACAATCACTGAGGTTTTCTAACTGGCCACTAAAGTTTGCTCTGCCAACTGTGCCTGTACGGATCACAGGAAAGGTCCCCTGTATTTCAATTAATGGGAAAACATGCGTGCTAAAAAACAGCATCTGCACTAAGAACTCAGATTGTGTTATCCACATGTGAAGAGAGAGGGTGAAAGTGTGTTGTTTTGGGTTGCAAATTAGCTCTGAAACCACCCGAGCTGCTTCAACAGCTGACTGTCTCGAAAGAGCAGAGCAAGCAAGCTGTGTTTCTGTCTCACGCGCCGTGAACTCACTATTGTGTGTGTGTTTGCATGTGTGTGCACGTGTCAGTTTTCTTTTAACAGAATTTGTTGATGTTTTTTCACAGCCAACTCACACCCTGCCCCATAATTAATAGAGCACTGGCAGCCTCCCCTCATATGCACTGACTGAGCGCTCGGCTTCCTCCGATGTCAAGAGCCAAGAACGGGATTCAAAAATAACAGGGGAGTGAAGTTTGAAAAAAAAAAAAAAAAAGGCAGAAAAATATGGTTGGGGAGAGACTCTTACTGAACTTGAGGAGTAAAAGACAGAAGAAAGAGTCTGATAAAGCACATTTCTGAAAAGCTAACATTTGCAGTATGTAAATTTATACACCTCGAACATATACTTTTATTCATTTTGCACTTTTAATCTCTGTTAGCAGAAACATTTAATCTCTGCCACACCTCAGCGAGCGCTGTCACAGGCAGGTTATTGGAGTGAAGAAGAGATCAGTGTTCTCCCCTGGTGGGTGAATGCTAGTATTTCCTGTGCACTCATGCATCTTTAAAAAAGGTTTAAACATATATGTGTAGATGCATGTACATGCAGTTGAACTACAACTGAATTTTCCCTAGAAATAAAGCTGCTACAAGGAGTTTTTAACTGGTTGTGAAGCAAGTTTCAAATTGATACGGATGTCTCTATATGAGCAACACAAGTTAACAAAATCATCTGCAAGAAGATTGGCTATTTCTGTACAGTTCCTCTTAATGCCAGCCACCAGGTCAGATTGTCCTCATCAGATAAAAACGAACCTGTGGTTACATTTTTTGAGGCAAAGTTACAGTTAGTAATTTGTTAGCCAGTAAAAAGGAAGCAGTAGGAGATTTTTATTTAGATAATTTACTTTTGACATTATATTTTGTGGTCATGGTGGTAAAACATTATGGTTTTTGTACACAAGAACCTCAAAAATCCACAAGATAAGAAAGTTCCTGGGTTCATCCTTGCTGTTTTGTTCCACTTGGCCAGTCGGTGCAGTGGGTCAGAAATCTCAATTTTTACTTGCCCCTGTACAAACTGTTTTGTCTTATTTTCTTGTCTTGTTTTGTCGTCTTATCTGCCCATTATTGTCCAGATCAATCAGTCAATCATTTGGTCAACAAAATGTCAGAGAATAGTGAAAAATGTCCACCCCAGTTTTTTAAAGTCCAAGGTTATGTCTTTAAGGCTCTTGTTTCGTCAAACAAAAAAACAAAGATATTCAGTTTAATATGATAATAAACAGAAAAGTCAGAAATCTCCACTTTTGAGAAGCTAAAACAGCATTTTCTGACATTTTTGCATGAAAAACCACTCTAATGCAAAATAGGTAAATTATTTTATTCTTTTTTACTTTCCCAGGGCAAGCAGGCAATTCCTTTTGTTGAACGCTGGATTTCTCGTAGTAGCTATAACATTTGTATCTGGATAAGTTGACATCTGATCAAAGGCCTTTACATTTAACCTAATAAGCGTTCTTATTATCTTGTTTTTGCTTGCACTATGATGCAATCAGTATGCAAATAAAGGAGGCAGAGCTTCTCAAACTTAAAACGTTTTATATAAGGAAAAGCTGATTTAGATTTTGAGACTGTAATGTTAGTTGTGAAGAAAGAAAACCATTTGGTCTCATTTGCTAATGTAGGTCATAAAGAGGCATCAGTATTATTATGAGTATTATAGTATTAGTAATTGAGACGTTCCATAACCAGTTAAAACTGGCTGTAGTAGCTTTAATGGCTAATAAAGAACATATTATTTTTTTGTTTTTGTCTAATTTGATATGAATACAGCTTGTTTTGTCTTATTAGTGTACTGTAAAATAAAGTGTATGTAGAATAAAAAACTGTTGACCGTGAAGACACCAAAAAATCTTGATCACTTGTATGTGCTTTATAAAAAACAGTTTGGTCCTTTGTCCTTCAGCTCATATCATGAATTTTACCTCACAAGGAGCTTGTTTATAAAGTCATTGAGCATAAAGTTCAACATACATAAATCCAAAGTTGTAGGTATTTTAAACATCTCTTATTTTGATGTTTATGACACACAGTTAATTCTCTGGAGCACAATGGTTCAGCATTAACTAATCACAGACAAACAAAAATGGTCAGGTGACATGGCAAATGTCAAAATGTTAGCTAGTTTTTGGATTCCAGCAGAATAATTATTATTTATTGTGTGTGCTCTTTGCTGTAATTGGCCTCCTCTCTCAGTCCACATCAGTCGGGAAACACATGAGAAATTATGTGGATATGTGCATCAGTCCAACCCGCCTCAGTTCAGTTTGTTCATTAGGAGCAGTCAGATGTCAGCATCTGTCTCCTTTTACCCATAAATCCTTGTGTTTCTGCGTTGTTTCCTTATTACACCGCTACTCCTAACAAACCTCAGCAGAGTTTGGTTGTCAGAGGACTAAGACCTCACTTTTCAGGAGTATTTTGTAGTTTTTCTCCTTACTTGGGTTAAGCACACTCAGACATCACTGTGATATATACAGGTACATTTGAGCTAAGATTCCTGGTTCGGATTTTTTAGTGAAGACTGCTGGTATTGGATTTTTTATCCAATGAAGAGGATGCACATCCAAAACATAAAGGTGCAGTGTGCAATATCTAACTATTTGTTCATTAGTGTATGATCACCTGAAAATAAGAATTGTTGGGTATTTGTTACATTAGAATGAGCTGTTTATATCTGCAGATGGTTTCTCAGTCAGGTTCTCCTACCTAATGGAAGGGGAAGGTGAGACCAGGTGTTTGCAATTTGCAACCTCGCCACAAGATGCCGCTAAATTCTACACACTGATATGTTAAAACTTCTGACATACCAGAAACCTCCAGATTATCAATCCCACATAAATAATAAGAAGTGTTTGACTATTACAAAGAGTCAAACTATAAATACCTACAAGTCCAATTAAAAAAAAAAGATCATATCAGTATGTGGGAAGAAGATGAGAATTAATGTTTTTCTTTTTCTTTGGTTTAGAGTGACATCTCTCCATTTCTTCCCACTGTACAAAAATGAAGCCAAAATATTGCACTGGTGATGTAATTTAGAACCAAAGTCTACACAATCACACTAGAGTCACACTATGGAGATCCCACCCATATATTGCTGCAGGTACACCTCTAGCATCACTTTTGCACATGCACAGTGCTGTGGTCAAGTTAGGTAAATTAAATAAGTAACAACTTACGTAACGTAACTTCTGTACGTAACAACATGAAGTTGTACCCCGCAATGAATGATTTCGAAATAAAATACACAACACATTTTGAAGGTGGTATGAACCGCATATGTCACTCTCCTGTCAGATGAAAACAAACGCTGTAGTGCTGGATCAGTTAACGCACGTAGTGCACGTTTCTGGCAAACAATTTATTATGGGTTAGTTAATGATGTTACGAAGTAAATTACGTGTGATGATTGTGCCTGTAGATTGAACCAAATCAGAGAAGTGTCTTAGTGATTTTGTAAGATTTTATGGTGAAAAAATATGTTCCTACCATAAAACAGCTGCTTATAGAATGAGAATGAGTTTGGTTTAACAGTCTGTTCACTTGAGACTTGAGCAGAGGTTATTTAATTGTGATTAATTTTCATTAATGGAGCTGACCTACCTCCTAATAATGAACTTAGTAAACAGCATAAAATAACAATTAGTGGAGCTAAAATTGACCTGTTTTCTACTTCACTTGCCTCGTAGTAAAAGTTCATGAAATAAGCTCAAACAGCAATCAGTTTCAAGCAAAATAAGTCCGGGGCAGGATGTCACCATCCATCACCCCAGCCCCCAAATTTTAATGGTTAGGGTTAGATCTGGTGAGAGGTGAGATGTGTGCTAGGGTTGGGTACCATTCACATTTGAAACCAAAAAATAATTTTTGTTTAAAAAAATAAGTCCATTTTGCACATTTTGCACACCACACACACACAAAAAAATATTGCATCAAGTGTTGTCTGCGTAGTTCTGAAAAGTGTAACCACACCTGCGATTGCTTTTGGCTTGCTACTGCAATGAGTCACTTGTGAGCATACAAGTTCAACAACATACTGTTGGAGTATCATTGTTTTTTCTCTTCTTCTCTATAGTCCACTTGCTATTACTCTCTCACCGGGATAGGTTCTCATATACTGAAATTTGGTGCCAATTGATTTAACATAATTGGTGCTCAGTAGTACTGACATAATTCACTTGGTACCCTTAAAAGTACTGAGTTCAGTACACAACCCTCACCTGCACCCTTGATTATATATTTAAAATTAAATCAACTTTAGATTATTGGCTTCACACAAGACACAAACAAGCTGCTGGGTGAAAATCCTTAATTTCCTTGACCCATCAATCCACCTCCATATGTGGACTTTCTCGCTCTTTATACCATGTCACCTGACTTTGATAGCACAACATGGGGAAAGACCACAAGTTGGTGGAAAATTCTTCCCTCTCCTTGACCCATTGACACAATTCCCAAAAAAATGTCAGCCTCTGAGGGGTATCTACAGCATCATACTTTGAATCATAGGGGCACTTGACCAAGCTGCCTTATTTGACACGTGGAGTGAGAACAGGTTGAAATTTCTGACACTGTCAGAATTTTGAAGCAGGCCGTCTTTGGCCTCCAAAGCTCTAAATTGATTGGTTGGTTAGGGTGTCTCACAATGTGCTAGAGGATGACCAAAGATTTAGCTACACATCTGTCATGGCTGTCAACTTTAATTTGGCACAGCCTAAAATCTAACGATGTATAGGTCCATTTTGGATAAGAGCCTGTCAAAACGAAACCTTATTTCTGTATCTCTGTTCCTCCCATGTTCAAATTAATACAAAAATCAGAATCAGAATCAGAAATGCTTTATTGATCCCAGGGGGAAACTGGTTGTGTCACAGTTGCCCCCATTCAAGAAAGAGAATGATTTGAATAATTAGTCGGAGCCCCCTTAGTCGGCTGAGATTCTTTCAGTCGAATTTGTGGGTTTTTTTTTTTTACAGTTACAGGATAAAACTGAGAGAAGCTTGCAAAATTGCACAAGGATAACTTTTCAACGTGGAATTAAAGGGAATCATAAATATATTTTTATATTAGCTGGTGCACTTAATGAAAAAATATCCTCAGAACTACATGCACTAAAAATTGGCAGATGAGAGAAAGGAGTAGTTGGTAAGAAGTTTCAGCTCTTGTTTTTGATCTGCATCATTGTACACAGAAATGTAGCAAGCAAGAAGGTGATAGCTCAAACTTCAAAGACCATGCTGGTTGCACCTCTGGGGGGTTGTTAAGGTCTTGGCATCGTCTGGTGTGGCTGTACAGACCGATGCGTGAATGGCAGTCCCTGTTGCACTTGATGCAGATGGACGACGTGCCTGGATTGCAACTGTTTCTGCAGCACACTTCCTCTGGTTCCTCTTCTCTGCTGCAAGCCAGCTTCTCCGCATATCTGTATCTGCACTCCCCTTGCAGACAGATGGATGCCAGGCATCCCAATCTTCGGCCAGTACGTTCAAACTGTCTGGGGAGATGTTACAGGCTTTCAGGTTTCTCTTGCAGTCATCCTTGCGTCAGAGTAAGAAGCGACTGATTCGTCTGGTGCCAGTGGTCAGCTGTCCATATAGGATGTCCTTTGGCAGCTTTCCTTCCTCATATACAACAACATAATAAAAATTTTAAAAAAAGAATCGCAAACTCAAAACAAAACAAAGTCCTCCATGTTAATTGTTTTCTGAACATTTCCTCTGTGCTTGCGTTTGTGATTTGAATTTGCGGAGTGAAATCGTAACAGATTTATCCAATAAAAGATATATGCAGTGTGACAGTTTGAGCTGTCCCAAAATACTATCTTAACAGAGCATCCTGTTTACTCTACACAACATGTCAGCCAATAACAGTGCCACCTGTGTGTTTTCCACTTTGTCTCAGGTCAGCTGTATCAACCACAGGTGGCCGGATCAATGTGAAACGTTTAATTATTGTTGTGACAAATGGCAGAGGCATTTAGCTGGGTTTGCTGAGCAAATGATCTCAGTGATTGCAGTGGTGGAGTGTGCCATGATTCACAATGACAAGTCATGAATTATTAAGCCGCCAGAGCTGCCTGATGCCCTGAAGCCATGTTCCTCTTTGTAGACGGAAGCCCAGCAGGGGCAAACAAAGGGGGCACAAAGGGGATTTCAATTCGAGCCACCCACAAAGCAGAGGCTGAGGGAAATTTAGGTTGGCAGTGGAGCTGCCAGTCTGAATAAGAAACGGAGGATCTACACATTACTGCACTGTAATTTAGAAAAACAGAAATGAATCATCAACTCATTAATATATACAATTTGTGTGTGTGTGTGTGTGTGTGTGTGTGTGTGTGAACTGATACTGCTGGTGGGAAAGATGCAGTTAGGGAAGTCAACACCTACATATCATCAAAGGGATATTACATAATTTGGTTTAAGTGAAACACATTTTTGGTATCTAATGACATGACCCAATTTTAATTCCATAATTGAATCTTATGTAACAATACTATACATAAAACAGGTCAAGCTACTACTTAAACCACTGCTGTAAAAACAAGCCTAAACATGTTGCACCAACATCTATTTCAAAGCTGTGTTTTTACCGGACTTTTGCCGTTTTTTTTTAATCATTTTATTTTACACATTTAGATAGCAGATAGCAGATATAAATAACTACTCTGCTGATCACAACATTCACTGAAGGAGACCTTCTCATGAACAGATGTGAAATCTGAAATCTACTTTGAAAAGCACCAAACTTTGACAATGCTTAAAAATAAGTGATATCAAAAGCTGAATAAATTCTGGTACATTCTGAGATGTAAATAAAAGGAAACACACTTTTTTTTAATCTAAATCAGGTGAAAGCCTGGAGGAGATCATGCAATTGTGTGTGTGTGTGTGTGTGTGTGTGTGTGCACATGTGCGTGATCAATGGACCTACAGCTTGTTCGCAGCTAATCTTGGATACTACTGGGCTGATCAGACCATTCTTTTGTGCACAGATATGATTGTATGCTGAAGGACATCTGTGATTCACAATTTCTGAAATTTTTTTTTTATCCCATTCTTGTGAATGTGATATCACAAGAATGCCTAGAAACACAGGACTTTCACCCAGGAAACTGGGGTTTGAAAATGCCCCCAGGAAGTGTGCCGAGCTTTGAAGCAAATTTGACATAGTTTTTACAAATCATTTATTTAGCAGATGCTTTTATCCAAAGTGACATACATCTGAGAGCTCATACATAGTGGCCAAACCATATAATGAGAACGGCATGTGATGCTCCACAGCCCAAAAAGACTTTTCCCCCATAGACTTACATTGTAAGTCTATTTTCACTATCACGATTTAATCCATTTAGTCTGATAACTTTGGAAAGTCTAGAAGAGTTTGCCCATTTTTAATTGTTTTATCCTCATTCAAGTTAATGGAGGGCTGAATTGGAAGTTAGCTGCTCAGCCAAAGAAAGTCTCTACACTTGCTCTAAGGGCTGTGCCATGCAGAAAAATATACAAAAGCTCCAACATGAAAATGTGCTTCATGCACTGCTGAGCAGCTTTCATAAGAATGAATGAAGGCCTGCCTCCAACTGTGGAGCTATTTGAAGTTTTAAGTTACTCAAGTTTCTTAATGAATGTGACTTCCATCACATGACTAGTGTAAAATTCTTATTTTAACTAATCACGATCTTTTCTTAAGCCTAACCTGTTGCCTTATCCTAATTAAATTGTGAGTGTTTTACAACGTTAAGCATGTTTGTAATGTCATGTGACCTATGTCACATGATCTACATATGTAGTTAAGGTCTGATAAGCCTGTCACTGCCTGTACTCTCCACACAGATTATTCTTTACTTATATTTTATGATTTTATGTATCAGAAGTTTGGTCATCAACTATTGTTTTTAATGAGATTTTGTTGTCCTGTTCTGTATAAGTGACATCTGTTGCACATCTGTCCATCCTGAGCAGGGAATCCCTCCTTTGTGGCTCTCACAGGTTTCTTCCATTTTTTTCCCTGCTGAAAGGGTTTTTTTGGTGGGAGCTTTTCCTTACTCTTTGGAGGGTATACAGGGCAGGGGGTGCTGCATCCTGCACAGATTGTAAAGCCCCCTGAAGCACACTGTGTTTGTGATACTGGGTTCTATTAATAAAATTCAACTTGACCCAAATTTGACAAGAGAATGGGCTAACTTGAAAATGGCTGCCAGCATTGTGTCATTTGATGTTCATCGCTTGACAACATCCGTGGATCGATGTGATTAAATTGCTGCTTCTGGACAAAACACACATTAAGACACTCGCCACCCCAAGCAAATGCTGTCATCAAGGTAAAGTTAGCTCACATCAACACTCAGTTGTTTTGGACAAGGTAACAGTACAGCAACATTTCAAGTAGCAGCAACTAAAGACTAAAGGGCTCAGTTTGCATTGCTGTGTCTGTGATTTGCCTTGGCAGAGCACAGAGGGTGATTACCGCACATTTCAAAAACGTCCCATATTCCCACCCCATTCCACACATTTTCATCATGCTTCCTGAAATCAAATCAATATTGAATATCTGCATTAAAACATTCCTCTTTCTCCCTACAGTGTAGGTGAATATGACACTAAGGGATTGATTTTGTTTACCTTTAAAGTTGCCTCTACTTTCACAAAAAGAGCAAAGTTTAGACAGCAATAAGTTTGTGCACATCCCAAGGTCAGAATCTTTTCTCTTCCTTTGAGAACAGATTTGAGATATATAACTTCTCTTTCCAAATTTATAGCCTAGGACATGTTTTTTTCAGTGGAATAGTTGGTCAAGGTTTTTGCAAAGAAAATACATTCTGATTTGAACCTTTCTGTCAGAAACTCAGTGTCTTAAGTGGGACTGTGACTGCTGAGGAACAGGGTTTTTAACCTGACTTTTCTTTTGCCATCATCTTCCATCATACCAACCAGTTTGGACCTAAATTTACCAGAGAACTGTCATTTTCTGAGGCCAGCTATTAAAGTTTTTTTTTCTCTCAGAGCAAAAGGGTTTATTCTTAAGAGTGCATAATGATTCTTGCTGCTTCTTTATTTGATTATGTGCAAATGGTAAGAGAAAAGCTTGTGTACCATCCAACATGTAGAGGCTTCGTCCTCTAATTAAATTTCATAACAATCTGTGCATCATATTTTGTGTACAAGTAGAGGTTTTGAACTTATGGTGGTGAATACAGATTTAGCTAACCCAAAACCCAAACGTGTAAGAGGCGTAATACAAACGGTCAAGGGGTGGATAAAATAATTAGGAATCATCCACTGGGGACCATACATGTCCATATCAAATTTAAAGGAAAATAATTGGCATGCCAATGTGACAAAAACAATGAATGCATCAGAAAACTCATACTGTGACTGAAATAAAACAGAAGGTAGACAAGATGTCACCTGCACATCATCTTTTAGAAACAGGTGCTATGCAAAGACAGAGCTATGTCTGAAATGCCATACTGACTTGCTAATTATTATGTCTGGAACATTAGTATGTAACCAACAGTGCAAGAAGTGCATAATATCACAGTATGCAAGCACTGGAAACTACACTGCAATGCAAACGAAACAGACAATGGCACTCAGCAACCAAGGCTCCTCTGGTATAACATCAATGATGCTTTGATAAGTACTGTATAAGGCTTCACTTTTCTAGGCGTAATATATTTTTCAAATTAGTCCATCGTTGGCATGGGTTACCACGGTTACGCATCTTCAGCCCGCAAGGAGGCTCTCAGGAAGTGACATGACACAAGCTGAGCAGGGCTTCTAAGAAGATACATATGCTGTTCATTCTCACAAAAGAATATTGATTGATAGAACGTTGTAGTACATAGCATACAATTTCAGACACAGCACAGGTGTATTATGGGCAGTCAAAATCATCCTTTCAAGGAAGAGCGTTGTTTTTTTTAGGCTTTTTGGTGTTTTTTGGCTTTTAGTGTTGTGTGAACACAATTCAGTATCTATAAATTTACATACTGCATGCTTTTGGTGGTCTTTTACTTACCTATTGTGGAAGTACTTATGTATTTATTTATTCATCCATTTATTTGCCTCTGCAAAGTAAGTTTCCTGGATGGGACAATGGGGTTAAATACAGTAAAACTGAGTTTGCTATAAGCAGGGGAACATATCTGTGTTCACAGGGTCCTATGTTTCCAAGGTTCTATGTTCTATGTTAACCACTACCCCTAACCTATTATGTGCTATATACTGTAGAGCTGGGGGGCTATAGGACCCTGGGAAAGCACAGGACCCTTTGTCATGTTTCCATTACGTGCCATAGAAGTCTGCGGAACACAGGACCCTATGGACATAGGAATGACCCAATGAGGACACCTCTACTGCAGAAAGCAATATAAAATGCTCAGGCTTAACTTGAAGCAATTGGTGCTATAGTGGGATAATATGGGGGGGTGAAGTTGGGGGTGCAGCGTCACCCCAATCTTGAGACACAGCAGGAAAAAATGCAGTTGTAAAATAGCCATACACAAACAGATTTAATTGGCATTTGACAGGAAAGGAAAATAAAGTCGTGTGTGCTACATACTGTATATTATTCTTAAGATTTACTTTTCATGTGGGTAGTGTTTGTTTTGATGCTCTTATGTGTTGCTGGACGAGCACACTGAGTGCTTTAATTAAGCAGTTAACAATCTCAGAGTGCCATGAATTCAAGCACCTCTGAAAACTTACAAGAACTGTTATTGTGATACTGAAACATCAGAAGCACTTTACAGAGCAAATGTGCTAATTATATGGAGCTAATTTGTAACCTGGTGCTAATAAGTGCTAAATAGGAGACTGCTGAGAGAAAAGCCATAGTTAATGACTCATACATTACTAATACATGTCAAGTAATAACCGGTAAATAGGATTGTCTTAATTGAAAGTCTTTCCCACCAGTCTACTGGGGTTTTATGTAGTCAATGTTCTTTTAAAATGGAGAGCTAACTGCTGAAGAAGCCAGGCGGAGTGACAGCTTCACCAGCCACAGCCAGCATTTATTTGGTTTAAATAACGTTTACAAGACAAAGTCCTGACACATGACGAGCCCTGCCTGCTTTCCTTGACACTTTTTTGCAGCGCTGCCAATAATGAGTCATGAGGTGAAGTTTCCCCAGCAGGGTCGCTGAGGGCTGTGATTCCCCCTCAGCACGCCACTGCCTCCTCCTGACCTAATTACCACAAATAATTGCTCATAATACTACGCCGCCAGGATCCTGAGAAGAAACACTCAAAAATAACATCCTCAGCAGTTATTACCAGCTGTTACATGAGAATAATTTTATTCTAAAACAAAAAAGACACTGTTAAAAATGAGCAATCATTACTGTCATTAAAACTAGCTTATAGAATATATTTTTGTAAGTTTTATAAAAAAAAAATGTATATTTTTTAATATTTTTGAAAAACCTTTTACTTGAGCACTGTACTGTTAGCTTTGATCTTTCAGGATATCAGGAATGTCATGTTTGTGGACATTTCCATAGGTACAGTAGTAAGTTGCATGTACAGATAGACCAGACAGATAGATCATTGCATTTTACTTAATATAAGACTACTACAAACTATTGTATATGGAAATAAAGGCAATACATTTCACCTCAAACCTCATTAAAACAAGTTGTATGGAGAAAAAAGTCCTCTGCCCAAGAAAGTTATAAGGAAGTTGTTTTGTTCAGTGACTTGAAGATCTACTGTTGTGCTCAGAGACTCATCTCTGTGCCAATCTCACCCTCTATCAAGCCTGTAGGAGAAACTATGGTGGCTTCAAAAAATGTGAAAGAGCCGTATCGAGAACCAGTGTTCGGTTTGTCCATTTTGGGCTACTTTAGAAAAACAACAGTTCAGCATGGCAAACCTCGGTGGACCCACGTAGATAAAAAGGGCTCATTCTCTGGTAACAAAAATACAACAATTCAACGTTCAGGTGATTTACACACTAATGAAAATATACGTATGAATATTATATTCCATTACTGTCATATTCTGACAATAAATCCCTGTAAATCTTACACCCTGGACTTCAAGTATACTCAAGCAATACATCTTCTCTGCATCACAACTGTATTGATCATGACATTACCAGTCTGAGCTACCATTAAATCAAAATTGCTAACTACAAGTGTGAATCAACATTAACTCTACCATTAATAAATATTTTAGTCTTTAGTTGTTGTTTTTTTTTACAATAAACAATTTCATTTAGCAGGTGCTTTTATCCAAGGCAACATACATCTGAGAGCAATACAACACAAGCAGTGCATGTTTTACAAGTGAGCTATTGAGTATCCCCATTAAGCTCACAGCAAGTATACATCCAGGGGTTTCATGCCACACAAAAACCACTATAACTGTGCAGTTGGAACTGCACATATCTACTCAATTTGTTGCCATATTTATAGTACACATAAGAATACATACATGCAATTCCGCCATAATGATAGCAAAATGGAGGCAAGCATGCTTTGATGTGGAGAAGCTGAATACAGATGTAATTTCTTGTAAACTTTAAACAACATGTACCATGGTTTCTGCATTATTGAAAATGATTTTGATGGGACGGATACATGCTGATTGTGTAGTGTACATCAAAACAAAACAAGCCCAGAAATCAGTTAAAATAAACACGATGTCGGGCTGAATGGGCCATCCATCCATCATCCGTAACCGCTTATCCTGACAGTCCTCGCCAGTTCATCGCAGGGCTGATACACACTCATGCTGACATTCACACCTATGCGCAGTTTAGAGTTATCAATTTAACCTATTATGCTGCATGTCTTTGGACTGTGGGAGGAAGCTAGAATACCAGAATTGTCACAGTTTCATCCTCCCTGTCTCCCCTCCTATTCCTCTGCCCCAGAGTTCTCTCATTCTCCCAGTTTCCCTCCTGTTTCTCTGCCTCAGTTATTTTCCACCCTGCCTGCCTCTGCTCCACTCTACCTGCCAGCCACTCCCACCTAATCAGCCCAACTCCATTCACCTGCAAGCCCAGCTGCAGCTCATCCCCAATCAGCCCAGCATATCAGGCTCTCCAGCACACTCACTCTTTGTCAGATCGTTCCCTACCTTCATGGAGGACTTTTCAACACTCATGACCTGTCTGATCTCGGGTTGCCTACCCTGCCTGCATTGGACTCACCTGCCCCATCTGATCTCTGGGAAACCACCACAGCCTTCTGTCCCTGAGCCTGTGATCTACTTCTGTATTCCTGATGTTTGTCTGCCTGTCCCTGTGGCTGGTTGGTGTTTTCCTCCTGTGACGTGGCAGTGTGCTTGGTCTGTCTGCTCGTCTGGTCCCAACTTCACTGCCTGGTCCCAACTTCGCCTGTCTGGTCTGTCTGCTCACCTGGTCCCAGCTTCGCTGCCTGGTCTGTCTGCTCACCTGGTCCCAACTTCGCTGCCTGGCCCCAACTCCGTGTGTCTGGTCTGTCTGCTCACCTGGTCCCCACTCCGCTGCCTGGCCTGGTCGGTCTGCTCGCCTGGTCTGCCTCTGCTCACCTGGTCCCAACTTCACTGCCTGGTCTGTCTACCCGCCTGGTCTGTCTACCCGCCTGGTCCCGACTTCTCCATCTGGTCCTCACTACCCTGTGGCTAATCCCTCATCTGCTCATCTGTCTAGTCAGTCTGCTCCCTCTGTCCCTCAGTTCGGCTCTACCCAATCCCTGAGCCCGAAGTTGAACTGTACCTGTGTTTTCTTGTCTGCCCGGGTTCTTATTTAGCCTCTGAACAATAAAGGTCATTACCAACGCTCCCTCCTGTTTGGTGTACTGCTATTGGGTCCTAACCACATCCGTAACAAGAATAGAACACATGCAGACAACAGAAGAACATGCAAACTCCTGCCCCTGCCACAAGCTCCCCAGCCCCAGCTCAGATCCTTCTTGCTGTGAGGCATTTTTTTTTTTTTTTTACTATTTTTACATTCAAATGTGCAATTTAATTTCAGGTAGTTTCATCACAAACACTTCAGTTCATATTTGTTTTTTGCTGTATTCAGGCAAGAATGACTAATTCACAATCACATTTGGGCTCAGTCCAGCCTAATGTTTTTATCTTCCATGTGTGGAGAGCAGTGACCCCACAATGAACTTCCACAGTGAACCTGATTGTGTAATTGTAAAGAAGCTCAATAATCCTTCAGCGTGTCCCCAACTTTAAACAGATTGCACCAGTATTTTGGGAGTTTGGCCCGTTGGTCACCTTTCTCAATGTGTGACCGGGAGATTGGCCCTGATATCATCTCTGTGTCTGTGGTCCTGTACGATGTGCATCCCACCCATCTGGCGCTCTAAGTAGGTCAATACAGACTCAAATACTTGTATGCAAATACACATTCTGCTCCTGCGGGTCTGGTTCTTGTGATCAGAGTCTCAGGGATTCAGTGCCGGATGAAAAGTTGGGGTTGAGATGACTTTTAGGATGACTTTAACCACAGTTTTTACTCTCTGTCTCTGTCTGTCTCACACTACAAACACACACAGGCAGAAGCACACACACACTAGTGAGGTTTAATTGATTTTTCTGTTGCTGTAGATAAATCCATGTTCCGCATCTCATGTCACTGGCTGCAGCCCTTGTCTTCTGGCCTGGTAAACCCCATTCATCACATACAGCCTCTGTGTGTGCTGACCCTCACGCCAACGCCACTGTTACTGGGCTCGCTCAACCTCAAGCTGCCCTTTTCAACACACACACACACACACACACGCACGCCCACACATACACGTGCATTGTACTATAGTGATTGCAGTTATCCTCAGGGTGCTTGTTACTCTAGATTCACAATGATGTTAACTCTTCCCTTGTTTAATGATAATAAGAATCAGATTACATGCACACATGTTCACACACTCACACTCATAAACCATCATGTATGCCGAGTTCTTTTAAAGGCCCGGGGCTGATTTTCGAAGGTTTGTAGCCAGACTAACCCTGAACGTATTAGCTTGTTACAGTAGCAGTCAGTGCACTGAGCTCTCCTCATTCCTGCATAATATCTGCATGCATAGTGTGTTTTAATATTATACAACAGAATTTGAATAGTGTGCTTTTAAATAAAACTCAAACAATGAAATAGTTCTGAGACTACGATTTGTAACTTTCAACTTTTTTCTTTTTGCCGTCAGATTTTTCACTATAGCACCATCATAACAGGCTGCTAACCTTTGCAAGCATCCAGAGGGACCATCTCATTTCTTTTATAAGACGTGGCCAAGTCTTGTGACTGTATTGTTGCTTTCCTTTCCTGGTAAGTGCCGAGGAGGGGCACGTTCATAAATCCTGTAGCTGTCGTTAGGAAAGACGGGGCACCAAACATGAGCTTACATTCAGCCTGAACACAGATTTTATGAGAAACACTCTCCCGACAATACATGAGGAGAAACAGGCAGGCACACCGGAGGAGAACAACGCAGCAGAAATCATAATTGCAGCAGAGGAAGGACAAGGAAGGTGGCCCTAGCTGGCCACTGGTGAATTTTGCTTTGTGTTTTGCTGGTAAGGTCTCAAACAGATAAAATCTAATACTGTTGTCTTATAACTTCATGTCAAAACTTGCATTAGATGTTTACTTGAGGGATACACCGATCAACCAGTGTGGCCGGCCAGTCAGCGTCACATATCCGATTCTGTGCCAGTACAATTCAAACACATGCTCTGCACAATGGTCATGTCATGCACACAGCTACACAGACAGTGACGTCACAGCCACAGTGCAGCAGGAGATGGACAGGAAAAGGGGTAACCAGACCCAGGTCGCTACAGAGGACTGATAGCCTCAGCACATGGACACACGCTCGGCCTCTAACTCTACCGAGCTACTGGGATGTCCCCATAATGTTCTTCTTTTTGGTGAGTTCTTTTGTTTGTGTCAAGTTTGAAGTGTGTCTTACAAACAAGCTTGTCCTTGCTCAGTAAAAGAGAATAAACTGATTTCAGAAGGTTTTAATTTGGTACGGACAGTGGGTGTAAGACTATTTCCCTTTTTTTTGCATTTTACTATAAATGCTAAGAGAGTTGTAAAAGTAGCAACCTTGCTGTTCGCATACAACTCCCAGCTGAAACTACAGGGGGAACGGACTATCGCCTCTTGAGGCCAAAGTGGTATTACGAGGCAGGACAGCCCAGGGCTAGCTGGTTAGCATGCTAATATCAGGTCTCTGCATCACAACACACTGACATCTTTGACATAACATCAGAACAGTTACTTCTTCACATTCTGTTGCTAATGTTGATTCATATTTTGAATGTTTTAAAATAAAATTCTGGCAATATATTACACATTGCACCTTTAATCCAAGTGAGAGACTTCATTATTCCACATGATTGGACATGGATCACTTCCTCTCTAAGCCCCAGGTGTTTCAGATGTCATGCACCCCTGGGCTGGAGTCCTCCTACGGAAAGCGATTCCTTTATATGTAGCTTACAAACCGAATTAATTGATGTTCCTCGTGTACTGAGAAAGTAAAGACAAAGCGGGGTTATCTCTGTATAGTTTATTCATCTACCAGGGGAGAGCTCAGCACTTCCTGCTGAGGCTCTTGTGATAAATGACAGAGCTGTCGTTTCAACTCAAGCAGGGTGAGCAACACGTGCCACAATTCATTTTCCCTCCGGCTCTCAAAGTGCTGACTGCTGCACGCAGAAATGAGATGTGCCATCAAAGCTAACCTTAGCCTTTATTCCTGCGTGAACCCAGCTATGTTTAACCAGCCCAGGTCCCTCAGGGCTCCTGGCAGGAGAGACGAATCAAGGGAAGCTTCGATCCACACAAAGAGCGAAGGTCGGTGTTCCACCGTAGCGGTTAATTCAATATGAAAATCCAAGCGCGGAGCCCACCACAGCCCGCTGTTTGATTCCTGACACTTGAAAGTGTAGTTTTGAAATCATTTTGAGTACGGCGTCAGTCCTGTCAGGGCCGATGTGGAATCCAATTCAGCAAAAAAGGCACCAGAGACTGAACTCGAAATCTGCATGTCCTTGGAAAAATTACTGCAGGTATTTTAATTTTTCTCTTGTACACTCAAAAAATCAAATTCCTTTTTTCAAAAACTTTTCTTTTATGAATCATCCTGATTACAGATACTTTTACATTAACCGCACAGAACAAGCTCATACGTATGCTTATATTAATTTATTTCAGTCCAACAGACACTAAAACAGACACATTTGATATATTATTGCTACTCTGAGCAGGGCAAAAAGCAACTAAACGAAAGAGACAGAGAAGAGCGCTGTCATATTAATCATCCTGCAGCCACTCTTCATCTCTTCCTTTAACCACATTTCATGTTTTGAGTCACTCCGGCCTTGTGTTATTCTTCCCTGACATGTCATTTTGTCAAATGAGGAGACTTCCTGGATTTGACACACGCCAGGTTAAAAACCCTCACTGACAGGAAGCCAGAGACAAATAATTTGAGTTTCAGTGAGTCAAATTTCTTGCAGTGTAAATAGGTGTCTAATAACTGGCAATTGGGTGCAGTTTTTTTCAGAGTACAGACTACAGCAGTTTTTAAGAGGGAACAAGACAAAATTTATAGCATTAAATTTTTTGGTCTTTAGTAGTCTTATGAAAACATTCACTTTGTTCAGTTTGAAAGCAGCATTCATGGATCTATCAGTCAATGGGCCATCCAAACAGCAGGCCATTTATCCCAGTGCCAGCTCCTCCCATTATTTATTTGCCAAAAAGGCCCTCTCAAAAAAGGAATTTTCCAACCCAAGGGTCCATAAAGCAGTGAAGCACTCACTTGCTTCCTTTTAACACACACATTTACATGTATGAGCAAACTTGTCAATAGCCATGTTTCAATCCAAATGTATTGCCAGTTTGGTAAAAGAAAACGTGAGTAAATGCCTGTTTGATTCATTACATTACCATTATGCAATTATTAGGAGTTGGTTCATTGAGATCAGCAGTAGGTGGTGCCATTTCTCTAGCTGGAAAGCCATAACAACATTGCAGAAGAAGAGGGCGCAACAAGATAAGACATAATTAAAAAAGCGCCGTCGAATTGATGAAAAACACAGGAAGGTTCCATCAGATCTGTGTTTCAGTGATCAGTCATGTGAGTTAAATGTTCACTACGTCAGAACTTATTCTGAAAGTGTTTCCATCTCACATTAAGCACATTAAGCAGTTTGTTTGTTATGTCACTGGCCAATAGTTCCATAATAACCTTGAAGTATAATGTAATTCAAGTTGTTTGAGAGAAAACTAAGGTTATGCTCCTTCTCTTTTTGAGTTTCTTCATCAAAAGGTAAGTATTCTTCGATGAGACTCAACAATCAACTGTTTTTCTCCAGAATCGCTCACTGAACTTTTAACTTCAAAAAAAAAAAAAAAAAAAGGCAAAAACTACCTCAAGTAAGTATAAAAACTTTCTGCCATCTCTGTCAACCATTTCTCAGGCTATACTTAAAATACACATTAAAAATACACTGATGGAAAAAGGCACATGTTGCGCAAGCTCAAAATTGAACACTTTTCATTAACAAGATGTGGTACAGGCACAGCGGGGGTAATACATAAGGATGTGAAGGGCAGAATAGAACAACATAAAGATGCATGAGTGGCATAAAGCGTTCAGCTGAAGCCACTGGGCTTCTCATTGCTGCATTCTCGCATTTTATCTGTGATGAACTCAACAGTACAGTCTTGCCATGTTTAGTTTCATTAACACCCACACAGGAGTTTCAAATTAATCAGGCTGATTAGACCTCTAATCAGAGATATATATAAGATATATATGAGACAGAGATATATATGTAAATGTTGTGCTGTACTGGTCAGGCCAAGAGTGGCTTGTGAAAAAATACACGTAAATGGAGGAGCACTATATTTATTTCACAGCCGATTTCAGTTAACTGTATTATATTCAAGGGTTCATGAACTACGTGGAGAAGAAATGTAACAAAATTTTCAACAAAAACAACTTTTTGCCTGACTTCGTGTATTTCATAACCCCTTGAATATAACACAGTTCATTGAAATCAGTTCAGAAATAAACATTATAGTGATCATTATCCAGAAAAACCACAGCTCCTCCATGCACATGTATTTGTCCACAGGTCAGTCTTGACGTGACGTAACACAGCAACAAGTTGAGTCAGTCTACGTATAAGTAGTTTACGTATAATATGTCTGTGGTGTCACCAAACTCTGTGAACTGATAATGGTCAAGGTGTAGTTTGTCCCAACCTACCAGAAGCCAGAAAAGTAATAGGATAGTGAAATAACTGTCAGTGAAGCAGTTTGTACACAGTCCTGAGAAGACGTCTAACCAAGCAACACTGGTGAAAACACCAGACGGTGGAGTGTGGGTGTGTAAAGGGATTTAAAAGCAATATGTTCTCATGGTGTCTTTCTCTGGCTGAGCTGCCTGACTCCCTGCAGAC
Source organism: Lutjanus argentimaculatus (assembly GCA_034769285.1). Taxonomy (NCBI): domain Eukaryota; kingdom Metazoa; phylum Chordata; class Actinopteri; order Lutjaniformes; family Lutjanidae; genus Lutjanus; species Lutjanus argentimaculatus. The sequence continues at coordinate 4,128,334 of JAWZSL010000004.1, forward strand.
GACGGTGACACAAAAAGAATGATCTCTTTAGTGGGTTTAAAATATATTGACCTAATCTTTAAAACTGTGGATTTTATTTTATAAGGTTTCAGTCTCAAAGTTTTTTGCTCTTTTTCTTATGAATATTTGTGCGGGTGGAACATCCTCCAGGTCCCTCTTTGCAGTTAAAGTTTTACAGGTTAAACTTGGCCAATGAGTTCATTTCTCACGGCAGAGCTGCTGCTCCTCAGTCTGCTTCTCAGATTTTCAAATAAGGCTGACCTGCTTTTTTTTTTTAGGTTGTGCAGATGAATCCAGGTGAAATCAGTTAGTGTTCATTGACTCCTCTGATGTGATGTGATCTGAACACAGAAAAGACAAGGTATAGTTTGTATAGCTCCCAGCCATCCTGCGATCTGACCATGCTGAGAGGAAATGAGATTGTGTACAATCGGGTCAAAGTGTCTATTTTAGAAAGAAAGGAAAGCACAACATGGCAATTTCTGTGAATGAGTTAGTATGAGCGTGCGTGCATGGATGTGTCTTGCCTGCCAGGGAGATTACAGTATGCATCGCCCACTTCATTGCAGAAAAGGTCACTTAATAATTCAGCAAACCTGCAACAATCAGAGGTTGTTTTCATTTGGTGGCTCAGCACTGTCACTCTCTAACAACTTTAGTCCCAAATTTAGACGTTGCATTAATATTTTAACAAAACAGTTTCACATTGACTCATGGCACAAAACTGAAGCGAGTGTTGGCACTCTTAAAAGCCATCAGTTTTGACTAATTGATGCTGCTTTGACATAGGGGAACACTGAGCGAAGTCAAATTTCTGCTGTTTTTTTCTTAAAATGGAAACAGTTAGCAATGAAAATGAACTCTTGCTGAACTAAATGTTTTAAAATTAAAGTTTTAAAATCTGACTTCATCTCCTGCTCTGAGCCTAATTCACAATTACTGCCTAACTTTGAAAAAAGGCTGAAAAGAGAGCATAGGGCAGAGAGAGTGGGAGTGGAGTGGGAGTGCACAGAACAAACACTGCAGGGGGCCCCGTGGCTACGTAATGTGTGACTTTGGGGTAGTCTCATTTTTGCCCCCTTTACATATGAAAATAGATACGTCCGATTTAAACGATAGGCTCGTTCGTGATGAACTGTGCCTCACCTGGAAGGTAGACAAGATCAGGTGGCCACAGTGGGCTCTGCAGTAGGTGTGTGTGTCTGTGAGAGTGTCAGTAGCCTGTATATCCTTTGCCCTGTTTGGGATCATCAAGAGATCATCATTAAGGGAAAAAATGCAGTCCAGTGGAGCTTCTACAGCCATTAAAAGTGCCAAAGTTGAGAAATGCTAAGTAGAAAATTTGCATAAAATAGTGTAAATTCCTAAAGCATCTCCATCAGCATATATTTGAAAATGACGGCAGTTTTATTTTTTCTTTTATTCATTAAATTTCATGACATAGAGCAGTCCCAAATGGTTGACTCTACATTGGCACTGGTCTCGCAAGGTCCAAGTTGATTTAAAACAGTTGGTGGTATTTTGAGCTATTTTCAACCCATGAAATTGAAATTGTTAAGATATGTGAACATTAACACCACCATTGATGTGTTTCATCAAAATACAGTAAAATAGTTGAGTTTACAGTTCAAAAACACATTTAAGAGTGCAGTACCTCTTTACATAAAGTTGTCCTCAATTTTAATGTAAGCTGAATCGTCGCTGAATATAAAGACAAACCTTCCACAGCCTAAAACTCCTGTACTATCTGTGGGCACGTTGAATGATGAAGTTTGGGTAATGAGTTTGGTTCAAAATGGATGCACAGCGGGGTGCAAAATATAAATCTTCATGTATTCCCTGGCAGCTCTCTCTCTGCTTTACCTGTAATATATAACACAATTCTGCATTTCATTTTGGGTTGCAGAATTACTTACAGACAACACATTTCCTCATAATGGTGACTGACATGAAAGGAATTTGGCCGCAGTAATGACTTGGTTTTCTAATCTGCAGATAGGCTGTGATGGATCTGAGGCAGCTGCTCAGAACAGAACGATTTGCATGCACACACAAATACATGTTGGATATATGAACTGTAGATATGCGCGCCCACACGTTACGCACCCACAGACAAGGAAATTGCACATCATGTCTGCTAATGACGCATGGATGAAGACCTGGACGAGGCCTACATACTAATGCGACTGTGAGGGCGATGAAAGCAGGAGAGCAAGTGTGCTATCTTGTAATGAAAAGGGACTCTGAACTTGTTAAGTGGATTTTTAATACCGAAGCAGAGACGATAAGGAAGAGCCCTGTAAGAGGAAATTTAAATTAATGTTAAATGCAGAAAAAGTGACATCAAATCTTATCTGGAGATGATCATCAGCCGCTGTGATGAAGACCTCTGCACAGAGGGAAATAACTTAAATAAGTGCTACATGACTCACTCTGACATCAGATACATTAATATGCACGGAGTCACCCTGCCACTGGGTATATGCTGGTTACGGTCTTATTCATATGGGTCTTTTATGGCCTAAAATTCAACTATTAGGTTGTAATAAATAAACCAGTAAAATGGGTAAAGTTTCACCTGTCAGATCCCTGTTGAATGAAGAGTGGGTCACTTTAAAATGAAGTGGAACCATGCATCGGCTACTACATTGGGTGGTGTGAATGCTAATGCATTCACAGACATCAGCAGCTGAGAAAATGTTTGTCACGTGCATCCGGAAACTAAAGGCAGTTTGGAACTGTCTACTACATACAGCTTTTCAGAGGTGGTGTGAAAATGATTTATTGTTGTATTCTGCAGTATGCTAGGACAGGCTTAGCCGGTTTCTGGTTCTGGAAAACACAAAGATGATCATCTGAGAAATGGGTAACGCAGGCTGACAACTGAAAGGAAAGAGTTCAGAAAGTTGTAAATTATTAGGCATCTGTGGTGTCTGCATCTGCCCGTGTATGCATCCATTTGGTACTATAATAGAGCCATTAAAGGTATAAGTGGCATTCAGTGGATAAGTGTGTATCTACCTTTTGCTAAGAGACATGGATAACCCACCATAGCCCACTCATAGGCATTGAGGATTTATTTCCATTGAGCCAAGAATTTCCCAATAAGCGCAGCTCATATGCTCACGTTAAGTCCTTGCCTGTTGCATCTTTAAGGGGAAATTCCAGTTTAATACCACCTGAGACTTATTTTTGTAGTTTTGGCTACATTTGTATCATTTAGGATAACATACAAACCAAAAGCAAGTCAGACAGGACAGAAGCCAAAGCAGTCACACAATCACACACATCGTTTAACAAGTCCTCAGATAAGTCACATTTTTTAGGGGTGTGAAAACAAAGGCAGACAGGTTTAAGGAAGTGGATAAACTGTTGGCCAATGGGACTTTGGTGAATCCAAACTAATCTTTCAAACACAGAAGTCACAGAATGACGCTAACAGGTCCAGGCAGTAGTAGACCATCAATTCTCGTTGGAAAAAGCTGTCTGACAGCCAGGTAAAAAAGTTTTTTAGACCCTGTCAACACTGCTTAGCTTCTCCAAACTGGGGGCGCTATCAATAAGTCCCTCATATCTGAACAATCCCTTAAAGTAAAAGTAAAACTACTGGCGACTAAAAATACAGAAAAATACAAGTACACAAAAAAGTCTTTGATAAAGAAACAATCCTAATAAACTAAACTAAACTAAACTAAGCAAGAGTAAATGCAATTTGTTACTTTCACTCATGGATCTCAGCTAGTACTCTGGCGAGTGGAATATTATCATGACTAAAAGAAATGATGGTCAAAAATACAGAAATAAGGAATTTACCTCTATGCGAATAATTAATTGTTACCAAAGAGAGAATATGTCTTGGATAAAGTTTCTGCTTATTACGTACATTCACTGCATCAGTGAAAAACTTGTTCTAAAATATACCTCTAATGTCCTGAACAGTATGTGAGCTACATTCATGTTCTCATAATGAGAAACCTTCTTCACATGCTGTCAGATTAAACGTGTTCCTGCTGCTTTTGCTGCCTGTGCAAACTCTGACTCCCGAGGCATTAAAAGTGGATTTTGATGTTGACTACAAAAAAAAAAAAAAAAAAAACACGACCAAATGTGGAGTTGTGTGGAACTTGTTATAAAAACTGGGATCCTAATTTCTTGTACTGGTGCAAGGAGCAAAATCGTGCCCAGCAGGAGGGAGGGGTGCCGGTGTCTTCATCTGTTTCATCCCATTTTCTGGCACACTGCTCTACCTGTGAACATGAAAATTCTGTTAATTGGTTTATTCATGGAAACAGGGAGAGCCAGTCGCAGGGTATCAAAGGTTCATGGAAGGAGCCTAACGTGGCTCCAGTGGAGAACTGCCAACAGCCGGGTGGCTGGAAACACCACCGAACATAATGCCTGGAGCGCGGAGGTGTTACACAAAGGGCAACTGCACATGGAGAGTGTTCAACTGAAGTGATAATTAAAAGGAGCGACATAATGATGTGGGAAAAAAACATGGCTGCCAGTGGATGAGAATAAAGCTGAGGATAAGAGAGCCTCTTCATAGTTCAGGCAACCACTGACACTGTTTTTAAACTAGAACTTAAGACATTTTTAAATTTTATTTATTATATAACATTTATACAACATTATTAAGGCTGAGTTTTTGGCTGATTTTTGTCATAAGATACTTTTTTTTTTAAAGAACATATCAATTTAAACCTATTTTATACCCAAGCACACCCAAAAGTTATGTTTCCTGTTGCAAGACAACTGATTTTAGATATTCAAATTAAACACAGTTTTCTTTTTTTTTTTTTTTTTTTGTTTTTTTTTTTTCCAATGAAAACTGACAACAGTTTGTCCAAACATTTTAGGCACAGTGTAGTCCAAAAGTATTTGGGCATGAAACATTGTTCATTTTTTGGTCTCCTTACTTGCAGCACAGTTTATTTGAAATTTAACAAAAAACTAATAAGGTTTGAGGGTTTTTGCATCCACATCAGATAACAATGTGAAAACTGTAGTAGTTTATGAACAGTTACCCAGATATGCATAAATGCACTGAACAAGATCAAGTCAACTTTATGTTAGAGTTCACCCCAAAGACAAAACTCCATCTTTTTTTCTCTGGCCCAACCCTAACCCTAATTAGCTATCTAGATTATTTTGGTGTTGTGCACAAGCAAACATGAGATTGTTTCTACTCCAGAAGTCTATCTCAGGCATGACTCTTGGCATAAACGGTAATAGAAATACATATCAGCACAGTTTGACTCAGCACAGCCGATGGACAAGCCCCATTCCTGCTGATGCTCTGCCAGTTCAGACCACAGGCCACTCACTGCTCGCTTCGTTTTGGTCCTATAATGCTGCTTGGTTGCTTGTTGTATGTTTGGGGCACTTGTCCCACTGCATACTTGGAAATTATGTACATCATCCACAAGTGATCCAACACTGTTAAACCAATATGCACAATATGCATGTAAACACCCTTAAAGTTTCACAAGAAACACATGTAGTTATTACCCCTACTATTATCTAGCCTTAAGGGAAGTTTTGTTTTTACTTGCTGCTGTTTTGAGATATCCATCTCTGAAATCACACCACCACTGCAACACAACAGGAGCAAATTTAATTATTTTTGTGGTGACATTTTAAAAACTCAACAGTAAGTGCTGCTCTCTGGATATTCCACAGACCCTACTGTGGATGTTTGGGCAGTTATTTATTCGCCTTTGGGGTATTTTATCAGAATAATTTGAATTTCAGCCTCTGCTTTCCGTTTGGAATCTGCATGTTTTTAAAGACTCGGACAAACCAAACACTCAGCTACCAGTAGGTGCCAGATATGACTGCAGAGAGCTTGTTTCTTTCCAGCTGCTGTAGAGTGTTTGATAATTTATTATATCTTCTGAAAACATCCTCATATCATTTCCCTGTGTGTGACAAGTAGCAGCAGCTGTACGGTGAAAAAAATTTAACTAAGCCACTGCTGGTTTTGTTTTCCTCTCACGTGACTGATCAGACGGAGGTATTGATCGGCCGGAGGACGCAAAACTGCGGTTGCCTAGATTTCAATCTCTCTGAGAGGTAAACCAGTGCGTGTGTGTGTGTGTGTGTTTTGTGTGTGTGTGTGTTGAGCGTGTGTGTGTGCATGTCATGCAAACATGATTGTACACTTGTGAATTATGCCTCATTCATTGATTGTTTGTCCTGTTTCATCTGAAATCCTTTGCAGGAAAAGCGTTTTCCGGTTTAATCCATCTCTCTGATGTCTGATAGCTTTCGCCTTCTCACATCTCATCATAATCACTTTCCCTTTAACACTGTGAAAATCTGGAAACTGTTTACTCTTCACATAGGGGGTGACGGGGCTCAGTGTGGCTGCTCATACTGAGAGCATACAAATCAAACAATCTTAACTTCCCTAAGAAATGTAATTAAATGTTGTGGATTCAGTATGTGTCAGCAAATCCACGCACAAACATTTGCACATGATAGTTGGTTGCCAGAGCCACCTTCTTGCATTCATTTATTCATAGTCTTAGGTTTTTTTGTGTGGTATACCATGTTATTACCTGGATACATGGAGCTTATGTCTAGATATAGAGTGTTGTTATAGGTCAGGGGTGCCCAAACTTTTTCCCTTGGAGGGCAAAAAATGAAACCTAATAGTGGGCCAACTGACTTCCTGTGTGAAGTGTCACTCTGGCCACCATACTTATTATGATTATGATAAATAAAACATTTATTAGAGATCCTACAACTTTAAAGAGATTTTCTTCCTTGCAACAACTTGGCCTGCGGGCCCCACTTAGGAAAACCTGATATAGATAAAATCATCCAAATGCAGATATTTCAAATCTCATCATAATAGTCTGCTGCTTGACAGACTTCAGTATTTCTTTTAGGATTTCTTTAAGCAATATCTGCCCATGGCAAGCAGTTCAAGGTTGGGCAAAGATCTTAATTATGGAAAACTGACTGTGTTTAAGGTATAGTAAAGTAGTGTGGCAGTACAATCGGAGTAGTTTGACATTTATGTATGAACCTTGGACGTCTAGAAAGTTTTCCAACACAACCTCATATCTACACAATGGAATAGGTTAATTGCCAGTTACTCCCATAACGAAACAGATTACCTTGGAGAGTACTGGCAGCAATGGGCTCACTGGACCTTAACTCTGTTATGTAAGTCATGTGACACAACTCATGTGACCTTACACTTGTGTTTTTTGTTGCAAAACAAAAACTACTTGGTTAGGTTTAGGAAAAGATTATGGTTTGGGTTAAAATAACTGTTACATACGTCATGTGATGGAAGTTACATCATTCACATGACAGGACATTAAATCCATAACAAAATTTTATGTTATTCAAAACTTTTCATAACTCCAACCCTGGTCTCCCACGTTAAAGTCATATGTTTGTTTGAGCCATGCACCCACTTCACCTCCTCCAAATGCAGACTGTCTTGCTCCTTGTACTTCTGTCATACTTACTACATCCATTATGGGGCACAATAAACAGACATATTGGTCAGAATAAGCTGCCTGCACTATCGATTAACATGCATGTTTTTCTGGAGAGGACAGGCTGAATAAATGTGGAGGTTGTCAGTGATCTCAACCTTGAGTGAATCTGCCATGGCTGTAATTTGTAAAGATCTTTATTTTCTTTTGTTTTCTCTGTGCATTTTTCTAGCTTCTTTCCTGGCTGAGAATTGGCTGGGAAAGAATTGGCAATTATGAATTAAAGTTTAGACAGCTTGTTTGGTGCAAATTCAGGAGGCAATTTGCTCTTGTTGTTCAAGAAGTGGTTGTTGCGGAGAGCCTTGACTGCTTTCTTGGATATTTGGCTACTAGTTACTGTTGTTGCTGTAGTTGCCCCCCCCTCCAGCTCTGACCAACCAATTATCATTATTGGTTTCCATAAACGTATCACTAAAGGTGCACCAGCAAAGAAATTATGTCATAGAAACAGGATTTCAAAACTTATGCAAAATAGAGGAAATTACCAGGTGGTGATAGGCTTAATCAGCATTAGCATCAGCTTAATCAGACGTTCATTTAGTTCATTTATGTTCCCCACTTCAGCTTTCACAAAAAAGCAAACATCAAGTGCAGTCTGTCACTGCACAAGAACTCTAATCTTCCATATGATGGCTGCAGTGCACAACCTCCACATGTTTACTTTACACACTGCACTGGACTAAATTGTGAGCTGCAGAACCATGAATCAGTATGAGCCAGAGCAAAGGATGCTGCAACACTGATGGGCATGCTTTTACTGTTGTTAAAGGTACATTTATGTGTAATAATGAAGTAATAACCTGACTTCAGACTGATTGGCAAAATCTGCACTGTAATACCTAACCACAGCACCTACATAATATTAACACAAGAGGGTGAGATTTAACGTCATTATTAGCATATCACTGAGGTGATTGTGACGTAGCAACAGACAGTATGCTTTGATGAATGCTTTCTAGATTTTCCCAAACTGAATAAATACCACGTATGCCAACGCAAAACTGCTTTGCTAGCTCAGCGTTGCTGCAACTAAAATATCTCAAGTTGCTTTTTTTTTTTGTTTTTTTTTCACGAAGAACTATTTTCATGAAGTATTTTTAAGCTAGTAGCACCAGTCGCCAGCTGGTGGAGGACACTAAACAGAGTTTCTGTGTGATCCAAACATTTTCAATAACCCCAGAAGATTGTAAAGTCCAAAATGTATTGAAAAATGATAGATTTACAAAAGTCACACATTTGTTTATGTTTATCCTTTCAAAAACATTTTCACTGCTGTCACGAAATTGTTTGTTATCTGGCTTGTCGCACACAAATGAGGCTGCATTTGTATTAAAGGGGCGGCAATGCAGCAATCAAACAGCACCATAAATTATATTCATCAAAGAAAGTCGATTTAATTATTATTGGGTTTCATGAATAAAAATGTTTCAAAAACATCCCCCATCTGGGGTAGTATTGAGTAATATTTTTAGTGATGAGAATAGTGTGCTGTCATGCTGATCTGAAGACATTCTAAATGTCTAGCTGACCAGTTAGATTCCTTGGTCGGAACAACCTGTTGAGCACACTTACCAGTTTCAAATTTCTGCAAGCTTATTTTCAAGCTGTAGTGAAAAAGGCAACCAGTTCCTGCCTGGAAAGAAGGAGAAAACCCATTTTAGAAATCATTTGAAAATAAGTAAATAAATAAACGCTCATTACATTCAGTATGACATTGAAACATTCACTGATATAGTCCCTTAAGAGTAATGAAAGAAGCCGGTCTTCTCTTTACTGTCCAACAGCATCTAGCAGCCTCATAATCATTTATACAAGCGTCTGTGAATACCAATCAGGGCCGGCTGATGTGTTCCTGCTGTCTGTTTGGCAGCGAAAATAAAGGGCAGCGCGGGAGCTGAATGTTCATCATTTGATATTAACACCAGACAAAGCAGGCCTCTTTGATCAAGGCCCGAAGGTCAACCGCAACAGCTGTTGCGATGCGCTGACAGGAGGCAAACCTTTTCTTCTTCATCCCGGGGGACGGCAGCCTCCCGCCAGGCAGGAGCTGCTCCATGTGTGTGTTCAGAAAGCTCATAACAGAGTGGATTTTAGGGGGTATTTTAGAATTCCTCTGGGAGGGAAGGAAGCATGGTCCTTTTCAGTAGCAGCCTTCAGACACATACAGACTATACCTGTATGGATTCTCAAACTGCTGAAGTCCTTATCAGCTGTATTCCATTACTTACATTTTTATTTTTATTTATTTATTTTTTTTTTGTAGTTGTTTGCAGGCAATCCATTTATTCTTTTTCAGGTACATGTTGCCACCAGTGGCCACTTAAAATCCATTGAAGCACCTTGCTGGTCAAAATTGATGCCTTGGGGAGGAGATTCCTCTCATTCACTTTTCCTCAGATCAAAGGATTCTTTGGGGCGTCTTTTTTACCAGTTCTCCCCTTTGAGCCACTTTGATGTAGCTGATAGCCCATAGCGACATGCAGCAGTTATGAGCTTGGTATATTGTTGAAAAGGCCCAGCTTTTAAGAGAAAAACCTACCATGAAACAGTTCAGCATTGCTCAAAGAAATCTTTACAGTTTGGGCTTTAAGAGAGGGCATACGCTGACTGAACACTGAAGCCAAGGGGAAATCCTTTCACTACTACATTGCAGAGACTGTCTGCAGCAAAAGAGGCAGCTTCGGTTGTTCGTTCAAAAGCTCAAAATAAAATTTGTGTTTTAGAAGCAGTATATTTACATTGTGGACATAAACGCAGCCCGTCCGCACCAGAAAAAAAACTTGTGTGTTGGTGATACACAAGAGCAGGCAGCTTATTCCGACTGACACGTCGTATGATGTTCATTGTTATGTGGAGACCTCTAGTGGGCATAGTAAGTATGTCAGGAGAAGCATACTGTAACATTGAGGTACTGAGGAAGTGTGGTGCATGGATAGCTCAAACAAACAAAGAAATTTCACCCAGGTTCAAATGCTGTGTGAAAACTAAACGTACATTATTGTTTTGAGTTATGGACATGACTTCTGTTGCATCACTTTTTCTTTTTCTAAATCTACCCAAGTAGTTTTAGTGCGTAAACGTAACCAGACTGCATCCATTGTTCATCAAAAACTAAGACTTAAGTAACATTAAGTTCCTGTAAGCTTGTTGCAACCAGTACTTTTCACCGGTAATATGTTGTTTTGGGATTGATTGGCATTTAACCTAAGAATATGTTGCATAGATGAGGGCAGTGATATACAACCACACAATCTGCCAGGTGAGGGTAGATGGCTTATTATAACAGTGTGTGATTTTGACAATGGTGACCACAGTTCTTATCTTGTCTTCTACCAAAGGTTGACATTCAGCCAATCTTTCGTGGGCCTTAAATGCATAATATGTAAGTTCTGCCACTAGGAGTCTCTCTCACATTAAAACAATAACAAAATACATAGTTTAAAGACAGCGCGAAGTAGCTTCGGATCATGGGAGTTGTTGTCTTTGCTTTTAAACTGCTGCCATAGCTGATTAAAATTTATCTGACGTGACTCAGGCAGATGTCATGTTCATGGACAAGGTAATATTAAAGTTTTATTCATGCTATGTTTAGTCATGTTTGTCAACTGATTTCCTCACTCTCTGATGAATTCAACATATCCTGTTTTCTCACACTAAAAGTTATAGCAACTAGCTAGCAACAAGTAGCAGGAAACGCACCATTACTTTGAATAAATTGTGGATTTCTCTCCTTTTGATCATTGTTGGTAACATTTGGTACAAAGCTTTAACAAAAGATGTAACATGTTATAGCTTTAACCAAGCAGATTTAAAGGGACAAGTCACCCCAAAATCAAAAATACATATTTTCCTTTTATTGCTATTTATCCAGAGTTGGGGAAATATCAGCCTGTCGGTCTGCCTTTTCTCCAATATCATGGCCTAAATCACGAAAGTCACTAGGATCCATCATCAAAAGTTTGTACAAAATGTGGTGCCTATCCAACTTCAAGATGTTGATAAATTTCATGGGATAAGTGAGCATTTTGGCCTGCTGGTGGTGCTAAAGGAAAAGTCAAGTTTCATGGTAATCCATCAAATAGTTGCTGAGAAACTTCAGTCCAGGCCAAAGCGCTGAAACGACTGACAGAGACTGACACTACCATCAGTAGAGCCAGTGTAGAGCCAGAAACATAAATGGGTCGTAAATCTGAAGTCCAGGCAGGACTTTAAAGCTACAAGAACTGAAAACACTAACATATTTAATGACACAGCCAGCAGTTATGAAGCAACATCAGCACTAATTTGTAGTCATGTTCTGGCCACCCGGTACATGTATGTCCACTGGTCTTTTAGCTCTGATTTTGGTCTCTACCAACTCCAAAAGGAACTATCTGCTTCTTTAGCTGCTAAATGAACCAGTATAGTTATGAGTTACTTGCTAACTGTTGCTGTCAGCTGTATTTTAGAGCTTTTACAATGAGAATGGCAGACTGCTGCAACCAAAGACGATGTAAGAGAGCGCTGAGAGTGAGCCAAAACAGTAAATTTCCAGGCCGAACAGCCAAACTGTGAGCTAAAACTCACTATTATGCTCCATTAAACTGAGGGAGCTGTAGATTCAAGTGATAATTCCTTTCACATTGTTATATTGTTTTCAGATTGTCATTTGATACATTGTTATTATAAAAAATATTGTTTACAGCCAACATTATCAACATTGTCCTTATTGGTTTTATAACATTACAGCCCTTGGTCTAGATATCATAGCAATGTACAAAAATATAATCACATATGTCAAACCAGCCCACTCCAGCTTCCCTTCCGCCACCACCCTCACTTTGTCCCCATAAAACACCCCCAGGCCGCTTATAGCCAATTTAAAGTTTTAGTTTTGCAGGACAATAATCTTAACAGAGCCATGGATAATGGCTTTGAAAATCACATCTGCTGCAAGACCAGACAAGATCAAGTTTGATTTGTCTAACATTTACTTTTCCCTGTAGCACCAGTATTCACGTATTTTTGTCATATGTGTTTCATTTTTTTATTTTCATTTTTTACTCCAGTGGTTTTGATGTCCACCTCAGTGATCATATAAAAACTTGCTTGCAGCACTCCAAAAGAAGTGGCCATCATATCCCTGCTATTCGTTTTCTCTTATTTTTCTCTCTTTATATTTGATCTGTGCTCGGAATGTCAGAGTGGATCTGCTTTTAACGGCTGAGCCACAAGGTTGTTGCCTGCTGCCCTTGTACGTGTGACATTGATTTTCCTTTACATCCTGCCCTGTAACAGCACGGTAACACAAGTTTACTTGTCACTGCAAAATGTCAAGCAATCAGGTGCTCTTATAAAGGTCAGCATTTTATGGGATGTTTAACATGTCGAAGGGATTACAGCAGCATTTTCCCAGCAGAGGGCAGGGAGGATCGCAGTGAATCTTAACACATTATTGAAATGGCTGTTTGACAACCAGATGACCTCAAGCTGTGTGACCTGTGAAAAGTGAGGGGAAACTCCACAGCCCGCCCATAATCCGATTCATCCATGCACGTATATGTCATATTTTTAAATACTGTGATTTTTAACATTTGAATAATTGCTTTTACAGAACTATTAGGTTCCCATGCAGAATATGAAACGATGAATGATAATTAATCACAGCAATATCCATTCAGAGTTGAGATTTCCATTCATGGTCAGGATCCTCTACTGTGGCTTTACACTTTTTAATTCCATTTAAAATTTAAATCAGTTTAAAACAGCAGCAGTATACTTTCATAGATGTTGTGTCTTTGTTTCTCAGTTGCATTCCTCCTAAGCAGTTTATTTCAAGTCTTTAGAGGATATAGGGTGCACACAGGTGAACAGGATGAAGCTGATAACTTGACTTATTTTGGTAATTGGTTGTGGTGATACCTGTTCACCTCCTGGTGGGAATATGCTCTTGTGAGAAGAAGGCACTCTCCTAATAGTCCAGTCAATCTAACCCAAAAAAAGGGCCCAACCCAGGACAAAATTGCATAAGTGGTCTAATGTTTCATAGCTTTTATTATCTCCGCCAGGCGTACGCGATTGCTTATGTGTGTCTTTGAGTGCATGCGTGGGTGATAAATGGACCTTTAGCTTGTGCGTGCTTAATCTCGAATACTTCTCGGCCGGTCAGCCTTCATTTGTGCTCATTCATGACTGTAAACTGAAGGACGTCTGTGATTCACAATTCTTGAAAAACATTTTATTATGGCTCCACGCCAATGTTTTCAGGTCATCCCGTTCTCGTGAATGCTCAAGAATACCTTGAGGGAATTGTCTGTGCTGAATGTGGCTAAACATTGCTTTGATCGAGTGGTTATATGCCAGTTTATTCTGACACAGCCTACATTCAACCTTGTTTTCATTTCCTACATCAAACCAACACTGACAAACCACACTGGTTCAATGAGCTGTCCCACTATGATGATAACAACTTGGTCAAACTTGGTACAATCTTTTGGATCCTCTGTTTTTCTTTTATTCTTTCTTCTCTTACTTTGTTGTTTGAGTTTTGGTACAAATGTCCACTTGGAGTATGAACTGGTATTGTAAATATGGTGCATTTTACTCCATTTCATTAAGTTAACAGACATAGTTACTGATTACTAAGAAGATTTCAACTTTTTTTAACTTTTATTACCAGCCCATCCTTCCCAGAAGAATGGCTGTACAAGCAATTTCATACGACCTATATTTACACTTATTGTCACGCAGTGACCTCTAGTGGCTGTAGTATTTATGACAGAGGCAAAGAAGATGTGGTGATGTAGAATAGGGGAGATAACGTCTACAGAGAGGGCCAGGGTCGATGGATGGGTCAGACAGAACTTTATTCCAAGAGAGCAGGGTTCATGTCCCATTTATAACCAAAAGTCAATTTTGATTTATTTCAAATTTTTTTTATGTTATTTAAAACAAATCACTTAAATAACATAGTGTACTTATTTTAACCCAACCATGATATTTTGGTGCCTAGACCTAACCAAGTAGCTTGGTTGCAGAAACCTGAACAAACAGTGGCAATTTTGCAACGTTAACCACATGTTTAATGTCACCTAACATAATGGCTAATTCCACCAGGCACAGCTGCATCATGTTACAGCCACACCATCAGGCAGCGCTGATTGCAGCCATTCTACATAATGCTTGTAATTCCACCAACAGCGCCTCAGTGCGCCCCAGAAGCAGCTCTGCGCTCTATTTCAAATACGCGTCGAGTCTATTTTTGACGGATGCCGTGTCAGTTAGCACAGAGCATCAAACAGGCAGGAAATCAGACACAGAAAAGGCAGGGAGAATCCGGTTAATTTTTCAAAATAAAAGACCCCGTGCAGACTCACAATCATAAAGACAGACAGAGAAGAAACTATTTAACCACGTAGCCTGTTTATCCATGCTAGAAGAACAAAGAGCAAGGAAAGAGGACCTAATCAACAAAATCTGAGCACGCTCCATTGCTGAAATGCTTCTGAAACACTGCTGCAGCTGTGCAGAGGACAGATCAGAACTGTGGCGCAGACGTGCCATCCTTGCTGGAATCAACCGGTAATCCAGTACACCTGTTCCTGGTATTCATCAGTCATTCTGTTTTGGGGAGTTATTGGCAGTCAACCTTTTCTATTGTTTAGGTACAATGACATGTTCTTTATTTCAGTCACTGATGATTAAATCAAGAGCCTAATGTAATCTTTCTACAGCTACTACTTTTACTTTGGCTACACATTTTGCAATATTTGTGCTCTTTCATTTAAGTAAATCTTTGAATGCAGCTGACTGCACTGTAGGTATTGTGTTCATCATTCAAGAGGAGCTCCTCTGTTCCTCTGTCCACACAGGCTAGAACAGCTCTTTATCTTCTCACCTGTTTGCTTATTTGATTTTCCAGGACACCTACAAGTTGTTCACATCCACAGTTCAATGGAGGACACACTGGCACTAATTGACATACGGTGAGCTTTTTAAATATTTACTCCCATTATGTTCCTGCATGCAGTTGGCAGACTGTAATAAGTATGCTTGTACATGTAGCTCTGATTTATAGATGAGGTGTATGACTTGGCCTTACTGCTGCCACAGATGGTGACCCCATTCATTACTGCGATGAGGAGGAGAAGGAGGCAAGGAGGAGCACAAAAGCAAAGAAGCAAAGATAACAAGGAGGAAGGAGAGGAGCCAGGAGAAAACAGGTTGTCTGTTGCTGAAATTAGGACAAACTGATCCTTCACCAAACACAAAGTTAAGAAAGTTTTTGACTATAATTCCACCCAGTTCTGCAAGGTAACACTACACTTACAGAGAGCCATTTTAAAGGAATACTCCACTAAAATTCTTTTAATACTCACTTCTGTGGGCTTGAAATGTGGGTTTCAAAAGTTTGTAGCATGCTCCTTCTAAGGAGGACCGTAGCTATAGTTAGTTGATTCACAGAGGTTAACAATGAATCCCAGTGGAGACACAACATTGTAGCAAATATCAAGCTATTACAGCATAATGTGGCTTGTTGAACAATGTGCTCATTATTATGTTTCAGTGTTCAATGATAAATCGCAAAAGGAGGCAGTTTCCATCCACAAACTTACTGGTTTAGCACACTTACATGAAACTGAACAAAATCCACATGTAATTCTTGGATGTACAGTGCGTCTTGGAAGAACGATTGCAATGAGGTTTCCTTTTTGACTACAGATTATAATAATAATAAGTATTTTATGAAAACAGATGTAATTGAGCAACAGTTATGCAGAGATACAGTGAAGAGTTGTGGAATTAAATCCCCTTATGCCAGAATAAAGTCATTGTGAAGTCACTGCCAACTTGTACATTTTTACAAAAACATAGACATGATATAGTAGGATAAACACACAAACAAACAAAAAAGAAGGGTATTCCATCAATAACAAATGTTACATGATCTGCTTGGTGCCACACATTAGTGCCAGTTCAACTGAAGCCTATGTATGAAGAAGCACACTAAAAATCCAACATATCTACGTCATCTGACCTTTGAAGAAGAAATGGCTTTTTTAAAAAAGAAAAAAGAAAAAAAAAAAAGACAAAAACACTCTTGAGGGATTAGCATACTGACTACTTTTTTTCCAAATGTGCTTTTTTTCCAAATGCATTTGTTTATTTGCTGTTGGTCTCCAAGTATAATGATTGACATTGAATCTCCCACAAGCTCCCATAGAACTGACACCAATGTCTGGAGCACTGAATGTTGTTGATGTGGTGACCCTACACGTTCTGTTCCATCCAGATCAGACAGAGTCAGGGTACAGCCATATTGCACATTTGGCTCACTGGAAATGGTCTGCTGCGCTAACGATAAATCGAACAACGCATTAAAAGTGCCATTGGTAACCCCTGTGTTTACCCTACCATTTTATAGATTTCCAATATGGCTGTTGTGAAAAAGGCCTATCATGTAAAATGAATGTTAACTGACCTGCATCTTGATATTCATAATAATAATTGATTAGTTTATTTGCAGAAAAAGGCTCAGTCGCTCTCACTGACAATGTGACCACACAAGTAAATTAAAATATTAAACATTAGTGGGCGCTGATGGCAGACATTTTGAGTCACAGCAGGAAAAACACAGGTGTATTCAATAATATTAACAATGCTGCATTCTGTGTAGATGCGTCAGCTCCAGGGCCATTCTATTGTGCATGCTGGCTCACTGGTGCACATACAACAGAGCTGTCAGTAATTAGTTACATTAATTAGTTCCACCTGTACTGTTCCTGCTATGACAAGTACTGTCTGCTGTAAAGGATGTACTATAAACTAATTGTTATACAGTTGTGTAAGCAGTATTTAACCACTTGAAATTTTGCAAACTGTGATTTTAGATCATACAACAAGTAAGCAATCTGATTGGTTATCTAGACATTTAGATCGTGCTCAAATCAGTTTGACATAAATTATTATTTGGCTCAGGGGGGACGTTTTTGAAGTGTTTTTATTTATGCAAAATTAGGAACCACAGTGAACTTATATAGAAAATGACCTCCTGTTAGGCTATTTCTTGCAGCTGTTGAAGTAACATTTAAAGAATAATTAAATCAACTTTTTTAATGAATTAAATTTATGATGCTGTTACATTGTTGCAGATGCCTACAGGTGCCTTCGCTGTGTGTGGCAAGCTGAGGTAGAGGAGTTTTGTGATTGCGGTGAGCATGTTTTTGGCTAAATGCCAAAAAATATGAATTAAAACAGGACATTGCATTGGATAAAAGCATTTTATGAATTTTAGAATTGATTACATCTATGTATCTTTTGTCAATACAATTTGACTTTTGGACTTTCTGGAGTTATTAGAAATATTTGGATCACATGGACAACTGTGTTCAGCATCCTGCATCAGCTGTGCCAGTGAGTCTGTGCTACTAGTTAAAAATACATGTGAAGTTTGCAGGTGTAGTAGCTAAATCTGACCATGGAATTTTTTTGTTTTTTCAGCAGGTATCTTAGTTACAACAACATTGACAACTAGCAAAGCTGTCTTGTGTTTGTGTGGTATTTATTCAGTTTGGGAAATTTCATCTCTAGAAGGCATTACTTGTTGCTTAAGTTGGCTGGCTGACTCAACAGGGACTAGAAACCGTCTCTGTTGCTGGTCTTTGGTAATTGACGTAATTGAGGCTTTGACTTGTTGCATGAAATGTGTTTCAGCTGCAAATTGCTGTGATGTGCAACAAATCCACATTCAGAGGACCCGCTCGCCCTCACAGGTGTCTTCAATTTCTCTGACTAATTATACCTGCAGGTGCACTGGTTGAAGGCAGGCAGAATTATGATCACAGCAGGAATATTCCACAGCAGCCATGGGTGAGTGCGAGAAAGGTGGCATGTGAATATGAACAGAAGTGTTGATGTGATATAAGGCTGCGTCATGAAGCCTAATGTTGCTCAGCAACTGTGGTGTACACTGCAGACTGGAGTCTCTGTTTACAGTGACAGACAGATCGGCATTATATGTGCTTCTTTCCTCTACCTCATGCGCTGTGTCTCCCTATGGAAGTCTATTACTCCAAATATAATTTTAAAAAAACTCCTGTAAATCATTATAATGAGAAACCCTAAATCTTATCTCAAAATAATGAGTTAGTATGTCACAGTCTGCATTCTGCTCCCCTGCTCTCCCAGTAATTCTCCACTCATCCCGCCTCTGCCTCACTCCACCTGCCAGCCACTCCCACCTGATCAGCCCCTCCACTCACCTGACACCTCAGCTACAGTTCATCTCCAGTTCACTCACTCTTTGCCAGATTGTTCTTTGCCGTGATGCAAGACTTTCCAGTGGTCCTCTCCTGTTTGATTTTCCCATTGCCAATTCTGCCTGCCTCTGGCCTGCCTGCTTCGTCCGGCTCCTGGTAAACACATCACCTTCCATCCCCGACCACGAGTTCTGCCTCAGCGTCTTTGGTTTCTGTTTTCTTGTGGTTGTGTGGTGTTTCCACTCGATGCTATGGAGTGAGTGTTCCTGTCTACTTGCATGTAGTTGGCTATGGTACAGAGACTGTCAGCATGATGGCACACGTGTTCCTGTGTGAGCGTCCTTTGTTACCCTACCTGTTGGCTCCTCGATCCCTTGCTTGGCCTTGACTTACCTCCTGCTTGTCCCCTGCTGGCTCATCTGCTCCATCTGACTTCTTACCTGGTTCTGACTCCTCCGCTTGGTCCCGACCTTTCTCCTGCTTGTTCTTTGTTGGCTTCTCTGCCTCATCTGCCTGCTCGTCTGGTTCCGGACCCACCGCCTCGTCGACCTCGTCTCCTGCCTGCCCCTTCCGGGTACCATCACTTGAAGCCAGACAGAACTGTTCAGGTCTGTGGGTTCACGTCCCTGCTCACGGTCCCACTTCCAGGTTCAGATTGGCTCATCTTTCAAGCCTGGACCTCAGATACTGTGCTGGGACTCAGTGCCTGAGTAACGAACTGTTTACTCTGTTGTTTCATCTGCTTAAGTTCCTGTTTGGCCAATGTGTTAATAAAAGTCATTACCAAACATCAGTCTGTGCCCATGTGCTGCTAGTGGGTCCTACCAATGCCCGTTACATAGTATCTCAAAATAATAAAAAACTCTCTCAAGTATTTGAGTTTTTATCTCAAAATAATGACTTATTTCAAAATAATGAGTTAGTGTCTAAAAATAATAACCTATCTCATTATTATTTATGACTATTTTTAGAAAGTTTCTCATTATTTTTTAGATACAAACACACTATTTAGTATGATGTTATTATGTAGAGTGAACTCTGATGCACTTCCAGAGTGTCTGTATTTTGCATCTACGAATTAGGAAAAAAAGAATAAAAATCTTTGTTAAAATTCATTATTTCTGTGGACTTGAAGTCACTGTTTTTACTGGAGGGCCTTGCTGCCATGGCATTTTGCCTTTGTGCCCTTAAAAAAATTGACAACACCAAAGACCAAGTGGCCTTACTGCTAAAATGATGAAATTCAGGTTATGATTAATGTGGAGTTTGTCCCACCCAAACAGGGCAACAAAGCTAAGAGGAGAGTCAGGGAGATGCTAATCAATCAATCAAAGTCAGCACACACCCAAACAATTCTGAGAAGGCAACGTCTAATCAACTAGAATAATTAAAATCACCTGTGTGGGTTTACCATCGGCATGCAGGACTTTTAAATGCATTAGTTTGAGGCAAAAGGTTGTTTGGAACTTCCACTGGTACTTCCATTCATAGGAGATAGTATACAGCAGTTTCATGCTGGTTCCTCTGCTCCAGCATTCTCTTCCCTCCTCTCCCGGTACTCAGTGTGATGCTCTGAATAAATGAACAGCAGCTAGTAACCCTCTGAATTCATGAAGAGTCCATTTCAGTGCCAGAGTGCTGACACCCTGAGTGCCAATTTATGAGCGCACGCACACACACACACACACACACACACAAACACTGGTGCCAGCAATGTTTGTTCAAGTGGCAGTCAGACACACACAATGCTTGTCATCTGTTTCACCGTGACTGCACCGCTGAGTGAGGAAAATACAAAAGCTGTGAGTCAGGAGGAGTCAGACGAGCAAAAGAAATGGAGAGACAGGGAAACGTGTTTTTGTGTATGTTCATCTTTAAAAACAACGACACAGTTGACACTTGGGAGTGGATATGCAAAGAAAGGAAAAGATTTTAATCACTTTCTTGCTGTCTGGACTCGAGTATCCATATATGTACAATTCACATGCTTTCAGTGACTTTTGTCTGCTTTGACAATACAGCAGATTGGGGGCTAAAGTTAATTTAAAAGATTATTGAGGATTCTATCGCTTTTGGCAAGTTCAAAACACTTAAGACGTTTATTTTAATGCATGAATACATTTTGTCGGATGGGAACATGTGGGGAGTGTCGCCGTTCACATTTCACTGTCGGAAGTAGGTAGACAGGAAACAATATTTTTCATGATCTAAACTACAGTGATACATTTTGGACATTTAACAACATTTAATGCCATCTTTATCCTTAGTCCCAATGGTACCACTTTACATGAGGTCAAGGGAATTATTCATAACAGCATTATAAAAGGATTTGATGGTGTCATAACCCCAACACCAAGTCCAAAATGTATCACTGCAGTTGAGATCAGGGAAAATATTCATGATACACTCATAATGGTCTCATGATGGCCAGTGTCAAAGCCCATTGCTATTGGTCCTATAAAACCCTGTACTGCAAACAGGCAGTCAGGATGGATGAATGGGTCAACAAAACATATGACATGATCACATGAAACCACTGTTTGCTTTCTGATTCTTACTAACTGTCGACGTTGGTCTCTTTTAACCCTGACCATGATCTGTTCGTAACCTTAGCCAAAGATCGTGTCTTGACCTACTAAAACCTAAACTGCAGCAATGGCAGATCATAAAATGGTCATATAAATAGTTCCTGCACCTGTCATTCATAACAGTTTTGGAAGACAGTGACAAATGATTTTGTTCTGCAAACGAACATCAAATCAAAAAATGCACATATGGGTTGTGGAAGGCATTGACAAATGATGTTTAGAGGAAAATGCATTTAAAACTGAGCTCTATAAGTTCCAGGCAGTGTCAGTGGTTTTTTGTTGTTTTTTTTTTTTAACGTTTAAATCATTTCCAGGAACCTACTTTCTCTTAAATGTACAACAGCAATGTGAAAAAAGAAGGCTTTAGCTCTTTTATTCCATCCCCTCGCCCTTTCCAAACTGAAAGTCCGTGACAGATTTGACATTCAGGCTGACCGCAAGTTAATAAACAAATAAAGACTCACTCAAAATGCGAGTGCCATTTCTCCCACTGTACCTGTATTGTGTGCGGTTTCTTTTTTAACAATAAGAGAGACTATTACAAAGCGCTGAAGCAGGTAATTACTCCAAAACTAATTAGCTGACGAGTCAAGGACAGCTAGAAATGCAAAAATAAGGGAGGGAGGGGGACTTTTCTGTCACAAGAAAGAAAAGGGAGAAAAGCAATTAGATGGAAAATGTCTGGAAATGTAGCGTGTAAACAACAGAGGAGGGAGTTAGGGAGGGGAACCAGCAAGATGGAGATTAACTGGAATAATAATACTATCAACACACAAAAACACACATAATCACACATATGTTGTCTCTTTTGCTAAAACTATTTTACTCCCACCCTTTAGATATAATCCTCTTCCTCTAATCATCCTTAAAATGTAGCTGTCTCTCTCTTTGTCCCTCTTCTTCTCTCTCTCTGCTTTTTATTTTTTTTATTCTCTAATATGCCTAAACAGTTTTTTTCCCCCCTAATCTTTTCTTTGCTCTTATTAAATTTTCTTGAGAGTCATTAGGACCCAATTACTGCTTGGCCTTATTGCAGATGAGGACCATATTACAGTATGGTACACATCCAGCATATGCACACATGCACACACGCACACACACACACACACACACACCACACTTCCAATAAACATGATGCACTTAATTAACTTCCCTCTCCCATTCACCTGTGCTCTTATGACTTATCATGGATGATTTAAACCAGGCTCCTTCAGCCTCTGGCACTCCATAATGTGTTTTAAATTTTATTATTCTAAAACATCCTCATCATAAATTCAGCAAACAAGACAATATAATTCTGCTTTGTCTGACCGGGCACCAAATTCTTTTCTTACAACTGCCACACATCTGCTGTTGTTGTAAACATATCCTTAAATGTCAATAGAATGGAATACAATAAACAACATCTTTATAAAGAGGTAGGGTTCAGTTTCAAGAGCTTAAAGAGTCTGGGAAGTGTACCATTCACACTCACTATGGATGGCCTGGATTTTAAGTTTTATTTTGATCTTGGAATGAACTCTGCGCACATACTTTGGGCTGTTTACCACAACATTGCGGTGGTTTTTTTTATACAGGATAACAGACTGTTTTGTCATGAAAAAAAGTTTTGATTATGCAGCAGATGTCACAGAGTTTGTAAAAAACAACTTCAGGGTTCTGAAGTCCTTCATAAATGCCTTTCGTCATCTGTCATTTTCATTAAAACTTTCATGAAAGGCTCTGGACATTTACAGTCTCCAGTAATTTTGGTTTATTATACAACTGCTGAGATTTCTGGAAATTATATATGGTCACCAAACTGTTGGTAATCTATCTATCCATCCATCCGTCCCTTTTCCTCCGCTTACACTCGGGACACATTGCCTACCTCTACCTGTGTGTGATGGCTACCTCACTGAAGGGCTGTGACTCTCACATTTAAAGTAACTAAGTAGATTACATAGTGTTATGAATACTGGAATATGTAAAATCTCTGACTTCAAAATACTCCTAAAAGTACAATTATGCCAAAAAGACTTAATTACAGTAATTAAGTCTTTGGGAGTAATATATAGTAACTTATAAATAGTTACTTCCACCCTGTTATTAGAACTACAACTATTATTGCTATCATTGCTAGAACTAATACATGGAATATTGTACTTCTACACATACAAGGGCAAAAACTGAGCATGTTAAAGGGATAGTACACCCAAAAATAAATCTACTCACCCTTATGCTGATTTAAGGTCAAGGGTTAAGGGTTTAGTTTTTTCAGTCCACAAAACACTTCTGGAGTTTCACAGGAAAACAACATTGCATAATCTCCCAGACAAGTCAGGACTTTGGAGACTTGGATTACACCAGACAAGGCATTTTATGGTTTTTTTTCCCAATTCCAGTTTTTTTTTTTTACATTTGAAGACTGGTCACCATTCACCTCCATTGTTTGGGAGGGGCTGCAATGCTGTTTTTCCTGTGAAATCCCAGCAGTGTTTTGCAGACTAACAAAATAAACCCGACCTTCAGTTGGCATGAGGGTGAGCAGATAATGGCTGGATTTTCATTTTTGGGTGAACTATCCCTTTAATGCGGTAAAAGGGGAAAAAGAGAGAAGATCATGGGTGTGTGAGAGGAAATAAAGAAAAAACTGTGACCTGATTGTGTGTCTGCAAACAACAGGAACGGGGAAGAATAAAGTGTGAGACAGAAGGAGGGAGACACACAGCTAGAAAGAGAGAGAAAACAGAAAGAGAAAGTGCTGTCACTCTTCCTTCTTCCTTCCCTCGACAGCCCCTCTTTTATGTCACAGAGTTTCTGATGTACGACGCCACGTCACATTTACTTACGGCGGTCCTCCAGCATCCTGCCGCCAAATCCCTGCGGTCATGTCAGTTTTCTGAACCTGCCACTTTTGTGTCAACATCTATTCTGTAACAGTTTAGCCGGAACATTAAGCTTCAGGCTCCGACTGGAGTGACAAATCTCAGCCGCGCCCACTGCGATCCTGTTCACGGTCAGCCGCCCGGCGGATAGCCATGCGGGAGGCGGAGGCCAGTTGTCGCGTGAATACAGATGATGTCACGTCTGACTGGTTTGTATTCGGCGATGGATCTGAACGTATATCACAGAAGGGAGGATTTTTCTGGAGCCGGTGTCTCACTCAGCGAGCAGACAGATGTTAAGTCCAGTGGGAGTGGAGCTTGTAGAAGATGGATGAAGGGATGGAGAGGGACATGGAGGAATGAAGGGATCTTTCTCCCTCTTTATCTCTCTTCAGTTGTTCATCTCTACAGTAGTCATCCATCCATCTAACAGTTCATTCTTCTCCGTCTCTCATTCATCTCTTTCACGTCACCTCTTCATCTCTGCATCCTTGAGTAGCTTTATCATTCCATCTTTCATGCATTCTTCTGTCTATTCCTGTGCTCCTCCACCCCTCTATAAATCATCCTTCCACCTCTCTATCCCTGCATTGCTCCACCACCAAAGATGGGGATGGTGGCCAGTTTGACAACAGGGTTTGGCTCATGGCACCCTGCAGCTGAGTCAGAGCATGTGAGCGGAGCGGAGCGGGGAGCGCGAGTGGGGGAGGGTTGGATGGAGCGCAGAGCGGCTCCAGTTTCAGTATCAGTATCGCTCACACCACGAGTCTGATGCATGCCCAAGTGCCCACTGCACAGACACCCACACTATTTTCAGTCAAAACTCGGCTGTTTCAAGTTCGGTAATGGAGTTCACAAAGTACTTCAAAAAAGTAACAAAGAAGTCATACAGGTGTATTATCCCTGTTAAAGTAAGAGATGACAATATCGAGATACAAGAAAAAGAATGCAGACACATGTGTTTCAGTCAGTAAAGATTCATTTTGGAATCTAAAAAGACAGGGAGCACTTTGCACGTGTATTAGATAAGACAGGTGCCTTGACAAGTAGACCAAAAACTTGCAAAAAGGACTCCCGCACACTGTCTAATTTGCAATATATCATTTAATTGCAACATTTCAGTACCTTTCGTTTGTCTGATGAAGGTTTAGTACCGAAAACATTGCAAATAAATGATATATTGCAAGTTAGACAGTGTGTGGGAATCATTTTTGCATTTTTTTGGAATCTAAAAAGACACCTTTCTTGAAAGGTAGACAGAGGGAGGGAGAGGGAGAGAGCGTATGAATACGGACAGATGTGCCGACTTGATTTTAACAGCTTATGATCATGAATCATAATGTTACACAGTTCTGTGGTGCGTGATTTTTTTTTTTACTCCAATTTGTGTTACTTTTAAACAGTGTTAAAAGAAGAGTTGTAATCTATGACAGCACCCTCTGTAGCAGCCCCTCTCCTCATCCATGCATTCCTCCATTCCCCTTCTCTGAATTCCTGTTCTCCATCACCACATCTCTTCTTCAGAGTATTTCTTCCTCTTTGTATGACTCTGTCCAAGTAATGGGGGAAAATCAGCCCAGCCCCCATCTGTCATCACCTATCCCGAATTATCCTCTAATTAATTCTCATCATTCCACCTTTCCATCACTCTCCGGCTATCCATCTCTTCTTATGTCCATCCATCAAGTCAGCCTCCTGTTTTTGATCTGTCCCTCCTTTGGCCCTCCATCTTTCAGCCCTTACATTCCACCATCCTCCATTCCACTCATGGGCACCTGGTTAAGTTTAAAATGCGGGAGCAGACTTGGAAAGATTCTGTAGAGCAGATGGGGGTCCTTGCCCAGAAAAATAATAACAACAACAACAATAATAATAATAATAATTTAAAACAAATTTCCTGCATTTCTACACCACCTAACCTCTTAGGTCAAGAAACATTGTAACATCCCAAAAATAAAGTTAGCAGGGCTAATGGAAAATAATAGTTTGAATGTTTGTTACAGACCATCTAGGGGGATAGGGGTTCATGCTCCCCTGGAAGAACATTTTGTACATTTTAAAGTTAATTCTTCTCTCAAAGTCCACCAGATTTTAGCATGTAAGAGTCCAAATTTTTGAACCCTTGTGATCCTGTAAGCAATTTAATCATAAACACATTAGATATATAGTTATGTAGATGGCACAAAAGTCATACTCACAAGCATGGTAAACAAGACCAGACCCGGTTCAATGAGGGGCAAAAGCACACACTGCACCCCTTATTCAATGTTTTGTACCCGCAGTTGAAATTTGAATACTAAATGCCAATGGCAAGGTGGTCTTATTGCATACACTGTGTGTCTCCATGTGCACCTTATTTTGGTTTGTGTGTGCAGCAATGCACTACGCAAAAGGGCTAGGTGAAGGTGAATACAGATCAGTGGGTGATGTGATTATTAAATACTCTCTCAGCCAGTCACATCACAAAAAACTGCATCCAAAGAGAGGTGGAATATGATTTTCCATTAGGTAGTTAGTATAGTAATGATAGAAATAAAAAAGAAAGACATTTTTTTGTTGGCGGTTGCACCGGATGACACTATTTTAGCAATAATCCTAATGTATCTCACCTCGTACGTGGTTACATTACTCGGTAATTAATGTTGCACAACAGCGTTTGCACTGGGATGTGTTTCAAGGATAAAAGAAAATTGGAAAAGAAATGAAGCCCGGTAACTGGATGTCTCGTGCACAAAAAAGAATATCAAGTTCTAACTGATTAGTCTGATGTGTGTAGAGGCCTGTATAGTTATACTGTAACAGCCTGGTGTTATTTTAAGGCTTTTAAAATGAAGGTAAACACAGGAAATGGCAGTGTGTAACTGTGCTGAACTCTGCGGTGGTACTTCTGATGCCATGCTACCAGCACTCCATTCTCCATCTGAACTCTCTATATCCTTACATCTCTCCACCCTTGCATTCCTCTGCCCCTCGATCTCTCTATGCCTACATTCTTCTACATTCTTCTTTCTATTTAATATCTCCATCACATCCTGCCTCACCCCACCTTACCAGCTGTCCATCCCTACATTCCTCCATCCATCTATCAATTCATCCATCCATCCATCTTTGATCCGTCCCTGTATGGTCATGCCTTTATTTCTCCCTCTCACTACACCTCCACTCTTCTATTGCCTATAAGTCCACCTGTCTTACCATCCTTCTGTCTCTCATCATTCCATCTCTTCATCCTCTCCTATTCCCATTCTATTTTTATCTTCTCTCTGTTGTCTGACAGTTGGTTGTCAGACAACAGAGGACACAGTTGTTGTACCTTTTGTCACTGTGGCTCTGTTCTCGCTCTCTTTCTCTCAGTGCATTTGTCACCTCGTTCTTTCAAACCTCCCAGGTGACATCAGCTCTTCAGCTCGTCCTGTCAGCCTACACCGATGTCACCCTGCGCTCACCTTTTACCTTGTCACTACCTGTGATGTGTTGATTTCACTGCCACACTGCTTCTGTCTGTGTGTGTGGTGTGTGTGTGTGTGTGTGTGTGTGTGTGTGTGTGTGTAGGACAATTACGGTCAAAGAGACACACACACTCATTTTATTATTAACAGACCATCTCTCTTTCCACAACTCACCTTTTCTGTTCACATCCAACTCCGCTGCAGGGTGTCACCTCCACGAAGCTTGGAACACACACACACACACACACACACACACACATACACACACACACACACACACACACAGGTGCCTCTGGCAGGCGTTGCTGCTGCTGCTTCCCAGCGTTGCAGGCTGTAAATGCGAGCTGAAGGCTTTATGACACACTGGTTGTGGCAGGAGCAGAGGAGGCCAGAGTGAAGCCATTTTAAAAAAGGGCTGCAGCTGCTACAGTGCAGTATGGGAAAATGCTTACACTGTTTATGAGCTATTTGTAGTGACTGGGATGATCATACATTTATTATTAGTGGTCGTAGTCTCAAGAGTTGTTGAGGTAATAGAGGCTGAAGTGCCGTAAAGTAGTTAATGCTTAGTTATTTGTCTGCCTGCTCTTGCCAGATCTCAAGAATTAACATAATGAGTACAGTGTTATTATACAGCATCTGATGGGAACAATGCTAATACCACAAAGCCACAAAAATAAGACTCCAGAATTTTTTCTTTAAACGTGCTCACAATGAAGGCATTGGGGATCAATTCCAATTTTTTGTCTAGATCCGATTTGTTGTCAGATGGCGACATTTTGTCACCGCCCCTCTGCGACTCGAACAGACATGCACAGTACCAGTTAGCAGCTGAAAGAGACACACCAGTGACTTGAATGTAAACCAATCAGCAGCTGTATTATTGACGTAATATTAAGAGGGAGGTGGGCTGGAGGGATGGCTCAAACACAGGACCTTCACTCAAGAGACCAGGGTTCATGTCCCATCTGAAAGCAAAATGTCATTAAAAGTTGTACATAATGTCAAACAGCCATGACACAGCAACCGAAGCTCATTGCTGCCATTCTACACAACGTTTGTGATTCCACCAGCAGCGCCTCGGCGTGTTGTAGAAGCAGCTCTCTACTCTTTACATATGCACAGAGTCTATTTTTGATGGATACCGCGTCAATTAGTACGGAGCAGATCAAGCAGGCAGGAAGTCAGACACAGACAAAGTAGAGAGAAGCCGGTCGATTTTCAAAATGAAAGACTCCATGTAGACTTATGATCATAAAGACAGACAGAAAAGAAACTATTTCACTACGTAGGGTACTTAACCATGGTAGAAGCACAAAGAGACAAGAAAGACGACCAAAATCAATAAAATCTGAGCAAGAAAATATGATCAGGTGGGAAAAATGCAGTTTGTTTAATGTTTCTCTTCACACTAGAACCTGAACTTGGCCTCAGGAAAAAATAATAAATATATGCTAAAATAAATTAAATTACAAGTCATAGATCCAAATATATCTAATATAAACATCTGGGAAGGTCAAATGACGTTATCAGAAAGACAATGATTTACTGCAGTGTTCCGGCAAGTTGTTGCAAGTTGTGTAATGGAATGTGTAAAATTGTTATCACTGCTTCTCAATTGATTAGCAACTAAAAAGACAATAGATGATTAAAATCCAAAAGGACAGCGGGGCATATTTCAAAGTAAAACACATTTGATAACTCATTAACTACCATAAGACCTCAGATAACGGTGCATTCCACCTCTTCCTGGCTAATATTACCGTTTGATAGTGTTACACCAGAGGTTTTCATAGTGGGAGTTGGGCTTCTCCAGAGGGGCTCCAAACAGTTTTAGGGAAGGCTCAGTGAATCGAAGTGAATACATTAATTATTACATTAATTATCAAAAGGAGATCACATAGAACAAACTAAATGTGTGATGTGGTTAACACTGCCCAGACTGTACTTTGGTTAAGTCAAAGTGACTTAAGTCTTAGTCTCAAATCTACAGGTTTGATGGTCAATACTGTAATACTTCTACTTCTAATCAATTGCGTACTAAGGACAGTAGCAGATTCACGAGAAAGGGTTCTTACACTCATCTTAATGCATTTACACTGCTGATTTCCCAGATTTCCCATCATTTCAGTGGAGAATTCCCTGGCTGGCTGCACAGAGAGAAAGATCAGCCCTGCATACATCATGACAGCCAGCGAAAAAAAAAAAAAAAGAGTCAGAGAATAACTCCCCTGTGATCAGACCATATGCACCCGTCAGCTATTTCCTTGTGCTGCTGGGAAGAGCACACTCCTGCGTTTGAGAGTTTTATATGTACGATATACTGTACGCCATCATAATTAACCAAAGCCATACAGGGTATCTGTGCCGGGCTTCCCATCTGTCATCGCAGAAAGAAACATCGCTACGGCTTCTCACAAAGTTTTTTATTCTCCAAGTTTTTATTTGGCAGGGAGAGTGGAGTCAGAGGATCTTTTAGGAGTTTTGGGTGGGTGCACGGGGTATTGATTATCCTGCAAGGTGTTGTTCAGGCACGCGTGGCATGCTGTGCAGAATATTGATCATATTATTTGCATGCCTCTCCAGATGTTGAGGGAAGTTTATTTGATTTGCAGGCAGTAGGAGGTTGGCAGGATCACTTCTTTAGCAGTTTTGTCTGTGCAGGGTGCTCATGGCAGACATCACCACCAGGAAACTGCTACGGTAACCCCCCTGTTCACACATATGGACTCAAAATATGTGAGATGCAACATGATGTTATTAACTGTGAATTAAACTTAAAAAAGGGACAACTTGGAGAAAGCCAACAGAAAGGAAGTTGTTTTTTCCCCAACTTTCTCCATATAGATCATAAGCCAGAAAAAAATGCAGCTCCCATGTTTGCATGTATTTACATGTATTTTTACACATACAAATGTGGCATCTGTGTGTCTACAAAGTGCTGCTATTGCATCAGTCAGGCTCATCAAACTGGAGGATTATGAGCTTTGCCAGCTTGTTTTTTTGCTATTTGTGTGGATTTATCAACGGGGATCCTGTGTTTTGGACTGAACATGTTACTGGACTGGATCAACTGGACTTTTGAGAATAAAACAAATTTGTTTTCGTTTGATATTTTTGACGTTCAGCTGACTGGACGAAGACATATGATTAGTTGCCTCAGTGCTGAAAGTGGTTGTTTGCTGGTTTGATTTACTAAC
Source organism: Lutjanus argentimaculatus (assembly GCA_034769285.1). Taxonomy (NCBI): domain Eukaryota; kingdom Metazoa; phylum Chordata; class Actinopteri; order Lutjaniformes; family Lutjanidae; genus Lutjanus; species Lutjanus argentimaculatus. Next base: position 4,159,192 of record JAWZSL010000004.1, read on the forward strand.
TGTGCCTATAGCTTTCTAATGGTGTTTTGCAGGAATATACATGGTTACATAGTTGTTTATTTTGATGAATATAAGCAGGAGTGCAAACATCATATGGCTGGTTTTGTGCATTTTGAGGGTATGTTGGACTTAATATGTTATTGGACTTGATTGACTGGATCTTGCCAGTGTAAAAGCAATGTTTGTGTTGAATATTATTGATCTGTGGGGTTACTCTTGAGTCTTAAAATGTGAGTTGTCAAGATTATTTAACTTTTTTTTTAACAGTGTACCTGTTTGTTTATGGTGCTGATTGTACCTGCTGCTGTGACTGTATCAGGAAATTGTTGGCATAGGTCAAAACACAAGCTTTCAAATGGTATGCTGCAGGAGTATATATGTTGACATAGTTGTCTACAGTTTGGTAGTGCACCTTAGATGGATACCACTTAAAGCTCTGCTTGATTCGAAAGAGGGCCCCTAAATCTGTCAAATCTAGGTATGAAAAGGTATGAAACTTCCCAGAAACATGGACTTGACTGGGACTTAAACCACTGGCCATAACATATTATATTAAAATCACCCAGCCTCCTCTACAGAAATAAAGTTGCGTTTAATGCCACATCCTGTGTTTCTTTAGATTTGTGTGGCCTGATTTTATTCCTTGTTTTTCTTTCATCTGTGTCAGGCTGTGGACACTGCTCACTTCAATCCTTCAATAATTTTTAGATTTTGGGTGGAGAATCACTTAGAGTTTAAGCTTTGCAGCAGAAATGTTGCTGCTCTCGTGAATCATACTACAATGTTTAGATATGTCAGGGGGAAAAACATGTCCGATAATAAAGTTGACTATATTGTTTTTCTCGCTGATGTGACCTGCTGTATGATATTTAATATGTCAGCTGTTTATTGGGCTGTAACAAGGCAGGGAAATTCAAATTAACTCAGTTTATGTCGCCAACATTTCTCTTTTATCACTCCTTTTTATTGTCAGTTTGATCCACAAGATTATTAATAGGGGCTGCTTTGCCTAGAATTGTGCCTCTGAAGCGCGCTGTTGTTCTGATTCGTGATAATTAAGGTCGTGTGAATGTGACTCCTGTTTATGAGGGATTGGGACTCATTAAGATTTGCACGGTGAAATGATTGAAAACAGATGCTTCTGAATGTTTGATTATTATTTTAAGCAGCATGTTTTTATGTGCAAATAAATGTCATCACACATCCCATAATGACACAGAGTGATTATAGTTCTTTAATTTGACAGCAATCACACCTGTAGAAGGGCTCCTCTGGTCAAATAACATCGCTATCACACTTTTCAAATCATCATAAAGCTATACAAATGACAAAGTGTTACTTCTTTTTTTTTTTCTAGTGATAATATGCTATTATAGTCCCCCCAACCCACCCCACCCCATTCCATTCTTCAAGCAGAGAATGTTTCTAGGTCTCTTATAATTTTTTTTTCAGTTTGTTTTGTTAGATAAGCTATTAGTTCTTTTGTTTTCACAAGAGGAAAACAACTGGAGAATAGACAAAAACTTTTAAGCACCCCTAATACCCTTGGAGGCTGCTTTTCTTGCAATTGGCACAATAGGAAAGGTCACGTGGTTCTTACAGTGAAAGGGTTAAATTCCCTTGACATAATTAATGGGCTCATACTGAAGGCAATTGTTGACATTTTGTCTATGTGCAGGCTCATAGAGAGAAGGAGAAATCGGTAATATATTCAATGTAATAAATCATAAAATGACCATGACACGTCATCAGAGATTAAGGAAACATGTTAAGTTGAAATACTCACTTTTCTGACAACAACAGCCACAGTGTCCGCCTTTCTATCTTTTTCATTCAGTTTGCGCAGTGCTTGTGTTTCCACCAGCCACACCGCTGTGCATGCAAGAAACAGCTCTTTGGTCTGCTCCGCTCATGCCGACTTTTTCCTGCACAGGGTAGATTGAGCAGTCAGGAAGTCAGACACAGACAGAGAATCCTGTCAATTTTTACGAAATAAAACACTGCATGCAGACTCACAATCATAACAGTGGACAAAGAAAATAAACTATTTAACTACGTAGCCTACTTACCCATGGTAGTCACACAAAAATCAAGGAACGGGCGCAAATCAACAAAATCTGAGCAAGTCAACATAATCAGGCAGGTGAAATGCTCCAATTTGGAAACACTGATGATAGGGCATGCAGCCATGTGGAAGACGGATCAGAACAGTCCTGAATCAACAGGTAAAGTTTGAATTTATCCACCTTTTTTTAACAACTACAGCCCTGATTACACTGTATGTTTATTTCCCCATAGTGGGGACCTCAAAAATAATTAGCAAGAGAAAATGTCCTACATAGATCAACCAAGTTTTACATGAACATAAACATCACCACTTATGTTAGTTTGCTCTTATAGCTGCACCAAATCGAAACCAGACATTGGCAGGTTACTCAAATAAATGACAGACTGTATCATCAGAAAATGCAAAATGAGTGAATCCAGTATTTTTCTGGATAGATCATTCTTTCTCTGTTGTTCAAACTTGAAAGTAAAACACAACCTGTTATCTGAACTGTTTCCTGAGAGATGGTGTCCGGCCAGTTACCATAAGAAATCTGAAATAACAGTTTAAAGGAAATTTTGTGCTTTTCAGCCTTGAGCTTGATCAGTTTTGATATGTTATGTTTGTGTTTATGTTTACCCTCTCCACAAAAATAACAACATAAACTGTACATATCATATCTCTCCTTTTCTCGCGGAAAATGCGTTGCGTTGCATCAGCGGCAAAAAAATGTAAATCACCTTTCAACACCGAAATGAAAGAGATAGACGCAGCAGGAAAAGAAGGGGGCAAAAGATGACTGTTGGTATACTTCTTCAGAGTGATGGAGAAAAAACAAAATTTGAAATAGAATGAAAAATAACCCCAAGCAGGGTGCCTATCTTGGCTCATCCACTGGCTCCTGTTCGGTCTAATTTATACATTAGCTGCTGAGGCACTGTTTCTGAGGACACACTCTGCAGACTCCTGGCTGTGGGAATAAATAGTGCTGACATAATGTTATGCACATTGCACCCCTAAAAGTAAACTTTAAGCTGCCTGGTGACTGGGTTCCAAGGCGCAGTCATGTATTGTGTCTGAAGTCTGAGATTAGTGTTTTTTTCCCCTTCATGTGATTTATCCTCAGTGAAAGAGAGAAACTCCTGGAGGGGTTTGCGTTTCCTCATATCATATTTTTTATTCCGTTCAATTGCAGTTTCCTGGCAAGTTTGGACACAAAATAATTTAGGCGCAGCAATGCCGATGTAAGAAGAAATGATGTGGTAATAGCAGAGCTGCTTGTCTTCATCTTCATGCTCTTGTCTCTTTTTTAAGCTTTGTGTCTCTTTTCTATTTGAGACTCCTCTCAGATCGTTTTTCAAGTTTCGTATTCAAGTGGAGTGAGAAAGTGTTTATCATTTGCCGACAGTCATAAAAGTCTTGTAGAAAACAGGTGTATGAAAAGTGAGACAGGTGAGTAAAGCAGTGAAAAAAACAGCAGAGCAGATAGAGGAAGTCAGTCAAGTGGAGTCAACATTTTGGCATCAATACTCTGTTTCATATTTATCCCTTGAAAAGTGTAATTTAAGACCAGCAGAAACACAGAAGCAGGGAGAGATCAATCAGCCAGATGCCAACTGCAGTTTGTTTTTCTGTAGAGTAGCCACCATGCAACTGAAGTGACATTCCAATTTGTCTGTCTCAACAAAGACATCATGATAAAATGCAAAGTTACAGAGAGCAGAAATTCCACTCGCTAATCTATCTTTCACAACCTACTTTAAGCCATGGACATTCAACAACAAACACCATGAGTCTGAGATCAGACTACACATTTATATCTTTCTAGATGGCCCAGAAGTGATTGTGGTCCTGTCGGGTTGTGGCTGAGAAACATCACTTTCACAAACATGCTTGACGTGCAAAGGCATGGGGAAGGAGGAGCAGACCTCAGGATAAAGAATGTCAACATTCATGGTGTCTGAAATGTCACAGAGGATATAGAAGACATTGTCAAACTGGGCAGAAAAATTCAGACACACTAACCTTTGCTTTGGGGCCACATGAGCTGTCCTAGAGTCGATTGGTTTCCTCCATTACACAATTTAAGTGCCTGAACCTCTTTGTCTCTCGGATTGGGACATTTTTAGGCTGATTCCATATAGTCTGATCCTACTGTTAGCCACTGGCATGCCATCAGCCATCAGAATCTTTGTCAATCTCTGTATCACCCAGCCTAGTTGTTAACCCTCCAGAATGCACAGTGCCACGGAGTGCCCGTTCTATATTTCGCTGGGAGCTTCTGTCATTTTAAATCATTCAGTGTATTAAAATAGGGGGGAAAGCCATGAGCTTTGTGTTGTAGATACTTGTCATCAATAACAGGAACTGGAAATAGACATCTTAACATTGTCTATGATTCTTTTCCCATTGTTAGTAAACAGCAAAACTTTCCCAGCTCTCACTGCCAGAAATGGGGGCTCTTTCCGGGGGGGAAGTGCGATGAAAAGTCAGTAGGGACGACTGATCAGGTTGCAACTTTTTTCTCATATAAGTTGCCAAAAACACTACCTACTGCCGCATTACTGTTATCTGTTCTAATAAGGTGTTTTTAAGAGAGGATTCTAATCGTTGTTGTTGTTTTGCCCTCATTAAAATCATATGGTCTATCCAGTACAGTTAGGGTTAGGATACTTAGGAAAACCACAAGAACTTGTTTCAGCTTCTCAGAAAGACTGAATTTCTCTATGAGAGAAAACACTGAGTTATAGACGCTAATGAAACGGAGAGTTTGGCAGCCATAGTTCAGGAGGTAGAGCAAGGGCGTTTTCACACCATGATTGATTTGTACCGTGCCAGGGTACGATTGCCCCCCTCCTCATCTCCGTGCCCGAGCACAGTTGCGTATGTACACACTTTGACACAATAGGAGGCTGCATGCACCTAGTTGGTTTACAGTCCCCCAATAAACACAACGTTGAAGACGAGTACACCTGCGTCATCATCTAGGGGACATTTGTTTATGTCTTGGCCACAAAACAATGAAAGCCAATTGCAAGATCTCAGATGTCACACAATGGAGTTGTCCTTCGTAATATTCCGGCTATTGTTAATGTTTTGGAGACATTGTCGACACTGACCCTCTCACTTGCCTTCCTGCTCTATGGCCTCGCAGCTCAGAGGATAAGACGGACCCACTTCTGTGTTTTGGTCCAGTTGCTTTCACATCCAATGCGGACCGTGCTTGAGCATGCACAAACCGTGCTTCAGGCTGCCTTTTCAAACAGACTCGGGCAGGGATCAACAAACCGTGCCTCAGCATGGTACGCAGCATTTACACTTATCAAACAAACTGGACACAAAGCATGCTCAGATCCATTCCTGGGTCCCCAATGTAAAGCCCCCTGAGTCATCCACTTATTACAGTGTTGATAGTTAAACCCAGATCCTCCTGTCCACATGTCAAAATGTCCTTGGGCAAGACACATAGTGCTTCCAATGGTGAGGTATGTAAACGGGTGACCAGGAAACAGGCTTTACTTTGGTCAGGCAGTAATGCTCTCTGATAGCTAAGGAACTAAGGGGTCAGGGTTTGACTCTCTGAAAATCGCTGACAGGTCAAATGGAACCTTTAGAGGTAAAGTTCTGGCTTTTGAAGTGAGGTTGTATGAACATATCAGCTTCAGAACAGCTTGGTGATTATAAAGTAAAGTTCTGGCTTTTGAAGTGAGGTTGTATGAACATATCAGCTTCAGAACAACTTGGTGATTATTTCAATGTGGTTTCAGCTAAAGCTCTGGGAGGCATCCCATTTTCTGTTCACTTTGGTCTTTCTTTTATACCTCTGCAAGTCTGGTAAATAGACTGCACTTTATATGCACTTCTTTAGTCTATTGACCACTCTAATTACATGTTACATTCACCCATTCACACACAAACAGCCATCAGGAGCAATCTGGACTTCTGTCTATATCTTCTATTGATATCTTGCTCGTAGCCACTTCACACTTTGATGACCCCTCTCTACCTCCTTAGCCACAGCTTCCTTTCAAACATCCATTCATATATTACAAGTGCCAAAAATAAAAAGAGAACTAGCAAAAAGGGACAAAAGCACAGAAGGTTCATTATTTATTTCTTGAGTTTTTGTCCTGATGATCTGTAGTTTATGGGACATTTTAATTAAAAAGGGTGTTAGTTGGCCCATTCTGAGCCAAAACAACATGCAAATAGTGGAACATCCTTTTTTTTTCAACTAAAGATGTGAGATCAACCAACATCAATGTCAATTTAGGATCTGATTCAGGTTTTCTTCTTTAATCCCAGTTGAAAGTAACAATTCACATGAAATGCAACAGTAAGCAGCTAATTATAGCTGCACAACATTTAGCAGCACCAGCCAAGCACAACCAGGGTCAACAATCCTCTGCCTCAACTAGAGTACCTATATATATAAATGATGATGATGTTATTGTGGCAAAAGGGCAAACCCATTCCAGTTCATCCACAGTACAAGGTAAGATACAGCCTGTATTTTAAATGGTATATCAGGAAGAAGTTGAAGCAAAGGCACAACAGGGGAGGACAGTGGCAAGAGAGCTGTATGAAAGAGGTGAGTGAGAGGAAGGAGGGAAGCAGAGGCTAAATGAGGAGTTGATGGCGGGAGCAGGAGGGGAGCAACATGGAGAGGAGAGGAAATGAAAAGAAAGCAAAGGAGAAGGGGTGCTGAGATGAGGACAGGTGATGGGAGACGATGAGGGGAGAGGAAATTAGAGAGGAGTTGATAAGATGAGAGGAGAGAACATGAACCGGGGTGTGAGGAGGTGAGAACAGATGAGAGGTGAATTAAATGTCAGTCCTCCTGCTGATTTTCTAACAACACACCTACCAAGCATTTTGTACATCATTCTGAGCAAGTTCTACATTGTTACTTAGCTACCAAATACAGTGAATGTAAAGATTATGTCACATATAAAATATTGTACTTTGTCAATGTTGTTATGGCAGGAGAGAACCTCATCGACACTGGGGAAAGTATAGAAGCTTGCAACTAAACACTGAGGTGGCTTGGTTTTAAAACAGGCATGCAAACTGGTCAGGGAAGTAAAGGGTGAAAGGTTATGTGAGCAGAGACATAATATGCTAAATGTTTATTTTGTGGTGACTTTTAGGAGAATAATATAATAATAATAATAATAATAATAATAATAAAAGTACAAGGCATTAATAAATAATACATTTTTATTCTGTGATGCATGCATGACCAGTTCTTATCCAAAAGCAGAATAAAACAAGTCAAAACTTTTCAGGATGATAGCAAAGCATAGGAGAGATAGCACTTCATTATTATTAGACTTAAAATGTGTATTTTTCTAGCCACTGCTGTTTAACATGTAAAAAGTGTTCATCTCACTCTGTTCTTCCCTGCAGTATAATTAATAAGAGTGCATTAGAAAAGTTGTATTTAATTGCTGGTCTCGGATCAGTGTCATTGCCCCAAAATTAATATTAACCAATTTAGGAGAACACTCAAATAATTACTAAAAACAAACTAACACTATCATTAATAGTCAGTGCTTCCAAGCAAGCAGAATAGTCAGCTGGCTTGTTAATTGATCTGGTCTATGCATTGCGATCATATCCAACATGTTGAATGGAGAAAAAATTAATTAATTAATGGAAAAACTAGCAGCAAAAAACTCTTTTAGCACATTTCAGTCTCCTGCAAAAGAGAGTGATTGCCAATTCACATGTAAATCCTGGTTACTGTCACTGTTCTTTGTGAATAAGCTGGTAGATAAAAAGAAAATGTTAGCTTGCTAGCAATTCTTGTTTCCTTCAATTTGATCTCTTTTTATTTAATTTACAACTGTATTGTTATAGGCTTGTTTGGCAGCTGTAAGGTTATGTGTGGATATCAGGTTTGAGATGGGTGGTTGAGGTTTTGTTTTCAGCTTAGACTGGAAATTGTTGATATATAATTAAGGATATCCAGAGTCAATTTGCAAAATGGGTGTCAGAGCCTATCAGGACATTTTCTAATTGACTGGAAGTGACTCTTCTCTGCCTGTGCAAAATCAGACCCTTTGTGGTTGTAACCCAGTGTTCCCTACCTACACCAGCAGCTGATAACACTCTGCTGTTCACTGTTAAATCATCATACTACATGATAGAACAGAAACTTCAATCTGGGCTGCTCTACTGTTTCAGTGCTGCGACCTCTATGCTGCATCTGATACAGTTAATCATAGGATAATAATTTGACTACAAACTGGGTAAGCGTGAATGGGACTGCCATAGACTGTTCTTTCCTGGTTTCTCTATATCAGTCAGGACTGTTGCCTCTGGCCAGGCAAATATCACCAGTGGCGTTCCTCAAGGATATATTCTTGGTCCTTTGTTGCTCTGTGTCTACATCTTACCACCAGGCCAAGTTATCCGTGACTTTCGTATTGCTCTACATTTTTACGCAGATGATACACTAATCTATTTGTCCATAAATCCACCAGACCTCACTTCAGTTACATCACTCACAACCTGTCTTACAGTCATAAAGTCCTGTTGTCTTGTAACTTCCTAATCCTATGACAAAACTAAAGTGACGGTGTTTGGACCCAAGGTGCACAGGGATCGTGTAAACCAGACGCTAGCTGCCCAGGATCAGCCGTGCACTCATGATGCCAGAAGTCTGGGAGTAATCTTTGACTCTGATCTGACCTTCCATAAACATTTCAGCAGAACCTCTAAATTAGGCTGGTCAAATCAGGAGTATTGCCAAAATTAGATTATCCTTTGCACAAACTTTGATTCATGCTTTCATTATCTCCAGTCATCTGGATTATCTTAACTCATTATTCACCAGACTCAAAATCAATCAACCGCCTCCAACTTGTGCCAAATACTCTGGTTAGGGTTCTTATAAGAAGTCTGAAAATACAAGCACATTACCCCTATTCTAACCTCATGGTGTTTGGAATTGATTTCAAAGTTTCATTATCACTGAGTGGCCTTGCCCCTTCTTACATTATTTACCTTCTGACCCTTTGCACTCCTGCTCACACTCTTGGATCTGCAGATCACCTGTTTCTCTCGGTCCCTGGGGCAAGACTTGAGACAGTGAGATTTAGCTGCAAGGGCTCCACAACAGTCTAATCACCTTTCCAATAACCTTCCATTTGGAATCAGTCAAGCTACCACAGTGTCCTCTTTTAAAACTCTAAAAACTATTTTTCTAAAGTGGGTTTACTGTGTATTTCCTGCTTTTATTCATTTATTTATTCCTAAGAATTTGTAATTGCACTATGTGTTTTTTTTATTATGAGACCATTTTTTGAAAGTGCTACATGCATTAAGTTTATTATATTATTCTTAACATACATTTCTGAAGCACAGTAATTTATAGGGTGCCACCAACTGTTTGCCATCAGTAATGTCCATAATGATGTGCATGCTGGGTTTAAAGTACATCTTGCCTCCAGTTCAGAAATATGTTGTAGCTGTCACACCTTCAAACTGCTGCTGATGTGAAATTGCATTTGAACATTATGTTCACTGGAAGGTCTTTCAATATATAAGTATAAACAAGCTACAGTGTTGGAGTGAGTGACTCATTTCTTCTTTACTATAATCAAAACTGTGCATTTTTTTCGAAGTTTGCTACTGTACACTGACCATATTCACTGTAATTAAGGAATGCAGTATGTCTCCAACTGCAATCATATAACTGTTTTATGTTTTTAAATACTTTTTGGGGACAGTTGAGTTCTATGGCATGGATGAATCAACAGGCAGTATAAATGCATTCTTGATTTAAGTGTACTGAAGGGAATTTAATTCAATAAAATCAGCCCTATCTTTCATAAAATATACGCGAGAGAGGCTGTGTTGCATCAGTTAGAGGACACATTTTCAGATGTATGAGTGGAAAAAAAAACCCATTGATGCAAGGAGACAGAGGCACAGAGAAGAGGAACGGTTAATGACAGTGGCAGTGGTTGGGTGAGACGGTGGAGGCCAGGGAAAATTAGATGGATGGAGAACGGGGCAATGAAAGGGATAGACAAATGCTGAGAGGTGAGAAGGTTGGCTGAAGTAGAAGAATAAAGTAGTGATGAAGGAATGACACCGATAACAAGCTGACTCAAGCAGAGGGAGGGCAGAGGGTGAGAATGAGACGTATGAGGGGGAATAGAGAAGGAAAAAAGAGGACAGCGGAGGTAGAGCAAGAGTGGGAGACAAATACAGTCGAGGAGAAGATGAAATGAGAAGGACAGCATGTGGAGGAATGTAGGAAGAAAGTGCAAATAAAAGGAAAAGGAGAGAAGCAGTGACAGTCGAGAGAAATGAGAACAAGACAGAGGAAGAATAAGAGAGCAAGCAGCTCTGCGTGTGGCCTTGGCCGAGTGAGGCCATTCGTAATCCGACCAGGATGTTAATGAGCAGGTCGGGTGGAGAGGTGAGAACAGGGTGGAGGCAGGAGGGGAGTGATGAATCAGACCAGGCCTCCATCCCTGATCTTTTATCTCTGGTTTGACAGGCAGCGTCAGAGGCCAGCATGCTGTCCTCAAGGGCTGCGATCCATTACAGCCCCACCTTCATTATGATCGATCCAGCAGGAAACAACTCTGCAGGGGGAAGTGATGGTGGTGGTTGGGGGGTGCACAGGGAGTCATCATAATGCCCTCTGTTTCAATTATACTTCTGCATTTTTCTGAAAGTTATATTCTTGGTGATAAATACCAGAAGGTTTGTTGTGTAATCTGGTATTTCTAGATTCCTCAAAGACTGTTTTCTCCTTTTATTTCATTTCAACTATTTACCCAAGACCTCAAGACATTCTTCAAAAATGCAACTAGTATATAACAAACGTTTGGCTTATCTGACTGTAAAAACAAAGTTAATTTTAACATAGATGAACAATTTAAACAACACTTCGGCAGATACTTTTCTTTATAATTTGTCATCCAGACAATTGTTATTACAAAGGTTGCAAATCATCTTCTTTCTTTTTTTAAATCCAGTTCTTTATATGTTCCACTGACCTCAGGAATTCTGGTGTTTTTCACTCTAAAATTACAGATACAGTTAAAGCCTGTAATTTTGGTTTTCATATGACAAATACTTTTCCATTTCGATCTTTTGTTTGAATTCTTTTGAATTGTACTGTATCATAAATATAAGCTGACAAAGCCATTTGGGGAGTTCCAACGGGAAGGGAAGGGAATTTTTCTTCTAATCACATTATACATGTTAGAACATAGTTGCTGAAACATGTGAACAGACTGAGAACTATGTAGTACTAAGAGTTAGATTGTTAAAGTGTTGTTCACCATTCCTGGTTTTGGGATTTTTTGGCTTGGTCATGTGATGGAGCTGTGGTCTCCCAACAATATATAAGCCCCGCGAACCGACACATGAACGACATTGCCTTTCCCTCTCCGCACCCTTCCTGATGGTCAGTTACGAACGTGCCTTTAGCGACTCTCTCAGTCCAAATCAGCCCAGCTGTTCACTTCAGCTCACTTCAATTCCAACAACCTGACACTGAGGAAAAAAAAAGTACCATCCTGTCACTGTCCTCTGGTGGCTCAAACATATCTAATTAAGTTGCTACACAGAGTGTTCATGTTTCAGGTTATTTTCAGGTCATGGTTGTTCACAGCGGAGCGGACACACCCCACCCCATTTCAGAGCAGAGAAAAGTGCAAATTTTTTCCTGATTTTAAGACCTAATTTTATATACTCAGCAATTTTTTAATCATTAAAATTTGTCTGGATGGCTAATAACACATCTGTGGTGTGACAAACTCAAAACGCACATTTATTGTTGCTTTACAATAACTTTAAAGCTACGATTTCAGCCAGTGACATGTGTGAGAGATTTGTTTGTTCATCTACTGAACACCTCAAATGGCTTCAAGACCATAAGGACGCTTGTCCTTAAAGTGTGTTTAGATAAAGGGCAAAATGACAGTCCACTTAATTTTTTCCATCAAACTTGAGTGCAAATGTAACAACTTTAGAATTCACTTCATTTTTTTTTTGTCTGAACACACCTTTAAGCTTCAGCCAAACTTTTCCTTTACTGTCCCTTTAGTGCCCTACTCAAAGTTTTGGTCTTTCGCACATTGTGTTCTTGTTTTTTTTCCTGCAAAGTAATTGATCCAGTAAGTACTGGTCAAAGTAAAGCTCCACAACAAAACATGAGAGAAGTCTAGTGGCCAACCGATTTGTCTGGTTTGGACTTGGCTGCGACTTAATTGGAAGATTCACTGCCAGAATGATACATCACATCCAAACAGCCCAGTAGTTTGTGGTAAGAAGAAGAAGTAGCTGACAAAATAAACATCTGTCTTCACAGGTAGCGCCATGGACAGATGTACTTGCTAGTTTTTGTTGGATTGAAGTTCTTTGGTTTTCACTACTAGTTCTGATCTCTTTTTATTAGTTCATTTTCACTTCATCTGTTTTTCTAACCTCACTTTCTTTATTCCCTCCACCCAAAACATCACTAATTTTGTTTCCACAGCCTCTCCCTCTACCCGCTGTGCCTCCACCCCCTCTTGTTTTAAGTCTGACTGCCATATAATCATCGAAGACGTTAGAGGTTGCTCAGGGAGCTTTATGGAGTATTTAGTATCAGCGAGGGGCTCTCGCTTTTAATTTGCTTTTGTTTATCTGTTGTCTGGTAGCTTTAGCACTGCCTGGACTTAACGCATGAGCCTAAATGAGAGTGTTTATGCTTGGAGTCTGTGGAGTTTTGTGGGCTAAAGCCCCCATGGTGGTTTTTATTCTGTCAAGACAGGGTATGTCTGCGTTTTTACGGTCTGTGTGTGTGAGTTTGTGATTGTGTATGTGAATGCCACGGCTGATTTGGTTCTTGTGTAATTTAAATAGCTTTGCTTCACACTCAGGGGGCCACGGTGGGGTCAGACATTCTGCTGACAGAATGTGTTTACCCCATTGAAAACAAATCTGCAAATGGTTATTTATTCTCATATACATCCAATTTCAGCGCTGCTGGTCGGGGCACAATCTGTATAAATTGTGAAGTTAGAAAACTGTATATGAAGAGCTCTTAAACTCAAAGGATTCGTCTCACCTCCTGTGACCTATTTAAGGGAAGCAGACAGGAGATGCAGGCTCAAGTGGTAGAAAGCTGTTTCTAAATGATCAAGGAAGCAAAATCGTGTGCCTCTGGTAAATGTTATGGAGGAAATACTTTGAGACGGTTGCCACTCTTTTTTGGTGATTTTGTATTTTTCAATTTAACTGAGTTTACACAGCTATTTGTGTGCCTGATAATTTCTTGAGAGATAAAAACAGGCAAAACACAAACATATTTCAGCACAAATGTCAAAGAAAAATCTCTTTCTTGAAATTTCAGAAACTTTCAAAGCAATTCTTGTGAAGCACTTTTTTATATGTTTTGATTTGCACTAATAAACTGCATAAATTATCTACTGCATTGATGGCTGTGCATGTGCAACTCCTTCATACTTTTCTCTTTTAAACTTTTTTTGGGCTTTATTACTGAAATGTGCCTCAACTATGACGGAAGTACTCTTGTTGGCATTGGAAAAGGAAGCGTGGGGTTTGGATTAAAGAGCAGAGGACCCTGAGAGGATCAACCATGCAGTTGGCATCTTTCAAATATTCAGTCAGATCAGGTGGATGCACCACTGCAGACCACCTCAGGAGGAGAGGAGGTGAGTGGGGGTGAGAGCCATGCTACAGCTGGGATTTGAGAGTGCTCTTGGCTAATAAGAACATTAAATGGACTTGACACGAGCTCCAGTTCTGAGCTGACAGGATGCAACACACGTGACTCCGACGGGATGAGGGGAGGAGGGACTCTGATTTTTCAAGGATGATGCTCAGTGCACAAACAAAGTTGATGGACAATGTTTTACAGATGTCAATTTTTTTATGTAAATGATGTTGACCATTTTATCTTCACCATCTTGTTGCTTAAACCTGACACAAATTCAAAAAATTTATTTCACAACTTGTTTCCTGGAGGTATGCATATGGATATATGTAAATAACTGTAAATATTTTTTTTACTTTGTTTTATATTTCATCTTATTCCATTATGGATTCACTTAATTATGTGTATGTTGTGTTTTATGTGTAGCATGAAGGAACAACAAGTCTAATTTTGTTGTGCAATCCTGTGTTGTATGACAATATTAAATGACCTTGATTCCTTGATAAAAACAGTATAAAGTAAATGCTACAAGTAAGGTAAAGAAGCTCCTGTCAAGGCATATACAGTACACACTTGACAGCTGAGGAGGTGCTTCTATTTTAATCAATCCAAGCACTCTACATAGGCTGCATAACACCTCGTGTGTCACTCATGCATAAATGCCTCTTAGGTTTTAAGTGCACAATGATTGTGTGTTGGGTTCCGAGCGCTGGCAAATGTCAGTGACCTATACTCAGTACTTTTCCTGAAAGCACCCTGTGTAGATACAGATGGAGGACTGAAGCTGCTGCTCTAATAACATGCTGCTCACGCTACACTTCCTGTGTAGATGTAGCATCGTCTCTATTGAAGCAAACACAAGTAAACCTTACAAACTAGGTGAGATGGATGATGGCTTGATTACTGAATTATTATTATCCTATGAGGTGCTTTGTTTACATTGAGTAAAAGCAGTGAAGTGGTTTCTAGACAATTACATCTGCTTGTCCATTATGAAGGCATGATCCAAAACTTTATTCAGCATGCTTCAATAAGGAGGTTGATGAAAGGGAAATTGATGGGATTGATTTGAGTGCAGGAGGATAAAGCGACACACTGAATGATGATATAACCACAGACATCTCATTTACATTCATCTATTTGCGCAAACGATCGAGCAGATGTCTTTATATAGAGCTAAATCATAGTAGAAGCTATCTCAGAGCACTTCTCATATACAGCAGGTCTGAGACTGTACTCTTTCTAATAATATTTACACAAATCCAATAGTTCCCACTAGGAACAACCTCCTTTTAACAGGTAGAAACCTTGAGCAGATCCAGAAATCTTAAGACTCTCTTTGTTTAAAGAAATGTTGATTGATTAGTTGGTTGAATAGTTGGTTGGTTGAATGATTTTATGAATATATAAGACAATCAATTGAAGGATAACAAGGTAACAAGACAAACAAAAGCAACAAAAAGAACATCCTTCAACAGAAATGAACAAATACCTGTCCTAGTACCCTTTTTCTTCACAATTCCTAAAAGCACTAAAATAGAGACAACAAAAGCACATTTCTAATAAGTTTATCCTTGCTGAAAAAGATGACCAAACCCGATGCAGTCTGATGCAGTGGTTCTTAACCTGGAGGTCAGGAGATCATTTCTGGGGGTTGCCAGATGGTTGTGGAGACTAAAAATAAAACAGAAATTGTGGCAAGCAGCACAGAATGAGAGGCAGGAAGCAGGTCTCAGTGAAGTCAGGCCCTAAAGGACATTCAACATAGAGACTAGTAATTTTTTGTGTTATGTAGTAATCCCTGAACAATCTTGGACGGACTGGGGGGTCGTGAACACTAACCCAATTATTCTGGGAGGTCGTGACTGGAAAACACACTGTGCAATATTTTTGTCTTTCATGGTCACTGGGCCAGATTCTGACATCGTACTCGTAAATGCTTGCTATGACTTAACAAAGTGACATGGATCTGTCCAATCACAGCTTCCCCTTCTATTAGAAATTTGGGTGATGTACGGAGGGGATCAGTAAGGTACCAGGGACCAACTTCACTGTCTCACCTGACATCAGCTTGAATGAAAGGAATAATGGAATGATCTTTATTGTCATTATATTCATGTACAGTGAAATTATGCATGGCTTCTCTCTAGGCATTTAAAAATATAAGTAACCAAAGCAACTAAATGAAAGCAGTTCCAGAAAAGCAGCAGTAATAGCAGCAGTACTTAAAATAGATTATTTATAATTTTACAGATTTGTATTCGTATGAAATTTATTAATAAGTAGACGCTCGGGTCTTTGTAGTTACAAATTGTGTCTGTGGCTGCAGTCTCTAAGCGTGGGGGTTGTATTAATGTCACAGTCCTTGAGTGTGTGTGTGTGTGTGTTGGTTGTGTGTGTGTGTGTGTGTATACTCAGTTCTTGGAATATGTTCTATGGTTGGGCAGACACAGTGAGGGGTGTGATGGAGGCTGCAGCTCTGGGAAAGAATCAGTTCCTGAGTCTATGGTGCTGGATCTTATTGTCCTGAACCGTTTGGCGTTTGCACAGGGAGTGGACGGAGTGTGTGGTGTCTGAGATAATGCAACTGGCCTTCTTCCTCAGCTGATGGTGTTCAGGTTTTGGGGTCTGCATCCCATTGATGTGCTGCTGTGTTTAATTTGGTAGTTCTAATAGTTCTAAATTCACAGACATGAGATAAAACATCATTTGTCATTGGCTCAGTGCAACACAAAACATAATAGAAGTTGTTCAATTTGATTTATTTTGAACATTTAAAAAAATTATTTGTAGAAAAAAATACACAATCTACAGACTTTCAATGAGCAACCTAATTTAACATTTAATGTCCAAAAGGAGTAAGAAGAAGCAACATCCATGTCTAGTCCTACCCCTGTTTTACTAATCCATCAATAATCAGTCAATTTCATAAACTCACTCACTCCCCAGTGTCCATCCCCACAACTATAAAGCACGGTTCAACCTCTTTAAACCTCATCAACAAAACTTCAGAAGCAAGAATGTGAGAAGGAAAAGAAAAAATAACCAAAAATCACATTAACATGCTTTACGTTCCCCTCCCCCATTTCTGTATCTTGCAAAAATAATTTCTTTGCATGTCTTTTTTAACTGTCTGATATTTTTACTTTGTTTATTTGTTTGTTGATATGCACATATTTTAAATAATGGCGTGAAAACACATTTCAAATTAAATTTCCTTCTTAAATTATAATTCCCCTCTCAGTCCAAAATTTTTTTTTGTATGATGCCCGGGAGTAAATTGTTTCTTTGCTCTGTTCCAGCTTTGCTCAGACCCAAAAATGTATTCTTTTACACTGTCTATAATAAAACTGTCTATGCTACTTTGTACTTGTGTATTTATTCTACAATGTCCAAATAGTATAAGCGTGGTTTTATTGTCAACCACATCTTTAATTTTTCAAAATTTTAATCACAGAAAATATAGATATTGTCTGCAAATAAAGCAAATTTCAATATTCTTGATACCTGTGTGGTTTATATTTTGGGCTTAATACCGACCCCTGTGGAACTCCACTCATAATATTCAAACATGTAGATTTATAGTCACCTACCTACACAAATTAGGTGAGAGGAGAGGCACACACATCCTGATATGCTAGTTTTTTTGTTGGAACCATCTACACTTTCCATTTCCACACACATAAGTAGGATAAAGCAAGTTGTTCCATGCAAACATGTTCCCAACGCCCCCACATCTGTCATGCAGTTTGATATCTACATTAACTATTATAAACATGTTGTAAAAAACACACCTGAGTACTCGCCTGACTTATCACAGTTCTTGTCAACTGACACCCAGAGTTAAGGTGATCCAATTATTTTATTCTTCCTCCACAGCGGCCATATCTGTTCACAGTCAAAGATAAATCATCATGGGTTTCCATGAAAAGTCAGCAATTCAAATTCCTTCATTTCTGTGGTTTAACGGACCAAATAGAAAAGTAAACACACTCCCACAGCCCCTTTCTCTGCCAGCCAAACCTGGACGATGTCCTCAAAAGAAGCTGCCAAATTAATCAAATCTCCTCCTCCGTTCAGGAGAAGCTCAGTGCTCGGGGAGAAACCTGATGTAATCACTTATACACAGTGTGCGAGTCCACTTTGCACCATGAGATTCGAAGGAAAAGCTGCCGGAAGCCTGAGGTTTGGCGGGGTGAGGGGAGGGGGGCTGTAGGAGAAAAGCTGGAAGCGGCGGCAAATGTTTATCATATCACACACACATGCACACGCACAATGTTACCGACACATTTCCCCTGACAGCCATGATGAGCCAAGCCGATTCATGCAGAAAATTGTTAGCTTCCTCCCAACCCCACTTGAGCTCAAATGGATTTTTATCTCAGTTACATCCTCCTCATACCCCTGATATCTGCCTGCCTCGCGTTCTTCCATCCTCCATGTCTACATCCCTTTGGTGTTCCCGCTTTTTTCTCCCCTCCTTCCTCCATCCCTCGCTCTGCTTTTATCACTTAATGGTGGGGGTGCTCCTTTCATGAGAGGGCAGAGGAAACGATGGAAGGAGGGAAAATGAGACGCATGAAAGGGAGCCAGTCTGGAGGCATATGTGACACCTTTTGCTGGTGATAAAAAGATATACAGAATAACATTATACTTACCTGTATTTTCCTCAGTATGGAGTTTTATGTGGGGAAGGAGTAAGGAGGCTGCAGGGACAGAACTGACAAAGTGGAGTTCAGATAACAATCCTCTGGAAGATATGAGCTGAATATTTTGGCCCCTTGTGAGAGAACTGCAGCTGAAGTTATAGTGGGATAAGGAGGCTAAAATGTGAGAAAAAAGGATTGCGCGAAAGTTTAAAGCAGCTGATTTTGCCTCAAAGTATAGTATGGCTGCCCCCTGAAAGTCAAAGATTCGAATCATCAGTCAGAGACCGCTCAGTTAACTGAGGTTCCTCCACTCAAGCATTTGTTTCTTTTCCCTTGTCAGTCAGTGTGCATTACAATTACAGGATAAACCAGATGGAAGCCTACAAAAATTCTCACGGATAATATTTCAGAGGAATTATGACTAAAGGGAATCATATAAGCTGGCGCACTTTAAAAAAAAAATCCTTTTGACACAATGCAACAGCATGTCAGACCGTAAACTTTACAAACCAAGTCAAAATCATAAATGACATAACTCACTGATGAAAACAGGAGGAGTGATAGAAAGGGAACATGTGCGATGTGCTGTCAGCGCTCTATCAGCACATCGTGGAGCACAGAGGGCAGATGATGCCCAGCTTGTGCTTGTTTTTGCCACTGACAAGCTCAGTGTTATTATAGCGTCTGACACATTATGAAAATGATCGCTACAGCGAGAACCTTTTGTCTAACCTGAAACAGCGTTTTGGGTTGCCAAACTACCCAGACTCCCTTTGCAAAACTGTAATTTTAAAAGCATAATCTGCAACATTTTCCTAAAAGAGAGAGACTTGTATGACATAATGCCTTTCAATCATCACTTATAACCCATTGAAAGTGTGTGGTGGTGGCTATATCTGCAGATACCCTGCCCTCTGCCTCTATTTCCTTGTTTTTTCTCACTGTTTTGTCATGCTCGGGACGTTTCACCAAACCAGAACATTGGTATTTGACATCCTGATGCGTTTACGAACTGGTTCCCCAAAGGTAAAAACAAGGGGGGTATAATTTCTTAACTGTTTCCCAACATAGATACAAACAAACTCAAAAACTTGTCAAGTTTCGCAAAGATAACTGGCTTAGATCAATCTAATAGTCAGACTTCAGATTGCACAAAGCTGTACATATGTGCTATGGATTCTGTTAACTTGTCAGATTCAGTTAAGAGAAAAGAGGTCATTCATATTTATATGGACTCTTCTCATGAACACAGTAAACACAACCCTATTTGAATGCTGCAGTCGTCTTTATCACCACTAACAACACACGATCTGCCCATGACATGTAGGCTACAGTGCAAGTTTTTTTCACTTTGTCTATCATTCCCCATAGCGTAACAGCGGCTGCTGTCAATCAAACAAGCCTGTGTGCCTTCAGCTGCTGACATGAAAAGGAGAATTTATGATATTTATGACATCATTTATGAGACTGCACTGAAGAAACACATTGCCATAATTTTAGACTGCATAAAGCGATGGGATGAATGTGATTTCAGGACTTTCAGCGCCACGGGATACCTTTTCTACACAGACCACACTGCAGCCATGGATAGATGGAGCCTGTAGCTACATGACAAGTTTTATTGCACGATTGAAGTTCAGAAGTGTCTAGATTTCACAGAAAGCGATGCCAACCAAATTCCATCAAGAAATTGAAAAAGACTGTCAAACTAAAGGATGATGGAAACATTGGATGTCATTGAATGTGTGACCTTTTGATTACTGACTAAAAGCTGCGTCGCATCGTCTCCCACTCACCTCTAAAACTGCAGCACACAAGGTCCTATTTTAGAGTTTCTTCAGATATAGTTTTTTGCTTATTTTGTTACTTTTCTCTCTTGTGGGGATATGTGTATATATAGAAACAATTTTTCTTTCACCGGGCTTTAATGTTAGGCCTTTATCTGTGTGTTTCAGTTCAGATAAAGCAGCACTCATGAATACAGGAGGGAAGCTCTTTTTTTTCCTTCTAGCTTTGTTTTGCTCCTCTAAGCATCCGCCATCAATAACACATGGTTTTCTGGGACTTTGGATAATTGTAGTTATTCATCATCATTGCTGGGGAATAACATTAAAAAAGGCAGCGAGCGTGTGGAAATCCCATTGAAAGCGGACTGATGGCTGGTGACACTGGTGTTTCACTTTGGATAAATGGAAATTATGCTGCAATTATGCTGCAAGTGCACAGAAATGCAGCTTTCCTCTGACCAGTTCCCTACTGGATAAAATGATTCAATGATAAATCATTAAAAATATTATTTGACCGTATTATTTTGATTTTGTCTCCATCTCTGGATCTAAACTTTTATTGAGAGACTTCGGTTATGTCATGAAACACAAAGGTCATGTTGACAGCCATGCATTGACATTATATTACCCGTTCATTCCACAGGGCACAGCACGTCTCGACCATGGTTTTGATCCCTCCTCCATATGGCTACATGTCCCACCAGCAGCGTTTCAGAAGTGTTTCAGTAGTGGTGAATTCTGCCTGCCTGATTACGTTGACCGACTTGGATTTTGTTGATTTGGTCCTTTTTCCTCACTTTTTGTGCTTCTACCCGTGCCTGGTGGAATCAAGCCATTATTGGACAGAGCCATGTGATGTCATCCACTGGGTTGTGAATTAGTGCTTTAAAGCCAAGGGGCTCGCCATCTGGTTCTTTTGCAACCAGAGCATGTGCAGTACTGACAAGAGCATTGAGCTTGTGGGTGAAGAGCTTGGTTTGGCTTGCCTGGTTGGGATCTTTCTCATTTTACAATTAGACAGTACGCTAAAATATGTTTCTGAAAACATTTTAAGCAAGAAATAGGCAAAGTAGTGACCGAAACTTGATCTGTAATTAATTAGCATTGCCTAGGTTTACGGTTTGATCTGAGTTTTGGGACACTCTGTTGGAAGGAAACATCTCACGAAGATCTCACAAGACTGAACAATATAACCCAAACCATGATCTATGTCCAGGTGTTTTTTGTCCATAAACTTAGCCATATCTAAAGAACGGCATTGTCACATTATAAAACATAATACAAAGATACAACATGTACAAATCTCATAAGAGCTTTGTAGAAATGACCCGAGCCACCTGGTCACGATCGTTCTTATATAAACAGTATGCTGAATTATGTTTTTTAAGCAAAATAGGCAATGCAGTAACAGAATCTTGATCCATATTTGATCAATACTATCCAGTTTGATAGTTTGATCTGAGTTTCGTGAGTCCTCTGTGTTGCACTGGGCGGACTTCTTTTGATGACCTGTCAAGCCCTCGGTAGCCTCACTCCTGCTTTATCTTCTATTTTACTCTAAATGGGGCCTTAATTTACAAAATTAAAACATCTTAAAAACATCCTGCTGTATAAAAAAAGACTCAGCTAGCACCAGACCATAAACTCATTAGGAAACTGTTTACAGAGGTCATACATGATGTGAGAATTTGGGTAATTTTTGTGTTACACTCAATACAATCAACTTATTTTTGCAACCAGTGAAGTCGCCCCCTGCTGGCCATTAGACAGAATGCAGGTTTAAAGCACTTCCTTATTGGGCTTCACTTTTCCAGAAGCTCCATCCACTTCTTCTATTGTATGCGTAGCCAAGCTAGCAGTAGTGGTTAATGGGGCGATCCACTGGCATGTTAGCTCTCAGACAACCAAGATATACCCTTTCACACATTTTGGCTTGCTATAGTGGGAAAAGCACTGGTGTTACTAATAACATTAGCGATGGCTCATCTGTTCCATTTAAGTGTCCCAGAACACCATGGCAGTTTGACAGTGAGCCAGCATGCACAATACCAAAACCCTGAACCTGAAGCAGCTAAATGTAATTCAGCTGTTGGCTAATCACTTTAATTATTTACACCTGTGCTTTTCCAACATGTCAATATGTCTTCCCTGAAAAAGACACTGACATGATGATGGTATTTTATAAGCTTTCATAAAACTATGTTAAATTGATAAATTTCGGTATAAAATGATTATTTTTGAATGCTGCTAATTTCAATATTTTAAATTAACAATGGATCACATGACACCTGAACAGAGTTGCTAATGAAACCACAGAGAATTATTACCTGACTCTGCAGTTCCTCACAGCTCTACAGCGATACTGTACAACAAGTGTCAGCTGATTGTTTTCCATTTGTAACTTCACTGTTTGGTTCACTCTTACTGCTCTCAGCGTTAGTTTTTTACCTGCAGCAGACAGATGTTTTCAGTGAATCATTTCCCAAAACCCACTGCAGACTACCAAACAAAGTCAGAAACTAGCTGGTGAACATAGTCAAGCATTCAGCAGCTAAAGAGACAGATATTTCCCTCAGGTTTTGTTTGAGAACAAAAATAGAGCTAGAAGGAGAGAGAATATTAGACTTACATTCACAAAGTGGACGGTTCCTGCTGTTACTTTAATAAGGACAAAAGTGCTTCTTAATCCATTATTGTCGGGGGCAGGATGTATGCAGACCTGATATATTTTTATTTTGAGTGACAGTCTATTTACTGAACATTTAGTCTGCTCCAAATTAATTGACACCATGTCAAAAACCTGCACAAATCACAACATCAGCTCCCAGCCTCAGAGGACAGTAGAGCTGAGTGGATAAAAAGTTTATTTTTGATGAAAACATATGTGGATTTTACTCCAGACTGCTGGCAAGTAGTTTTTCCAAGCTCAACGACTGATCAACACCACAGTGTGAATGGTGACCAGTTTTCAAACATAAAAAACAACTGAAGAAAAACAAAAAATGTCTCCACACTGCTTGTCTGACGAGTCTCCAAAAGTCCCAGTATGCCGTTTGCACACCATCACAACACACACACACTGTTCAGACAGTGTGCATGTGCACGTGAACGTGGCTCCAAGCTAAGATCTACAGTGAAGATTCAGTTAAAACATGATGGAAATAACATTTTTAAGTCAATTTGGCATGTTGGGGCTTTAAGAGACTTGGATTACACCAGATGAGAAATATGGAGGCGTTTTATGTTTTTATTTTGTTGCTTTTTTACGTTTGAAAACTGGTCACCATTCACTTCCACTGTTTTGGACATTCTGCAGCACTGTTTTCCTGTGAAACTCCAGCAGTGTTTTGTGGATCAGAGAACTAAACCCAACTTTCAGTTGGCATGAGGGTGAGGAGATAATGACTGAGTTTTCATTTTTGGGTTAACTATCCTTTTAAGCCTCAATTGAAACAACTAAATAATGAGAAGTGTGGGTATAAACAGTAACTGTTCATTCATGTTACTTTTTCTGGACATTTATTCTGCAGTGTAACCTATTTAAGTTGCTTTAGCTGTGTTTGTATATGGAAGATGGTGTGACCTTTGTCACCAGTGTGTGTGTGAATATGTTGCTGTTTTATGGAACACTAAATTTACTTTATAGACATGTCCTGAAGGTAACTTCATATCCATGTATGAAAAGAAATGATCAAACTGCAGCAATTCATGTGCAACTTTGATTAGCATCCATTCATGTGAAGCACTGTGACTGATTTAGTTTATCTAGAGTCTATCTAGATTTTGTACCCATCAGGTAGAATGTAAGCAAACCAAGATTTTTTTTAAAGCCCTAAAAATTCAAAATCTGATCAAATACCATCAGAAGTTATAATCATGAAAGGCGTAAAGCTGCCTATATGAGAAGAGAATTGCTCTTCATTCACCGCAAAAGCATAGAGACTTGCAGAGGCAAAGCCACTTGCTGGGTAGCAATTTTGAGCGGTGTGCCACACCAAGGGAAGTGCTTCCGCCTAGCCGTAAACAATCATTTTCCTCTCTGGGGTGCATTAAGGGCTGCTAGCATAGTTTCTGGTGTGAAAAAAAATCAAATGTCAAATGATTTGATGTATTGATAAAAAGTAGAATCACAATGGTGCCGAATCAAACATTAAAAGAGCTTTTACAAACATTATTTGATTTATATGAAGCAATCATGGCTTATTACTTTAAAAAGTGACAGTGCGAGTGAATTTGAAATACTTTCCTTTAGATTTATACACTTGAATACATTAGAAAATGTCATTGTAGTTACTTAATGCCTCTGGACTATTCGGCCGTGAATTCTCTGTTCGCCACTTCAAAAGTTCATCAATTGGTTTTATAGATCGTTAAGTTACGAGGGTGTAGAACCCACATGAGCCCTGGCTGGCCTCGAGTTAAATCATTCTGAAGCCTTCGCTGTCTCACTAATTTTGTTGCTGAGACAGAGAGTAAGTGGAGTGAACTGACCAGAGACCTTTAAAATATATCACATCCACTCCTATCTGATGACACACAAAAAAGGGACAGCTGGGAGCATAAATGTCAAGAGCAAAAGAAAAACTAGACAGAAGTGTAATATTTCATTTACATTCACCTCTTCTTATCCTCGTCTTCTTTCATGTCTTTTGTTCACATTCTTTTTCTTGTTCTTTTAGAGAATTCACCTCACAGAATAGAATAAAATGTCACACCTGCAGAGCATTTTCCTGTGTTAATTTTAGCATTACAAACACATCTTCTACACAATCATACTGACTAAACCAAAAGAAAGTCTTGCTAAAAGTTTTTCTTGAAGGTGATCTTTGTCATCTTTCTCTTTCTTGGATGCAGGTTTCAAGGCAAAAGGTGAAGTTTGAAAACATTCCTGTGTAGGAAGGAAAAAAATCAAGAAAAATGGCATCACATCACCTACCCATCATGCTCTGCTGGCTCTGCGGTGCCTTGACTCACCTCTCACCTCTCACCTCTCACTCCTGATGCACAGCAGCTGTTGTTCTTTCTCAGTGCTTTAACCCGCATATCCTTCCCTCCATTTCTTCTTCCTTCAATCACTTTCTTTTAAGAAAGCGGTGGGGTGGGTAAGGGAAGGAATGATGGGAAGGGAAATGAAAAGGGGAAATTTAACGAAAATAGAGAAGTTCAAAACTGAAAGGACAGGAAATAGTGCAAAGCAAAGGTAGTCTAAGGATAGGAATGATAAAAAATGGAATCACGTGCATCAAAAGGGAGGAATGGGCAGGACAGGAAAGGCAAAGGAGGGAAAGGAGAAGCAACAAGAAAAGGTGAACAAAAAAGAAAAAACACAGAAAGGTCATAGAGCAAATAACATGCAGTGACCAACCAACTTTTATTTACTCCAGGAAAACACGCACAGACTCAACCCACTCTTATGGCCTGATTTATTAAGACCCCAAATAAAGAGTGCTAAATTGTGTGTGCATTCTAACATGTTGCCCGTTTGGTTGGTGTCCGTTTTGCAGGTAATTAACTAGGAATAATTGCGTAAATGACAACAGGTGCAAACACTGTGGAGACAGTGGTATTTAAATTAGGGTTCTGCGTGTTTTACAGGTTGGGGAGTTTGGACACAAAGCAGAATGACTGCAGGCGCAAAATGAAATTCGATCCCATGGAGGTATTAGTACAAGAGGCAAATAAACTTATTTTTGAGCTACAGCACAAAAAAGAAAACAAAGTTAAGAACAACTGATTAAATTATTCAACTATCTTCAATAAATAAATAAATAAATAAACAATTATTATTAATGATAATAATAAGAAGAAGAGGAAGAAGAAGAAATCCATTGGTGTGTCCTCTGTGGCCCAAATGCTCAGGTGGGACACTTGGGCCATTGTTGCTCACACCAGGCAGCTGGTCTGAGAATGGCCATAAATGTCCTGGCAAGAGGGATCGTAAGTGGGGTACAGGTAGTGGTGAGGTCTCTCAAACCATGCTGTCCCAAACCATGTGGTCCCACAGCAGAGCAGCCAAGAACTGGAGAGGGAGAAGAGGTGCGCACTGGATGTATGGAGCGCGCTGGCGGCAGAGATGCGCAGTCTGCCAAAAACCCCAGTTCTAAATGTTGGCAAAAAGAAGGAAATGCATAGACATAATAAAGGTCAGTGCTAATTTTCTTTAGACTACAGTGGCTGTGAATGTTGAGTTTTGTTTGGCTGCAAATAGGCTGCAATAAATTTATGTTTAATTACATTGTTTATCTGCATTAACGATTATTGAATGAAAATAAAAATAAATGCATCCCCCAAACAGCTCATAACAAATTACTTTAAATCAGATTGTTTCCTCCTCGCTACAATAACAGCAGCCATCTGTGCACAACGCTGGGCCAATTAGCACCTTCCTTTCAAACGTATTAAATACAGACGCAGTCACAGTCACCACAAATTATTTTCAGTCTTGGTAAATCGCAGTGCGTGTGCTAAATTAACCTATTTGCATTTTTTCCTCCCATTATTTTGCACACTAGAGAAACGCCCCATATTTCATATTCATTAAGGCAAATGTACTAAATGGACAACGCGTGCTGTCTTTCACACTTAAAAGACGCAATCCTCAATGCGCACAGTTAGTAGATCAGTTTGCACATTTGTTTGCAGGTGGTATCAAGTTTAAACACGTTTTTACACGCGCAAACCTTCAGTAAATCAGGCCCGTAGTGCATCCTACAGCTTTAGGTTTTCATTGCAAAAGTGAAGTTTGAATGGTTGTAAAGATGCCCGACAGGTTTATAACTGTGGAAGGTCACTGTTTTCAGTCTCACCAGAAAAATGATAACATTACTCACTCAGAATGTCCTGTGAAGCCAGCTCTTAAGGTGATGCAAATGTCCTCTCCAGAAATGGAGGTTAGAGATGGACCGATCCAATCTGATTCCAACATCTGTATTTCAATACCTGCCTATTCCAAAATTATACTAATACCAGAGCTCTTTTTTATTATCAGTAGTAGAAGTAGTAGGAAGATTACATGAGGCTGAAACTGAACTTCAGTTTAGAGTTAAAAGTTCAGTGTCAGTTGATGTTGATGCACATAAAGTTTTCATCATCTGAAAAGCCTGTTTGGTTTGTGTAATTTCTTCACATCTTGGAACATGTTAATGCATAGTAAATGTGAATAACACCGTTCAAGTTTCAATTTGCATTATATAATATAGTACTTTCAAATAACTAACACAGGGTGGTATGAAATTTTGCTATGATTGGATCAGTCCCATCTCTAGTGGAGGTAGTATGACCTTCTTAGAATATAACATGGTCAGGGTGAGTGGTTGTTGGGTGTACAATGGGTGTCACTGGTGTTTCCTTACACAGTGATCTTCCTCAAGTAGTTATTGGGGCTGTGTATGCCAAAGTGTTTTTCTAGCTTATTTATTTCAATTGTTGGCAACGGGTGCTGTGTATTTACACTATGCTACAAACACCAAGGCACTGTGCATCCATTCTGTGCTAAGCGCTGCACGTTTGGTGTTTTTTCTGGTTGCTCAGAAGTGAAAAATGTTCGCTATGCTCCTTACTGTCACTTTTTACCCAGTTGTGCAATAACACTGATGGAGGAGAGGGACAAATACAACACACTGTGTCCTGCTCATATGAAAGTACTCCATGAATTAGAGATGGGACCAATCTGATCCAATAATGGTATCAGGGCTTGATAATTATGCAAAGCATTCATCTGTAATTGGGCTTGTCTCACCCATCTGGACTCCAATCTAAATTCCACAATGTCATGTGTTTCCCATTTGTAAAAACTATGCTAAAAAGCACAAATTAAGAGTATAACATAGCGTATAACATAATGGGAGCATGTTCCAATCTGGTGACCATCTATCAGCCGATCTGCTGCACATGTGAATGACACAAGCCACCATCCTACCATGCCTTACAGTGGTTGAATTATGTCAAGTTACATTACACAAACGAAACAACCTTTCCAGATAGCAAAAATTCTGACTGAATGTGCATCAACATCATCATCATCATCATCAAGAAAAAAAAGAGCATATAGTGGTATAGTATTGATATCGGCAGATTCAGATATTGGATTCGGATCAGAACTGGGAAAAAAAAGTAGATTTGTTCGTCTCTACCTTGAACCGGACTCTGACCAACTTCAGCTCTTGAACCAAATGACGCCCACAAAAGCTCATGAACCTACATGAACAAGTGGGTCTGTCTTGTCTTTCTATGTCCTTCAGCCTTCACTTTCATCCAAGTATTCTACCCTCTGCTGACATTTTCACATTCTGTATCTGCGAAATTAAAAACCTGTATCTTCTGTGTCACGGCAACAAAAGTGTTTGAGCTGGGGGGTGGGGGTGGGGGTTGGGGGGTGGGGTGGGGTGCTTCAGTGGACACAGCACTTAGTTACCTAAAACTAAATATAACCTACGTATAACATAAGAGCTGCAATTAGGAAACACTTATTCTCCAGTTCTGTAAATGGTCAAATGACATTTATTTGTGCCAAGTAATAGAACTTGATTGGAATTGTAATATATTGACTGATAGAATGCAATAGCGCTTAGCAACAACAACTACATGAACAGTGAGAATCTGCGGTTTTGTCTTAACTGACTGGTTCAAATAAAAAATCATAATAATGATGGGGCATCCTTCATGCCTCATTTCTTGAATATTTAAGCATGAATTTTAAGATCTGAAGTAAAAAGTATGGTCAGTTTTATAAAGATTTTTAGTGCCTCGTGTTGGTGGTGGTGTGGTGTGTTGTGAATAGGGTGTTCCAAATACTCAAAAAGAGGCTGCAGTTAGGAAAACCCTATTCACCAGTTCTTTTGAATTATGGTCAAATGAATTATGGAAAGTGAAAACTTGTTGGTATTTGTTCAATATTTTAAACTAGATAGTATTGCAATACCTTAGAACAAAGCTCACATTAACATGAGACAGCTTTTGCCTCTAACAGTCTGTAAAAAAAATAAAAGAGACATGCAGCCAAACTTTAGAATTAAGCAAGAATTAAGTGAAAAAAGTAGAACAAATAAAATTTTAATCACATCAATTTTTTTTAGAATGATAATATATAAAACATTACCACCACACATGAGGTTAAGACCCAATTATTACAGTGGCAGTCTACAAAATTTACCAAAGCTCCAACACAATGACTTTCAACATGTGCTCATATCACATCACATGAATGTAATACCAACAATGAACCCTTTTCTGGTTATAATTTCAGCCAACCAGTTCAGGTCTCACCATTATAACAGGTGATTCCGTATGATGTATGTGGTTATCTTATGTAGTAAATTATGTGTTTGATTTCCTGATTCGCATATACATCTAGCAACTCATTTGCATTTGTACTTCATGTTCAAGGTGAATATTTTATTCTAATGTGATGTGACTATTTGTTCAGGTTGAGGTGAGGGGCTGGATGCATGTAGAGTTTGAAAGAGTTTGACGCTAGAAATTGGGGTATGTGTAACATTTTGTGCTGCAAGTCAGTCAGCTGACAGTTTGATCTTAGTTTTGTTGGCAAATGTGCATTCAGATGCCACTTTCTTTCTTTTTTTTCAACTTTATTGAATAAACAAAGCATTTGTTTTGGTCCAAGATGCAGATGCTGTTTTGCGGCCTCTAGTGGCAGCAAATTTCACATGCAGCACCTTTAATTAAAGGACCAGTGTGTCAAATTTGGGGGAATTTATTGGAAGAAAATGTCAGAAGTCGCCTGAAAATAAGAATCACCGATCTTTTGTCACCTTAGAATGAGGTGCTTACATCGACAGAATGTGCAGGGTCCTCCTCCATGGCGGCCAGCATGTTGCACCACCATTTTTCTACCGTAGCCCAAAATGAACAAACCCACCACTGGCTTTTCAACATTTTTCGGAAGTTTCATGGACACCATGGTTTCTCCTACATGCTTGGAAGTGGCATCACCACCTGATGCCACTAAATACTACACACTGGTCCTTCAACTGTAAACATCTTAATCATGATTTAGTTGCCAAGAGCAGATTTGTAGGGAAAATCAATTAAAAACTATTTTGCAGATATATTTAATAAGAACATTTTGCACGTTCAAAATGAGCAGATTTTTTAAAACGTGGCAGTGAACATTTTGCAAGTATGTCCAAATGTCTTTAACTTTAATATTTACTTAACCTAACTTGATGGTTAGACTCGATTTAAAAAAAAAAATTAATTATGCCCTACAGGAAAAATAAATAAAAATGACTGTGAAGGATCATTGTTGCGGTCGCCTGTCAGCGAGTACACAAAATGAAAGAAGAGGTTATAGTATTAGAGGTGCAAGGCCTTCTGAGTGAATGTTAAATTCTCCATAAATTAATGATTTTCTCTCTCTGGCCTCGGCAATGACACAATTTTCCTGCAGGGATTAATGATGTTTCATCTTGTTTTACACCCACACGCACAGCCATACAGTATAAACACAACCTGTTACAGAAATGGATTAACCTCCACCAATATACACAAGCATGCAATCACATACGCATGCACATACGTACATACACATTGAATTCTCATCTATAAAGATGCTGCTTCAGTATTGCGAGGCGCCTGATGACTCCGCTACCCCTCTGGCTTGAAGACAGGCAGTTCGATGAAGCATGGAGAATCAAGGCTGTACCAGAGAGCTTAGACACTGTGCTGAAAAATTAATGACCAAACACAGACATCTACATCATGTAAACACTACAAATAAGATGTCTCTATCAGCAGAGAGTGGAAACGTAGCCGGTTAACGATCTTGTTTTTATGGGTGGTGCTGAAAAAGGGCAGCAAGCCTGAATTATGCAGCAATCTCAGATGCATGAGCTAGTTATAGCTAGTGTTGCTCCTAATGTGAGTTTCTTGTGAAAACAAACCTGGTGAGTAACACACAACAACAGCACATACATTCACATTGATGCCCGTGCGTGCTCGCTCTCATAGACACACAGGAGCACAGATACACAAATTTGCACTTAGCACACAGCGCTGGAGAACCTACGGCGTAGCTTTCCTCAGGGGAAATATGGTAGAGTAAAGTTTCTGTGCAAAAGTAATTTAAACTTTGTGTGTATAAAATGATCATATCTGCAAATGCAATGTCAAATAATGCAAAATACCACTGATTAGTGAGGCTTACGAAGGAGGCTTAATTAAGACATGAAAGAGTTTAAGCCATGAAAGATAACTGAAAATAAATAGAATGAAAAAGTGCAATTTCTTTTCTTTTTTTCGCCATCAATCACAAGCAGTTAAGGCCTGGGTCTTAAAGCCCGCTGTTTGTATACTAACAGTGGTATTGGGCGGTGTCTATTTGTATTTAGAGAACTTTGTCAATACTTCATCTAACTTGGTGTCACTAAACAGGTAGAGTGATCAGCCGTGATCTAGTAATTAAAGGCTCCAACAGCCAGGTGATAGATTAGGTGGTATGCAGGATTTCAACTTCCATCGCTTTAGTGTATGCAACACCATGAATACCTTTGGCCCTATTTACACCTGGCATAAATGTGTGTCTTGGGTGATCCGATCACAAGTGGCCACCCTAAGTACACAAGTTCACTCCTGGCATTAAATGCCTCTTCAAATGCATCTCAAGTGACCGCTTGTTATTGGTGTATCATTTCTTTTTGCAAAGACCAAATGAGTTGTTGTTTTTAGCAAGCAGGAAGCAGCAATGCACTTTACCTTCCTAGTCTGCCAGAAGTGAAAGAAAAAAGTTTGCAAAGGTTCAGTTGCACAGAGTCTTCAGCTGAAACGTACAGACAGGTAGACAGGCAGCTTGTTTTGATCCACAAGAGTCCATTTTGCCTGTTGTTGTTTAGCACTTTAATATCATACTGTTGGCGCACAAATGAGTGCATATGTTGCTCACAGAAGATGACAATTGAGTAGGTGGTTTTTCTGTTTTGCCTGGGACAAATTCATGTACACACTGCTAAAAAAGAATGTGGTCACTGTACTTAGAGCTGTCCACTTGTGAAATCACCTAAGATACGTGTTAATTCTAGGTGTAAACAGGGCCTACAAGATGAGCTTGACATAAGATAAAGGGCAAAAATGCTGCTGTCACAGAAAGAGGAAAGATGAGATAACGGAATTTGGATAATGTACAAAAAACACTTTGTACAAAGTTTGTTTTACTTATTGTGAACTTAACTGTGGACTGTGAACTGTTTTGGATTCAAGATGTCAGCAAGCATTACTCCCAAACTTAAATAATATCCCTATTCCACCTCCGCTGGTGGCATCACAGATGCTACAGCTTTGTTGTTTTCACAGCAGAGTACTGCAGCCTTGGGATGCCACATTTGTGTAACAGCTGAAAGGGTTATGGTTAGATTGGACTGATATTGTGAAATCTCACTGAAGACAGAAACCATTTTAGCTCATGATGAATTTTATCAATGAAATGTATCAGATCAGACCTTGAAGAAATTTGACTCTGTGTACTTACACATAAAATAGAATAACAGCTAAAAACAAGAACAAGTACATGCATAAATTTGACCACTGGAGTGTTTTTTACTCTTCACAACAAACAGTAAATGTACAGACTGTACAGATGTTAGTTATGTAGCAGTGTACACATACTGAATACATTTTGTCTGTGTGTCTGTCCTTTATTCCTCTTGTCTCTGCACTTTTCTCAAGGCATGTTTCTGCTCCCCTGGAATGATAAACAGAATTTGAGCCTGCTTCGTAATTATACAAATTATTCACAGATCCTTGCATACGTCGTTTGACTTTCTATCTTATATCTCGCCCTGCTGATATGTCACTTAGTGCCTGGTGTACAATAGAGGATTCTCAAATCTTGACTGATTTTAAAAATGTGGGAGACCGCAGACAAAATGACAGATTATCTGGTTGGTGTCGTCTTTCAGTCAGTTTGCTCTCATTTGCTATTTCAGGTCAACAGCTCATTGCATTTCTGATCACACTACAGAATTCCAAGTCGAAAAAACCCCATTCCAGTGTGTACCCTGAAGATTATGTCTGTAAACCCCTCACACTACAGGATCATTTGGGAAGATAATCTGTTCAGACCAGCTTTGAATTGGGAACGCCCTGAAATTGAAATGATTACTTTCATTATCGATTGATTTTGTCAGTTAGTTTCTCGATTAATTGGCTGGTTGTTCGGCCCATAAAATGGTAAAAAATGTTGATCACTGTTTTCCAAAGTCCATGGTGATGTCCTTAAATGTATTGTCTTGTCCATAATCCAAAGATTCAGTTTACTGTCAGAGAGAAGTAAGGAAACCAAAAAAAAAATTTACATCTTAAATCAGAGAATTTTGACATTTTTTATTTAAAAATGACCCAAAACAATTAATCAATTCTCAAAAAAGTTGGAAATAAATTTAAAAGTAAATTAATAATCAATTAATTGTTGCAGCTCTAGTGGCTGGCATAATGTTGGCCCTGAACACACATCAAACCATGTGACCTTTTGCAGCATGTTTCTGTTCAACACAAGTGTGACTTATCTATCCCACATTATCCCCAGTATGTCAACAAGTAACAGTTTTAAAGTCTGATATTGGTCCCCAAATGTGATGTAGCACAGACCCTCCCCTCACAGAGAGAGAGATAGCATGTCTTCCTGTTCAGAATACTCCAGTACACCTGTGTGCCCTCATTGCCATATTGTCGTCCTCGTCCCTGCCGGCAGCCTCAGGAGAGCAGCTAGCGCTGTCTGCTCTTGTTTTATACATAACCAGCAGCCTAATCTAATTACTCCGTGATGGAGAGCAGTCAATTTCACAGTCAGCCAGACACTTCTGCTGCCTAAAAATTGGGGCCACCCAAGTTTGATATATGAGGCAATAACCTGTAATGTAATGAAGTCACCTTCAGACCAAGACCCCTGTCATTGAAATAATAATGAATTATAACAAGTATAATAGTATTTGGGTTTGACACGCTGAGACTCTTTCGCACTGTCTCCCTCTCTCTCCTTTACACTTTGTCTTCCTTTCTCTCCCTCACTCCTGGATCAAATGATTTCTTTTTCTTTTTTTTTTTTTGAGATGCGGTATTGAGGTGACTTTAAAGTTCATGGGCGAGTCTGTTGAGTTGGCAGTTTGACTGTGGCCTTAAATGAGAGACATATGCACAGGGTGAGGTGTCAAACACCTCCAAGACTCATAGTTCAAACTAATTTACTTAAGCAAGGTGGAGAGCCATAAAATTCAAATCTGGCTCTTGTCATCGTAACAGTAACGCCATTTTTAAAGTGATGAGTTCAGTAGCTTTATGTCTGGGCAAAATGGGAACTTAGGCTGTGCAGCAGAAGAAAATCGGTTAAGTGCATCTGGTCAAGTGGAATCTGCTGCGAAACAGCTGAATAGCTGACTAGAGACAGCATTAAGATGTTCCCCAGCTGCAGCTGCAGCTCCCCTCGGCCCTACAGAGCATTTTAACGTCTTTTAGCTAAATGTTTTGATTTTTGTTTTTTCTGACCAACCTCCTTGACTTTTTTTTTGTGCATGAAAAATAAATGAATAAGCCCTGTATACTATTTGTGCAGCAACATTTGGCCCACAGACAAAATTAGAAACCAGCTTGCACATTTTAGAAGTTTTGGACGTGCAGGAGAGGACGAGGTGATCAGGTGGTAACATCATGGTAACAATAATAAACATGTGGTTAATGTTGTGAAATGGTTGCAGTTTCATCAGGTTTATGCACCAGAACTATTTTGGTTTAGGAAAAAATTGTGGTTTGAGTTAAAAGAAGTACTGTAGTTACGTCAGTAAAGTTATGTACATTAACTAACTTATGTTATGTACTTGATGCAAGTACAGTCTCCTAGCTGAAAGTTTGTCCATCCATCCATGCCCAACCCTCTCCCTGTGCAGCCTTTTTTCTCTACAACATTCGCACATTAAAATAACATCATCTCTTCAGAATATATGTCAGTACAGGATAATGGCGTGAAATGACGCAAAAGGCGAAAAAGGCATTATGATACCACACAAAACAACCTAAGACATAGGCTTGACATTCCTACACCATTTGGTAATACCAAAAATAATTAATATAGGTTGAAGTCTAGAGAAAGATCAGCATCTTCTTCTTTTTCTTTATTCAATAGTAGATCAATTAAATTTTACTTGATTGATCAAATTCTTAATGACGTTTAACTGATCATCGATCGTTTGTTATCATCCTCGTATTTAAGCATTTAACCACAGTTTTCTCTAACCTTAAACAAAGTCTTTTTTTGTCTGTCCTAAACCTGACTACATACATGACAGGGGCTGAAAGCACCAAGGTTTAACCGTCTCCATACGACTTCTGTATGGTGATATAACATAATCCATGCAGCAATAATGTTTCATCCAGAACATATTAGGATAAACCATAAACAGACAAACAACTATAAACAGATTTTTTAGCAGACGGGCTTGCTTCTATTTGGTCTTTCCACCTGTCTATTAGACCATGGCAAGCAGTTGAGGAGTTTTTTGAAATATTAATGCATCACTTTGGTTCATGTGAAGATTTCATTTCAGAATAAATCCAATAGCACTGATATAGGCCCCTGGCTCATTCTCTCTCTCTCTTTTTCTCTTTCTTTCTTTGATATAAAATGTGAAATGTGAGCATTAATGTATCTTAATGAATATTAATGGTTTTCCAGTACGGGTTGTTTAATTCAGTTCTCTATATCACATGTTTTTTCACTTCAAGAATTAGATTTAATGAGTTATTCTCCGTGTCGGAAATCTGAAACCGCACGGGTGTTGTTAAATGCTTGAACAGGCACATACATATTATACCGCTGTGGCTCTCATGGGGTTTTGATAGGACTTCTCTAATAACTATTAGGATGTAAACTGTAAAGAGTTATTGACTTTTTTGTTTTAAGATTGTTGATATTAAAGTAAGACGCTGGCATTGGCACTGTGAAATACATTCCTCTCATTTTTCTATAAAAGAACAAAATAAATACTCATAACTGGTCAAATTCAAAGTGGTAAAAAAGGACTTGGATACAAAATCTGTGGAAAATTTCATCAGGCAGATGACTGATCTGGCATCACACCTGGCATCTTCGTATGAGAAGCCATGATTGAAGTTACATGCCAACTTTTAAGACATAAATACAAAATTTCTTATTAAGCCAGGTTGGAAAACTAAGAACAGCCAGGAGCCAAATGCTGGTAATTTTTTTCTTTTTACTGATAAGTTAGTTTATGTTTACCTGAGGTCATCATCTCATTGGAATAATCCTGTGAGAACTGAGTCACAGACTCATTATGCAACATCCAGTCAAAGAATTCGTGTTTATCATGGTAAGCAAAAACCTTGAAACTCCACGACTGATGTCTAACTGATGTTTGACTACCAGGCACTGAAATCATGTGGGTGAAGGGAGAGGAAAGTTGGCGGGATTAAAGGGAGGAGGTGGACTTGTTTATCCTCAAATCAAACGCATTATTACCTGAGGCGAAATCCCATGAACCACTGGTGTTTGGTCTGACATTACAATAGGTTAAATCAGTGATTCCCAACTTTTTCCAGTATGCCCCCCTTTCGGAAGCCAACAAAAGTTCAAGCCCCCCACCACAAAATTTTAAATCAATTGTAAACCATAATTGGGGATGGAACTGATAAAAAAAAGAATTCAAAAGTTAAATTTTAGCAAAATAAAGGTCAGCTGGATAGAAACAGCAAACTCATTTGTTTATTCCCCCTACATAGATCATATTCATCCAGCTTTGTTTCACTCTCTTTTTTCTTCCCTGGTCTTTCGCGCCCCCCTTGCAGTGGCTCTGTGCCCCCCCAGGGGGGCCCACCCCCCAGTTTGGGAACCACTGGGTTAAATGATGAAGTTAATGTAAAATGATAATATTATCATCTACAATGGTGAGCATGGTAAATATTGCTGCTGCTAAATGCCTGTAGACTTTTAATCTTGTTTATTTTTTTCTCTCTTAAGGACCCCCTCCGCTTTATTTTACGGTCCTGCAAAACTGAATTCAGGAAATTACCGACTTTAGTTTGCACACTGTCATTTTAAAGTAACCCTAAGTCTGTCATGACACATTTACTGGTTGATTCCACCAAGCATGGCACATCTGTGCTACAGTTCTGATCCGTCCTTCCGCATGGCTGCAAGCCTCACCAGCAGCGTTTAAGAAGCATTTCAGCAGTGGAGCATTTTGCCCACCTGATTATGTTTACTTGCTCAGATTTTGTTGATTAGGTCCTTTTCCCTTGCTCTTTGTGTTTCTACCATGGATAAGCAGGCTACATGGTTAAATAGTTTCTTTTCTGTTTGTCTTTATGATCGTGAGTCTGCACAGGGTCTTTTATTTTGAAAAGTAATCGGATTCTCCCTGCCTTTTCTGTGTCTGACTTCCTGCCTCTTCAATCTGCTCTGTGCCAATTTACATCCATCAAAAATAGACTGAAGCAGAGCAAAGAGCCATTAAAGGGGTAGTTAAGATTTCTTGAAGTGTGACTATATGAGGTACATACTACATATTACCTATTAGATGGTGGTCGATGTGCCCCCTATTTGGAGAAGCAGCAGGTGTACTGGTGTGGGAAGCCAAGCAACTGACCACTGTGGACAGGGTCAGCAGCAAAACATATTTTAAGCATGTAAAATAAATCTGTTTAAGTGTAATTAGAATATTTTTGCTGCTTTACTTTACCATACGGCAGCCTTTTCTGATGAAAAACCACTGTTATATGAGCCAAATATTGCTCTCTTCAAAGCCACCAAACTCCATAAGCAAAGTTATTTCACTTCGCAGAATGCAAGTGTTGCGGGTCAACTGCTGCCTCAATCAGTTAATTTGTTTGTGTCATTGTGTGACTTTGGTGTTTCAAAAGGTTCGTTCGGATTTACCAAAGTCACACAACAGCACAAACTAACTAACTTCCAAACTCGGGGTGTGCTGACCGCCCCCTTCTGTACGTAATACACTGTCTTTGGATCCTCATACAGTCCCGCTTCAAACAATCCAGACTATTCCTTTTATATACAGAACCTTTACAACTCCTGCACAGTGTTCAGCTACATCTCAAAGTCTTCTTCAGAGGATGGAGTTTGCACAGTTGTCATAGAGATGGCATAGATATGTTTGGGAGTATGAAAATAAACTTTATCCACTGCTGATGACCATGAAATCTAGTTGAAAGTTTCAGGAAAAAGTTAGCAAGTGGACCTTTTATTGAGATTATTTTGTCAAAGTACAATTTCTAAATTCAAGAAGGAACTTTGATGCTAAATTACTAAACACATATACAGTATAATATATGTAATTCAGACATGGCTATCATTCTTAGAATTTTCAATTAACAGGGGCATCTAACTAAAGAAACAAAACTTCATCCTCTATTATTTATAACTACACTTGTTCAACTGCTGCAAAACTTGTCTGCCAACAGACTGTGACGCAGACGAGGCAACAGCCTGCAGGATCAATTACTGCTATTTTAAATCGTACAAATGCAGTGATGAAATGCATTATTCATCGTTGTCTGATAATGCAAATGACAGAGCACAAGTGATTCCAAAAAGCTCATCCATTCTTTATGCCGCACAAGAAGTGGGTTAACATAATTTTAAATGAGTATTCTAAACAGCGTGTCATCATCACTTGCATGTGTAGCAGACAGTATTTTCATTCTTCACTTTGCTCTCTTTTTGATTCAGACTTTTGGCAAATAAGTTTCCTAAGACTCCTGAAAGCTAGTAGACTGAAAAAAAGGAAAAAGTCTGTTTGCACAGGAAATAATTGTCAGGGTGAGTGACAGGATGACCTTGTAGTTAGAGAAGCACCTTCAAACCACTAAGGTTCGATCCCAGAATCACCAGGTGGTCCTGTGTGAGTCCTCATTCATATGTGGAAAAAAAAAGAATAAAGTTGTGTGTAAAATGACCATGGACTGTTCTTTTTACTTTGGAGGTACAAGGTTTTCATCTGGCAGCGGCGATATCCTTATTTCCCACAATGCCTCTGCACAAGGTCACTGCTTTATTCAATTTAGCAGCAACACTGTGGGTTTCCTGAGCCCCTCCAGCACAGCGACAGATGAAACTGAGGCAGAGCAGCCAGCTGACAGGTGTGTGTGTGTGTGAGTGTGTGTGTTTTCCATTTAAAATTTGAACAGTCTTCCCTGCGATTTCAGTGAAGCATACTGCATGTCTGCTGTCATGTATGTGTGCGTCACGGCGCTAATCTGTTCTGACCTAAAGTGATCCTTGTTATCCAGAGGGCCCTGTGGAGTCACATGACCACATTCATGTTCAACACAAACATGAGATCAGGCAGCTGAGTGCATTCTCTTACAAACAATTTTTACATTAGCTAAACCTGCATTAAACAGTCAACCCTTTTTCAGGTGCGTTCTGCACTACAACTGGGATTAAAACATCAAATGTTGATGTTTAGCCTGCTGATGTTTCAACAGATCTATGACATGAGAAAAGTAGGCTAAATTCTAAGACATCTAATTACCAGAAAGTATGAGCATATTTTGTGATCCATGTGGTTAAGTTCTGACATATACATAATGAAACTACATGTTTAAAGTTAAGGTTAAGCTTGACGAGGAATACGCACAGTGGTGCTTAGCATGTCACCATGCTAGCATGCTCAAAACAACAATATTAACAGGCTGATGTGCGTCTCTCAACCCAGCCGGTCGAGGCAAATAACTTCCTTGACAGCCTGGTTCTGCATTAGGTTGCTGCCTGTTACTCTAAGTTCCTCACCTACTTGCTCATGGTGGTAACTGTTGGGTCTCTGTCATTAATACTAGCAAGAGTACTGTCCAGACCTGCTCTATGTGAAAAGTAGCCTGAGATAACGTTTATCATAATTTAGCAGCATGCCTGAGACTGATGGAAATACAATTAGTTTTGAAAGCATTTTGTTGTCAACTACCAGACAAATTAAAATTTTGATGGTGCAAGTGGTGAACCAACAGAAAAGTATTTCCATTGAGCCAAGCTTATAGCATGGCAACAAAATGTCAATTGCATGGATGAAAGCTGGACAATATAATCCATCTTTGGTGTCAAATTTGGACACTTTGTACGTACACGCCCACCATGACCTCCACCATACAATTTTTTTGTGTGGACAACTTCAGGTAATGTCCACCTTTCCCTACTTAGACCATAATTACTCACATGACTACAACAGGTCACTTGAAGAAAATGCCATGTATTAGATTGT
The DNA here is from genome assembly GCA_034769285.1 of Lutjanus argentimaculatus. NCBI lineage: Eukaryota > Metazoa > Chordata > Actinopteri > Lutjaniformes > Lutjanidae > Lutjanus > Lutjanus argentimaculatus. Next base: position 4,199,598 of record JAWZSL010000004.1, read on the forward strand.
TTCAAACATTTAAAGGCACCATTAACAATTAACATGTATTAATCACTTTGTATTACCAATGTGTGAAAGGATTTGACATCACTTAAAACTATACCACAATCCTTCATATTTTGAAGGCCCAGTCGTATTTCCACCACCATAACCACAAAATGTAACATCAAAAATAAAATTATCTTAAGAAAACTCTCCCGCTTCGTTTTTAACTGGTTAACGTACTACATACTGTAACTTTGAAGAGGAAAAATGTAAACGCGGGCTTGTGTCTTCTCATTTCAAGGAGAATATGACCCAGTGACAGGCATTTAGAATAACTATATAGAAACAGCGAACCTTCTCACACAATGACACAGCAGATGCATAACCATTTAAAAACTCCTTGTAGGAGCTTTAAAAAATGTTTGGTTCCCTATAACCAAGCAGTGGACTGATGTATATGTAATGGACCATGAATGGTTTTTCCAGGAAAATTAAAAGAATTGTGACTTTTATATGTGCTCCTGAGTGCCTTGCTTGTTTTCAGCTCCTCTACAGCACCAACGGTGTGCAACACTTGCAAGAGTTAGCCTAGAGAGTAGAGTCTGCTCACATTACATATATACCTATAAAAGATAACAAATGCTGCTATTTTTCTAGTTAAAGCAGTCTCACAATCTTCCCCCAAAGCGCAACCCATCTCCTCCACAGCAGGTCGAGTGGAGTGTTCAGCTGTCATTGTGTAATTTTGATGCTCATTTTGGCATTAAATTGCACTTTGATGAGTCTTTTCTGGGTCACATTAATGAGTAATTCTTACCAGTAATGTCATCTATGATTCTCTATAGACCGTGCAAGGTCTGTTCCTTTCAGTTGAGTAAATGCCGGCAGCAATCGTGAATAGTATGTGTGTTTCATTAGCGGTGTCTATTTGTGGAATGTGTGTACCTTAATTAATAAATAAAAATGAATGGTACCCCGTGGAGGTCTCATTGCAGCTGAAAAGGTTTTGTTTACATCACACATTTCTCACTAAAACACACTGTATAACAAATTTATTGAATTTTCTTACTTATCCTATCGCCTCTTTGATCATTCTAAAACAACCCTGTGTCAAAAAGATAATTGGTCATACACACGGGTGGGCCAAGCTGCTAAACATCAAGGACATGACCTGAACCAGCAGCTCTTGCAGCCCAATACTCAATCAGTATCATTAGCCTCTATGTGCACGTTGCAAGAAATGAAACTGGAAATCTCAAAATCCTGTGGGGTGAATGAGTATTAAGAGTGAATAAAGTAAAAAGGTGTAGATTCCTGTGATAATGAATGGGGAAATTGAGATTTTGAATTAGGCAAATTCATTACTGCTGAATTTTAATAATCAGCTACTCCCAAAAAGAAATTAGTCACAAGATATATCTTTTTTCTTTCACCCAATGACTATTCTCATCAAAAAGGTCTCAATTTCAAGCAGTAAATCTTCAACTAATGTTGGTGGGACCAGAGTCCTTGATTGGCTCTGAGGGGCTGTTTACGAATGAGCCGCGATCTGACTGGACTAAAACCCTCAGAAAGCCTGTTTCAGCTGGATATACTCATTCCCAGCTAGTCAAATACCATGGTTTTGTGACCACCCCTTGGCACACAGACATCCACAGCAACAGTTCGTAGTTGAGAGAGACCACACCTGGCTTTCATGTCACTTCAGTGAAAACCCATCCGCTGCTGTATGAGACGCACCAGGCTTTCAGTGTTGAATAAAGAGGGTGAAGTCCATGTCAGGAGGATGTGGGGTGAATGGACAGGTCAAACAAACACGAGACTTTCATTCAGAAAACCTGGGTTCAAGTCGCATGTGAAAACCAAAACACTATTATAATGTTATCGCATGACATATGTAACATACTCATTATCCCAAACCTGGTCTTATCCTAAACCTACCCAAACTGTCACTGTTTGATAATGTCACCACATGTGAAGCACAACTAGCACTTGTTTCATACAGCCGCTAAAGGGTACCTCATGCAAAAGTATGAGATGCCGAGAGCCAGTGACAAAATGTTGGTCAGGTTGTTTTGACTGTGAATACCAAAAGTCTTTGGCATAATGTAGAAAATGATTGTTCAATCGACCCTATGTTCAGTGTCCATCTTCAGTTGTTAGAAGGCCGTGTCAACAGCTCTACTAAGATGCACTATGATTACGTGTTCAAACCATTTGAAACATAAGATCAGCTTTGGATATAACTACTGAGGCAATCTCACCAATAAACACAAATGTCTACAGGTTGCATAGAGTTTTGTTTATTAAATAAACATTATTAATAGTGGCTGGTACATTGACAAAGTGGAATGCACTGTCTCAAAGGGGCAATATGCAACAACTGCAGTTGTTTCCCACTGCCCACTCCTAGCCAGACTTGAGGAAGGTCAGGCAAGCTGCAGGAACCCTGCAGGAGTGCAGGACAAATGCAGCAATGTAATTTGATGATAATCCTACACAGTAAGTTGATCAGCTGTTTATATTGTTTGTCGGTGTGAAGCTAAGCCCGTTATCCTGACAACAAAAGCCCACTGCTCTGAAAATACACACTCTGGAGTTTGAGTTCAGCGACTGCCTGCCTTACTGCCTGCCAGACTCCTTTAGCATATTTCTCAATTCAACCGTTATTAACATCTACTCCTTCTACAAGACTACATAAAAAGTGCAAACAATAACCCAGGATAGAAATTTCAAAAGAGTCACAAGTATTTCATCTTAATATGTTTCCTAAATTTCTGAAGACATCATGATCACTTTATGATTTCTTACAGTAGATATATTTCAAATTTCTCCTTTAAAGTCACCCATGACAACTAGCACTTGTCAACAACTACCCACAGCGCTCCCAGCTACATTGCCGCTGCTCTATTTCTGCACCGTGCTAAAACCATACATGAGAGTGCATTTGTTTTAACTCAGAGGTATTCCAACTGTTTTAGAGGAGGATAAGATACCAGAGGGAAACTTCCTACGGGGGCTTTACTTTGCTTGTGATTGCATTCAGTCCCTCTGGAGAGTTCTTGACATCTTCTTTAGGAGCCAGGGGTTAAAAATTGCTTGGCATTTTGTATTCACGTCACGTCTGGGAAAATGTGGGTACAGTAAATAACATCAATAAGTAATATTCTCCACATACGGTTAAAAATCCCCATAGGGAAAGGCATTTAACTGCCAAGTCTTCAAGTGAAGTTGCTACCAGTTGCCAGCTGAGCAGGCGCTCTACTGGTCTGAAAGAGCGGACGTGTGTGGATATGCAGCAGGTGTTGCTGAGAGGAGTCGATGTTCCCAAAGGATAAAGAAAAGTTGAAAAAGTGTATGCGTGTACCCTTGACATTGTGTGATGCATGTTTGTGTGTTTGCGTGTGTGTGCAGCGCTCCTGATGGGTGTAATATATGAGGCGTGTGAAGAGGCTGTTTGCGCTGCCGCTCACCCTGCCAGGCTTGTCAAGACGAATGAGGGATCTGTCTGTGAGAAGCCCCTGTGTTGGCCTCTGCTCTGCTCTCTGCTGCCCTGATCCACCTTCATCTGACTGCTCTCACTTCAGACAGCGAGGGAGAGAGCAGCAATGAATGCTGGGAACAGGAGCTGGGAGTGTGGAGTGGGATGAGGAAGGAACTAGTGGAGACATGATGTATAATGGATTTGCATGTGTATGTATGTAGCTGAGTGTCAGATTTTTTATTTGTTTTTTGTTCTACTTCTTGCATGTGCATTGGGCTTTGGTCATCTTTTTTTGTTCTTTTATTGTTGTTGCTTCTTTTATTTCATTGGACAATATGTCAAACAGACTTTAGCCTCGCTGGCATCCCTGTGAGGCTGTAATGCTCACTACACAGCAGAGACCAAAATTATTGGACAGATGAAAAATGGAGGAACAATTTTGCTATTCTTAAATTTTTACCACCAGTGTGGCAAAAAGGTTTTATCTTCAGTAGGAAAGCCATTTTCATGTCATCTCAAATTTATTGTCATTTGCAGCCCATAATCACAGCAGTTCACGAAAATTAAATCTGTACATTATTTTAATTTAATTAGAATTTTAGATTATTGTCGTGATACTCAGCATGACTTTCGAATTCATAAGGACGAAGTCAGTGTGAAGAGTGAGACAGTCTGCAAAGAGACAAAACTTGGGTGGATGGATGGGTCAAACAGGGCACTTTTCCACCAAATAAGCTCTGGTTCTTGAACCGGTTCCATTCAAGATCCTTAGAACCTTGGTGCAAGGGAAACAGCCCGCATTTCCACCAATTTTGAGCAGAACCATTGTAATCAAGTTTTTCAAACCATGATCTTTTCCAAACCCAACCAAGTAGCATTGGTGCTTGAACCTACCCAAACTGTGACCCATCATGGTCATGGCTGTGCCCCCCAGTTGTCTCCCTATTCTCCTTTTCCTCCCCCTCCTGTGTCTCCTGTCTGTCTCTGTGTGTGCTGTGGGTGTGGCTTTCCTCCCTCTCTCAACAGCCTGAGTACCCGATCACCTGCACACCAGTCTGATTGCTGACACACCTGACACTCATCAGCCAATCACTCCACCAGCGCTTCATCCCCTTGCTGCCAGATCATTCAGTGTGGCACCAAGCTCTCTTGACCACTTTAGAGTTGGTAACACTAAGTTTGTTTCTGCCTGCAACAAATGCTCAATCCTCACCCATATTCCTGCCAGCTTGTCTGACTCTCCTCCAGCTACGCATTCAACTCAGCTCATCAAGGTCTCTCTTTGCCTGCCACCCTAGCTTCGCTCCCTGCCTACCTCGACTCAGCCCAGCCATCCTCTATTTACAACTAGTCCTCAACCATTGCCAGCCAGAGCCCTTCCCCATCTTTGATTCTCCAATCCACACCTTTTTTAATAAAGTCCAGCACTGGTCATCTACCCACTAACTCTGTGTTCTGCATTTGGGTTCGCTCGTTCAACATACCATGACCATCACCTGAAATGTTTCTCAACAAGCTTTACTTTGAAAGTCAAACCGAATGATGCATGTTTATTATTGCTAACTTGATCACAGAATGATGTTGGATATTACATTGGTTTGCTGCTTCTGGAGCGCACCAAGGCGCTGCTGGTGGAATCACAAATATTATGTAGAATGGCTGCAATCAGCCCCGGCTGACGTGGCACAGCCGTAATGCAACGCAACCATACCAGGTGGAATTTAGCAGTAAGAAGCATCTTGAGATATGAGCAACTAAAGATCCTTACCTTGAGCCTTGTTTTGGGGGCTTTGTGTTTGGATTTTGTGGATTTTGGTTATCTGTCTGTTGATATTTTTATGCTTTCACCTTTATTGATATTTTATGTTTGTACTCTTTATATTGTATTATGCAACTGCTGCACAACAATTTTCCTCAGGATAAATAACGTCCAATATTATCCATAATTCATAATGTTTAAAGGCTTCAAAGTGCAGAAAGAGCTGATGTCTGAGCTGCTGCAGGTGTTTACGTGTTCTGTGTTTGGGGTCACTTGAGAGAGCTGAGGAGCAGCAGGGGGGCTTTAGATCAACACAGAGAGACGCCGTGTGAGTCCTGCACTCTGTCTGGATGAACACTCAACATCAAAACAGAAAAGATGAGGCCCACCACGATGAACCTAAACCTGCAAACACACGTACACACATTGGCTGGCTTGCTTTGTGGGCTGCTCACACAATGTGCTAGAAGTATTGAGAGCTGCTCAAGGCATAAATAATAATCTTATTGGTCGAGAAGAGCCTCAGTGGGTGGAGTTAAAGAACAAACAGATGATTACTCATCCTGAAAGTCAAAGCTGCTCAACCATGCTGTTATCTATTAAAATACATTGATCAGTGTGCTGATTGTTCAACACAAATACTGAACACACCTTAATGTCTCTTGATTTGCTTCAAATTAATAATGCAGCATATTGATACATTCAGTGGGTAATTAGTCAGCACATTCACTGGTACATGGATGTGGAGCAGACGAAGCCAGCTGTGATTATAAATAGAAGTTTATTCATTGCTGTAGACACATTTTAAATGTTCATTCAACATGTTAGTATTGATTTTTTTTCATTCCCTTAACACATACACACACACCCTGAGCATTGTGCTGACAAAAGTTTCCTTGCCAGTCATTTGCACAGGTGGGAATTAATTTAGTCCAAGTTTCAACAGACAGGTTTCAGTGCAACGTCATCACAGTTGCATGTGCAACTAGTGGGCAGAAAGCGGTGCTCATCCACGCGGCACAGCCAGTGTTGCCAACGGATTTAGAGACTTTTCGCACCCTTTTAGTGACTAAAAAGAGAGCAGCGACAAATTTAGCAACTTCTGCAAACAGTGTAGGGGTCTCTCTGTTCCTCTTCCACCCTTACGCGGCGCTGGCAGGCAGGAGGACGGGTCGTGTCTAGAACGGTGCCCCAGACCCATTAAAAATCTCATGAGAATGATCATTCTAACCTCAAGCGATGATCTTGCAACAGTTTTGCAAATCAAGGGTTTCCTTCTAGATATGACTCAGGAGGACGCTGCAGAAGATTACTTGTCAGTTTTTATGGTTACGTTGGCACCCTCACTCTGAAACTTTTAAAGGGTTTCAACTACTCAAAGTGCGAGTGAGCTTATCTCAGTCTCTCTCTCTGGATGTGTAGGTTGGGAGGTTCCTATTTGGTTGTAAACATGTAGGCTAAATAGTTTGTGTGTGCTCCTCTCTCATCTCTCTGGATCTCTGACTTAAAGTGTTCCTATACAGAGTACAGGTAATCTGCTAATTTCTCATCATTACCGAGAACAAATTTATTGACGTGATCCCAGACTGAGCTTTACTGTATACATATGTCTCATGTGTTGTACAGTATGTTTACAGCACAGGTCTGCGGTTTACAATAGCTGTCAAATTTCTTTCAAATGGCAGGCTGTAAAGTAACTTTGTCATAAACATTTTTACTTAGAGTTAATTACTTAGCTTGTTGACACTAATGTAACAACCATGCTCCTGATATAGTCATATCAGGAAAGGATAAACAGGCTTAATAACCAACAAAGTTGGTAAGTTGCGCAAAATTAATAGGACATGTCAGCAGCCCATAAAGTTTTGTGATTCTGCTGGCTTGTTTTAGCTAAACATTTATTTGAATAACAAACTTAGTGAGGCATTTTCATTCAGAAACCTGAAATATGAAAGATAAACCCGTCCAACTCTGAAAGGGCATTTTATAATTGAGTCAACAAGGGTTTATAAACCATGCAAAATATACATTGATTACAACTATTGATAATAATCTTTTGACCAGCTACCAAAGCCGTTTTGCCAGCCTCTGCTCTGCCAGCAGCCCCCTCACTCAGTCTACTGCTCCCTCACTTTCACACCTATATATTGCCCATTCCTTTCTATGCTATGCTTATGACAGTATGCCTCAAAAAAGTCCAATAAAATGTAAGTATTAAGGCAATCTTGCAAACTGCCATCCTCTGCGAATATGTTGCTTTGTTGCCGTATTAAGAACAAAATCCATATATGACAGCTCTACTGAATCCTTGTCATTACATAATTGACATGAAAAAAAAATATATTGAACTCTAACACGAGATGTGCAATTTTGACCTTCAAGTTAGTCAACATCAAATATTCCAATGTACTGCATTAATTAGCAAAGTTTCAGCATTTCCATGTAATTTAAAAAGGCTGTTTCCTGACGCTTTTCCTGTCATTCATTTTGCGTCTGATCGATCTCAGTGAAAGAGCAAATTTTTCATAATTCTGTTTACCTCGTTCTGGAAAAGTAAATAATCATCAGAGCTCTGGGAGGTCTGAACTCTTCTTTCTCAGTTCAAGCAGCTGTGTTAACCTCATCTGTTCAGTTTTTCATTACAGATCGTATTTATTATATAATTCCTTGCCCACACTGTTAAGACTCAGTTTAGTTGACTACATGCATGAGATGTCTTAAGTCTTCAGTGCAAATTGAATAATGTCTCAGTTTTTCCATGTTCCGTCATGTGCATTAGTGGATCTACAAATGCACATTTATGTATGAAAAATGTAAGAGAGAGACGAGATATTTAACCACGCTGACAAAAGAGAGTGAGGCGGTGTGACAACAAGTGAAAGAGACTAAATGAGGGAGTGTAAGAACCACCCAGAAGCAAGAGAGAGCCCTAATGAGACCTTCCTTGGAGAGTGGGAGGAGGGGGGACATGACCGATGGCAGATGGTGTGGTCTTCACATAAGACAAGAAGAGCGAGCTGGCCTCTCTGAACATCACAGCAAACCACCCAAAGCTCAGCCGAGGTGGAAGACATTTCTTTCCTTCTTTTCTTTTCAATTTCTTTCTTTTGTTGTCACTTTTTTTCTTTGAATCTTAGTAGCTTTGAGGAGGCTCATAATCCCAGAGGACATTCATTTCTTTCAATGCACAGAGGAGTGTGTGTCCATGAAATTCAGTATGAAGTATGGAAATCATCAAAAACCCCTAAAGCTCAGTCAGAATGCCTGACAAAGGGCAAAGTGTGTGTTCATGACCACTGATAAATATTTGTTTCTGAATGGATGAATGGCTAACAGGGCACGTAAAACAAAGATCAGGTGAACAGTTTAAATAGCATGCTAAATCAGTGCCCAGTATTAAACTACAGATAACCATAGCAGCAATACTGATGCTTCATTCTACTTGAAAAAGAAACTAATGGATTTATCCTTCAGTTTCACTCCTGTGACTACAAACATCATAACTTTTAACAGCTATTCCTAGTGTGTTAGCATGCTAATATTTGTTAATTAGCACTAAAGTTAAGCTGTGATGCATGGTAATGTCATTAGTTTTGCATGTGCTTTACACACACATCTATCTCTCTCTACATATATACTATATTTTGACCATAGGCTGTAGTGGACATAGCTATCGGCTTTAAATGGTGAAGCCACAGCGGAAGTGCTTTGAACCTGCATTCTTTCTAATGGCCATCAGGAGCAACTCTACCGGTTGTAAAAAGAAGTCAGATTGTAAAGCCTTGCAGCACCAGACTACATTGCAAATGTGACTTAGTATGGAACATCTCAGTTCATTTTCAATCTCCATGGTTGCCATCAGTGTGTGCAAACCAAAATGCCGCACCTGACCCTCACTAAGCTCTTCCTGCAACCAGCAACTGTCCAATCAAATCTTTGCAACTACTGCATTTGGCAAAACTCATGGCTTCCCCCCCAGGGGTTAAATTGGGATTTGGTATGTTGAAGGTTTGAAGAGGAAGATGTGGGCTGGTACTGAATCAAAGTGGGCTGACGATGATGCGTCTCTCTCTGGCTAGCTCTCTTAGGTCTAAGCCGGGTTAGCTTAGCTCTTATCATGGCTCTCCTCCTGAGGCAATCCGGGTCTAGCTGGGTGACTGTCTCGAGGTCTACTGCACTAATCTAGTGCCCGTGCTTCCTTTTCCCATGTTAAAGACTTCTAAAGACTATCTTCTATCTTATACTGTACATATGTCTCGTATTTCAACATCCGAGCAGTGTCTGCTGGAATGTAAGCTAGCTTGGGCCTCAATGTTTTAGCACTGATGTTACACAGTGTGCGCAGCCATTAAGTAACTTGATATAATTCAGACCATTTTACAGTCTTTTCATTCTAAATGTGTCAGATGGCTGTCAATTGTATGGAGGTCCATGAGAAAATGACCTACTTGATTTATTAGTAATTCTTATTTGTGTTTTTCAAGTCAGCATGTCTATGTTGATGCATTGTGTCAGCATGATGGTACAGGTTAGGGCGTGGCTACATAAGTCACTGCCACGGTGACCTGTCAAATTGCTACCATGACCTGCTCAGCTTTACCTTCTTGTCCAAATATGTTCACCTCTGGAGACAGCAATACCAAACTCGAACCTTCAAAACTCTTAACTATGATTTTGACATGAACATATAGATGTACATTTTTAAAGCAGCAAAGAAAATCAATTGAACAGTCTCTATCTAAAAGCAATCTGTTTAACAAGCTAATTAATGGTGTGTTATTTATGTAGTGCTCTCCTTGTCAGTCTGTCTTGATTCATTTTGATACTTAATTAACTTTTGACAGATGTGTTTCTGAAGATATATGAACTTCTCTTTAAGACTTCTCTTTAAGCTATTTTGAGAAGCAAACAAATAATTTCTTTCTTATGGCTACATCATATTTCTGGCCCTTTTTCTGCCCTTGTGGTTGTACAAATCAATCTCTGTGTTTTCTGTGATTTTTTTCCCCCCTGTATGATAGTTGAACATCAGTTTAAAATGAATGTGCCACAACAGGCACCCTTTGCTGCCCTTCAATTCTGAAGGAATGACACCAAAACCTGATGCTTACTGCTGAAGTCTTCAAGTCAATGAAAAAGGTTTCCATGATCCCAGGCTATGCTACTGTAGACGCTTGTGTGCTTGTCCTGCTGAAGCCCAACTGAGCAATGAGTCATGAGACATCAGAGGTGAGCAGGCAAATCATGCACCTTGACAATGCCTCTTTGTACAGCCTGTCTTTGATGTCTTTCACTGCCTGCCTCTTTGAGAGCCCTGCGCCGCGAGGGCCGTGGAAACGCTGCTTGGAAACCAACTGTGTTTGTGCCATTATTTTGTTCTCTGGGTCAAAGACCAAATAATGGAGCCATGTGGCCACCTGCTGCTGGCCATCATTTTCCCGTCATTTACATAACTTATGTTGGACGGCAACGGTAGGACAGTCAAAGGACAGACAACAGAGTGGCACAAGAGCCATTTATCTTAAAAACATCTATAAATCGGTTGTGCGACAGACACACTACACATCAACATGACACAGAACAACACAATGATGAACTGAAACAAACTGTACAACACATTACCAATTAGGGCAGCAACTAATTATACTTTTCTTTGATCATTTAATGTGTCATATGTATATTAGACATTTAAACCCTCTCCAAGCACCTTGCACACATGCATTGCAACCCTGGATTTATCAAGAGTTCAAAGTCTGTGTAATGTCATATTGAGTCCATGTGCAAATAGAGCTATTGTGCGAATGCTCTGCCTCCTGCACAGTCTACCCAGGCACCACTGCTCACCTAAACCAAATGGAGTATTTCCAGTAAGAACGCTTCTGATGCAGACAGTATCCTGGTCTGTGCTACATGTGTGACAGGGGCAGTGATTGGACCTCATTCTCTGTACATTATCTGAGGTTCATACGTGATAACAGCTTTTTGTGTGTAGCGGTGGTTTCAAATGTTTTTGGCTGGTGACCGTCTGAACAAAGCAGTGTCAACTCACAGGTTTCATATGTCTGTGACAGAGGTTCTCAGATTTTTCACATCAGGGGTCTCAAACTGAAATTGGCTTGAGGCCAGTGATGGTATTGTCATCTCGTGGGGAGGCCACTTCAGCGTTCAAGTATTTCTGATGATTAACTTTTTTGTGTCAACTGCGAACATAGTTTTCTCATACTTAACATACAAAATGCAAACAGCACTTTCTATACATTTTTATGTATATACAGTAGTTAGCTGAGCATTGGACACAAACTCAGGAAATCTTCTGTCACTTCAAATTGGTCTTTAACACCCCTGATGAATATGGCTGGCCTGGCATTGTTGGCTTTGTCTGTGCTTTCGTTGAATGCTTTGTCACATAACTGATCATAAATGTCGCTTGATAACTTGTTATTCTGCCCTGCCATTGTGTTCGCTGATAGAGAAATATTGTCGAACAAACTATTCTTTTCTGGACATAGAATATCAGCAAATTGCAACATGCAATCCTCCAAATGCTTACAATACTTTTAACCAGAATTTGTTTTTTATTTCAATTGTATTCAATTGAAGGGGTAGGTTAAATTGGTATGAAACAACTAGAACAGATGTTCTGATGCTGATGGTGATCTATGATTATTTTGGATTTAAAAAATATATTATTTGGAGAAATATAAAGCCTTCAAAAAAAAGAAGGAAGAATAAATAATTATTTTTGTATCAGTATCATTTAAATGAATGAATTTGAAAAATTGACCTCCTGACCCCTAGTTGAGAATCACTATGAGTTGTGAGCAGGTCAAGTTTGAAAGGACTGCAGAGGTTAAACTATCTAGTATTTCACACTTTAAAAGGCAAAGATTAGAGAAATTTTATGTAGCAGAAATGTTTCTTCTTAATTTCTATTCCATCCTGTTAACCATCTTGCAACACTTTTGTGGAATCCTGATGGCTTGAGTGGGAACCGTTGTACAACAGCTTATCTCTTACACTGCATACAATATATTGTTGGATAACCTTCACTGTATGTGACTCTTATACAACATCTCTCCTTGCTATTCAAACTGTACTCTCACAATGTTGCACGGATGTCGGTTCCCTGAAATAGAGCAAGTTCGGGAACAACAATTAACAATGTATGGAGGAACTTGTCAGAGGTTATTACTCTTTGAGTCTGGAAAATAGCACCTTTGCACATAATTTATTGCTTTTACTTTGTTAGAATAATTTCTGAAAGTCCAAATACCTGTGCATATGCATCTTAACTGGTTATTTTATGCTCTTTTGCAGCCGGTTATATTTGTCTTGGTGTGTTTATGTTGTTTGTGTTGTACCTTCATTGTAACATTGATTTAATGTTAGCTCCTTGGCCAAATCTCTGTTGAAAAAGAGATTTTCATCTCAATAAAACTGCTGCTTAAATAAAGGAAAATAAAAGAAGAAAAGGCATCCATGAGATGCACAACTAGTGGGTGAGAGTCAATACCAGTCTTATCAGGTGATTAATTATAAACAAAGACGCTCTCCTTGGCTTGAGACGAAACAAATTTTTATAAACTAATTACAGGGTTTAATAAATTTGACCATAACAACATTTATATCAACATCTCTATTGCCTGCGAGCTAAAGCCCTGTTTGCATCCAGGGAAAAAAAAAACAATAAACTGTAATCTGAGAACACAGAGCTGATGCGTGCTTAGCAAGCGGACATTCATGAAAGAAGATATCTTATTTTTTTCATAGCTCAATTAAAGAATTAACACAGCACATTATTAACTTTTTAATCACTCCATATTGCAACATGCTTTCTTAAAGGAAATTAAAATGACAGCAACTGCCTTGTCGTTCTTAATCCAATAGGGGGAAATATTATCTTTGTCCATATAAATCAGCTTTACCGCAGTTTATTATCCACAATATCTGAAACTGGACATTCACAAAACATTATCTGCATTTTTAATTTGTTCGAAGCCAAATACATGTGCAGTCTTTCAAAAGGCAGCTACAGACAAACTCCACAGGCATTTTTTCTTCATGTTTATTAATACAGCTGTTGTGACAAGCCTTGCATGTAATTTCTGCCGCAGTATGTTCCCGCTCTTCATCGTCAAATGCAATTAGCCGCGACCTACTTCATGAGAGGGAGAAATACTGTTCTTTAATTGCCTCGCATCCTGGAGAGCAGCAAATGGGGTATGTTTTATATAATACTGCCAGTCAAGCTGCAGGAAAATCACTGGGAAAATGTTAATGATGCACATTCAGGAACACTTATCAGGAGGTTAATGAATAATTACTAACTTTTGACTGAAAAAATGAGAAGAGATCCCATTTCATTCAAATGATGGTTAATCACGAGAAAATTTATGGGATGAACGTTAAGTGAGCAGATTTATGGTAAATGCAAATGGAAAAAACACATTTATGAATGTATAGAAAATCAGTCTGGGTGAATAGATTGTAGCTTTTCAGTGACTCTCCTTCATGTAACTACTGAATAATGACTTTGCATATACATACTTCTTATACACTTCTTTAAAGGACCAGTGCGCAGGATTTAGCCGAGGTTTCAGATTACGAACATGTTATTTCACCTCGCCCTCTCCTTCCAAGTGTGTGCAAAAAATGCAAGAGACCATATCTAGAGCCAGTGTTTGATTTGTCCCTCCTGGGCTACAGTAAGAACATGGGGGTGGCAGCCTCCGTGGAGGACCCACAACCTTTGTTTCAAGTGATTATACACCAATGAAAACATAGTTATGGATATTATATTCCATTTCTGCCAATAAATCCTTGTAAATCTTACACATGGACCTTTAACTCCTGAATACTGCAACAACATTCTCCTATATATCCTTCTTATCTTTTTTAATGATTTGGTTTGATATAAACATTGGTTATCAGAGGTATTGGGGTTTAAATTTAATTTTTTTATGATTAACATTGATTTGCATTTTGCAAGATATGTTACAGGATACAGTGAGGTGTCCATGGAGTCAGATTAATCTTTTTTTCATCAGCTGATTTAAAGAAACTGATATCCCATATATTGAAAATCCACAAACCGTCCTACACTGATACACAGGGAACACTGTACATTTGAACACTGTAAAGACAATAACCAATGAAAAGAACAAATTTGAAATCATATGGGCAAAAGTATAACAAGAATTGAGTAAGTAAAAATGGGGCTTTTATACTTTAACCTATTTATTTTATTTTATTCTCTGTTTTTGTTCCTTTGGCTTTTCTTTTAGGACTGGTGGACAATAATGCTACCAAGGACATACCAGCTGAGTGCTCTGAATATAAAGGATTGTATTATTGTTGAAGTTTCAGTTGGACAAAAGATGGCGGTACTTGATAGATGAAAGGTATTCAAGTTATATATGATGTATGTGTATTTATATTTAACATATTTCATTTAATTTGATCAGATATGAAGATGCTGAAGTTGAGCTTGAGTTTTGCTGTCTATGTTCTAAAGGGTAAGGTTGAATGTTGGAGCGTTTTAACTTTTAGGGTATTGATTTGGTCTTTGTCTGAAGTAGTGTGACATTCAAAACAGAGCCCAGTCTTAGTCTAGTAGAGGTAAAATAAAATGAGTTTTAACAGAACAATTTAACCCAAGGATTTCTGAGAAGAGAGGCATTTTTTCATGTCTGCCTCTTCTATCTACTTCATATCTTCACATGAAAGATAAAAAGATCCACCAGTACTTCTTAATAATTGCTGTCAGTAGCTAACATGCTCACAAGCTCATGTTTAGTGGTTGTAATGCTGCCCATGCATGTGCACTGTATTAATTTAGCATCTAAGCATGATAAAAGCTAATGATCACAAAAAAACATTGCAAATATAATGACATTGAACCCCAATTGTCCTTTCTTAGAAGTACTGTACAAACTGAAATGTTGACCCATTGGTGGCAGTAGACACAGTCAGGGAGATCAATAATATGTAAGGCCAAATGGAAAATACATGCCTCAAAAAATGTAGGGTACCATGCAAGAGGCCCACTACAAAAAGGTGTCAGTGAGGTGTGAAAAGACACCTCAATGAGATGTTATTTTCATGTCACCAAGATGTTACATGTCACAGAGGATTTTCTTCTCTTTGTGAACACGTTTTTATAGTTTTTTTTCCGACATTCAAAACTTCCTCAGTGAGGTAGCCTCTTGTGGGCTTTTTCCACCGGTGCTTTTGGGCACGCCCAGCCAAACTGGACCACGCTGAATTGCATTTTCATTATCACTTTCAGCATGCCGAGCTGTGCCGAGCAGCGCCCGAGATGGACCTACTCTGGAGTGGGGCCAGTCACCGAGTGCACCGCTTCATAATAAAAGCGTTTAAATACTGAAACAACAAGGGACTTTTATTGTGAAGAATTTAAGGAAACAGCATGCTTGTCCCAGAGACGCATATGAACGGTTTATCCACTACTTTACAGCCACTCGACTCAAGCCTTTTCAAGCTTGTCTTCAATTAAAAGACACACCTTCAAGTGGGTAGCCCTGTTGTAATAGAAATGTAAAACCCCTGCTGTGCTGGGCTGACGGGCCAAGTCAGACCAAGTCGAGTCAGGCCAGTTCTGTGTATGGAAAAGGACTTCAAGAACCGAAGCAAGTCCAGTTGCCAACTATAACCCCTCTGCATCCTCTGGGAATATAGAGATTCAAAAATTCAATGAAACGATCCGACAGTTGTTGAGATGTTTCAGTCTGGACAGACCATCCAGCACTGTGATCCTTAGAAACCCACTGCATGACTATAACTAAAAAAAGTGTCAGCAGCACAGCTCACGTATCAGTTCAGTTTGGCCATAAAGTTGCAGCAAACTCAGACTCATCTTGATGCCTTTTCCCTGTCCATGTTCCAAAGTTTCTCCTGGAGGATTTTGACGCAGTCCAAGGCCTGATGGAAAATACAGTATAATCCCTCCAGGGTTTTCTGGATCTGCCTTGCAGTCTTCTCTCAGTTGTCACTTCACTTCTTTGCATGTCAGGTATGTCTTTTCTTTATTTATTTAGCAACTCACTCAAACCTCAAAGTTTTTTTTTCTTTTTTTAATGGACAGGTCTGTCTCTGGTAAGGTCCTTTTGGGTCATGTTCTGCTCCGTCTTTTTTTCCACTTTCTCTCACCCTCTCTGTCGTGGCTTCCTGTCAGTATTCTCAAAAGGAAACCTCGTTTGAATCTAAAGAAGGTGTCAGTGTCACAACCGTCCTCTGGACCACACACACGCATTGTGTGCACAGTCTCGGTTCACACCTGTCAGTCAAATGACTCATGCCATGCTCTCCTGTCAGACTCTCTTGTTCACTCTGTTCATTAGTACCACTCCCTCTCACCTCCTCTCTCCCTCCTCCCTCTTTGTCCACAGAGATGAAGTCGTCAGTGAGAAACTCTTCATTACCCCCTCTTCTCAACTCCCATCCTCCCCTCCATCTATCCAGTCTCATTGTCATCATCAGTGTTTCTCCTGCTGACTTAAGCTGCATACAGTGGGCATTCAATTGACACCACATGCCTACTGGTGCAATCCTCAGCTCTCAGCTCAACTCATCTCTTGCTTCAACAAAATGTCAATACATCAATTAGTTGTTGGTCAAAAAATGAATTAAGAAGGGAGGCTGGTTATCAGGTATTTCTGCAAAAAGAATGATTATCTGTAAATGGAAGCCCCCAACATTTGCTCTTTATGATGGCAACCAGGACATTCACATAGACTGGAAATGTCAATATCCCTTGTAAAAAGACAAAATAAGCTGCAATCAGTACTGTTTTAAAGAGTAACTAAACCATCCAAACCACTTTTGTCAGCTGAAAACCACCATATATGGGTACACAGTAGTGTTATTGATGGATTCAGGTTCAAAGCTTCATATTTCAGTGTGAAGTATTTGAATTTTGTTATAAATATTCATAGCGACTGCAAACCCAGCTATTGCAGTTGATTTTGCTACTGATGGTAGGTGACATACATGCATATTTTTTTTTATGTATTTTGGCGCAGTGGTTTGGACTTTTGCTATTGAGGGCTGTAGAAGCACCAACGGATTGCATTCTTTCCTTCGCCTGATGATCCACTGATGAAGAGTAGAACTATGGCAATGTACTGACACTCCCCTGCGTGCGCGCGCACACACACACACACACACACACACACACACACACACACACACACACAACCTGTGTTTCCCACACATAGACTTTACTTAGGCAGGCGGCCCTGGTCAATTAATGGCCAGCCAAGTATATTATGCGCCCCATCTTGCATTTTTGTTTTTATTTTTTTGTCCGTCAAGAGAATGACGTCATGCGCAATTGATTAATTTGGCCTAATGGACAATCTCCACTCACTCTACTGCGCTCTGCCCCACTCTGCACCCCTGCCTCACACATGCCCTGCAGAGGAACACGCTCACGGAGGGACAGAGTCTCCTATTTAATGTATAGGACTTATTCTTTTGTTTTGCAGAAGCTTGTGAGTGCATGTGGAAGAAAGTCAACAGATCAGACACATACAGAAGACAGGAACGGAAGGAGGGTGGGGCAAGCAATGTGTGTGCAGTAATTATTCCAGAGGGGGTGTGTGTGTGCATGGAAAAGAAGAGAAACATGAAAAGGAAGGTGAGCAAATTAAAGTAATTTTTGACTAAACACTAAAATAAGGTGGAGAAGTAAAATAAAAAGGATAATAATATTATATAATTAAATAAATCCCAACACGCTTACTTTACTTTTACTTTTTTCTACATTTTTTTGTAAGAGTGCCAGACTTTGGAGGATTTGCAGCCTTTTTGCTTTTTGTATCACAGTAAATTAAATTTCTCTGGCTTTTGTAATGTTGATTGGACAAAACCTTGACCATAAAAATGTCTGTGTGTCCCGATTTGCATTCTCACATACATCTGATTTATATGTGGGAGATATTGTCTGCTTGATATAGTATTTTCTGAAATATGTTAACCGACTTTTGCTTGAGACTTGAATAAAGAAAATTAGTAGTATGAGAGACAGAAGATGAATGCATGGACTTCAGACAACGTTACGAATTACTTGTGAGGTTGAAAATGGCGCGCTGGCCACCCTTTACACATGCCTGCATGACATACAAAAGAGGATCAGTGAAGGCTGCTGCACAAATTAAATCTAATGGTTATGCAACCACACACACACATACACACTAACACACAAACACCTCTGTATGCACACATGAGCACCAGATAATTAATCATAATTGCCACTATTTTTTTCTCTGTCTCTCTCTCTGTTCTGCTTACTAATTGCTCTCAGTAAGAGGAGGCCAAGATGAGCAAACTACAGCCTGCATTTTCTACTTGATCAGTTTAGCTCCATTCAGTTTGTCAGACTCTGGTTTGCTGCATCAGTTGTCACTTTGGTAGAGAGGAAATGGTTTGGAAAAAGTTGGAGAGTGACCTGTGTGATGCGTCTCTTTCATATGATCAGTTATTGTTTGGTAAAAATTTAAATTACAGTGAAAATATGCAATTATGTGTTTAATTATAAATTATCTCAAAGTTATTATCAAGCATTATTCTGACAAGGGCTCAACCGACACTGAATTTTTGATGCCAGCACTGATATTAAAAGGGCCTTCACAGAATATAGAATATGTATATATATAAACAGACACGTTTTTTGCAGTGATCCCTCAAAAGTGGTTAATGTAATGGAGGCAGTTATATCTGTATAGCAGACTGTTGCTATGTATAACAGACAGTGTCTATGAAAAACAGGCCATTGATATGGAGAACAGACCGTTGCTATGTATGCAGTTCTGACAGAAGCACAAAAAAATATTTTTAAATTAACATTTTGTGTCAAATTATTGATCTTTTATTAAGTTGCCATGTAGTATGTGGGATAATGTACAGTGAGCCAGTCATTATGGCAAAATAAACATGATGGTACAATGCCACAATGGTTACATCATTCGTGCAGTGACACAGACAGTAACATCACAGCCACAACAGCACTTGTCACAGCTACACACACCATTAACCGCATCTGTCTCCGGTTTGTGTACATTTGCTCACATGAGATCAGGTGAAGTCACTTTTCCTACAATATCTTACAAGATTGTACTGCCCTCTCACATAATCAGACTGTAACCTCAAGCACTTTTGGAGAAAATGTAAGAGTCATTTAATAGTCAGTGTTTTACTATGAACATCCAATTTAATTTTACAGTCAAGAAAAGTTCCAAAAATGTCAATTACAGTTCTTAGAAAGACTGAAAATTGGAATCAGCCAAAACCGGAATCGTTAAGTCGGGCGGAATCAGCCAAAAAAAATTGCAATTGGTGCATCTCTAGTGACTTTGGTGTTTTAAAGGAGTAGTTTGGATTCACACACAAGCAAACTAACAGATTGAGGCAATAGCAGACTAGAAAGTCTCGTGTTCTACAAGGTAAAATAAATGTTTTTGCCAAATGAGTCTGGTTGTTTTGAAGAAGGTGATATTCAACTTATAAACTATCCCATAGGGTAAGGGTTAGGCAAGTGGTGTCTAGGGTAAGTCTCCAGGAAAAGAGTGTACTCTATGTAATGTCCCCAATAACAACATAAGTAAAGGTGTGTGTGTCTATGTGCGCGGGTGTGCTTCCCACCTGCTAGGGCTTGGTGGCATATATCCGGACAGTTGTGTGTACGTTTGTGTGGTGTATAGGTGTGTGTGTGTGTGTGTGTGTGTGGTGTTCAGCTTACTGGCTGTAAGCAGGTGCTCAGGTGTCCTTGGCTTGAACTTGACACTCGCCTCATGAATCAATCTCCACTCTAGGGTTATCTGGCAGTAGTGTAGGCACCAGTGTGTGTGTGTGTGTGTGTGGTGAGAGAGAGTGTATAAGAGGCAGGTTAAGACTGGCCAGGAAGGTATTAACTTCTGATTGATTCATTTGGCTTTAATCCACCTCCTAGTGAAAGGTGCAGCTCGATTCCCTCCTTTTCGACACATTATTTACTCCATATTCTCACACACCTCGGTACTGGATGTAAAGGTGCTCAAAATTTTGCCTGCAGTTTTAGTCCCTCTTGACTTGATTTATTTACCAGTATGAGTCATTCATTATAATCCCTCCAGCCCCCACAGTTGCTGGTCCTGCAACCTCATTTTTATTCCAAAAATCAAACCTCTTTAGATGATGAACCATTTTTATTTTCAAGGTGATCACATAAGAGAAGTCAGTGCAACAGCAAATGTTGGTCAATAAATAGCTGGCTAAGTAGCTAACATAACAATCTCTATAGCAACAATGCCTCGTTTTTAGATTTGTATTTCTGCTAAGCCTTTCATTAAGTCTCAACCACTGTTTAAATGAGGCTTGTTCATGAACTGATTGGTCTATCACGCAACACAACAATAGCCCTGGTCTTCAGACTGAGTTCATAATGAGTTATGCCTGATTGTAACCCCTCCTTGTGTGTTCTTATGACAATCCAATCAACATCTGAGCAACAAAGTTTGTCCAAATTTACCTAACGGAGGGAGAGGCTGCAAAGACTTCTTCGTCTTCTTCTTTCTACAAGAAAATCTGCCATCACATACATAAAAATTGACCAAACTTTTCACATAGGGCAAGTCCTTCCTCAGCTTGATGTGGCATTCGGGGGTGGATTTAGTCACTTTAGGGCCTCAGGCAAACACGTCCACGTCCGTTTTTTTCCTAATCCTAGAATGAATAAGAAGTCATAAAAATAAAGTGTGGAGTGTAGAGGAAGGAAAGAAAAAGAAGCTGCTCTGCAGTGTAGTGTAGTGGTACAGGAGCGGATACTTCTGTATCTCTTGCCAGACGGCAGCAGGGTGAACAGGCTGTGGCTGGGGTGTGTAATGTCATTTAGTATCCTCCCACTTCCTTGCTTCACTTGATTTTTGACCAGTCTGTACACCACACAGAGCCATTTGTTTACACAAGTTGGCTGCTATCTTCCTGAATAATTTCAGCAGATGTGCAAAAAGGTCATAGACTAGCCCAAGTTAGTGTCGAAGCCCCGAGACACTCATGAATTAAGCATTCTGATGTCATATTAGCTTTTGGATTTTTAGAAAGACAATTGATTAGCAAAAAATGTAAACAAGAAAACTTTATGAGAAGTTTTATGGGGCCCTCTGTAGCTTGGGGCCTACAGCAACTGACGACCTTTGCCTAATGGCAAGTCCCCCCCGGCTGGCGTTACAGCAACCATCAAAAGTTTAAAACTTTCAAATCAGATGAATAAAAAAAATCATTCATGAGTCATCACTTTGCAAATTTCACCGCAGTTTAGGCAGACGCTTGGAGCTGGCAGGAATTATGAGGTCCATCATTGTTTTTCTGAAAAACTGTTACTAATTAAGCCTCCCACAGTTTTTTCTCAATGAACACTGACTTGCTGCAGTGCATCTTCAGACTGTCCTCCAAAAACACTCCAGACAGATTTTTGAATTATCAAAAATTGAGCCCACAGTGCACCAAAATGTTCTACTGTAAACAACTACTGCAAATTCCCACTTGAAAAATATCTAGTGTTTGAAGTCATGGTAGATGTAGTGTGGCAAATTTCAGAGTTTTATCTCAAAACTGAATGAAAAAAAATCTATCCTCATGTGCACTACTGAAATCAATGGAAATAGAGTATATTTAAACATTACTTTCTTTCTGTGTTGTCTAGTGAGTGTGAGCCCTGATTGATTCCATGATTTCAGTTACATTTTTAATAAGAATAATAATAATAAGTTTTAAATACGAATACGAATACGAAATACTTTATTGATCCCCAAGGGGAAATTCATTTGTCTGTAGTCTCATCTATTTGTAAAAATTATAGACTTCTGATGCAGTTGATATGAAAATCTTCTGTATCCCTCTGTCATACACGACAGTAGAGAGAAGCCTTCACCACCATTATTTCTTTGGTCCATCATGGTGTTTGAACTGTTATATCCATGTTGTTTAGGATTGGACGTTCCACGTCCTCATGTGTCTCTCCCACAAACTCTCCCAGAAGTCATTCTTACATCGATCACAGAGCCAGCCTTTTTCACTAAGCATATCCAGCTCCTTGCTTGCTTTTTTCCAAACTTTCTCCCAAGAATTACTCAGCAAAAAAAAAAATTAAACACTTGAAATAATTAGAATTTAATGAATTATAATTTTCAAATAATTATGGTCCTGGCAATTCTGCTGACTGACTGAAATCTGCTTCTGGCTTCTTATTTGGCAGGTAGCTAATCAAGATAATAATAATATAATAATAATAATAATATAATGATAATACGAAGTGCATTACACATAAGAAACAAACAGGCAGCCATAAGGAATAAAACTGGTATTAAACTTACAAACAACGGATGATAAATAAATTACCAAGGACAAAATATAAAAACAATTTGTGCAATAAAAATCAACCTATGTAAAATAAAAAGAACTTTAGATATATTCTCTGGTGCCAGGCCATGAAGGACTTTAAAAGTAATAAGTAAAAGCTTCAAATAACCAGTTCAAGGTCATTAATGGAATAATGATTTGTCATTTGTTGCCCACTCAGGCATTCTACTGTGTGGATTATTGACACATGATTTGAAGATATTTTTAATTCAGAAAGTTTTATATAATTATGCTCTCCCCCTTCTTCTTCTTCCTCCTCAAATGGCCCAGATTCACTGCTGCACTGCAGCTATAATTATTCCTGCCAGGCGTAAGCCAGAAGGGGATCATGTAATCACTTCCGTGTGTGTGCGTGTATGCGTGAATGAGCAAGTGTGTGTGTGTGTGTGTGTGTGATCACTAGAACTACAGTTTGTCCACAGCTAATATCAAATAGTACTGAACCTATCAGCCTAATTTTATTTTGTGCATATTCATGACTGTATGCTGATGGACCTCCATGATAAAAATAATATGAAAAACCTATTTTATGTTTTTTATGGCTGGAGGCATTATGTCTTTAGCTACATACAATACAAAACTACATACAGATATCTAATAGGATAAAATGATGAGGTGATGACATTTTTTATCCAAAAGGTCAAAGGTCAACTTCACTGTGACATCATAATGTTCAGCTCTCTGTCAGTCTTCTGTATTCCTCTGTAGAAATTGTGAAGACTGTTACACCCCGATCGATTGAGTTAAGGTCATGTTTTCCTTGTTTCCTTGTTTCTGTCAGTGTTTCCTGTTTTATTTTGATACTCACCTGTGTCCCTCGTTTCAGATACATTACCTCTGCCTCCTCTTACCTTGTATCCGCCGCCCTACTTGGTTTCACCTGTCCCACATTACCCCTCCTCCCTTGTGTGTATACAGTATAGTCCTTGTGCTGCCCTTCATCTGTTGCCAGTTCATCTCAGTTACTTGAGTGTTAAGTTCTAGCTGTTATTCCTTGCGTTTTCTTAGTGGATTTGATTTGATTTCTGTGTACTCGCTCTGCTTCAGCCTATTATTTTTTTGGATGCCTTTGTTTCTCTCTGGACTGACAACCGGTGTCTAAACCTTATTCTGTTAAAAGACCTTGTGTTGTGAGTCCTGCTTTTGAGTCCTTTGTCTGTTGGCTCCAGTCTGAAAAAGTTCTTCAGTTTTTCACTGGAAATTATTCACTGGAATCATACATATATAGTGAGAACTTTCATTTTGCCAAAAAATTTATTAAAATTACAGTTACAGGTCAATGTCATGGTAAGTTCCACATTAAATTCCTTCAAAATCTTCAATACAGACAACATATGAGTCTGGAAAGACATGGATGTAAACTGTAACTTGACTGGTTGGTGGAGACATACAACTGTGAGGCAGTAATTCTATTTTTTGACTGCTCTGTTTTACACAACCATCAACAGCTGACTTCTCACTCTTAACCTGCTGGTAGGGACTGCAAGTGCAACTACTGCCTCTATTTGAAAATCTTGTTTCAGCTCGGGAAAACATCCTGGGTATCATGTTAATATTGGTGGTCGCCTTGCAGTACGTGCTTCACCGACCTGAGACCTTTGTTGAAATTTTTGAGTATTAGAGTCCTTGAATTGTTTGAGCAGACCATTCACTATTAATCCCTAGAACCACATTCACAATAGAAAGTACCACACACACGTGCACACACAGAGACACACACACAGCCACAGTATTGCATTATATACTGCAGAATCCTCTCTTCCTTAGTCTCCCAGCATGTGTGACTCACGAGCAGGAGAGCAGAGGTCAAAACTCAGCGCTGAATCAAATTCACGACTTTGCCTTCTTGCTGGAAAACTGAAAATGTCCGGTGGCTTCACAGCGAGCAGATGATGCCTATATAGCGGCTTAGCGCTGTCATCCGGATTAGTGTGTCATCAAACAGCATTAAGGTCGTTGATCGTCGTGTGCAGTCAGGAAGGGAGAGCCAATTATGTGAGGTCGAAGACTGGAGCAGCGGGCTTCCATCTGAGAACACTTTCTGGAGGCTCTGCACCGGAGGATATCATTTTAATGCCTGTAACTCAAGTATCTCCAGTGTTTCTGACTGTTACTGTTATTCTGTCTTCCATAAATAATGTCATATTTTGTGTCCTAAAGTCTCTGTGTAGTAACATTGTCTTCCAAGCAAAGAATAATTATGCAATATTACACTTGAGGGTGAGCTTTAACATCACCAAGGTATGTAGAATCACTGTTGTGCTAATAATGATGCTAAAGCACAAGTTCTTGTGTAATATTGTGATTATATGGCTTACCAACAAACCAAAAGATATCATCAAAATGTATTCATGTTGTGGAACAGTTCACTCAACATAAGAAAACTTTTGTTAGTATTAACTAGTATTAACATTTCTAGTCCCCACTGAGTCAGTCAGTCAGTTTGAGCTAGCATTAACGCTTTCTAGAGATGAGGGATTTCCAAAACTTTGCGAGCTCAGTCTTGCTGTAACTAAGATATCTGCTGAAAAAAAATATTTTCCATTTTGTTGTTTTACAGTTGTTGATACTACGTCAGCAAACATATTTTTTTAAGCTAGTGAATGTCACTGACTCACCGGTACAGCTGAGGGAGGATGCTGTGCCGGTGATCCAAATATTTCCAATAACTAATACGAGCACTGGAAAGTCCAAAAGTCAAATTGAAAAAGTTCTAAAATTACATATTTCAATTGTTGGTGTTTAACCTTTCAAAAACAACTTTTTCACCAGGGCCACAAAACCATTTGCTCTCCAACTTGTTGCCCACAACAGCTACAAGAAACAGCCTAACAGGAGGTCATAGTCTACATAGGGCCACTGTGGTTCATCATTTATTTTCCATGAATAAAAATGTTTCAAAAACATTCTTCCCTCTGAGCGGAGTACATTTTTAGTAATGACCACAGTGTGCCGTCATGCTCATTTGAGCATGTTCTAAATATCTAGTTGTCCAGTTGCTTGGTCGGAACTACCTGTTGTATAGCTACAGTTTTTTACTATTTAAGTAACTCAGTCATTGCTGAGATCTTAGAATGGTGCAACATCGCTAAAAATAGGTCCAACAGGGCAGCAAATACAAGGTAGTAAACCTGTAACGTAATTGTCATTACACCCTAGCTTCTGTCGTTCAACTTCGACATACTGTACTCGCCCTAGTTTTGCGCACTTACAGTTTTATCTGTGTAATAAATCATCATAACCAAATAGCTAATCTGTGTAAACTGTCAACACAGCCCATCCTCACCAGAAAAATGGCAGTATGGGCTGTCTGTGCAAGCAGCTTATGACGATCCAAATGTTAATTGTTGTTGGACGTGACCCTTGGTGGCCATTGTGATGAGGACGGGAGTAGTCAAAAACTCTGCATAAGGAGGAGGACTGGGGTTTGTGTTCGGTGTGAAATGTTGTTTTAAGTTACCTAAGTTACATTATGTCTATAACCTACGTCAGGTATGTCCCACGATATACGTCATGTACGTTACATGATTTAAACCACGATCTTTATGGAAAATAAATTGCACTTCATAATTATTTTGATATTATCCCGTTTCACTGCATTTCAAATCGTAATATAATTCTCATTTTACACTTAAGTGTCCCACTTCATGTGAGATTGCAGAGCATTTTTATACCTTGTCCTTCCTCCCATATATTAAGACAATATCCCACATTTTGATTGGGTTTGGTTTTCCAAAGTGAAACCACTGCAGGACAGACACTTTTTTAAAATCTGGCTTTTATCCAGTGACTGTAAAGAAAGCATGAAAGGCTGTCATCACTGGGCTGTTTGATGTCAATCAAACTGTGCATGCATGAGTCAAGTGTCACTTTTTCCTACCCTACGGCAAATGGAAAGCTGCGAGTCACCGCAAGTCACAAATTATGCAGATTTAAGTAGAATGTGATGGAAACTACCACAAATAAAAGGAAATACAGCTACATGAAAGACTGAGAAACTGTTTATCTTCAGTGACGGAGACTTCCCTGTGAAGTCTTTCCATTACGGTCATTGATGACCTTTCTGTGCTGTTTCATGCTGTTAACAAAATAGACTTTCCTTTTTGGGGGCCCTGTCTTACACCTGGTGCAAGGCAGATGGCACCAGTGGCACAGGTAGCAATGCTGTCTTACACCAGTTGTCATTTTTGCCATGTCTGCAAGATAGCAAATGAACGTGTGTGTGTGCCGAAGGGTGAGAGGTCTAAAAATGAGGTTGCTGGGGAGGAGATGAGGATGACGAGAAAGAGGAGAAGAGATAGAGAACAGTAGGTGTAGCTTTATATGGTATAATTGGTGTGTAAATTATGTTACTTTACAAGGCTAATACATGTAGGCGGATCATTCACACATTTATCTGAAGGTATGAGCATTTGCTAAATCTGATTGAATATTCATATGAGCCCATACGAAAAAAGTAAGAGCAAGTTATAGAATATGAAGAAGTTCTTGCATTAGGCCCAATGTATTTTGAATAAACAATAAAATAAATTTGTGACAAATGTGTCCTCATCACAGTCATAGATTGTGTCCAGGAGACAAACTAACTACAGAGCTCACATTTGACAGCCCTTGTGAATTTCACTATAGACTGTTTAGCACGTGTTTTATATGAATTGCTGACAAGGAGAAATATACTTAAATGCAGCCACCATTTAGTAACATAAGAACTGCTTCATCATGCACTGACTTCAACATTTAGCTATGATGGGCACCACCTGGACTTCCTGGTCAGCGACCCAAATGAAATGAAAAATGCATGCGTAAAGTTTTCCTGTTTTACTTTACCAAATAAAAACACCCACATTGTTTCTTACAGGAAGGTTGCTCAGTTTCAGTTCTAAAAGACTGGAAATGTGCTTCCATTTCACTTTTCATGCCAGGTTTTCCGTAATAAGCTGCTCCTTAAGGGCCAAACAAGGCAATAAATGAAAAGCAGGAGAAGAGATCGAAAGAGAAGCAGATATTCTGATAAAGAAAACCACATACAGAGCAAGGAGACAGGGCAGAGGGGAAGAGAAAAGAGAAAGCAACAGGCATAAAGAGTGGAGGAGAAAAGTTGCACGAAGTGAGAGAATACCAAGAGGACAAAACTCTGTTTTTGTCAGTTTTCAGTTGTGAATTTTTTTTTGTCTTTATATTCCAAACACCAAATACTACAGAAAACAATATTTTCATGGATTGGATCCCATTTCACATGCTGGGCTCATTGCTGCCCCAGGCAACCCAGGCGCGTTTGCTCAGGTGGAAGTGAGTGGCTGCCTTGGGCCATAATAACATATTTACCTGACTGTTAATGAAGGGAGTGGACTCTCAAAGACCCTCAGGTCACGCTGTCTTTCGCTGACTGCATCCACAGAGATCGTACCATCTCATCCGCTTCTTCAAAGGAACGAGGCATTGATTTTCAGGGGATATCCTTGTGGACATATTTTTGTGTATTCCCAGTCCGCTCCTCGACAGAGAAGGCAAAACCAGAGATATAAACTGAGAAACTCTTACATGTGGGTGCATGAATAAAATCACACTGGTCACACATTGTTAATGCAAATGTAATTAATGCATGCTGACCCATTCGGATAGACCAGTGGTTGTCAACCTTGTCAGTGGGACCCCCGAGGGCATCATGAGGTAATATCTGGGTGTCGCCAGATGGTTGTGGAGAAAAAATAAAATAACATACGGTGACAAGTAGCACAGAATGAGAGCAAGGAAGCAGCTCTCTGTGACATTAGCCCCTTTAAGACATTCTGGCCTCAAGAAATGTAACTCTAATAAAAACTAAAAACCAGCACAAAAATAATAATTACAAACATAAATGCCCATGTTCTGAACAGCCACAAACACTTACCAAAAGTATCATTTGAATTTTAACAGCCTTATAAACTACTAATGAGGTATTATTTTAGACTGGGGAATGGTTTTAAATGACCTCAACTGTACCAGTGATATCATTTGCCTTAGAATAAATCTTATTTAGTGTGCAAGAGTCAAAGCATTGTTCTTCATGTTTTAGTCAGTCTGACGGGCTAGTCTGCGCATCTGCTCTCCACATTTTCAAAGTCCCCAGGAACCAAGAGCAACCTCCAAGCTGCAACCTACAAGCTGCCTTTTCTTCTGCAGTCATGTAGTCATTTTAATGCCCAGGTTCGCCTCCTGACATGCAAATGTTCCCTGAAAACAAGTTCCCCCTCAACACTATTTTGCAGCAGCACCATCGCTGCATCCTGGGCTTTGTGCCACCCAAGACGGTGATTGTAATTGGTTTAAAGAAATGTAAACAAGATGGAATTTTTCCTTTATAGCAGAAATGTAATGTGTGGAGCCAGACCTCTCTCTTGCACTGAGCACTGTGTGAGAGATATCTGGCTACGTGAGACTATATTTCAGTTTAGTAGGAAGATGGGGTGAGGGGATTGTAATCACCAACCTCATTATTCTGGGGGGTTGCAAAAGAACTACTGAGGTAGACCACTGAGGAGGGTTAGCATGCCACTTTTTAGGACATTTTGTATGTCTTTTGTATGCAAGATTTTCAGACTCATACTATTTGGTCCGCAACATTTTCTGAGCTTTGGTTGAGGTTCTTGAAGACATTTTGGCTTTTATCTGAGAGACCTCCTCAGTTCTAACTTGGGGGACTTCCAGGTATTTAACCTCTGTTGGGGTCCTTAACACCTTGAGAGTCACTGACCCACCCAGCCATCATGTGGATGGTTAGGGTCACCTGAGTAGGTCCAATCGTAAGACATGTCACTGGTCCAAATTTCAAAAGTTACATTCAAAAGAGCAGCAACACGTCTGGTTTTGCTGCTCTGGTTGATTGTAGGTCTATCCAACTGCATCCAGTCAGGGGGTCCATCCAGCAAGTCACCCCAGACTCATGGAACTCAAATTTCAAAATTGGCATTGCTGATCAAATATGGATCAAGATTCTGTTATTGACGATTTCTGGTCTCAAATATTTTCAGAAACACATTTATCGAACTGTTTAACATACTGAAATGATCACAACCAGCTGCTGCTTCAAACCCACCAAGCACCATTATTAGTGATGGGAAAAGCAGTTGTTTTCAGTGTTAGAATAAGTTCATTAAAAAGATTTGTTCAAAAGATTCATTCACCAGATCGTTTAGTGTTTAAACGTTGCCACAGTCTGTGAAGGAGAAGCTGTTCTACATATTATTTTGCTACATGAAATGCAAAAACTTTGAAGCTCAGTGGCAACGGGTATAATGTGATCTAAATAACATGCAGTCTGTAAAGGCCATCAGCAGGGACTGGATTTTCAGTCTTGTTATTTCAGTGGTCAGTCTGGTGCTGATGGGGAGCAGAAGGGGGGAGCTGCTCTGGATGAGTCAATGGTCTCCAGAGCATCAGGAGGGTGATGAGACTCAGCTGAATATATATGAGCTCATCTGAAATTCAGGTTTGAGTTCAGGGGATGGCCAGGGAAAAGGTCAGTGTCATCAAACCTGGACTGGACACATTTTGTTCTCAGACCTTTTGTCAGTGACAGAAAAGGAAGAGTTTGTGCTAGAGGTCTGCAAGCCCCCAACGGGCCCCGACACACTGAGTCAATTAGGGCCAGGTTCAGGCCATTTAAAAAAATCAAAAAACAAAAAAATAATCATTTAACTTCTCTCTTTTCGTTGTGCCCATGTATGCTATGCGCGTAGCACACTGTATGAAACATTCTTCTATTGATTATATTATACAAATGAATTTTATTCAGATGCACTGCACTCATGTATCATACACATTCACCATGCAGAGCCTCGGGGAGAAGCTGGAGCATGGGGAGTTCCTTAAAGTTTCTAATTCTTCAGGAAAAGCTAAATTTTCTGTATTTGATTACAACTGCAAACAACAGGGGTCATGTGCAATGCAAAGAACGGTAGGCATGCATATTTATTTGCTTCGGGATCATAACTTGGCTATATTCTCTACTGCAGTGGTTGTAAAACCTTTTGTGCCCAAGGCACACCAAAGGGCAAGCTGAAGTCTTGTGGCACACCTGTATTTATATCCATGCAAAATAGCTTATATAATCAACCTAACCAACAGAGGCAACAGCCTACTAGCCAATCAGAGGCAGAGTTCAAGGAGTGTAAGAAGGGAAAAGGCTTAGAAGATGCCAAATCTTTGAAAGGTTGATGAGGGTTCATCTCTGCAAAGTAACGCTGCAGTTAGTTTATTTTTCATCCTGACAGTTGCAAGTTAACAGTAAAGATATTCAGTTGGTAAATGTTGAGCCTCTTTTACACATTTGTCAGAACCCTGCTGTTTTGACAGACTGGCCCAGTCAAAGTAATGAACAAGTGCACTGTTTTTTTTTTTTGGTTTTTTTTTCTCCATTGGGCTAAAAGTCAGTCTGAACAAGGCCTAAGTCCTACGCAGACATGGAATTTATCAGTTTTATCCATCTCTACAAGAAACAGCCTTTGGGCGTTTAAACAGGTAAACATTCCACAATGGTTTTATCCAAACATGACAGGATGTTATGGATAGAGCTGCAATGCTCTCATGATATTTAACAAGAGAATGCATTAAGATCTGATTACTCAGACCTTATTAAGAGGTGGTCTTAGCCACATATGGCCACAGTCTTTTAGCATTGTGTGCATTAGTGAAGGACCACCTTCTTAAGTGACATCCTCTGTGTAAGAAAAGTACTCTAGCCAACAGCTTCATATTAAAATGCCAAATGACAAAAAAAGGCATGAATCTGTATTGTTTTAATTTTGCCTGCATGCATACTGTAGGTCTTTGCAAACATCTTGTTCTTTTAATTTTCAGCGGACTAGGCATAGGAAGTGCATTGCTTCCTTCCCCCAGTTAAAATTCATTCAGTCTTTGCAAATGTAAATGATCAATGTGTTTTTTTTTTTTGCGTACAGAGCGGTGAGATCTGATCACAAGTGATCACTCGAGACGCATTCTGATGCCAGGTGTGAAGTGATGTACTTAAAGCTGTCCACTTGTGATCAAATCACCCAAGATGCATGTTAATGCCAGGTGTAATCAGGGCCTTAGATTTGGCATAGTATGAAAATTACAGGTGGTACGAACAACATTAACACTGGTGTGGATCTATCCAAGTGTCCCAGTAAGCCATGACAATGTGACAGTGAACCACCATGCACAAAAGAGGGACCCTGAAACTGAATCATTAATTTCATTATTTACACCTCTGCTTTTCTTATGTCTTCAATGAAAAATAGCTATATGACCATATCCGTGAATGTTCTCATTCGTCCAGGTCATTGTAATCTCAGGAAAAGATTAAATCAAAAGCAACTGGACTTGTTTAAAAGTCTTATTGTAGATCGTTTCGCTTCTCATCCAAGAAGCTTCATCAGTTCATGCCTGTCAGACTAGTCAGAGCTAGTCTGACAGACTATAGTAAGAAGTTGGCATGAACAACATGAAACATTTTGTTAGGGAGAATGTTTTTTGTGTTTTGGGAGTACCTTGTAGGCAGAGTGATCTGATGTAAGAAGAATTTCCTCAGCAGTATTTTGTGGACTGTTAAACTGATATTGTCTGTCTGCATTTATTACAGTGCCAAAACCATATAAAAGAAGTAATGCACTGAAGTTGTCTCTGCACATTACATGAATGTTCCAACTTATATATGATCGCCTTTTTGACCTGTATGGAAAATTGTCTCGGTTGCTTATTCAAACATGAAGCCGACGTATATAATTGGCATCACATTTATGTAATGAAGTGTCTGAAAGGGGCTTCTGACTGTCAAGATGCGTTGGTTCCTACTGTAAGGAGCAGAACACACACAGTGGGGGCTAAAACTAATTTCCTTTCCCTGGAGATTCTGTTTGAATAGATGACGATAAGGATAATTGTGAGTGAGAGCTGGAGACTGGAAGCAAACTGGGAGCATGAGGGTGCAAATGTCACTCAGATCATACTGTATCCCGCAGGGGAACACTGGCCTTTCATGATGGATCATGGTAAGCTTTATTATGATCGGCCGTGGCTAAACTGAGAGGAAGCAAGTCCTGTGGAGTCCTGCAGGAAGGGAAAAAGCATGAGGAAGAAAATTAACTAACATGAAAGTTGGGTAAGGAAAATTGCAACTGACTCCCGCCATATTGTATAAAATGGAAGGAAATTTGTTAAGGCTGGTATTGAATTAAAATTGTTATTCAATCAATGTGATATAAGAGCCCTTGACAGTGTGTAATTGCAATCAGTTGAATTGCTTAATTCAAACGGAGAGCCATGGGGAGCCACAATTTGCAGAGAGCGAGAGGGAGGGGGAGAGGAGAGAGGGCAAATAAGAGAAAGAAGGAACGAGAGCACAAATAGAGAGATTTTATTTACTTTATCCTAACTACCTCTAACTATGTTTACATCAGGCTGAGCAATTAATTAAATCTGGATCCTGATTTTATTCTGAGCTAATGTGTCAATGAATATACATGATATGTCAGAGTGACTTCTCAAAGTGTTACAGAAAAA
This sequence comes from Lutjanus argentimaculatus, assembly GCA_034769285.1. NCBI lineage: Eukaryota > Metazoa > Chordata > Actinopteri > Lutjaniformes > Lutjanidae > Lutjanus > Lutjanus argentimaculatus. The sequence continues at coordinate 4,232,756 of JAWZSL010000004.1, forward strand.
TACACCAATATTTTATTCTTTGTTTCAGACTTGAGGTCAAATGAATTTTAGACATTTTTCTAACTGTTCTGCAGTTCCCAGCTATCGCTTCCAGATGCTTCATTCTCATGTGTTTCTTGTTGTTTTAGGAGATGAAGTCATTACTGAGAGATTGTTTTCACACACAAACACTGACTGAATGCTTGTTCAAATTATGTATTTCCTCAGCGACAAGTGTGTGGAGTGGTCGGCTTTCACATTTGGTGTGGATCCAACCCTGTCTCCCAGAAATTACATTTATATATTACAAAACTGTTGTCCTAATTCATAATGTGGTGACAAATGTAATCGCTGTATTATGTTCAGAGACATGAAAAATGTTGTCAGTTAACATTTAATGGATTTTCAGTATAGGATTGGATTCGGTCATCGATCACCGAGCCCTCTACCATTATGATTTAAAAGCCCTCTGTATTTAAGGTAGTGTGTCCCCTCAGAGTTGCCATAGAGTTGTTGCCTAAGTTCTGTTTTTGACATGTGGGAGACAAAATAAAAAGAAGCTGTTGCTGCTTTTTATTGCACTTCGTCTCCATGTTGCGCTTAGCACCACGTGTCCGTAACTTAGTCGTGTTTAAAAAGAAAATGATGAGACAAAGACCCTTTTAGACCCAATCCAAGTTCAGTATCAACAGTTTTACAAATTGCCAGGTACATTATAAAGGGCAGATCCATATTTTTTTTTATTATTTATATCATTCTTTAGCTGCAGCAGGGTTCAGCTGCTCAGCTTCAACTCTTGATCATTTGATTACAAAAGTTCCCTGATGGACAGATAGCTCTAGCTCACTTGTTGCTAAAGTAGCTAACTGTAACTTCTAGCTGTTAGCTGCCATTAGCAGCCAACAGAACTGGGCTCAGCAGTCTCACAGTGAAAATGACCGGTCACCCAAACGAACAGAACCTCTGAGACAGACAGGGAATATAGTACCAAGGTTGTTTGTGGAGTGTCCATACAGAAAGACAGCTTAATTTGTTGCTCAAGTAACTCAGCTAACCTCTAACTGCTGTCAGCTTGGTTAGCTGTGACTCAGTCCCATGGTGCTGAGACACAAATCCAGAAAGAACACCACCTCGGTGCTGTAGCCTGTTCCTCGTCAAACTGGCCTCCGTTGGTCTCTGAGGCTGTTTTGGTTCCAGTCTGGCCATGCTCATTGTGAACTCTCTCCCTCCTAGCATTGCACTCATCCATCCATCTGCATGGCATTTGCATTTGTTCACATTCAACTGCACCCTTTCATTGACTTTGTATGCAACCACGCTGACACTCATGCTCAAATATATGCTTCGTGTTCAGTCTGAACACACATTTTACTTCCCCAAATGCACCGATGTCTTGAGGTTAAAAAAAAAAAAAAAGCCTTGAGCGCAGGAAAATTTCCTCCCAAGTGTTCAAAAGGCCCCAAGACTAAATGTCGCTCTACATCTTAAATGAAGCATTAGCCGCTGCAGTGAAAAAAAATGTCTGAAAGGATAACATGGTAAGTTTATGGATAATATCTGTAATCTAAAACGAACTAAGCATATGTGGTAACAACCTTTTACTGCATAGACAAATTATTTTCCAAAGCGCCATGTTGGAGGGGAAAAATGGTAATGGCAATGTGAAGTGGTTCAATTCTCTTATTCATATGTACCATAGTGTATAATCAAACATTAAAAATGGAGTACATTATGGCACTTAGCAGACCACAGAGAGGCTGTTTAAAACGTTTGCTGAGTGTGTGAGAGATAAGGAGACAAAGAGGAGGACTGAGTGAGACAGAAGCAAAGAGCAAATCATAGAGGAAAGAGAGTTTCATCAGAGATCCAGAAGGAACCAGAGAAAAAAAGAATGATGAAGGGAAGGAGGAGAAAGAGGAGGAGGAAGAAAGAAGTAGCCCTCTGTTCCATCCTTTCATTATTTCATCCGGTTTTCAGCGAGAGGAGAGTCTTCTGATTGAAATAATACATTTGGAGTGTTAGTAATGCCACCTTAAGTGCTGCTGGAGGAGTCGGGAGAATTAATCGCCCCTCCTTGTCTCGATCTCAGCCAATCACATTAGCCTGTGATTTATGAAACAACAGGCCAGAATGCCACCATAACCTTGAGACCAAGAAACTAAAACTGGAATTCCAAAAGAAAAAAAAAAAATCACTTTTGAATCAGAATTTTAATGAATCTTTTTCTTTTATGTTGTTTCTAAGCCTTTGGATGCAATTTTTAGATTCTCAAAGGGGCGATATATAAGAATTTTATTTTAAAACATTCAAAAATTACTAAAAATATCAACAGAATGTAAAGAAATAACATTTATGAAGTTATATAAAAGATATCTATGTTTTTTTTGTTGCAGAGATATTTACTGAAATTAGCATGCTAACCAGGTAGCTCTGGCCCTTTCTGTGTTATATTCTTATATTCTGATTTAGATTATGAATTTGATAGGTGGCCAATTCTTGCATATAGCACCTTTAAACTTGGTTTGGTTTGGTTTTATTCACTCATACAAACAGTACAACATAAGAAAGCAAAATTAAAATATAAAATAATAAAAATCAAGAAGTACCTTGTGTCAATTGAGCCTGCTGATAAATCAGTTGACACTCAACTACAGCTGCATCTTGCTTATACCATGTTGTGTTTCTTAGTGTTTAATTAACATGAAAATAGAGGTGCAAAGAAAACGCCATTTACACCATGTGTGAAAATATCACGAGATATATGAAGTCTCGCGATACATCGGCACCATGTTTACATGCTACCTGGGAGGCTACAGTTGACATTTCGGCTAAAAACATGGTGTAAATGGTGTCTTTTGTGGTTAAATTTTAATGTCACAGACACTTGGATTACACCACACGAGCAGGATGGAGACATTTTGTGTTTGTTTTGTGTTCTTTTTTTTTTAACATTTTATCCGTGGTCACCATTCACTGCCATTGTACTGGTTTGGCTGCAACCCTGTTTTCTGCTGAAACTCCAGGATTGTTTTGTGAACTGAAGATCTTCACCCATCCTCACATCGGCATAGGGGTGAGTACATATTAAGTGGATTATCATCTATGGTGGAATATTGCTTTAAGAACCTTCTAGCAATGGATAAAGGAATACTTAAGTAGCTAAACACTTAGAGATTAAAGAGGTCTCCTTTACAACATCCTCAGGAAATTCTTATAGCGATTTTATGCAACTCATTTTTTGTAAGGCATCCTTAGATGAAAAGTTTGAGGAAAACCTTAGTTTAGGTGGTTTTATGCAACCAGACACTGGTTTGTGTATATCTTTCTTGTAATTAGACCTCTGGCAGACTTTTTGCTCTTTAAGATTTGGCTGCTTGTACCATCTCTGAAGCACTGTTAAAAGTTTTTTTCTGCATTAAACATTGGGCTTTTTTTCTCACAAGGATATTCAAAATAAGGTTGGGTAGTTGCACAAACTGAATGGCTGCACAGTTGTACAAAGCACTAGAAACCAAAGTAGACCAAAAGAAAAAGTAAAGGAACAAAACTTTAAAATGAGGTCAGTGTTTTAGTTTTCTCCTTCCTTGAAAATAAGAGGCTTTATCAGACGAACGAGAGTTGTTCAGCATAAAATTTTAACAGGAGAAGATGACAGCGCACTGCTTTGATTTCTAATAATAGTGTCCTGCGAGGTCCACTTCACAGTTGGGGGTCATGAACGCTTCGTGGCTCTACCAGGTGTTCACAATCTGGACTATACCAAGTGGGACTTGAAGAAGGGAGAAGGCAACAGGCTCTTCTTTGTACTTTGTCTTTTCATTCCCTTCCTGCCCTAGTTGGATTAACTGTAACCTTCATGTGATTTTGTGGAAATACTATATAGTACTATAGTTTTTGGAGCTTTGTTTTTTATTGACAGTTTTAATTGTTCATTTTGTCTGATTTTTGCTGGTGTCTACTTAATTTTGGCCATATTATATTTACAGCAGAGGTTTTGTTGATTGGGATTTTGTCTTTTGGCTGCTATCTACATATATGTGTATATATATATATATGTATATATACATATATATATATATATATATACATACATATATATATGTATACATATATATATATATATATATATATATATATAGTGTAATATATATATATATACATTTATACATATATATACATATAGCTAAACAAAACTTAAACCAAGTTTCTAGACAGTTGGTCTCATTTCTGGTGCTCCAAACCTCCCAGAACTGCTGGCTTGTAGCTTGATCAAACAGGCCAACAGACAGATAAATAGATGGATGGTGTACAGATAACTTGCAGTTTGATTGACAGCGATTTAGCTGCTCGGATCTTGCTCAGATTGCCAGTCCAAATACGATTTTTGGCATATCCAGATTGTTTTTATGAAATCTGGACAGCAAAAAACCATGAGATGTACTTTTTTGGCAAATCAGATTCAATCCACATTTGGAGGTGGTTTGAAATGTGATTGTAATCAGATTTCTACAGATGCATCTCAGTCCAGATGCTCTAGCCGCTCAAATCGTATTTGAAAGTGTCTTTTGCATCACTCACAACACAATACATGATGATGATGGAGTTGCATCGGCACTCTGGGAGTAGGTTTCTGTACAGGCTCTCTCCATTTCTTGCCTCCTTCTTAGAAAGCCTTGTCACCACCGTTACTGATGCTCATATTCTTACACAGCAACCCGTGCAGACAGGTTGGTGTTGTCAAAAAGCAGTGTGGACAATTTGTTTTAAATATCTGATTTTAGAAACAAATCTGCTTTGCCTGCCATCTGAAAGAAAAGGCTCAACCTTTAAATAGGTATGAGACTCACAACTATTTCAAACTGACTGATTGTGCAGCATCTAAAGTAGGGTTGCAAATTGTGTGCATTTTCCTTAACTGATAGTAAAACACAAAGCATATCTTTTTTTTTTTTCAGTTTAACTTTCATTTGAACAATTCTACCGGAACGTTATTTATGTGAAACATTAATTAATGAAGCACAATCAGTTCAAATGAACAGAACAATAACACAATAAGGCTCTCGCTCAAAACAGCTGCTTTTGTCCACCTGTTCGTATTCAACAAAATGGCTCCGCCAAAACAACCTCAAGCGTGGTGCAATTACTGCCATTTCCAGACTATCAATGCAAATAAAACCAAACTGTGAAAAAAGCTATGAGCTCTGGAGAAATGGTACACAAAAGATACGTTAATGATTTGTCATTAACATCCCTAATCTTAAGCCAGAAACTACAGCACGTTTTTCTTGCAACAGTTTAATATGTTGAAAATAGATAATGATCTTTCTTTCTTTGTAAGTGCTGAAGAGCATGTTATCTTTAGGTTTGCAACTGCAAATACATAAAAACACCATTTTTACAAAAACAACTCATATAAAGACCATGCCCTTAGCCTGTATTTTCTTAATTTTCTCTTATTTTGCTTTGCGTCTCGGCTTCAGTCTGTTTGGCAGTGGTGTGTAGCCCCCAGCCAATACTGTGTGCAGATTTTAAGGTCGGAACTCTATAAAAACATAGCAACCAACATTGCTGTCTGTCTCGTTCCTCTGCTCTCTGTCTGTGAGAGCTGCAGAAAGAGTTTTACACACATGCAGGCAGAGCAGACTGAGGATTGCTTGGGCTATATTCACACAAAATCTGGCATTGTGTTGAAAATAACATTTAATTACTCACAGAGAGAGGAGGGCATGTAGACCATGTCACCCCCAAATTATGCACTGCTTGTATAGTATTTGTCTAAAGTTTTTTTTTTTTTTTTCCAAGAGAAATTTCTTATTTGAATTTTAAAATTACTTTGGAAAATAGAGGTGGATGGACAGAAGAAAGGCCTCATCGATCATTTAAAATGTTTTGAAGAAAGAAAAAGCATCTGAATAGATAACATACAGCACTTAAATTATAGTTGAGTCATTGTATTAAACAAAAAGAAAATGGAAAATATTTTTAGGTACAAGATAGATATATAATTAGATATAGACAGTCATATGCAACCCTGTAAAAAACAATCAGTTTCCTTTACTTTTAATTTCCACTGACTGTGAATGATTCCACGGGTTTATTCCCTGCAGCATCTGAGAAAGAGAACAACCAGAGACGTCAGCAGCGGCACCAGATCCTCTCTTTTGATGGGCATTGTGGGTGATTGGATTGTCTGTATCAGCGTGTCGGCGGCCGAGAGCCGCACGATGGAGACCCTGAAGCTGATTAAAGGCTGGCGCCGTCCGCCGCCTCCTAAACAGCTTGTGACAGGCTGGAGTCCGGCGGGCTCCATGGAGGCTCCTGCTGCAGCGAGGCGGAGACTTGAGGTGCCATTGCTGCTTAGACTGTGTGTGACGGCAGCAGCTTTACAGGAGGACAGACAAAACCCACAGAAATCAATGGATGCTCAGCAGCAGCAGCAGCAGCAGCTTCGGCGTCGCAGTTCTGCTTGGCTGCTGCTGTTGTGCTGGTTAGTTGCAGTCTGACGGCTGATCTGATTGTTGTTAACTGGTGGATTTGAAAGAGAGATGCAAGCATAAATAAGAAGCAGCTCCCTAGAACGTCCTTTTCAACCTCAGAGGACTATCTGTGTTTGTGAATGACAGACACACAAACAGCCGCCTGAACAGCTCCATGCAACGGTAAACACAGATCAAGGAGTGAATATAATGACTTTGCTCGCTACAACACAAAGTCCCTCACAGCTGAAAACAGGTAATGGCTGCTAAAGATATCCACAGACTAAAATACCAGGTATTTTCACAGAACCTGGGAGAAAACATTATACAGAGCTGTTAACAGCAAGAGATTACCAAGCCTGTTGTTGACATTTTTCTTGGCTTTTTTAGATCCAAGGACACTATCTTGGCTTTTTTAGATCCAAGGACACTAATTGCTCCAATTGATTTTCAAAAGGAATTGTGCAGCATTTTACCTTTTGCGGAGACATCAAAAGAAAGCAGAACACCTTGCACTGCAGCAGATAAATGAAGCCTGGTTTGTATCATCAAACACATCATGTTTTTTGGGTCATCCCATTCTTATGAATGTGATATCTCAAGAACGCCTCAAGAGAGTGTCTTCAGCCTTGACACTAACAATCACTTGGACTCAAGGATGAACTGATTAGAACTTGGTGGTCAAAGGTCAAGATCACTGGGACCTCATGTCCATTCCAATTCTTGTGAACCCAATATCTCAGGAACGTTTGGGCAGAATTTTTTTCAAATTTGGTACAAGCATCAGGGTTGAACTACTTAGATTCTGGTGGTCAGAGGTTACTGTGACCTCACAAAACACATTTTTGGCAATAACTCAAGAATTCTTACACTAATTATTAGACATCTGTGTGAAAATTTGTCATAGAGTACTAGCAGTGCTGGAGAGTAACTAGTTACATGTAATTAAATTACAGTTACTAATCATGATTACACAGGGGTTCCATCCAAATATTCTAAATGCACTCTAGTTTATTCTAATTTATTATTAATAGCACAGGGACGGGGGCAAATAGGACATATCACTTTCAGATGATGTACTGTTTCTATACCATAGTGTCTCAAACTGCGGCCCGGAGGGATTACGTTGAAGCTGAGTTTCACTTCTGGCGGCTGAGCACTGCTCTCTACCCCTGATTCGACCAGTAATGCAAACATAAGATGACCACAATGTGAGCCTTTACATATGTCTGTACACATGTAACAGCCATGAGTATTGTTGATGATACTAATATTGTCATATAACCAGCAAACTTTGGTTCCTGAAAAGTGGTTCCAGATTAACAAACTTTGTCTAAATGTCAAACAAATTCAATTGTATTCTTTAATGAAATAATATTTCCAGATGCTTCAGATACCACTTTGAGTTAAAAAAAAAACAAAACAAAAGAAAAACATTTTGCTCAACATATTGCTCAGTCTAACCATTATAAACATCTCCTCCTTCTAAATGATTATTAATGATTTCTTTCTACTCTTAAACAGGCACTAACTCAATTGGCCAAGCAAACAAAATCAGATGCTCCGAACAGGCAACATGAAGTCCAACATGAAAAAAAAAACATCAGTGCCATAGTTAAAGTGCCGAGTATGTGTGTTTATGTATTTGCATGTTTACATTATTCATTTATGATTATAATTATTTGTCTTGTTTGCTACCTTTTTTTTTCTTGTCATGTTGAGGACAGAAATATTCTTGTAGTCTACTGGAAATTTCTGGACCCAGTAATGATGTTTCCTATTAACTTTAATGATTGAAATGTCATCTACAGCCCAAGTGGATGAAATTCAACTTGGTTGCTAAGAGATGCATGTTGGGCAATTTGCATCATTAGTATAATTAGCTCATTAAAATAAAACAAATAAATGAATAAAATACCTATTTATCAAAGTGAAGTGTTTACTAAAGTATTATTAGCCTGCCTGGTATAACCTGTTGAAAGGGGCCACAGGCTGCAAAGAACGTCTCCATATTCACATGAAGTGTGATGCAGAAAAGTGTCATTTCTACAGAGGACACCGACACAGAACTTGTTTACATTTTCTGATAAGGGCTGTCATATAGCGTGAATTAATAAACCCTGCCGTAACCTCACCACTGCAAGCATACACTAATATTCTCAAACAAACACAATGTCTTTGTTGAACATATGTCTGATATTGTGATTAACTAGCAGTGCAAGTGTACTGACAATAAGTTTTTACATTAATGGTATTTAAGATAAACGAAGCCTACATGACAGCAACTGCAAACAATGTAATATTTTCAGATTAACTCACAGCCTCTCTGTATCTGTATCTATCTCTGGATTATGGTGCTTACTAATAGTCAGTGCATTACCTTCAGTAGATGGCTATCAGTGTGGTCCTGGTTAGAAGTTCAGCATTGTACTGTTGCAAACGAGGTCGGTGGAAAAATATATTTTAGTCACCCAAGTAAAGGACCACCTAAACTTTGGTACTACATTTTCTCACCTGTGTACTCAACCATATTCCTACACATAAAAGCACCTGCCAGAGCTGCACTGTGTCACTCCACAAGCATCAGCTGTTACAGCAGTTTATTCAAGAGACGACGAATACAAGAAAATAAAAATGAGTGATTATGACAGTGACGATAAAATGCTGTTCACTGTGGAGACAGGAGGAAACCTTTATCAACCAGACGATACAAAAGAAGAACGTCTGCAGAGGAAGACTGAACAGGCCGACAGAGAGAGAGAGAGAGGGGAAACTTCTGTGGAAACAAGAAGACAAGCTTGAGGTCGAGAGAGAGCGTGGAGTACCTGCTGGTGCAGATGTGTAAACTGTAAGCCCGTGTTCACAGACCCACAGAGCTACTTCCTCCATGAGTGGGACTCAGTTACAGCACAACATGAGGATATTTGTGAATCAGAGGATGCCTCACATCTGCATCACCAACCATCCAGAGCTCCCTGCTGCACTAATGCTGCTGTCATACGGACCTTCTTTAATTTTCCTAAGATAAATTGGACAAAACGTCTCAGACCAAAAGGGCCTAATGATGATATGTCTTAAAATTAAGTTTTTTGCTCTCACTTCATTTTATTGCATAACAATTAGACAACCACAGTTTCATAGGTTGTGTTTAACTTATGTATATTGTGACCAGAACACTTGTTTTTTGGAACAGCCCAGAAAACACACCATCTCTTCTGACCCAAACAGCTGATCTACAGTTCTAGATCAGCTGTTATTATAGCAATACCATTGAGTCTTATGCATTCCACATAATCTATTTTTAACTTTATTGTCATTATTATTTCATTTTTTTTAACTTATGTTATCTATTCCACTTCGCTCCTTATTTTTGATCTTATATCTATCATTCTCAGTTTGTCTTATTTTTACGCATATACATATATATATATACATCATAAAACGTAGTGCTAAAAAAGAGAGCTGCCTGATGGCAAAAAAGTGGTTAAAAAATTCTACATACACAGCATACACTTAAATGGATATTGATTTTGTGCTCTGATGACCGTCACCTACAACCCCACTTCAAAAAATCCAAACTATCCCTTTAAGTGGCTAAAATAAGTTTTGCTGCTGATCCCGTCCACAGCAGCACATTGCTTACCTTCCTACACCGATACTCCTGCTGCTTCTTGGCACATGCCAACTGCCATCTACTGTGGCTACTACTACTATCGATAAGTACCTCATGTAACCCCACTTCACATTATCCAAATATTCTTTTAAGCCAGGAGGCACCCTGTAGAAGAACAGAGTGCAAGAAATACTGCAACTATCAAAGTCCTACACATGCCTTCCAGTGGCTGAAATGGAAACAAACTTGCAGCATAGTTAAATCAGTTATGTGTTGGACTTTATGTGGCTGCATTTGTACAGTGACTGTGTGAGAGAGAGAAAATTGCTTGCACTCCCCCCTCCCGAGAATGGGTGAGGTGACAGTGCAGGCCAGGCCAGACAAATGACCATTTGCACATACACACACACTTACACTCAGGGTCAAGTGTTGGAGAACCACAGATCCATTATCGAGATCAGCCTGCAGAGGATCCAGGTGTCTAGACACAGAGCACATTACATGATTAAGAGGAGTTAGGATGCCGTGCAGGTGGAGTGTGTATGTCCGTACCTCTGTGTGTGTGGTGTGTGTGTGTGTGTGTGTGTGTGTGTGTTGGTTGTTGTTGATGCAGAGTACAGGTTTCTTCAGCTGCACAGAGCTCTCGTTGAGCTTTCAGATGAATCAATCCATGGCCATCCAATTTAGACTGTGGGGAAAGGGTGCATCGATCCAGCTTGGGGTTTTCCACACATGGGTGATAGCCCTCCAAAAAAAAAAAAAAAAAAAAAAAAAAGAAAGAAAAAAAAAAAAAAAAAAAAAAAAAAGAAAACCAACACTCCCAGTCCCTGCACTCACGCTGAAACAGCCCCTGGCAGCATCTTTCAAATTCTTCTTCCTCGTCGATTTCACCACCTGGTGTGTGCAAAGTCATGTTAGCTTAATCTCTGAACAATCTCTGTAACTGTGCAGCATTTGATCCCCTATAGTGTGTGTTTATAGATGTGAAGGGAATTTTAGAGGATGATTGATGTGTTAAATCAATGGAAAGACACAAGTGGACAAAGACAGACTAAGATTGAAGTTCAGTGTAAGATTCACACTTTTCTCGAGGCTACATGACTGTGTTGTATGACTGTACAGTGACAAGAGAAAAGGGAAAGAACCTGGAAGAACATAACGGAAAAAGTTGGAATTTCTTGAAAGTTTTGAAATCAGAGTCTAAGCTTTCTCTCTCACACACATACTCTGCACACACATAAATTTGCTATCTAGCGACTTCTGGCGACATTGGCAGTAGGGGAGCGTGTGATCCTGTGTCAAATCAGTACAGTGTGGTGCCAGCAATTTTATGCTATCCGGCCATGCAGAGATTTTGGGTTTTATTTGCCACAGTTCTGATATCTCCATAATTGAGATTTGTACTACCATCACCACACCCATACCAATGAATGTCAATGAATTTTTTTGTGCTACTTAAAATGCCAAAAAGTGCCTTTTGGAAAAAGTATAATCTAAACTTTTTCAGCTTCAGACCCAAAAGAGAAGTTTGTGTCCTACTGGCACTGAAACTTGCTAAAATATATCATGAATTTGCCATAACCTTTGCATTTATAACCTACTGATAAAGAACACAACAAACCATGAATTCAAAATGTTTATGCCTATGAAATGTATTTATTTCATTATAGAAGTGCATGGCAGTGATAATGAGATTTGCTGAGTGTAATCTTAAAGATAAAATTCTGCACTTTTTATGTGGATGTGCAGTCAGTTGATGGTAAATGTAGCCAATCAAAGCAAAAAATTTCTTACTGCGTGCTATATTGACGAAAGCTGAGTTTGCCTGCTCGCGGAGCCATGCCGGCAGTGCCTATGTGTACAAGGATGCGTTGCATGCAAGCTCCTGACCCATGCCAGTGTTGCCACGTATTACCACCCTAGCTATTAGTTTGCTGGACAAAACAAAGCATGTGACAACATCATTGTGACATCACTGGATGCAGGAAGAACAATAGATTTTGCATCAGAGTAAGTCGATATAGCCCATACTGAAGAATTTATTACTTCAGTTGACTACACTTGGACATCCACATGAAAAGCGACAAAATTTCTCTTAAAGTTTCTTACCACCTGATGAAGAACTTGTACTGTCTGCTGAAATGCTAGAGGGCTTTTAGTCTGAAACAGATACAGGAAGTGTTGAGCCTGTATTTACAGCGGTAACTGCAGTAACTTTAACAGGTAAAAAGGGGACTGGATCAAATATTTTGTACTAAAATATTACAGCAACAGCCCACATTTCCCATCATACCTGGATGGGAGTAGTCTAGGTTTGCTGTTTTATATTCCAAAATGAGTTATTTACATTAGCATCATGTTCTATGCAGAACATGGTGATTTCTGCTTTTAACCATTAGTGAGGTGGCTGTTGCACTTCTTATCCACAGCTGTATTTTGCTACCGTGTTTTAAAGTTCTTGTCACCTGTGTTTAAAATTATTAGAGTATGGACATTACTGAGACCTGCTTTCTGTTGCTCTACCTGTCATTATTTGAGGAATAGAGTTTGTACAGGTGCTGGAAATCCTATAAAATGCTTGAATGCTTCAAAAAGTGATTGGAAACTGCCTGAAATTGTGATTTACTTACTTTCATAATTCACAGTCTGACAGAATGGTTTGGTTTTTAGACAAAGAAATAAGTCAAAGAGAGCGTGACCCATTTTGAAACATAAAACTACCTAATAAAAACGGGTCTGCAAGTCATTTTGGGTCCCAACCCTACGTCTGGAAAACTGATCTACACACCTTGTTGCAAACTTTTACTGGTTCTGTCATCCAGGGTAATGGTGCAGACACACCAAGTCCACTGATGTATGTCAAGTCAACGGATCCAATTCATTTTCTATGGAGAGGAGTAGATGCAGCCGCACAGTGCGTGTTGGTTACAGCGCAGCGACTTGACGGACTGTTTGCTGTATCTGGGTTTGCATAATCCAAACCTGACCTCTACTGTGTGCAAATGAGGTCTGTCCAACGCAATGTAGCAGACTAACGAAAGTCCGATCAAACTGTCAAACTAGGCAGTGCTAATCAAATATGTAACGAGATTCTGTTACTGCATTGCCCATTTCTCACCTTAAACGTTTTCACAGAAACATACTGTAGTGTACTGTTTACCTGACATGAGAAAGTTTGTGACCTGGCCACCATGTTGAAAAGCTTTGAGCTAAAATCAAGCACCACCCAAACTACAGTATATCTATCCAATTTACTGCAGTGTTTACATGGTAAACTTGGAGGGAAGGGGGAGAAATCAACATGTGTGACATAATCTGCATACTGCACCACCCACTGGCCAGCGTGGGGTGTTTCTTTTGCATCGAGATCCGTCTTTTATTTGCAAGCATGATGCATCTCTGCAGATTTGGTACATATTAAACTCAAACGACTCAAAGTCAGTACAAAAGATTCAGTGACACTTTTTTCTCGCCACTTAGTGAGATAAAGAGCTGAAAGAAACTTCTGGAGACAGATGGAAAGAAGGAGACTGATTGGACTGAGAGGAAGAGATTTAGGAAAACCTCAGTGAGAGGAGAGAATCTCAAGGACACACTGAGGTAGTGAAGGGGAGGCGGATACCTGTAAAGAGATTTGGTTGAGCTAAACTTTCTTGTTGAGATGCTCCACATGCCTGCTGGAATAATGACAGAGTGAAAAAAAAACGGCCTGGCAATCAAACCACATATAAACCTTTATCACTCTCAAGCTTTGACATTAAAAAACACCTCCAGAGTAAACAGTCCCCTGTATAACCAATATAACCAAAGCTCTGTGTTTATGACCCCGTTGGCGCTGTATGTCTTACATGTTGATCACCGTCAGAGTGTCAGAAAAATCAATCTCAATCTGAGCCTCCTAAAGTCATCCGTCCGTACACACACTCATTGGTGCATTTTACAATCAACTGCAAGGGTCTGCAGCCTGGATCCTGTCCATCACTGGGTTTAACTCAGCGTACTACAATATGTCTGAGCAACCATCGTCTGATGATTTCTGCTTCATTAGACCAACAGAAGGAGAAGATGATGCCTGCAGGTCAAACCCAGGGGGTCACATGGAGCCTCTTATGTTGCAAAAGGAGGAGGACAAATTAAAATCAAATTAAAATGCTTTGCTCAAATCACAAAAAGAATATATTTTCTTATGAATTTAGAGGTTTGGTTTTATTAATCAAGGATTTTCTTTACAGAATCTGCGTGTGTCCCTCTTAGTCTGGATAATCAACAGACAGTTTCCTTGGAACTACTTTGGTACAATAGAAACAGTCCCTGTTAAAGTTGAGACGAGCTAGAAAGAGAAATTAAACCAAATGGGCATTTAGTGAGCTGAGTGTTTTTCCACTTTCGCCTCCTCCTCATATGACGACTGTAGTGGTAAAATAGTTTTACATTTCCAAAACAGTGATTACAAGGACCTTTACAGAAAAAGAAGAAAACACAGGAGGCTGAGAAGCCAAACAGACTGATCATCCCAATATACAAGCGGCCAAGTCTTGGTTTCTAATGTAAAATATGTCTTATGGTTTATGTGAAAGATCATATTTCACATGTGAAATCGCCCAAAATTACATCCACCTGATAAATATATTTATAACTGAAATTGGAGCCTCTGCAGTAAATTGATTAACATTAGAACCACGCTTTTGAGCTCTTAATCATGACTTTAAACCCCCAATTATAGCATCAAATAACTAATCAAAGACCACATTTCAAGTGTGATGAATTACAAGCAGATGTTTTTATAGAAATTATAAAAATGGTACAAGGCTTATAACGTGTTGTATAATGTCTGATCTCAGAACCCATCAGCAGCCTCTGGGGGCAACAGCCAATGACCTGCGTTGTACCCAGTGGACATCCAGATATCTGGGCCAAAACTCCTTCTTCTATGCACCAGTCATTGTTTACAGTTTGTTTGAGAAGATGTGTGAATAAAGTTTTAAAGATGATACAGAAACTCATTTTTAAAAGCTAATAAAAAGCAAAATTGTGGTCAGATGAAAGCCGATGTGATCTGAGACTGCATTTTGGCCAATGTGTTCTGCCTCTTGCGCTCTCCATGTGCACTATTTACCTGCGTGCAACCAAAGCCCACTCAAATGTGATTGGTCAGTACTACTCACTTCTGTTGATTCTACTGGGCACGGCACACCTGCACCATGGTTTTGAGCTGTTCTCCACGCAGCTGCAAGCCTCACTGGTGGCATTTCAGAAGCATTTCAGCAGAAGAGTGTTTTGGCTGCCTAGTTGATTTGGTCATTTTTCCTTGCTTTTAAAATTTTTAAAAACATTTTTTTTGCTTTCATTGATAAGTAGGCTAAATAATTTCTTTTTCTTTTTTTCTTTTTTTTTTTTTTTTTGGTCTATTTTTATGATTGTGTGATTATGATTTTGAAAACTGATTGGATTCTCTATGGCTGTCTCTGACTACCTGGCCACTCAATCAGCTCTGTGCAGCTTGACATGGCAAATGGATTCAAAATGGAAAGCCAAAACCAAAATCTTGTCCTCTGGCAATGTTCTTCCTTGTATATGCAAATATCTGCCTGAGATTAAATAATGTGTGAGTTGAAAATGTAATTGAATTTTTGTAAGGATAGAATTATCCAAATTCAAAATTAACCAGTAAAAGTAAAATATAAAGTAGGGAAACAGCAGTGTAAAAAGAAATATAAAAACTGACCCCCAGGTTGGGCGCTGTTGCTCACTGACCTGCCAATGAACCACAACAACACAGTAAAGCAAAACATACAAAGTGCAGCATGACCGAATCCGCTGCAGGCATGTGTCCAACTGATCACCAGGTTGAATCTGATAGTGACAGCGCAGCTCTTTTTTAACCCAGGGGTCTGCAACCTGTACTCTCAAAGGAGCTATGTTTGGCCAAAAAAGACAAAAAACAAGAAAAAAAAAAAAGCTGCATGAAATTAAATTAAATTCCATTAAATTCTCCATTTTCCTCCAAGAATTTTCTTTTATTGGAATTTGGCATCCACAGCTAGCCTAGACAGACTCAATATTAGTCACCAGCAAAATGTAGAGGAAAAGGTGCCAAGCTTAGAGACGGCTATGGTGCACATTGCAGCTGACAAAATGTTAAATTTCATTTGTATAGGCTACACATTTTTACAGCTGTAGAATGTAAGAATTACTTTAGGCTTAAACAATGATTAAATAAAAGTCATGTTAAAAAATATGTCATACATTTCCATATTTTTTTGTCAAAGCCACAGGGAGTCATTGAATTGGGGCCAAAGAGCTGCAGACCCCTGGTTTAACCACTACTACATCACTGATACTAAGTTAAAGTGGGCAGTGGATCTCACATCATGGTGATAGACAGCTGTTGATCATTTTACCACAACTGATCGAGATATGAAGCTTAGCAAAGTTCAGTCAGGATGACTATCTTTTCGTGCATGCCTTCTATGTCATAATCAGTTTCCTGCTATCCTTATGCTCCACTACTCATCATCCTTCTCATCCAATCACAATCCGCCTCCCTCTCTCTTTTAACCAATCAGTCATCAGCTGTCATATTTAAAAGTGTCTCTCTCTCCACTGTCATTCAGCTGTCATTCAGCCGTGAAGTTTGCTCAGCCCACCTCCACCCCTTCACCACCTCAATCAGGATTCTGGCCATCTTCCATCAACCTTCAACCAAGTGCTACTACATGAAGTATCATTCCTCTTCACCACCACCAGTGTCTAGGCTCCGGGGGAAGTCTTCTTTACATC
Organism: Lutjanus argentimaculatus; assembly: GCA_034769285.1. Lineage (NCBI taxonomy): Eukaryota > Metazoa > Chordata > Actinopteri > Lutjaniformes > Lutjanidae > Lutjanus > Lutjanus argentimaculatus. The sequence goes on from JAWZSL010000004.1 coordinate 4,249,604, forward strand.
GAAGCATCTAATCCATCTAACTGCTTCCTAAGATGATCTACTTCCGTGGGGTCTAAGCGCCAAAGACTACTTTTCTGTGCACAATTAAATTTGATCTCATTTCATACCTGTCTTTCTCTTTTATTCTATTAGTCTATCCTGATTGAAATGACTTCTTGAGGGGTTTGGTTGGTCACTGCAAGATGTGTTTATTCTTTGCATGACAGATGACTAACTACATTTTCTTTGGGTATAAAAACATCAGGGTTAAATGGTCAAAGGAAATTAAAGGTCGTGACAGTTGTGATGATGTGAAACTTATAGGTGATCCATCACAGTGATCTTTGTATCAGAGGTATGTTATCTCTTTTTTAGCATTAACAAAACTTGCCAACTGTCAAGTCTTAGAATTTGGAGCATCTTTAGCATCATCATCAGTTGGGAAGACTCTCAAGGGGCTGCTGTAATGAACAAGACAAGCATCGCAGACAGTTGAGCTAGTGCAAGTGTTAGCAAGCTTTTCTACTTTGTTGACCTCATTTTGCATATTGTAGGCTCCCACAGGAGGGGTCTCACTCCTCCCGACCTAAGACCTAAGACCTCATCGTGTTTGTTGTCAAGTCTACTAGTTCCATCAACCATAATTGTTTTTACAGGATACAAGAGATTTATTTATCATTATACAACAGGGTTGTATAACAAGATTTTGATGTAGTTCATCCTGATTGATTGAGTAGATTGGTTGAAGAGAGATTGCACATTAGCAATATCCTCAAGCAAAGCCAAAGCAGCCACTGTATCAATTCACACATCTTTTATTCATGACAACAGACTCTACGGTTTAACGGTCAGTTTGTCACACATAGAGATCCAGGTTAATACAGGATAATAATCTTTATTTATATAAAGATTTATATATAGATCATTGTCATTACTATTTAATAATGCATATTGGCAAACATATTTACTCAAGACAGAGCGAAATTATGGCTGTCAAAAAAAAAGGTTGTAGCTGTAAATAAGATGTCACCCAAACTCACACCTTTTTTTTTTTTTTTTTTTTTTTTGCCAACTTGCAGCACTACAGTAATTAGACTGGAAAGACTGTATATGGTACCCAAGGTGTGAAAGATGTGTACTGCTACACATTCTCACCGCCCATGGATTTTTAGACATTGGGAACATTGAGGGCAAACTAATTCATGTCGTAAATGACATGATTAATCACAATTTTGGTAATGCAAGAATGCATGATAATGAATTCCTTGGATCAATAAAGTTTTCGATTCGTATGTATTCGTATGTATGCATGGTTGATAAATTTGGCTCCGGGTCTTGATGTGATGTTCAGACACACAAAAGCAAAGTCACACCTTGTGAGGGGGACAAAAGTCATATTGAACAGAACCAACACCTCAAACAAAGATTTCACATGATTGGTCTAAACCCACAGCTGTGTTATTTTATTTCTGTTACCACTGGAAAACATGCTGATGTGGTGATTGGACATGATTTGTCATCATGAGTTGCACTCAGTCAAGATCAATCACCGTCAAATGCATCCTCAGTCAGCAGGTTAACTCCTGTGGTCTTTACATCTTGACTTTCTGTTATTTTGGAGTCATATATCAGTCTCTAGTATTTACGTAATACATCAAACACATCACAGAGGGCGAGAATACCCGTTAATTTCCAGACTTCTCCATCTTACATCCAACAGTTCCAGCAGCTTGTTGTCCTTGAGTTTCGACGCCTCCTGCATCTTCGCCACAATCTGCTAAAAAGATGAGGTTCATTTATCTTTTTAAGTGGGAGAAACACGCTGAGATGTTTTGCCGCTCGCAACAAACCACAACCTTCCCCCAAAACAAACTTGCGTGCAACATTTCCAAACCAATTAAGGATGTAATTAATGAAAACCAGCACCTGTAGTGCCAGAGCAATCACCAGAGAGGGGACAGTGAAAAATGTAGCAATCAAATTAATCAAGCAAAAGGCACAGGCCAATTACTCACAAACCATCTAGAGTGTGGCGCTGCGCTCGGAGAACAGGTGATAGTTATCATTAAATTAGGGGGAGATCAGTGACTCGGGCTGTTTCATCATGTGGGACCTTGATGAACCGTGGGCCATGCGCCGCATTTGTTGTGGGCACAGCGGCAGACAAGGCGGCCCATATGCTCGATTGTTTAAGAGGAGAGGAGGAGAGGTGTTGCGATAATGATTAATGAAAATGTGAGTGACTCTGCAGCAGCAACACAACAACAACATCTGGTCCTGCATCGGGCCCTCGTGTACATCCGGTGAATCGATGGCGGTCCTGTAGGTGGGCCCGCACACAGCCTGCAGAGAACGTTGTTGGAATTAGGGGGTTTGGGGGGAAATTTTGCAGCTGTTTCACTAATTCCCTCGCCACCCACGATGGCAGCAGAAGTGGAAGAAGTACCCAAATTCTGTACTTCTCTGACTGGATTTCAGAGAGAGACGGTTGCTGGAAAGCACAGTGTTCATCAGCTCTTTTGATGGAAAATAAAAAATCCAGCAGAAAACAGGAAGCAACCAATGATATTATGGATCTGATGAGGATCATGTGAATTTGGTCATTTCTTGCATTACAAAAATTCAGTTCTTCTCTCACATGTTGTGTGTCCTTGAGTGTCCCTAAAATCATCATGGTCTTTTGAGTGAGTTTCAAGCCTCTGCAAGTTAAACCAAAATGACTGAGGGAGGGAAATCAAACAAAAAAGCCTGATTCACACCAAAACATGCAAACCTCCAGGCCTTTAAAGGCATAGAAGTGTATGGGATATGTATTGATTTCTTTGTTAACACTTTGCAATAATGAATACATGTATAGATTTTAGATTTATGAGGATCTATAATACTCATAAATGTTTTCATTAGTGCACAGATACCTGAAAATAAGAATTCTTGTGTTTTTCTTACCATAGAAAAAGTAATATTTATGTATTGTTTTGCATCACCGTAGGATCTACTTGCTTGGCAAGCGAGTTGTTTGAAATCTGCTACTAGATGCCACTTAGGGTCTTTTCAGACCTGGTATTTAAATGCATCCTACGTTATCCGATCACAAGTGCACAGCTCTGAGAATGTGAATCCGCACCTGTCCACCTGTGATTGGATCTCACTCTCCTGCTCTATATATGCTAATAAAGACCAGAACTGTTTTCTCAGTTTACTGTCCATGAGGCTGTTCATTCGTTCCTTTCTTGTTTTTAGTCCAGCACCACACTAAACTCCTCCATCAGCTCACAACGAGCATCGTATTATTGCCTGCGCTGTCAGCAGCCCGGCAGGAGAGAAGCTCATTGGTCCACGGGGATTTTATGACTTAACTATTTCTGACTGTGTGGAAATCTGTTTCCACATCACAGATGACAAAGAAAAGCTTTAATGGCATAGTCAGAGCCTCTTCTGTCTATTCTCCACAGCAGCACAATGTTTTTACAAGGAAAGAAACCACTTAATGTACTGCATTTAATGCCAAATTTACCGTTTTACTTCTCCACTCTTTATGCAAATAAACACCTTTGCAAAATGCTATTGCTGTTGCTTTTAATCAGGGACTCGCTGAGACAAATGGACACTGTTTTTCTACAAAGACATAACTATATATAGCCTACTTAACATATAACACTTGACAAATTTACAAGAAGGCCTAAATAATTAAGAATTTGTCATAGACAGCATTTCAACAAGTTTATAAAGTTGCTCCTCAATCAACTGATCTCAAAAAGAGCGATTTTTTAAGGGAGTCTGGGGTCATTTGTGTCGTCGCAAACATCCACTGCAGGTAAGAGAGCCTGTGTGCATTTTTCATCACAAGGAAACAAAAGATTGGCTTACAGGACTTACGGGTCTTTCAATGTGGCCCAGGACACATCACATTAACGCTACTGAAAGAATGTGGTCACACATGACCCAGACCACCTCTGAATGTGCTCTGAGCGATTGGATGTCGAATGCATCCTAAGTGCAGACCTGTATTTAGAGCTGTCCACTTGTGATTGGATCACTTGTGACACATGTTAATACTAGGTCTGACAGGGCCTTATTCTTACACACTGGTCCTTTAACAAGGTTTCCAGCATTGGTGCAGACTGTCACATCAACATGTGTTCAGTGTCAAAATGTGTGGCTGGCGTCTGTTTTTTTTTTGTTTTTGTTTTTTTTTTTGAAAAAGAAAAAGAAAAAAGAATTGCCCTGTGTGCACAAAACATGATTAAAGCTTGTATTGCAATGATAAATAAATGGTGGAGGGCTGCTCGTTCATGAAGTGAAAACAAAGGCTGGACTAAGTGTACTGAAGAGTGAACGGCGTTGGGAATTTCAATCGTTGTAGAGGTGGTCGAGCTGAGTGAAGTGTGAGAGGCGCTGTCCGTGGTGCTGATTAGTCTGGACGTGCATTACAGGTTGGCCGAATGGAAATGGCTCTGATGGACTGTGTGTAATAAACCATGATGACCTCCTGCTAATCCACACGCTGCAGCCCACAGTCACTAAAGCACAGCCAGTGAATGGAAAGCTGCCCAGTCGCCACTTTGCACCTGCTTTTGTCATGTAAACTGCAAAATTCAGCACCTGAAAGAGACGTCATTAGGCCATCTGCACCTCTTAATACAGAGAGAAATATAAATAAAAATCAAAAAAAAAAAAAAATCTAATTGACCACTTAGTGAGACTGGACCTATTTCTACGTGACTAATTTGTCACTGTGTGGAAAAATTCCAATGACGGTGTTTCCAACATCCATTCTCAAATCTTGTTTTTGGAGAAAAAAACGACAACAAGAAAAACGTTGAATGATCTGGAGGTGCAGTAAAGTCTTCACTACATGCTGATGGACAGAAGGGAAACTTAGTTAATGCACAGCAGAAATGAGTGATGCAGCTGAACTGTATGTGCTCACAGGAGGTGCACTCCGGTATTGTTGAGACTCACCGGTTGGACAGTGGCCTACTCAATACGGTCAAACAATGGAATCTACTTATTGGACAGCTGTTTAATACCGGTCTAAAAATGGTCTTCGTACATTCTAAGAACTTCAGCAGCAGTATAAACTACCAGGTTTTTCTCTTTTCTTATACTTGCAGCACTGTTCCACCCTGAAGGGATATCTGGGGTTCCATGGAATTCTGAACTTCCTAAATGTGACCTTACAACAAACGCATGATAACAAGAAGCAGGAACTGTATCAATGTTCTTCCAATGAGAAAAGCTCTTATAGCCCCTATGTATGCACACATGTAAGTATGTATGTACCCAGTGTATATAAATATAAACTTTATGGATTTAAGTCTGTATATGTAAGTGCAGATGTACACTTGTATCTGTGCATACATGCCAATTAAATTTAATGGTCTATATAAAGCATCTGCAACCTTTACAATTGAAACTTTCGGTCAAGAAAAAAAAATCTGTCTGGAGCCAAATTCTCTCTTTTTCTTTACTTTTCTTCTTTAGATAAACTTGAATCCTTGAGTTTTAGAAATTAAAAAAAAAAAACCCAAAAAAACAATTTCAAAAATTGGTCATGGTCAGCTGTGAACCTAGACTGTCATTATTTTGGTGCCTGGAAATTAAAGGATTTAATTGAAAATATTCAAATTTAACCATCATTCACTTTCACTTCAATGAAGCTACTCAATGATTTTCTTTAAATTCAACTTTTTTTTAAATACAACTCAAAAAATTAAGTTTATCCAAAGAAAAAAGGTAATTATCCCAACACAAGTGTCAAAAGATTTGTAGTTAGGTGAAACTTTTTCAAAGTTAAGAATATGAGTTGGGCTCAAAACTCAAAAATCTATTGCACTATGTTGCTTTGAGGGTTTGAGTTTTCTCAACTTTGTTGTAAAAATAGCAACAAAAAATGTTATTCATTTCCAGGACCACTGGAGAGCAGCTAACGAGCCGCATGCTGCTCAGGAGCCACAGGTTGCACCCCCCAATATCTCAGGAATACTTGTTTATTTTATTGCAAAATAAATATACTGTAATCTGTTAAACTTTCTGACAAAAATATGTAATATGAGTTACATCTACATATTCTTTTTGGGTTGCCTGGTGGAGATCTGCACTCTTCTAGTTATCCATGATTTTAAATGCTTATGAAGTGGTGGAAATAATGTGCTACTTGTTTGAGACTAGGTTGTAAAACAGTATGAAAAATATGACTATATCATTGCATGCATGTACATTTTTGCTGCATCTGTACTGTCTGCTCTGTCTGATTTTTCTGCCTCCACCCCTATGCAATATAAGTGAACAGTATGGATGTTCTCAGTACAGTACTGAAACAGTTTGTTTGGAGCTGAAGATTTTTTGCCTTTTTATTCGCTACAGTCATGGTTAGTCTTATCTCACAGTTCGAGTTGTGATGTTCACCAAAGTCTGCTGTTCTACACTGATACCAAAATAACCAAATTCAGGCACCGAGTGGTTTCCATTTGGTTTGGATTAGTTTCTTATCTGTACTGTACAGATGGATACTACAGTGCAGACACATCGAATTTTTGTCACTTTTGATTCATGGGGTTCTCAAAATTGGCCCAGCTCGGACACCAGAGACAACAATCCCATTATACTGAGTCGCTGATTGTGAACTACATTTGGAAATGTGAATAATTCTCTTCTCTTTTTTTTTTATTTCTCTTTTAACAGCTTGACTGGAATAGGAACAAACACATCATTAAATCAGCAATGTTCCACTGTCGTCGATCATTATGAAACTCAGTTTGATGCCAACATCTTTCATTAAAAAAACATGCAGCCATTTGGGGCCCCTGAGTTCCCTCGGTACGGAAATATGACGCTAATCACGGACACAGTGCACGCCAAGCCCGGAGGGAAAACTGCTCTCTGCTTTAGGAGCATTTTCAAAGAATACCATTAAAAAATAATAATTGATGAAGTTGGCTCTGAGCAAAGGCACTAAGCGCTTTAAAAGCCTTCCGTCGTCTTACAATACAATTTCCAAATCAATATTTCATTAACTGGATAGAGGTGCAATGTTCCTTGTTAATAAAGAAGGTTTGGCTCAGCGCAGAGTTAACGTTTAGCTTTAGTGAATTTCAGGCAGGGAGGTGGGCAATTATGTTCCACCTGGCCTTCACACACACTCACAGCACACACACACACACGCAGGCCTGGCCCTCCCTTGGTTGTTTCTGTGTTTATGGGCCGTTTTATGACCAGAGAGCCTCTGATCTCGTCGCCGGGCATCAGGTGACTTTCCCCGCAGCAACAGAGAGAAACAAACGCGAGCTCTCCTGACTTTGGCCCTAATTCAAGTGGCAGTGAAGGTGCAGCCGCCACGCTAACAACGCTGTAAATACAGAGTGAGATTCAGGACAGAATTAGCTCGCAGAGGGAGCGTGTAGATCACATTTAAAGGCCTGATTTGAATTCAGGTGGAGCTGGACTGATTTACGACCACTTCCAGTGCTCATCTTGATTGGCTGGAATTGGTGCATAATTTTAACACAGCCACACAGCTGTGACGGCATTCAAATGTTATATTTAAAGCTAGAAGGTTACTTGTTTCAGCTGATCTTCAATTCTTTTGTTGTATCTGTTTCAACTGGCATTTATATATACTTGGATCACATGCTGTGCCTTTTAATATCTGCTGTCACTTCAACTATTTTATTAAAGTGGATTTCAGCGTGAGTGTTAAGATATGTTCCTGCACTGTAAAAGATCATACAGGAATTTAGTGGAATCAATTAATCTTTTCTCATTAACTTAACAGAAATATACAAGTTTTATTTATTCAAGTTATAATTTCTTGTATTTATTTTAAGAATATTTCAGGACATAAACATGAATTTGTCTAACATCGAGGCTTTTGACTTGAAATAATGAGTTGAATGAATGTACAGTGCAGAGTTCAGTCACCTCATTAAATTAAGTTTCTGTAGAAAACATATTGGCAGACTTCCCAGCATCCATTGTTTGGGAGTTAAAGCATCTCCAGAGACCCTTTTTTAAAATAGTTTGTAGAAAACATATATAATAAAAACTGTGTGTCTCTAACACACTTTAAGATAAGAAATGGTTGCTTGTTTTCAGAATAATGAAAGCACTGTGAGCCATGATGAAAGTTAGTATTGAATTCAATTAATACCCCCTTATACTTAAAGGCAAAATATGCAACATTTTCCTAAAATAACAATTTATAGACTAGGCAAATCCTCCCGATTCTACCTTTTAAAATTTAATAAATTCACTGGGAGCAGTTTCACGTACTGTCTTTTTGCCGAGGCTGGAACAAAGTAGCTCCAACAGGAGCAATGTTCATCAGTGTGACTGAAGTGTCGTTCATATCTTCATATCTTAAGCTTATTATTGAACATGTTTTCTCAAGTACAACTGATTTATTATCCAAGTTTATTTGATGAGAAAAGTTCATTTGCTTTTAAATCATTACAAAATTACCTCAACTTGTCTTTTCAAAGTCATTCAACCTAATATTTTAAGGAAGTCTGAACACTAATGTTTTAAAATATTATTTTTACAGTGTGCACACTCAATGGATCAGTTACTGTAAGACTTTCTTAGACAATGCAAGGTCAAGGCAGAAGAAGTTAATAAATTATCACTCATTATTCATTCTGAAGACCTTAATTAACTTTATGTGGTATTTATCCATAGTCAGCGTATTACCTACAGTAGATGGTGGTCGGTACGCCCCAGTTTGGAGCAACAGCAGCAGGAGGATCGGCACAGAAGCTCGGCAATGTCCTGCTGGGGACAGGGTCAGCAGCAAAATTATTTTATTCCCTCCAAAAATTAATATCACTTTAAGTTTATGGTATATTTAAAATATTTTTACCGGTTTACCTTGAGGCCTTTTCCCACGGGAAACAAGTGTCATATAGGCCAAATATCTATCGCTCATTCTCAAAGAGACTCCATCGGTAAATCTAAAATCTAACAGAACATAGGAGTTGCTGCTCTAGACTGGCTTGATTGGTAAGTTTGTTTGGGTCATTGTGTGACTTCAGCTTTAAAAGATAAGTTCAGATTCACAGGAACCACACAATTCCTGTGTCCCAAAACAAGTACTGCCCAGTCCTTTTGGCCCAGTGGTCTAAAACACACATCATGTAATCCCTGGTTTGATTCCTTGGTTTCCTGTCCTCCATCATTCTGTAGCTTCTCAGTGGTATTCCTTATATATTCAAATATAAACATTCAAATTTTGGTGGAAATACATTTGTTTTAGCATCAAAATGCTGTTTTCTTTCCCACATGACCTGATGTGGGTTTCTGCATGATAGTAGTGTGTGAGCATTTGTCATTTGTCACACTATGTAGTCATCTATATAGAATTCCCTTTGCAGTGAGTGGTGCCTGAGCGGCACAGATGTACTCACGTTGTACTTTTGACAAGGAATAAATGACTTTGTACCAGAGAGTGTTTTGTTGAGTGCTGTTAAAAAAAATCCACTTCACTTCCCTAGAGGAGAGGAGAGGTTTTTCCACAATGATCAAAAGATAATGATGAAAGACACATTAAATATTTGCCAATATTTGGTACAAAATTGATGCATTTATTAATAGTAAGTCCCACCACCAGTAGGGGCAGCAAGAATCCTGAAATATATCATCACATACAAAGAAGCAAACAGGCATTCACACAAGAACGGTAACATTATGATAATAACAATAAAAAAAAAAAAACTTTCATTACTTAGTTTACAGTGGCTTATTCTTGAGACAGTTTAAAAAACAGAATATTTTGATCTTCATTGGGTTCGAAGCAGGAGAAAACACCTCAGTTTTTATACATCCATTCACAGGGATGACAGCTGGATGATAATGAGAGTCATTCAAAAGTTTTCAGGAAGTACCTGCTTCATTTTTACTCATTTTTACTCATTTTATGAGTTTGAAGGAGAAGGACATAACAAGTTTAATATTCTATTTTTTTTTTTTTTTTTTGGACAAGTGTTAAAATTTCAATCCTTCTTCTTCAAGAGAAGCAGTGTTCATTATTTTAGTGCAACGCAACCCTTTGAGCACAGACAGTCTTTATTTGTACAGAAGAGTATTAGGACCAGGCATAAAAAGCATTAATTAGTTGAAAAAATTATTCTTTTAAAAGGTACAAATGAGTATTAGGCAAAAATTAGGAAAAAATGAGAAGAGGAAGATTTTAATTTTTTTTTTTAATTTTGAGAATAAAGTTGAACTTTTAGTATTAGTGCCAGACATAAGAAAAAATAAATCATTTTTTTATCTTGCGTTATGAGAATGAAGTCGAAATGTCAAGAATAAAGTTGAAATACCATGGTTAATTCTCTTCATTTCAACTCTGTTCTCATAAATTAAAAATAATCTTCCTTCTCTGACTGATTTTTTCCTTATGCCTGGCATTAACATTGAAAGTTTGACTTAATTCTTGACATTTCAACTTTATTTTTTGGTATTTTCACTTCATTCTCAAAATGCAAAATTAATTTAAAAAAAACTCCTCCTCCTCCTTTTTTTCTTAATATAGCCCTAATACTTGTTGTACCATTTCTACTTGTATATCAGCTGCTGTTTGCATAGAGTCTGGAAAAACAGGGATGTAGAACCTTTCATATCACCCAAAGGTTTCTAAAATGAAGTATCACTTTATAGCCAGAAAAATAACAATGAGAAGGAGGTGGGGTGGAAACTTGGTTGTCTTATATTTTTGACTTTGTGCCTTTGTCACTTTTCAAAACGCGCTTTCCCTTGATTCAGCTTCAGATGGATTTGAGTGAAGAGGAATCACTGTGGCTGGTTTGGCATCAATGCAAATGCAGTAGTGCTTGTCATTCAGGGCTGTGTGCCAGGACATTTGATTAACTATTGCACAGCTGTAATGAAATATTGAAATGGACACACACACACACATCTTCAGAAATACAGAAAGTCAATTTTACTGTAACAGTCTTTAATAGCACTCTTTTTCCCTGCCTGCTGCACATCGTCCCCGCACCGCACAGCTCCGTGCTGACAGCTGCAGCATGCGTGACAAATTGAAATATTGAAATTCATCTTGATGAATTGAAAGACATGCAGCGCACATAGCCAGCAGGATTGTGTCAGATTGGTTTCTGTGTCTCTGGGTCTCTGGCTTTCAAATGGGATGTGATCCGTTGGAGACGTCTGCAGACATGTTAAGGGAAGCCGTCCTCTGCTGCTCCTGTGAATCGTGACGCTCACGCTTTGAGCTGCTCCTCCTGCTGCTGCTGCTGAAGGCTCTGAAATGCAGTGTGGAGCAGGATGATTCAGATGTGATGCAACAGTGACACCCAGTGCAGCTAAAATGCAGGGTGGTGCACTCATATCATCATGCATTTATCAAAACCTTGATGTACCAATAACTTGAAAATGATCATCCATCAGTAATATCAGTGTTTCCTAATTTAAATATCGTGTGTCATTAACATGAGTGTGTGAAGCCTGGGGCAGCTTTAAATCAGCTGGAACAAATTAATTTCCCTGCAGTGATCAATAAAGCTTCATTATTTAAATTCTCATGTATCTGCTCTAAATAGTCTCCTCTCACTGAGCTTCATTTGAGTTTGAGCACCCGATGGTAATGGCGCACTTTTCTCTCGCTTGCTCTCCACGGGGAAGTCTCTTAGTGCTGCTCAGATCCCATGGGATATCAGCTTTGTGCTCTTAAAGGAAGCAGAGCAGGAAGGTTTGAGGGTTTAAACCCAGCTCTGATTTTTTGCTCACCCACAAAGCCTTCCAGCTGTAGTGACAAGGAAACAGCATTTCAGTGTTGCCTTCCTTAAGGAATTACGCATGTTTCTGGAGCAGACCAGGCCTGAGAAAACATGGAGAATGCAGGTGGGGAATGGGGATGACTTACTTATATCTCACGATATTTTCTACATGCTACCTGGGAGGCTAAAGTTGACATTTCGGCTAAAAACATGATGTAAATGGCGTCTTTTGTGGTTAAATTTTAATGTCGCGCTCACGGACACTTGGATTACACCACACGGGCAGGATGGAGACGTTTTGTGTTTGTTTTGTGTTCTTTTTTTAACATTTTATCCGTGGTCGCCATTCACTGCCATTAGCTGCAACTCTGTTTTCTGCTGAAACTCCAGGATTGTTTTGTGAACTGAAGATCTTCACCCATCCTCACAACGGCATAGGGGTGAGTACATACTGAGTGGACTATCATTCTGGAGTGGAATATCGCTTTAATGCTGTGAAATAGTCACAATTTGGTTAGGCTTAGGTCAATATACTACTTGGTTAGGTTTAGAATAATACAGTGTTTGGGGTTACAATAACCACATTAGGTTACGTACATCACATGACGTCACTGAAGGGACTGGCAAAACAAAAGTCACGTTGCAAAAGTCATGTGTCACTGAAGCCACTTGTAACACCAAAGTCACATGACGCACATGACGCTATGTACCTTACAACTTTTAGTAATGTTTTGGTTACACTGGGGACACGACCGGCCTCGTGGGTGAAAGTCCTGTGTTTGTTTGAGCCAATCATCCACCCCACCTCCTCCATGTGTGGCTTTTCTTCCAATTGATACTACGTCAGCAGTCTGGGGTGTCTTAAACAGGTGCGGACAGCTTTACATTGGAGTCACTTGAAAAGACTGGTGCGCTGTTTACAGCCACAAACAGGTTGCTTCCACTTCTGTGAGTTGCTAAGGGGGTGGTGACAATTTGTCAGTATGTGACGAGTTGGGAGTGAAACCAGACTGATAGTGTTGGAATTCATTGCTTCCAGGTTGGCTGGGGGCAGGGTAAGGAGTACCAACATCCAGAAGATGCTCATGGTAAAACAGTTGAGATGGTTCAACTGCAGAGATTTGGCCACTGGAATTCCCAATTGTTCCCTGGGCCATTTCTGTCTCTTATCTGACAGAAAGCCCAGATGACATATTCCCAGAAGGATTTGGTTGGGGAAAAGCCTCAGTAGCCTATGTTTAAAACTAAATAGTTGATGGATCATCTAGCAGCATCTGAAACTCCATTTTCAATCAAGGGTCTGTCTGTGTCAGACAGTTTTTATACTTTCATGAAAAAAGACAGTCGAAACGCAGCGACTGGCCAGGTGTGTAAGGCTGTAGAAGAAGGCAACGCATGAATGTCCTTTTCAAGGTCTCTTTTATCACTTTTTATGTGTACACCATGAATGGAAACAATGGATGTTCAAACGCGTCACAATTGTCTTCAGCAGCACTAAGTCCTTGATACAGCGATGGTGCTCCGGCAAAAGAGGGAGAACTTGTTTTGGTTGTATATTTGCGCATGGGGAGGTGAGCCCTGGCATTAACATAGCAAAAGAAACAAACAGAATAACCAAAAGAAAAGCATGGATTATAATGTCGCTAATGCAACTGCCGGGCCTGAAAAGTTACGCCAACACAGAAGTGCTAAAAACTGGTTCCTTGACTGTCCACTTGAAGTTGGCTCCAAAAGCAATTCTAAACCCTTGATGTCAATATTAAAATGCTTAACTTTACAGCTGAAATTAACATGTTTACAGCCTTGAACAATAATGTTTTTGATCTCTGTAGATAATTTGCCCATTCATAACAACTGTACGGGGGGTGAATTTTTAACTCATTTTAATTACATTAAGGCTTGCTTGCTTTGAGTGTCAGGTAGGTACTTTCATAGATGTCTAGCCGCTTCATGGCTGCTTCATTTTGGCCACCTCAGCTCTACCCAGGCTCAGCTTTTGGATTAGCTGGGAGTCCTGAGAGTCAGGCCATGCCTCGATTTGCATTTTTTGTTGGTCATCGCGTTTTACTTCGTAGTCTTTGCCTTCCCTCGTGTTTCTTTTCAAAAGGGCGGGAAAACAGACAAAGACAGGTGGCAAAAACAGCCTTTGTCTGTTTTTCCCACCCTTTTGATTGTTTTCATCTGCCCCGATTAACCTCCTTCCGTATTTAGTCTTGTGTCTGTCCCTTCCTTAGTTGCCAGTTCATCGTTGTCCTTGTGTCGAGCATCTGAGCCCTTTCCTTTGTTTTCCTGCTATTATAAACTTTTAGCTTGTTTTAGATTATTGGATTTTGCCAGCTTTTGTTACTTGTGTTTGGACTACATCTTTGTCCCAGTACGCTGAGTATATTTAATTTTTGTTTCTGAAACCTTGAACTGCTCCTGCTCGGCCTTGGTCTCCATTTTTGGGTCCATCATCTTCTTTTAACACTGCCAAGATGGTGAGCCAATGATTTGTCAGAAATCTATGGCACCACAGATGCTCCATCCACTATTTATTATACAGTATATGGGTGACCACAGTCACTATTATCAAGACTGAACCTGTTAACGTTTCCTACAAGACATGTTTAACACTCAAAAGATCTGAAAAGTCAAAAAAGTTTAGGTGGGCTATCACAGTATTTAAAGAAAGCCTCACAGTTGTTGTTTCCAGCAACCAGCCAACTGAAATATTGAACTGCAACAAGAACAGACAAGTACTTTTGTTGCTGCTACTTTCTTCCTTTCTTTTCTTTTAAAAACAGATGCGTCCCTGTCAGAGAGATAAAGACTGTGAGCTTCTTTCAGGGGAAAAGAGGTGAATGTGGCTTTATTGGAGGCTGTCCAGAGAACTAACAAAGTGTTTCGTGTCTGGATTTGTTTCTCAAGGGCAAAGCATCCAGTGCCGGCCAGCAGGCAGCCTGCTCTGTGTTGTTTGTGCCGAAGATTTCATTTGGGAGCTAACACCATTTTGCGGCTGTCGCTCTCTGCACACCACTGCCAGAGAGAGACAGGGAGAGAGAGAGAAAGGGAGAAAAAAATGGGAAAGTTAAAAGGAAATGAATAACACCCTGAGGCACTCCCCACACAACTGGCTTCTGATTTCTATTTGTTTCTCAATCTGAGCCTCCGCTGGGCCGCCCGATACGTTGACCGACAAGCGACATTAAAAACAAATGAAAGGAAGCATCATGACATCCCATTCTTTCATGCAGGTGTCTGTATGCGTGTGCGCTGGCATACACTTGTGTACAGAATATTTTCAATGCACAATTTCACCCGTCATGAATAATAAAGTCCAGACTATTTGAATCTTTCCCCCTGTTAATTCCCAGAGCCGGTAGCACGTTTTCTTGTCTTGTTGCCTGATGAGCTCATGCTTGGAATGAGGCGATACATAATTCACTTCATGTAAGCACCAAACTCGACCATCGCGCCCCTGCGGAGGGATGGTGTGGGGCAGCAGAGTAGGATGGCAGCTTAGTTTCTCATGTTTGTTCATTTATTTATGTGACTTCTCAAGAAAACCACAATGGAAGAAAATAAATGTTTCACCACATCAGTGACTGCTGGCACAAGATTTAGATTCCGGAAACAGTGTTTGTCAAGGTTATATAAGGAATTTGTTCTTTTTATTTATTTATTATTTTCTTACCATGTTGGCAGGCATACAGGAAACATGGAGAGAGAGCTGATTCTGGGGTCATATCCATCTATGTGGCATATATCATACTCCACCTCCAAGCATGTAGGAGACACTACGGTAACCGTGAAACGAATGAATATTACATGGTAGATGTTATTTGCACACTGGGCTGGAATAACCAATGTGACTATTTGCTCCTGGGCTGGAATAACCAATGTGACTATTTGCTCCTGGGGTGGAATTGCCAATGTGACTATTTGCACACAGGGCTGGAAAACCACTGTGCTATTTGCTCCTGGGCTGAAATAACCATGTGACTATTTGCTCCTGGGCTGGAATAACCAATGTGACTATTTGCACACAGGGCTGGAATAACCAATGTGACTATTTGTCCTGGCTGGAATAACCAATGTGACTATTTGCTCCTGGGGTGGAATTGCCAATATGGCTATTTATACCCGGTGTATATAGCCTAGAATGGCAGAGACAGGCACCCAGGTGTCCACAGCTAACAATGCTATTTGCACCCAGGGTGAAAATAGCCATCTGGCTGTTTACACCCATATGGCAGAGACAAACCATTCTTTCTTTCCCTAAACTTAACCAAGCAGTTTTGTTACCTAAATCTGACCAACTACTTTTGTTTCCTATACCTTACTAAGTAGTTTTGCTGCCTAAACCTAACCAAGCAGTTTTGTCACTTAAACTTAACCATGGAATTTTTCTGCCTAAACCTATACAAAGTAGTTTTGTTTCATAACTGTATTTAGGTGGCTAAAAAAGGACACCATATAAAATCAATATACAGTCCCTCTAGGAAGTTGTGATGTCGCAATGGCAACAGTTAACACAAATTCAGCAAATCCCCATGAATTCTTCATGACCTTGCACTTTTATCCAATCACCGCATTGACCAATCATTGTAGTTAGAATTTTCATTAAAACTAGTTTCTAATACTTTTAAGATGCTTACTGTTATGTACACGAGACCCATAATTACAGGGTTAGATGGCTATTGTGAATTTGAGTTTCCAAATCCTCATTTTTATTGCATCATAACTTTGTAATGGTAATAAAAAATTAAAAAGACTCTGCTATTGGATTTTCATATTATGGAAAAATAATCAATTACGTATGAGTGATTAACTGCACACTCGCTCAAGGGGTTGTTCATCCGCTATCCTGCACACAGACACACAAACATGGCACAGTATAACACAAACACCAACACACTCACAGAAAACTCTTATCTGACAGAAAGCCCAGATGGACCACGAGCCTCTCAGGTTTATTGGCTGAAGCTTTGCCAAACATTTTTCACTTCAATCTCAGTGTGTATCTGTGTGTCCGTAGCCGGCGGGTGGAGGCAGTCATCTGTACAGTGCCGACTAATTAGTGCAGACATTACACAAGTCACATGTGTGCGTGTGTGTTTGTAGCCTGTTACAGTTGGCGGAAAGGAAGGTGGTGTGTGGAAAACATAAGTCAATGCAGCACTTTGTTGTTTTCTGTGGTAGGAACACTTTTCTTAATGCCCTTGAATGCACCATTGCTCAGTTTACTGACTTTGTGGATCCATTCAATCATCCAATTAGTCTCAGTGTACTTAAAGAAACCCAAATAAAACATCCTGTCTTTTTTTTCCAAAGGTTCTTGCTATACCTCAAAAATATCCACCAAAGGGCAACCATCACACCATCACACTGCTTCATTGTGAAACATCACTATGACCTGAAAACAACATGAAACACTGACCCTCTGTTTAGCAGCTTTATTGGACCATGGACATAGTTCATGAAATTTAATTATTACATTTTGGTTGCATAAAATTGTCTTGTTCAGCCTTCAGTTATACGCGGAGAGACTAAAGAGTCAGCTATTAATTTTTTCCAGTAAGTACATTTTGTTTTAAACCAGTTTTTTTTGCTAGCCAAAATAAGCATCACAATTATTATCATGAATTACAGCTGCATATTGATAACCAATAAAAGCTAGCGCTAGCATTAGCGCCTTCATAGTTCCATCCCCTCATCCAAATGTGGTCACTTCTGGCTCCAAAAAAACAAGACGGCAACGGCCTGGATGCTAAAGTTGAGGCTTCAAAATATTGTGTCTAGATGGAGTCCTAGATCTCTGTTGAGATTTTTAACGTTGCTTCTTGAAGTGCATGGTTTAGGCCAACAAACTATGTTTTATATCCTAACAATGCTGTGGTTAAGATCTGCTTAGTTTTGGGAACAATAAAAAATTGTTAGGGTCAGAGAAAGATCATGGTTTAAGTTAAAGTGATCACTCGCTAGATCTTTTGTGGGTCTGGGATTACCATCTAGACCTTACATATAAAGTCTATAGTGCCTATAACAGTTTTAATAAATTGTAAAGCATGAATATTCCACCAAATGTTTTCTGCATGTTTGTATTTGTTCATAGAGGTGGAGGGAGATTAGGAGTAAAGGGAAACAGTCAGCTTTGGGAAAGTTTCGGGGAGAGAGAGGAAGAAGAAAAAAGGAGTAAGATGAAGGCTTTTGCTCTTCTCAGAAGTTGGTGCTGCTTTGTGCTGTGGGACCGAGCCGGCCTCCAACCTGAGATTGA
Organism: Lutjanus argentimaculatus; assembly: GCA_034769285.1. NCBI lineage: Eukaryota > Metazoa > Chordata > Actinopteri > Lutjaniformes > Lutjanidae > Lutjanus > Lutjanus argentimaculatus. The sequence goes on from JAWZSL010000004.1 coordinate 4,267,577, forward strand.
GGGCACTTGTCTGCTGAAATTGGGGCCAGCAGATGGCATTTTATTTGAAAATACACTCAAAGCTGCTCAGAGCTGACAAGGGCTTTGGAGGAACGTGGTGACAGGCAGATACACGAGCTGGATCACTCACATCATGAACAGGAAACTAAAGGCCAATTAGGAACAGCAGAGACCAAAGCTCTGGGCCCCCCGACAACACTGAGACACTTTGACCTTTAGAAAATACAAATTCCCAAAGAGGACATGTTTTCATGTCTCCTCCTCCTCCGTTTGTTCCTCTAAGGATGTTTTCTTTCGCTCTAAATTGAATTTATTAGCAGAATAACAGATAATAATGATGACTGGGAGGCTGAGAAATTCAAAAGGAATGCAAATAAATAGATGAGGACATGAAAGGCAGCGCGTTAAGGGAACATAATTACATTCTGCAGGAGTTTTAGATAAGAAAGCAAGGACAACAAAAAGTGAGTAACAAAATTAAATGAATATTCAATCTACACTGTCTATCCTCCAAAATTGACAAATATTAAAAAGAAAATGTGATGTGTAGTTGAACACAAACAAAACTACTGTTGAATCTCATTCTACATCCATGAAAAATAGTGTTTTTAAAGGAGGCTGCTATGAAATCTAATTTAAAAAACATAAAGTTCTTCCCCTCCTCACCTGACTGAAGCCTCCTGGCGAAGCCAATCACTTCCAGCTTATCGTTTTCCTGTGTTTTATAAAGGCACTGAGGCAGCTCTGAGGATGTCTGCAGGCCAGTTTCTCACAGAGCTGTGGTCGAAGTGAAGGGATGAAGAACAGTGAAGCTGACAGGTTTGTACTCAGGGGAGGAGTTGTGGTGACTGCTGTCACTTTAACACGACCAGCAGACCCATCACAAGCTGTGACAGGAAGACAGAAACACACTTAAGGCTCTCTTTTCATGTGGCAAAAACACTGATAGTTTCATGAGGTGCTGTAGGATGTTTTTTCCTTGTCTGGTGTGTTTGGTGACCGGCTGTGTGCTGCAGTGGGAGGAGAGGCGCAGTAGTTCAGTGGTGCGCTCATTCTGTCTGAGGGGCAGGGGCGGAAAAAATTAAAAGGGGCACCAGCATGCGGAAAGTCGTGATGTATTTATGGAAAAACCCTGATTAAAGGGACAGTTTGGATCATTTGATGTGGGGTTGCATGAGGTATTTATTGATAGTCAGCATATTACAGTAGATGGCGGTCGACACATCCCCAGTTTAGACAACTACAGAAGAGTACAAGCACGGAAGCTAAGCAATGTTCTGCTGTAGGCAGGGTGAGCAGCAAAACATATGTTAGCCACTTAAAAATATCAATATCAGTTTAAGTATACACTATATTTAGAATATTTTCACCACATTATTTTGGTTCCAGACAGACAGAAACACTCCATTAGTCTACCAAACTCCCTTCACAAAAACAGAAATTTTAACTTGCAAACATAGGAGTTGCTGGTCTACCACTGCCTCGATCAGTTAGTTTTTTTGTGTTACTGTGTAACTTTGCTGAATCCAAACAAACCATTTCAAAACACCAAAGTCACGCCAACAACTGAAAGATAGGCGTTGGTGGACCAGCAACTCCCTTGTTCTGCGAAGTAAAAGTACTGATTTCACCAATCGAGTTTGGTTAGTTCGTGAAAGCAACATTTGTCTTGTGTGACAGTAGTTTTCCGCAGAGCATACAAAGGTTTACCCAACCTTTTAAACTGAAATTCATTGAAAAACCATTCTGTGTAATATCTATGAGAAATTGAATTTGATTATGTCGATTATTGTAGATAATGATACAAGTAGCTGCCCTTTCTTAAACATTAGTGGGCTTTATTGTCTCTGTCTGAAATATTCAACACTTTATTTCAAACTGCATCACTAGCTGGAGTCAATATTATTTCCAAAGAAGACAAGGAAAACGCCAAAAAGAAGGTCTTCATTAATTTATTTACAAAATGGCACATACACACAGACAGACATACAGTAAAAGGTACATGTGAACATGTTGGTCTACAGGCTGTGGATGATGGTTCGGTTCTTGAGGTTCTGGACGTACTCTTTGGCCTGGTCGAAGCTCGTCTTCTCCTCAGTTTTGGGTGGCGAGCCCTCCACCAGCTTGACAAAGTAGTGACAGTAAACTTTGTCCATGATGCCAAACATCCCGCGGCCGTGGTAACGGATCCGCTTCAGGTACTTCCCTTTGCCGGAGTAGGACTCAGCTGCAGGAGGGGGAGACGGGAGGGGACGGTGTGTGATTAAAGAGGGGAGGAGATAAACAGAGAGTGAGATAAGGTACAGAATAACTCATTTAATTTGTAGAGGTGCCTTTGAATGAAAACTGGTCAAAATAACAAAGATTGTGCTCAGTTTAGGCTTATCTGTAATAACGTCTGCAACTCCACATAAATTACTCACTCTGCACTCAAAAGAAATCTACTGCTTTTACAAAAATTATTCATTACCTGCCTCGCCTCCTACTGAAGGTCATTTTACAGACTCTGAAATTTATTGTCTTGCTTTTGGCACAATGGCTGACAGCATGTGATGACTAATATGAGATATTAGAGTAGTTATGGGAAGCAGAAGTTTTTCATTTGCAAGTCTTTTTCAAATAAATACAGAATCCTTCAATAATGTAGCTTTTATACTAAAACACATTGATTATTTAAAATGTGAAGAAGTTACTGCCTCCGCCAACAAGGTTATCCTTTCAGTCACATCTTCTGTCTGTTTTTTCTTGTTAGTTTGCAGGATTTCACAAAGACGACTCAATAAAAAACTTCTTTATGTTGTCTTGGATGTCTTGAGGAATCCCAGATGTCACTACATGAAATAAAATATATTTTTTTAAATTGTGTAAATGATGATTTTTTTTTTAGTCCAACTATCTCGTTGAATTGTATATTTAGCTGGGGCTGTACCGAATAGTTTGAAGTGGTATTTCTGCACAGCTGCAGATAAAGATTTGGCTACACTAACATTATTAGTGTTATATAACAGTGGAAACCTCCTAGTGACATCTCTCCGGGTCAAATTGATTATGATAAGTGGATGATATAAGCAGGGTTTGAATTACACAATGGCTTCGGGGGAGCCCTATTGTCTTCGTCCCCCCCATGTGGGTGTTTTTTTTTTTTTAACCTTGTTTCAGGTGTAGCTACAGCTCCATCAGCACTCCATCCTCACGTCCATGACCCTTTTTTTTATTCCATTTAACTCTCCTCAAAAAACGTAAAGCGGGTGCAGAAAAAAATCCCTCTTGTCCTCATTTGACGCTCCAAAATGTAAACAAGTTCGGAGTGGAGGCGTTAAGGCAAACTGACGCGCATCAAGATGCTCTCAGTGCGAGTTCTGCCGAGTCAGACGCCATCAGTGCGTTTTGGCCTCAATATTAACGTCATAATCTGATCTTTGTGAATGTAAATTAATGTGGAGAGATCTTAAATCAAAATTAACTCACATTTGTTTTTACATGGAACAACTTTATGAAATGTCATAGACAGAGAAACAGCTGTTCTGCTGCGTGCATCTCTCTCTCACACACTCTGTCCTAATGTCGTTTCCCTTCTGTCTGTGGATTGTTAGAATCGGGAGAAAGTGGAATACAGACCAAAAGTTCAATTTGCAACAACAAAGAGCAAACAGGAACCGAAGTAACATGTTAAGTCTATTTATCAGTCACCTCTGCTCCGTGTCAGAACCACGGACAGCGCAGCAGTCACGGTGGCGCACACAACAGCGCACACAGCATCGTGTTAATTAGTGACAATACATAAAATGTGGGAATAAACACAAAACTTTGCCATATTTTCACTGCTATTATTCATTTCAGGACCATCTATATTAGAGCTCCCCCCAAATGTCCCAAATGAGGCTTTCAGGGGAGCTCATGTCCTTTTCAGGTGAGCCCAGCTCCCCTAGCTCCCCGTAATTTGAACCATGATTATAAGACCCAAAGTGTTTTGTTTTTCTTTATTTCTCATTCAGATTACCAACTAGTTAACATTTGTGTATTTATTACAGGAACATAAAATAATGAAATGCACAGCTTTTGCTATTTTTTCCTCACCAAAGGCCCGCTAAAGGGTGCATTATGTGTCTGCGTTTCAAACAGGTGCTATCACCACATCCAAGTGATTTGTTTCTTAAACTACACAAAGTAGTCTGAGGAACACAAAGTTTCATTGCTGTATGTCATCGGCTTGTTGTTGGCAGTTTGTCATAAGCTTCAAGGAGGCTAAGTTTTTTGTGGAGAGAAAATGATTTTCTTCTTACTTCAGGATACTGGCCTCAGCTGGACAGAGTTATGTTATCAAGAGGCAAAGCATCATGGAAGTGAAGTTACAGGAAGAAGAGGAATTATCGTAGTTTTAAAATTCTTTTCCCACATGTTGTCATGTATGAAAAGACCCAAAATGAACACTGTAAGCTGACTACTTGATTACTGTCAAATTATTTACACAGCATTTGTATTCGAATGATTCTATCCCAAGCTTTTTGATCCATATACGCCATGGATCACTGTAAATGTGATAACTGTAAGAGGTTTCAACTGTATTTGTAGAATTAAATTCCAATGGTGACTGCAAGGGATTGTTTCCAAAGTGCTGTAAAGTCCAAAAGTAAAGATTTATTGAAAAGGATAGAATTAATAATATCAGAAATTTCCTACATGTTTTTATCTTATTAAATATTCTATTCAATCCATATTTGTTGGTGTTTAGCCTTTCAAAAACAACAGTCTCACTGTGGTCAAAGAACTGTTTGCTCTTCCGTTTGCTGCACACAGCTGCATTAGCGGGGCAGTCTAGCAGCAATCTAACAGCACCAAAAAAGTCCCTTCATGTTGACAAAACTGAGGAGTTATATTTAAATCTATTTCTTAATTTATTTATCATTAAAGAAAGTTGAATTTCAAAAATAGGATTGACTAATTTAATGCATTGGATCACTATTCAAATTGAGGATTTTGTTCAAAGTTGTTTCTTAAGGATGATGACATGAAATATGATGACAGACATTTGAAGCTTCATTTGAAAACCTCAAGAAGAAGCTTCAAATATAAAAAAAGATATTCAGTAAAGCCCAATATTTAGCAGAGAGCATTAACCATAACTCACATTTGCTACAGAATTAATTTAAAACCACATCACCAACACTCAGTACTCACCTACATACAGGTTGGATTTGTACTCTACATTGTGATTTTTGACCGCCATCTCCTGTGCTTCCAGAAGAACCTGAACAGATAAACAAACACGGAGTTGTGATATCCGTATATACACTTCTACTGCATAGGTGTGATTGGAGATGAATAATCAAAATAATGTGGGAATACACAACAACCACATGAATAAAACACAAGCAGTGGAAGTAAGAAAAGGGTGAACATGCAGCTTCGAACCTCTTTCATGATTTTCGCCCCTTTCTTGTCGTTGAACTCCAGCTGTGCAATAGCCTCATCAATACTCATCCCTCGAATCTGTGGAGGGGAACAAACAGTGAGATGAAACAACAAAATCACATCCACAGCTGTTAGGGCAGCAGGGTGGTGCACTGCCCAAGGAGGCAACTTTTTAATTGCGGCAGCACCAGGCTTAAGTCAACCAAGACCACAGTGGGTGTAAGATCAAAAACAACAGGAAGAAAGTTGTATGGAACAGATAAGATTTAAACTAATAAGCATCCAAGGGTTTGTTATTTTAATGTGAAATTAAAATTTGGATCCAGATCTGTATCAAAATGAAAAAGTATCATTTGTCCGTTGGTCTATGGCCTGACTATCTGTCAGACTTAACTGAGATGGTTACAATCTTGCCAACTAACCAACAGACAAAAAAACAACAACAATGAAACAGAACAGGACAGGTGTAAGAAAAAACCCTAAAAACAAACAACTGAATACATTGTGGGGTCACCTTGGAGGGTCCTGTGGTAGTTCTTGTCTGAGAATTGCTTAGATATGAGGAATCACATCATATATATAATTAAATCAATTGCATATGACCCATCATCAAGGCAGCACAGCAAAACTAATAGAGGAGTATTCTGCCAGATTCATAACTTTCCCTTCAGCTGACTGTCATCAACAGACATCGCTGTGAATGCCTGTTTGAAGCATCAGCGTCAAAACATTTGACAGAGGTTAGTGATGTTTAGTAACTAAATAAAGGGGACAAACTGAGTTTACTGCATGATGTGATTCAGCTGCTTGAGGTTATGACTTTAAGGAGGAAAATCTCACCATTTTAGCCAGGTACCACATCTTGTCTTTGCTGTACTTAATCTGCCTCCTGCTGTGGTGGATCTCCTAAAGAAAAGAAACAAAGTGTGTAGATGTTTGTTTGCAACATGAGCCAACTACTACACTGTTTAAAGGGTAATTCCAGTACTTTTAAACCTGGGCACAGAACACATTAACATGTTAAAACAACACCAATAATTCATTGTTCAAGGTAGCAGCAGACCAGCAACTCCAGTGTTCTGTGGGGTAACATTAGTGTTTTTGACAATGGAATCTGGTGGCTTTCAAGAGAGCAGCATAACAAGGATCTGACTCTTTAACAAAAAGCTCTTTCTAGACACTGACTTACAATAACAATCTGAGCCTGTCAGTGGCCAATACAAGCACTTTTAGTGGACATACTTTGGCGCGTGTCAGGCGCATATTGCAGCCATTGCAGCCTGTTTTGTGGCTGCTGGCTGAGGTGATTCCAAAACTATTTGTACCTATTTAGACTCCATATATGTGGGCCCATATTTAAAAAAACACTGGAATTACCCCTAAAGGGATATGGAAAAGGTTGCTCATCTTACTTGAACATACATATACACATCCATCGATAACTTTCTGGTTTGCAATCCAAAGATGCTATGAAGTACTTTGTTTTTTAAGGACTTTTAGCAGCTCAGTTTCCTGCAGGTGGTCCCTGACCAGGACATCCTGATCACTCTGCACATCATATTACAAACAAGGACAAAGACTCACTGCTGGTCTGCGGGGTTCATCTGATAGCTGAGGTGGATGCACCTTCAGGTTCCTCCTCTCCCAGTTCTTTGATTCCAATGAAGAGCTGGTGTGAAGACATGAGAGCTGCTGTGGACCACCACCCAGGACTTGTAACCTGGTTAGATATTTTGGAAAGGGGAAAAAGACATAAAAATGCATTCGTACTGGCCACACTGGCTCAGACACATAAAAAAAACTGTAACTTTCAATTTTATTTTGTCCTCTGAGGGCAATTCTTTTTTTCCAGCAAGCTAGGAGAGGTGCCCTCAGTACAGCCAGGTCCAACAACGGTAGTCGCTGGTTTACACCTTAAGAGAGTACTAAGCCACAGCAGCAGCAAGCAGCACCAGAATATGAAGGAGAGTAAAATAACATGTATCGTGGCTGAGAATGTTGATTACATGATCCACATCTCTAACTCTTCCCACAGCCTGTAATGAATCTGAACAGAGAGCCAGGAGGCAGACTCTGAAATTCAGAGAACAGGGGATAAAAATACTGCAAACATTCTGACTGAAACTGCAACTGCGAAATGCAATACAATTAGTAGAAATGATCGGTTTTGCATTTTTTTTCCACACACACCTCTGTCCACACCAAAAACATATGACACTAACTCTGATCATTTAAGTAAGTTAAACCTAAAGTTACAATCTGAAAGCCACAAACAGAACACTTATATTCACCTGAATTTCGCCCCTTGAAGGATCATCTTATCTTACACACACTGACGTTAAAAAACTAACTGTATTTACGACGAAGCCGCACTGCAGTGTTGTATTTCAAAGCGCTGAATGCATTTGCAGATATATGAATGAAGCGGTTTGCACTGTGATGGAAGTGATCAGCTGACATTAGTCCTTCTGCATCAGTTCAAGCTCTTACCTTGAATGTAACACCCCGGAAAGAGTCCTAATAAAAGCGATACCTGAAAACAAGTTTTAATCCGTTACAACGTCACAAGTAGACAGATTAATGTCAAATTATTACGAATTTGTTGATATTTAGTCTGCATGTCTCTTACCACGTCCTGTCATTGCAGTCGCCATGTTGCATCTTTACGACACTACCGTGGTCGCTTTACGGTAGTAATGTTTACAGCCTCGATAAAAAAAAAAAGAGTGTCTTCAGTCTTTAGTGCGTATTTAAATGAATTCGTTTCATTTTCGTTTACATCTTTTGCATTGTCTTAACAGTTATGAAAAGCGTAGTGTAAAAAAAAGCGGACATTGTGATCGTGAGACGGTCGTGTCTATAAGGGAACCCAAGATTTGCTAAACTCTCGCGAGATTTGTACGCGTTGTTTCATCATTGGAAGCGTCGTACAAACCAATTCTGTTTTATAATGTGGACGTTGTGCGTTAGTGTCTGCATTTGATACAAAAACACCTGACAAGGGGAAGAGAAATATTATTTGGTTTAAAATGATCACTCTCGCGATATCTTTCACGGATGTAGGGTTCCCTTCTACTTACGACCCTTTCCGTAGCAAACTCAACTTGGTTTGACCCAACTAGGATTCCGTAGTCGACACCGGCAGGATTTACGACACCACGTTGGCCGTACGGCCGTTAGTGTAGTCGCTACGACAGAGCAGATAACATGTGAGAAGTTTGGTTTTGATTTATCAGACTTTATTAGAGAATTAGTACATTTCAAGTGTCCGAGGCGCCATGCACGAACGGTCGCTTCCCGCCTCTCCCAACTGGTACTGCTCGCGCTGCAGTGACGTCAACAGCAGCGGTTTACTGGGTGTCGGAGCCAAAAACGTCATCTATTTGATTGACGTGTCTGCATCTACCTGCAGGGTGGCAGGTGAGTCTGCTGTCAGTGTTGGCCATTAAACACACATGCTGGGGTCAGTCTCTGGTAACATCACTTATCCTCTTTAAGGTTAAAAGTTGTCACACGCAGGAAAAAGTCGTATTTGTCCAAATCCAGGTGATCAGAATCACATCACTCTCAGGTGGGATGATTACAGCTCTTGGGCTTTACAGTCTAATACTGAAACGATTGATTGATTAATCACAACCACAGAAAAGCCAAATAAATCTTTAACTTTAAAGGGGCAGAAATCAAAACTCACATCTTGTACCTGTAATGCTGTTTATCTGTCTGGGTAGTTTTGCTGTGAGTTGCAGATATTTGGAGATAAAGTTATACCTCACTGTTACTTTTACTGGTGAGCAGCATTCCTTGTGGTGAATAAACTGCTCTTCATGTGTAAAATCACTGAAATGCTCCTTTATTGGAAAATAATCAACAGATTAATCTAATAAAAATAAACATTACTCGTACTTAAGGCTCCTGATTATTTTCTTGAATATTTGTTTAGTCTATAAAATGTCAGAAAATAAGAAACGTGCCACTTATATTTCCCAAGTTCATATATCCAGATTGTTTATTTTATTTTTATTTGATCAAGAATGCACTGATATCTAACTCTCTCTGTGCTTTTCAGGTGAGCTTGTCGGCCATAAAGACCTGGTGTCAGGCTTTTCCTTCTGTCAGCATGCAGGGCAGAGTCACATCTGTGTCAGCTCCTCCAGTGATGGAAGTGTTCGCTTCTGGGACTCAGACAACAAGGTTCTTATCAGGGAACACGCAGCTCATCAGGTGAGCGTCGGCGACAGTCGGACTAAATGCTTCGAACCCCGCTGACTGCCTCAGTGTTGCTCGTGCTGCTAATGTTTTGTCAGTCTGCTTAATGCTTGTGATGAAGCTGCTTCTGCGGCTTCTTCTGGCGGGTCAGTGTGCCAAGCGTCAGCTTCTCTCTCTCTCTGTCTGACAGAGAGAAACAGCAGTTGCTGTTGCAACAGCTTCAGTGCGAGCTGGATGCCCACCAACAAAATGCCAGCACCGTGAGCAAAACAAAGCAGGAGGAGAAGAGAAGGAGGCACATGCATTGTGACTCATTCTCCCCTGCTGCCTCTGTTGTAGGCTGGGCAATATGTCAATATTAAACGATATTATGAAATGAGACTATATATTGTCTAGATCTTGAATATTGTGATATGGCATAAGTGTTGTCTTTTTGTGGCTTTAAATGCTTGCATGACAGTTAAGTGATATAAATGTAAAAACCAGACCGTTGTAGTTGTTGTGTCAAGCAAATTGAGATCTCTGGTCAAGGTAGAGTCAAAAGTCATACTGGTGTCCTTTCTATACCTTCTACCCTAATCGAGATATATCTGTGTTTTGCAGTATCGCCTAAAAATATTGAGATATTCCTTATAAGCGGTATCGAGCAGCCCTACTCTGTTGTCTGTCACAGCACTGCCACCTAAACAGAGCAAGAGAGATGGAGCAGGCAGGCAGGCAGGCAGACACACACACACACACACACACAAATCAAGATATGCATCCACAGTCACAGAAATCCCTCCCCACAGATTATGACACAAATGATCCCTTTAACTTCATTGTAGCTGAAAAAGCAACACTCTCTTTATCCAGGAACTTATAAAGAGCTTTACATTATAAATTCATGAGGTATCACCTCTGTGATTAGAAAAGAGCAGAGGGAAGCAGAATCTCTTGTTGCCTGGCAGTCGATATACTAGACGCCAATGTTGTTGTGTTATGTCTGCATCATGCTTCTTTTGCTTCTGCAACACCGGCATGGTATCTAATTACACAGTGGGCGGCGTTACAGTGCCGTTGTTTGGTTTAGTGTAAAAAAGCGAAGCCAGTGTAGTGATGAGCCTTTGTTGTGGCAGCATTGCACAATCCTTGTGTAAAAAGGGTTATACAGAAACAGTGCATTTTAATGACATGAGCTTGTGCTCCCTGCAGGCTGCAGCTCTGTAAGTTAGTAGGAGGCAGCGTTCCCAGTTCTGAGGCTGAGGCAGTTTTTCCTCTTCTTGTCAGACTTTTAGACGTGATACTGCAGATAGATTCTTCACTGTTACACATTTTGGTCTCACATTCTGTCCTATCTTGATGAGAATGGTCTCCTGATCTGATCTGTAGAGAAAAAATGGACCATCTGAGCTCAATTTTTACTCTGCAGGGGGACAGACGGCACAGATTTCTACAGTTGGCTGTCAGACCACTCCTCTGCAGCAATTCAATGACTCCCTCGAGGGCATTTTTAAAACAGTTGTCAAGGTTAGGGAGGGCATTGCTTATTTACTTTCTATTATTTGCTTCAAATGATGCCTTCAGGGGATAATTTTTCTGTGTGTTTGATCTGAAAAATAAAAGCCACGGGCTGACAGGACGGTTAGGCTTCCGTCTTTGAAAACACATTCAGGCTCCAAATAAGTCTGAATAAACATCCATAAATAAGCCCAACAATGCACGTCAATTGCTGGCATGTAGACTGTGAATCCAAAAGTATGAAAGTTAGAAAAACCCTGGAAACTGCATCATTAACTTGCTCCAGGGGAACTAAAATGTTCCCCTGGAGCCAACAGGATGTCACTATAGTGTCTTTTTTTTTTTTGTCCACACACACAGACCTCCGTCGCAGCGGTGCACTGGTCTCCGGTGGATAAAAACCTGGTGGTGTCAGGAGATGAGAAGGGCATCGTGGTCTGTCACTGGCACCACACAGGAGACACCGCCAGCTTCTTCCCCGAGCCCAGGACCATCTTCTGCCTCACCTGCTCCCCTCACACCTGGAGCACTGTGGCTGTGGGGTAAGAAAACATCACGGAGTGCACGTCATTCTGCTGAATCACAACGCTTTACATGTTTTTTTTTAAAACAGAGTACAGAAAGTGGCATATTTTGTGAATACGAGTGATTAAATTTGATTTTTTTCCCCTTCATTTTTGACACAACTCATCTGTGATTGTGCATGTATGTATTTATTGTTGTTGTTTTTTTCTTAGCTGTAGAATCAAACACAACTCAACCCAAACTAATGCTTCCCTGTGCACAAAACCAAAGTCAAAGCGAATTATCAGTGATTGTGACGGTGCTGTGATTATTCTGTCTCAGGTACAAAGATGGGATGATCGTGCTGATTGACGTGAGTAAGAAAGGTGACGTGATCCACCGTCTCCGTGGACACGACGATGAGATCCACTCTCTGGCGTGGTCACCGCTGGCCAGCGAGGACGTTCTCTACAGCAGACCTGAGGACAGTGAAGGTAGCACTCTGCAGTCACTTCATGAAAATAGTTAATTCAACTCAAAGACCTACATTTTGGGAGGAAATAAATTAATAGAAGCTTATGTGGTAATGAAAAATGTGTATGATGTGTTGACATTTTGTTTTTTTTTTTCATCCTATAGCCACCGGCGAAGTGTCTGCAGGAGACGAGAAGGGCTGCTATCTTGCATCTGGGAGCAAAGACCAGACAGTGAGGATCTGGAGCTCAGCGAAGGGAAAAAGTAAGAAGTTCAGCAGAGGTTTGACCACCATCAGTGTCTTAAGGCAGATTTTTTGGATTGAAGCGGCACATAGCTGAGCTCATTTATTGTTTCTGTGTGTGAAAAAACCTTTACAGAATATGTGTAGAGTCATTAAAAAGCTGCAAATCATAATTGATGTACATACCTCACCTGTATATTAATTAGGAATAAGGGTCAGTGTCCAGGGACAAAAATATGAAAAATATATTAATTGTGAACGTACTTAACACCCATTCCACAACATTTTGAAGAAAAACTAAATGTAGATTCATTTTCAATTCAAAAATATGCTGTGGGTGAAGTTGGAAGAAAAGATGGATTAAAATAAAAAAAAAATCAAAATTGAAAATAATCAAACATCACAAAATACACAAAGCTGATGTCATTTAAGAGGGCTGGAATTTGATGATCTCTCTGTTTCCTACCCATATCCCCTGCAGGTGTGATGACTCTGAAGCTGCCGTATGTAAAGAAAAGAGGCTCTGCAGTCGACCCCGGGGTCAAAGAGAGACTCTGGCTCCACGTCCACTGGCCAAGGGACGACCAACACAACTTGTGTCCAGCTGTTTCAGGTACACACAGACTTCTTATCAGTCAGAGCATCAGAGGATGAGTCGAACATTTGTGTTGGATTTTTCACAAATTTGGCCAGCTGTTTTGCAGTTATAACCCCTTGATTAATGATTTCCCTGCCTTCATCGCAGCCTCTGGTTTTAGTTATTTTCAGTCAGTATGAGGTTGAGGTTTGGACAGTAAAATCAGCCAACTCACCAGTAAATTCAGTTTTTATTTTTACTGCATGTTTGTTTACCCTTTATTTTAGCCTATTTTAGATTTTAGTCTGCAGGGAAACCAAACTGGGACGCCTCTTTTGTGGAACATCTCGGCTGAAATGACAGCAATAAACAGCAAATGATTCAGAGTTTTGTTTTATGAGTTTTTTCTGACGCAGAGACACTATTTATTTTCCAATGCTTAAAGTAGTTGCTCTATACGTGTGTGCGTGTGTCCCTCTGTAGTGGTGAGTTGCTGATGTGGGACCTGAAAAGGAGCGGGAAGCAGAGGTGGACTCTGTTTGGGACGTCATCAGAGGGTCAGAACCACAACAGGATCGTCTTCAACACGAGTTCAGTCCACCTGCAGGGCGACAGAGAGCTGCTCATCAGCACCTCCATGGACAGAGAGGTGCGTCACCTTTCTGTAGTCTGCCACATCATGGGAAAGTCCTGTTTTGTGTTTGCTTTATTTACAATCACACTGATATGGGATCACCAGCAGCTTGTTTAGTGGACAGACTTTTGGTAACCTGTCATCCTGCCTGGGTTTTTGGGGTTCGAATCCGGCCTTGCTTGACATTCTCAGCAGTTTCAGCCCTGTTTTCTCTGCTATTTAAAATCTACACCTGTGTGCAACAGTATATATTCAACCTTTTCTCAAGACACCCTATTTGAATATTGTGTCAGCTGGCAGGAAGAAAGATATTTTTGGTCTGTTGACAACTCTTTGGCAGACTGGTGTATTCGCAAACAACCTTGGCTTGACTTTTTCTTTTCCAGATTAAATGCTGGGACCTGGTCTCTCTGGACTGCTGCTGGACTCTGCCCACCCTGGGTGGTTTCGTCTATGCCCTGACCTTCTCCCCTGTGGGTGCAGGGTGTCTGGCGCTGGGTGTCGGTGACAACATGATCAGGGTGTGGAGCACACTGACCACCCAGAACCAGTACGACACCAGGTCCTTCTGGCAGGGCATCAAGTCCAAGGTCACAGCGGTAAGAGGTTTTGGCTTAAAGCTATACTATGTAACATTTCTGCATTAAAATATCTAAAAATGATAGACCTATTTTTTATATTTTGTTGCATTGTATACTTACATTATCCATGATGTTAATGTTAACATTATCCAACAATGGTCAAATCTGTAAGCCGTTCGTTCGTCCACTCAAATCTGTGAGTCGGCGAAACATGTGTTGAACATGAGTGTTTAATTTGATTTTCTATGTAGGTGAAAAACTACAAGAATTTCAGTTTAAAACATTAAAATTGAACTAAAATTATCAACAGTAGGGGAAGAAACTGCTTCTACTGAAGTTAGCGTGCTAACCAGCTAGCCTTGTCCTGTCCTGTCTCGTAATACCGCTTTGTACCTCAAGATAGGCCCATAGTATAGAGCCCCTTTTCCATGCACATGTGCTGGCTTGGCTTGATTCACTTAGATTCAGCTCGTCAGCCCAGCACAGCAGGTGTGTCTTTCTTTTTAGTTAATGACGGGTTTTTCTTGAGTAGAGCAGCTGTAAAACAATGAACTTTCATTTCCTAGAAATTCTTCACACTTAACGTCCCGTTCATTTGTTATTTAAAAGCTTTTATTATGAAGCAGCAAAATCGGGGAAATGTGTTTTCATAAGCAAGAAGTTAACATGACTCATGCGGCTGAAAGCAAACTTGAAACAGTAAATTAAAGCAGATACTTGAAAGAATAAACGAGGGCGTAGGAGAAAAACTTAACTTCAAACCACAGAGATTCAGTCAGAAGCTGCAAAAGTACTGAGAGCTGAACACACAGAAACTTCAAAAAATGTCTTTCTCGCTTGGCAAGTTGCGTCTCACAGCACATACTTGTTTGAGGGCATTTTTAATCTAATAAATAAACAAAATAAACTACCAAAATGTGAAGATATAAAATATTCTTACACCTATTTCCCTTACAAAACAAAAATGCAACTGTACACCCTCTGAATTCAGATTTTTCTTTTACCGAACGAACATGAACTTAATTGCCTTGTTAACTTATCGAAAAAATGCACTTAATTCAAACTGAAACAAATAAAACTCAGTAAAACTGTCTTGGTCTTTCCACTGTTCTAACAGTCACCATGTGTTCAGTCCTAGTCCGACCGTGTTCACTGGGATGATGTTCTCGGCTACATTCCTTGCTTTTTTTTTTACTTGTGTTGTTCTACAAGACGTAACAAAGATTTCAGCTAAATTGTTTTGGGGCTAATAATTCCGGGTTGTACTCTATAATGTATGACTCATAATACATGTAGAATTAACTGAATCGTTGTGTTTCTTATAGACTGTATGTTAGGGTCTGGATTTTTTCTGAAATGTATCCAAGCAGTGAGGCAAAGAAACAAAGAAGAGCACAATATTTTTCTACAGTCTAAATGTCTGCCTTTTAATAAAATCATCCACCGAGCTGCTGATAAGACCACACACTCCTATCAGCCACTCGCACGAAAAACCGTACAATTCAAAAGTTAAGTTTAAACATCCTTTAATTTTTCACTGGAATCTTCAAACTCGCATCATGTCTGATGTTAATGACAAATGGCTGAATGATCTCAGGCATCTAATGAAGAGTTAGTATCAAATCGACACATCTGTCTCACTTCCTCACTCAGCATCTGCAAGGACGTCCCCGTCCTGTGGAGGGGATTGTTATATTATTATGGAGCGTCCTCCATTATCAACAGCCATTACTCATTTCAAAAACTCTTAGATGTCACAAACGCAGCACTTGAGATAAGATTAAGTGCATTAAATAACTTTTTCATCCACTGCAGTTGGCGTGGCACCCGAAAAAAGAAGGATCCTTGTCTTTTGGAACAGATGATGGTAAAGTTGGTATCTACGACGTCTTCTCAAACAGGTAAGATTCATTATATGAGGTTTATTTTATGGTTTGAATCTCTTTAAATTATGTAATCTAATAGTTTCCAATACTTTTTCACCAGACCACACATAAAACTTTACTTTAGTTTCATCGCTTCAAGTTTTTGACCCACTGCAGTTCCTTAATGTCCACCTGATTTCTTAGCCAGCCCTGTTCCAGTTAAAACATGTTTATTTCTGCCGTAAATTTGTGCATTTTAATAAGGAGGTCTGTTGATGAAAGCAGCCATATGTAACGGCTCTGTCTTCAGAATGATCATGCCCCGCTTTGGGTGAAAACAAACATTGTAAAAGCTGCCAGTCAGCATGTGTGTCTGTGTCAAACACATCACCGCAAGTTCGTTTATTGTGTTACTAAGTAAATGACATGTGCCAGTTGTGCCTGTAGATTGAAATGAGTCAGAAAAGAGTTTTAGTGATGGTGGAACTAAAGTTTTTACTGTGAATAAATATGACTGGACCATAAAACAGAATGGACTTTGGTTAAACAGTACCAAAACAGCAAAATAAAGTGTCAGATGTCAGAAATGCATTAACTGGACATTCAGTAAAGTAGTTGTATATGCAAAATTTCTCCACTTTGATGGAGACAGACTGAAAGGTGCCTTAATTCTTTTTCTTTATTTCTATGTAACAACACTGATTATTGATCTGCAAAGACCTATAATAACTGTTCACCTAACTGTCCTTAAGATTTGGGCTCCTCATTGCTAAACACTGATATGGTTTTCTTATTTTATGTGTATAAACTGGCAGAGACTTGGACTTTGTAAAGTCAAATTAAATTAGAGTGGTTGTTTTCACCCCAAAAAAGGGACAGGGGCATGTCATCCATTGACTCATTTTTGGAGACCGCTTTAGGGGAAGTTCAGCAAACTACAGTTTTGGCACTTCTGTGTTGGCTTATTTACTCCACCCCAGGGGTTGCCGCTTGGCGGTAGCATGGAAAGAAGCACAGCAATATGCTAATAAAAGCAGTGGAGAGAAATACTGCTGGCTGGCAAACACAGATGGAAACAATGCATTATTTAAGATGTCCAAAAAAGTCATCTTTGCAGAAGGTTTATGAAGAAGGAAATGCATTCCACACATTTGGTAGACTGTAACGACTCACACAATGTATTTTGGTAGGAAATGCTGAGCGTCAACAGAATTTTTGTGAAAACTCCACAGGGCACCTTTAAAATGACTATGAGCACTGCAGAAAAGGATGACTGTTGTGATTTCAGTTGAGTTTGGAGACCTCTCTGAAAGTCATGAAGTTAAACCATTACTTGTTTCTATTTTTTTTTTTTTTTTTTTTTTTTTTTGCTGGGGGCCCTGTGGATTCTTCTCGTAATCCCTCAAGGCCCCTGAGTCCCATTTTCCTGCAGCTAACTGCGTCAACTATTCCTGACTGGGCTTTTGTTCTGCTTCATCTCCTCCCAGGCCTCCTCAGATATCGAGCTCCTATCATCGCAAAACAGTGTACACATTGGCCTGGGGACCCCCAGTCCCCCCAATGTCATTTGGTAAGTTCCTAATGAACTCTTAGCAACTGCTGCTGTTTGCTCTGAACGCTCTGACCCAGCAAAAATGCCAGCGGTGGGATGCCGAAAACCAGTGAGTCAGCTGAAAAGCCCAAACATCTCTGCACGCCCTTTTGTAATCGACTCTGTAATTGAATGAGCTGAGAAAACACTTACTGCTCGCCTCCCTCCCACTTCAGCCGCTTGTGGGGAAATCAAGACGTAGGAAGTTAATTTAACCAGCTGTCGGCAGATGACATTTTGATTAGCGCATCAGTCACTCGACTTCAAAGCCGTAAACGTAATTGTTGCCATGCCAACAATCTGCTGATGGCTCTTAAAAGAACAGAAGGAGCCACTAACTTGTTTGCCTGCAGCCATGACACCGACTCAGCAGGTACATTTTTCTGGTGGAGTTCTCTGATCTCATTGGTTCAGATTGTCAAGATGACTTACAATAGGTGTGCAGAGGACATTAGGACCAGCTGCTTCCTCCGTCTCTGGATATCTCAAGACTGTCAACTGTCACACTCCTTTCTGTTCTGTAAATCCTCTTCATACTGAGTGGGCACAAATGCAGGTGAACCAAACCATCTGCTGTTACAATAAAATGAGCGGAAACAGATGGATGCAGATCACAACTACTGTCTCTTTTATAAATTCATCTGTTGAATTCATTTCAGTAGGTTGTCTATGTTAGGTGGCGATAAGGTATTCATTACTGAGATATTGACACGTTATAGTGAAAGTGTAATTCTGGTATTCTTAAACTTGATACCTATTTCTACATATTTTGGGGTCTAAATGACTGAGGTTTAAAAAGTTTGGGAGTGTCCAACCCAGAGTCTCTTTAATGAAGCTTGTGCTTAAATTGTTAATCATAAGTCATACGAAACAATGGCAAAATAAGAAAAGCTGTTATGAAGTTTTCATGCCAGAAATCCAATGCAAGTGTTGGTTTATACACCTGTTTAATGTCAGGGATATTCTGAGATGCTAATAGTAATAACAAAATGCTAAACTTCCATTACCTGCTGAACCAAATGGTTTTTAAAACTCATTGTCAACTCACCCTGAAACCTTCTACAGTTTTTTGTGTGTGTTTGTGATCTTCAGGTGCAGCAGGAGACAAGCCTTCTTACAGCCTGTACAGCTGCGCTGGTGAAGGCGTCATCCTTCAGCATGATCCGTCTAAGCTGAGCGGAGACGCGTCCGACATCGACAAGCTGATCAGAGACACCAACAGCATCAAGGTGAGAGGGATGATGAAGTGGTGAAGAAGTAATTGTTTGGGCCATTTAACCTGCAACCTGCGTCATGTGGTTTAATTTTTAAGAAGAGGTCAAACAGTTAGAGTTGATACATTTTGCTGAAACCTCTGTTTCTCCTCAGTCATGCTATGTTTTTTTCCACGTTTGCTTTTCCGTCTCACTTCCACATTAAACTGCCATGTTGTCCAACAAAATCATTAACTTTAGCTAACCGCAATAGCACTGATGACAGAACTCAATTCCTGCAACACTTGGGAGGTGCCACTAGCCACTAGTGTGTTTTCATCAGTGTTTAATCACCTGGAAGTCATTATGTTTTCATTACCACCATAGTTTCTCCTCCAGGCTTGGAAGGGGAGAGTGACACAAAAGGTTTGCAATCCGCAAGCTCAACACTAGATGCCACTACATCCTACATACTGGTCTGTTAAAGGGTTGGAGTTGGACACAGTAGCCAAGTAGTGTATTCAGTGTAGGCTATTGAAAGTGAAAGTACTGATGATTAATATACCATGAATGAATGCATTTCATGTCTGATTTGGGGGTGTTCAAAATGTTTCTGAGGGCACTTTGAGAACCCCTGCTGCTCATCAACAAGTAGTTTTTGAGTTTTTGAATGTTTTAATGCCATAAAATAACATTTCCATCAAGTCTTAAGTATAAACAAGACGGCGGTAGCTGCCTACTCGAGGCCCACTGCTGACCTCTTGTAAGCCAAAAGCAAAGAAAGCTTATTTATGCTGCAGACACGAGGATGAGCAGTAAAACAGCCATTATACATACAGAGAAATTAATTGGTGTCCGTGTTCCTGCTCTCACCTGTCAGCAACAGTAAAACCTGACAAACACACCTCCAGATGGAGAACAAACCCAGACAAGTTCACAGCCTTCAGGTCCTCGTTGTCGAAGCTTTAATCGAGCAGATATTCTGGCCGGCGCTCCTGACTGCGACGGTTCGTTTCATGTTTGCTGCTTGTTTGAATGTAAATGGAGGCGATTTGAATAGGTTACAAAGGTGAGCTCTGTTTCCCAACAGCACAAGCTGTCCCCACACACCGACCTCAGCTGGAAGCCAGATGGGAAGGTGGTCGCCATCGGCAACGAGGACGGGTGAGTGAAGGGCCGGGCCTGACCCATTTCGTAACAGACCGTCAGCCTGTGGAGTCCTGGGAGGGACCAACTGTCCAGTGACAGTGTGTCGTCTCCAGGCTATAGAATAATGGATTTAGTTCTGTGTGAACTTTTGAATTCCTTTAATCAGGTCACATTCTGAGTTTATGATTCACTGTCACACTGAATCATCTCAACAATTAAACATCCTGAACCAGAAAGATTCCTCGTAAAAAAAAACAACTAAAAAGACACAACTGTTACAGTGTTTCTATCATTTATTGTGTGTTTTATGTATTTTTATACACTTTTTGAAGTATCAGATTAGAAAAGGTTGATGGCAAAAAAAAAAAGTTTTCATGCCTGCTTTTACACAGGTGGTTTTTGCCTTTTTCAAAAAAATTGAATGATTTAAAGCCTCTGGAAACTCAAATCCTTCTATTTTAATTTAGGGTCTCAAATGCATAATAGTGAGCTCTAAAAAATATTTGAAATTAGTTTTGATCCAAATTAGAAATACTTGTATTTTAGTTTTTGTTTACTTTCCTGTTTTAGGTTTGAATTCTTCTTCTTCTTCTGCCGCTCATAGAGGTGCAACAAAGCTCAGCTCCTGCTGGCTTAATCTGCCTCTAAGCCAACACAACAATAGGGAGCTGAAGCTGTTTTCTACATTGTTTTTCATCATTTGAGTTTCAACTGGTGTTCTTGGTATTACGTCCTCTTGTTGCGCCCTCTTCTTCTGCAGGGGTATAATGGTTTTCCAGCTCAAACATTGGCATCACCTACTGCTTATATTGATGAACCAACTCCAAATAATCACATAATGGTAGTGAATGAATACAAGAATTCATCAGCGTTTTCTTTCACAGATTTACTTGAAATTCTGTTAAACTTTGCAATACATTTGGATGGAAACAGCTTGTGAAGTTTGAGCTTTAAGTTATATATGGGTTTGTTTATAGATGTAAGCATCAGTGACTTAATTTTGATTTAACTAACTTCAACTGGAAAATCTGTTATTCACTTTTTAGCTTTTTAGATATTTAACCTCAACAGGTTCTGTGGTGAATTTGGGACTTTTGAAAAAACAGCGACATCATACAAGGCTAAAGTAAATATTAAAGCTCTTTTAATCAATATTTTTATGTTAACAGTGGATCAAATGACTACATTTATGTGACATTATTTGTGTGCAGCGACAAACCCACAGAGAGTTATCACCCGGTTCTACCTGTCACTTCTCTCAGGTCATGATTTTTGTTTACAGCAGGCATATTTCCTGTTCGGTTCATTCTCTGCTCTCTCAGCTGGCAGCTGTGCTCAGTAAATCAACTGCCCAGCAGCCAACAACAGACAGACAAAGTTAGCAACTAGCTAACAAACACAGGGGAACATTTAGGAGACAGATATTTCTCTCAGGAGTTAGTGGAGAGCAAAAGCACCGCCTGAAACACAACTGTAGAACAGAGTGCAAACAGGCACAAAAGACATTTGGAAAGTATGTCCTTGAGCATTATAATTTCAAGATTTTTTACAGCCTCCACAGCATTCTGTTTTTCCTGTGTTCATCTCCAAAAAGCTAAATGCTTGGTGTAATGAATAGTGGAATTTTCATAATGTCAGATTTGTATCAGGAAGGAGAAAACTCATCAGTTCAGTGAAACCAATCAAGTTCTTTAACATGTAGTTATTCCTAAGTGAAGTTCTTGTGTTTCTTTATTTCACGTCTGCACACATGCTCTCTGTTGCAGGTGTATTGATGTGTATCAGGCTCCCAGTCTGAAGCTTTTGTGCAGCATCCAGCAGCACCACAAGATCATCAACACGTTACGGTGGCATCACAGCCACAGCTCTCCGACAGAGCTGCACTGCCTCCTGGCATCGGGCTCCAGCAATGCCATCGTCTACGTGCACGATCTCCGCTCCATCATAGGTGGGAGGAGACTTCAGACACATCGTATTATTCTGTCCATCCTTACAGAGCTTTTCCAGAGGCTTGTGCTTTTGCCTGAATTTGTCTGAATGTTTTAGCAAACATGGTCAAACATTTTCATTGTAAAATAGTTCAATTCAAAACCTCAATTAGGAACTAAACTTTGCCATAAACAAAGATCTTTTGAAAATATATCATTCTCTCTCTTTTCACCAAAGTTGGCTTGTAATACAGAACTTATTTCCAGAGAATGGAAAGTAGAAAAGCAGAGGTATAGAGTTTGCCAGTACAACTTGTCAGTTGTTGGGAGGAACATGTAACATTCTGAGAGCTCGGTAGGTGTTGACAGTGGTGTTTTCCCTTTGCACAGAAAATCCTCCGGAAAGCCCCGTGGTGATGACGGAGCCGTATCGCAGGCTGTGTGGTCACACAGCTAAAATCACCGGCATGGCCTGGAGTCCACACCATGATGCCCGGCTTGTCACTGTCTCATATGATGGCACAGCTCAGGTCGGTACCAGGTCAGCATCATGCGTATAAAACCATGATGTCACATGCACCAGAGCCTGAATCAAGCCAAAAACTGTAGAGCAACATCTTGACTCTGTACATCACATGCTCCTTTATAAGGATTTGGATTTAAGTCTGCTTTGTTTTTAACTCTGTTTTATATTTGATTTCTTGTATTCTTTGTAATCTTTCTTTCTTTCTGAGTTAAGTAAATATAATTTGGGGTTGTGTTGTTGGATGTTTTTGTTCTGTTCAGGTGTGGGATGTGCTGCAGGAGGCGCCAGTCTCTAACTACCGGGGTCACGTTGGTTTTCTGCTGTGTGTGGACTGGTCACCCATCGACCCGGATGTGATCTGGACCGGAGGAAAGGACTTCACCCTGCAGGAGTGGAGAGTCTCCAAACAGGAGTTCACAAAGCCACCCAAAGGTGAACATCTGTCTTTGCAGCACTGTGGAAATGCCCAGAACCACATCCTCCAGCAGTGGAGAACGGGTTAAAGAAATGTTTGCTGTAACCAGCAGAGTGTAACGTTCACATGCTTATGCTCTCAGGGAAGAAAATGGTCGACCTAAAGGAGAAGAAGAAGAAGAACAAGAACAAGAAGGCATCAGCCGGAGGAGCTGCACCACTAGAGATGAATGGAGAGTCAGTTACAGGAGGACAGAAGGCAGCGACGGGGCAGGAGCTGTCTGGTGAAAATGAGGAGGATGAAGTCAGCTCAACAAACAGTTCTATACAACCAGGTAACAGAGTAGAGAATGATAGTTGTTACAGAAAAACAATAAAGACCCTTTGAGTGACTTTCTGAAATTTTGTTACAGCCACTTCTGAGACGCAAAGAAAATCCTCTACTGTCATAAAAAGCAAAGACAAACCAGGTAGGTACTTTCATTTGATTAACATCAGCTCTATGTATTTTTGAAAGTGTGTGTGTGCACATTTCTGTGTAACTCAGTGCGTTTATCTGTGTGTCTCCAGACTTAAACGTGCTGAAGAAGAAGAAGCCTCGCTCCATGCTGCCCATCAGTACCTCCATGGACCATCGGCCCAAAGAGGATCTGCTGCAGACTGCATCAGTCTGGCCTCCGTCACACACAGCAACGGTGAGACGGAGTCTGTTATGGAGAAGTTTGGTTAGTTTATGAATTTGCACACTCATCATAATGCAGAGAAAGACAGTGATTAGTTAGAGTAATTGATTACCTTTGATGGACACACCATGAATCCATGTGGGCGGAAGATGCTAATCGCAGTTAACCTCGTGGTTAAGAGTTGGAAAACTAGCGTGGAATCAGGGGGTTTAGATCAACTAATTATCACAGGTTAGTTTTAGATCAGTAAATGTTTCACCTTACTGATCTATAGCCATTGCCTGAAGTAAAGATTGTGTTGACCTAAGTAACATAAAACTAGATAAAGAATATGAGGGGATAATTTGTACAATTTATCATTATTTTATTCCCAAATATGGAAGCTTAATTTTGAAATTCAGGGCCAGCTCAGGCCAAAATGCCAAATGCAATGAGCTGAAAATAAAGCCACATTGCTAAAATAAATACCCCAAAATAAAATGGTCAAATCTGCACAAAAACAAGAGCAAAAAAAAAAAAAAGGAAACAAAATGGAAACTCCCCCTGCGGAGCTTCCTGACAAGGGGATAAAGGTAGGAGTGAAGATGCACCGAAAAATAAAACAAAAAGCAAAATAATTAAAAAACGCTGAACTAAAATTTGACAAAAGAATCACAACCAACAAAGTAGAAATGCTCACAATCACACAGACCTACCAAGTGCAGCTGCTCAGCCCTAATTCAGTATATCCTCAGCTGGCCTGTGATGGCTGCAGTTATCCGGATTCACCAGGGAAAGAGAAGGAGGTCCAGAGAGTCAGAAGAGCATTTTTAACGATTACCATATTCATCTACACTGCTAACATGAGAAGAAGTTATTAGTCTTTTAAGAAATATAACAACTAAGACCACATATTTAATCAGTGAGTCTGTTGTTTATGTCATCATCTTGTGACTGAATTGCTAAAATAATTGCTGACTGAGACAAGAAGCATTAAGATCTGATTGAGCTCTGCAGACGACAGTGATTGATCACATCATGAGCTCACCGTGTGGTGATTAATTAGAACAGCACACCACAATGTCAGAGTTAGAAAAGAGAAACAAATAGATCAGTGAGTCATACGAGGACAAGATTAGTTTGATCATCACCAGCTGGAAGTATGTTTTATCCAATAAAGTCTGCATCCAGTGGAAGTTATTTCAAAGTAAAATTTGATGACACTGATAAACAGGGCTTATTAGCCAGAGCTAGCTCTTTTACTGGAGTGTGTGTGTGTGTGTTTTCCAGCGCCCCCTGCAGGCTGTGTTCCAGGCCAGGGAGAGCACATCCACATGGGCCTCTTCTCTGACAGACAGGCTCTGTACCGCATGTTTGAGGCAGAAGGTATGTAATTTTTCCTCAGCCTGGAATAATGACTTTCCTTGTGTTGTATGTTCATTCTCTGTCTGACACAAAATACTTCATAAAACATGTTCACGTCCTTCAGGGATTAATTTTCTGTTGTTTACTTAATTAATCGGCTCATTTATAGTTTCACAATTTTAATTAAAGTGAGCACATAATTACACCAAACACTTTTTAGATACCACGATCATGATGCACACAGGCGTTTCCAGATTGAAATGCTTCATGCGTTCCTGATATGAATCAGTGTTCATGCCAGGAATTCTAATATCCGCAGTGTTGGAATAAAAGGATTTCACATATTGCGCGAGTGAAGTTGTCGGTTCTTCTCTCTCTTGTTCTTCAGAGGAGGGTCACGTGGAGGCGGGTCATACGACTCGATCGTGTACCTGCGGCTGTGGAGCGGAGACCTGGAGGGGGCGCTGCAGCTCGCCACTGAGAAAGGAGAGCTGAACGACCACCTGCTCTCCATCGCTCCTATGGGTACTTGTGTTATGTTGATTTAATATTGATCTTAAACTAACACTGATATATGATATATAGATACATTATGCACATTTCTGACAATAATTTACAGTTTTCTTAGATATAGACTTTCAATTAAAGGCATAGTTTGGATTTTTTGAAGTGTGAGATATGTATCCAAAGTCATTGTGTTACCTACAGTAGATTTGGAGAAGCAGCAGAAGTACCAGTGTAGGAAACTAAGCCATGTACTGCTGTGGACGGGATCAGCAGTATTTTAGACGCCCCAAAGAAGGTCCAACTAAAATAATCAATAACAGTTTACATGTACGCTAAATTTAGAGTATTTTCATCGCTTTACCTGGCCATCACACAGATTCTTCCGATGTAAAACCTCCATTATATAAGCCAAATATCGCTCTTTCTAAAGCCACTTGATTCCTTTGGAAAAAACAGTAATTACTTTTGAATTTTACTGTTAGTTTTAGGTATTGTTGACTTCTGTTTTGAAGGGTTAGTTCAGATACACTAAAGTCATATAATAACACAAAAGCAGAGGCAGCAACTCCTGCATACTGCAAGATGAAATGACACTGCAGTCTGGTTGGTTTGAAAAGAGCGATATTTGGCTTATGTAGAAAAGGCCGTCTGATGGCAAGGTAAAGAAGTGAAAATATTTTAAATATTGCAGCACATTTCTTAGCTTCCTGCGCTGGTACTTCTGCTGCTTCTCCAATCTCAGAGACTACGGACAAGTACCTAACACAACCTCACTTCAAAAGTCTGACTTCCCTTAAACTAACCTCAAATCAGACAGAGAGGTTAGTATGGACGCTAATTCCTACGTGGAAAACCAGGAAAAGTTAAGAATGATCAGATGACTCCAGAAAGTCATATTACCAGCTAAACTAAACTGACCAATGAAGTCAAAACGTTGAGAGACTAAACGAAAATTCTAAATTCCAAAGTTGAAATTAGCAGATCGTGGAAAACTTGGCAAGTAAACAGAATGGAATCAGTACTTGTATCTTGTGTCATGATAGTGTTGCACTGTATTCATCTTAGCAACATGAGAAGGCCTCCAGATTTTGCAGTAAAACTTGTTTCCTCCTCCAGCGGGATTTGAGGTGTGGAACCGGACTGTGGAGGCCTTCGTCAAACAGCTGTGTCTGCAGGAGCAGTACCTGAAGGCAGCGTCCCACCTGCTGTCAGTCAACAAGCTGTACGAGGCCATCGACCTGCTGCGCTCTCACAAACTCTACAGGTGTGCCACTTTTTTTATCTTTCAAGCTTTTGTAATGATTTTAGTATTTTCTTTTTTTTTTACATCTCCTTTTGTTCATGTCCCTCCACGGTGTTTTGCAAAGTTCGTTTGCTTGTCGTGCTACAAAAAATATAGTAAATTGTGAAAGTATTTCACCAGTAGTGTTTCCTGTTACACAACATTAACAACACTTCTTTTCACTTTCTGATGTCGTGCTGATCTTGGCATGCTTCTCGTTTTCAGTACCGTCTCCAGCTGATGTTTGTTCATGTATTAACAGAACAGATGGTATGTATGTGTTTTCTGTCAGGGAGGCCATAGCTCTGGTCAAAGCCCGGCTGCCAGCAGACGAGCCCGTCCTGAAGGAGCTGTACACCTGCTGGGCTGCTGTTCTGGAGAAGGACGGTCATTTCTCTGCAGCCTGCTAAATGGTAAGAATAGAAAGGATTTATAGAATTAGTCTGTCAGTTGTCGACCTTCTGTTGTGGTTAAACTAGCATTTAATATTCATTTAAATCACTTTTAGAAATATGATTTAAACTTGCCCTATCCTGGTTTGTTTTACCTCGTCTTAAAGTTACCTGGCTGCCGGTGCCAGTTTCGATGCTGCTAAAGTCATCGCCAGGAAGAACGACGTCTCCTCGCTGAGGACGGCAGCCACGCTAGCAGAATCTCAGGAGAGGTCGCTCTGGCCCAGTCGCTGTCCCTGCGGTGCGCTAAAGACCTGGCTGCTGCTCTGGACTGGGTCGGAGCCCAGGAGGTCCTGAGCTCACAGGAGAGCCTGCTGGTCAGTGGCGCCATAGGACACAGAATAACACTAATGACCTCACCATGGGTGCCTGACCTCCCAACAATATGGCTGTCAGTCCTGAAATAAAGAAAAGTTACACAAAATAATCAAAAACAAACAAATACAAGCCTTTAGCATTAAAGAGCACTCTCTATTGCATTGGGAGGTTTTGTGTATTCGGTTTTCTTTAGGCTGTTTTGATCTGTTTTGATTCAAGGTTTTTTTTTTTTCTTTTTTGTAGAAACATCACTAATATAAAGACTCGTTTGAACCCTCTGCAGGTCCACAGACTGCATCTCTGCGTCGCTGAGCTGCTGGCTGCCATGCTGGAAGACTCTCGGGTCGTATCTCAGCCCTGCGTGTCCAGTCACTCGTGGGCGGCGCGCCGATTGATCGTCACTTAAGCATCCAGGACCGAGTGAGAGATGTGTGGGAGCAGCAGTTTGGGGTTTCACAAACGTCGTCAGGACACCGCAACGTTGGAGCTCTTCTGCAGGAGCTGGCGCCTGTGGAGAGTCCAACACCCACCGCCAGTGTCCCCCTCAGACAGGTGCACAGTCCTCAAACTACCCTCTGGATTTCATACAGTGTGATTTGAGATATATGTTTGTTAAACCTAGAGAAGTGTCAAAAATTAACTTGTTCACAATTCCAACAGTTTTTATCTGACTGACTTGTTGTCTTTCTGTCTGTTTCTGTCGGTGTCTCACTCATCCTCAGGTTCAGCTGTATTCATCGCTTCATCTGACCCACGCTGTGTTGAGCTGGTTATTGGACGATGACGGACAGCTGATAAAAGAGCTGTGGAAAGCGGTCGCCTGGCTCAGAGATGCTGGACATGCCTGTGTCTCTGCAGAGCTCTGCAGGCTGTTGTTCCCAGACGGTACGTCTATCTGTCTGTCAAACAGTCAATCATTTCTGAAGTGGTGCAACACAAATTCTTCAGTTATTTAAGACACTTTTTTTGGCATTAATCAGAAACAGATATTGTCTCAGCGGTCGTACAGTTAAAATGTTGGAGAGAAATTTAAATAGTGTGTTTAAAGTCATCAAGTTTCAAGCATCCAAGAGTTTTTTGTTTTGGTTGATTTGGTGACACCCTGTGGTGACTGCTCACATCATCATTTAGATTCCAGAATTTCATTTGTGACCACATACAGATTGCTCTTTAAGTAGTATGCACTAATATGAGGGGTTTAAATCACAGGTTTTATCACAATACAATATTATATCTGTATGAATAAATATTTCTTTCGATTCTTTGGACAACAATAGCATACTTGCCGATATCACACAGTCTGCCACAATACAAACCCCCTGAACTGAATTGAATCAATATAGAAATGTGATGGGAGTTTTTTGCTATAATTTAGTTTAAGAATAAGCAAGTGTTTGATAAATTAACAGGTGAATATATAATGGAAATGACCATATGTTCCAAGCTGTTCACACTACTATCAACTATTTACATTTTTTTCTCTTTCTCTCACCAGGTGATGTCAGTGTTTGTTCAAGGAAACATCCCAAAACACTTCATCACACAGATGGGAAGCCAAAGCTGCTGCCGACAGCCTGCAGGCTTTTATCCATTACCAGCATCTGTACGAACACTGGTGGAGCAGCTCCACCCACATCCAGAACGGTTTTCCCAGTCCTGCAGACAACGTAAAGGACAAAGTGGTGAACGGAGGCGTTTCCGAGTCAGAAGAGGCAACCAGGAGGTTTGATAAACTGGACTTTGATGCGTCTCTGCTTCTGTCTGAACGTCACGCTGCCTGTCAGGCCACTCAGAGGTCAGTGAAAGAGATCCAAGAGCGGCTGGCAGCCATGGTGCTGCAGCACAGCAGGGAAGCCCAGGGAAGGCAGCTCGACTCGGGGGAGAAAGGGGCCAACGCATCCACGCAGATCTCCACCAGCAGAGAGTCATCAGGCAGCCAAGTGTCGCTGATGCTGGGCGAAGGTGAGACCTCTGCTACTGAGGGATGAGTCGTGTTGTTCTTTTCCACATCATGATGTGTGTGTTTAAAGCTATAAATATAATTCAGAAGACTGGAAGATTTCATTCCAAAAACACATGCAGTAGGCTATCAGCATTTCTTTTTTTTTTTTTTTTTAAATTATTTTTATAATGATTTAATAATTCATCAGAATTTCTAAACGGCACTTAGATCTTAAAGTGTGTGAGCAGGGGTTGTAAGATCAGACTTAAAGTGGTGGAAAATGCATTTACTCGAGCACTTTAAGAGTAATTACTGCAAATTGCATATAAATGTAAAGCTGAGACTCTTGTAAATTCAATGAGCCCAACTGTATCCACGTGTGATGATGTTAGTCCCCATAGTAGCTATCTCATTGTGGTGAGACCATTTTTGAAACTTGACTTCACTGTATAAAATGACCTGTTGTGGCCTCTGAGATAATCACAGCTTCATGAAATCTCAAAGCCACAAACTAAAGACCTGGAGCATTCAGAGGATGTATGGCTTTTCTAGGTATACTGACAATAAAGCGGTGTCTGAACAATTCAGAACAATGCCATCCAAATCCCTCAAATTGCCAAAAAAATGCAATTCTGAGAGAAATCTCTTGGTATTCCTTAAATTCTTAACGTCTCTATTTTGGAGGGATTTTCAACCACATTTCATTGAATTCCTGAGTCATCAAAAATCATTAAATTTAGCACCAAATCTGTTTAATAAATTCTATCAAACCCCAAATTGCTGCAGCATCTTATGAGACATGATGGAGCATAGTGATGGCCATCATATACTGTATGTCCATCATGATGTTCTAAGACCCTTGACATGTTAAACTTTGCAAATAACACACCAAACCAAAAGACAATGTTTATTACAGATTTATGACAAGAAAAACCAAGACAGTGCTGAGCTGCATGGCAAAATAATTTTCAGGTTTCCAACTGTCTGTTGATGTCTACAATAACAGAGGTATACTGTAGCAGAGAACTCTAGGTAAAGAGAAGTTCCTCAAAATTATACCAAAGCACAGTATTTTAGTAAATGTACTTGGTTGCATTCCCCTTTTGACTGTTTGTTAATAGACTTTGGTGATTGAACTCAACAGTTAACTTGTTTGAAACGTGAATAATGGTGAACTTTTTGGAATGTGGGTGTTTTACCTGACCAAATGATGTATTTTTAAGAGAAGGATTCAGTAGTTTCCTGCAGTTTGTCTCATCCTGAAGAGTTTGATGAATGCCCATTGAATCATCTGTGTTCTCTCTCTCAGGCCTGAAGACCAGGACACTCTGCTCTCTTTGTCTGCCAAGATGGCAGAACAGCAGAAACTGCTGGCTGACCTGCCCGACACAATCAAGGTACAGCTCCCTACACAACATATACTTACAGTAAAAGATTATAGAAGGAGAGGTGGCCTGCTTCTCCTGTATTCATGTACATATGGTGCATTCTTGTCCGGAAAAGTCTACTGAATATTTGTAGAAACAGACATTTTGGCTTCCTCAGTCTGGCGAGCACGTGATATATTAGCTTCAGCTTCCTTTTGGAATGGGCTGTCTGAAAGGTCTGTCTCTGTAGGAATCCTCTCCAAAATGTTGGTAGAGTAACTGCACACATCCACTAAAAGTGCTTGTTTTTGTTACTGACAGGCTCATATTGTTATTTAAGCATCTAAGGATTTTTTTGTTGCAGCTGCTAGCTGAGGTGATCTACTAGACCAATTCCAAAACGTTTTAAACCCCAAAAATATATAAAATAGGACCCCGGTTTAAACCTTTTACTGGAATTACCTTTACCTGTGTTTTCTCTCAGATGTATCCTCACCCAGACGTTGTCGAATGCTGCCTGGTTCTCCTGCACCTCAGCAAGTCTTCACCATCTGTCTCAGAGTCCATCCAGCAACAGGCCAAAGATCTGCTCCGCAAATACGCAACAGATCCCTCTGTCCTCAGAGCCTCACAGCAATTCCTCACCTGAATCCTTTGTTAGTAAACTGAAATGAGCACTTCCACTGTACAGTTTTTTTGTTGGATTAAAAAATAAATAAATAACTTAAGTTTCTGCGTCTGTTTGAGTCCACAGAAAAGCCTGAAGGAGGCTCAGATTGATTTCCGTCTGTGCGGCGGGCCCCGGAGCCAGAAGAGATTTTAGGTTCTTGCTTAAGGGAAATTCAGGTAACAATTGAGTGATGTGCCTTTTGTTGTTAGGCAGGATTCAATTGTTTATGATAATGAATATTAGCAGCCCATAGTGCCAGTCTAGGCCCATGATTAAGTCAGATTCCCCCCAAAATTATCACTGAGATGTAGAGTTAGAATAATATAAAACAATATGATATGATGAATTGGGCTACTTAGAGAAAATTAATAGATTAATGAATTAATTAATCTATTTAAATCTATTTCTAATCTATTTAAAACTATTAGACCAGCAAATGTTGTGCACAAATACAGGCATATTTAAAATTAGAAGTGTTCCATAAAGGCATGAGGGTTAGACTGTAAAAAAGACCACTATCTGGAGTTCATAGCTGTAAAATGTAATTCCGCTAACAAGTGCATAGTGTGTTCTGTGAATTATCTGTGGACTGAGTAGGAAAATATGTGCTAGTTTGTAACAGACAGAAAATACCCTTAAAGTAATAAACTGTGCTAAACTGCCCATACAGGTAATTTTGATAAACCGATTCATCATTTATCAAGCAAAAATGTAAACTGCTTCCAGCTTCTCATGTGGAAAATTTGCTGCTTTTCGCTGCTGTTTTTACATCATTTTCAATTTCTTTGGTTTTTGAAATGTTGGTCTGACAAACTATTTTAAGCCATGACCTCATCTTCAGATCTGTTGTTTTGATTGACCAACATTTCAAAACGCAGAGATATTGAAATGTTATTAAAAGAAGAAAGCAGAAATTCCAGTTTGAAAAAAGGCATTTTTGCTCGATAAATGGCTGATCGGTTACCAAAATGGTTCGTAAATTTTCTGTCAACTACTCCTAATTGTTTGAGCTGCAGCCATACCTTTCAGATTTTCTTAAAGGTTTCCCTTTTGATATTACAGACAACTTTCCACGTAAGAAGAAATGTTTGGGTGAGTTTTTCTTTAGTTGCGTTTTTTTTAAGTGAGTTTGTATGAGGTACTTATCCATAGTCCGTGTGTTACCTACAGTAGATGGCGGTCTACACGACCTCACTTTGGAGGGGCAGCAGGAATACCAGTGTAGGAAACTGAGCGATGTACTACTGTAGACAGGGTCAGCAGCAGAATGTATTTTAGCCACCAAAAAAAAAAAAAAAAAAATCAGCTAAAATGTACGTTGCTATATCCAGAATATTTTCACTGCTTCACCTTGCTGTTAGACAGCCCTTTCTGACAGTAAACTGCAGTTATGTAAGCCACAAAGCACTCTCACCAAGCAGAGTCCTTTGGCAAAACAGTAATTTTACTTCACAGAACACAGAAGTTGCTGGTCCTTTGCTGCCTCAACTGACTAGTTTGTTTGTGTTATTGTGTTACTTCGAGTTCACCTTTTAAAACACCAAACAAACTGATCGAGGCGGCAGTAGACCAGCTACTCCCGTGTTCTGCGAGGTAAAGTTACTAAGTTTGGCTGCTTTGGAGAGAGTGATACAACAGGTTATATCAAGGTAAAGCTGTGCAAATATTCCTAAATATAAATGTACATTTGCCCTGATCTGGACCTTTAGGTGGCGTAAGACGTGTAGATGCCGCACCAATCTTTGCATCATATGTCAATATTGCTGCAATGTTGGACTGAGAGACTGGCTTGTTAACAGGGAAGCTGCAGTTTTTCTGGATGAAAAGTAGTTAAACATCTCTCTCTTATATTTTAGGGTTTATGATCTATGTGAGGTTAGAAAAAAAACATTTTTCCTACTCCATGTAGACTATAAACCCTTGAATATAACACGACTCATTGAAACGGTTTGGGAAATGACAGCTCCCCTGTTTTTCATGTAGTTGTTTCCAGGCTTGTCTTTCCTGATCCAACATTGCAGCAACAGGCATCTACGTATATACATACATCTGTGCCTCATGCAACCCCACTTAAAAAACCTGAACTATCCCTTTAAGTCTCATCTACCGCTTCACAAATTCTGGAGTTTCTAATGACCTGAAATGAACCCTTTTAAAGATAAATACTGAACAAGCTGTGTCAGTGTACGACTAGTAAAAAAGATCAAATACTTAACATTTACATTGAAAATACAAAACAATTTAATATACAACTGTTTAAAACAATGTTGAATGTAAAAACAACAGTGACCACAACATCTGTAAACCTGACGGTGGACAGTTTGGTTTGGTGGGTGAATGTACAGAACGACAGTAGTTTGCCCATTGAAACACATGCATAACCAAGCACAGTTATACACTTTGACTCCCACTGTTAAAAGTTTCTGAAAGTGGAAAAGAGCTAAAACATTTTTTTTATTTTCATCAAAATTATACATTTTAATTTACAGGCCCTTCCAACATTAACTTAAAAAAGTGAAATCCCTGCAACAAGAGACGAGTCCCGCTGATGAAGTATAGTCTGAACTGAAGAATCGGACTGTGTTTGTCAAAGGTTTGGTCTGAAATCACAGTATGATACAGGAGCTGGTCCCATGCTGTTAAAGAAAGGTGTCACTATAATGCTGTAAAACAAAAAAAACCCAACAGATTAAAAAAAGTGTTCTGAATATATGGCCATGTACTCAGTAAAAGCGACTAAAAAGAAACGAGCGAGTCAGTGAAGGGTCCACTGTCACCGTGAGTCCATTTTAAAGTCACTCAGGAGGAAAACTTAAAGAAATGTGTTACGTTCTGTCTTATTCAGGGATCAAGTGTTGAGGGAGATCGGAGGGGGAAATCTGCTGGTTGGGTTTTAAAACAAGTGCGTACTCCACTTGAAGATCTGAGCGCTCAGTCAGTGCTTGTTGTTCGTCTCCTCCTGGCCCGAGCTGGAGATGCCGTTCTGGGGCTGGCTGGAGCCCGATCCCAGGCCGTACAATCTCCCACAATACTTTGCGTCGTCGATGTTGTCTTCGAAGAAAAGCTGGACAAAATAAGAGATTTCAGTTATATGGCTGCTGTATTACTGAAACATACCATTTCACAGTTTCTTTAATAAGTAAGTTAGTTGAGCAAAGCTGCTCACTTCCAGTCAGTTTCTATGAGAAGTGGTGGATCTCTAGCAAAGAGGGCAAAGTTCTTGAAAATGAACTGTAATCTGGAGGTAGGGCTGAGGATCGTTTTAAAAATGATGATGCCAATACTCTTTAAATGATAAATAACAATACATCATTTTATAACTATTTTTTTCTCCTATTCATGAACTGCTGAACTGCCAACTCTGTCAACACGCCGCACTTCACAACACCACATGGCTTGTAGCTGCTGCAGCAGTGAGCCAATCACACACGGCACTGAATCAATGAACGCAGGTATCACTTGGAGAAGTTTCAATACTACGTGGTACTGGGTTATGTGGGTTGATATCTTAGACATATACTCAGCCCTATCTGGAGGGGTGGGGGGGGGGAGGCACAGTAACTGATCTCAGCTGACATCCATAAAGAAGTACATTGTAAATGAATGCGTCCATTTGCAAAAACATAAACACCATTCTTAAAATGAATAAATTAACAAGTTTGAGATCCCTTAAAAGCACAATAAAAAATGACTATGAACATTTAAATAACATTTTTTGATGTATTTTATCAAAACAAGACAACACCAGTTTGACTGATTCCCTGAATTGCACATACACACAATATTTAGGAAAATAAATAAAAACAGAGATACCTGTTTTTGCAAATGAACCACTCAATTGTAATGTGGGCCTTATTTTTTCTGTGCTGACTGTTTTACTGTAAACAAAAATGGCACAAACAGCGGAGTGTAGAGAAAAGTGCATTTTGGGTGACAGTTTTCAGTGTGCTTCTCCTGAGCAACATTTTATTTGTAAGCCTCATATTGCAGGCCGATTAGATGACGATTTAATTTTACACACGCGACACAAGCATGTCTGCTGTGTGGAGGTTTTCTGAGGTGTCCAAAATGGAAGTTCCTATTTGAAATATTTGCTCCACATCAGCCATGCAAGGACACGCCAAATCACATTCCTTCAACGCTACAAATTTAACTGCTCATCTCAAGAGCCATCATCCCTGTCATTACGACAAATTTATGAGACCAAAGAGGAAGCAGGCACCAGTGAAAAAAAGACGGCAGTGCTTTTCTTATTTTGCCAGGTGAAAATGCTTTTCACTCTGCACAATAACAAAAGGAATGAGACAACAATTGAAAATGCATATAAGCTACTATGCTGAAGATCAGCTACAGTCTCACAATTATAAAATAAAAACCTCTGGATATTAGTGTGACTGTACCTCTTTCATCCTGAAGAAAGCCATGCCAGTGAGCAGCGAGTCTGATCCAGCCTGATGCTGCCGTCCGATCCTCTTCAGCTCCAGCTGGTCTGCGACCTCCTGTAGCCCTCCCTGTACAAACACACGCAAGACAGACGTCTCAAGATTTGTTTTGACACAATTTGACAGACTTAGTCAGGGCAATGTGAACACCATATCCAACTCAAGAGTCAAACTCATACAATTACACTCTGTCCACTCCCTGCATGTCTGTATCTGGTCTAGATTTACCTTTAGGTTCTTGCAGCTCTTCATCAAGTACTTGACGTCGTAGATTGCTGGGAAGAACAGGTTGAGGATCTGGAAAAAGTCGTGTTCCTCCTCAGGGAGCCGTGCGTCTGTCAGGAGCTTCACCAGGTAGCCGAAGTCGTAGCCGCTGAGAAATACAAAACAGGAGTAATTAGGTCAGGATGGACTACACTGATTACTGGATTAAAGCTATTAAGCTGTCACCACAGCTCAAAGTGAAGAAAGTGTAGTACCTCTAATGGGTGCAGTTACTACTAAACCCCCCACTTCTCAACAGAAATTAAGTTAGGCTAGTTATAAAGGGACAGTTCACCCCAAAATCAAAATATACATTTTTCCTCTGGCCTGCAGTGTTATTGATCTATCTAGATTGTTTTGGTGTGACAACCGAACATGCAACCGACCTGTGGAAGGAGAGCCACTTCACGTTTTCACACAGCACCAGACCGGACGTCATGAGGAGCTCAGCGAAGTAGAGCGTGTCGATTCCCTCTTCTTCATGTTTTTTAAACTGGAGGCCAGAGTTCTGTAGCAGGTCTATGGAATCCTGTGAGTACATGTCTTCTCTATGAGGAACAAAAAAAAAAAAAAAACAAGACATTCAGAAAGTGCTATGACAAATATACACACATATACACATATATATAAAATTTACATTAAAAAAGAAAAAGAAAACTAAAACAGTCTGCCTACGTGAGGTTAAACTTGAAGTTGAACTGCCACGTCGTCGTGCCAGGAGGATAGTCTCCATCTTCATTCATGAATGTGAGGCCAAGCTGGATGATCTTTAGGAGATCGACGTTACACCTCAGCAGCTGGTACTGGTAGTCCACTGTGCTGCGAAACTCGCCGATTGGCCGGACAACGACTCCAGGGAATTCTGTGTCCTAATGAAAGATAAAACACATTAGAAGAAAACCTGTTATTCTTCATCAGTTGTTGTTCTGCAAGTTTTGCAATTTAACTTTTTTGTTCCTACTTTGCCTCAACCTGTTTCTGCTGTAATTCTAGGAAAGGTTTTTATTAAATCTCTGTTTACTGTATAGTTGGATTGTTTGTTTGCTGGGTTTTGGGCAATGTTTCCCAAAAATAAGGTCCTCTTACAATTAAGATAAAGATACTAGCAAATGATACTAATACAGTTATTCCTTTTTACACCACTAATATCCAACTCCTCTCAGAATTACCCGTTACTTACCATGGCAATATAATTGTAGCTTTGAATAATCTGCCGGATTTTCCTCATTTCCTCCTCCACATTGCTTGCCCAGACTTCACAGATTATCTGACTGGAATCTGTAAGTGCAGCTGGCATGTTGGCAGGTCGGGAAGAGAGCTAAACCCCAACAATCCTGCAGCGCTCGTGGGGTGGGGGGGCAAAGGTGAGGCAGACTTGTGATGAAGAAACACAACTCTGGGAGGGGATAAAAAGAAGGAGGAAGTGAATGCATTTAAATCTCACTGCAGCACTGATAAAAGTATAATAAGGATAATATCAGTACCACTGCTGCTGCTGTTGGGGTTACTTTGGACTACTGCAGTGGGTATATGATTTTTTTTTTAAATGTTTACTAAAAAAGTATCAGTCATGCATAATTCCTAATTATACTATAATAAGTTAAATAAAATATAAGTTCAAAACATGTAATATTCTATATTCCTGTTTTCAATGCAATCCATTAACTGCCATAAATAACAATTGCAGAAAAACGTCACAGAAGAAGAAAGCGACAAAGACAGTCACATTCACTGTGAGTGGTAAGCCAGTTTTGATATTGAATGATGGGTGAAAATCATGAAAAAGGATTTGTGGTTGAAATGTAGCAGCAATACAGCTGAAAACACGGTGAAAGAAGTGAAAAGAAGAATTAGAGCCATTTAATAAACTAGACACTGATGGTACAGAGCTGTATTGTGCCTCTTCATATTGTTTTTGTTTTTCTATCAAAACTTACAGATGTTTCAAAACCATTTGTTCCTTCTTGGTACCGATTCCAATACCTGAACTTTGACTATTGGCTGATACTGAGCACCGACATCGGTGCATTAAAAAATTTAAAAAAATCGTGTGTGTGCATGTGATATGATCGCTATCATTTTATCACTGTTGTATGACCTGGCTCAGGTTAAAAAAGGGACGTTGCTGGGAAGTAGCAGTGTCAAATTTCAGGGTTAGTAAATTACATTTTACCAGACTGGTGCATAGACTTTCAACATCTATACCAGCATTTTAAACTGTACTGGAGGCATTTTCTGATAGTGGTGTCAGTAAAGGAACAATCCTACCAAAAATGTTCTGCACTACTCAGGGGTACTTGGCTGAAAAAATACGTCAAAGGAGGTACATTATTGAAAAACATTTAAGAACCACTACACTAATGCACAGAGCAAAAGTTAACACATTGAATAAAAAGCACAAAATACAAAAGGGGAGCATGCATAAAACAGCAACAACAGGAGAAAAAAAAAAGATGTCCATTTGTCTATTTGTGGTGATGTCTTCTACAAAAGATGAGACTCCACACAGCCTACACATGACTGTGTGAAGACACTTAGTTAACCTGTATTTAAAGCTGTGGAATTCAAGCTGTATAGGGTGAAATATTATTATTTGAAAAACTCAGTCCCAATGAAGCTTTTTTTAGTTTCATTAAGTCATGTTGATTGCGTTCATTTAGCCAACAGACAAAATCCAAATTCACTTAGTATCATAAATGACAAAGAAAAGCAGAAAATTCTTACTTTTAAAAAGCTGGAACCAGCAAACACTTGACATTTTTTGCTTGAGAAATTACTGAAACAATTCATCAATCATCAGTTTTCTTTCTTTCTTTGAACAATCACCTGATGTTGCAGCTCCAGTAAAAAAACACACTTTGATTGGAGCTGCTGTATAACTGTATTAGACTAATGAGGTGTTTTCCAGTGTTTAGCTCCAACCCTCACTCTTATGACATTAAGTTACATTATCTTTCTTCAGTTTGACTCGTAGAGAACACGTATAAACTGTGATGTCTTTTTAACAGAATGGATTCTGTTACCATGACATCAGGATGAATTAACCCTGTGTGCTCTGTGGTTGTTTATAATATGAGGCTAACTAACCCAACAGAAGAAGAAGAAAAAAGCACCAGATAAGACAAACGTTTCACCTGAATTTAAGTCTTTGGGGAAATGAGTTCATGTTTAACAACAAGTTATTAAAGTTTGAAACACTGTTAAAACTAAGCAGTTAGCGCCGTTGCAGCGAGGGACCAGCTTTAAGACGCTGTGGCTGAGTGTTAGCACCAACGGCTAACGTTTACAAGCTAATCCTCGCGTTATCGAGAAAGCTAACGTTACCGGAGCCGGATGAAATGAAAACGACTGCGCGATTTCGCTCCTCAACAAGTCACAACGGCCACACACACTGAAGACACGGCGGCGTATTACTGTGGAGACAATTGAAGTATTTTAAAAACCAGGTTTACCTCAGAATTTCCTCGACGTAACCTGCCAAGCTAGCCGATAGCGCTTCTCGTCTTCTTCTTCTTCTTCTTCGTTTTCTGCTTCTTCTTCGGCTCCTTCTTTGTGTAGACGGGCGGATCGCAATTAGGAGCACACCGCCACCTGCTGCATCGGACGCGTAACGACGCAAAATTACACTTAATACTCTTAGTTCAGTTTTATCAAAGTTTTGACTTAATAATTCTGCTGTCACTCACATATAACTCAAGTAAACTGAATTTGTTTGACTCTCCAACACATTAAAAAAAACTAAACAGTGTCTCTTATTAACAGAAATACACAATAAATAAATATTTAGGCTACTCTATAGTTATTTCCCACCGAAATGAAGTTGAGAAGAAGTTGGATGAAAAGAAAAGACTCAAGTACCTCAAATTTGTACTTAAGTACAGTACTTGAGTAAAGTGGGTACTTAGTTACTCAATTGCTGATACTTACAATGTTATATTTTACTTTTCTACAATTATCTTGACAGCTTTGGGGACATATTTCTGCATGAAGTACATTTTCCTAATTATCCTTACATACTTAAGTAACATTTTCAATGCAGGACATTTCTCCAGTCAGTAGGATGAGTTAAATGCAGAGTAAAGTAAAGGAAGTAAAGCAATACTTCCTCCACCACTGGGAACTATTGAGCCGCAGAATGTTACTGTAGTTGAAGTACTTGTTCTTTACTTGAGTATTTTCATTTCATACTACTTTACATTTCTACTCCACTACATTTTAAAAAGGCAAATATTGTACTTTTTTTCTTTTTCTACACATATTTGGGAACTATAGTTGCTTGTAATGATAATGATAATACTCATAAAATAAGAATTTTAGGCACAATTAGTACTTTTACTTTTGATACTTTAAGCGCTTTTCTGATAATGCTTAGTTACTTACTTCAGTAAAGTTTTAATGCAGCACTTTGAATTGTAATGGAGTACTTTTACATTGCGGCAATGCAATTTTTACTTCAATTACCTGAATACCACTGTCTACAAGAAAGTCTATGGATTAAGAAACAAACAAACAAAACATGACTACATAAATGTAATTTTGGAACCTCATATACACCAAAAGTATGTAGCCTGGACACATCATTACACCCATATGATGTGAATCTGTCATTCCAAAACCACGGGCATTGATCCACCGCTATGCAGCCTCCACTGTTGGTTTTATCACTTCCAAACTGATTGTCATGTCTTTTATTACACTGTAAAACAAGTCAACTAAACCTGTAATTTCCACTCACCCACACAAATCACAGATTGGGCCTTTATGAAAGCACATTTATTTGAAAAACATCTAAAATACCTGATATACAGTTCAGAATATTGCTTGAAAGAACATCACTTTACATGCCCACAACACACAGCTGTTAGCACTTCATATCATAAAACGGACTTCAAATGAAGGTAATTGGCTAAAAGTAGACAATCACAATCTTCATGGCAGATAGAAGCTCCTTTGTTGATTAATAAACACCTGAAGTTAGACAGAAGTTTCATGAATAATGAATTAGATGGCAATAAGATGGGCTTAAAATGACTGAAATTCACAATTTGGATGTTTTTACATTTCTCTATTTGGACACTGGAAAGCCACATGAAAGTCACATTTACTTGATGAGATAGATAGAGGGTAATGGATAAGCAGGCACAGAGCAAAATGTTAAGTTTAATTTACTCATCTGAGAGTTAACGGAAAGATGTCTTAAAAAGACTGATTTTAGAGAAACAATGTCTGAGGAGAAGCCTCAAGTGTTTTACGTCAGGTCAAGGTCAAGCTGCAAGTCATAAATAAACTAAGTCCAAGTCTTTCAAGGGTCTGAGTCATTTGAACATTATGATGACATTCAAAGCTGATGATAGTGTTCTTTTAAAGGCTGAGTCCTCTCAATACAAGCCCTGCCTGTTACAGTCTCATTTATTTTTTAATGTTCTATGATTTTATCAGGACAAAACTTTAGACTTGACTCTAAAACATGTAAGGCCTTATAACTGTAGATGACATAAAATAGTTATTTGAAGCTGAGCCAGAAGAAAAAAAGAGCACCAAAGTTAAATTGCAAGCATGTCAATAAACCTTCTTCCCTCTACAAACTGGTGTCATCAGATCTACACTGTGGACTGGTTGCAGCCAGCGTGTGCCAGTTTGAGGATGATGCAAAGTTGCCACAGAACAAAAATCTGCACGGTAGGAGATTTGAAGATGTAATACAAGGCTTCTCGGCCCAGTTTGGCAGAGAAACAGTGGCCTGGTGGCTACAGAGACTGACAAAAGTCAAGCATTTAAGTCCTAACGCCATGTTTGTTCAATACCAGGACCAGCAATATGTTGCACCACGGCAAGAAAGATATGCATAGAAAAGCATTCCCTACTACTCTCAATAAAGTAGAGCTTCAACGATTAGTCGACTAACCAATTAGTCGAGCAACATTAATAATAATCACCAACATTTTTGATAATCGATTAATTGTTAAGGTAATTTTTCATGCAAAAATAGCAAAACATCATATTAAACTGAATATCTTTGGGTTTTAGACTGATAAAACAAGATCTTTAGAGACATCAACTTAGACTTTGAGAAGCTTTGTCACTCTTTTCTGCTATTTTATAGACTACACAGTTAATCATGAAAATAATCGTTAGTTGCAGCCCAAGTGTAGAACAGAGAAAAATACATGATCAATATATTTTACTATTTATTATGAGCCTCACCTTTTTTTCCAAACAAATTACTACCGGTGTTTCCCTCCTGTATATCTTTTTTTTAAGTGTTCTTCAAGGCAGAATTGAGATTTTTAAAGGGTAATTAAGGTATTTATATACCTGAGCCCTATTTTTACATTTCTGAGGTATGAATTTTTATGTATGTATGTATTTTTTAAATATATTTTTATGTGTTTTAACACTTGTGGTAAAACACCAAAGTCAAACAAACAAACCATTTGAGGCAGTGTTAGACCATCGACTCCCGAGATCTGCGCGTTAAAATGTCAGTTTTCCCAATTCTGCTGGCGATCTGCTGGACCAGTTCCAAAACTTTTTGTACCTATCAGTAATTTAGAGCCCAAAATATGTAGAAATAGGGCCCAGCTCTAAAAATACTGGAATTACCCTCTAAGTTATGGGCACAAGTGCTTTCAGAAATAAAGATAGTGTACATGTCAGAATAAAACGAAGAACAAGTTGCTCCATGTTTACCACAGATGCATTCGTTCCTCTTTGACGGTAGATCCAGACCTTCTCAATACTGTACTTTCATGAGTCCATCTACTGGGCTTTACAATTAAACCAGCAATGCCGAAAAAGTTAACACTGTTTGACAAAAACACACTTCTCCTCTCAGGTGTGAAATTGATTTTGTCCTGAGTGGAAAACCAGACAGAGGAGGAGCTGACGCAGGCGATTTAAAAAAAAAAAAAAAAAAGTTGTGTCAGTTCTCTGCTGTGACAGAGTCCCAGCGTGTTGGCAGCGATGGAGGGCAGAGGTGACGTCAGCTGGTCACTGCTCTGTGGACTCAGCTCTCCTCTGGATGTGGGAGATCTCCAGTATTGGCATCAGCAGTTGGAAAGCATCCTGGATGTAGGACGCACTGTTGGACGCCTGTGAGGAAAGAGACGTGTCAACATGAGCCACACAGTGTTTCAGTATCATTCTGAAATGTCCATATTTGTGCCCCTGAAGCCTTGTTACACAATTGCAAACAATTCGTCTTGGGTTTTTTCCCTGCAGCACCAGTATTGGAAATGCCTCTGATACAGCCTAAAATGCTGGATCAGTATCGGCTGGTACACATTTCTAAGCACCAGTCCGATATCGTGTAATTTATTAGCCCCGAAACAGGACCCTGCAGCATATCATGTGCAAAATGTTTCAAACCTGAGCCAGACCAAACAACAATGATAGCAATCATAATATCCAAACAGGGCACGTAGTATACATCTGTTAAACAACAATTAAAATATATATATTTTTTAAAGCACTGTATTGGACTGGTGTCTTTTTTAGCCTTCACAGTCTTTTTTTTCGAGGTGAAAAATTTCTACCTGTGCTGTCAGATAATTTTACTTGTTCCCGCCATCGTTCACCCTAATTATTCAAGAACTTTGGTAAGAAGGGTTTGTTAGTATCCAAACAAGACAGCAGAATACAGATGATTGCACTGTATCAAGAAAATGTTGAAATTAGGACAGTAATAAATATTTTTTGTGCTTATGTTTAGAAAATAAGATTTTATGAATCAAAAAAAGGCCTCAGAAGCTGTATAAACTGAGTCAACTGTATTAATTGATCTTTTGCAGTGCAGAAGTTCTGAATGAAAATCTGACCGGGATAAAAAAGCATCACATTTTTAAAATGTTAGCTTTCTCTGTACACCCAAGTGAGGTTTTGTGATCATCATATTGTCAGGAGTTGTGTGTTATCTGCATAGCTATG
Source organism: Lutjanus argentimaculatus (assembly GCA_034769285.1). NCBI lineage: Eukaryota > Metazoa > Chordata > Actinopteri > Lutjaniformes > Lutjanidae > Lutjanus > Lutjanus argentimaculatus. Next base: position 4,311,572 of record JAWZSL010000004.1, read on the forward strand.
ATCGCCAATTTTGAATTTGCTGAGTATAGATCAAAACAGACCCATATTACTTTATAAGGTCAAAGACCTCAGTGGAATTCCACACAGCATATCAAATAAAATTGAGGTGAAATCACCAAAACTGTGGAAAAACCTTCACATGTCCTAAAGGAATGACTACATATACAATAAAAAACATTTCACAGAGGAAAAAAAAAAACCACTGTGATCTTGTGTATGGAAGAACTGGAAAGCCAAATCAAATGTCCTTTCTGAGACTTTTTTACGCATTTCAAGGAGAAACTGACACGTTATAGATAAAACTGCAACAGTGTTACGTAAATTTAATGACACACTGTGTGTGTGTGTGTGTGTGTGAGATGAGAGTGCTGCTGTACGGTGACACAAACCTCTAAAAAGACTCCTGTTATCAGCGGGTTGAGGACATCTCCCTTCTCGTTTGACTGTAAAGAAGAACAGTTCGATTAAGTGACAACCAGCTCTCAGTTCTGTTGTTTATGATAAACAAACCACTGATCTAAAATACATCTCTTCTTGTTTAGGAACAAACAAGCAGACACGCTCAGCACAGAACACGGAAGCTGATTAGCTGGAAAAAGACATTTACTGATAAAGATGTTGAGACATTAGGTGTGTGTCCTCTCAACACTACTTAAGGTGACTGGGAGACTTGTGGGACAATTTTCAAAATTGAAACAGCAGACGCTGAAATATAGTGTCATAAAAACAAAAAAAGAAAAAAACAAAAACCTAGTGAACTTAACCTTTTTCACTTAAATGGTTTGAAATTACACCATGATGACTGAACAAGGTTTTTGACCTCACAGATACTGTAAGTGTGTGTATCTTTCTAAGTGTACTGTGGAGCTCTTTGCATTTCTTGTGTGTGTATAAATGTGCATAAATGGTGTATTTTTGAGGGACTTTGTGTACTTTCATTATGCATTATATGTTTTTCTAATGTGATGATCCTGTTATGATAAATTTGGGTGGTTTAGCATTTATTGTATATCTGAGTCATACTTACAAGGTCCATCATACTTCTTTATTTTATGAATTTCTTCTTTGGTTTACCATTTTGTAATCACATGACCTGTCTGCATAGGTACTGTAAGGTGTGTCTGAATTCGTTTCATGTCCGCAGAGGGGCTCACATGGTGGTATATTTATACATGTTTATAGTATGGACATGTTCTTCTGTCCAGAACCTAGTATTTTTGCATTTGGATGTGCGTGGTTTTGAAACCCTTAAACTTTTTGGATGATAAAAATGCTTCCATACCATCCATACCATAACATCTTCAGTCATTTGATCAGCACAGTCAACAGTCTAAAAGTAAACAACAGCTTTCCCATATTCAGTTCAGTTTCACATAAAATCTAAGTGACATATCGAACTGTAGGACCGAACTCTTTGATTCACAGAGCTACTGAAACTTCGTCACACTTACCCCTGCTGTTGTTAAACAGGAGGTGAACTTCTTGGAGAGTAATGAGATTTCTTTACACAGGATAACAGTTAACCTGAGGACAGACAACAAGGAAAAACAGACATTTAGTTTAAGCACAGATGAAACCGTGAAGCTGCAGCAGCAGCTCCTCAAACTGACAATCTATGCAGTCTTACTGTGACAGAACGCTGGCCTCTGTGCTGCCGTTGGAGAAGAGGATCATCTCAGCCAGCTTGTGGAAAAGCTCGATGGATCGAGCTGTCAGCTCTGCCAGACTCCTGATGGCTGCAGCATGAACCTCCTGACAAAATCAATTCACACACACACACACACGCACGCTGCTGAATGGACCAGAAACCACATGCACAAGAGACCACACAAACTAAAACATGAAACATACTACAAAAAACATCAGTTAAAATGTGCATGTTTCTGAAAATAATTGGTCTAACTACAAACTGCACAGACAAAAGAAAATCCTGCTTTTACTGTGAAAACACAAACGTCTTCAGTGTCCAACTGCAGCATTTGTTAGCTGGTTAGGAGCATCACATCATGTGAGTAAAATGTAGTAGACAAACAAATGTCGATTAATCGACCGGGGCAATTCACAGCTTATTCAACAACCTCTTCATTAACAGATGAATTAACCGATTTATCAAAAACCTCGAGGTGTCAGGATTTTGTCGGACGAAACAAACAGCGTGTTTCAACTCAACACATCTTCATCAGGGCAAATTCTCAACCAGACCGGACCAGTGATACTGAATTTTAGCCTCTCCAGAGTGAAACATAATGAGAGCCCAAGACTGAGATTGTAGCGGCACCACAATGAGAACAGCTGAGCGCAAGGATACAAGATAATGCCAGTCAAAGCCTGCATGGCATAAGTCTCGTCAAGGCTTTTGAGGGCGTTAGGCCTCGACTAAAAACACCCACGTGTGCAGTTTTAAAGTCTCAGTGGCTGTTATGTAATGTGCATGCAACTTAAGAGCCTGAATATACTCCCAAAGTGCTGTGGACACCACAGATGCGTAGTAGCTCTGTTTATACTACTTTCCTGAAGGATGTATTCCACACATACTCAAACATTGTACCGTAGCTTGTTGTCAAAAAAAACTGGTGGTGCACATATGTCCACACAGAGCCTTCCTGTAGACCCTTTAAAGCCAAATTTCCATCACTCATGGAGAGTCTAATTTCAGCTGAAACATGATGTATACTTCCATCGCTTGAATTTCATAAATTCAACAACAGAAACATTGTATTTTCAACACCTGATTGATTGATTATTCATCAAAAGTGTTATTGTCTGATCTCAGTCACTTTGGGTGTATGTGTGTTTTGCTACTGTGGTTCTGATTTCTTGACCCATGTCTTAAATGTCATTAAAGGGTTGAAATCGCTGAGAGGTGCTTCTTGTCTCCTTTTACTTTGCCAGAACGTGTCATAGTAACAAATGCCAGCTCAGTCAGTCTGCATAAAATCAAACCGGTTTAAGCTCTACACTAAACCAGAAAAACTGGAAACCAATCATTTTATAATATCAGACACTGATGACAGTCAATACCAGCATACCTCTACAGAGAGTGTTTTCTTTCCGCCCTCCTCGCTCTCTTCCTCCTCCACTGGTTTGGTCATGTCAGTGATCTGGCTGCAGGTGTTCTTACAGGCCTGTTGGAGGTTAGAGACCATGATATTAACACAACCGCCAGCCTGTTCACTCTACATTGTTTAGGACACAGGAAGAAACACAGGAACTGGAAGATCTAATGGAATCCAAAACGAGAGCCAAAATAAATACTACATCTGTGTGGCTTTAAATGTCAATTTTTGTCATCTACAGCCTGTCAGATAAGTTTTGATTGAACTAAATTCAAAATTTGTGATGGTGTTTGTTTGGATTATACTCACAGTCACATATTGCTGTTATTTTGACCAACAACACTACACATTTCTGCCGAACAAATATATTTTTCAACTGAAACTGAAGAGGGATCCAATCCAAAAACACAGAGATGTGTAGCTGGTACCTTGCCGAGTTTTTCAGCAGTGGCGGTGACACTGAAACCCTCCAAAGCCTCTGTTAACTCCTTCTCAAATTCTGAACCATCTTCATCTGAAATTAGAAATGTACAATCAGTCATTTAAGGTGTTAAATCAAATCTGCTTCTCTGTAGCTGTACTTTTTTTTTTTACTGTTTTACATAGATGTTACCTTTCTTCTCGTCCACTTCCTCATCATCAAACTCCACCAAGGAGAAAGCCTCCTTGATGAGCTCCAGCTCCTCTCTGAGCTGAACCACTTCGTCTCCTGATAGAGTCGTCAGCACCGACTTCACCTGCAGCACACATATACACAAATGGGGGAAAAAAAAAAACACACACACGGTTATATTTGAGGATTTTATCAGATTCTATTGAATTATGAGCCATAAAAACAATGTCTCATTTTGTCTATATAGCCAGGGTTGGTCTCATGTTTTGGGATGGAGCTTCCATTGTACCTTAGACTCGCTCTCTCGTGACAGAATCTCCAGCGCCTCGAGGTGCGACAAACCCTGAAATTCATCAAATAGCATCCCGTAGTGAGCGACCACCTTCTTCTCTGAATCTGACTCTTTCTCCTCTGCCGTCTGCAGCTCCTCTCGCTCCTTCGCCTCCCTCAACACCTACAAGACAGACAGAGATGAAGGTTTAAAAGAGAAAGAGAGGAGACAAAATGACAGGAACCCTGTTTAACCCTATTTGCACAGTGATTTAACACAAGGGATTACAAATGTAGCATTTTTCATCTAATGTAGCTTTCAATCAAATTTGTTCTGGCTACTTAAATATTTGTTGGGTCTTACTATCGTTAAAACAGCATGCGGTCTCTTCCCATCTACATCCTTCTTGTATTTTGGTGCCTCGCTGAGCTGCTCCTGACCCTGGTCTGCCTACCTGAGACAGGGTGGCGTTCCTGTTCATCAGTCCTTTGGTCTTCTTAAAGCCAGGATCGCCCTCTGCGATCACATCCATCGTCTTCTTCCCGATGAATTCCAGAGCATCCAGACCGCCTGATATCACAGTTTTCCCCTGTGAAGAGAGAAAAATATGAAGAGCATAGTTTCAGTGTAATGTCCAACGTAAAAGCACCTCCTGCAAATGACTTACAAGAAATATGCCACATTTAGCATGTGAATTAATAAGTTTTTATTTCTTAAGTTAGTAAGAATTCAGTTTTAAACTTTTAAAGATTCTGTTGCTAGCTTGGTTGATGCATGAAAATGGGCAAATACATAAATAAATCATGTCATAATTTGCCGTTTATATGTTTGGAACGGTTTAGAAAAAGTTTTACAAAACAAACTGGTCAGAATACATGCCTTGTCATAAAGGAAAATGGAATCCTTCATTTTTTTCGGAATCTCCGAAATCACCAAAACTGGACTTTTACCTGACAGCACAGAGTTCATGCTCATATTTGTTGTCTTGGAACATTTTTTTAAAACATGATTCAAAAGTGAACTGGCTTGAAATAATGGAAAATGCAAATTTTCTCAAGAAATGGTTTCTGTTTTCAGTATCACTGCACCATCATCAAAAACAAATTGTTTAAAGCAACAAAACATAATTATTCTACCTTAAATTATGTAGTAATTATGATCACTCTGCCTGTTCTCACAAGTGTGTAACAGTTTACAGCACTAAGTCACGCACCACCAACTATGTCACTAACTTTGGTGAAACTGGATCATGGTTGTTGTGTAGTTTTTAGCAAACTTGTCAACCTTCTAGACATTCCCGACAGCGGTGTATAAATGTATTTCACTTCGAAGCTGGAGGCACCAAATCGCAAAAAAAAAAAAAAAAAAATCTTACATAATGTTGCTTTGAGATACACTTAAAAACAATACCTCCTCTCTCCTTCCTCCAAGGAACAGAAAGAAGAACAGAGAATATTTCTGCTTACCGTGCTCTGGACAACACTGGTGAGTGATGTCAGCATTCCCATTGCACTTCCCACTGCCGCCGATCCATCTGCTGCTGCTTTGTCTGTCTCACCGCTGGCTTCACCTGCAGAAGGGGAAACAAACACAATGCATACTATTGTAACAGATCAACAATATGAATGATAAATGGACACCTTTATCTGTCTCTGTGCACAAGTTAACCCAGTGTTGTCCTGTAATTATAAAAGACATAACGTACAGCACAGCACACGTCTCACCCGGTTTTTTCTGCTCTTCCTCAACTTGCGCTGAGAGTTCAGTCGGACTGGGGATTCCCAGTGACGTCTCTGCCTTCTCTATCACCTGAGTGAGCCCCTGGCCTGGACAGACCAGAGACACAAGCAGTGATTAAATCACAAGTGGTTGTAGCTTTTTAGCTTTAAAAGCAGATAACTGCAAAGATCACTGCACACATTGCATATGAAACTGAAAGATTGGGCCCAGCCCTCTGTACTCACCCACTGTGGCCACAGTAGCTGTAGCTGTGGATAAGATGGATTTGCCCCAGCTGCCCCAGTATCCCCAACCACCCTGAGACACAGTGGACTCACTGGGTGTCTGAGATAAAAGATAGAGGATGAGAATGGAAGGAGGAGGAGAGAAAGAAGAGACAGAACAAAAACAGAGGTTGTGAATGAGTAAGAGAAATACTAAATACAAAATCAATGACTTTTGGAAAAAGAAGTGACCTTTTTTGGTGGTGGTGGTGGTGTTGTGGTTGTGCAATCATGAGGGTGGGTGACGTGCAGCAAAGGGTCAATGTTCATCCAATTAAACTAGTCAAATAATTGGCAAGGCATTCCCCCAGAAGTTAAGTTCTCTTTTACCATTATTTGAACTTCTGTCTTGCATAAACAATAATAATCTCATCAGCACCTTTGCCGGCTGCTCCTCTACTTTCGGCTTCTCCTCAACTTCAGCTGCAGGTTTGGCTTCCGGTCTCCTTCTGGCTTTCCTTGTAGGGGCCACATCGGTCGAGATGTCAGGTGTGGTTGGCGAGGAGGAGCTGTCGGGAGTTTCGGCAGGAGAGGCATCCTGAGTCTCTGGTGTCGCCTCTGGAGCCTCGGCTGCTGCAGCTTCACTGTCTGACATCTTTATGTCTTAGTACATTCCTTCAAAGGGAAAATATAACAAAGGATAAACCTATCAGCCACGTAAGCATTTTAGTGAACTCCTGCATACAGTCTGGTGTTTTGATACTGAGAGCCGTGAATGCATCCAGGCTGAGCTAGGAACAAAAACTACTACAACTTAATTTTATTTTTTTTAAGGGTTAAAACAAACATGCAGAGCTGGTTTGTACTGAGGAGAACAGAGGGGAGGATTAACTTGAAGATTTTGAGATAACAGGGGTTTTGTAACAAATGACTAATTAAACATAAGGACACAATCAGAGTGTCCAGCTGGGATGTTTAACAGATTACTTCAGTGTTTTTCAACATGGACCCTATTCTCCCATGTTTTAGTGTCTGTAATTGGTCCAGTATTAATCAAAACTACTGCAGTTGGCAGAAGCAAAACTGGGCTGCAACTGAGCACTTTCAAAATCCATCCACCAAAAGTGCTTGTTTTTGTCACTGACAGTTTCAGATTGTTATTCTAAGCGTTTGAAAACATTATGGAAAAGATCAGTACAGAGATAGAGCTTTTTTAAGAGAGTAAGATATGTTTTGTTTAACCAGAAACAGTTTTTATTGCTCTCACCAAACTCACCCAGTGTACCACCCAGTGTTCCAACCAATTCTGGTTGTTTAGTTGAAATAAACCCCCAATTCTCCATGTCAGATGTGAAACTATTCTGGCTGTACATGCTGTTTGTCCCTACTGCTGCTCTGATGTCCAACTCTCCCAGTATTTTTTACATCTAATGCAGCGAATAAAGGGTTTATTCGACCAAAGCAGAGTTTTTGTTGAGTTTTATGTTGTTTCTGTCAAGTCTGAATGAAGATGATGATGAAATAGGTTCTGTAAATGGAGCCTGGTGGGTTTGGTGAGAGCAATAAAAAAAAAGCTGTTTCTGGTTAAACAAAGTGTATCTTACTCTTTAACAAAAGGGGGTCTCTCTCTGTAGTGAATCTGAACCTGTCAGTGGCAAAACAAGCACTTTTAGTAGACATACCAAACAACTCTGAGATTAATTTTTATGCATTAATTCCAGGTGTTACTTTGCAATAAACTAGTTTTCAGTGGTAATATTTCCCAGATTGCATTTCAAGCAACACCCAGGAAAGAGCAGTCAGCTATCAAGCTGCAGGTTATCTGTGCAGCTGCAGAGAGAGTTGGTTTAAGCTCCAGTCACAGTTTGCTGAGGCCCAGCCTGCAACAACACACACATAAAGAGTGTGTTGTAGATCCTGTATAATGAAAGAACAAAGTTCTGAGGCAAACAACTCACACACACAATCAGTGAGAGTCACAGCAGTCATTTTATAGAGTAATCAAAGCATAACTTATCAGAAACAAACACGTTTGTACTTCAGCTGCTGCACAAACTCACCTCTCCTCCTGCTAGCAGCACACGTTACCACAGTCTGCTGACGGTTTCCTCACGACAATCAGCGACAAGAGGATTTTATTCTTCTTTAATTCCGGATCGCGCTTCTATTCCACACGTTAAACGCCTTTTAGTTTTCCATAAACAGTTGAATGGTTGCTGTTTCCTCGCTCTTTTTGTCCAGCTGGATTAGCCACGTCACGTTTTGTTTTCACTGACCAGGTTCGACCGTTGGCCGCACTGAGAAACATGAGTTCCGGTCGGTACCTTCAAAATAAAAAACTATGTAAAGCATTTGGGTTTCAACAAAATTCCCGCAAAACAAATATTGCGGAAGGTATATATCTCCATTATCATTAAAGGTATCCCCGTGGAATTATTGGACACTTTTGAGCAGCTTGTGTACGTTACAGTAGGTATATTCGACTTTTTTCCGCGAGTGACAGGTGTTACGATTTTATTTTGAAGAAAAGTCCGCCATACCACCGGTTTCTCACCTATGGCTCGTTAGGTAGCTTGACGCAACGATTACCCACGTCAAGTGCCGGAAATGAAATCAAAGCGAGACTTCCGAAACCACCAAAATAAAGCAATTTAAACTTCGAAAACTAGGATCAAAAATAAAAAATAATGTTTATTAATTTTTGCCTTCTCTGACTGTTTTTTTGATTAAGTAATTTATTTATTAATTCTGTAAAATATAAATACAAATGACAATTCGAATAATCCATTAATACTCAAGCAAGATTTTGAGACTTATTTACTTATTATATCTTGCTGTTTACTGTTTACTGAATGTCCTGCTTTTTCATGGATGCGATGGTGCTATGCTGTGACTATGGTGTTGATGTTATTATGCCATCCACTGTTAATTTGCTCATTGTGAGATCAATAATGATCATCTTATCTTATTGTAAAACAAAACAAAACAAACAAACTGAAACAAATTTTCACAGCAAAATTTAATCTTGTCCATCCCACACTTTGTAAAACAAAGGGAAGTCCCTACCTCGTGGTTAAATTGTTTTTTTCAGCCTTTGTGCTTAATAATAATAAAATGTTATACATCAATCCAAAATGTTGTGTGCACAAGCAATGAAATTAAGGAAACAAATAGTTTGAGAACTTATAAATAAATGAAAACGTTTAAATACAGTTATTCTCATGACTATTACATATGTTGTCTTTAATTCAACACTGATTAGTTACACTGCAGTGAAGTCACCTTGGCTTACCTGCTCGGGAGAATAGAAAACAAGCCACGCCCCCTGACTCACACCTGAAGCAGGAAGTACACGGAGCCGAGCCGGACGGATCGTGTTTACTTTGCTGAAACGCTTGAGGATTAAAGCTGAGTTACTGGCTAAAATTGGAGTAAAAAGTATATATTTGAACATACAACAGGATCCAAATCACAAAAATGAATTGATGCTCATGTCGGTCGAGGATTTGGCGTTTCGGTCGCTGTCCGAGCAGCAGGTGAGAATCACTGCCTCTGAGTCTGTTTGGGGTTTTGGTAAATTTGTTTTCTTCCTCTATTAAAATGATGCTCAATACACAAATATTATTTCAGAGGAGCTTGGTGTGCAATAACTGTATTATAAGCCATACCAATTATTTAAATTCTCTACTCCTCACTAATACTACATAGCCTAATATTACCAAAGAGATAACCAGTTTGTGGATGGATAAAAAGATGATATCATTTTACTATTATCTACTCTACAGGGCCACTTTTAGTGCCCTTAAATTAGCATGTTGAAAATGTGCCTGTTCCCTGGACATAATGTTCTCATTAACAGTGATTTTCATTGCTTCACTGTCAGTTTATTTTTAATGGGCCAGTACTTTGAGGCATCGAGAAATCAAAGGAACCTGTCAAATCAACATTATTTCAGCTAGAAACAAAACAAAGTAAGACACAGGAATTATGAGTGCATGTAACAAATAAGAGATATAATAATGGAGTTAAAAATTTAGTAATGGGGGGAAGAAAGTGGTCAAAAAAGACAAGGTCCAAAAATACAAAAGACAAAAATACTGTTTAATTCTAAACTGAAAATGTGGTTTAAATTTCACAAACTCTTTCAAAAAGGACTCAAGTGTGTTTGTCAAAATGAAATCAGTTATCAATAGATCATTACAGAAGCTTATTGCATTCACTTGAGGAAAAAAATGCTTTGTTTTTTTTCTGTTTTTCTGAATTTATCAGATCTTTTTTCATATAGAAAACTGCTTTGTTTGTCCAAATTTATGAGCTCATTTCCCATAAAAAAAATGAATCTGAATTTTTGTCTTAATGTGAAAAATGATCTCATAAATTCAGAAAAAATAGTGCAATTTTTTTTTCTCACCGTGACACTAAAGACTAAGAATCTATGGTCCTGTGTTGATGCATGAGCCATATCTGTTGACTCTTCCTGTTTTGCAGGTTTGTCTCGTCTAAATGTGAGCTGAAGCTGTTCTCCTTTCGACATGTTACCAACCCAGAAACGCCACCTGCCACACCTGCTCCTCACAGTCCTGCTGCTCGGCGGCTTGACAGCAGATGGAGCTCAGAACGGGTCAGGGGTGGAGGCGGAGACGTCGGCGTGGCTGTCCGGGGTCTCCTCCAGCAGGTACATTGTGGCCAAGGAGGGATCCAGCACACTGATTGAGTGTAATGTAACTGGACGCCACGATGACATCAAGTGGTACAATGCCAAAGGACCTCTGCACGGTGAGTGCGGTGCTGGAAGAAGTGCATGAACAACTTTAAGGTTGTGGTGCGCTACATAGTTGTTTTACATGAAAGCAACTAGAGATGGTTATCAAGTCAAAAATCACCTACGTAAATACTGTTCTCAATATCATATTGACAAGGCAGCATTTCACCAAAATGCTTTCATCATAATTATCAGATGCCTTGCCTTTTTCAAAAAGGTTTTATAAGCATTTAAACAATGACACATTCATGGACATATTTCCATTCAGTCAACAACACACTTCTTCACACCCACTCGGTGATTTTCATGTAACAATACACCTAAGTTTCAAGGCTAAAACTACCGTGAACTTGGTTGAAAGGGAATGTTTTTTTCATGCTTACTTACATGATATTTCAATAGCACTCAAATTGTGTGAAGCAGGTCTAAAAACCCAGCCACTTTCAGTAAATTCTGTTGAAACACAGGTTATATATAATTAAGCACAGTTTTAACCCAGATGCATGATATATGTGTCTTTTGCCTAGTCCTTTCCATCAAGGACCATTGGCAATAAGACTTGGACTTAATTGTGTTATCCTTGGCATTTGTAGAAATGTATGATTAACAGAATCTTTCTCATGATGTCAAATTTGTGCACTAAAATAGTGCAAAACTAATAAATAAAGTTAAGTAAATAATGATTCCACAAGCAAATAGGCAAGGCAGAAGAAAAACAAAACTGTAAAGAATAAAGTACAGTGCAAAACAATACAACACCACAACACAACATTTAACTTAGTTTAGTTTATTTGCACATAAAAAAAGACACAAAGAATTTCAAAAAGTTGGAACATTGTGCAGGAGAGGTTGGAAGGCAAAATAATGTAGATGGTGATTGTAGTATTGTATTGTCTTGTAGACTATAAGTGAATGTTTTAGGAAGAATTAAAAAGTTTTGTTGTTTTCAAAAAGATTTTCTACAGACCAAAAAAGGTGCATAACTTTTGTGCTCAAAAGTAACATTTGTCGGTGTTTTCTTAACAGGGTTCCTCCAGGTGCTGGAAATCCTTGAAAACGCTTAAATTTTAATGTAATGTTTTCTAGGTTTGAAAAGTGTTTGGATTTTAGATAAAGTGCTTGAAACTGCTTGAAACTGTAATTGCATTCCTTTCACAGTAAATCGCTCTCTTCACTGAATACTGTGCTTGTTAGATAAAGAAATAAAATAAGCCAGAGAAAGCCTAATTGCTTTTGCTTTTCACACAAAATGAAGACAACTCTGCTCGCTACACTTAGTGTGAATCTGTCAGTCTTTGCTGATGTGAGCGAAGAGTGGGAGGCTAACAGAAGACAGCATGCTGGGAGGTTGCTGTTTCAATGAGCGCTGGCTTGAAAAGGAGAAATTTTTTAAAAATGAAAAGGATTTCATTGAAATGGAAGTTATTTGTCTAGTGAGTGTTTAATATCGGCTCAGCCAGGATGCCAAGTCTACTGACAGGCACATGACACATTTCAAACTTTGTTGTGTTTTCCTTTCTGCTTGTAACCCTTCTGTCATGAAACGTATTTTTTATAGCACAATAACATCTGATTTAATCTGATGAAGAAATGAAATAGCGACTCAACGCTTGAAAATACTCAAAAAGTGCTGGAATTTGACTCTGGAGAAGGTGTAGGAAGGTGCAGTAACCCTGTCTTTACCATATTAATACCATATAACACAATACATATTTAATTTTTGTTTAATTTAACAACTGAAACACTGAATACATGCCACATGTTGACACAAAAATATGATTTTAATCAAATTTTGTCATTCAGTTCCAGTATTCTGATACTAAAAATGCTGATATTGCGAACAAATATTGATATTTGTCAGTGATTTTCCAATGAATCAACTCCTCGATATTTGTTATCATCCCGCCCTTTGTTGATATCGCCCTCATTAAAGCATTATCAGTTAAGTTGTGCCTTTAATTGTGTAGCAGTAAACTCTGGCACCACAATGCAGAAGCTGAAACAATAACACAGTTATATTGTTGTTTATTGAATCAAATCTGATATATAAAATTGCTTTTATCAGGCAGTGTTTTGTGTGCTAATTTGTGGAGGGATTCAAGTAACACTGGAATTAAATGAGAGCTAACTGGGCGCTTTGGCTGTTGTAAATGTTAATGGTGCTGTATTACAAACTGCTTGATGTAGGAGATGATGAGAATTTTCTAATCTGCTCTCAATGAGAAGGTCTCTCTTTGTTTTCCCAATCCTCAGCTCACTGCTCTAAAGTTTTGGGCAAAATTAAAACAGCCTTAATGTTGTTTTCTTGTGTGTTTTGACTCCAGGTGAGAAGTGGCAGGTTCAGGAGGATGGTGTCCTGAACATCACTGTGGTCTCCTTCAAAGACCGTGGACGCTACACCTGCGTTGCCTCCAGCGGCGCAGACGGGACCAAGAACTACACAGTCACTCTGCGTGTCGCCCACACCGACAGCGGGCTGGGCCTCTACTTTGTCATCGTCTGCCTGGTGGCCTTCACCATCACCATGATCCTCAACGTGGCACGGCTCTGCATGGTCAGCAGCCACCTCAAGGAGACGGAGAGAGCCATCAACGAGTTCTTCCGCACCGAGGGCGCGGAGAAGCTGCAGAGGGCGTTCGAGGTCGCCAAGCGCATTCCCATCATCACGTCGGCCAAGACGCTGGAGCTCGCCAAGGTCACTCAGTTCAAGACCATGGAGTTTGCCCGGCACATGGAGGAGCTGGCACGGAGCGTCCCTCTGCCGCCGCTCATCCTGAACTGCCGCACGTTCGGGGAGGAGGCTGCAGAAACTGTGAACCAAGCAGAGCAGATCGGGAACAGACAGGCAATAGGCCCGCCTTCTTCTAAAAGATATGGAGAGGAGGAGGAGGAGGAGGAGGTGTGTCAGGCGCTGCTGTCAGGTGAAAGACAAGGGAATGATGGAGGCGCAGTTGACACCAAAGTGTCATTCCTCATGGTTTCTGAGAAGGTCACCAGCGAGGATGAGGAGGGCGAGAAGACCCTCCATGAGCTCGCACCAGGCTCTAGAACAAGTGTATCCTATGAGAGCAACATTTAGCCTGTCTGGATCTGAGTCCCATCACAAGAAACATATTTTCTGAAGTGTAAGGTGTCTAGCTCAGAAGATACTAGAAATCATTCAAAAATTGTAGGTTTGGTTATCATTTAGATTCTAGAGATTCTAGAATCTAAATTTATTTCACCTTGAAATAAAACCAGCTTTATTTCAAGGTGATAAACTGTCATAACTGGCAACAATTTTTGGTTTCACAGAACTTGCTTGCTCTTTATACTATGTCACCCGACACAGATGGGTTTACACTGAAGTTACAGAAAGTTTGGTGCATCTCGTACAGAGACTGAAGGGTACCTTGTGCATTTGTGTGACTCACCAAAATGTTGGTGTTTGACAGCCTGTGAATAAGCTGGTTATATAACTGGTATCTTACCTTTATTTGATAAACAGGTGAAGTAGAGAATTAGACAGAAAACCTGAGCAGGGCAAACAGATGGAGAATCAACAAAACTATGAAGCTGAATATAAATCTAGCTTTTACATTTATAGTTACAGTTCATTTCAGCCATTTGAGCCATAAATGGCCCCTCCTCCCCAGACCTGCAGCTCAGGCAGGCTGTCTACAGGCTGTACAGACACTGAACCTACTGACTCCTACACTGTACATTGATCAGCTCTTTATAACTGTCGATTGTCTGCCAAAAAATTAAAATTAAGCCCATTATTTTAAAAACAAAAGCCCACTGCTGTTGAAGTTGGGGTTGCTGTTGCCTGACTCCATTAACATATTGCTTAATTTCACCTTTATAAACATCTACTCCTCCTAAAAGATTATTAATGATTTCTTACGACTCATAAACAGACACTTACTCATTCGGGGAACATCTGGCATTACTTTGAACTGTAATAAATATGAAATGGGCAGACAAATTTCAAAGGAGAACATGCTGTACCGTTGTTGTTAGAGACGCCGGTATTTCAACTTAACATGTTTCATTAATCTCTGATGACATATCATGGTCCTTTTAATATTTAGTACAGTAAATATATTACAGATTTCTCCTTTAAATCTGTAATTTCAAATAATAATCAACTAATGGTGCTAGTAAGTTTGACCACGGCCAGACTGCATCAACTGGGCCCAGAATCATATTTCTTCTTGTCTTGAATATATTTTTATTTGTAGTTTTCATGTTTGTGTGGTGGTTCGCTATCAGCTGTCCATTCTTTTGGGTTTCTCTGCACACAGCTCGTGTAGCAGCAGATATAAGAGCTCACTTTCCTCCTTCAGAAGACATTGTTTGCTGCCAGTCACTTTTGTTCACTTTTGACAGTCAGTCAGCTTCCACGGAACAAAATGTTGCATTGAAATATCTTTATTTCATTGTTTTCATGTCACTGCTTCCTCTCATCACCTGACACTCGCAGGAAGAAGCGGAAGACTACTGAAATAATGCCTCAAAAACATGTCACTTCACAGACTTGACTGCTATCTCCATGTCTCTGTATTTGGGTCTTTGTTAGGCAGGACAGAAGTTGATTACCGGTTAGATTTTGCTTCAGAGTGACTGTTTCAATAAAAGAAAAGAACCCATAAGCAAGACAAAACGGGTGAGAAAAAAGTTATTCAGTAAACTCCAGGCTTCCAGCTACTTTTACCTCTCAGAGGCAGCGGAGCAACTGAAATATGAATGTGATTATTTTTACATTGCAGCTCCAAAACCTGTCTACTGTGAAGGAAAATGCTTGAAATTGTGCTCATAAATATGCAGGTATAATCTATCATATTTTGATGTGTGAATGCTTGGAAAAGTCAGAGACTATAATTCTTTTATTATGAAGGTGATGCAGCATTTCCCTCTATATTTATTGACATTTGTGGGTTATATTTGTAAAAAAACAAAAAAAAAAAAACAACAAAAAAACAAAAACAAAACATGCTTGATAATTTGACAAATAAAGTGTGAAGGTAAATACGGACTCATTTGGAGGATGTTTGCGTTGAGGTTAACGTGTGTGTAAATATAAGGTGTAAGGTGTCTCCATCCCAACAGTACTTTCTCTACAGGGGGTCACACAGCTTAAAACTTGAGGTTATTTTCAAATGCAAATAAAATATGAAGATGCTGAAAATGTTTGGTATTTTCTACAGAATCTTTTCAAAAGTTAGTTTCGTGAAGTAAAACATCACATGAAAAGTACGGTGTTGCCTCTAACATACCCATTTTTGGCCCTTTACATTCACCCAACACAACGTCATGGTGAAATACTTTAAAAAAGAGGCAACAGGAAACTAATAGCAAGGTTTTTAATTTGTCTGGAAGCCTTGTTGAATCCCTTTTTTGCAGCCTTCCTCACATAGTTCAGCTCCATCATCTCTTGCCACAAAAGTAGTCTGAAAATATCTTTTTCTTCATTTTACAATCTGGTTAAAATTGGATTCACATTAATAGATGAGTAGGGTTTAATTTTTATCTGTTAAACGTACTTGTATGTATTGTACTATTTGATAATTAAAGACATAATAGGCAACATTTTCTTTAAAACAATGTATGGCATCATAAACATTATTCCTTTCAATCATCACTTATGACCCAAAACTGAAAACAAAAATTTAAATGCAACACAAATGATTAAACGTTTGTCTGGGTTATGATAGTTTGGTTTGATAGATTGTTGATAAAAATTATGCTTATACTCGTACCATTCGACAATAGTACAGTGTTGCCTGAGGGTAACGTCTAGACAAAAAAAAACAACGTATGAACAGAGTTCATTTTTAGTCTTTTTTCATTTCAAATGACATTGATTTTAAACTGGTGAGGCAATTGAATATTTTCCACAGGTATTGTAATAAATTTAATTCGAATTTCAAACAAAAACTCTTATTTAATTCTTTACTATCATGGTACAATGTTTCTTTAAGGTAACACACCCTAAAGTTTACCCTAAAAAGAATATTTCTTGAAAATGTCTTCAAATTATTTTTACTCAGCCAATTTTATGACAAAACAACTGGCATCATGCATATCATCTGTGGAAAAAAACATGCTGAGAAACCTGGACCTCACAGAAACTGCAAAGAAGCTGTATGTCTGAGTTACTCAACATTTTTGTGGACTCTGACTTCTGAATTGTATCATGTTAGGTGTGTAAACTGTGAATCTGTTGTGGAATTTGACAATCGAACAAAGGTTTTTGTTTTTGTGTTTCTGAGTAATTGTAATACTACTATGTACTTAACTGAGTTCTTCTTCTGTAAAACTGCTGTTACTGTGTGAAATGGTTTCATATTTAAAGATGCTTAAATATTAAAAACTGATCCTGAAGTGGTCATTCTCTGGGACCAAAATCAAATGTGATTTGTACCATAGTTTGGGAAAAAATCCTATGATTGACAATTACTTAATAAATATTGTACAATCAAAAACTTGCATGTTTGGCTGTAGTGGTCATTTCTGTCCCTTCAGGTAACACTGCCATTGAGCCACTGAGTGGAGCTGTTGGGTAAAACATCACTTCTGTATGTCAGACACACCACTTGTGCATTCACCATCTGAAACACTTCAGTGAGATTGTTTTTCACATTAACACTGTAAATGAACACTTAAGTGAAATTCAATCAAAATGAAAATGTAAAAAAGTAAAATGATCTGCTTATTTCAACACTGAATTTATGCTCCTGTGCCAACCTCAACTTGATATATTAAAAATATCTGAAAACTCTGGGATCTCCCCGAAGGTTTACAATAAAGTATTGTAGGTTTGAACAGTGGTTGTCCACCCAGAACTTGTGATGCTCGACCAACAGCAGAGTTGGTGACTGTCACCAGAACTGAGACAGATTTGTTTGAGCTGTTCATAAATGCACCAGAAATATAGTTTATGCTCATGTCTCATTCCCAGGGTGTCAAATACTGATGTTTTAGGTTGGTAAAGCGTCCCAAGCACAGCCAATTAATGAGAAGTACAGGGAGAGGGCAGGGTCTCTGCAGATACAGCCACCAGCACTCACTTCTAGTGGGTCATAAGTGGTGACTGAAAGGGATAATGTTTTTAGGTCTGTGCATTATTGCATATTATGCCTTTAAACTTCCAGTGGATAAGATTTAGGGGTTCTATTGGCAGAATATGGCAGAAACCAACCAAACCAAACACAGGCTCTTACTACAGCCTGTCACATTTTTCTCAATTTTCCCACCGTAGGGTCTTCTTCACGCTTGGAAGGTGAAGATGAGCTATCTTTTTGGCTTTTTTCTTCATCTGTAACCACAAATTCTTTCATTTCAACTGATAATATAAAAAAAATCACTTCTATTTCACTGCACCCAGTCATCAGCTAAAATCAGAGTTTGTTAGCTTCACAAAGTTCCAGCATCCTTTACATTGTAATCTTAAAATCAATTAAAACAAAAGCATTTAAGACAAATTTCCATATATATGGAGGTTCACACAAAAGAATAATAAGCATTTCATTCCTTAATTGTACTAACTGTACAAAAATGAATAAATAAATAACAGCGTAGTTTATTAGTTCATATCTGAATGGGCAATAAAAGGAGAAATTATGAAAATATTATAATAAATATTAATCCAGGAATAACTAGTTCAAATAAAAAGGAATTTACAAAAACAAATTAAAACAGTGATTAAGTACATCATTAAAAATGCATTAATAAATTCATAAACAAATAATGGCTTTTAAAAGTCTATTTGAAAGTGCAGTTTAAAAAGAGAAACACATAAATGGATTCACAAACTAAGGACCTGATTAGGAATACAGATTTTAATCAGGCATCTAAAAGGCCAGTTTCCTCTTTGCATTTCCCCAGTGCTTTTCCTTATCGTGTTCAATTTGCTTATTCATTTAATTTCTCCTTTTAGTCTCCCCATTTAGCCTTTCCATGCAACGTTCGACTTTGTGCTGGAAAAGTACATAAAACAATGCAAATTAGCTATAGCTCTTTGACTGATTAGAAAGCTGCACCCTCCTCATACCCTCGCTATAGTTAGAAAATAAAATAATAATAATGATAAATAATAATGATGATAGTTTTATTACTTCTGTGACACTTGTGGTCCTTCAAATGCATGAGAGTAAAGCGAGGAAACAATATATGCACACATAAATATATATTAAGAGGGTAGTCTGACATTTAAAAAGGCAAAAAGCAAAAACAAAACAAAAGACTGATAACTTTCCAGTCAGCACACAGTAATTGTCGCTGTAGAAGTGAACACTTATGGACAGAAAAAATTACCTTTGGCTGTAATGTATCTGCAGTAACACAACCAACGCACACATGGTCTTACATTTTCCACCTTTGTGGGTAAATGATGCACTCAGGCTTCATTAGGCTCATCCTGTACACTGCTGCTTTGTACTCACAGTACTTTCCCAAAGGTTAATCTCCTGGAATACAGCTAAGTACGAAGTGTAACAGCCTGCCTACCTGAGAAATATCGGGTTGGAGAGCAGCCCAAATAACAATAACCTTGGGCCTCTGTGTTGAATAACTCAAAAAATCCATCCTTCTTCCCCTTCCTGTCCTCTCTGGAGGCAAGCTTATCTAAATAGAATTGATTGGTCGGAGCAATCATTCATCATGCCGAGCCAAAGCAGACGTTTAAGGAGAGAGGGAAGGAAGATTTTACAGATAGGATATTTTCAGCAGGGCCTCGGTGTCATCCAGGTAAACTAAACAAATTGATCAGGTTAAAAAGGACAGACGCTGTGTGTGTGTGTGTGTGTGTGCATGAAGAAAAGAAATATATATATATATATGTAAGTATATATATGAGAGACTGATTGGCTTAAAGGACACATTTATACCAACATGTGTGTATGCTGAGTGTGCTTGCAAGACGGAGCATTCCACAGACTGGAGTGTGCGTGTGTCTGATTATGCACACTTGCGTAAATGAATGAAGCCTGTGCATGCAGTAAATTTGGGTGTCTTGAATTTAAATTGTTCATAAAATCGGGTCAGAAGAAAACTGTCTCTAATTGCATTTCATTTCCAATCAGCCTGAAGGAACCAGACAGAAAAAAAAAGAGCCAAGGACAGTAGATGATGAATTAGATGACACGATGAGAGAAGTGCTCGTCATATCTGTTCATTAGACGAGAGGACTCAGTACAGATGCTGCAACCGTGATTAGCTCTGCTGTTCCGACTGTGTGTGTGTGTGTGTGTGTTTATTTTTGGGATTCACTGGCATGATCCCAAACACGGTACAGTTCTCTTAACTTTGAGCTGGATTTTACAGCGAAGGACAAACAAACACTCCAAACTTGTTTTCTCTCTGCAAAGACAACTGTCATTGCTTTTTTTTTTTTTTTTTAAAGATTTGTCCTTTACTTGTCAACGTCCCAGTTCATCTCAAAGGTGTTGGATGGGGTTCGGGTTCAGGTGAACACTATTTCTGTATAATCCTGAGTTTGTGCACAGGGGCATTTTAAAGTTGAAACAGGACAAAGTCAAAAACAAACTGTTGACACAAAGTTAGAGGAACACTATTGAGTATAATATCATTGCATGCCAGAGCATTAAGATTTCACCTTAGTTGAAACTAAAGTCCCAAACCAACAAACCAACAGCCCTAAACCAAAAGTACACAAAAGTATGTGGATAGGATTGTCCAAATACTTTAATCCATGTGGAATCTCCCACTTTGTATCCTCATAGTACCTATAGAACAGAATAGGTAGATTGCCACTCACTCCCAAATCAACATATAGGCCTTTAACTGGTGGAGAGTACTGGCATTGGCAGGCTTACCAGACCCTAACTATGTTAAGTCAAGTGACATAACTCACGTGACATTAAACACACGGTTAAAGTTGCAAAACATTGTGTAACTTTAACTTTAAGCCAGTACCAGATTAAGGTGCTGGCTTAGATCTGGAGTTGGTCACTTGTGCTGCACAACAAATGCCCACTGCTCTTCACACCAGGATGGGTTAAATGCAGACACTGAATATGACTATATAATTGTACTTTGTATTGCTGTATATGTCTCAATAAAGTTTATCCTTTACCTTTAGAACAACTGCAGTTTGGTTACTTTTAGGCACACAACAACTTGGCAAGGTTTTGGCAACAAAGAGACTTTAGGAAAAGATCAAGGTTTGGGTTAAAATAGGTATGTTAAGTACGTCACATGATGGAAGTAACATGATGGCAGTCACACACATAACAAAACTTAAGTAACCTTAAACTTTAAATACCTAATTGTTGACTTTTGTGTTCACATGGGACTGGACGCATGGTCTCCTGGGTAGACGTCCTGTGTTTGCTATAGCCGTCCATCCACCCCACCTCCTCCAAGTGCAGACTTTCTCAATATTTGTATTTCAAGCAGCTACAAGCAGAAAAGAGTTTGAATCAGCTACACACCACGCAACCTCAACATGTCATCAACACACACACTCACTTGCTGTGAAGTCTCCGGACAATGACCTGCTCTATTGACCCAATGGGATCAACTGGACATTACATGGACTTTTAACCTGAGAGCTTAAAGCCTGTTTAATGTCTGGTCCAAATGATTCTGACATTTGTGTGCTCACATCCTCCATGTAATAAGTTCAGGGTTGCAGTGCTTGGATGAAGGGGACTTGAGTCATGTGTAGTATGAAAATGTTGGTCTGTTGATTGGTCCACCATTTTGGTCCAGCCAGAAATATCTCAAATATCCCCAGAGGACTAAACCTACTGACTCTGGTGATGCTATGATCTAGCACCAGAGGGTCAAAATATTTTACTTATCCAGTAAAATATCAACATCTACTGGATGGATTTGGTAGACATTCATGATGAATCTTAATGACTTCAGTGAGCCGCCAACCTAAAACTTTTACTTTGATTTATGACCAATACCTGCTAAACTGATGACATTCTCATCATGGTGCTCATTAATAAACATCAGCATGATAGCATTGTCACTGTTAGAATGTTAGTATTCTGACATTAGCATTTAGCTTACTGCTGTACCCAGGTACATCCCCATACATGTAATATTAGAACCTAGAATTAGATAGGGCATTGCTGCTCAGCCTTGCTGCCAATTTCTCCCAGGAGCCACTTACAGTATTGCAGTGAAAAAAAATCCCCTCTGGCCTAAAAAGGATTTCCCCCATAAACCACTATTATAAAAGAAACATGAGTAAAACTGTTGACAGGACACCTCAAACTGCAAACAAGGTCAGTCATGACTATTTCTAGTATAAATATTTGATCCATAAAGGCTTAAAATTTGTAAAACTTCACTGGAGCGGATAAAGATTTTAATTCTATGATGTCATCACAATGTAAAGTCTCCGAACCGAGCAGAAACTCGTGGGCGGGGGCAAAAGAGGGGAAAACTACTGTGCATATTCAGCGGACCATCTAAGCAGTAAACCTAAGTAAAACTAAGAAGTAAACCCAGAAGCTAGAAAACTTCTGTGGCTTATGCGACAGGCGTGCAACTCTCATTAGAGAGTTACATCAAACACATCTATGGTACAGCCTCACAAAGCAGCTAGCTAGATGTTAACAAGCAACTATAGACTCTTGTTATTCATTCCCTTTTCTATCTTGTCTATTTTATCTCTCTTTTCTCCTAAAAAGCCTTAATGTAGTTTTGAAAAGTGCGATATAAATAAAGTCTACATATTTATTTGTTAAGTTTTATATCAAGATAGCTTCAACTTTACTCTGCAGCATTTGCATTCAGTCAAAGCAACCTATTTATAACAAATGTAGGTTTCAGGCTTTCATGTCCTTATTTTCAGTTAACCTCCAACAAAAACCTGCACCTGGGAACGGTCCAGACGGGGTTGAACAGCCCGTGTGCTAACAAAGGGACGGGGGCACTGCGGCTGACCTGATTCTCCGCAGGGTCTCACTGCTACATACGGCCCCTCTGTCAGGCACTAATGGGAAATAATGGCTGCAGAAGCATCACAGCGGCGGGCTGGACTCGCTGGGGACTAGGGTGAAGGTATTGGGGTCACATCTTTTGACGGCTCCTTGTACCCTTGGACAGATACATACTGCACAGAGAGAAAACATCTGGAGGCAAAGAAGCAGCAAGCGATTACACCAAATGAGGTCGTATGGAAAGGTTGTGACCAGGAGGGAGGCAGTAAGGCTGATTGTGTATCCATGAAACTTCTAGATAGGAATGAGTGTTTATTTCCCAATCATTCTTATTTCATCAATGTAAAACCTCATGTGGCCAAGGACAGATGTGAAGGAGAATTCTGTAATGTAATTTTATTGTTTAATTCCTAATAATTTTGTGGAAAGAACTGTGTAATTTGGTCCTAAGTGTGAAAATATCTTGACATAAAAGGTTAATTAAAACCCAAATAAATATTCATTATTTATTCATTAGCTGACTTGGGCGGCTGTTGCTCAGGAGGTAGAGTGAATCATTGGTAAATCTAATCAGAAGCTAGGTGGTTCAATCCTCCAATTTCTTTCGACGGCTGTGCCATCAGAGTGTGCGTGTGTGGATGGGTTTGCATAGGTGAGCTCCAGCTGAGCATGTTGGCACCATGTCGTTAGGGTATGAATGTGTGTGTGAATAGGTAAAGGCTGACCTGTAGTGTAAAGCACTTTAGTTAAAATGGTAAATGGACTGCATTTATATAGCACCTTTGTAGTCTTTCAGCCTTCAAACAGCCGAACCTTGGTCTGAAGAGGTGGTCTCAGTCTAGATCAAACTGAATGGTTTGATTCGTTTAGTGTAAAAACATTTCTGGATGGTTCGGACTTTCGATCCTGTTACAATAATCTGTGGCAGGCCATCTTCAGAACTGGAAGAAGGAAAAAGAAACCAAACAAAAGAAGAGGAAGAGTCCAAAGCCAGATGACCTTTTACAGAGTCCCCCCCTTAAAAAAATACATAAAAATTAATTAAAACACTGATGGACACCCAACCACAAACCAATCAACAAGTTCTCAGAGATGCAGCTCACTTAGACGATGACAACAGGGCGTGTCAGGCATAGTTCTTTAGCACACTTGCACAGTAATTGCAGCGTGAAACCAAAAGCAACTTGAACAAATATATACATCGTAACAAAACAGTGAACATTTGTTCCGACTTTCAGGTATGAAAAGGCCCTAAGAGACTCTGGGTTACACCAGCAATTAATTAGAATTAATACCAAATGGACAGTCTCTATTTCTTGTATCATAACATCTAGGTGCAAAGCAAAAGGAATGCATGCAAAAGAAAGTGCTGAATTTCGATGTTATGTTTGTAAGAAATACAAGGTATTAGTCATGGATCTTTATCTAACTTATTACCTCAAAATGTTGCATTTCTAGTGTGCGTGGTGAGTGGGAATTCAGCACAGGTTCTTATAAACTCTACATAATTATATGGTTCTCCCCGGGAAACTTAGAAATTATTACTAAATTATAGATCCATAAAATACTTGAGTCAATCAAGGCTGTGAAACCCTTAATGGCCTAATAGTGAATTCAGTGATCCGAAAGGCAAATACACTCCTAATGATATCAGCCCCAAACATCACTCTCGCATCAACTGCATGGCGATTACATTCAGCTAGCAGATATTTTTCCTATTTTTCACTGATTTTTTTTTTCTTTAAGAGCAGATCAGTTCAAGCTTCTTTCACCCAGATCTTATGTTCCCATGTAGAGCCTGAAGTTTATAGTGCAGAGAAAAATGTGGAGAGAATACAAATGAGCTAGTGAGGGATTTTGATTAAACACCTTTACAATGTTCACAGTGGTATAACCAGACTTCATTTTCCCTGAGGGTTTTAAAGTGTTGTTGATAATATTTTAAACAAAAAGAGCCCTAATTGTTATCAAACCAAATTCTTCATTTGCACATCAACCCACCCATTTATTGATACATCCATTCATCTATCCAGCCATCCATTTTCTTATGTTTATCTAGGATCAGGTCACAGTGGCAGCTGGCTAAGGAGGGAATTCCAGATGTCCCTCTCCCCAGCAACACTGCCTAGTTCCTCCTGGGCAAGCTTGAGGCGTTCCCAGGCCAGATGGGACAAGTAATCCCTCCAGTGAGTTATTGGTCTGCCCCTGGATCTCATCCCAGTTGGACGTGCCTGGAAAACCCCGAAAGGAAGGTGCCCAAGATGACCCTGATGAGATGTCTGAACCCCCTTAGATGACTCCTTCCAGCTCTGCTCTAAATTCCCTGTAGATGTCCAACCTGCTCATCCTATCTCTAAGGCTGAGCCCAGCCACTCTGCATTAAAAATTCATTTCGGCCACTTGTTATCTGCGATCTTGTTCTTTCATTCACTACCCAAAGCTCATGACATAGGTGAGAGTTGGAGGGAGATCTACTAATAAATCGAAAGCTGTGCTTTCCGGCTCATCACCTTTTTTACCACCAATCTGCCTTTCGATCTCACAATCTTACCGTCACCCATGACTCCTTTGCTTGGGGCATCAACTCATCCCCACCCAGAGGAAAAAAATCCATCATTTTCCAGCAGAAAACCACGGACTAAGACTTGAAGGTGCTGACTCTCATCCCGGGTGCTTCACACTCGGTTGCAAAATGCCCCAGTATGTGCTGAAGGTCATAGAATGACAAAGCCATAAGGACCACAACATCTGCAAAAAGCAAAGACTTGACTCTGAGGTTCCCAAACTGAACACTGTCCTCACCACGGCTGTGCCTTGAAATATAGTATAACACTATTGGTTGGGAACACTCACGTTTTCAATCTATTGGGGAAGGCATTAACTACTTTCCTGTCATGAGGGATGGTCCAGCTTTTTATTGGTTGTGGTGGGAGTTAGAAAAGCAGACTTTCATAAGTTCTGGTGCTAAAAAATGTTCAGGTCAGTTCTCATTCAATTCTGCACATTTTTGATCACAGAATTAAATTTTCAGAAGTATGGTTCACTTCCTCTCTAAAAAAAATGGTGATAAAATGGTGATAAAAGCTTGAAGGTACTGGGTTAAAGGTGCACTTGAAACTTTGAGGTATCATTAATGACAATTCAACTTCAGAAAGCTGAAAAGCAGAAATTGCCTCCACTCAGGAATCCAGGTTTGGTCTTTGTACTGCGAGCAATTTGAGTCTCACAGGAGCAAACAGAACCTGTTGAAGGTTGTAATTTGTTGCATTATGTGAGTCTTACTCAGACCAAAGCTAAGTGCCACAAATTGAAGTTCTGGGTTGTGGCGAAATTGCCACAGAGGTCACAATGGTCTTTGCATTACCATTCATCAAACCAACAAAAGCCATTTTAATGATTGTCCTCTGATCCTGTCTGCAATTCAAAAGGTTTTAACTGAATTACTGTACGTGCCATGTGGTTATTTTTTCATTTATCATTCGCCCACCAAGGTCTGCTAAGTACACGACTTTTATTTTGTTCCTTTCTTCCTATTGAGTCACACAGCTTACAAATTATCAAGAGGTCACTGTTTTTCTAAAATAAAATCTGCCTTCACATGTCCACATTTGACTTTAGCAGTCTCTGTTAAGCTTCCATCAGTGTGTTTTTTATACTCATTTTGGATTTGATTGAAGAGTTTTAAAAACTACTTTGCAGCACAAACAAAAATTCCTTACATCTCCACTGTAGCGGGGAGGTGCTCGGTGTGGCTCTCAAAGGATATAATACCAAAATGAGTAGACAGCACGATTATTGTGGGCTTCTAAGGTAAGCAGAACTTTTTATTGATGTGAAAAATGGAGGGGTCGAATCTCTGCAGTAGTTTACGGGAAAGCGATGCAGTGGTGGGTCAGAAAGTTTTTTCCTGCTGTGGATAAATGCTTCTAACCCATGTGAAAGTGTGAAATCCTACATTGCGCTTATTACTATATTGTGCTGATTCATCAAACACTTTCATCCATTGCAACCCACTTTTTTTCCCCAGATGAATTTTGTGGTTCACTATCTTGCTCAAGGACACTTTGAGAGGAACTGGGGATCAAACTACCAACTTGAAAATGAGTGACCAACCTGAGCTACCAACTGAGCCACATCTGCCCATATCACTGCACTTCAATTAACATCATTTTTATTTCATTTAGAATAATTCCTTTGCCTCAAACATTTTTTTGTAATGACTATTAATGTGTGTAGATGCAGATGAGAGTTTTTTTTTCTCCGAAAGCAGAATTGCTCAGCCATTCAAGGCTTACAAAAGCCCTTTCCTCTAACATTCAATTTACACTTTTATATTCCCATATTCCTCGCTTGCTCCCCTGCTGAGCAATTAGACACGTACTGCATAAAGCAGCACTGCAGATAAAAACCCAAACTCATCGCAATTTACAAAGTTCATTCCCCTCTTTTGCTGTGGCTTTTTTCCTGTTACGCATATTGTGTCCTGATACCATTAAAGACAAACTTCACACTGCAGTAGATCAGCTAACAAGATCCTGCCCTTGTTGTCATCTCGCTGGCTTTAACGGCTCCGTGGGCTTCACTTGGCAGGACAGTTAAATTAGATGACTCTGCCTCGTCTGCGCTGCACGCCTCGACTTTGTGGCTGTTGGGTTAAAGATTGTTTCATGGCACGGACTTGGACAGATTTACTGAGTGGCAGACACACTATAAATATGCAATAATGAAACTCATGAAATATTTATTGACCAGCTTCTTCCTCCATCTTTTCCCAGACAGGTGGGATGTGCTACTCTGTGAAATAAGACTGGAAGTTACTGGATGACTTTACTGTAATGACTGCAAGTTACTATTCAAGCCACTATTCAAATGGGGGATTTTAGCTCTGGTTATATTTACATAAATCAGTCTAAGACACGCTGTCAAAGGCAGTCCCAGGCCGCAGCATGATTTTAGGGCTTGCCAACATCCAACATGGGCTGCATACGAGCTGCATGGCAATTACATTCTGTCATATGTAGGTCATGGTAACTGGTTAATCAATTATACAGTCTGTGCTCATTCTTCAAATACATGACACACCGCAAACAAGTTTACTGTGTGAATGTGTGTGTGGGTATCACAGATTTTGTTGGTTTATTCTTTTCTGTATTGCAGAAGTTGGATTTAGAATTAAACAGTGACTACAGAGTTAAAGTTCGGTCTATTAGTCTTTCATACAGTCTGTGGTGTGGTGAAGTCAAGCACGGTGTATTTGACTGAGTTGACAGTTCAGTGTGCCAAGATGCCACAAAGGTATGGCTATATTACACCCTTGTGGTGTCTGATAAAAAATGAATGTATAAAATACAGAGGGATTATTTCAGGAATGCTTCCATTCACATACTGGGTGTCAAACAAAGTAGACAAAAAAGGTATTACTATATTACTATACTATATTATAAGTATCACTTTAAGGGTGCTTAAATTGGTACTGGTTTCATAACTTCTTATACAATCCCCAGCCCTAATCAAAACTGATGGCTTGTTTTAGAAAATGCTCAATATGGAGTGGGTGATTTGTAGCTAAAACCCCATTATGCAAGAATTGTTTTTTGCAACTACAGTTTTGGAGTGCAGTTTCCTTACACACCAAAATACAAATTCAAATCACACCTTGACCAGAAAAGATTACATCAGAAGCCAGTTTTGGCTTACTGCTAGCAACTAGCAAGCTGACAAACATCAAATAAGCACACCAACACAAGCCAGCTAATGATGCTTACTAGTCTTACAGGATTAAGGCCAGCTCAGCGTCTGTCTTGCAGCTTTTCATTTTGGGTCACTTTTGACAAATGATTAAAAGCCTGTTTGAGATTTAACCTTGTCTCTTTTCTCTTGCATCGTTAATCTCTCTTTTTCTCTTCTTAGCTTCCTCCATCAGTGTCCTCTTCTGTCTCCTCACCTTAGCCATGATGTCTCTACTGAGAATTCCAAGCTTGGAGTGAGCTTCTTCCTGTAGCCAGCTTAAACACCCAGCTGGTGTTGTGTGATGGGATGGGAGAAAAAAAAACAATTATCTTAAGTATTGTGATCCTTCTTTTTTTTGACTATTCCTGAATCAATTCTTGAATCAATTTTTATATATAATTACCTAACACTTAGTCTGTTAGCTCAGTGCTAACACATAATTGGAATTTCCATTAATGCGCTAATAGAAATTAGCTTTGCTATCATGGTAACATGATCTTAACAAATGGATCCCTTTTACTTCACATTCACAATTAAAAATGTTCTCATAGTTAGAGCACATACAATATTTCCTCACATATTTCCTCAGATCTGTGGAAACAAACTAATAGCTGCTGATTTCACATTCCTAACACAGCCTGAGAAATAAATAAATAAATAAATAATCCTCTTATTTATTATCCTTAAGGCACCAGCTCGATGAGCAGGAACAGCTAAAGTTTACGTCAAAAAGTATTAACTGTTTTTATATTCAGTATAGCAATGATGCTGCTGAAATAAAACTCAATAAATGATGGTATATAATTGCTTTTGGAAACAGGAATCCTGACATACAATCTTCAAATGTGTATAATTCAAACTTTTCTCCATGGTTTAGTGTTAAAAAAGTGAACAAAAAACGGAATAACTCAGAATACAGAATCGCAATACATTGATACATAAATACATTGAATTGGCATCCCAGTATCATGATCATATCGATTTGGAAGATAAGTGTATTGCCTCCCAAATCATTACACACCTTTAGATTGTACCCAATCAGCCCAGGTTTCATAGTGCAAGACCAGGCATTCAGAGCTATTCCAACTGCAACTGAACGTGAACTAAACTAAAGAGCTGAAACATTTAAAATTGAAGACCAACACTCACGCATCCCCTGTGAAATATATGTCTAACTTCAAATTCTATTAAAGTTTGATCTAAAGAAAAGTCTATAACTTTGGAAAAAACAAGCTGGCTGCCCTCTCTAACATGACAGGACTGTTTGGGCGGACTCACGCAGGGACGATGGCTTCAGATGAGACGGATATGAAGCATGGGTTTTAAGATTAAAGGAGAGTGTCCTTGTCTTACTCGGAGAGCTGAAAGAAAGCTGTCTTTTCCTTTCCGCACACATGAGACGTCCTACCATTTTAATGCTTCATTTCTCCACCGTCTACAGCCCTGGGTTCTTTTCTCTGATCTTCTCATTAAACTCCCCTGAGTGGCTGTTCTTGTATGACATTGACAATTTGTGTAACGTCTTATTTCATGTCAAACTGCACTGAAAGCCTGGGAGGCCTCTTTCTGTTAGTGTCAATTAATTTACGTGGCAATTGGCCGGACTGAATCACAGGAATCGCGCTGAAAAGACCAAAACCATTCGCTTGTGTAGAGAAACATCAGTCCATTTTTCTTCCAGATTGGATGTTGGATTTCCAAACGTTAGGACAGTATTTTTACTCAAGGTTTTCATCTGCCTTGGAGCTCCAGTGACTCCCTAAATGAGAAAAATCACACCCTCAAAACTCAAATGGATCTTGGCGAGGATGTATCTCATCTGCCATAACGGCTTTGTTTTATCGTTTTGAGTCCTGCAGCTGAATGGCGCCGCAGACAAACGCTGTCAGTGTGTGTTTGCTCATTTGGCAGCACTTTTAACACATTGAGATTTTCAGAAAGCTTTTATACAAGGAGAAATGCCACATGGGAGCAACAGCTTGTGTAAACAAAATCTTAAGCAAAACCGCCCACCCGTAAACAGCAGACAGCCTCGCACTCATTCTCGCACGCACGCACACATTCGGAAAACAAACACATTTGCCCTCCACCACCTACAGTGCATCACAAGATCAGCACTTTTCTTCATAAAACACTCACTCTGATGTCGTCAAACCACAGGTTTGGATGTCATTAACAAACTATTGAGCTGCTGAGATAGTAAAACCAATTAGGAGCCTGAATGCTTATCTAATGGAGAGATGAGACGAGGGGGCTCAAGCTGTGTCAAGTGGTGACAGAAGAGCTCAGGAACACCTACACTCATTGTGATGTTTGAAAGCAGCCTGCCTTGTTCACAGAGACATTGCAATTAAATCTTAATTTTTGGTGTACATGTTGTTAGAGAACAGAAATGTTGTTCAAGGAGCTGCCAGGGTAACAACTTTCAGAATTTTATTAAAGGGAGATTTTATATCCCTGAGAAAAACTTAACAAAAAATAACCCTTCTTAGTCAGCTGGAACAGATCATTTTTGGACACTTTCACAGGGATGGTTTATTTGGAGTGCAAGAGCTGTCTGGCTAAAAAATTATTCATGTGCTGCAATAGTTTCCTATTTAGCGATGAGACAAAGTTACATCGAAGTTACTTGGATGTAAGTCCAGCTCTGTAAATATGTGTCAAGAAAATAAAGATAAAGATGTTGCTGAGAGAAGCATGCCACAAAACAACAGAATAATAGAACATCCCAAACACGTTACTGTGAGCACTGTTATTAAAGCACAAACACCTCTTCATCAAGTATGATGATAATGAATGCATATTTATTGGTATTAAAGCTGTGGTAGGTAACAAAATCTACAAGAATAAGCATCAAAAATTGATCCAGAATCCAACATGTTCTTATCACAACTTGTCATACACCACCACCACCCCATCACATCTGATACTGAAACACAAGGTACCCTTTAGCGGCTTATTTGATGCAGCCAGAAAACCTTTTTTGAACACATGATTAGCACTGTAAAACAGTTGCAGTTTGGACAGGTTTAGATGTAAAAATTCTGCTTGATCATGTAGCATGAAGTGTATGAACTACACCGAAGACTGGAGTCTCTGCTACAATGAGAAAAGGACAGACAGATCCTCACCATATTCACTTGTCTCTCTCTTCATCTCCTTGCAGTGCTTGTGTGTTACGATGCATTCAATTTGAACTCAGAATTTCAACTTGTCAGTTTGAAAATTTCAACAGCATGTTGGTGTTCAAGTTTGTTCTCTGCTGTAGTATAAAACATTTTCAAATTGTTGTAAATTGGATGTGAACTAATTAATTTTAATCTCTGTGAACTGAACTTGGAGCTAGCTCTTTTAAAGTGTGAACTTGCACAACATTGAAAATACCAAATTACCCCCAAAACAAAACAAACCAGATAATGACCTGTCCAACAGAAGTACAGCAACCATGACATCACTTTTCAGGCCTTTCAATTCCCTCAGTTCTCACCGTTGTTGCAAAACCATAAACCTACTGATGTTGACTCTGGTTTGACCTCTTGTTTTGTCCAACCCCTTTTTGGCTGTAGCCTTTTCAACTTCTGTCTTTCTGCTCTTGCTTTGTTTAGCAGGAAGCTGTTGCAGGTAAAGGCAAATCATTTGGGCTGAATGATTGCTAAATATTCAGAAATGTTTTAAATAATTTTAGTCGATAACATTACTAAATATTCATTTACTACAATATTTGAAATGCAGAGTGTCTGTATGAGAAGGTACACTGTGCTGATGTTGGCATCAGATACACAGTCTGTCTGTTCTCCTGCAGTTGCCTTTACACTTTGTGTCAGTATGTGCAGTCAGACTTGTTTAGTACAAGCATCTATTAGACCACTCCTGCATGTTTATTGCTCTCTATGTATAAAGTGATCCTGATATGGCAAACACCCTCCTCTTCCTCCCTCATCGGTTCCCATACTGATGTGCTTTATATTGATTTCCTGACCGGCTGGGTTTCCTTCTCTTCCCAGTCTCTGAGCATCCTGAGGAGTCAGTTAATGGTGCGTTACTAACTCCAGCCCAGTCATCCTTTACATGCTGCTCTCACAAGAACCTCTTCACCCTGAATATCCATTACTGCCGGACTGTATAGTAACGGCAGGCCCTGCTCATAACATATTTATGAATGCGGCCTGAGGGGGGCTCGCGCTCTGAATGCTGATGTGATGTTCAGACTTCGCATTTTTATCACTTTTTCCTCCTCTGCTTTTTCAGCAGCGGCAGTGACAGTGCCGGATTAAAATGTCAGCTGGACCACCCGGAAACTGAATCGCTGTGAAATCTTATGCTGGCACTTGTTAGCAAATTCCAAGCTAAAAAAGTCCACGTCTCCCTAAAAAGTCCACCCCAGGAGCAGAGCGTAAGTCAAAATATGACGAGAATTTAACAGGTTCAAAAAACATCCCCCCTGGCGGGCCCTGTCTGTTTGTTTGAACCCAATTACAGGGGGATAAAGTTTTTGGGAAAATGGATCTGGGAGGTGTTGAGCTGTATTTTGTTGCTTTTTGATAGTTTCATCGGTGCAGCTGCAGAAAATGATACATCTGACCTTCTGCAAACTCACTGTAATTCTCTCTCTGTGCCAGATAGCTGTTGGCTGGTTTTGATTTTCCGCCTTGATGAAGGATCGTGTGAGAACAGTATGAACCGCTCTCTTAATGCTCAACATCAGGCACAAGCACGGATAGACCCCCGACATTTTTCCCATTTCTTTTTTCAAATTTTATGTTTTAGTTTTTAAACTTGACCTATGGCATAAATCCTCAATTTTAAGTGTGTTGTAATGCCCAGCCACTCCATTTGGGTTAATTCTGAGAGACCGCATCAGCCCCTGCCCCTCCTTCTTGAACTTCCATTCAGCACTCAGATCAGTCATATCCTGAACCCTTGATTTGTGAAATTATCGCACAATTTGTATTTCTTATTTATTCTTGGTGCATGTTATGAGAGTAGAGTGGATGTCTGCCAAGTTGGCATATGGCGATGTCCAAAGTGCAACACAGCGATAGATGATGATATCATTGTATTTCTATTATGTGCTTCAGCAATAAAGCTGAAAAAATTGATTGATTGATTGATTATATGAGCTCTAATTCCCTTAATAAACCATGAGTATCTTAATCAAAATTATGCTAATAAATCCATCATTCACTTTTGCGGTCTCTGGCTGACACTCCTTATTCATTGGTTTTGAGGTTCTAAATTTGTTGATAATCTATGTTTATTGGCTTGGCTTTTTACTTGTGAAGCTTTTATTGCATTTCAGCATTTAGATTTTACTCTGCAAATGGAAAATTTACATTTGGCTCTTGCTGGGTCTTAATGTTGGACCCTGTCCTTCCAGATCCATGGTGGCTTTTAAATCACAATGTTACGATATATAGAGGGCTCAGTGGTTGATGACTGTCAGACATTGCAATGGATGGTGGCATCGTCCATCAGCCCAGCCCTGCGTGTTAAATCTTTTGTGGGTCTGGGGTTCCCTTCCAGAGATCAAGCACAGTATGATCCTTGACAACCAGCCAGGTAACACTAGTGTTTGCCCTGAGCCTCAGGATTGTTTGTCACCGTCGTGAAATGAAACCACTATTAAACATTTCAATACAGCCAAACTAACTCGGGCAGTAGTGCTGCATTAAACTTAACAAGCTTGTCTGGCGTAAAATAGCGTCGCTGATTAAAACGAGTGAACTCTGGGAGGAGTTAGTTTCTTTGTCAGGCAGCTAAAACAAATAAAAAATGCATTATGTGGTTAATAGTCTATGCATTCATATCTGGATATCTGACTCGTTCAACTGGAGAGACAGCTACTGATGTGTGTGTGCACTGTGAATATTATTTGACTGTTTCTGTCAATCATTGTGTGTGGTATTCACTCTGTGTACATTTGTGTGAGAGAAGAAGAAGAGAGAGCAGCATCTGTGCTCAGGGTGGATCTGAGCAGCAGTGGAGGAAGTATTCAGATCCTTTACTTCAGTAAAATTCAAAGAAAAATCCTGGTCAAAATGCTACTTAAGTAAAAGCATGCAAGTTAAATAAGGTTGGGTGTCAGATGAAAAGCAGTAATAAAAGTGAAAGATTGTTCTTGTGCATTTTATGGATCAAATCATTTATAGGCATGATAAAGCTTAGACAACATGAGCTCTGAATGGGACAATGGAGGTATCATCCAGGCGGCTGTCCCAGGAGAAACAGGACTGATGAGGGAACCTCAGTTACCTCAACTACCTTAACTGCTATAAACTTACAACACAAGTAGTTTAGGAGCTCTAAATGGGACAACAGTTGAAACATCTTTCAAGTAGCCACAATAACTTCATATGGTGAACTCACCTGGCTAAATCAGTGGATTTCAAATCATTATTTGCTTATGTTTGACAAAAAAAACCCTCAGAGTTCAACAAATAATATAGTTAATGAGTTACGTTCTAAACTAACAATCTATAACTCTAAATATACAAACCTAAACCTTGTTGCTAAAACATGTAAGTAGTTTTCCTGGCTAAATTTGCCAACTTGGGAAGATCTCGCATGCAATGCACTTCCCCTCATCTGTTCTCTTTGGTTTTTCAAGAAACAGAACTGCTTCAGCTGAGGACCTCCTGCAAAAACACTTGAAACGATACATATGTCCAAGCTCAACATACTTTTATCTTCCTCCTGCTCCTTTTCAATCATGGAGCGTGTATAAGTGTGTAATCTGTTTTGTGAAATTGGTATTGGAAAATACACTGAAATATACATAACCACGTTGCAGTGACTACAAGCAAGAGACTGTGATTTGTGATTTCTGTGCTGACTAATTTGTGTTTGGTAGAGGCCAGTCTATGAGAAGTCAGAGTAGCCTATGTGTCAGACGTTACTGTATAAACAATAATATGGTTTTAATATATGGCGTAATTTGTTTAAATGGGTTAAAGGTGTTACTTCCCTCCTTTTATCCCTGTATATCCTGTAGTTTCTTACTTGAAAGAAATATATGCATTGCCATCTTGGCTTGCAGGTTAACCTTTGATAAAGGGGTGAAGCAGAATATACACAGGCTTGACACCTGTAAGAGCCAGCATGTTGAGCAATATTTACATGTTCATGAACACCGATTCCCCATTTACTCACTCATCATCACTCGCTCTGTGTGAGAGAGCTTCAGTTAAATGTTTGCAATGTAAATGTAAATGCGATTGTAAATATAAATGTAAATGACATGATCCCTCAGTAAAAGAGCTGCTGTCTGTGCACAGACAGCAGCAGAAAAATGGGAAATGCTGTGTTGTAAAACAGCCCAGCAGGATGTAGATGAGTACAGCTTGGAGGCAGATAACAAAAGCATTACAGGTGTTGAATTTCTGCTGTGCCGCGTGTGTGTATAGTCATCATAGCTGAGACAGTTTAAATAGAGTGATATTTTCAGGGCAAATCATTTGCAAGGCATTTAAAGTCTGTGTAAAGGAGGAAAAAAAAAAGACTGAACTATGCAGTGCTGAATTCTGGAGTTACACCATTAGATGATTTCTGCGTTCAAGATTTTTTGTTTGGACCTGTAACGTGGCTCAGTGACGTGCTGGTGCCATGGTCCCCCAACACTAAGCCCCACGAATCTACACACGAGTGACACCGCCTCCCCCTCCCCTCACACTCTCTAACAATCAGTTATGGACCTTCAGCGACTCTCTCTCTGTTCAAATCAACCCATCAGTTCACTTCAGCTCACTTCACTTCCAACAACCTGACACAGAAGAAAAAAAAATACTATCCTGTCACTGTCTCCTGGCTTTGGTGGCTCAAACATGTCTGGACATGTTCAATGGAGTGGACACAACCCCAATGTTTCAGAGCAGAGAAATCTGGTAATTATTTAATGATTTTGAGACCTAATTCTATATATTTAGCATTTTTTTTAATCATTCAAATTTGGCTGAGTGGTTAATAACCCATATTTCTGTGGTGTGACAAACTCAGAAGACACATTTCTTGTTGCGTTACAGTATCTTTCAGAACTAAATGAAACTATACACAAAAAAGTTCAATTTTGCTCTGCTGAAACTTTTTTTTAATTACTCCAAAGTTCGTTTAAGACAGATTCAGCCAATCACAGCAAAGGGCTACAACATTCTGTTCCTACTCCCAATGTGTCAAATGCAACAGCATGCTCAGTGCCCCTATATGCTTCAGATAAGTATCCTAATGTTGTTTCTGAAGACTGTCGATGTGACATTTTATAAAGCGTGACAAAGTCCATGTATGGAGGAAGCAGTGTGAATGGATGGATTAAACAAACACAAAACTTTCATCCAGGAGACCAAGGTATGTCCTGGGTCAAACCAAGTTATGAAAGTTGTACATTACGTTATGTAATTTACATTCTTTACAGTAAGTAACCTGTACCATTAAGTAACCTAACTATCGTTCATATTTTACATATTTTATTTAAGTATGTTTATTTTAACCATGATCTTTTCCTAGACCTAAGTAGTTAAAGTTAATCCACCAATGACAGGACATCTACCAATGACGAGCCTGTGGAGACTGGCTGTCTTTGTTCTTTAAATCACATCCAGTTTTGTGTTGTACCGCCTAACTCTTCATGAAAGTGGATTTATTCACTGTTATGTTTGAATTAAATGGTTCCTCAAGGAGCCATTTTACAGTGTTGCATAGATGTCAACATTATTAAAAATGGCAGTAATGAAGTTCTGTGATCCACAGCTTCTCTTTCAAAAAGCTTTTGCTACTCCGCTGATGAAAGGACTGCAGGTCTATCTTATTGTTTAGTGCTGAGTTAATCAAAGGGTGTGAATTCTCCTTTGATCAGAGTGTATGGCTTTTCTTTTTAGAGCCATACCAGATGTGTTAATTCAAACAGCAATCAGACAGAGTTGCACTCTGAACAAGGACAAAATCTTTTGATGTTACAAATTGCTTTTTTTTTTCACAGTTATAGTGGTGGCAAATATTTGCACTTGCAAATTTACTATTTGAAAATGCACCTTTAGCCAAAAATTGTGGGTAGCTTACCTTTGTAATCACACAGTTAACCAGAAAGTATGAGCTGGTAGCAGCTCTATAGGCGAGCATTAGTGTTATGACCTTATTACCACCAGTGAGATGGCGCCAGTGGAGAGTAGTGAAAAGTGAAATGAGGTGTTTTTGACTAATTTGTTTTTTGTTTTTTTTTGGTTAACACCAGATGCACCATTTGTTTGATTCAGACCATTTGTAGAGGTTTTACTGGCAGCCCTGGCAGAACTGAAGAGGTTATGTACAGGACTTTACAAGAAATCAGAACTATCTTCTTACAGACTGCTGAAAGTTTAAGGAAAGAGACACAAATGGATAACTGCAATTCACAGAAACAGCTGGAATCAAGCATTGAAATGCAGATTTGCTGTAGCCACTTTGTGTCGGGTCTATTGGATTTTAGGATAAAATCATACCTTGTTCTACAAACATGCACCCTACTGCTGACATAACAGCAAACATCAAAAAATGAATGTCTTTGAAATAATGTAATAAAATAAAAAATATCTATACAGACCTGTGCACATACAACCAGACTATCCATTAGGGTTCTTGTCACTTTAATTTTGCCAACAAATCCTGCCTCGAAGTAACATTGTAGCAAAGCCTCTGGGCTTTTGTATGCCTTCAGGCTTTGTGTGTTTCCCCAGTAAATCAGTTCTATATAAATGTCAGGAAACCCAATTCAATGAAACACTGTTTCTTTGATAAGTTGGAAGGACCACTGTTTCAAGTAGCAATGCCTCTAATTTAAGCAGATAATTGTTTGTTTTATTCCTGGTTTTGCAGTTGCAGGATGTTTTGCCAGCCCAACTGAGGGGGCATGTTTCAGTGGGAAAAGTGACATCAGTGTAAACCCCCTATTGAGAAGATAAGGGGTCTAAGTACTGATCTTTGTGATTCCCCAGTGGAAACATAGTGTTGCTTATATACCTCTACTTAGTGTGCCACTTTAAAAAATTGCTCTGTGAGGCAGGACTCAAAGCAAAGGAGCACTGTACCAGAGATGCCCAGTTAAGATAGGAGGATTTGGTCTTTGGCAGAGTCAAAGGCTGCCGACGGGCCCAGCAATATCACAACCTCTCTGGAGTCTTAATTATTTTGCACAAGGAAACCAGAGACTTGGGTTAAAACTGCACACTGAAGAACTTTTGATAGGAAAGTCAAAAAGCATGACCAACCTGTAATTCTTCACATGAGATTCCATTTTTAGTTGTTCGAGTGTGGCTTGTGTGAAACCCTGATGTCTGTATGTTGCGCTGAGCCATAAGGGCTTGGTGAATATGAATTCTTGTCTGGTTTGTGCTTGAGGAGAGGCACAAGCCATGTGTCCAGACTGGTAAAAACAGAGGACAGCATAAGGACAGGAATTGCTCACAGACTCTTGAGTACAGGTGTGTGTTTCGGATCAAGTGCCAAAGCAGTACTTGATCCAAAGAAATGGGTCACCCAGCTGATTCAAGTCCAAAAAAAGTGGATTACATCACTCCAGTTCTGAAGTCTTTAGTCTGACTTTCTGTCTGTTGGTTTATAAAGCACTAAATATATTTCTGATCTTCTACTATGTTATGAATCATCTAGACCTCTCAGGTAAGTCTGGGACAGGTCTTCTTTCTATTACAAAAGCATAGAGACATCATTCAGTTTTTATACACCACATATCTGGAACAAACTCACAAAGAACTGCAAGTCTGCTGCCACTCTCAGCTCTTTTAAATCAAGGCCGAAGACTTTCATTTTGCCACTTTCATTAAACTAAATCTGTGGCTTTTAATTCATGTCTTAAACTGCACTGTAACAGTTACTTTCCTATCTTAATTTTATTTTCTATACTAACTTTAATTGTATTGAAATGCCTTTTTTATTGACTTCATTCCTTTTATATTTTGTCTTGATGCCTTTTATGTTTTTGTGAAGCACTTTGAATTACCCCATCCTAGGTGCCATCTCCCAAAATTGAAGTTGAAACCAGTCAAAAAGGGACATGCAAAGTTGAGAATAACTCTCATCAGGACTGAAATGACATCTGGAGGTACTTCTACTTTCAGGTACTTCAGCACTGAGCAGCACCTGCAGGAAGACATATGGCTCCTAGCTTTTGTTTACTTCAGTGCCATATGTTCTGAGAAGTTCACGCAGCTCTAAGCATTCATATTTACACACATGCTTTTGTGTGGATGCGCACGGTCACCCTTCCTCCATGCATAAACACACAAAGAAATGCATCCACTCCTAAACACAATCATATGCACCAGCTCACACGTTTTATGACATTTGAAAAAGCATAAACACCCAGATCAACAGGAGAGGAAAACGAAGCCAGATGAGCACATGGTGCTACGAGCAGTGATGGATGGCAGAGAGTGGAGCGTGAGATACAGGCAAAGAGGCTCTAGAGATCAAGATGGCACATGAAAGACACCCCCTGCCTTTTGCAGAGATGCCTTTTCGTCATTAATTAAACATTAACCATCTCAGCTCCTGAACGATGGCAAGTCTTGGAAGTTTCATGACGGATGCCAGTGTTTGCGATGTGCCACAGTGCCACGATGTCACTCAAGGAAGGAGGCGAAGCTTTAAAATCACTCACAGATCGATATGATTTCTGTGAAATGCTGTAAAATTTGAGGCACAAGACAGAGCAGCACACAAATCCGTTCATTCGCCACAGAGGAACCGGGGAAACTCATCCAGTAATTACAGGGTCAACAAGCTAGTCATGTGAGAAAAAACACAGTGCGGGAAAAACCTGCAGCCTTGTCATCTTGGTCTCTGGAGCTTCTTTGCCTCTATATTGTGCTCCACTCTCTGTCATCCATCACTGCTCTGAGCACCATGTGTTCATCTGGCTTTGTTTTCCTCTCCTGTTGATTTGAATGTTGATGATGAATACATAACTGTCCTCCTTTTGCTTTTTTCAAATGTCATAAAACATGTGAGCTGATTTTGTTAAGGATAGGATGTATTTTTATGTGTTCATACCAATTTATCATCCAAGAAACATGGGATTTATCTACCTATTTCTAATATTTATCACTTCCTCTTTTTTTTTTTTTTTTGCAAAATTAGAAAGAAAATAATGTCAGCCATACAAGGCTTCGGAATAATATTTAATAATTATATTAATTTAAAGGGATAGTTTGGATTTTTTGAAGCGAGGCTGTATGAGGTATTTCTCCATAGTATCTCATAAAATCTCCAAAGCAACCAGACTCCTTTGGCAAAAAAAGTAATTTTACCTCGCAGAATACTGGAGTTACTTGTCTACCACTGCCCTAAAAGCCAAATATTGCTCTCTCCAAAGCCACCACACTCCCTTCACAAAAACAGTCATTTTACCAACCAGAACAACTAACTGGTTGCTGCTGGTCTACTGCTGCCTCGATCAGTTAGTTTATTTGTCTTATTGTGAGACTTAAAGAGTTAGTTCGGATTTACAAAAGCCACACAGTAACACAAACAAACTAACCAAAATTATGTTTTTGCAAAGGGAGCGAGGTGGCTTTGGAGAGTGCAATATTTGGCTTTTATAATGACGGTCTCCTGTCAGAAGACGCTGTCTGACAGAAAGGTAAAGTGATGAAAATATGAGTAGACGCCAACCATCATCTACTGTAGGTAATACACTGACCATACTATCTCATACAAACCCACTTCAAAAAAAATCTGGGACTGTCCTTTTAAGACTACAACATAAAAGCAAACAAAGCCTCTTACAACGGCAATTATTAATCAGAACTGTCAACCAAGTTCCATGTGTGACCAGACAAGGAATATTTTTACATCTATTATCTGGACAGTGCTGAAAATCTAGCTAATACATTAATTCCTACTGTTTAGTCTCTGGGACACTTCGATGAAAACAGAAGAAAGAAACTGAGCAGAATAGGAGAGAGACATGACCCTTGCGACCCCTTTAACCTTAAAACCTTTTTAATATAATTGGAGAATCTTAATGAATCCCTTACCCTACAAAACAAAAAACAACAAAAAGACAATTTATAAGAGAAGCCTTAACTTTGAGCAATTTTAATAATGCTGAAAGAAATGCAATGCTCTGACCAGCACAAACACATTCACAAGATTTCTCTGGTTGTTTCTTTTTATTTTACCTGAGCCAGTATACATTGTTTTTATGCCACAATATAAACAACACAGCCTCATGGCAGTGTGTGAAATAGTTAAGAAATTTAATCTATTAGATCCATGTACATGGACACAAATTTTCCATTTTTTTTCCCATGACACTCACCATGACTTTCTCTTTTCCATGGTCAAGTTAGCAATCATAAAGATGGCTTGGTTGCACTTTCAGAATACAAGATCCTGGTTTGGTTTAGGAAAAGATTGCTTTAAGGAAGTTTTATAAACTAAACCACAATCAACATCCACCAGCCCATCCTTCTCCCTGCACGGACTTTCTCGCTCTTTGTACTACGTTTGTCTGTATCACTGTGAAAGTCGAGCTGACAATTTATACCTGGACACTGCTGTGATACTTGGCTGATATAAAACCCATACAGAACAAGTTCTCTGTGATATGGTATTTTTTTCTGCCTACACACATTTTTTTCTGAGCTACTATACTTTAAAAAAATCATACAGGAATTTAGTGGAGTCAACATTTTTCTTGCTAACTTAATGTAAATATACACGTTTTATTTGTTCAAGTTAATTGAACTTAAAGTTTCTAGTATTTATTTTCAGAACACTCACTAACTAAAAAGAGTTCTTCTAACTTGATGCCTTTTGACATGAAATAATGAGTTGAATGAATATAATATACAATTTCAATCAACTCATTAAAGCATGCATTGTTTTAGAATTAAAACAATTCTGAGACTGTTGAGTTCTTTGTGTGAAGAACTGACTTTCCAAACTGAAAGAAAAAAAATGTAAGATGTTAAACGAAATCATATGTATTTGTAATAGCTGTCAGTTTGACTCAGGAGTTGTTGGTTCAACTTAATATCGGATGGTTTTCTCAAGTGCAACTGAATTATTGACAAGGAGACTTTATTTGTTTTGAATCATTCCAGTTTTACTTCACTTGTCTTCTGAAATTCAACCAACTTGAAATTTTAAGGCAGTCCAAACACTAACTTTTTTAAACTAATATATATATATATATATATTACTGTGTACTTGTGTATATTGAGCTGTTGAGTGACTTTTTTGGCTTTCTTTGGCTTATAGATTTTTTGTATGGATTTTTTTGTCCAAAAGTAGATGTGATCGCTCAGTAAAAAACAGACCAATTTGATCTCAATACCTGGGTAAAAAAAGCCCATTGTGATTACATCTCTGCTAAATCCAGACTTGGCTGTAGTATGAAATGACTGTATTTAGAAAGGCTGCCACTTCAGTTACACTAATAACTCAGCATATAAGCAGGATGTGCTTAGTGCAAAATGGAAATTGCTTCTATTTCATAAGTTTCATAGATCAATTCATCAATATCTTTACCCACATTAGTTACAATCTGAGGCCTGACTACTTTCATTTGTTCATCTCGTCCACTTCCACTATTATCACCTTTGCTGTCTGGATGGTAGAAATCAGTGCAGAAATGGAGATATTCTTCAGCAACTAGATCCCTTTGTGAATTTCTCTTAATGAGGTGGTAGGCAGCATAAGAGTTCACCCCCAATGGAGCACAGAGACTGGTGAGGGGTAAAAATAACTTTGGATATGACTTCTGGTGACTGAAGACATTTATCCTGGGAACTGATCTCCATTTGAGGAGCCAGAATTGACCTGGACCTGATGAGCTTGTTAAGTTGGACCGAGCTGTATCAAACTCTGAAGACTGGCTATTGATTAACACCGGAGGTGGTGGAGCATGGACAGCTACTTCACAAAACTGACAGATATAATAAGTTAAACTTGTGAGTCTGGAAACTTTTAAACAGAATTGCAACTAATGATTATTTTCAATGATAATTATATGTATATTTTGATTTTTCAATGGTGATTTACATTGTTTACAAGGCAGGTCCAGGCAAGGAAACATTTGATGTCTGCAACTTTTTTACCTTTATTGGATTACGATGATGTGCTCTTTATAAATGCCCCTGACCAGTGCCTATAAATGTTGGACACTGTACCATTGCGCTTTGCATTACACTGTACTCTGTATGCAACTACTAAATGGCCATCTCTCCATGTCCACAGGCTCTCACATTGGTTGGCTTTTATATTAAATCTATTCTCAGCCCTTCTTATCGATGCACATACAAGTGCAGAAATCAAAATCAATATGTCCTACACTCTCTCAATATTCCACAGATGCTGCTCCCAAGAGTTAGAACAGAAATAGGTAGAACATTTTAAATATGCTAATCCATTCGGCCTGGAATAATAGACAGAAGGATCTGAAATTGTCCAAGCTGACCACTATGGGGGAACAAACTTTGAAGGGCTGAGAAAATAACTCCTACTATAAAAATATCTCTGTTTTTTCCAAAAATCATTCCAAATGACACTCTTAGATGTACACAACTCCAGCAGGACGCTTCTTTCCTCTTTTGCCTCTTTTACCAAGTCTGCTGGATGAAGGACAGGTGGAGTCATTGGATGGAGACTCTCCGCTGAAACCACCGACTGCTGCAGGTCTTGGGATTCTGGCCGGGGTCTTAAAATCTGACTATTGGCTCTTTAGAGAGTCAACCTTCGCAGCTCTCTGCGTCTGCTTAGTTTGTCTGAAACTTCTGGATTCTGGAATGATCACAGAAGTCACACAATAACACAATCAGCTTAACCTTTTGAAGTAGCAGTAGACCTGCAAGTCCTGTGAATTGCAAAGTAAAATATATATTTGCAAAAGTAGTCTGGTTGAGCAAGAGAAAGTCATATTTGGCTTATATAACAACAGTTTCCCGTTGTTATATAAGCTGTCTGATGGCAAAGTAAAGTGGTGAAAATATTTTCAATATAGCGTACATTTAAACTGACTTATGGGCCTTTTTAAGTGGCTATAATGCATTTTGCTGCTGACCCTGTCCACAGCAGTGCATTGCTTAGCTTCTGTGCTGGTACTCCTCTCTGCTGTCTGGGCCGTGCCTGCTGCCATCTACGTGGGTAATACAGAAACTATAAGTACCTTATACAACCCCAGTTCAAATAATCTAAACCCTTCCGGCAAGTGAGCATGCCTAAGAAGGTACTGTTTCCGGCTCAACATTTCTCTTAGCCTTGCAAGGCCTGAAACATGCACTTTTTGCATATTGAATGAACAGGGTAAAGTTCTTAATATTACTATTACTATTTAGAAAGCAATACAAAATATAACACATTAAGGCATGAGAGCACGTTATGTTTTGTTTTTTTCAAATTCCAAGTTTCCCAATCTGATCAGATCCCACTATTATTTTGTTAATTCACCAATTACAAGTCTCAAGGCCTCCCTTCACCTACACAAAACCCATAATTATTGCTGAAGGATACAAATTACTTGAGGAAACAATTATTGGAATTAGCTCCTTGATTAGCAATTCAAGGTAATTATTTGGTTCAGTAGAAGAAGGGGTACGTTTACAAAGAAAGGTTCCCCAAACACATCTGAAGTTATTAATTTCAATACACTAC
Organism: Lutjanus argentimaculatus; assembly: GCA_034769285.1. Classification (NCBI taxonomy): domain Eukaryota; kingdom Metazoa; phylum Chordata; class Actinopteri; order Lutjaniformes; family Lutjanidae; genus Lutjanus; species Lutjanus argentimaculatus. The sequence continues at coordinate 4,356,488 of JAWZSL010000004.1, forward strand.
AAAAGGAAATCTGGGTTGAGTGAACACCTCTTTGACAGTTTAAACAAAAATTACATTGTTCAGGGGATTATATTTTTCAGATCCATTTGTACCTAATATTTTGCTTGCAAACCTATTTCCTCCACTGGGACAGTAAGGATTTAAACTGAACTGGTATCCTGTCTGGTGTTAAGGCTACAGCTCCTTTACAGTACACAGATGCTGCTGGGAGACTGTTAGTTTGGACGTCTGGAGGCTGAAAGCCAACAAACTGGAGGCCAAGGTCAAGGTGAACTAACAACCTGATATCAGGACTCCGGTGTGTGTTAGACCTGAGGGTCTAGTATGGGGATTCAGGTCAGTTCAGGTCAGACTCAGATCTCATCAGGCAAAGTGGCGAGGGAAAATTTGTCATGTAGAGGTCAAGACTGAAAAGGTGGGCGTTCCTAATTGGTGGTGAAGTGCAGAGCAAAGTGCTGTGACTTACAATAAAACATGTCACATTCAATCACCCTGGCACCGCTGCAACATGGGGATACTTTGTTTTACTCGACTGCTTGTGATTGATCTCTCTCCACACGCGCACACACACCGACTACCCTTCGCTCATGAATGCTCACTCACCCCGTGAATACAGTGAGGGCCTCAGAGACACCTCCCACCACCAGCGTTGCCACTGCAGAACACAGGAAAGGATCGAGAGAGAAAGCGACCAGCTGCAGTGAAGCGTGCTGAATAAAATTTGGATTCATGACAAAAAAACATCTAACTATACAGTTATGAAGTAAAATATAAATTCCCATCTGACAGTTGCTTTTTAATGGAACCCCCAATGTTTCTAAACATAGAAACAAATGGAGTCTCCTGAATGGAGCTGAAGGACTTCTATGATTCACAGTTTTTAAAAAAAAACCAAAAATGTGTTGACAACTGTGCCACAGACATTATGTTTTCAGGTGATCCCATTCTTGTGAATGCATATCTTAAGAACTCCTTGAGGGAATTTCTTCAAGCTTGGCACAAATGACCACTTGGTCTTAAGAATGAACAGATTAGATTTTGGTGGTCAAAGGTCAAAGTAACTGTGACCCCATGTCCATCCCGTTTGCGTGAATGTGAAATCTCAAGAAAGCCAAATGAGCAAATGTTCACTTGGACGCAAGAATGAACAGATCAAATCATGGTGGGCAAAAGTCAGAGATGAACTGCTGATTTTGGTGGTCAAAGATCAAAAGGTCACTGTGACACATTTTTGGCCTTAACTCAAGAATTCATGTGTGAATTATGACAAAAATTTCATACAAATGTCTAAAAGGATACTAGCAATGCTGGAGACTAACTACTACCATGTAATGAAATTATAAAATAAATATAATTGCAATCCATCACAGTTACTGACAAGAACCATGTAATTAAATTACAGTTATTAATCAAAATGTTGGTGATTATTAAGGGATTGTTTGCCTGGTTGAGATCTGTACTTGACTGCACTCTTCTAGTTTATGTTAAATTTGGTTTTAATTTTCATCTCTTTGTTCTGGCAATTTGTGTTTTTTTCCCTAACAGTTTTGTATCAGGGATCACAACACTAACCTGACATGCCAGACAGTTTATTACACAGAATTATCTGGGAAACTGTTTAGAAAAGGGCGGCACTTTCAAACAACACTTGGCAGGTGATTGGATGAACCGTCTGTCATGGGCTAACATCAACCAATCAGATCAACTCACAAACCGAAGCCTGGAAGAAGAGTGAAAACATCTTTTCTGTCGATAAATGCCTTCAGTGTCGTTCTTTGCTCTTCTTTCAGTGAAGAAATACTCTCTAGTTCTGATATAACTGATGCTATCACAGTATCTACGCTAACCTCTTCAGGAGCTGCCACTGTTTGTTCGAGACGAGTCGTTTCCATGGATGCTTTTCACTGTCAGCACACCTAAAATTACACCTGTAGCTGACAGTAGTCCCTCCAAGAATGCTGATTGGCTTCCACCATCTCTGGTGCAGACACAAACAGGTAGCTTGGAGCTTGGCAAGATGGATTCTCGTGTGAACTCATGAATCCAGCTGCCTTGCAAAGTAATCAAAACACTACAACACCCTTGAACCTCAGCTTCTGTTGTTATGAGTTGATTTCACTGGGCATGGCTTCATGGTGGCCGTTGGAGCTGATTGCGGCCATTCTAGACAATGCTTGTGATTACACCACAGGTGCTGCAGCATGTTGCAGAAGCATTCCAGTAGTGGCTCTCTGCTCTGTTCCGGTTCAAATTATGTGCCCATCTATTTTTGACGGAAGCCATGCCAAGCCACATAGAGCAGATTGAAGTCAGACACAGGAACAGCACAGGGAATGTAGTCAATTTCAAAAATTTCAAATTTCAAAAAACACCATGTGAGGATTATAATAAACAAACAAACAAAAAAAAGAAGGAATCTGAGCATATTAACAAAATTGCGTGTTCCATTTCTGACACGCTCCTGTGATATGAAGCCAAAACAAAATCATGTCGTAGATGCAGAGTCATAGTTGCTGAATTCATCCAAAGTTATTCCAGAATGTATGACCAACTGATTTGAACTGCTGAATATTTTGTCAGGTTTGCACAAATCTCTTAGCATCAGCCCGCTGTTAGTGGCACTTACAAGTGATTTTTAGTTGCTGGCTGTATTTTCAGCTTATTTGACTTTCTTCCATCCATCCATCCATCAATCCATCCATCCATCATCCAGCCATCCAGCCAACCAGCCATCCATCTTCAACCGCTTATTCAGAGTCGGGTTGGAGGTAACAGTTCCAGCAGGGGACCCCAGACATCCCTTTTCCCAACTACATTAACCAGCTGTGAGTGGGGGATCCCAAGGCATTCCCAGGCCAGGGTGAAGATATAATCCGTCCATCTAGTCCTTGGTCTGCCCTGTGACCTCTCCTGCCCTGCGCCTCTCAGGGAGGTGCTGGGAACACCTCCCTGGGGAGGCGACCAGGTGGCATCCTTACGAGATGCCCGAACCACCTCAACTGGCCCCTTTCTACGCAAAGGAGCAGCAGGCTCTACTCCGAGTCCATCAAAGATGACTGAGCTTCTCACCCTATACATAAGGGAGCTGCCAGCCACCCTCCTGAGAAAACCCATTTCGGCCACTTGTATCCACAATCTCGTTCTTCCGGTCATGACCCACCCTTCACAAGCACTGGTGAGAGTGGGAACAAAGATTGACCGGTAGATCGAGAGCTTGACTTCCTTCCTCAGAATAATAGTTCAACATATTGTGAAGCACACTTTTTTGTTAGACTAGTTAGAATTAGATAAGAAGGTCGATACCGCTCTCATGTCTGAATGTTAAGTATAAAGCTAGAGCCAGTAGAGAGTTAGCTTGGCTTAGCATTAAACAGCTAGCCTGTCTCTTTGCAAAGCCTACTAGCAGTTTTTTGCTGTTGTAGATTAAACTGTTGAAGGTATATGCACGCTATTTGTGATTTCATAATTTTTTTTTTATATAGCACAGCTTTTGTTTATCACTGAACTTGGACTTTCAATGGAAATGTTGACATAAATCATACTCTGAGTGTTTTTTTCATTGTTTTGGGTAACTTTGTTTTTAAGACCAACTCTCATGTTAGCACATGTACTCTACAGCAACATGAGTTCTGCTTGGCTTCACATTCAAAAGTGTAAAACCAGTGTGAAATCAGCCATTGAGGCACATATAATGAAATTCTTTTCCTCTCCATTGAGCCTTTCCTCTTCTCATGTATTCCCCTAAAAGTGGAGCCTTCTGAGGACTGTACAATGGACAAATCTGAAAACACTGGTGTAGAAAAAAGGCATCTAAAATATGCACACATACATGCACAACCACACTATTGGCGTGTTAGAGCTCTCTGTAATCTTCCTTTCCAGTAATGGGAGGGAGCTGTTTTTTGCTGCTGGAGAAAACCATCATGTAGAACAGCTGCTTTGGGCTCCGGCTGATCAAATTATTACCTGCAAGATCTGACCTGCCTGCTGCTTTACCAGCAGCCTGAGGTAAACAAATCCCTGTAAAACATTCTCCACCCCCACAGCTCTGACATGAGTTTCACATTTATGTTCTCTGAAAAAAAAAAAAAAAAAGAAAGTTTCCAAATCGCTATTAGGGAAGAAAATTACAGCCAGAAAAAAACATATTTTTAGGTTCTCTTAGTGAATCTAGTTCTATTTACACGCTCACAAAGTGACTGCTAAGCTGCAAATAAGGTAGTTAAATATTCTAATTTAAACATGTTGCCAGCCAAATATGGCACTTCTAGTGACAGTTAAGTATTTTAGTTAAATATCAGCATTTGATATTTAACTGACAAATTTCTAGTTTACCACCTGTTCACTAACCAACAAAGTACTCTGAGGATAAAAAATGAAGCTGTATATCAGAAAAATATGTTTTGTTTTTTTTTGTTTGTTTTTTTTGCTTTAAGTAGCAACTAAAAGCTAAATTTAGCTCCCATCACATGCCACAAGCTTCATTTCATTTTCTCTTCTCTATGCAGTCTGACATTCTGTCCAAAGGGGTTGCCCTAACCAATCAGTAAGTTATTATCTATACTGTTGACATAATTTTTAGTTAAGTTGTGGTAGTGATTTCTTACAAAATTGCATTGTGTGTGTCCTTGAGGCCTAAGAAACACGTTGTTTTATTCACATTTGCAAAGCCAATTTGTCAAACATTTTGAAAACTTCATTGTTTAGGCTACATCTGTGTTTCCATGTTTGCATATTTCCAGCCTTTGTTGACACACTGCTGTGTTTCTTGGACATTGTCTGTTGATCTGTGGAATTGCTTGCCCGTCTGATTCTGTAAGTCAACTTGTAACAGCCTGTACGTGGACAAATCAGGTGAAGTACCAGACATTAATGAGCCACCATTGCTGCGGTGGCATCTCCCCACAGTGAGAGCGCGAATGAATGCGAGCCAACATAATAAGTTTACAATTTTTTACTTTTACGCTGACTTTTTATGTAACATTACTTTTGACAACAATGTCTAGGAAGTTGGTAGGAACCTGTGCAGTTTGGCTGCTCCAGCAGTCGTGTCAAACTTCAGCTTTGGAAAAAAAAAAGAATGCAAAATACACAAGCTGCTATACGCAGTATTTTATCACTTCGGTGTGGCGGAAGTTGTTATTGTCACAACCAACATATAACTACAATGTAAAATTTTAAGAACATTAATATCGCCATCCTAAAAGTACCTTCACCAGTTAGTTAGGGCCAGTGTTTAATTGTCAATTGTCAATCCAATTATCCGTGCTGTCACTGTTAGCAAGCAACGAGGTGACAAGACAAGGTGGTCTCCCAAATCTGGGCTTCCCTTCACATCAGCAGACACCGAGAGTGACGGACACAACGTGCCACCGCAGCAATGGCGGAGCTGCAAGATGGCGGAACACACAAGGCAGTCACCGGATTCGTCTATAGAGACATCAAGTCCCCTCCCTTCTGGTGTGCATCATGGGACCTTACTTCAGAAAAAATATGAACGGTGATCAATAGTGAGAGACAAATAATTATTTTCAAAGATATTTTTACAAGACAAGAAAGTCAGTTTGTGGTAGGTTTGTCACAGTTAAATGTAGTTTTGCGTGAAGTCGGTCAGTGAACTATATCTCTCGTCTCGCACAAAATACGTCATCAACACCAACAATGTTATGCGCTGTATCCAGTGACTCCTGGTCCTTCTATCAACCAGGAAGCTAAAAAACGAGTAAGACCTGTTGCTGTATGACTGCATCCTGGTAGGAAAACACACATCATAGCTTCAGTAGCTATAACGTTAGCTTAAGAGGGGAGAAAATCATAATGACGCTTTTGTGACTGTTGGGTGTGTGGTCTTTTCTAATTGTCTGTCTTTACAGTCTTATGCTTCAACATTTTTCTGGAATTCAGAGGAGATCAAAACCATATTTGTCTCATCAGTTCTTATTTTTTCTGAAGTATGGTTACATGATGGAGAGGGAGGGACTTCACCTTCCTATAGGCTACCTTACATTAGTAGCTTAGCCAAAATATGTACAAATACACTGCATCCACGTCGCTCCATGCATACAGCCCATTGTCTGTCTCAGGTCATCAAATATTTTCTGTTTGAGATACCAGGCTTTGAAGTTACTTCAATCTAAAGAGCAAGAAAATCTGCAAGGTGGGGTGGACTGATGGCTCAACAAAGTCAGACTTTCATCCAGGAGCCCGGAGTTTACGTTCTGTATGAAACCAAAAGTCAAAATTGTTTAGAATTTTAAGTTATGTAACGCTACATACCTTACCTACTACACTAACACTAATTAGCATAATGTAACATACTTATTTTAACCCAAACCAAGATTTTTTTTCTAACCCAAGTACTTTTGGTGTTATCTTGATTGCACTGTTATTATGATTATGTATAGAATAATCAGATTATCAGTGGAATAAAAGGTTTTTTACTTGTTCTATTTAAAGTATTATTCACTACAAAAAAGCAAGACTAGTCAGTACAGTACACCTCACAGTTTGAAAACTAGTTTCAAAGTTCAGCGATTAAACAGATGCTGTATGTTAGTTAAAGTGTTTTTCTCCCTTCCAGCAGCGAGGCTGATTACACTCGAGGTGAGCAGTGAGCCTCGCTGTCGATACAACTCATTTAATAGCATGCTCTATGCTTTCATGGTCCCATTTAGATGATTGATTCTGCGTATCTCAACCAGCTCAGCTATGCATTAGTGATGAATGGCGCTGTGATTTAGTGTTCTCTTGTGGAGGCACTTGGCAATCAGCTAATTTCGTAAACAACACAACACCTGTATTCTAGTGGTCTTTCCATCGAGGGAAAGGAACAGTGACTGTCACAATAAATATGATCTCACAGAGGAAATAGTTCTGAGATGCCAAAAATATTGTACATAAATAATTGCATCATTTTTTCTGCTGTTGTTGTTGGCATCAATCTGGCCTTGTTGAGATGTGCTTCATGTTTACTTTACTGTTCCTCTTATGATATAAGGCACATTGTTATCGCCACATACAGTATGTTATGCAACATGAAATTTTATCTGGAATGTCATTTGAAATTTATCTCACAGCTGTCACATGAAATATCTTTAATAGAGTACCTCTTCATGTAATGTACTTGTTGGCTAAATGGCTGCATGCTGGAAGGGGATTTCTATAATCTCCTTTGATAAAAGTGTGATGTAGGATGAACAGCTGAACCCCGCGGGTACACGACATAAATCCTCTGTTGCCTCGGTCACAGTGCACAATTGTACTTACAGAGGACATTATGTTGCACGGACTGTCACAAGGAAATGATCAAAAAAATGTTCTCTTTTCTCTGTCTCCATCACAGGCAGATGGATAACAACCTCAGAGCAGAAATTCTGATGAAACCTGAGTGTCTGGCAGTGCTGGTGAGAGCTTAACACAGTGTTCGAAATTAATTTTTTGGCTCAGCTGCCAAGGTCTGGTAGGGAAATTTGAAAAAATCTAAACTGCAGGTGATTTTACAGAGCCGGGCAGATGTAATCGAGAGGAAAAAATAATTAGCTGTTCGTACATATTTGTTAATAGTATTTGATGATACTGAGTAGGAGCCAGTATATTGAATGACAGCTGCAGATTTATTACATATTCAGACACAGGAAAATCTAAATGACCTGCCTGGAAATAATGGACTTTTGGTTTAATTTTGGATTCAGATATCTAGACATGTTGGTTTTTGCCTGTTTAACAGCAGTTTATTCCACAGGTTGTCAATAATATATTTCCTCTGAAATAATTTTTTCAGCCTGACATGTGTCAAACACATCGCTTTGCTGCATGCCGCCCCCAACACTCTCTCCCCCTTTCCTTCAGCTGTCCTATAAATAAAGTCATAAAAGGCCCAAAAAATAAAAGACGTAGGATACAGCACTGTGCGATCACTGTCAGCTCACTGAAGTAAGTCCCATTAAAAATATTCTTCCTGATGGTATCTTGTTGGCTCTATTTTCACTTTGTTTTTCAACTGCTAGTTTCAACCACAAAACATTTTTTTTTTAAATCTGTGATAAAGTGGCTTCCCACTCACTTTGAACATGATTGCATTTGTTGCTTTTTTCTTCCATGAGGTTTTACAGCAGTTAACAATTTTTGACAGTTAACAATTTAATTGAAAATAGGAATATTGATTATAAAATGTGGTTTAATCAAACTTACATTTACAATTCTTTATTAAAAACATAATAAAATCAGTAAATAATCTGATGTAAGGTTTGATTTATTAAAATCGGATGTGTAACAGGTAAAAATATAAATAATAAATATAGTATACTAAAAATGTTTTAAGCACATATGCTCTAGTTCATTGCTTATATTTACGTTTCTTGTCTGGAACTAATGTTCCTTGTTTGTGGTGCACCTGCATGAAGTTCATGTTGGACTTTAAACAACACACGGTGAACGTCTCATGAGGCCTTGTGAGTTTTGTTCAAGTTAAGTTCACGTCTGAAGCCCAAGGAGACAGTAAAGGGACCTTGAAGAAAATTATAAGAGACTTTAAAGAATTTTCAAGTACTTTTGTTTCATGCTGGCACTGAGCATCATTTTGTGTTTACTTTCATTTTTCATGTCACGTGCCTTGTAACTCATGCAGATATTTTCCACTGTGTTTATTCATGAATACAGTTCTCACGGTGTAAGTGTGATGGCCTGAAGGCGAGGATGCAGCAGAGATGTGCCCAAGCAATAAATGCCTGTTTCAGAGAACCGACCTGTGTCTGTCGTGAAGATAGCTGTGTTCTCCCTGATATCGAGGTATGGTTGTTTGTCTCTATGTGTCAGCCCTGTGATGAACCAGCGACTTCTCCAGGGTGAACCCCGCCTCTCGCCCAATGTCAGCTGGGGTTGGCTCCAGCCCCCCTGCGACCCTTCAAGGATAAGTGGCTACAGACAATGAATGAATGAATTTATTATTATAATCTGTTCCCCAGGCACTGGGGATGCATAAGCATTCTCAAATTGCTGGTCCCAAGCCCAAATAAATGGGAGAGGGTTGCATTAGGAGAGGAATCTGGCATAAAAATTCTATGCCAAATCAAATATGTGGGCTGTGTTGACCCCTAATGGAAACAGCCAAATGACAGAGAAAATTGAAAGTATTCTAATTATTTTAGGGATCATGACTGATATTTTTTTAATTAATATTTTAAAAAAGTCCCATGTCCCCCCTGCAGTACTCCAACATACTCTAGTTACTAGTACTACTACTAGTACTAGTTTCCATTGTAGCTGCTGGACTGTTAACTTTTTTTTACCTTCTTACAAATAATGCATACTTATATTTATTTTTACTTGGCTGAGGATGGTAAAAATGTATTGCTGTTTTTCTACCATTCATAAGTTTAGATCACCTCATGGGATCTCAACTCAGGTCAGATTGCTGTAACTCTATACGTATATTATATTTAGGATGGATATTCCCCATCATGTTTTTGATTGACTTTGTTTCCTCTAGCCAAAATTTTCATTTGCACACATAAGATATCAACATCAAACTGACAGCTTTTCATGGAATCCACTGAGCAAATTTATGTTCAGAGGATAAAGTCTGTCTATTTTGAAAATCCTTTGAACCTGCCTGTAGCGCCACCTTCAGGCCAAACTGTTAAGTTAGCTGATTACCATGACCTACTTATTTAACAAATACCCCACTGACCAAAACTGTATTTTGGTGCCTTATCACTATGACACACATTTTGCTCAGGTTGTCAAGCAGCTTATTACAGCGCATATTTGACACATATTTATGTTTATTGTTAAGCAGTGATCTCTAGTGGTCGTAATAATTATGAAAGCACCAAAGGAAGAAGTCAGGTGACCTATATAAAGGATGACAGTCTGTGTAGGGTTGAGGTTGTTCGTGCCTGCGTCAAACCAAAAGTCAACATTGACTTATTTTTGGCTTGGGTACGTAAGTTAACTTATGTAATGGTCTTAACTTACATGATATATGTAATGTAACTTATGTGCCTGAATTATACATTCTTATTTAACCTAAACCATGATCTCATCCTATGTAGTTTTGGTGCCTAAAACAAACCAAAATGTGACTGTTTCACAACATTAACAACATTAAATTATTGCAAGTATTCTCCAACGGTTATATAGGTCGTCTTTGGCAAACCGGTCTGTTGTTTATGTATGAGGATGTGTTGGTTTTGCTTTTACATCTGCTTTCACCTTTGTTGACCTGATGAATCAGGTATTCCTGAACATATTACCCTGACATTAATGCATTGTTTAGCATTATGCTGATCCTGTAATACCTGAGCTGGTACAATATTATCAGAAAACAGACTGAGATCACTGATCCTTGCGAGGCAAAGACAGCGAGCAAGGTCATTATCAAAGTTAAGAGCCAAATTTATTGCTGGTAATTAATGCGACTTTTCAAGCGATCTTTGGCAAGAACACACAAGGGCTCAATCTATTATCCCAGGGCATTTGGGGAATATATCAGCATATTAAGTGGTTGACATTATAATTTATTATCAACACTGATTAGCGCCTGCATCTCACAATACATTTGTAAGTCATGAGAGACGTCATTAAAATACAATTTGAGTAAGTGAATAAAGAGGCATGGAAAAAAAAAGTAACGGGGAGAATGCAACATTAACATTGACCTCTCCCAACAAATAACCTCTTACATTCTCTGAAAGCCCCATTTGTCACACTGGAACTTCAACTGAAAGATTTCTGTACCTCTGTACATTAAGATATGACCCTTACACTGACAGTTGACTTGGAAATGTTTTGTAGGCTTGTAGAAACAAGAAAATTAGCACTGCTACAATTGTTTCAAGCTGAAATCTGAAGTCTTTTTTTTATTAAAATGTTGTTATTACGACCATTAAAGTTTCAAGAATGGCTCAGGTGATTACAGCAATTCTTATGTAGCCTGTTAAATTCTGGTGTTGGTTACACCAAGGATACTAGAGCATCAAAGTGATGCTAGCATGATAATCAGACTGAATTTCAGTCTTCCCTACAGTATCCAGTCTGACACTGTGGTCATTTAGCCCAGTCTTAACCAAATGACGTATGAATAACACAGTCTCTTGTCTTGTTTGAAAAGGCATATTATCAGAATGCCTATTTGATTTGTGTGTCATTTCATGCTATTTACTGTCTGTACTGACCCATACTGTGCAGGGACAGCATGTAATTTTCACACACAATGTCAGAGAGAGAAAAAATGTCAGGTGACATACTAAAAAGAGCAACAAAGTCCATATATGGAGAAGATCGGGGTGGTTGGATGAGACTTTAACCCAGTGTTCACTGTGAGACCACAGTTTGTGTCTTGCCTTGACTTATTTGAACTCATGTCCATAAATTAACACCATGTACTTATGTCACAGGTGTAACATCAGGTAACTTATGCGCAGTGTTGGGCAAGTTACTTTAAATTAGTAACTTAGTTAAAGTTACTAGTTACTTCTTTCAAAAGTAACTCAGTTACTTTAAGTTACTCGTTACTTTCAAGGTAACTAGTTACAAGGGAAAGTAACTTTTTTTTTTTTACTCTAAATTCTCTTATTAATGTGTTGCCTCCCTAATTGGATAGCCAGGGAGGCTGCCAGTCCTCTGGCTTGCTTACATGTCAGTCGCAGTGCGCCACCTAGCGACCTGAATGTGCAATGGCAGTGTAGTAGTGTGAGTGCAAGTGAATGATAAAATGAATGAAAATAAATTAAAAATTATAATGTCTGTTTTCCTCTCATTTATTTTATCCTACTGTTTTAATTTATTTCTATTGTTTCCAACCCTCTACAAATGCACACACATTATTTTGGGGTTGATGTGGCATAGTGCTCGATAAAACAACTGTAAAACTTGATCATTGTACCCAGTATCACTATGATGAAGCAGTGGATCAACAGAACACAAATACAGTATGTTGAAACTTTTGATAGGCATATTTATTGTAGCCATTGAAACAGGTAGAAAGTATACTTTTGGCAGTGCAAAAATTAAACTGTGCCTCAGACCATTTAGCAGCTGTAGGAATCAATAATAGTGCAAACTGATTCAAGTGATTTTAGATGCGTGTTGTTTCTGAAGATGTTTCATCAGATTAGAATTGCTAGTCTTTGATGTGGATAGAGTTTTCGAACCTCCACATAGATTACAGGTCACCACAATATTCCTCTTGTCTTTCACCGTCAGAAAGGAAAAATAATGTGCATATTTCCACGAGAGAAATCCCACGCCTGGACTGTCGTCGACTGCCGCCATTGTTGTTTTCATTCATTCACTTGCACGTCGCTGCGTCACGTGTGCTTCATGTCCACCACGGAAATTGTAGTCCTGAGCTATGCACGTGAAGTAACGAGTAACAGACTGTTTAAATCGCAGTAATGATAAACGCGTTACTGATTTTGACAAAGTAATTAGTTACAGTACTCGTTACCGCAAAAGTAACGTAGTTACTGTAATGTGTTACTTAATAACGCGTTAGTCCCAACACTGCTTATGTGTGTAACTTTGGTTGTGTAACTGGCAAACCACAATCTTTTTTCTAAACCTAACCAAGTACTTTTGGTACCTAAACATAGTTTCTGAACTGCGACAGCTTCTTAATGTTAATCACAATGTAGGTCACCATGACAACAAAGGTCACCTGACTCCACATAATTAAGTACAAAGGACTGATGTATCACCTGCACCCAAATTTAGACTTTTGTATATGTATATATGCATTTTGAAAGTGTGAAGTGATGTTGTTTGTACGTAGAACGAAGAAACCGGGTGGAGTAATATTATGTTTAAGGAGCATTGTTATCATTGCATAGAAATACCTTTGGGCCTGTATCTTTGTGGCCATTTAATCTGCTGCGTCAGCCATTCCATATATCTGGTTATGGCACAGGAAGAGGATCCCACATACTTAATCCTGCCCAAAAAGCTGCTAATAATCAACTGATGATTGAAGTGACTGTTGTGCTCATACAGAAAAACCTGCTCTACCACAATCAAAGCGGATCAATATGTTGCACCTGACAGGCAGATCACACTCAGTGTTGACAGGACGCTACACCCAAGACTTGATGATGCTCTGTGCACAAACTCAGTCAAAGCTGATAGATGTTTACCAGATGTTGAACTTTCTATCTGTAAATAACCATATATATTGTTTTATTTTTAATGTTTTATATTTTTAATTAATCATCTGTGTATATGTTGTCTTTTGTGTGTAGCATTAAGGAACTACAATTCTAATTTCATTGTACAACCCTGGTTTGTTATAATGTTAATAACTTGATACCGAAGCCTTGATAGAACTGTCAATGAGCGCAACACCAGACCTATGTAGAGCACTGCACAATATGTACAGATGTACTGTTGCTGTATGTGCATGTGAATATTTGTATCTTTGTATTGGAAAAAATGTATGGCCTTCAATTTCTGAGTGGAGGGAGAACATGCTCAACACATAGGTACAAGGCTGTAAGAAAAAAAGAAGAAAGAAGGTCATGTCTGTACACTTGACAACTTTTCAATGCCACTTGAATTGACAGTGGGATCGGAAATTGTTATCATGAAACATGAAATGTCTGTGCATTTGGGACCACAGGCATAGTATATTGTGTGAAACATACACGGTCAGGCTGCACTGTTAATTATCATCACTGAATCACTCAGAGATGTGAGATTTAGAGGTGTAGAACCAGGTGAAATTGATACAACAGCTGGCTGGTGAAGACCTTTTATCTCCAATTGTCAACATTTCAAGAACTGCGGTGACAGTCTCTCTTAGTTTGTGAAATAGTCATGAGATATAATGAATTAGATAAGTGTACATGGATGGCAGTTTTCCATTTTTTCGTGACACTCAGCACGACTTTCAAACTAATTTATTATCAAGTTAGCAATAATATATATGCAACATCTGGCTAGACTTTCAATATATACTTGTTTAATATGTTTAAGCACTAAAACTACTGCGTTTGGTTTAAGCAAAATTTAATTATATTGGTGGGATGTCTAAGTTTGAATCAAATCTTACTCCATCAATATCCCAGTGATTATTTCGCAGATAAAGAATGATGAACCGTTCTCTTGAACAGCTTACAGAAAGGAACACAGCTATAAGATCCAACTCCGTTCAAAGAGCCATAATTCCCATCACTACTGACACAGTCCGACAATTCATATACATCTAGGCTACATGAATCTATAGATTACATTTTGTGACTATTTCACAAACTGCTATGATTCTGGGATGTTGGTGGAGATTTCAGAACCTTGCCAAATTAAAGAGAAACTACAGTGTGCAGTCTGTAAAGAATCAGACTCCAGCATGTTGGATATGAAAGGAAACAATGAGCTCATAGTGCTGATTTAAATGTTTTTGATATATAAGGATTTCACACAATAATGGCTGTTTTTAGACAGTTGTATTTATTGGAGAAATCCCTCCATGGCTATCATGGAGAGTAAGCAGTAAAGCTAACTTTCATGGCCTACACTTTAAAAAATTGTGTCGAGACAATAGTCACTGATAAGATTGGTGTTACCAATCCTAAAAATGATTTTAATATTATTTCATGTGACAGCAGATGATGGCCTTCAGATTCTCTGTGGTTAAATGAGACAGGAAGGCTGAATTGTAAATCTGAGTTTTGACGAACACAGACCTGGAGCATCTGCAGTGTACAGCCATCCAGAGCAATAACAAGCAGACGAAGTAAACACATGGTGAGCAAAGACAACCGCAAAGGAGATAATAGAGGGAGGAGGAGACGCACTGGAAATGTCATTATGGCAAAGACGAAGGTTTGCTTTAGAGCTGCATCCAGAAAATAAATGGACCTTCCAAGTGTGCACGGCTGAGGAGTCTGTTTACACAATTTGCTTATGCGTGGCTAATGTAATAACTCACAGCAAATATGCAGCCTAAATCAACACTATCATTTCTCATGTGCGGAATCTGCTGAGATTCAAGCCCTTTCCAGTGACAAATGGTCCCTGCTTTAAATTGTACAGAATCAATAACTCGCAAGACAGAAGCTAATTTTGTTGCTCTTTCATCTACATTATCAACCGGGCCATCTGCGTTTCATTAGGCTCTATGAAACCACTTTGATTGCAATATATAAAAGATGAAAGAAAGTTAAATCAACACGTGGTCATGTGATGTGTAGAATAGAAAGCAGCTGTTTTGACACAGCCTCTTGTTCAGAGGCGTGAAAATTGATTGGATTTTCCTTGCAGTGTGTTGCTGAAACAAAGCTGTGAATTGCCCAGGGACACAGGGCGCTTTCTAACATCAATCAGTGATAAACATGCAGATATGCTTTAATCTGGCGAACTACACCAGTGACTCAAACCAGGTGGCCACAGCCAAACCAGAGATACGTCTTACATTGTGGGCTATTACAAAAAGTTTCAAGTTGTTTGTTGCATGCACAACAATTACAGTGAAGCAGCCGTTGGCAATGAAATTCTTGTTCTCAGGCTCCCTCCAAAAGTGTTCATACAAAATGTATAAGAGAAAGGAAAATCACACAAGTATAAAGAGAAAGTAAGACCTCATATGACCTGCACATACATATATTAGAGTAAAGTTAAAGTGCGGCACAGTCTGCTGCAGGGAGAACAGTTTGTGGCCTATACTGCTGGGTGTAGAGGATACCAGCAGTGATGTGCTGAGCAGTTGTTAGAACCCTTAGAGGGTGGTCCAAGCTGCCATACGAGCCCGGTCTCACTCCCAACTCATCAGATACTGACAAAATGTCACGGCTCTCTGCAGCCTGATGATTGTACTATAAAAGAGGGAGAAAGTCCTCAGCTGGACGAGGTGGGGTGGTTGGATGGCCCAAACAAGCACAGGACTTTCACCCAGGACCGGGGCTCATGTCCCACATGAAACCGAAAACATCATTAAAAGTTGTGAAGTACAAATTGTTACATGTGTCACAAGACTTTAATGATGTGACCATGGGTGATGTGTGATTGAGGTGTATATTTCTGAGAACAAAACCACAGTCCTTGTGTGTATATACCTTTTTTGTGTTTTTTTTATTTCACACTTACTTTGCCAATGTACATATTTTGTTGTCTTTTCACTTGAATTGGCAATGTATGTTTTTTTCATTTGTTGTTGTTGTTTCTCACACCTGCTTTGGCAATGTAAATGTCTGTGACTCATGCCAGTAAAAGCTCTTTTGAATGAATTGAAGAGAGAGACAGAACCTAATGTTTAACCCAAATAAAACAACCTAGAAAAAGACAAACCCTACTCAGTGACCGTAAACTCACGATTGGAACTGGGCCCATAAAAGAGAACAGCTGGACAGAATAAAGAGTATCTGTATGCCACTGTGGAGCAGCAGAAAAGTCAGCCAGAAAATCCCAGACTTACCCTCCCAAAACACAGACTAATTCAAACAGAGAAGACAGCATTGTGAATCATATAGTTTATGAACTTAAGCTACTTCCAGAGCTAATGTTAGCTAGCCATTTGTATATCAGGCAGACAGGTCGTAGCGGTTGTGGCGCTGTGCTTTGCCTCTCTGCGCCCTACCTCGTGGTGAGTCCAGGATAAATTTCTTATCATGTGAAGGCCCTTAAAAAAACTCTGGGAAACTGTGCTCTATTTAAAATGACCACTGACAGCTGACCGTGGGCCACAAGTGATCAACAGCTGCTTCATTTTTAAATTTTATTTCAGCTAAAGACAACAAATATGGAGGTCAAATCAGTGTTGGTTGAACTTTGCAAATGTCAGCTGGCAGTTGTGGTGGCATTGCAGTGGGTGCTTCACCATCTGTTTCCTGGCAGGGGATCTGCACTCTACTGAATACATTCTTCTAGTTACTCCTTTTTACTCATGTTTGACAAACACTTCTAAGCAGTTGGTGTTTCAGTTCATCAAAAAGGTGTTTGATAGGGTTGAGGTCAGGGTTCTTTAAGTTCCTCCACACAGTTCCGGCAAAAAACGGTTCTTTAATGAGGGCAATAGTCCCCTCATGTTTAATGAAAAGGAATTCTGGCTGTAGTAAATCATTAATTGAGGCAGAGCAAGTTATAAGACAAAATAAATTCAGGGATACAGTACGAATATTACAAATTAAAGGTATACTAAGAGTTACGGATTTTTTTGAAGCACACTGACTTTTATTTTTTAGAAAAAAATAAACTTTAGTTCACTCAACCCTATGACATATTTTTGGACCTCGGCCGTATTTCGAGCACATTTAAATCCAGTCCATCTGCCGTTTTTTTGCCTTTTCACTTCCTCGCCCATGAAATCTGTGCTCCTAAAGTAGACATATCCAGTCTGCTTCTAAATCGTTGTGATGACACAACCAACACCACTCATTAGGATGGGAGAGAGTGGTTAGCGGGACCAAGCGTTCTGGCCAGCTTCCCTCAGGATTCGGGTCGTACCAGGTTTCATTATTGGCGGAAGATTTCTGTCTCTTTTCATGGCAAACTGCTTATCAATTGTAGAAACCGCAAACTTCCCCTCAAAGAAAAGAATCAAAAGGTTATGTTACTTGCATTGGGAAGTTTGTTGTAATCAATAGTGACACCGCAAATTGTGCGCTTGAATGGCGCACCTATAAGGTTTTCACCACTGAAACAGTGATGTAATATTAGTTTGACATGTCCACTTCACATCGTCTTTACGTTTTCTTGGAAAATTGGAGGGTAGATTCAAAGCTTTCAAATAAGAGACATGACTTACCTTTGGAACTCTATTTGTCCCTCTACAAAATTAATATGGTCCCTCTGTAAATTCCTTCAATACAACACTTTTTATTCTTTTCTTAATTATTTGCTCCATCACGTAGGGTAAAGGGGTGCTGTGGCTCAGTGATAGACGGGCTCCCATTCGAAGTTGGAGTCGTTCCGCTCAGGTCACATTCAAATTCGGGAATAACCCAATTCCGCCATGCTGCCCAAAGTGTAGAATGGTGTGTGTTTGGCACGGTTGAGTCCTTAGCAACAACACGGTCTAATTGTGATGCGCGTGAATGTGGTAGTTGTGAAAGTTTTTGAGTTCTACAAAAAGTTTGCATTTAAAGTCCGACTTGACCATTAAAAGAGGAAGTAGTTTGAGCTGGTATGGTTTGAAAACATTTGAAATTTAATTTATTAAAATGTATTGTATAATGACACGATGTTTTGAGATCAGATCATTGTTTAATTCAGGTCAAAATTAATTTTCTGGACAACCAAGTCCCTGCTGACTTAAGGATTCAAAAAAAACGCCTGTCGGATTGGTTAACAGTCCTAAAATAGGCTCAGGCCTCACACTAAAAATTGTCTAGGTGAGTCTACGAGCGTTATTTAATCATAACAATAGGTCCAGGTGTCAAAAAACCGAACTTATCCTTTAAGGGTATCTGACAACATACAAAGTCACAAAAGCAGCATCACTTTAACTTTAAAAGCGTACATACGGTGTGTCTCAGCTGCTTTAGAAAAAAAAACAACCTTTATTCACATACAAAAATCACATATGACATCCTATTTTTAGCACCTGCGCTCATATGGTCAGAGTCACACTCCACTACAATCACAGCTCACATCTCTGCCAATTTCCACTTTTGCTCTTTTCACTTTCCTCCCCCACATGAACTGTCTGTCTGTCTGCCTGAAAGCAGCTTCATCACAAGCTCTGGCTTCCTCCAAATCCGTTGTGATGGAGCACTTTATCATCCCACACACACTAATGGAGGGAGAGAGAAAGAGATAGACGGGGACCAATTAGCATCTCTGTGCCAGACTTAAACCCCAGAGAGTCTCGGGTCGTCACAGGGTTTTCATTATGCAGAAGATCTTGTTCTTTTCATGGAAACTTGCTTTAGCTCAATTTAAGAAAACTCAAAACTTCCTCAAAGAAAAGAATCAAAAGTGTTATTTCGTACTTTTTTGGGAGAAGAAAAACTTTATCTGTCAATCAATGCCAAGTGCACACCGCAAAATTGTAGCTTGCTTGAAATTTGGTAGAATATTAAAGGTTTTCACCACATGAACAGGTGTAATTATTATGTTAGACATGTCCACTTAATTATACTGTCTTAATTATACAGTTTTACATGACATTTGAGTGATTACATTCAACTGTTTGCTTTCAATTTCTAAAAATGTCATGTATTACCTTTGGAAACTTATTTTACGTTCCCTACAAAGGTAATTAAATGGTCAAATACTGTTAAAATTCCTTCAATAACAACAACTAAACATTATTGTTTTTGCTTTAATTAATTTGCTCCCCTCACTGTAAAGGGAATAAAGGGCGGCTGTGGCTCAGTGGTAGAGCGGGTCGTATCCCAGTCGGAAGGTTGGTGGTTCGATTCCCGGCTCCTCTGGTCTACATGTCAAAGTGTCCTTGGGCAAGACACTGAACCCCACATTCCTCCCGATGGCTGCGCCAACGGTGTATGAATGTGTGTGAATGACTTCTGATGCACAGGTTGAGTCTTTGTAGAAGAAGCCACCTGTGTCATTAGTGTGTGAATGGGGTGAATGTGAATTGTAGTTGTGAAAGTGCTTTGAGTAGTCTATGACTAGAAAAGTGCTATATAAAGTCCGCTTACCATTTAAAAAGAGGGGAAAGGCTAGATTCTTGTACCTGGTATGAGTTTTGACAAAAGTTTAAAATTTAAAAATTTATTGACCAATGTTATTTTGTATCAAGGACACCTCTGGCATGGGATATTTGAGATTCAGCATCATTTTTAATGCATGGTCAAAAATATATTATTCTGTTTGACAATGACCAAGCTCACCTGCTGGACTTCAAGGTTCAAATTTCTCACAATATCACCTGTGATATTGTGCTTTTTTTTGGAGACTAGCTCCTAAATATTAGATGTTGCAGTGTCCTTCAAAGCACTGTTGAGGAAAACTCAGCAAGGTTCATGTCTTGCAAGTTGATTTTAATAGAAATAAACTAAAACAAATAGCTTCTTAAATGTAAACATATACATTGCATTGAAAATAGTTGGAAGAAATGTACAGAAATGTGCTTAAACATGCAGGGGAAAATGATACGGTAATATTGAAAATACTCCATTTCTAAACATGCAACATGCCAGCCTCTGAAGAATTCAGCTCACTTTAATTTGCATGTCTTCTTTTATAAGGACTTCATCATTTAGCAATTTATATAAGGACCAATGAGTTTAAGACTGTTTTTGCAAAAAGAGTCTGGTGGTGCCATGCCCTGGTAGCTCGGTTGATAGAGGGTACACCCCATATACTGAAGCTATCGGTCCTCTGCAGCGGACCGACTTGACCGACAGACTTGATTCCAGTCTGTGGTCCTTTGCTGCATGTCATCCGTCCACTCTCTCTCTCCTCCTTTCCTGTTGTACCTTCAGCTGTCCTATCTAACTTAAGGCATAAAAGGCCCAATGAATATCTTTAAAAAAAAGTTTGGTGGCTTTGAGGAGAGAGATATAATGGCTTCAATGGGCTGCCTGGAAAGGCCTGTCTCTGTGGGATCCTTTCCATAATGTAATCAGATACTTAGAATAAGAATCTGAGCCCAGCATTGGCAAAAACACAGACTTTTAGTGGATGTACTTTGATGGGCGCATTTGCCCCCAAAGATTATGATGCAGCCATTACAGCCCATTTTTGCGGCTGCCAGCAAAGGCAATCCACTGGACCAATTCCAAAACTTTTTGTATCTATTAGTCATCAGTCAAAATATGAAAAAATAGGACCCAGTTTAAAAATAATTGAATTACCCTTTAAATAATGCGTCAAGTGCCTAAACACAACAATAAAAAATAGTTATTTTTGTGCCCAAAACAGGTTGTTGTCACGCTCAGATCAAATCCAGACCTTCCTGGACCTGTTATCATAAGTCTCACAATCCAACTCATGATCAAACACGCACAAACAGTCACTCACTTGTGTTCTTGGGAAAGAACCTGTCAACTGGCGCAACATCTGCTCTTGCAGCTGTTGATGTGTTTCCTCAGTGGTGGTGTACCTTGCTTGCGGCTATCAAAAAGCTAATATTTTTTGGCACTTTTTAAAAGCAGCAAAGCCACAGACAACATTATTTTCAGTCTCTGATCACACCAAATTTCTTCTAAATGTGTGACTTGGCCTTTGACAAAGAATTATTCACAATTTGATATCCTCCACTGGCTATTTTTGCCTTTATGTCATCCATTTTGAGGTAAGCTAGCAGCTGGCCTACATCACTGCCCAATCAGTAATATCCCATTATTTAGCCGGATGTGGAGTCAAAGATTTTCTTGTAGGCTTAATTAAAAAACAAAAAACCTTGCTGTCTGATTAGACTTGATATAATTAGCTGATTTAAATGTTATAATACTGCACAATCATTTTCATTTCTGATTTCTTAAGGAGAAAAATCTTCTCACTCGCTGCCCACCCACTGATATTTCATTTTTACTTATGCCCGTACCCATAAATTTATATAAATATATTTATTACCCATTACACAACTATTTTGTGGTTACCATTGGGTACCCGACCTGGTACTTGCCAATCCTCCTGATTTTACCAGGTGATTCCTGTTTTTCCATTGCTCTCACCCTAATTCCCGGGCCAGGATCACAGTTCTCCTGTATTTCTCCTGATATCTAACAGATTTTCACAAGTTTTCCTTTTCATTATCACAGCTAGTTTCAAACAACTGGGGCTAAAAAATAAATGAATAAAAGAAAAATGATAAATATTAGTTTATGCCAGAGATTTAAGCAACTTTACAGTAGAGGGACAAATTATGCTGTATTCTTTCCTGAGAATTAAAAGTGAAATTACTCAACATAAAAATGTTGTTGCATTGTATTTGTTTTTTGTTATTTTGATGCTTTAAAAGCCACCCAAAATTTAATACAAAACAATAATACACACTGCATATGATTGTAAAGCAAAGTGCAAACCAGTGTACTACATGGTTTGCACTTCTTAAAGCATATCACTTATATATTGTGTTTCTACTAAGTACAATTAAAAAAAAAAATGAAAACAAGCAGATGAGCCTGATTCGGTCCATATAAGCAGTGGAAGGCAGAATCAGCTCAGAAAATAACTGTACAGAAAATTGGTATCAAACCTGTTGAACTCTCTGCTGCTTAACTGCACACAAATAACTGACATATTGCATCTATAACAAGATCCGACATCCATCAGAAAAATAACACCACACTGGCTGCAAACACGGCCCCTGAAAGCATTTCATTATCCTCTGATTTGCTTTCTAGCTGTGAAAAGACAAGAGCTGAATTAATCAAAAAACAGCATCAGAGCTAAAAATGGAACATGACTGACTCACATGTGCATATATACAAGATGTAACCTTCACAACGGAGTAAACAGTATTCTGAAGATCAAAATGAAATGTTCTCTGGTGCTGCTTAGCAGATGTTTCCTTTTTTACTTTTAGAAATGTTCCCTTCCTCCCAGTTTTTTGCTCTTTTTCTAACTTCCCGTCTCTCTTCTATTCCACCCGTTTCCTCCATTCTCACAGCTTCATCCTTTCCATCTTTGTCTCTTTCTCCATTTACTTCCCCTCCTCATCTCTCCTCTTCATCCACTATACAGTACAGTATTTGCACCAACAGTCCTCATGGTAATTTCTTCAGATCACATGGCATGTTCTTTAGTCGTTTTTTTTTTTGTCTGTGTTGTCTTGTGAAGCTGATCATCCATCGATCCATTTTCTTCTGCCTATCTGAAGTCATGTTGTGGTGATAACAGGCTGAGGAGCGTATTCCAGACGTCCCTCAGCCCAGCAAAGTTTTCTGGCTCCTCCTAGGCATTTTGTGGCATTCCCCGGCCAGATAAGATGTACAGTCCCTCCAGTGAGTTCTGGGTCTACCCTGGGTCTGGGTCTTTCTTTGCAGTTGTTCATGACAAGAACATTGCCAAAGGAGGGCATCCAGGAGGCATCCTAGTCAGGTGTTGGAGTCACCACAGCTGGCATCTTTCAATGTGAATTAGCAGATTTAGTAGCGAATTAGCAGCGACTTTCCTCGAGTTCCCTCCTGAAGTCCGAGCTCCTCACCATGTCTCCAAGAGTGAGAACAGCCGCCCTACAGAGGAAACTCATCTGGGCTGCTTGTATCAGCAATCTGATTATTTTGGTCACTACTCAAAGCTCATGACTATAGATAACCTCTGTCATCTGTGAATGAATGCAGAATCCAAGGCAAGGAACAATATCATCTGATATCAGAAGCGTTTTGGTTTCCATGTGTGACCTGTTTGTAGTCCAATTTGTACTGATCAATCAAATTTGATCAGGCTCTGGACTAGATTTAGGTGGTCAAAGGTCCCTGTGACTTCATGTCTGCCCAGTTCTCATGAACACGATATCTCAGGAACACTTGGACGGAATTTCATACACTAATTATGACAAAATTTTACATACATATCTAGTAGGATAAAATGATGAAGAGATGATATTTTCTATCCAAAAGGTCAAAGGTGAACTCCACTGTTACATCATGTTCTGCAACATTTAAAGCTCTTTATCAGTCCTCCTCTCCATCTCTCACAGTCCATTCTTGCTTCTCAAGTTGCTAGTTGGACTGTAAACTTGATTTGATTTATGTAAGTACACTGTACATTACATACATACATTTTTAAAATTTCTTTATTTATGCTAACTTCAACTCTTAGAACAAAAGGCTGCACCATGAGATGTCTAAATTCCTAAAATTAACATTGTGTGTACATTCTGAGTTTTCCTAAATGTCTGACTTTGAAGACAGTTTGAACTGAAACAGTCAACAGAAAGGCATTGCCTACTGGAAACTGCTTCCACGCATGATGATGAGGACTTCTAAGAAACCTTTTCTCTTTGGGACTCTCCGTCATGCTGAAGCCTTTCCCCCTTGACAACAACTCAATTATTTCTATATGTATGCAGACTTGAAGGTGACTGTGAAGGTCACACTGTATTTCCACTGCAGAGATGACTTGCCTCTCTTGCCTCTCATCTTCTAAACCTTATACTACTGTTAAAAAAGTCATATATACACATTTGGGAAGAGAATGTTGACTCTTTCGCCTGTCAACTCTGTTGATTGTATTTTCCCGTCAGTGAACGTACATCCACACTGTGCTGAGCATCGGTGAACCCAAGGCCCCCTTGCCTCCCACTCTGTAACCAACCCTTCGCTGTTGAACATGATGCATGGTGGATGAGCTCCAGTGCCCTCTATTTCTCTTCTTTCCACCCCCAATCCTCGTCTTTTTCTCTCTGCCCCCACATCCCCGCTCTCCATCTGTTAGTCAAATGAAAAATTGGAGAAACATTGTTCTCGCCATTCCCCATAACCCAAAATAGACCTGGCCTACTAAAATGGCCCCTTCTTCACCTTCCCATCGGAATTAAGCCAAGAATATCTCCTTGGAAAAGACGTAAATCTCCTTTCCTCAAGTTTTAAAAAAAAATCATAATAAAATGACTTCTGCTAACTTGAACATCTGGCTACTTCACGGTGTATCAGTAGGCATACTTTAAAAAGAAATATGCTGTCACATTTTTAAACAAACTCATCCCAACATTATATTAAAGCCACTAACATCAACAGTCATTGAAAATAAACAGAGCAAAAAACAAGATCTAGTCCTGAACTCTGAGTCGACTCCGCCAGCATTAGTTTGAGTATGTTAACTCTGAATTGCACATGTACATGAAGGCATCATCACAAAATGCAGGTGGAAGCAACTGATCTGATCAAAAATGGATCAAACACACAAGACACTTATGGACGTCTGGTTGTAAAATCATAGTCCGACCCACCGATAATGACTTTGCTGCTGAGCAAGTTAGGTAAAATCTTGTTCAGCAGCTTTCTATATTTCATTGTGTGTAAGTATTTCAGCTTGAAAACACATAAACACTGTGTGCAGCCAAAATTCAAAATCTCACATTTAAACCATGTTTAGTGCAGTTTTAGGATCGTAAAGTAGTTTCAGCTGCACCACAATAATTTCACTCAGAAATATTCACATCATCTCCGACATCATACGGTAACAATCGTAGGAATGTTTCAGTGTAACCAATCAATACATGACAAGTGATTGTTCATTGATCTTTGTCTTATAGGCTACAGATTAGTTTTATTTAAACAGTGCTGGCTGACAACCTGACAGCTGTCTTAATGTCCATAGAGTCACACTGTTATAAAGGACAACAATATAGATATAAATTTTATTCTGAGCTGAGGATGAATCCATGATGTCACAATTTTTTGTCTCTATCCCCACACTCATGACAAATTGATCATAAAGCACTCACGTTAAAGTCCAAGATTTTTCTAAGCAGGTAAACTTATGCAGGTTAATACATTCCAATGTGTGTTTTGATACTGACAGACTGAATGACAAAATGAAACAAGGATGTGTCAGACATCTCCTTCAGGCTTTTTTTAAAATGAGGAAAAAAAAAAACTGCCAGTGACCAGGTTAGGTTCACAGAGTCAGTTACCACAGTAACTGACCCAGAGTTTCCCTCATCTCAGGCTTAACAAACTCAGAGTTTTCACTAAACTCTTTCTCAAACACCAGTAGTTTACTCATGTAATTAGTTGTTTATTGGATCATTTTACAAGTTAATATATGCTGTATTTCATTGTTGTTGGTGTTGATTATTGGCATTATCATAATATTGTTTTATGTATTGACTGACTGTTTGCTTGTAATGCAAAACTCAAAACCAAAACCAACAGGCAAACAAATGAAGAATAAACAAAAAAATATGGAAGTGGAAACATTATGCATCAGAAATGTGTCTATAATATAAAATATGTAAATAATAAAAACAATAATATAAGTATGAAATATGATATTATCATTATACAAGTATTAACATCATGTCCAAAACATGAATATTAAGGAAAAACTGCAAAAATATTCTGAATGTCACGATCCTCAAATCCAGTTCCCACAACAGTGAATGCTGCAAGAATACAGAACAACATATTTTCTCTTTGAGCCTCACCTAAGCTTTTTTGTGCACCTCATTTAACTTCTCTCATCTCGAGGGCAGATAACCCAGCACTGAACCTGAGCAGGAAAATGGGAAGAAAAATAAAAAAATAATGCTATTAATGTTATTTCACATTTACTCCTTGTTTCCATACCAGGAAAATGCTGAGAATCTGGTGTCTTGTATCCCTATCTTGTACCCTCTTTATCTCTTTGGACTGCAGAATTGTGCAACTTTGATTTGTCTTTAATCTTTGCAGGTGTAAACACTGGCCTTGCAATAGTCCTCCTAAATCCTATCTTTTAAACTAACCTATTTTAGATGTGAGAGACAGCTTTTAAAAAGTTTTTAGTTAGTGGCTGTATCATTTTGGATCCACAGCAGTTACACTGGATTCAGTTTTTATGGTGTGAACATTTACAAAACCACCGCAGGAATTTCCCTCACCTTAATCATACCATGATTGTGATGCACAGATAATGCAGAAACTTTGGCATTGTATATATATTACAAAAACAGGGTTTTGCAGATTCTGCAGGGTGTGAGTAGTGAAATTAAGACAAGTGAGGACAGCAGGTTAGACAGCATGTTAGCAGTCCTGCATGTGTGTCTTCACAGGATTCGTTCATGCACAGTACTGAGTGTAGGTCGCCCATGTTTTGGCAGCACTCAGACCAACAACAAACAATCAGAACAAACAATCACTGCATTCGCATGCGGAAAACAGAGGAAAATAGACTTGAAATTTCAAGTGCGCAGCCTACATGGATGGCTGGATTGATTGAAATCTTTTGTTCCATCTGTTCCATCGGCTGTGTATGAGGCAGAGGACTGAAAAGTTGTCAGTGTGTTATGAGCAGGTTGTTTTATAACAGAACAAAACCAAATCCCGGGGATGGAAACACTTTTTCTGAGTAAGTTCTGACGTAGCATTTAACATTTACCTCACATGAGTGATCAGCTCTTTCCACTCTAACAGTCTCCTCATCGCTCCTGTGGCTCTATAATACATCCATGATTGTGCCACACAGATCTGAGGGAACCTTCTTGAAATTCATACACGAAACAAACAGAAATGTCATATTTTCATTGTGTTTTCTACATTGTTTTTCAGCATATGAGGTTTGACTAACACCCTTTTAATTGCATCAACTTGCTGCAGCCTCTTGTTCTGAAAATGGTTTTCCGCCTGGAGAATTGGTGCCACCTATCGCTTAACTTGATGAACTCAGTCCAAATAATAACATAACGGTAGTGGATGGAAACAAGCATTCATTTGCATTTTTTTTTTGCTGCTTTACTCAAAACTTGGTTGAAATTTGTGACACATTTGGATGTAAACACAACTAGTGAGGTAAAACGAAAAAATACAAAGCTATTTGTGGTCTCTGCTTTTTGTTTTTTACTCAGAAGGCAGATATTTAATAATATGAAGACTTTACACAGAGTGCCTACTTGCACCCAGGTGAGAATAGACACACGGCAGCTATTCAACTATTAAACACCCAACACCATTTGTTTAGTTGGTCATATTTAGGCAACAAAGCTACTTAATTAGGTTGACAAAAAAAATCATGGTTTGTCTCTGCCATGTGAGTGTAAATAACCACACAGGCTGTTTAAACCCTTGGAACGAACAGCATTTTGTCTACCGACACCTGGGTGCTACTATAGTACAACTGTATACATGCAGGTGTGAATAGCCACCTTGGCTGTTCCACCTCAGGTGAAAATAGCTGCATCTGCAATTCCACCCTGGGTGCAAACAGCATCTGCCAAAAAAATTATGATGGAGCAGGGAATCATGCCTGCCAAAAATATTGAAAAATCAACCTGTTATAATTTCTCAAACAGTCGAAAATGTTGGCACCATCATTCCAGCAGCAGAGGAAAACACCGACCTCAAACTAACCACATCAGCAAAAACAGTGCGTGAAAGAAGAGTTGACCGTAAATCAAATCTTAGTGCTTATTTTGAAATGCTCCATAAAAAAGTTTCATTAAAAGATTCAATAAATACCCCTGAAAGTCAGAACAAGGAGACAAAAACACCCCCTTAAAAAGTTAATTCTTTACTCTGACAGACACACACAGACGCACACACATGCTCACTCTGGCATACACTCATACATATTCACCACCTGCAGTCCTTGTATAGGAGCAGCAGACCTAATCTCTGCCACATACTGTTGGGTGTAACACAGCATGAAAGATGCATGCACGACATTTTGGAGAGAGGTTACACCCCACAAGGGAATGACTTTCACTCTGTTTCGTTCGGATTGGTTCGTTGTTCTTTTTCAAAAGTAGTAGATTTCTCTGTGCTGGGCTGCAGAGTTTGAAAGTGAATTGAAAGTCGTTCTGTCGGTCCAGGACTGGGCCTTGTAGTGTTTTATAAAGAATTGAGTTCTATCAGCCGAGCTCAGATGGGTTTTACTGTAGAGGGAAGGTTATTTTGTGGTTTCTAACTAGGTTTTGCTGAGTAATGAAGGTCATTCGGTATCTTCTCTGTAAAAAGGCAAGGAGTTTTATCTCTGAATTGCAAATGGGAATGACTGTGGAATTAAGGTCACCCTGTGGGTCCATAATAATGCGCTGTAATGGTAAAATGAATTGAGTACATTTCCCAAGGGCCTAAATCTGTTTGCCGGTTGAATTGAATCTATTGTTTACTTCAAATAGAAAATATCTAAATGAGTCCAAGTATATTTCTGTGCTAGAGTCAACAGCTGAAAACTCATGCCCAAAGCTGTTTTAGCTCTATTTTTGCTTCACGGGTCAGATGAAATGGTCTTAAAACTATAAAAAAGAACCATAGGATCACTTACAGCACTGGGGCCTCTTTAAAAAAAAATCAAGTTTTACACTGTTGGTGATGTCATATTTCACAAAGATAAATTTGCACGTCCTGCATGGCTTTTGCACGCTTATGCATGGGCTGCAAGTATGGCATTAGTTTTTATCTATGAAATGTTTTAAAACGAGCAAAAGCAAAATTATGCAGTGTTCCAAATCCCAGCTTGCATGTTGCAAATTTGGTCCAGTGAGCAATTGGCTCCCAGCCTTTGTAGCTTGTGACCCTTAAAGGTTCTATAGACCAAATCAACAACACTAATCACTAGCCGGAAGACAAGTGACAATAGATTTGAGTTGTTTTGATGTGTAAAATTGAGAAATTTGTGTATTTCTGTTGTGATTTGATTTTCAGCATTTAAAGATATATAGTTTAACATGGTGGTTCAAGCTATTCATTCAAACTCAACAGAAACACTTTCCACTATTCCAGCAATTACCAACTTTGTATTTGTCAAAATAAACCCTTAATTCACTGTGAAAATATTCAGCCCTGAAATGGGTTGCAGTTGCTGTGCCTGGACTGTGCCTGTTAAAGCATGTCCCCTTAAAGTACTTGTTTTTGCTACTGACAGGCTAAGAAAGTTTTCCTAAGGGCATGTTCACAGCAGCCTTGTTTAGTCCAATTGAACCAAACCGAGGAGCGCTCACCCCCTTGATGTGGTTCATTTGGGTTGGTCAAAACACTGGACTCAAACTCTGGTCTGGAGCAAGCAGCCACTCTCTGGTCTGCCTTGAAGGGGTGATCTCAGACCGCTGTGTGCTTCATTTCTGGAACCAATCACAGACGCATACTATTGTATGTGTCATTTCATTGGTTAAAAAATGTTTTCTCTTTTGGTTTCGGTGACTGGTGAACTAGTAGCTCGAGAATGTGGACTGGCAGGCGACAAACCTGGACTCACGACGAAGTGCGAAGTGCCTGCATGGTTAAATTATTTAATACCTGCTGTCTTATGAGAAATTCATATGCACAATCCTCTAAAGCCTGCTTAGATCAACACTAACATGAACAGAACCTGGCAGAACTCAGCGATATTCAGGAATTAAGGAATCAGACCTTAGGACAGAGATAGCCCTTCAATGCCACCAGACTCCAAAGGACATATATAGTAATTTTACCTTTGCAAGTCATTGAAAAACACATTTCCCTGCTGCTGCTGTCAATATTTGTATGAAGTGGGTTCCACAGTGTTGCCTGTTTTGCTGGTGGAGAAACATGCCTTTTTTATGTGTTAGACAGACATAATGTGTAAAACATTTAAAATACATTGGAAACCTCCTGCAAGACCTGCCTTTAAATATCCACATTATCACAACAGAACTGACTTCACAATGATGAAAAAAGTGTAAACTCTCGAAAAAGTAAAGTTTCAGTTATGAAAAACAAATTGAACAGGCTCATACTGGCAGGTTATTGTGGATCCACCAATCACAAACGAAGCACTGGAGGAAATGAGGAAACTGAATGCTCAGCATCAGTTAAATGAACCTTTTTACATGGCAGCTAACATCAGCCAGAAAATAGCAGCCACTTAAATCCTGCAATCTGGTGACTCTGAAAAGATGTGTCCATTCCATTATAGCAATGACCAACAGACATACACGCCCACTCATACATCTCTCTATGATGGTCCAATTAAAGTAATGCTTTCTGGCGAAATGTGCAGCTCTTTCTATATTGCAAAATGAAACAATTAAAACAAGAATAATGTTTTTTGTCTCAGACAAACAAATCTTTTGCTTGGCTCTGAACTGCCACAGCTCAGCCAAGCACTTGTTGTTTGCCAGCGAATCTGTATCTTGAAGGCCAACGTAAACATAAAACTTGAAAAACAGAACCCACTGGCTTGTAACATTTACAGGCCAGTACCCTGGTTCCAAAAAAAATGTAATGAATAATAAATTCTTGGATAGAGGTAGCCTTTGCCATGCCAAAGTCCCACGTTTTTACTGCAAGCCTGCAGAACTACAGCTGAACTTTCGCTTAACCCAGAGGGGATTGGGAAAGTCAAGACTGGCTTTCTTTCAGATGTAATAAAGTTCATGAGCTGGGAAACATTAGTTCTGATACTTTGACAGTATAACTTGTTTAATCGTACTGTCAATATTGTGTTTTTGTCAGGCACCTGTTCACATTTAAAAGTTTTGAGTGTATAAGGGTTTAGACCATTATGATGGAAGTATATAAAGGTCAGTTCTCATACATATCTCATAAGTAAGCAATTTTTGGGTTGATAAGATTTGTCACACAGATTTGCCGCAAAATTCAACAATTTTTGATCTCTTGAGACCTTGCGGAACACCTTAGAAAGAATCATGCTGTAATTATTTTCAAGAAGTTTGTGATTGTGCAGTTTAATGAGGCTTTGATTATCCTAGAGGTCATTATAGCTCATTTTATACAGTGAAGTCAAATTGTGACAGAAATTGTCTCGCTACAATGAAAAGGCTACTAGGGGTACTAATGTCATCACACATGAATACTGACCTAAATCCATGAGAGTCACAGCTTTCAAATCATAGCCAGTTTATTATATTCTAATAGGAATACTTACTGTAGGGAGCCTAGTATGCAGAAATATTCAAATACAGTGGAAATCTTTTGTACTGATTACTGTTAGAGTGATCAGTCGCTTACAGTATATGGATCCCTAACCTTGGGACCAAAACATTCCTATACAAATGCTATTTAAATAATTTGCATATAGTAATCAAGTATACTCACAGTGTTCATTTGAGGTCTTTTCATACATGAAAACATATGAAAAACAATTCTAAAACTGCAGTAATACTATTTTTACTTTAGTCCCATGATACTTTTTCTCATGGTAAACCATCTGCATCTGGCTGCTACATGAGGCTGGTGGTGGGTGTACATTGAAATCATTTTGGGAAAAAGAAACTCTTTTTCTCTCAATGAAAAATGTAGCAACAAGAAACAGTCTGCTAGTTATGGAGACAGAAAAGTCACATAAAGCCCTCTTGAGCCTTACCTCGCAAGGCAGCTTGATTTGCAAGGTCGCAAGATCATAAGATCACAAGATCAAGATCATATTGCCGGCCTCAAGTTATGTGTAATTTGCACCAAACGTGGTGCAGCCAATCATTGTCCTAGGATGGGCTACTGGCAGCTACAGGTCATGACAGAGAGAAGCATCCATGGAAGCGATTCGTCTCAAACAAACAATGGCAGCTTCTGAAAAGGTTAGTGAAGATTCTGCATTAGCATTAGTCATATTCAGAAGTGCAAAGTATTTCTATATTGAAAGAAGGGCAAAGAACAGCATTTAAGTCTTTTCTGGAGAAGATGTTTTTGCTCTTCTCCCATCCAGCTTCGGCAAGAGTTTCGTCTGATTGGCTGAAGTTAGCCTGTGAAGATGTGATAGACGGATGGTTCATCCAATTGCCTGCCAAGTGTTTTTTGAAAGTACCTGCCCTTTTCCAAACATTTTCGAAAGACTACTTCCTGTGTAATGGTCCTGTGTAACAAACCATCTGGCATGTCAGGTTACTTGAACGAGCCCTTGTTAAGGGAAAAAGTGAGTGAAGGCTGTCTCTTGTCATTACTTTGTATTCATGTGATAAATATACAAATGTTGATTGGATGGTAATCCGTATGAGATATGATGTAAAACAAAACAATTCTGTTACACTAATCTCCTGCCTATAGTGATCAATTTAACCCAGCCAGATGTGATCACTATAAGACCATTTCCACTGTTCATTTTTGGGTATAGACAAAAATATCACATTTATATTTTCATGCAAAAAACTGCATGTTTTTGCCCAAAACTGGATGGGATTAACATTAAGTGTGTATTTCTGCAACAGGGATCTTTTGGGTACCGATACATCCCATTTTCAATCAGGTGTCCTAAGGAGAGGTACAACGGACCTCTCAAAAAATGGCAATGACAGTTTATACCTCACCAAAATTTTGCCTAACCCCATCCTGACGAGCTAGCATGACATGGTTGATACCACTGGATTCCTTAGGTCTCTAGTTTCATATGATCCTGAGCCCTCTACAGTCTTTGAAAGACAGTGGTGTCGGTTGAGGACAAGGGTTCCCCCCCTCCGGCACATGGTGACAGCCTGTGATTTGTGTGCACGTAGCAGCGTGCTGCTCTGTTGCTAAGACACAGCTCCGATCCAGTTTTTTTTTTTTTTCTTTCTTTTTTTTTTTTAGCTGCATTCAATATCAGCAGGCACTTAAGGCTTGGATTATAATAAAGTGATGGGTTGTTGTCATACAAGCGTTTTCTAGGAGAAAATCTAACAGACCTTCAAACTCAAGTGTCCTTGTAGATAAAAAAAAGTATTGCCAAAATACACAAGTTTTTCTGCAATACAGCAAATGTTGGACCAAAAATATGTTCAAGAACTCTGCTCTGTGTATTTCAACACCACTGAGTCTCCTAGAGCATCATTATGTCCAAGACCTCTTTTTATAATAGCGGACTGCAACAGAAAATAAGCCTGGACCCATTAGGACACCATCATATAAGTGGGCTGTAACTTTCAATGAAAATGTGCCCTGAAATTCTAATATGAGATAAATAATTAAACTAAAAATGGATAAAACAGAGATTGCAGTCCGCAGTGGTTCTTTCCCTCTACATAATCCACAAAATAAGGCGGAATCAAAACATGGTGACCTCTCTGTGCATCATTCATATCCTTTTACTCATTTAGCTCAGTGTTCAGAGATATATAAGTGGCACGCCAAATATAAAACTCATACATATTGTGCACTAACGTCACTGTGGCTGGCTGCACATCACTTTTACAGGACGGCCAATGAAGAAATACAACAGAGACCTACACGGGGCTAGTGAGCAGTATCCATTAGCAGTGAACGGTATCCATGGCAACAACCATGTTCATTATTATGTCCCTATCAACAGGACACTAATGGCCAATCTATATCAGTTTTTATCTGTTGGGAAAATGCAGGATAAGAGCAATAAAGTGAGAAGGCCACCCATGAGTGCATCCATTAAAATAGAAACTTGCTATGGGCAGAATGTTAAATATTTTCTTGGCTGTGTAGTAGGAGAGAAAAAAGCATGACTGAGGCTGCCTTCAAATTGAACTTGTGGGGTCATGTTGTATTTTCTACATGGAAAGGTGAGTACACAAAAAGCTTTCAGTATTTTAATACTAGGGTAATATAACCTATATATTTACCAGCCAAGGCAGCGTCATGTATGGTATTATTTTCAACTTGTGAGTCTGTGTGTGTGTGTCATCATGGCAAAATGTGGTCCTGGAGACATCTACTGTGGCAGGAGTACATGACATGTCTGTCTGTTTGTGGACAGATTTTGACAATGTGACAGCTGTGCAAAATTCACAAAAAGTGCATAGTTAAGATTAAAATGAAGGCTGAGTTTGAAGGCATGTGGTACAACTCATGAGTACAGAATATTTGTGTAATTATGTAATAATGACTACTGACTACTCATGAGTTAGAATGTCAACATGTTGAAGGGTGCCGTGGCTGTTCAGTCGCAACTTAAGATCTTAAGAAGATTGCCTCCTCAGTGAATTTTCAACATTTATCTTGTAACAACTTACCTGAGTGATTGACATGTTCCGAGTTCCTTCCCTCAGGGAGATGGTCATACCTGAAGGGTTTGTTTGACATGTGTCATACAGAATATACTCTACCTGAAGACAAGCCACTGACTGTACTGCATATACAGATAGTATAAAGATACTGAACTGGCTAATTATTAGCAAACATTAGCCACTAGGCTACTATATCCACTAAAACTGCTGGCTAAAGATGCCACAGATGGATACAGGTCATCAAGTCAAGGTATTTGTGAACATGTCCTCAACTTGTGTTAAATATGTTAAATATATGAAAGGTTACTCATTCTAACATCTCGGATTTCTTATTATGCCTAAAAGTGAGACAATCTTGGACGTTCACCCTGCATACTCTCCACTCAGGGACCCATAAACACTCAGAATGAACCCATTTTCCCGGCGATCTGGCCTAATTTTTTTTTTCTGTTTTAACAGCTAGTTTATATTGCTATCACAATTAATTAGACAATGTTGATTTGACTGCTCTACATGTTACAGTTTTAAATGTATCAAATAAACATTTGCATAAATCCAGGACTCTTGAGAGAGGCTTGTTATTTGCAGCCTCCGTATCAGTGCATAATTATATACTCACAATGCAGTTTTGCTGATGCAACGCCGACCCAATCGCTGTCTGTCAATTACCTCTCCACTTTTACTTATTTCTGTCTTTACTGGCTGTAGGTTGCGATTCGTCTCTCTGCTCTCAGAGCCCCTCTGGCTCCCAGTTATCAGTCATTTATTCTCTAATCTCTCCGTCCAGGAGCAGCCTTGGTCTGGCTCCATATGGCAGAGAGCTGAGGTGGCAGCTGGCCCTTTATCACAGCACAGAACCCGGCCAGGTTACACACTGACACACACCAGGAAAACACACGCATGCAAACAGAGACGGTGCAGACTGCAGCAGCACCTGCACTCCTGCAGGCCCTGGCCAGATTACATACTGTGTGACAAACATTCACATGCAGTATAAAATGAACACGAAGACTAACATGCACAGGAACAAAAACACAGGTTGTTCAGGGCAAAGACAAGCATTAGTGCACACATAAATTCATCAGAAACTGGCACAAGCACCCGTGGGAGAAGGAACACGCATGAATGTAGACAAAAAAGGTATCAGAACATGATGTATTAGATGAGTATAAAAACAGTTTGGTGACAGATTTGGTTAGAGTTGGATTTGTTTGTGCTCCATTCACAGATTTTTCAGTAATATTAATAAATCTAAGTGAATATGGTCGAGCACACAGGGACAAAATCTTACATTTTGACCAGGGAATCGTCTTTATTCACAGTCAGTTCAAAATCTGCCTTCTTCTGCAGCACTGTCACTCTCCTCCTCCGTCAAAGGTTTATTTTTGCGTTTTTTTGAAGGGGGTACAGCTGTTGGAAGTTGAGTGCCGTCTGTGGGTGCCCCCTCTGTCATTCTGAGCGGCTCCTCATTGTTCATTCAAAGTGATGCAGCGCTCTTCATGTCTCGGTTAGAAATCACTCCCTTTGTCAGTCCTGCACAGTTTGTTGGAAATCCTACAAGGGACACATATTTACCTCCGCCTTGGAGGTTGTATTTTTGGTTCGGTTTGTTTGTTTGTATGTCAGCTAGGGAACAGAAAAAACTGCAGGCCTGATTTTTATGAAACTTGGCGGAGGGGTGCAGCATAGGCCAAGATCCTGTGAAAGTTTGGAGTGGATACACAAATTGTTTTTCACTTTTGTTGACATTGCAAGATAAGTCATATATAATGACACTATCTATGGATGGCAAAATGAACTGAATCAGTTGCAAATGCACAAACCCATCTTAATTAATGTAAATAGTGTGTCATGACTAAACAACAAAAGATAACAGCTACCTTAAACATCACTGTAAATGCAGCAGGTGTGTAAGAAATAAAATGAGCAATGTCTATTATCCTTACTGTTTTTTCCAAGTTGAAATAACCAAAAGAAGCCTTTTTAAGTATGTCGAGACTTATAATGGCTGCGCTCGCAGATATGCACATCAGACTGGACCACTGGTTTTGGTGGAGGTCTAATCATGTCGAGACTTGAGACTTTCATTTGTGCAAGTGTAACAGTGGCTGCATTCATCCAATGAAAACAAAAATAAAATCTTCTAAAACGTGTACAGGGTCAGTCATTCATGTTTCTGGGAATGCAAAAAACTAAAACATTTTTAGAAAGACATGCATGATCTGACTGTTAAAGTCTTGAGGGTTCCATCTGACATTTTGCCTTTACAGTACCTCTTTGGTACAGAACTGGACAGGACACTAGACCCCATGTCTGCAAAGATGATGGACATAATATCATATATAGCAAGGAAGTGCATTTTGCTCAACTGGAACCAGCAAAGACCCCCAACATTTAATTTGTTCAAACAAATATTGAACAAACATTACAACTGGAACAACGCACTTACACTTTACAAAATAAGGAGGAAATCTTCCTGAGAACATGGGAACCTTTTTATGGATCTCTGACCATCCACCTATCCTGTTTAAATGTGCTCTGACTCTATGGAGAAATTAACCATTTCCACTGACCATACTGGAATTTTAGTATCATTATTATTATTTTTTTAATCTATTTACATTATTTCGTTTTTGCTTTTATTTAGGCTTTTTTGTTTCTTTTTCTTTAGGGTCATTATTTTCACCCCATTATCTTGTCTTTACTGTCTGTGTACTCATTCAGGGGTGTTTGTTTGTAAAATGTGGAAAACAAATAAATAACTCATTGAAATAATTTTCCCATCAAACTCTGTGAGAAACCAAATCAGTGTATTTCCTAACATGCTGAACTGTCTGTTTGTTAAAGTAGTTCCTGAATGTTCAGTCCTTTAAGCAGACAAAAGAAAAGGTAAAACTGTTTTCCTCTTTTAAAACTCTAGATACGTTTCCACCGCAGGAACTTTCCCCAAAGAGTAGGAACCTTTGGAGGATATATGTGAGGGTCTAGTTCCCAAAAAGCCCCAAAAATTTACCCCCAAAAAGCTCCCTGCTATTTTTTAAAAATCTCCATCTGTAAAACAATTTCTATTTTGTTCATTGTACTTCGACACAGGAAATGATGATGCCTGTATATGATGTGTAAAAACAGCCGTCACTTTTTCATATATCAGCAGACTAATTTGTGTAATCTTTGCAGGTAGACCACGGTGGAAATGCAGAAAATAACAAGCTCAAAGGACCTCTTAGTTTCTTGAAGAGTAGTTTCTGAGACTAAAAGCAACATGGCTAAAGGGTTTATGACAGTTAACAAATGATTTCCGGGACACATAAAGGTGGTTGATCAGTTACAGGAGAGCTTTATTATTTCGTCTCATACAGAGCATTTCATGTCTGTCAAGTGCAAACCTGTTATTTCCACTTCTGATTTGTGTTTTTTACATTTTTAGATCACTTAAACAATTTTATGATCCACTTTGAGGTGGGAAAAAATCAAATCAGGTAAACATTTAATGAAAAAAAAACACTTTTTATTGTTATATAGTGCACAAAACCCATTATTTTGAAATATTTCACTATTGTGAAAATATTGAACCTGTGGTCATTTGATTAGCTGAAGAGCTGTCTTTACATACTCCTTGTAAATACCAGCAAGCTGACACAAATATTTCCTCTGAGGCGTTGGCTCGTATTTACAATCAATCCGCTCGTACAGCCCGGTCCAGTCTTGTCACACTAACCGCGTTGTGTAATGGATGGGACAGAAGCTGAATCATCCAGCAGTCTAATGTATTATCAATTACTTGATTTCTGCCCGCTCTCAGTCAGATGCATTGATACAGTGTGGGCTGACAGTGAAAGCTCCATTGTCCAGACTGCCAATAGAGCTCAGCTAGAGGCCAAACTGGCATCACTAATCTATGTAATGAATGTGGTGAGTTAGGACAGAAGACACACTGTGTAAGGGCAGCTCATTAATCAGGTGCAATAATCTACTGTATCATCAATAAGTTGATTGCTGACTGGCCGGAGCCAAATCTATTGATACAGCAGCGAGTTTCTTCTCTAATGTGTAATGAATGGGTAGTGTGTGTGTTTGTGTGTGTATGTGTGTGTGAGGGAAGAACACTGTAGCATCCATTAGCTCCATTAGAGGCTCATTTGTAACACTTTTCTGGACTTATGCTTAATGTCTGGTGCACATTAGAGGATTTTCAAATCTTAACTGAGACCACAGACATAACAAGAGATTCTTAACCAATTTGTAATATTTTAATCGTAACAGCACGCACACCAGATGATTCTGTTAAGACGCAGGACCACATGCTTGAGGTTTATACTAGATCATTTCAAAGTGGCGATTCCTGGAATGTGTATTGTGTCTTTGTATTTCACTGAAAAGTGGCATTTTATGAGTTTTGGGCAGAAAACAACAAAATCAGGTGGCCAATATCGTCTTGGTAACAACAGCAAGATGACTTTGGTAATCATAGACAGGTGACCATTGTCTCCATAGTCAGGTGACTGTTGTCATTATAGTCACGTGATCTTCACTCTCATAATCAGGTGATCATTGTCATCATAGTCAGGTGACCTTTCTCCCTATATGGACTTTGTAGCACTTAACTGTGTCATCTGACATTATTTTTTCTGTGACATTTTTGCGTAATATGATACACTGTCTCTACACAATCACTACAGAATACAGAAAACAGAATGAAATGACAGAAGAAAAACATGCACACGCTTATTGTTTTTTGTATGTTTCCGCTCAATATTCCATCCCTGTTCCTTTCACGCTTTGGGATTTCAAATGTTTGATGTATATATGATGCTACAAAAATGTGAAACATGTTTGAATGCGATCCAGTCTGTAACAAAGATTATGTCTGTAAATCCCTCTGACTACTGGATCATTTGGGCAGATAATCTGTTCAGACCAGCCCCAAATCAGGAACGCCCCTGCAACTGTTGGGATGGGTGAACTGGGGCATTCCCTGCTGCTTTTTTTGCCCACTTGCAGGGCCTCATAAAGTTGTTTGGGTGAATCTGTTAGCATGTGTTAGCTGCTCATCATCATGAGACAACAGGTCAATCCACCATCAAGTGTATTCCTGTATATGCAGTTCAGTCTCCATCTTTTATTTTATATCTGTCGTTCATTTTGTTATAGTCACCGTAAAGAACTACTATCATGGGTTTCTGTTTCATTAAATACTTGTGATTAAATATGTTAAAAATGTCATAATTTCAGATTTGGATTCCTTACATTCATTACATAATATGGCAATAATGGTTTAATAAGACTAATGCTTGGAACAACACTAAATATTGAGATGTTTCTTGTTTCTCTTTTTCAAACACAGCAACAGATAATTGGAAGTTTGGATAAAAGCGTCTGGTTTACAATCTTAGAATTTCATGTAGCAGTGTTTTGAATAATAATAATCTCTTTTTCAGAGTGACGTACATCTGAGAGCTGATACAACACAAGCAAGGATCTAGTCCTTGAAATGTCACTGCACAATTGGCAGCACTTTAATATGCACACACAAATTTATGCACAATGTCTGTACATGTTTTGCATTCAACATTTCAACATTTACATCAGAGGCAAGATTACAAATACAAAAAGCAATGTGAAAATGCTTTTACTGATATTTCTTGAAACTGTAAGGATTCTTATGTCTGCAGAATGAAATGCATAAACTCATTTCAGCCATTCTCCACTTGCAGCATGAAAGCTACAGGAATAAGCAGTTAAAGCAGCGATCTGTATATCTTTCCCTGTCAATCAATATGGAAACGATCGCTTTGCTCAGCTTTCATGAAGAGAAATCACAAGGGAAATAAAAGCAAAAAGAAAAAGATGGAATTGGGGTGTAAAAAAAAAATCTTTCATTCATGAATTCATTTTGACCA
Organism: Lutjanus argentimaculatus; assembly: GCA_034769285.1. Classification (NCBI taxonomy): domain Eukaryota; kingdom Metazoa; phylum Chordata; class Actinopteri; order Lutjaniformes; family Lutjanidae; genus Lutjanus; species Lutjanus argentimaculatus. The sequence goes on from JAWZSL010000004.1 coordinate 4,396,796, forward strand.
TATCTCCTTGCGCCCGAGTAGTTCATATCTCTGCTTAATGTGGTTTCATGCAGACGAGGATCTGAAGCTGTGAAATGCAAAAGAAGCAGATACCGCAAGTCACTCACAGCCTCAATCAAAAAGGACTTAGGGAAATCTGTAAAGGCGGCATTTTGAAGAAAAAAGAAACAAGAAGAAGAGATGTGAAACTTTACTAAAGTGAGCTAATACATGTCTGAGGAACTGAATGGCCGACCAACTAAAATAACCATCCTTTAGTCCTGCCATTAGTAGAACTGTTTCAGCATTCCTTGATTTTCTGGATTTCAAGTATTGGTTTTTGTTTAAGTGCTTGTTCATTGTTCCTGAATTACCCGACTGACTAAATAGATCCCAAGTTCATTGACTGTGACCGATCAGTTTTTACCAATAACCAAGCACTTCCCGAGGTTCAAGTTTGGGTCCAGTTTCTTTTTACCCTTTATATACATAATATTTTTTACATTTTTAACCAACTGTCATGCACATTTGTTTGTGGATGATAAAATATTATACTGTATTGCCAACTCTGCTTAACTAGCAGTAGAGAACTTGCAACACTCTTTTAATATTATCTAAACTGCTTTTATTGATCTTTAACTTGTTTTGAATGCACATAAATCTAAGTTTATTTTATTCTCTACATCAGGACTGTGCATGGATCCAACATTGAAAGAGATGCAGAAAATAAACACCTTGGATAGACGAAAAACTTACCTTCAAAGATCATATTGACAACCTTGTTATCAACCTCTGACATAAAATTGGTTTTCCATATAGAAATAGAGTTAACTTTACTACGTTTTCTAGGAAGAGGATCATTGAAACTGTCTTTCCTGTCCGTCCTGTCTTGGATTGTGGTGATGTGATTTATTGACATATCATTTAAAAGCTCTGTTGCCTCCTAGAGGGCACCTCACCATGTGTTCTTCACCCTAGAGAGGAATTCATCATGTTTTCTCCGCTGGAAGGATGCCCAGATGGCACTTCATCATGTTTTTTCCACTGGAAGGACGCCCTATCTAAACCTAACCAAGAGTTACAGAAAGAATAACAAAATGCATTTGTTTGATTCAAATGCACCAGTCTTTATATCTAAGAAAAAAAAAACAGCATTAAATCAAATAACTTGTCTGTAGCTGCAGGAATCACAGATGAATCTCATATTTATTTTACTTTCCAAAAATGTCATCTAATCTGTTTCCTCCCTGCGCCTGTGAGCTTGAGCTGTGAGCTGTCAGTTTTCATCCGCCCAGCGAGAGTTCACATCATGTACACAACCGCCTGTCATTTAAAGGCTCTGTTGCCCGATGTCCCAGTCGTTTTGTCAAACATGTTGACAGCTGGAGAACAAACACAGCCACTCACCAAGAACCAGCAATGTAAATCAAAATCACTTTGGGTTTTAAATTGAAGCTGGAAAGTTGGTGTGACGATGTGAAAACTTCCTGAGCAGGAAAAGCAGGGCACCAATCTATCATATATAATACAACAGATATTTCAGACTCACTGTGGGAGTCTATTTGACCTTTTTTAATCCACAGCGTGTTCCAGCTCTGCAACAACATAATCTATTACTGAGGCAAATGTATATACTGTAAGATGGTGTTTACAGTATTAATTGATTAAGACTGAATTGCACTGACCTACATAAAAAGTCTCAAATTCCCCCACCCCTCATTTTCCTCATTTGGAAGTAGAAAAAAAAACAAAGTGGACCAACTCCTCCACCCAGACCAATAAATAAAAAGGACACTATATCTATTTTACACATACAGTACAGATCAGCAGTGGTAGAGGTTGTATGCGGAAGAGCATCATCACGTTGGAAGTTGTGACGCTGCTTTAGATGAAAACTTTTATTAAATAACTTAAAGCACAACAACTTCTTCAAATCTCTGATAAAAACATATGGGAACTATTAACTATGGAACCATTTAGATGCACGTAGAGGCCAAATAATTTTCTAACATGTGATGCCTTTTTCTCCACTAGAAGGGAACCCTAGAGGACACTTGATCATGTTTCCTCCACAGAAAGGCCGCTCCAGAGGGAAGTTCACCACAATGTGTTCACAGAAAGGGGACCCTAGAGGGCACTTCATCACATTTTGTCCAGCTGGAAGGACAGCCTAGAGAAGTGGTTCCGTGCCTTCTTCCTTGGAGCCCCCACTACTTGTATCTAAAGAAAGCTGAGCCCTCCCAGCCCAAACAGACTTTTTTATAAGTTGCAGTAATCCATGAAAAGGCTTTAATTTTGATGTAGTGTTTTCAAGGTTTGAAAAGTGCTTGGGTTTTGGATAAAGTGCTTGAAACTCCTTGAAATTGTAATCAGATACTTTCATAAATTAAATTGTTGCCTGCCTGAATTAGTTAACTTTTAACTAAGTTTTTAAATAAGTCGGATATTTGTGGTGCCAGATTGTACAGGAAATATCTCAGTGAGCTGGGGTATCACTTTAACATCTGTGATGACTTGTAAATACAGACATTGCACATCAGTGCATTCTCATTCCAGCTCATCATATACCGATGAAATATAACCTGCTCTTTGTGTCTGATAGTGAGGCTGCAGTATCTGTCATGCTCAGAAAGACATTTTTAACACGTGATTAACGCTGTGAAAGGGTTGCACTTTGATTAGGTTTAGGCACAAATGCTACATGTTTAAAGAGGCATTTAAGCAGTATGAGGACGAATAATCAGTCATTTTATTGAATTGTTGATTCTGGACCAAAATGTGTAATCAGTATCAGAGGGAAAGATAAACACCCCAACAAATGACTTAATCTCAGCCTGATGAGCCTTACAAATGCTTTATGGCAAATGGCATCTTGAAATGTTTTTCTCTGAAAAACCACCACACTTTCTCAAATATTAAACCATGTTTCTGTAATGAGTGAGACGGTAAAGAAACTATAATGAGTGTGTTTTTTTTTTCTTCATGAATGCAGTTAATTTAATGCAGAGAAGCAGTTTTAATTAACATTCACTTTCATTTTTGTTTTACAACTTTTCTAAAGTTGTTTTACTTTAGTCATTTGGATGGAAACGTAGCTGCTGTCCCAGCATTTGGCCCAGCGGGCATCCTGAGTGTTGGATGAGGTCCTGCATTATTTGACTTTAATGAATAATAGATAGAAGCTCAAGCTGAACACACTCCATTCTCTTTGACTTGAAATATCTAGTATGTCTGTTCGATTACAAAAACAAGGCGCTAGTAGGGTTGGAGCGAGAAGGCACTGAAGTGTAGCTGTACAGTATGATCTTATTTCTCATCTTTTTATTCCCTCAGTCTGCTCTGTCTCTTCAGACTTTATAACTCAGAACACTTTTGTTTCCTCCCCTTGCCTCTTGGCTAAGCATACAAAGCCTTCAGACTGGTGTTTACATATTTTAAAGTGGGAACACATGGATATGTCTCGGCTTTCAAGTCATATTCACTGCCTCATCGCAAGAAAATGTTTTAAGAAATGTTTTTGTATGATATCTGATATGCTCATCCAAGGAGACTTATGGATGCATCATAATAGGCTACCATAATTTCAAGTTCATCTTCAGTTCAAGTTGTGTCCTGTTTCCTAAACCACTCACCCAGACAGGGCACCATACCATTGTTCTGTCACGCAATTGGACCAAAAGACCCTTTGCCCAACTACCTGTTGGCCATAATTTGTCTGATAGCCTGTTTTCTTGAACACAAATGGCCATTACTCTGAAGGGCCATTGATCTGGATATACACATTCTCCATGCAGTTGTTAGGCGTAGGGGTTAGTTTTCATTTGTTACTGCAGGGAGGGTGTGCATTTTCGGTACAGTGGGCCTTTTTCAGACCATCGGAAAAATGGCATATCATACTGTCATACTTGCCAGGGACATGCAGCCTCAGCCTCAGTCTCATGATAATACTATGTATGTAGCTACTATGTCCATATCTGGCCCTTTTACAGGCTTCTCAATTTTAAGATGAATTAGCTGGAAATATTAAAAAATCCAACAGTGTTTTCAACGACCACATACTTAGCTTAATTAGCTAGCTAGCTGGAGCTGATTAAACCTATTCTGTCATTTCAGCTGGTGGCGCCTCTATAAAACCCATTGTTTCGAAAATTACTTAGAATTTTGAGTGATGCATCTGCCATGGTTATCAGCATAAATGTGCCTTGCAGGAATGCAAGCTTGACAGGTGGAGTGACAGTATCTAAGTGAAGCTAGCACATGGACAGTTACAATAATCTACAAATATCTACTTTGGAAAATGGTTGGCAATATAAAGTGGCTGGCACAATCTCTAGTTAATTGGATAAAATGTGCAAAGTCACCTGTATGGTCCTTTAAATAAAACACTCATTATCTTTCATCTTTGAAGGTCAGCTTGCTAGAAACTGTCAGTCCTACTTTGATCTCTCCATCTTAGGCAAATTCAACACCATCTGCCTAACTCATCAAGGCCGCTGTTTGTTTAGAGGCTGATGAAGTTATAAAGGGAGCAGCAGGGAGAAAATAAGTCAGAAAATGTGAGGAAATATGGATTGTCTGGCTGTGTTTATGGAAGAGGGGGAGGCTTTATGAAGGTATTTGGATTGCAGGGGAATGAATATATTTGGCTGGGTGGGTATGATCACCGCTCAGAGTGGTTATGAAACGGCAGGAAGAGGCATGCAGCAGAAAGAGAGATGGACAAACAGTGGCAGAGAAAGATAAAAGTATTGGGGCTGCAGGGTAGGAACTATTTTTTCTTTAATGGTTCTAATTTTGAAAAAGGAAATGGATAGCTGGGGGTGGATCCACATGTAGAGGATAATCAGAAAAATAGAGGTGCAAAGTGACTGGAGAGCCATGTTGGTGGATGCAGATACTCTCACTTTTGTTTCCTGGTGGAGGCAGATGAAGTTATCACATCAAACACAAGATCAGCTATTGTCAAATGTGTTAATGCTATTTTAAAGGGAAAAGATACGAGAAGCACCTGTGTGATGGTGGGTTCTTATCTTTTCCCCCATATATTACTGTGAGGTAAGGAGCGGATATATATTAGACATAATTTAATATACAATGCAAAATATTTTTTTAAGTGTACAGTGGCTGAGGTTACTGGTGCATTTTAGGTACATTATCAGGAAGGAGACCAGGAATTTGTGACCCAAATGTTGCTAATATGTAAGGGATAATATACAGTGAGCAGGTTATTATTGCGAAATAAACCCTAACAGGGTGCTGCAGAACTTGAAGGGGTTTATTTTGCAATAAATGACCAGCTAACTGTACATTATCCTATGTATTGCATAGTTACTTACTAATTTTACACAAAATATGAATTCAAAAAGCAATAGGCTAAACTTCCATGGGAAGCTAAAATATTTCAAAGACTCAAGTCCTAATTTTGGGGTCCGCTTCGTCTTCTTTATGGGGATTTTGAACTTCTCTCTTCTGGCCAAAGATTCAGGATACCAATGACTGAGAGGGTGAAGGAGAATTTTATCTTTCATGCTATAAGTCCATTGTTCAGGATGATTCAGCTCATGATCAGTTTCCATATAATATTTATGGGTGATGATGGTGGCCTTGTTTGAATCATGGCTGATTGGGTGGGATGATAATAGCCATCTAATGAAAATTAAATGACGAAAGTTATAATCCCCAAAATTTTAATTACATCAAACCACATTTTGATGGTATTTATGGCCAGCATTTTTTCAGGAGTATCTTTTCAGTGTATTTGTTGCATTCTTGAATTGCTTCTCTCTTTCCACCTAATATGTAATGAATCCTTTTAGCCCACGGTTTGTCTGGCTGTGCAGCAAACAGATGGTCCTCTGCGAGCTGCAGCAGTTCAGTGAGGTAGCTGTCATGCACAGGTACAGAAAGGTACAGTGAAATCACTGAATGAGGTGGGCTGCATAATTAATTCCTATTGTCTAGTATAAGGTTGCTCCCACTTTTCTGCCTCTCCTGCATTGCTTTCTTCACAATCCCCATTAATTTCCAGGATAGGTTGTCTAAACACAAGTAGGGGAAGTAAATGAGTAAACTTTTCCTCCTCTAAGAACAGTAAGGTCTGATTATTTTGTTGAGGCAGAGAAAGGCGAAAAAACAAAGATGATTTCTAGGATATATAAACTTTAGGTATGTAAATGCATGCTGAAAGGTAAAGAGCTCTGTGTCCTGTTCAGATTTACACCGCATATACAAAAGAAAGCAATTTTTCCACAGGATGCTGGAGCTTCTTACTTTATTTTTTCTACTTTTGAATAGTTTCTGAACTCCTTGGCTGGGAAAAAAAAAAGACAGACACCTACAAAAACTTGGTCACTCACTCTTCATAAAGGTAGTCAGTTAAGAGTTTGAGAATGTCATGAAAAAAAAAAAACGAACCCCAGTGAAAGATGACAAACTTTTATATCTTTTAAGGACAAAACTCAGAAGAAAACTGGCATCTTGTGTGATAGAACATACATCAGAGAGACAGGCTGGGCCTTTGGTGTATAGAAAAAGAGAACATAACATAGAGCAAGAGTTGACTTCTGAAACCCACACTCATGCAAGCAAACAACAAGTCTCACATCGCTGCAACAGAGCGGAGGACATTATGAAGAGCTCGGGGGCCAGAACTGACACATCGGAGAGCAACAAAAACCACCAGCAGGCAACAGAAGTCTGAAAACGGGCACAGCAGACATTAAACTGAGATGATGCGGCCTATCTATTGTCCCACAACTGAGACTTTGTCCTTGACAATCTTCAAGGCAACAACAGAAGTTACTCTGGGAAAGATACGACCACCTAGCAGTGCCTGTGATATTTCTAAGGACGGCAGCAAAAGTATACAGCCAAAGCTGTCAGGGAAACAAATACAGAGGGAGTTAATATGAGGGACCAGAGAAGACAGATTTACAGAGGGCTCTAGTCCAGGAACAGCTCTGGGAATGTAGCAGCCTAATCTTTCTTTCTCTGCCAGTTACACCATGAGTCTGAGGGAATACTGATGGCGCATAATTAATTTATACACAAAGAGAGCCGACTCCATTATTGTCAACACAGAAGGATCCTTGCGTGGAAAATGTTTGATTTGGCTGGCACACACCACAAAACAGAGTGATGGTGTTTCTATAATAAAGTCAAGCTGGAAGACTTTGAGTTCATGAAATGAATTAATGAATTAATTCAAGTGACAAATGTGATTTTAATCTGTGACATTCAGTACATTCCAGGGTTTATTACATGATACAGTGTTGTAACTGACATAGTTTTACTCTCCCTCATTCTGACTTGCCTGATTTCCTTCATATTCCACAACTAGTGTGGCGTCCGTTCAAAACATGCCTGTTCTGAACGTGCTGATTGTTTGGTCACTCATTTCATGTCATTTGGGTGCAAAAGCTCGCATGAAACAAAGCTAAATCTATGAAATGGTGATGACCAGGACACAATTATGAGCATTTCAGGCAAAAATAGCATTCAGCTTAATTGTGAATATGAGATAATCAACTGGCTGCTGTCATTGCTAGATTTTTGGGACCAGGCTATTTCTGTAGAAAAAATAATTTATTCCTAAAGTTACATCGCTGATGTGTGAAGTACGCAAGTGAAACAAAAGGCCAAAACTTACAAGACTTTGCTACATCTCTCTCTTAATCTGTTTTTAAATGTAAAGAGTGACGGAGAGCGAGCAATACCCAGCGTAGTAGTCGACAGTGTAACAGTTGATAGAGGTCTGCTCTCAATACACTACACAAGGGCTCTCTTAGTATAATGTACAAGCTCTCTTACTGGTTGATTCCACCAAGCACGGCACGTTTGCGCCACGGTTCTGATCTGTTGTCCGCACTGCTGCAAGCCCCACCGGCAGCGTTTTAGAGGCGTTTCAGCAGCAGAGCATTTTGCCCGCCTGATTATATTTACTTGCTCAGATTTTGTTGATTAGGTCCTCTTATATAATAGTTTCTTTTCTGTCTGTCTTTATGATCATGAGGCTGCACAGGGTCCTTTATTTTGAAAATTAACCAGATTCTCCCTGCCTTTTCTGTGTCTGACTTCCTGCCTGTTCAGTCTCCTCTGTGCTAATTGATGCAACATCCGTCAAAAATAGACTCAGCGCATATTTGAAGCGGAGTGGAGTGGAGAGCTGCTTCTGGGACGTGCCGCAGCGCTTCCGGTGGAATCACAAGCGTTGTCTAGAATGGTCCCGGATTGCTCCGGCTGCCACGGTGCAGCTGTAACACAAAGCAGCGTGCCTGGTGGAGAAGGTTCTAAGAATGACTGTGAAATACTGTGTATTCCTGCACTATTAACATGTCCTTTAGCTCTCAAGAGATCATCAATCAACAATGCCATTGATGATTAACGAACAAAAACCACACCAATTACTCACTTACTTTCTACTGCTATCCAGGGAGTCCTGGGTTAATAATTTAAAACAAATAATAAGATTTGTATACTTTTAGATTAGTTTGTTTCCTTGTCAGTTCCAGATATAATGACACCATAATACAGAGGCTGCTTTTGAAATCTTTTTTTTTTTTTTTTTTGGGCTGACTTTCAGGTCTGTTTAGATCTTGTAGAGATTTTATGGCTTCCTCTTTGGGATGAATCTCCTTCCTAAACTCCTCTGTGCTCGCTCACATGATAGATTACTCTGTTACAGATTTTGCCAGAAAACCTGAGCAATTATATAGAAAGCTTCAGATCAGATGAGAATAGTAAAGTGGAACCATAAAACAATTCTGCTTCAGTTCCACTCTTCCACTCAGCATACCAGTCATGCCTGATATTATTTCGTTCGGTCTTGCTGTGTGCAACCGTAATTTCTCTGGTGAATTACCACTTCTTGACCTTTCATGGCATTAAGAAAGGGCACTTTCACACATAAATTGTGTATGGAGTATTCCTCCGGCCTCTTTATCACCAACAGAAAGAAAGCAAACGCAGCATGAGAGTGTCATTATGGGAGGATTTTTCCAGCCATATAGGCTATATTAATGATTAAATGCAATTTTTTTTTTCTGCCTTGAATGTGCTTACCACCAACAGTAATATAGCATTTGAATAGCATCACTGACATTCATTAAAACATAAGTGTGCGCTGGAAGATGTACACAAATCCCAGGATTCAAGTAAATATTAACCTGTAGCACATCCAGCTGACTCAGAGGGTGTTGTTAAAACCATGCATGTTATTTTACACTGTATGGTATAGATTTTTTTTAGCTTACTGTTTATCATACATTGGATTTGAAAATGGGTTTAAATGGAAAGAACTGTCAAATGTTGAGTTACAGTATGTATACTTTTATTAAACCAATTTTTAACTGCAGACATAGAGCCAAATGTCTAATAAATATTATTCCTGCTTTTAGGGCTGCCACAGTTATTTTACTTATTAATTAATAGATTTTTTTTTCCAAAGACTTGCTTGGTCTTTAAAATCCTGTTTAAAAAAATGCAACATGTCCTCATAAACACTGCCAATGACTCCCAAAATGACATATGAGGCCTAAGTATGTGACACAATTCCTGTGACATTAAACATCTGACTTATGTTGTGAAACAGCAGCAGTTTGGTCAGGTTTAGGCACAAAAACTATTTGGTTAGGCCTAGGAAAGGATCATGGTTTGAGTTAAAATAAGTACATTACACGTATCACATGACACATGACATAAATCACACACAACAAAATATGTCCCCAGCAGTCAAAAATGAGTGTTGCTGTCAAAATAGTGAGTCAGAGACATAGACAGTATATTAAATAAGTTAAATTTCTATTTAATATCCAGTCTATGATAGAAACAAGTTGTCTCCTCATGCTTCCTCCTCCCCAGACTCAAACTCAGGCAGGTTGCCTGCAGGCTGTAGCAACAATGACCTTAACACAACGTGTTATGGCTGCACCACGTCAGCCGGAGCTAATCGCAGCCATTCTACACAATGCTTGTGATTCTACCAGCAGGGGCTCGGCACATCAGAAGTGGCTCTCCGCTCCGCTTCAAATACACACCGAGTCTATTTTTGATGGACGCGGCGTCAATTAGCAGAGAGCAGATTGAATGGGCAGGAAGTCGGACACAGAAAAGACAGGGAGAATACGGTTAATTTTCAAAATAAAAGACCCTTTGCAGACTCAAGATCATAAAGGCAGACAGAAAAGGAATTATTTAACCACGTAGCCTTCTTATCCATGGTAGAAGCACAAAGAAAGGAACGATGGCCTAATCAACAAAATCTGAGCAAGTAAACATAATCAGGCAGGCAAAACGCTCCGCTGCTGAAATGCCTCTGAAATGCTGCTGGTGGAGCTTGCAGTTGTTCAGAGGATGGGTCAGAACTGTGACACAGTGCTGTGCGTGGTGGAATCATTTGGTAAGACAAGTGCAACATTATACTTTGAAATAGAGTTGGTGTTCGGTGACTGCCTGTCTTACTGCCTGCCAGACTCCACTAAAATATTGTTCCGTTTTACCGTTCTTGTTAGCCTTTACTGGATTGGACAGCTCAAGAGAGACAGGAAATGGGAGAAGAGAATGGGGGTGGATGATAGACATGTAGCAAAGGGCCGCAGGCTGTAATCGAACCCATGGCCGTCGCAGAGACATGGTTATTTTATGATTTAATAAAGTAAATATTACATATTTCTCCTGTAAGTAATTCAATTATGAGACTATTAGTTTGACATGGGACCCAAATCTGAGTCCTGTGTTTGACCCATATACCCACCCCCACCTCCTCCTTATGCAGACCATCTCAGTCTTTATACTTTCCCAGTCATAATTACCTTAGGTTCTCCTGAACAATAAACACAAATACAGGTTGTAATAAACTGTTTGCACAGTCGACCTAAAAGCAAGTTTTTCTGGTGAGGACAGGCTGAAAAATGTGCATAATTTTCTAAAGCCTATTTTGTCTGACAAGCCGTCTACAATCCAGTTTACTATATTGAAGAGGACAAAGGAATGCAACAAATCTTCACAAATGAGAAGCAACATGAACAGGATAATGTTTGGAAATTGTGCTTTGAAATGACTCAAGTAAATGTTTTTTCATAATAGTTGCTGATTCATTTTCTGCCCTGGATCTTCATCTTCCTGTTTGTCTCTCCCTCTGTGTGAATGGCGTCCTTTAGTGTTTCTGGTCCTACCCGTTTTGTCGCATCCAAAGTTGCTCAATGTCCTCCCCAATCCATGCAACTTTTGTCAAGGTTTGATGGATTTTTATGAACTGGATTGCTAACAGAAACAATAATTGAGTGATTAATTGATAGTGACCCTACCTCATTGCTTTGTTCCGAACAGCTGACAGACAAACAGTTTTGCAGGCCAAACAGTGAGGATATAGAGCAGATGACTCATCACCTGGAGCAGTTTTTGAGTCATTGGTATCGATCACCACTCTTATCAAATCCCGACAGATAGTCTATATTAAGGTCATTTTGTGCTGCGAGGCAGACAGAGTTATCCTTAATTCTCCACAGGGAGAATTTCAGTTTCTCATTTACAGAAAGGTGAGATGGTAGTTTGGCTAAAGCTGCTGGAGCAAAAATAATTACCCACATTTATCTGTTTTGTCTCCAGGAAAACCATGCCAGCAGTAATGTTCAGCTAATCACAGCTGAGCTCAATTAAAAAGCAGCATTGTAATGTTAAGCAGAAACTGAAATAGTAGCTACATGGCACAGGTTAATGGATATTCGCAATGTGACACTGTACTGTTCATTAGGTGTTACAGTGATCTCACACATGATTAATACACAAAAATGTGTTTATGCACCTGTTCTGATAGTGTAACCAGTATATATTTATTTATTTTTTGCTTATTGGTACAAATGGAGCTCCTTCACAATCTAATTGCATGCTGTGGTGGCAAATGAGAGTCGATGCAGAGATGAGACTGAGACAGGAACTTATGCATAAGAGGAGCAGTTTATTTGACAAATTAAAGGTGATAATGTGTGACCTTCTTTATGGCTCATCTGTTTATGTGTGTGTATGTGCATTTGCGTATGCATGTATGTGTGTGTCCTTGATTAAACCCACATGTTTCCTCATTTGATCATTTCTGAGAACCCCGTACCCAGATACTTAATCGTTTTGATGTTCCAAAGAATCATGTCGCGTCATAGACTATTAGAGTCAATAACCTCTGAAGGTCACAGAACCTTCATGGCATACACAGAAGGAATAACACTGTTATTTGTGATGAAGCATAGTACAATATATTTATGAGACATATATTGGCACTACCATAATACCAGCCTTCAGCCACAGCCCTTGAAGCACACAGGGCAAAGAGAATAAAAGAACACTATGGCATATATTCAGACATTCCAGTAATTAGCCCCACTGCAAAACATCTGTGTCTTCTTGACCAACACGTTCTCCATGGTTAGTGACCCTATGCTTCAGACTATGACTCCATAGGCACACACCTTGTGTCAGTTATGCATGTAGAGAGTTCCACGTTTAAGTTAGCGATAATAAATATGAAGCATCCACTTAGACTTTCATAATATCATTGCTAACATTGGTTGTTTAGTGATAAACGAATACTTTGCGCAATTAATAACAACAAAAACATACAAAATGAATCATTCCAAATGGTGCTGATATACAGTTTTGCCGTGGTTGATGCTTGTTTTGTGTTGCTTGTGATAGGGACGCACCAACTTTCTGATGATATGCTGGTCAGTTATTTCACATATCTCCTTTAAAGGAACTTGGAGTGCAGGAATGCATCATTTAAAAAAAAAGAAGCATGAAAACACCTTGCTTGGGAATTACTCTGCTTTGTGCAGCAGTACAGAGACAACATGAGAAAACAGCAGCCCCAATTACATACTCTCTATATGTGTGAGCACGTAATTGCTGGTGTCAGGGATATACAGATATTTACATTGAGGATAATTACTGTAATGTCAACATACACTCATAAGTGTTCTTCTAGTGTTTGCTCTGTGTGTTTAGGTTTGTATTCGCATGTGGTTGTCTTTCACGTCCCAAAGCCTCTCAGCTGGGTGAGTGTAGGACACTTAACTGCGTGGGCATCATGCCCAAAGCATGAAGCAAAAGTGTGATGCAGCATTCATAAAGTATGGATTTACCGCTGCACGTAAGAAGGGCTATAAGTGACCCACAGGACCTGTGGGTGGGGGTCAGGCCGTGCACCACTATTTGACGTAGCATTGTCGATGGGTTTCTAAAGACATCTTGCATTGTGGACCTTGAGATAGGAAAATTATATCTTGGGGGCCTTAGCATAGAAATGTTTGGCTCATAAGTAAAGGCTGACCTCTTCTTCTTAACCTCGAACTGCCCCATGACTCATTATTGTTTCAAGTGGCAGCTGATTTGGCTCTTTCCTGTAACCTCTGACACACGATGAACAAATCCTCATTGCTAAACCAGTCAAGCATCTCCCTAATCTCTTATAACCCTCATATTTGACAGGCATGCATATACAGAGTGAGGATGAGCGTGGGTTAACTGAAGATTATCCACATTGTTTAAGAGGGGACTTGAACCCAGGATGTGTTGGAGTCTCTCCCCGTGTTAATCCTGCTCTTTCTATTCCTGCTCTGGACACTCGTGTAGAGAGAACAGCTCATTCCTCTCTCGTTCTCTCCATCTGTACCAGCCTGAGTTGTGACAATTCAATCTGTTCAGCGTCGTCCGGCATGAATTATGGATGAACCCTGCAACCTCTGAATGTGGTGGGGATTTAAGCTTTATAACTGCTCCTGCTCGTGTCACAGGCTCAGTGTGGATTTGAAAGAGGTTGGGGGGGAAAAAAAAAATCAAGGTAATTCACAGAGCATCAAAGCAGAGGAAATGCCAGTATTAATATCCTCTGATGGCCGAGCACTGATTCACTCTTCTGTGCTGAAAGCCATTAGCAGAGCTCATTCAGAGAGGGCCGGGCCGTGACTTCCCTGATAAGCAATTACTGAACGTCAATCTGTTCCAATGAAGTGAGCTGTAAAATCTGCTCCTATAGGTCAAATAAACAGAAAGTTTCAATCAAGACTCTTCAGAGGGACAACAAGAATATGGATATGAAGACGTAAGTATGAGTTAAATTTCTAATGGTGCAGGTATAAGAGAGCTTGACCTTTTTAATGGAACTCCACTGGTGTACTTAAAGTAAATACAACATTAAACCGGACGGATGCTTGGAGAGCACAGACCTCCACCTCCACCTCTGCCAGGGGCTAATGGGTTCTCCCTTGGCTCATGCTACACACTGAGTTTCATGAAAATTGGGACAGTAGTTTTTCTCTAATCCTGCTAACAAACTGCACCAAAGAGATAACCTCCTTGGCAGAGATAATAAGAAATCATAAATTTAGAAATATATCAAGTAATTTGGAGCAAACAAACAAGCAAACTAGTGTCACCATTTTAAGAGAGCAAAACATAACATTAAGAAATTAATTTGGGGGAAGCATCATGTGAAATACTGTACATGGTTACATAATTAACTATATCTACTGCTACACAGTGCAGTCCAGTAGGTGGTGGTAATGTACCTGTAAACTGGCTCACCAGAGAAGAAGACCTGACAACTTGACAATCACTACATTTGTGCAACTATTTATTTTGCACACAGTATATGCTGTACACATGATCAGATCAAATATAAATGATCCAAATATTTAGTCAGTATGTCAGTTGATTTTATTTATATAGCAGCTGTTAAATCAAAGTTACAAAGTGCTGCACAGGATGTAGATACAGGAAAATGAAGAACATATTACAATATTTTGCATGGAACAACATGCAGAAAAGTAAATTACACCCCCATCGCAGGGAGATGGGAAATTATTTTAAGCTATTTATAGGTTAAGCTAATCTAACAGAGGGGGAAGACAGTTCCAGAGACATACAAGTAAAAGTACAATCATCCTTGGATTTGCAGAGGATGCGGAGTTCAAATAAGAGACACTGATCAGATGATCTGGGTGGCTGAGAGGTGGAATACGGATGCAAAAGTCTGAAAATGTATGAACGTGTAGGGTCTTGTATATGATAACAAGTATTCTATACTTGACGGGGAGCCAGTGAAGGGATGCAAGGATTGGTGTGATGTGAGATCTGTGGTTGGTTTTAATTAGCATCCTGGCTGCAGTTTTTTGCACGAGTTGCAGGGTTGAGGTTGGGGCTGCTATGCTGACACAGGAGAAAAGAGCACTGCTGTAGTTAAGATGTGAAAAAAAAATTGGGTGTGGATTAGTAATTCTAGATCTCTTCTGGTGTTGGAAAAAGCACAAGCCTCTATATGTGACAGTCAAAGTTCAGGTTTTTGTCAAAGATTACACCAAGGTTTCTCAAGGTTTAACGTTAGTGCTACGAGAGCCAATACACATAAATCTTTGCTGGTGACCCAATACTACAGATGCATGTGTTTAATTTTTGATCTAGTTGTTTGGGCGTGTGGGAGAAAGGATGAACTGAGAGGTACTGAGTACATAATACATTGCTGTGTGATCCCAGATCAAGTTTCTTTCTCAAGGGCACTGCAGCAGTACAGACTTTTGCCTTCTCCACAGTTTTTAGCTGGAATAATAGGTGACAAAAGCCCTCAGTCAGAGTGTAGAATCAAGAGTCAGTGGTGTTAATTAAGTAAGAAGTGAGGATCACAGTGACAGTGCACTTTATAATGCAGTAATTATATTTCTCTGTCTCTATCTGCAAGTGTAGCCTTGAGAAACATTGCATAAGAGAAGGGGGAGCGAGGCAGTGGAGGAGGGCTGAGAGAAATGTAACAAAATGCTCCACACGGAAGCACGAACAGATATCTGAGAAGCGTTTCAGCTTTTTATTAAGACAAAAGAAAGGAGCCAATACAAAAAGACTCTGAGATGAGAACAGTGACTCATACTGTTAAGCAGCAGCAACAAAATGACTGTCACTACTGGTCTATTCTAGATTTCCCTTTGAAGACCTGACAGCAAAAGCAGTGTTTTCGCTGTCAAGTTTTCAGTTTGTTTGACCTCTGTTGGGTGTGGTCAGAAGTGACATTGACATATATACAAGGACGCTGCATTGACATTTGGATTGTATATTGATATCGCTACTGTTTTGGGCCTGTCAAGACTGGCCTGTGAACAAATACATGTAAAAGGGGGAATTGCAGTTTTTCTTGATTAAAAGCACCACAATGTTTAGATTGTTATATTAGTCACTTTCATATTCAAGTGTTAATGAGAGAAAGTTAGAAAAAAAAACTTTTTTCCTGCATGATGTAGCTCATAAACCTTTGAATATGAGTCATGGGGACATGAGTCATCGTTGCACTGTATGCAGATGTAAGTGCAGACTGCTTTGAAATGTCGTTATCTACTCACCCTCATGCCAATTGAAGGTCAAGTTTAAAATCTAAAGCCCTTACATGCAGTTCAGACACTGTCACACCCTAGACAGTGTGCATGTGCATGTGAATATAGCTCCAAACCAAGGATCTACAGTGAAGATTTAGGCTAAAAACATGGTGTAAGTGATATTTTTTTAGTCAACTTGGCATGCTGCAGGCTTTAGGAGACTTGGATTACACCAGACGAGCAGTATGGAGGAATTTATGTTTTTATTCTGTTACTTTTTTTACGTTTGAAAACTGGTCACCATTTGCTTCTATTGTTTCTGTAACACTTTTCCTGTGAAACTCGGCAGTGTTTTGTGGACCAACTTTCAATTGGCAGGAGGGTATGCAAGTAATGACTGAATTTTCATTTTTGGGTGAACTATCCCTTTAATGTCCATCTATGGAAATCAGACTTCTTAAAACACAGAACTATTTTAAGAGACTGTGTAAAAACAACAACAACAACAACAACAAAAAAAATCAATAAAGGTGTAAATGGAACTATGCTTTTGGAAAAGGTCAGCATTCATAATCCTGAAGGTACTAATAAGATTGTGTATCCACATCTGTTCTGTTGAGATGATCAGGTACACAACTGAGACACCAGACGACTCAAACTGTCATTAGTTTCTCTTGTCTCACTGTGTCTACAGCTGCTGTATGGGCAATTAATAGATTCTTAGGATATTTGTTGCCCGTTTATGCTTTTCAGAAATATTTTGCATGATTTACATAAAGTCAACCCTGAATCTGCTTTGTTTACTACTTGTTGAGTACTTTTACCTAACTGGTATCTCAACATGTTTGTGTTTTTGTTAGCAGCAGGACAAAAGTGACACTTTTCAGTTTAAGCACGCACTAAATTCAGAAAACAAAGTTTTTTCCTCCTCCTTTCAAAATGATAAAATGTGTCAAGCTTGATGGTGGTAATAAGAAAACCATAGGAAGTTAGGCAATTTAGCCTTCAAAACAAAAGCATAAATTCTGTCATTTGCAAGAGAGGAGGAACAGGAAGTGTGTGTGTGCAGAACAACATAAATCAAAATGCTAATTAAAAAAAAAAAAAAAAAAAGAAACTAACACTGTAGTGGCCAAATACTTAAATGTACCTATAAATATTGAGAACCTATTAAAAAATGAAAATTTACTTAAGTGAAAAGAGGTATTTATTTTACTTGGGAAAAAAAATCTCTCAGTCCCAGAGCAGGCCAAAAAGTGATAAATTACCACAGAATGGGAACTGTGCAGAACCCGAACTAACAGCATGGGTCCTTCCAAATTGTGAGGCAGACACTTTCTTTGTGACTTCCCACTGACTAATTACACATGGTGCACAGAGCGTGTGCATACTGTATAATTTGGTGGATTGTTTTGACACCAGCTAAGCTCTCATTTCACAGTATTCAGGGACAATTGCCTTATAACTACAGCTGAGTTTGAATAGACATTTTGAAGAAAAGCTGCCTGCTGTATTGTGTTCTTTCATTATGTAGCTGTGAAATGGATTTAGCCTTTTCTGTACTACAGATTTGCTTTGATTATTTAACCATTCATATTTAATTTGTGGTGAATTGGTAACTTTTAACATATGACCAGGCCTATTAACAAAGCACAGCTGTGCACACTATCAGTATCCATATTGTATCACTGCATATCATTGCAGTTCTCATACGTCATGTTTTTTTAGATTTTTATTGGCCAGCTGTTGGTCTTTTTCTCATTTTATTTTTACTTTTAAATTGTTTTAATTATTTTTTACTGGCTGGTTGCTCTCTTAATATAATGTATTTTATCATTATTCCAATTTTCTAAATGGTTTTAACTTGTGTATTATTTATGCATCTGTCTAATTGTGTTTATTTATGTCTAATGTTTTATCTTTACAACATCCACATAGTTCTTGTGGCTGCAGCTTTCATGGCTCATGCTCTGTGTAGCACATTGTGCTTCCACCCTGGACTAAAATGTGCTATATTAACACATTTTTTCTTGCCTTTTTCCTTATTTTTTAATCATGGTTTTATATTTAATTTGAACCCATTGCTGTTTGCATCATGTACATCATCTTTTAATACGGAGGTTGTCCACCTTGTCTGCTTCTCAATTTGATTCAAAATCTTGAAATTAAATTTAATGTGATATTGTAAATGCAAGGAAATCCCTTAACCGTTGGGAATATTTTACATATGTATGCAATTCCATGAGCATGCTGTGAATTCTTAATCTCTTCTCAATTCTTAATTGTGAGACTAGATTCCAGTATCAGGTTTTCCTGGCATCTTGATAAAGATTTCTTGACTGAATGCAGCGTCAGTTTTAGCCTTTACCAAACGCTCTGTGTTTACAGGTAACATACTATTTGTTGTACTTAGAAAAGTCAAACGCAACGTTTGAGTTTAAGGGGTTTTATTTTGAAACTCATGACCGGACGTCGCGTCTGTTGGGGTATATCAGCTGTCTTGAAAGCAGTCCGTCCCCACAGTCAGAGTGAAAGTTGTCTCCGCTTGGAGAAGCAGTTGTAGTCTGGACTCGCTAGTCGCCACCGCCGCTGCTTCGCACGCTTTCTCCCGGAGAGATGAGGCGGAGAGAGAAGAGGCTGCTGCAGTTCGCCGGGCTGCTCATAGCGGCTCTTCTTTTCCTCCCAAACGTCGGGCTGTGGTCTTTGTACCGGGACCGAGTGTTCGACAACTCGCCAGCACAGTGGACGGACCAGGCGGCATCCTCTCGATACAGGTAAGAAAAGCGCGGTTATAAAACTCCGCGTGTTGTTGTTTTTCAGACTGAAGTCTTCCTTACTTCAGGGAGTCTTGACAGAACAAAGATGTGTCGCATTTTTATTAATCACATCCTCATTTTCTTCTCAGTTCAAAGATTTCTGCGCTGCTCAGGACTCGGAAATCTGAAACAACTCATGCAGCCGATTTCAGCAGTGACAGAAATTATAACAGAAATCAGTTCATTAATTCAGAAATAGAGAAGGTCTGTAAAGCACAAGCACTCCACCAGTGCAAGTTCAGCATCAGTTCAGATTCAGTACCATGGAGAGCGCTCTGGTAGTTCCACAGTCACAAGGAGCGCCCTGTTAACGCCGCTGCTTAGATTCAGCACCACGGAGAGCGCACAAACTTCAGCAGAACAGGCAAGACAGGCAAAACTTAGGTGATGCAAATGTCTAGTCAGACACATTTTAAAATTTTAGTGATTTATAATGCTTATGATCTAATTCTGCGGATTTTTATTTCATTTATTTTTATTATTACACTCAAAAGGTTAAAAGTAACATGAGAGATGTTAAGATCTGTTACAGTTAAAACTGATTTGCAGCAGGTTTCTGTTCTGCGGCACATAAGACAGGATCACATCACGAAACGAAAAACAACAACCCTCCTCCCCAGACTCCAGGAAGCTCAGGCAGGCTGCAGGAAGGCTGCGGGAGTGCAAGACAAGTGCAACATTGCAATAATAAGTGATGACAAGTCCTACACTGAAAGTGAGTCAGTCAGCTGTTTATAGCTGTCAGTTGTCTGTCAATATAAAGTTAAGCCTGTTATCCTGAAAACAAAAGCCCACTGCTCTATAAAAATACACACTCTGGAGATGGACTTAAATAACTGCCTGCCAGACATCATTAACATTTTGCTCAGTTTAAGCGTTATAAATATCTACTCCTTCGACATGATTGATTTCTTATGACTCATACACAGACAATCATTCAGCAAACATCCAGCATTATTTTTAACTCTAACATGAGACTGGCAAACAGTAACACAAGTTATGTTGCTTCAATTTAGCATGTTTTCTTAATCTCTGATGAAATATCATGTTCATTATGATTTATTACACTAAGTATATTACAGAATTCTCCTTTAAATCAGTGGTTGCACATGTGGTTATTGTTATACAGAGGTTATTGTTCTAATTTAACACACCAAAATCTGGAATGAGATCCTGTATGTGTGAAAAAATGATCTGTGCATGTATTGAATTGCATGCACTGAAAATGAGTGATTGTTTTGGATCTGAAAATCCAGTTTTATATCTTGATTATTTATACAGTTCTGAAAGGTCATGGAATTAGAATGTGAAAGTGCAGTGCAAGGGGGAAGGTTGCCATGGATCTTATAAACTCTGTTGTATAGTCCCGCTATTGATTCAATGATTTCCTTTGTGGTGAGAGACCAAAATGGGAGACAGTCGGATATTGTTGAAAGAATTATTGCATGTGGATGTGTGTCAGACAGTATGGGTGAGATATGGTCTGATCTCGTTATTAAAATACAGTAACAGTAATTGCGAGATTTTCAGCAGCTCCTTAAGACAGATAAAGAGGCACAGAATGTTAAGAGGTTAGACGCTCATCTGCTGTGAAGTAATGCGAGCTGCTGGTTTTATTTGCTGCTCGGTATTATTGATCTCTGCTCCAAACAGAGCGGTTTACTGCCGTTAGGTGTCCTGATTTTAGCATGTCTGATTTTCCTTTGATAAGCAGCTGTGGGCGGTTTCATTTAGTAATCGTGTTTTAATTGATGTTACAACCTCTCAACATCTGATCTGCAGCTGTTGCCATGAGGGAACCACTGAGGCTGCCTCTGGTTATTAGCACAATTGATAAATGCAAAGATTACCTGATCTTTCGGTATGAAATATGAAGATGAATAAGAAACAGCCAACATATTATGTGATATCTTGAAACTGCTTATTTTGTCTGATCAACTAAAAATAATAAGATACAACAGAGTAAAACAGTTAACGTCAGATTGGGGAAGCTGCAGCCAGTATAATCAGTCTGTCAGAATTTTTGTGATGAATGAATCTTCAGCCAATAAGAAAGCTAAGAGCTGGTCTGAATAAACGATGTTGAAGTACTTTACGTCATTGCTGCTGGCATTTACAGTCGGCTGGATGTGTTAGGCGCCTCCCTACAGTAGAAAAATGCTCAGATTAAACATTTGGCTCAGATAATCATTCTTAAACACGCCAAATCGCATCTAGAGGATCATTGACATCAGCAAGTTGCCGCCAGGTGTCTGTTTATACTGTAAGCCACCCGTAGCTCCAAATCTGATTCGCAAAGTGTGAAACAGCCACGTCTCCACTTTAAATGAGCTGAAAATGGTAAATTTCAATTTGTCTGAGGGATCCGCTGCATCCACTGAGTCACACACACTCACGTGCACAGTTTTACTGAAGATGAGCAATTTCATTCATTGTGTGCAATATGGTAAACGGATTTGCATTTATATAGCACTTTTCTAGTCCATCGACTACTCAAAGCGCTTTTACAGCTACTAGTTACATTGAACTATTCACTCACACAATCACACACACACACACAACACACACACACCAACTGAACAGCCATTGGTGGTAATTTGGGGTTCCGTATTTTGCCCATATTGCTCATGCTGCTGTCATTACTGTTGCTCTGTATTTGCCAGTATTTGTTTTTGCTCCTCCTCATATCTGTCCTTGCTTGTATTTGTTTGTTGTTGTGCCGTAATCTGCTCTGCTTTTATTGCTGTCTGTGTCTGTTTTCGGCTTATAGCTACTTGCCGGTCTGCTTTTACTGTAATCATGATAGTTGCTATAACTTGTTTCTTAATTTTTATATTGATTTTTGGATTACGGATGAAAACTAGTTTTGGGCTAATTCTGGCAGATTTACAGAAATGTTTAATATGCACTGTCCCTGAGAAATAAATAATATTAATAAATTAACGACATTTAGACTTAGATTTATGGAGCCAGGAATCAAACTGCCAACTGGTGGACGATCCACTCTACCTCCTGAGCCACAGCCACCCCTGCAGCCCCCAAATATACTCATATTTGTTTATAGTGTATTTATTTAATTACAGTAACTGAGAACTTTTGCCCAGCGTGTCCTCACCAGAAAAATGTTCATGTTTGTCGAATGTGCAAGCAGCTTATTGCTAATTTGTCCAATTGTCGTTAACTGGCAACCTCTAGTTGGCGTAGTAAGTATGACAGGAGAAACATAAGGAAGAAGAAAGTCTACGTGGATGGATGGCCAAAACAAACACTTTCAGCCAGGAGACCAGGGCTCAAGTCCTGTGTGAAACATAAAGGAAACGTAGAGTTATAAGTATGTGTAATGTCGCATGAGTTATGTCAAGTGACCTATAGCATCATTAAGGTCTGGTAAGCCTGTCACTGCCGTTACTCTCCATCAGTTATATGTTGTTGTGGGAGTAACTGGCAATCAACCTATTTTGTTGTGTAGGTATGAGGATGTGTTGCTTTTGTTTATTTTTCAATTACATTCATGAGTTGGATGCAACATAATGTAATTTTGTCCTGCTGTGTAGGGGTGGGCGATATGGCCCCATACATCACGAAAGTCAGGATATTCTGCCATAACGATATTCTTGACAATATGACAAAATACACATTCTTGTCTCAGAACTCATCACAGCTGCTGAGCTTTCCTTGTGCTCAACTGGGAGATTCTGCTCAAGGTGGTGAAATTGGTTTGTTGTATCGCCCCTTTTAATAATACACTCTTCTTACATATTACTGTGGTTTGTTGTACATCTGATCTTTTGTAACCAGCCCATTTACATGCTACTGAAGTCACTGTCTTTTCTTAAAAACCAACTCCTCCACCGTAGAACCTGTAGCAATGTTACTTTCGGCCATGCTTGTGCCGATAGTAACGGTAAGAAGTCAACAAGTCGTAATATTGCCTATATCACGTAAGAAATTTTTCTTATCATGAAAAACTTGACGATCATGAATAATACGATATCCACACCCTTGTTGCTGTGCACTTGTCTTGTGTATAGTGTAAATGACAAAGTTAGTCACACATGGAGTCAGGATGTGATCTTTCTCAAAGGTTCACCACCACTTTTCTCTTACGGAAGCTTAGATTTCTCAGTTTCTCATCCTTCTAACAAAGCAGATGACAGACGATGAGAGAACTTTATCAGACTTCATCATAAGGACTACTGACTGACTGACTGGTTAATTTACCGGACGGCAAAGTGTAGGTCTTGTTATGCTTTGTTTGTTCAGATAACATTTTGAAGAAGAAAGCATTCATCACTGTCACTTTGAAAATCAGTAATACTGTGGACTTGTTTTAGTGTTTCAGTTGATTAATTCATTTTTCCAGCTCTTAGTCATTTATCCCCAAGAGTGCCTTTGTGGCAGTGTTGTATATTGTAAGAATTTAAATTAAAAATTCAGGTGCTTTGTGATTGTGAGACAAAATTCCATTTGATATAATCCTGAGAGAACATTTTGCATAGATTGCTTTTAATATCCCTCCGGATTTCAACAACATAAGGACAAATTATGTAATATGTCTTTATTTGTGAGTTCAAGATGAATATTCTGAGAGAGTGAGATCATAATTATATTTATCTGTTTCAATGTGCAGTGGTGAGTTGCTTCAATTCGTGGTTTAGACATATGGAGGGAGCAGGATCATCCTGGTAGGTTGTCAGTGTAATACTGGTTTAGCTGATGCTGTTAAAGGGATACAAAGTCTGTTCCACTTCAAAGTAGTTAGCAGGGAGGAGGTGGAGCGGGTCGTCCACTAATTGCAGGATTGGCTGTTCGATCCCACCTTGTCTTCTCCATGTGATAAAGTGATCTTGGGCAAAACAATGAGCCCCAAATTACTCCCAATGGCCAGGCCAGCAGCTTGCATGGCAGCTATCTGCAACCAGCGTATGTGAAGTGTTTGATAAAAGCTTGTGTCTTAACTTAACCACAGAAGCGTCAGATCAGAAGATGCAGTTAATCTTTTCAACTGATTTGTGATGGCTATGGAGGGCACTGACAAATGATGTCATCCTGCCCTCTGAGATCAGAAAAATATGTCACTCTTAAGGGTTTTTTAAGTGTTTAATGTGGAGGAATTGCTCAATAATTGGTTTACACAAGACTTATTTAAAATCAGTCTTATCACCCAGGGCTGCATTGCCTCTGGATGGCTTTGTAGATCTATCTAGTGGTGTTGCTAGGTCTCCACTTCTGTACGATGGCTGCCAGGGGAAGCTCAGGCAGGTAGCTGGAAACCAGGGCTGAGGCATGGGCTGGGAGCTGGGAATTAGGAACCGAGGCTGGGGCAAAGGGAGTTAAGAGACAGGGACTAGAGTCTGAGCAGGCAGAACAGCACAGAAGAGGGAAAACAGCATCAGGGTAAAGACACCAGACAACAACAGGACAATTAGAGACATGTTGGCAACAAAAAGTCTGGAAGCTTAGACTAATTGATGTAGAGACTACGATCTGAAAAAAGTGGATGTGGCAGGGCTGAGTATTTGTAGAGGTCTTGATTATGGAATGGGTTGCATCTGGTGGGGCTCTGCTCTGACTCCAGCACACCTGTCTCCAATCACACACACACACACACACACACCCACACACACACACCCAGACACACACACACACACACAGACACACACACACACACCACACACACAGGGAGGAAGAGGGTATAAAGCACAACTTTTTATTTATTTAGCATTTAATTATCTTGAACAGGGCGTTTGGCACATGAAGCATCTATATTTGTTTGCACTATTTAGCACATTGCAAAGTTGTAAAGCTTTATACACTGGAGTTAACACAAACATCTGTGTCATAGGACTTGGATGATGTTGTGGAGAAGGAAACTGGTTTAACACCCGGGGCACATTCGGTCTGAAAATGGTGTGCACCGTTTTGCTGCGGTTTCCAGATTGAAAGGCACGTTTCCTCAAAATGGTGCACAAGAGTGTGCGATGGGCTTTGAGATGCGTCTTCTCTTGTTTGGTGGGTGTGCCACAGGTGTTACCCAATCGGCAGTGATATGTATGTAAACAACACCATAGTAAAAAGGTGTTGTAGTGCAGTGCAGTGCACTTGTGTACACAACAGGGTGTTCAAGCAGCACAGTTTCTGTTTCAATAAAGGTTTTTGCTATGTTTTGTCTCTGCATTATCTTAGAGAGTGAGTCTGGATTTCTTTAAGTGATTCGAGTGGTTTGGAGAAGCAGCGGGAGCACCATGTACGCTATATTTTCACTGCTTTACATTGCCGTCAGACAGCCTTTTTCCGACAGGGAAATTAAACTGTTGTATTGCCGTTGTCAAAGCCACCAGACTCAGAAAGCAGTAATTTTATCTCACAGAAGTTTCTCATCTACTGCTGCCTCAATTAGAAGTCTAGACATATTTGTGTTTACAAACAATCTAAATGATCAAGGAGGTGGTGGCTAGCTTTTGTCAGAGGAGTCTGGTGGTTTTGAAGAGAGCATATATGACTAAAATACTGCTGACCCTGTCCACAGCTGTTCTTTGCTTAGCTTCCTACACCGGTACTCCTGGTGCTTCTCCAAACTGGGAGCCAATATCCAACTACTGTAGGTAATACACTGACTGTGGATAAGTACAACCCAACTTCAGAAACATCCAAACTAACCCTTTACTGTGCCATTTTTCCCATTGTCAGCGAAACACACTTGTGAGGCTGCCAATCTATCACCAGGCAGCGCTACCATTTGTCATGCATTAGATTCTATTATTAACCCAGAACCTCTTTTACACAGCTGGAAAAAGGCTTCGAGCATTCATCTTCTGTTCTGTTTTTTGCTTGTAAACTTTTAATAGCAAAAGACAAATGGAGCAGAGGACAAATGAGAAAAAAGGAAGAAACAATATGTGTGTTTGTGTTCTGTGTTTGAGTGCTCCCTGTGGGCTGTTATGGCTTCACTGAAGTAGATAAAAATCAATACCCTTATCCCATTCAGCCTTTTCCCACATAAGTCTTGTTAGAGACATTTGTAGTGGATATTTTGTTCCCCTTGTTGGTTTCTGTGTGCTTCACAGTGCTTAAAGCCATCAGAATAAGATCAGAGTGGATTAAATACAAACAGAATAAGCTACAGTCTCATTCATATACAATGTCCCCCACTGATGCATTAGATAAAATAGAATACAAATGAACAGCATTCATGCATTGTGTTTTTTAAAGATTTATTTACCCAGGGAAGGCGGGAGTCTGGGACAAGAAGTGTTTTGCTTCAGCAGCATCCTTATTTACATGTATTTGGCTGCACTTTTTCACAACTAGTTTGCTGCTGTTCCGCTGCCCTCGAGCATTTTAGCTCCAGGAATTTGCAGTTTAGGATTCCTTCTTTGCTGCGTCATGGAAAGCTGCAGCAGTAGTCAGCTTTGATTCACAGCAGGTGACACCCAGTAGTGCCAAACAAGTGTCAAAAAGTATCCAAACATCCGCTGAAACTTCTCAAAGCACTCCTTCAGCTTAATACACTTCTTAATCCATCCTTGACCCACATGCTCAGTATGTCCACAAACTCACTTTCTTCATCATTATTAAATATATCATGTCCTCATAGAGCTGAAGCTTGGCCAGAAATAGAGTATTTATACATTTATTTGGGACGCAACTGTTGTTTGACTACAGCTTAGTTCTTCTGCAAAGAACCACCCTTCACACTTTTTAGACTTTTCCACCAGCCATGAGATATTTTACAGAAAATACCTATCTTGTGTCTTAAGATAAGATAGGAAATCAAAGACAGAATTTTTCCCAATTTGAGAAAACTCAATCCAGCATTGCTTTTGCAAATTTGCATTCTGAAACCATTTTTTTTTATCAGTGATACACACTGAAATGTGCATTGAACCATACAATAAATGGAACAAAAACAGCTATGGGCACTTAACAGATGAGTTAGAGGTGTTGGTAACATTTGTAGAGAAATCCAAAGATGTTCTTTTTGGGAAATTTACAACAACACTAGCTTGGGAGATAAAAGAAAAAGAGTGGGCTGAAATAACAGATACGCCGTATCTGGCATCCATTGTGTAGATGCAATAAACAAGAAGCCATATGGATTAAACAACATCGCTAACAGTACTGTTATCTATTGGAAAAGTGAGAGTTAGGACAGCTTAATGGTTATCCTAAAGTTAAAGTTTATTTAAGATTTTGAGAAGTTAGGATGCTTGTATAATACACATTTCCTATTTTCAGTCAGGATCGGAACATTGACTCAGGAACTGTTCATCTTGAATTCCTTCTTTAATTATGTCCTAACCCAAATTACCATGGTTACCAAACGATTAAGCAAGGATCTGCAACTTAGGAAGTTTTGCAATACAGTCCTGGATCTCTTAAGACCAGTCACAAATGTTTATTTAATGTGGGGCAGGTTTGATTCAATGATTGACAGAGGAATGTAACGAGTCTAATGGTGCGTTCCAGTACCCCTACTACCATACTATATAGTATACCGGAAAAATACCCAATACATTCCCAATACATAGTATGTCAAATACAGTACACCAAAAATACCAGGATGTCCTATTACATCCAGTCAGATTTTGGAGTATGCAAGCCAGCAATGCTTTTCTAGCTATTCTGACCAACAAACCCCTGTGACAGGTGTATGAGAAAGATGGTCAAGCATGTATTTTGTAAGGGCAGATGCAGTATGTATTAAACATAAAAAGGAAAAGTGTGAGATTTAGGATGCACGGTAAATTTGAAAAGTTACTCATCACACATTTTGTGTGCAACTCATGTTTGTTCCTTCCTGACTAGATCCTTGCTTGTTTTGTATTAGCTCTCAGATGTACGTCACTTTAGATAAAACTGCTAAATGAAATTGTGAATTGTAAACACACCAGACTCACTAAACTCAGATAAACAGAACCAAGATTCACCTTTTGTTGCTCTGATTTGTTGTGGCTCTGTCCAGTTGGCAGAGGCACTTTGTCCTGTGCCTTTTGAAAATGCCCCTTGGAAATGCAAAAATGAAATGAATGAGAGGCTCCAGATGAATTCATATCTGTGAATTAGTCTGGCAATGCCAGACTCCCCCATGCTTTCCATGTGGCAAACATGGTGTCTTCCTCCCTCATTCCGTCGCTTCCTCTGGCCTCAACTCCTCCAAATGGGGATTTGAGAGAGAGATGCCAGGAGGAGATTAAAGGATGGAAGAAATGTAAGCAAGACATCCTGGCTCACTTCAGTGTCATTTTGAGGAAAACTGCAATTAATCATGAAGAACAGCATCTCTACTGTTTTATAATGTGTAGAAATAATTAAATATTGACTGCAGTTCCTGTACTGATTATAGATCTACTCACTGTTCTGGAACAGTCAGCACTATTCCTTTTACTGGCCCATCAGATAACACCAATAACTAAACAGATACACTTTGAAGTACTGTAGCCATCTGGTAAAAAAAATAAAAATAAAAAACCTTACGTATGTTCTTGTTCCTCCGCTCATTGATGCATTCAAGGAATTGGACCTCGATTGATTTGTGGTCGGGCTGGAGGATGGCGGAGCGAGAATGGGAGGAAGAATAATAAACCGAATGAAAGCACTCATCGATGAGCATGTTGAACTTCTCACCACACCTCACAATCGGTGATATGAAACCATCCACTGATTAAGTTGTGGCCAGAAGTGTGAAATTGTTCAGTGTGTCATCCCACACAGAACCGAGCAGAAGCACCTTATGTATTCTCTGTGTGAGCTGATTTTATTACTACATTCTAAATATTAGATTTTCCCAAATTTTGCTGTGAAACAAGGTAGGAAATGAAGAAGCCAAAGGCTTGTTTGGCTTGCTCTTATTTAAGGAAAATGGCCTTGGGGTAACTTCCCCTACAGTACATTGTACACATCAGTGTGGCTAAATGCCTCTCAGCAGCACACTGACAGCTCTTTGTGCTAAACCAATTTAGCACAAACCATACTGAGCCACAACCATAACCACAACCACAACCACAACCATAACCATACTGAGCATTGATCGCTGTAGTAGAAGGGATGGAGCGACCTGTCTGTGGTGCCTGGGCTTAGCACAACACAGCACGACTCTGCCCAGCAGAGCAGAGTGAAGAAGTCTGCTTTAGATGGGGAGATGTACAGTATGAAGCGATGCTGGAGGGAGGATTAGGTGAGTTGGTGTCCTGGAGTAGCCCAGTACTGAATGGAGCCGAGCTCAGAAGCAACAAGCGGAGACAAGTCACTGATCTGTAGTCTGAATTCTGCTGACAGAGACATTCATATGAAAGAGAAGACTGCCACCACTGCTTGTCTGTCGTGTCACTTCAAGCATTATTTATTTGTGGCTCTAAAAACACTGACAAAGAGATGTAGTTTGTGGTGGCCTTTGTTACTGCAACAGGGCTCTACCTCCTAACTCACAAGTACAGACTGTATAATATATAGTGGATGGAGCTACTGTGGTGTCATTTATTGGTTTCTGGAGTACTGTTTTGAAGCCTCAAGTTTAGCGTAATCATAGGGTGCAAAAGTGCACACATTCTTTACTC
The DNA here is from genome assembly GCA_034769285.1 of Lutjanus argentimaculatus. Taxonomy (NCBI): domain Eukaryota; kingdom Metazoa; phylum Chordata; class Actinopteri; order Lutjaniformes; family Lutjanidae; genus Lutjanus; species Lutjanus argentimaculatus. The sequence goes on from JAWZSL010000004.1 coordinate 4,426,493, forward strand.
AAGTACTGTAGAAGTACAGATGCTTGTGTAAAAATGAATCTGGTAAAAGCAGAAGTATTTGAAGTAAGTTGTTTTCATATTTTACGTGGCTTTTGTCTTGTTACTTGATTTACGTTGTTTTTGTTTAGTTATGCCTGGTACACAATGATGCAACATTTTTTAAAAAAAAGCTTTAAATTCATTAAAATATATCAACGTTTTGAAAATGAAAGGAGTAGAAAGTACAAAGTAAAATGCAGGGGGTAAAACTACAGATTTGTTAGAAAAATAAAAGTACAGATACCTGGAAACTCTACTTAAGTACAGCAACACAGTATTTGTAGTTTTTTGCTTCTCACCTCTGGCCATAATGGCTGTTCCCATATTTTTTGTTTTGGAGTAAGAAGTGATCACACTTACACATTGCTGCACCTCTGTCCTGACTGGGAAACAAATGATATGCAGTAGCAACTTATCAATCACAAGGTAGACACACCATAAAGCATACCCTGCTTTGTTGTTTATTTTACTCTAAATGGGAGCATAATTTCCAGAATGAACATCATACTGTATTAAAGAATACCCCCAACAAACATTGATTTACTTCACAGGGTTAACATAAAGCAACATGTATGTTCATGTTTTCAGCCATATATTTCCCCTGATCTGGGGAAACAAGCCAACATTTTTCATGGCACTAGCTTCATGAGTGCGAACAGTTAAATATAGAATTTAACTTTAAAAAGTACTTCATTCACCGTTCACCATTCATTCTGTTAAGCAGTGATGCTGCTGAAGACTTGTTTTCAGAAATATCAGTCATGATATACAGTCGCTAAAAGTATATCATTCAACTTTTTCCCATGATCTAGTCTTAAAAAATGCGAGCAAATATCACAATAAATTTTCATATCAAATCACAATATAATGTATCATTCCAGCCCTAATAATTTGTAACTGCCCACCAGAATGACACAAATATTTCTGATCTGATCATTTTTTATTGTTTTCCAAAACCTTTACAAACTGTTTACTGTTGCAAAAACATAGCTGTTTTCTATTCTGATGCATCTTGTGGTGCAGCTTCATAGTTTTTATTAAGCCTATATCTTTTTCGCATCATCTCAACCGGCACTGCTCTTTTTACAAGAGGAGGTGAAATTTATCCCACATGGAGTTAAAATTACTCATCTAAATGCTTGGTGTATTAGTGAAGTTTGGGGCAGGTCTGTGCAGGCAGAGCAGAGCGGGAAGTCGGAGGGGCTTATAGCAACGCCTGCCTGTCAGCCTCGCCTCTAGCTGTGATGGGGCAGGATACTTGTCTTTGAGCTAGCAGCACAATGATGCAGTACTTAATGGCCACCGTACAGTATTTCACTGCTGTTACTCCCATGACTTCGTCTCCCTCAAACATGATAATAAGGAGCTTATTTGAACAGCTCAGATGGGTTTGGACAGGAGCCAGTGGTCGCTGTGATCCCAGCAGTGCCAACACAGTTGTAAATTACCACCGAAACCCCCCAGCTGGTCCATCACAACATGCTTAGAGCTCATGATGTGTTTTTGTGTTCCTTTGTTGGCAATTCAAAATCTTGTGCAAGCGTGCATATAATTTCTTTTTGTCTACATGAGATGTCTTATGTGGTCCATTCACAGTTTAGAAGAAAGATATTTTCCAACTTACCAGTAGTAGTGTCTGTCCTTGCGTATATTTTGGGTTTTTTATGCCAGGGTTTTTGAGATAGGCACCTTTACCATAACCCCAACACAAGGAGGTGAATAGGATTTTGTGTGCTCTTCTCACTTCCAACCCGTGAAATAAGCAGCTTGGTCAGTGACCCAATGCTTCAACCTATAATGCTGTAGGTGTCAGTTATGCATGAGCAGGGCCCCACTGTCAAGTAGCAATAATAAATATGTAATAAAAAAGAGAAGTGACTGGTTGCTCTGTATACTCCTGTAGATCAACAGTGTGTACTGTAGGGTGCTCTTGGAAAACAGTGAAAAACCAGGATGATCAGGAAGGCAATCCAGGCACTCCAGACCAATCTACAGGTCTTTGTCTACATCTACTCTATGTTTTCGTTTTAAAATGCATATGTTTTACTATGTTTACACCTTGTGTCCACCCTACACAACCCCTAAAGTGGAGACGTTAGGAAACACTGCTGGCTCTGTTTAAGTTTTGAAACTCTGATGGTTGGGCAGAAATGGAGACTTTTGGAGACAATAACGCAGACAACCACGTGTGCTCCCTGATTGTATTAATCATGTCAGAAACTGCAGGAGTTCATCTTGTTCACCCATTAAAGGAAAGTCAAAGTTTGCTGTTTTCCTGTACAGACACCTGCAGCACTCAGTTTGATCATTGAGTTTTATGACTAATAAAAAGTCAAGGAAGGAAGCTTTAAAGGTTTGAAGCAATCAGGTCAGCCTGGCGGTATGTACAGGCTCTTATAAGCAAAACAAAACTCTGTATGTTAGCAATAGAGTGTGAATGTATATCAAAGTGTTCAGTGGCAGCAATTTGAGTATGAATTCAGATATCTGCATGTTTCCTAGCTGTATCCGCCAACAAGTTTTATTAATAACCTTTAAATTGTTCGGGGGCTCTGTGCAGTCTGTTAGCAGGTGATAGCAGGAGTGCGTCTAGCTGGAGGTGTGTTTGTGTACAGTTGTGTGGTTTGCTCTTCATAGAGTGTGTGTTAGTCGGGTCCTTACTTTTCATTTGTACACTGTGTGTGTCCTTCCTGGTGTGTGCTTTCTTGAGTTTTCTTTTGTTGCTGTTGTTGTTGTTTGTTTACTAAATGTGTATGCACACGTAGATCTGTGCACGAACAAAGCCTCCCAGCTGGCAAAGTGAAGCTCCAGAGACAGAAAGTGAAAGTAAACTTCACAGTCAAAAGTATGTGGATGACCTATGATTGCACCCGCGTGTGACTGCTGAACATCTCATTTCAAAGCCAACAGCCTCCACTCTTCTGTAGTTCGTCTTTTCATCAGACTTTGGAACCTCACTGCAGGGATTTCCCCCCATCACTGCTGGGTGATAACGCCTGGCTTGGAGTGGTTTTCAGTGTTCAGTTCATCCCAAAGTTGTTGGGTGGGTTTGAGATCAGGTTTTTGTGCAGACAAGTCAAGCAGAGGTGTGGAAATTTCTCAATTCTAAGATGCATCATGATGCAGAAGTGGAAGAATCTGCATCAAAGCAGAGATGTGTTTGCAGCCTACACAAAATCATAGCCTAGTGGAACTGATTGTTGATTTTCTGGGCTTAATTGGATAATTAAGTTGCATAGTTTTTTTCTCCATGTTGCATTGTTGCCCTCTTGCATTGAATTGTGGGCAACCATTAGGCTAACGCAAAGATGCCCTGGCTTGTTCAGTATTTTGAAAGAGCACATTTGGGCACATTTAAGATGTGCACTTTAAACAGGGAAACAAGCATTCATTTGCAGTTCCTTTCTCTGATTTACCATAAATTTGGTTAAAATTTGTCATACACTCAGATAGAAACACAGCTACCTTAGGTTCTCATTTGTATAACCAGCTACTAATGGTAATGTACTTAAAGCATCCAAATATATATAAATATACATTCACAATTTGCAATAGTCAGTTTCTCTCCTTATGGCCCCGTTTGTATTTTAAAATGAAGCTCTTGTGACTGATGGGCTGAGAAAAAGGTGATTGAAGTGATATTTTCTAAAAAGTTAAACCTTTTGCTCAAAGTGCTGCACTCTGCCAAAAAAAAAGCCACCAGGTGCAGCTCCTTTTAGAAGAGCAGCTGCACTTTGACTGCCTCGTGGCTGCTTTTCATTGCCCTCTGTGCAGTTAGAGAAAAAAAACCACTACATGTACAAAATCCATCCCACAGTGTCCTTGTGTCCCTTTCTTCATCCTCCATCTCTACTTCGATTTAATAGTTAAACTCAAACGGGAGTGACAGCCTTCCTCGTGATTCATCTCTGGTCTTTTCATGAAAACAGCAGGTGGTCCAAACATCTTGTAAAACCAGCGTTACATCACAATTCATCAATATCTGAGCAGAAAGTCTGAGACCGCAGGGGGCACAGGATTCCATGAGTCCTGGCCTCTCTCTGGTCCTCTTCCTGCTCTCTCCCTCTCAGCGGGACTCTGGATAATGACTCCTTTTGGGAGATAATGGACTGTGCAGTGGCCTCTCTGAGCTCCTCTTTGAGGGGGGGTTTGGAGTGTCTCGCCACAGGAGCCTCCGCCTGGAGGTCCTCCGCCTCAAGCTCATGTCTGGCTCAGACAGAATGGAGAACGGACACCTAGAGGGATTTGCATCTGTATCACAACAGGGCTGCTCAGCCAGAAGAGTGTTTCCATGTGTGTAGTTAAAATAGACGCACCTTATCTGCTTTTTGATGGTATCTTTCATGACTCAAGCGGGCTGATAATGTTGCTCTGGCTGCTGGAAGTGTCACTAGGGAATTGCCTGCTAACATGTTGGCCACAATAACTTTAAAAGATGAAAATTTGTGGAATTCGTCTGCTCTGTAGTGGCCAAAAGTAAATAAATAATTATAAAAACTGACCTCCTGCGGGCAGCACCCTACTGAGATCGTTTTGCATGATTCTGTTTAAATTGATCTAATTTTTAAAAAACTCAGTAGCTAGAGCATTCATCCTTCTTGCTGCAGAAATCTTCTGTCTTTCAGATCAACACATTGTACGCTCATGATGACATGATTGTTTTACCCAGGGTGCCGCACAAAAAATGCATAACAACATGGTGACATCACTGAATTGCCCCAAAATGGCTGCTGGAGATTATTGTTTGCATTATTGTTTGCATGCATATTAATCTAAATAAAAAAATAAAATAGCTTGTTTTTAATTTGATTTTTTCTTTTTATTTTCGTGTCATGCACAAAAAGTGCCCAAGCCCCATGGGTTTATAAGACACCAAATACAGTTGCAGTGCACAGACATTTTCCTTCCATTACAAAATTGCAGTCCATTTCATAGCTCAGTCTTAAACAGAATATTCTAGAGCATTCATTCTTCTTGTTGCAGAGAACGAAGGCCTCTGTCTTTTGCGTCATCATGTTTTATAACTGTAATGACATCATTAAGTGATGTTACGTGCTGTGTGAAACACCAGAGGATTGCCCTGAAATGGCCACTTAAGATTGTTGTTTGATCCTTTTTACATCGATCTAAAATTAAAAAACAGCAAAAATGATGACATCATTATTTTCGGTTATGTGTGGTACAATATGTGGTGACACAAGGTGGTGCTGTGAAGTAGTATTGAGTCAACAGTTTTATTCTTAGGTCGTACTTTTTTTAGGAATATGAACAATTTGAAGATACTCCAAGAAATTATGTCACAATAAGCAAAAATACCAATTTAAGCACAATCCAAAGGGTTTGTATTTTCTACACAGCAACAGAAGATTTTTGGCAAGTGTTTGGACTTGTGAGTGGACAGTCCTAAAACTTATTCATCTCTAGCCTGGCCTCTCACCGAACTGAGGCAGGAGTGGGTCAGTTAGTGCATACTGAAGTTTCTTGTTCTTAGAAGAGGCAACAGGGGATTTGTGAGCCTCCAGCACAGATTGACTTGTCTGTCAAGTGGGTGAAGGTGGAGGAGGAGGAGCAGAGGGATGAGGTGGAACAGAAAAGACAGGTAATTGTGTCTCTGGGGTTCGAGGTGGATCTGTCTGTGATCTGACAGAACAGGAAGGTGGAAGAAAAAAAAGAACAGAAAAGCTTCCTTTTCTCACTGCACAGGAGGAGAGGAAACAGAAAAGGGAAGTATTGACCCACGGTGGTCTGATTCGTCCTCCTCAGAGAATGAATGGGCAGCTCTGTTCTTATCAGACTTACTGCTCTGCTGGTAATACCAGCTTCTCCTCTACACCAAACAAAGGCAGTCCAATAGAAGTCCTCTATCTCTCCTTGTTCACTCTTCGTCTTTGTTCAGCACTACAGATCTGAAAGCAGCTGGAAACAAGCAAAGTGTGTCTGTTCAAAAGTGGTGCTAGGCATAAGAAAGTAACAAATCCTTGCAAAGGAGCAACAACCCTGGGAGCTGCTACTGACCTTTGATCCATCAGCTGCTATCAAAAGGTGTCATAAAGCTTAGCTCTTTAATTTTTACTTTAAACAACACTTTCTTCTGTTAATTGCTGTGCAACACTGTTGCAATGCCCATTATTTCAGAGTTAGCTTACATGCTGTAGGAAAAACAGCACTGAACAACAACTTGATGAAGACGAACACAATTGGGCAATGACCAAATGAACTAAATATAAGCAATAGTTGAAGACGTAAAATGCGAATTGTTTGTCCTGAAGTAGAAGAAGTGTCTTCCTTCCTTAATTCTGAAGTGTCAGAATTAAGGAAGACTTTGCTCCCAAGTAGAACCCCAAAAAACATTTATTTAGCGGATGCTATTATCCACAGACTGCTTACAAGAAATACATTCAGCTATATAGATACATGCCCCCTCTGGCACTTGGTGCGCTTCGAATAGCACATGATGCTTGTGTGTTGCAGAGATTTAATTCTGCAATAGAAGATGTGTAAAATTCCTGCTGTCCTGATGTCAGCAGGGAACTTGTTCCACCATTGTAGAGCCAGGACAGCATAGAGTGTGGATTTTGTTGAGCCTTAGGTGGGGTGTTTTTATCGTGAAGCCGTTTGGCAGCAGCGGAGCATAGTGGACAGGCTGGTATGATTGCACGTATGATTTGACTGTGTTCTGGATGTAGGATGGGACTGAGCCATTTGCAGCATGTCAGGCAAGTGTCAGAGACATAGGTTTGTGTTCGTGTGACAAAGCCCTCTTCCTGTTGTAATAATTATGACGGTAGGAACTGAGCTGATGTTCGTTAGGAGGAGGGGTGGATGGATGAGTCAACAAACCATCAGAATTTACAACAGGAGATTTGTTTTCACCCTTTGGCAGCAACAGTTTTTGTCCCAGGAGGCTAAGATTTGGCACAGAAGCCTGAGTGAAGGTGTGTGTTTGTATTCATGCCAATTGGTTAAAAAGAGGTGTGATAATGGGCGTGGCCTATTGCTAAAAGGTTCATAACTTCCAAATGGATTCACAGACCCACACAAGTTTTTGTGGAAAGGTTGGTCATGAGCCACGGGGCAGCTAATGAACTGTTTATGACAACTGGTGAGGAGCGATGTGGCAGGGGGAGTTGATCATAACAAAAAGGCACCCAACTTCCGAACAGATTCACGTAACATAACGCACACACACAGACATACACGCACACACAATCATAACTTTCTTCCAAGCTCTTGCTTTTTTAAAACCATGACTACAATTATTATTGTATCCATGATCCTATAAAGGCCCCCTAACATCATTCAAGTAGTCATTTAACCAAAACGTCTTTCCAATCAGGCAGAAAACCTGTCCATTCATAGTTCCAAAAGGCGTAAACAAATTATGTATTTCACTGTTAAATTTGGAGGGCTCGTTGTTGTTCCCTAAATCAAAAATATTTGCATGCATAAGATTGAGGGTAAGGGGGTTGGCATTGTGTTTTAAATCAGGCATGATAAGTCACGTATTGTATATATATAGGCTTTATATATAGGTAGGGTCCATATGCTGTGTATTCATAATAATTGTTCCGTGGCTGCATACAATTTGCATGCTTTCTCATGGGGTTTGGAACCTATCTCAGGCATTACTAATGCCATGACTGACTCATACAAGACAACTTTATGTAAAGTCAAGTAGCCAAGAGGAAAGCAAAGCTTGCATTTTCTAGAGATAGAGTAATTCTCTGGAGATGGAGCCAACAGTAGCTCACACTGTAAACACCAACAGATACTGTGCATCTGCTCTTTCACAAATCAAAACACAAATTTGTACAATGTTGTGATTTAATGCTCATTTCTGCCAAGAAACGCTCTTGTCATTAGTTTAAATATTTATTGTAAATTGTCGACTTGGCAGTTTAGTTGTACTCTTGGGAATGCTTCTCGCTGCAGTAATAAAGCCTTACAGCCAGCACACACAGCATTATGATAAATAACATACAGAAAGCAATACAAACAATGCCTCTGTGGAAGGACCCACAGGGTGCTTTCAAACAGAAGACACAAAGCATTTGTAGGCTGGACGGCAACAACCACGAGTTAAAAACCTTACATTCTAACCTCTTTAACTTTGTCTCTGCTAAGTTTACCACTGTGCTTTCATAGAAAAAATAAAAGGTTAAAGTGAGACCTCAGAGGTCACTGGCATTTTGTCCTGATTTTGCTGTCACTTATTTCTCAGGAGAAAAAGTTTCTCCCTTGTGCCAAAATGCATCCATTATAGAATAAAGCCACTGCCTCAATGGTGAGGAAACTCTTTTCAGCAAAGGTGATGCCTCAGAGGTTAGCATGGCCTTTCTATTCATTGTGGCTTTCACTGACTTTTGAGGTGTTCGAGACCTTTTGAAGTCTGGTCAGGTACGACGTGTAAGACATTGTCAGAGACCAGTGGGAGACGTAACGACATAGTTAGTAGACGTCAAGAAGAAGAAGTGTAGAGAGGAGTGCAGCAAAAATGTGCAGCGGGGTAAATCTTTCATATTCCCAAGTGCAACTGAACATTTGTTTGGCTCCACCCACCATAGTTACTGTTGCTACAACTGTCATACCTTCCTTTCCTTTTGTTAATTTTGAGTTTTTTGTCATTTTACACTAAAACTGTAATGTAATCAAGGTGTAAAAGTAAAAAGTTGCTCTCTGAAGGACATTTCTACTAGCTGGTTGTGTAAAGCTAACTAAACCTTTACTCCGCGGTCGAGTCTCCCACTGATGTCTGTTTTGTCTTCTTATGTCTTTTATGTTATTTTCATCCAGTTGTGTCTGTTGTGTGTGTTATGCATTGATGGATACACCAAGGAACCTTCTTTCCTGTGTTAATCTGACATTTGTGTTAAAATGTAGAGAACAAAAGTAAAAACTTGTCAGCAGAATAAATGCTCAAGTTAAGTACAAATGCCTGAAAACTCTACTTAAAGGAGCAATATGTAGCAATAGAGTGAGGTGTTTTCCCCCAGTCCCCTCATCCCCAGACTTGAGGAAGCTCAGGCAGGCTGCATAGGAGCATAAGACCCACTGCTCTGAAAATACACATTCTGGAGTTTGAGTTCAGCGACTGCCTGCCAGACTCCTTTAATATATTGCTTAATTTCAGCATTTTAAACAGCTACTCCTTATATTTCTTATGACTCATAAACAGAGATTTACTCATTCTGGGAACATCCTGCAATAGTCTGAACTCTAATTAACGAGCAACTGGCAAAGTGAAACTCTTATTTCAGTCCAGAATATATACATGAGACATCACAGCTGTAGCCCTGTTGTCAGAGAAGCACCTTAGCCTGCTTCCTTAATCTTAATCTCTGATGGCATATCATGGTCAGTATTTGTGGTTTGTTTCGTATCACCAGGACAGCATTTTTGCAACCCTGTTGGTCTCAGCTTTTGTTTATAGAATCTTGTTGCGTTCTCATTTGTCATCACTATCATTGAATGTGTTTTCCAGTGCCATTTTCAAAGATCCTCCAAACCCCCAAGCCTAGTTATGGATGCTAACCTATGATTGGGGACACTGTTGTGAAAATACTGTCTCTGTCCGTGGTGCTGAAAGAGTCTTTAACCCAGTCTCTTTGTTTATGTTTTGGCAATATGTCAGTTTCTGTTTAACCCACACACACTCACACACACACTCACACGCAAATCCATTAAAGACTTCAAAGTGGATCTCATAATGTTTATCCCCACCTGGGGAAAGATATTTTGTAAGCAGCACACATTAGATGAATAGATGAATGGACCATTAAAAGGCTACATGAAAGTTAATTAGTGATCAGTCATGCAGGTGAAAACGGCCACTTCGCTCTCTGTCTCTTTGCTGTGAGCTGAATGTTTTTCTCGATAAAATATGATTTTTTCCGCTGAGGCCTGTCACTTATCTGACTTGCTGCTTTGTAATTAATGATTGAACAGTTGATGGAGATAAAACACGGGCTGCGTGGTTCATGGCGTAGCTCCTGTCATGCCCTATTAGCTAGTTTGTGCTGCACCTTGAATATTGATGGAGTAGAAAAGTGCCCAGAGCAGAAATTTGTTTGTGGCGGCGTGAAGCCTGGTCCCTGTGATGATGGCCATTAAGAAGGAAGCAGCAGAGTACTCAGCAGGGAGGCAGAGGAAGCAACACAAAGAGAAGACTAAAGATGTCACTTACACCAGCTTTTATGAGGTGGGTACTGGTGATGTGGTTGATACTACACAATACAGGTGGCAGCAGTGTAGATTCACTCCTTTATTTGAAATCCTATCCCACCTGCCTTGTTAGTTGAATTGAATCCATTTCAAGTGTTGAGTGAATGAGAAAGGGTCAGACAGCTCTGGGAGTTTTGTTTAGTACGGCAGACGCAGGGGAGGTGTCGTGAGATAGAAAAGAAATGATGGTTAAGCACACACTCTCAAAAAATATATAAGACTCAGAGCCAGTTAAAAGCTTCCACAGTGCGATGGCCATACACATGTGTTGAAGTTTGCGTCCTGACTCCTCATCACTGGAGGCAGTTTGTTCCACAGGTAGATAAAAATTTCTTTGGACTTTTGGAAGTGTTTGAGAAGCCAGGAAAAATCTCATCCCACGACTTGGAAGCTCGGTTGAACGCTCAAACAGAAGGTCTATAGTCACGGCTTTGCAGTGGGTGAAAGATCTGAAATACACCTCACAGCATACACAGTTTGATATGTAATAGTGGTACATATAATGGTACGTAAAACAACTGTGACCCTAAACATATTGCTACTAAGGTAGCTGCCAGGTTACCGTTTCCTGTTGACAATTTGCTAAGAATCTTGCCTACTTTGAAGGGTTACCATCTGCAGCAGAAAACAAAATTGAGAAAAGTATCTGTTACCAAAAGTGAGTCAAGCTGAGCTGTAGTAATCAGTGGAAATCCTCGTATCTTTTCAACAATAGATTGACTGACTGATGCTATGTGTTCGGCTTGTCTATGCTGAAAAGAAAACCAAATTCTGAAGTTTGTAAAAAAGATGTTGCTGGGGGGCCAAAAGCAATACGTTTATAGTCACATCTAAAGTTAGCAAATGTTAGTAAAATGCTAACTTACTGTATAAGCTATAAGCTATCTAATATAATAACAAGAAGAAGAAGAGGAAGAAGAAGAAACTTTATTTGTATAGCACCTTTCAAGAAATGAAGCCCAAAGCATTTTACATCAAAGAAAGTACACGCACCAAGTGCTTCACACAATAAATATGAATACATAGAAAGGACAAAAAAATGGGAATAAAACGTAATTAATGTAAAATAAGATGAAAAATAAAACCTACTCATAAAAATGAAATAATATGAGAATAGAATTCATAGAATGCATCTTTAAAGAAGATAAAACCCACTGGATTATACCAGTAAAAGTAAGACAAATCATCAATCATTAGTTAGTTAGTTGGGGTTTTGCTAAAAGTAGCTAATGCTAGCTAATTATCCAGCTAATCTACATTATAGCATTAGCTAACTTATGATGCGATATATGTTGTTGTTACAGGAAACGTTTCCAAGGTATCTAGCTTGCTCAAGTGTTACTGGAACACAGAGCAAAAAGGGATGAATTAAAACCCCAGTTCAGACCTGGCTTTGCAACCTTCATCCCAATCTGGGTTAAATGGTAAAATGATATAAATAAACTGATGTACAACAAACTCATCAACTTTTTACATCAAGCTGCCTTGCTGGAAAAAGAACAACAAACAGAAAAACTGATAAACAGTAGTTGACCATGGCTGTGTCGTGTGGCTGTGTTACATTCCCCATCTCTTGGCCTCACTGTGGGTGTAGGAATTAATCTTTGACTCTTCTGCAATGGATTTTTTTGAGTGATTGAAGTTTCATGCACAAAGGCCGCTCTGGAAAAAACTCGTAACTCTTTGAATTCTGACTGCACTATATATATATATATTTCTAGTCTTGTATTTCTTGGATTTTTTGCATTTCTTGTACTGCATTTCTTGTTATTCATCTGTTCTAGTTTGGTTCCCACTGTAACCTCGAGAGAAAAGGTGCTCCCTTTAGCCGGGCGCTGGTCTGATTCAGAATGACAGTAAATTCAAACTGAACTGAACTGAATTCAATTGAAGTGAAATGAATTGAATGAAAATGAATGTGCCTCTATGGTGGGGAGGAAATGGATGTTCCAGTAGAATGCTGGGTTAATGTGGTGTCCAGTCTCATTTCGTGCACATTAGTGCTGAGTGATTACGACAGCTTTTCTGGGAGTTAAATTCCCCTGGCTGTTTGTTCTCTGCAAGGTCCTCTACATCTGCTGGCACGGTCGCTTCATTTTAGTTGGAAACACACAGATGGACTCTCGCTTCATGTCAGGTCCTGGTATGACACTCAGGGAGGAAATATGAAGCAAAAAGACAGAGAAGGATTGAGAGACAATTGACATTTTACTAAAGAAAAAAAAACAGATTCCAAAAAAAATAGGATGCTGTGTAAAATGTAAATAAAAATGGAATGCAATGATTCCCAAATTCTTTTTGACCTACAGTCAGTCAAAAACAGTGCAAAGACAAGCTATTTAATGTTCAAACTGATAAACTTTAACACTCATACGGAATTTGATGCCTGCAATATCCAAAAATATTCCAAAAAAAGCTGGGATGAGTGTATGTTTACCACTCTGTTCCATCACTTTTCTTTTAAAAACGCTCAGTAAGTATTTGGCAACTGAGGACTCTAATTGGTGAAGTTTTGAAAGTGAATGTCTCTCTCCTTCTTGCTTGATATATAACTTTAGTAGCTCAGCAGTCTGGAGTCCCCATTGTTGTATTTTGCACTAAAAAAATACACCACATATTTTCAGTGGGAGAAAGGTCAGGACTGCAGGGAGGCCATTCTAGTACCTGTTCTGTTTTTATTTATATTACACAATGCCTCAACCTTTTTGGAACTGGGGTTGTAAAAAGGTTTAACAGAAACAGAAAATGATGACAGCCATTTTTAGTTTCAGTCTTGTGAGGAAAGCTGCTGTTCTTGCAGAGCCGAATCAATGCTGAATAAATATCTGTGATCCTCTCCATCAGCGCGTTAGCGATGGCTGCTCCGGTTCAATGATCTCCTCATACAAATTATTCATAATTGACCACTTACTAGCACCACCAATCAAAATAATTAGCCACTGATTCTTTTTAAAAGAGATGGCACTGAATAATCAGGATGCTGATTTTCTGCAATTAATTAAGCTAAAATGTCTGTAGCTTCGAATTTGAAGTGCCTGTTCTGGTACAATGAATCCAGCCCAGTCTGTATTTCAAAACTGTCTGTCTGTGATCATCTCAAACTCACTGTAATTACATTTTTGCATGCAATTACTATTTTTTTTTTTTTTGTTTTTATTTGATTACATGCTGCTGCTATCCTCAGATGTACCATTTACATTTTCAGTCCCCTTAATGGCAAAGCTTTAAGAATAGCAAAGTCTTGACCATGTGGTACATCCAACTCTTAAGTCATTAGCAAAGATTTAGAACAGAGCCGTCAAACAAGGCCTGCCAAAAAGGGTCCACTGGATGACTTTGCAAAGTGTGAAAATTGCATTTAAGTCATCCTGTTGTTTTTGTTGCTAAAATTGCAGAGATTTTTCTGAAGACCTCTCAGGCTATCCCTCATCTGTGTTGTACACCCTAACCCAAACCCTGTGAATGCTTTCAGATTGTTTTACTTGTTTTTACTGAAAAAAGTGGAAAAATTAGCAAGAGGTTTACTGGTCTGTCCCACTTGAGCTCAAATCTGGTTGTATGGGGTCCAAGAACTAAAATGAGTTTGACGTCCCTGATTTAGACTTTGTGCTGTGTCCCATTTCATGACTAATTCTGTGCATGTACAGAGAGGAGTGTGTTCATGCTGGAAAAGTGACAAAATGATGTATATTCAAAACCAGTGCACGAACAAAGTGCAGATACTCACAGTCGCAAAAATAAATCACTGCTCTAAATCCCATTTGCAATCCCAACATGTCAAATACAGCAGCTTGCTCTGTTCCCCTGTGCTTCAAACTGTGATGCTGTAGGTACTTATATAGCTTTTTAATGTGCCATCAAAGTCAGGTGATGTAGTACGAAGAACAAGGGCGGATGGATGTGTCAAACAACATCAGCAACACAGAACTTTCACCCAGGAGGCCGGGGTTCATCTGAAACTTACATACATAACTAATGTATATTGTGTTGAATTGTGAAATTATGTAACCAACTTACTTATTTTAACCCAAAGCATTATCTTTTCCTAAACCCACATAGTTTTGTTTTCTAAACTTAACCCAGCAGTTTTTGTGCATTTATTTTGAAAGTCTGCACAGACATTGCATATTTATTATTTATTGCTTACATGACATGGAGCCCTGCATGTACAAAATGGACACCATGAATATAAACATATACTACTGTATGAGAGCTGTCACAATATCAAATTTTCACTTTTAATGTGGCCAAAAGAGTCCACAATAACAATATTGTTACAATATGTATAGAATTTTTTGAAAAAGACAATAATTCTACTAATTATTAACTTTATTTATGGTGCATTTTGTCTCTTTTTGGTAAATTTATTACAATTAAAAGATGAGTGAAGGGAGGCAAGCCAGTCTGTACAGTACATAGCTGAACAAAATCGTACAAAAAGTGCAATTGCATCTAATAGATAGTGAAAAGGCGACCAAATAAACTGATAAACAAAAGAAACAGAAATTATTTAAGAGCATACAGTATGTTCAAAATGTGCTGGATTATTTAAAATTAATTATCGTGGTTATTGCCAATTGCATTGGAATATTGACACAGTGTTCATTCTTGTTTTATACAGTATCTACCACCTTGGCTGATTAGCTTGACTGTGTCTGAAATGTTAAGCAGACTGGAAGCAGCTGCTGTAGGCACTTTACATTCACATGAACACACACACTCCCATTGCTCGCCATGGTGGTTTGTTTGACTGCGCCGTGGTATCAGCTAACAGCCCGGTTAATGGTATTCCATGCAGTCAGACGTGTCGTTTGTATTAACAGCATTTCACTAATTGCATCCTCCCATGGAGCTAATTAATTTACCGTTGTGCCCTGATCCTATAATATCTTGAGTCACCAAAAGTCATTTTTTAAAGCGGGGAAATTTTCATAAATGGCTGCTTTTGCATTTTAATGCTGAGTAGAGAATAATAGCTTATGGTGATGAGGGTGTATGTGTATGCGTGTGCACGTGTGTAACAGCAGTGAAACTGAATGTCATTTTCTAGATGTCATACAAATAAAAACAGATTTTTCCTTTGTGTCAACCTCCAGCTGTCAGCAGCGCTTTACAAAGAAAAAATGAAACAGATTTGGCAGATTTTGACAGCCAAGAGGAAGATAAAGTTGTTATAAAAATCTGTTTATTTTGTTCAAGTGTGAGTGTTTACTGAAAAAAATGAGCAGTATCTTTAATTCTCACATTCTATTGCACCAATTATTTTTTGAATTGATTATATTCATGGAAGAAGTTTATATTATCCAGGTCTTCTCCTGTGTTTTTAATGTTTTTTACTGTAGCTCTGATTTAAAAGCATAACATCCTTTGTCATCACAATAATGTTGACGTTTCTTGGGTTTTTATACATGGCACCCCTGCTCTTTTGGAATAAATTATGAAAGATTTTGTATCGTTCACTGCCACTATAGATGTTGCAATAGAGCACCAGCATCTCAGACCAAAAGACTTGACTGAAAAATACAATAATTTTACAAAAAATACAATAATTCTACCTTGCAGATCATCATAAAACATGCTTCATTCAAACTTGACAGAAACAAAATAAAACTTGCCAAAACCATCTAGGTTAGTCTTTCCACTGTTCTGTCCACAGAAAGGATCTCTAGAGAAACAGACTTTTTCGTTTAACCAGAAACAGCCATCATATCGCCAAAGCTGCAAGATTTGAAAAAAAAAAAAAAAAAATCTATCTAAATCTTTTGTTCCAATAATCACCAACTCTAGTTTGGTCAAAATAATTCCTTAATTCACTGAAATAGGTGTGAAAGTAAACAGGGAGGGATGCACATGTGCGCACAGCCAGACTGGCTACCAAAACAAAGAACAAAGAAGCACTGATTACACACGCAGAGGGAGTGTGACTTCAATCTCTGCTCACGACGCCATTACTTCACTATACTTCACATGGCAAATGCTTGTCTGCTGCTATATAAAAGTCAATCAGTCTGTCTGTCATGCATTTACTGTAATAAATCATAAAATGACCATGATATGTCATCAGAGATTAAGGAAACATGCTAAGTTGGAATACAACCTCACATCTCCAGTATTCTCCTTTGAAATTTCTATTCCAGTCTATAACTTGTGTTATTGTTTACTAGTTTCACTTTAATTAGAGTCACAATTAATGCAGAATGTTTGCCAAATGAGTAAGTGTCTGTTTATGAGTCATAAGAACTCATTACTAATCTTTTAGAATGAGTAGATGTTTGCAATAATTAAACTGAGCAATATGTTAATGGAGTCTGGTGGGCAGAAGGCTGGCAGTCACTGATTTCAACATTAGAGTGTGTATTTTCAGAGTTGTGGGTTTTTGTTTTCAGGGTAACGAACAGCAAGCAACTGACAGTTATAAACAGCTGATCAACTTGCAATGTAGGACTTGCCATCGCTTGATATTGTCAAATTGCAATGTTGTACTCGTCTTGCACTCCTGCAGTGTTCTTGCAGCCTGCCTGAGCTTCCTCAAGGCTGGAGAAAAGGGGTGTTTGTATATTAAATACGATTTCAACCTATTTAATATACAGTTTGTGGCTCCAACTCGCTGTCTGGACTTTGAGATGAACAGCTTTTGAGTGATAAATATAAACTTTGTTGCATTTTGTGGTTGGTGTGTTTCCACAAACTGACTGAAGAAACTGGTGAAATTCTTAATGGTTTGTCCTTTTATCTGCGTGCTCTTGCAGGGGTTGAATCAGATGAGGAAGGTCGCCCAGGTGGGACTCGATGGCGTGCGTCGGACCGACTGGCATGACTACGAGGCAATGAGGAGAGATGCTGCTCGCTCAGGTACGTCAGCTCCAAACTGTTTGCTGATGCTGCTCTTTTATTTGAGTCTGTTTGCTGAGAACATCTGCTCTGTTTCAGCACAAGGCCACACACACTCACACACAAACTGCAGGACTCTGTCTTAATTCCTTCCAAGTGGATTTCTCTCTCTCAGAAGTAGTGTGAATCAATTCTGCGAGTACAGTTCTGAGTTCATAATTAAACACAGTTAATCTTCTACAATAAGCATTGATTTAGCCCCAGGCCCTGAGTGGGAAACACACCCTTTTCGTTTTATTACAAATGTAACAGATTTAACTGGCTTTTATATGGTATTAGGTGGCAAATGTGCTGGATTTGTGAGAGACTACCGAGGGGTTTGAGACTCTAAAAGATCTTAAAGTAGATTATGTGTACAAAACAATTGTTTTGGGGACCACGGGGGAAGAAACATAAAGAGACTATTGGGTTGTGATGCGAGGGGAGCTATTTCAGGTTTCAAGTTTCAAGTTCCATAGACACATTTTCATTTCAGTTTCTTTATACGTGATGAAAGTATAAGCACTTCCACAGTGTGGATGGGCATGGGACTCCTGGTTGAATCATCAGTAGAAAATATAAACATCTGTCTGTGATAAAAAGCAAAAAGTACAAGCCTGCACAAATAAAAATGTAAAGCGAGAGCTAACTTTGACTCCCAAGATACGTTTGGCCAACAAATATCCAAAAACAGAGATTTAAACTCTGTTACATGTGCTGCCAATGGCAGGCAGAGGCTAAAGATTACACCGTTGAGGAAACTGATAATAGAATCTGCTGTTTAAATAAATTTGCTTTTGTTTCTGGGTCAGTATGCAGTAGGAACAACGGTGCCAAGTTTTGTTTCCAGCTGCAGTGAAGATGTGCTTTGAATTCACTACACTTCAGCACAGTGATGTGTAAGTTCTTTAAGTGAGGGTCTAAAGTCAACACTTACACACTTAGTAATTACTAAGTAGCAGAGCTGGGATCAAGTCATTGTTTTACAAGTCACAACTAAGTCTCAAGTCTTTGCACTCAAGTCTGAGGTCAAGACAGGCAAATACCAAGTCAAGTCCCAAATCCTAAACTTTAAGTCTTAAAAATGTCATAATGTGCTCTTCACCAAAGGTAACAACAGAGCCTCGCCTTACCGTTCTTTGTGCAGCTTCAAATGTAAAACAAAGCTGGAGGTTGTTGCATCTCCACCTGCAATTTTTGACCCACATGTTTTGCATACTGCAATTTGTATCGCAAGTCTTTTATGATTTTGTCAAGTTGGGTCTAAAAGTCATGATATGTTGGCATGACTCCATTACAACTAAATCAGCTACTAAAATTGGTTGTGCAATAATTACTGTGGGCATAACCTCACTAGTTTGGACATAGTCATAACCAAGACAGTGGCCAATGAAAAACCAAAAGTTCCATCGGCATGGCAACCATGCACATTTCTGCCTAGCATGATTTATGGTTGCATATCTCAGTAAGTTAGATCAATATTGAAAAAAAAAAAAAAAATCAATAAATTAGTTTTCTAAATCTGTGTTGCACAATGGCTGCAATTAATGAAAAAAAAATGGTGCTGTGTGGCAGTGTGGGTGTGTGTAAGCAGTAACTTAGAGTTATGTTGTAACTTGGATTACATTAGATTTTATTTTGAACGTGTAAAAAAATAAAAAATAAAATATAAGTATGAAAAAAATCAAGAATTACAGATGCAGAGGAAACAATCAACAAATTCACAATGCATAATTCACGTCTGAAAAGCAGAATGAAGAAGTGAATACAAATCAAGTTTTGTTAACTTTGTGCCTTAGCTCCACCATTCACCATTCACAACTCAAACAAATCAAATAAAAGTCACACTTTTGGAAATACACTTCACACTTTTATTCTAATAATGCATTTATCACAAGCAGTTTTTGTTATAACTAGGCTAAGTTTGAACTTGCACACAGCTCTGCTACAAGCTGCTGATTCGCACCTCTGATTAACTTTTAATCCATAGCAACAGCATCTGAGGCGCATGGGTGTTGAAATAGTAAGAGCCGTTTGCCAAGGCGCAGTGAGGGAAATAAAATATGATTTCTCAGAAACAAAGTTGAAATAACGGTTGTAGTGACTGTTTAATGATCCAGTTCACTCCTGTGATTTCTATGTTGAGAAATTCAGACAATAAAAAATTTCAAAAGGGGTGAAAAAAAATATATTGGTAACCAGCTGTACCTCCCACTTTTCAGCTCTATAGCTGTCTTTCATTTTTCTTTAAACAGGAAATAACACAACACCTGCAACGCGGGATGTCAATCATGGGACTGTGAAATGTCACCACCACATACACTTCAAAAAGAGACAAGTTATTGAGACAATTATTTTGTTTTCCAAGATCTGTCTACAGCCATCTCACCACCACCTCCAATTTATTTAAATTTGTTGCACCTGTGAGTTTTCTTTTCCGTTTCTTTTATTCCTTGCATTGTGGAACGATTGTGCCCACGTACCCGTCGCTTGAAAATCAAGAATTTGCATGAGCGTAGTTTTGTCACTTTTCAAGTGTAAAACACACATTTCAGACTCAAACCTACTGAAAAAATATCTAGTATGAATGTGGGACACAGCTTGTGTCCCAAGTGTCTGTCTCAAAACCCAAAACTCTAATAAAAATCCTCGTAGCCCCCACTGGTTTGGTTCAGAGCCAGTGCATCCCTAAATTCATGATGAGTTGAAATATGTGTGCTCATATGAAATACATGCACATAATCCTAAATTATGAGATTCCTTTCAAAAACAATGTGTTTTTTTTAGCGAGGGATTACAGAACTCAGTCAGAGAGAATCCTGTAAAATCATTTTCAACTAATTTCTTAAGGTTCAGAATTGCCTGAGGAGGACTGGAAAACACAATTTAAGTGATCTATGTAACAAGTTTATTATGCAGGGGAAACGTACGACATTAAGTAGAAGAGTTTATCTCTGAAATGAGCCATTAAAGTGAGGAGTTATTTTCCACAGTTATTACCTTCAGGAATATAGACGGATCATTTCTGCCTAATGGAACAAGGCAGCTCACTTTAATTTGATGCTCTCCTCTGACTATAGATCAGCCTCCATGCGTGCATCCTTGTGTGTTTGTGTGGGGTGCACTGATGAGTGGCTAATGAAACATGCCGCACAGTGTAATTTGATGCACTCCTGAAGTGATCTCAGTTTTTATAATGTTTATGTGTGGAACAGAGTTATTAGAGACTGATGAGGTACATGCTTGTGTGTACATGTTATACATCTAAGCTAAGTGCTATAAGTCAAGTATTATATAAGATATTGATTGTCTCATTCTAGAGCTGAAATGATTAGTTGACGATCAATGACTCAATCGACTGGAAACTTATCGGCAAATATTATATTTAAGTCATTTTCTTCCAGCTGGTTCCAGCCTCTCAAATGTGAACACTGAGTGATTTTCTTGGTCTTTTATGATATTAAATTGAATATTTTTAGGTTTTGGACTGTTAGTCAGACAAAACAAGCTATTTTAAAGTTATCTTTGGATTTGGAAAACTGTTTCTAGGTCTTTTTTTTCACTATTTTCTTATATTTTATAGACCGATGCTTAATTGATTAATCATGAATATAATAATACAAATAACTGTTCATGACAGCCTTATATAGAAGGCCTATTTTGCATAAAAATGCCTAACCAAACTGTACTCAAAGTAAACTGAAAGCTGCTCTTGAACTATGTGGGTACCTGCGTGGTCTTGGTCCCTTTTTAAAGGTAACCCCACTTTTCCCCCAACGATTATAATCACTGTAAGTGCTACTGGCATTGAGTAATAGAATTTTAACACACTAAATTAAACGTTGTTTCTTCTTCTTCTTCTTCTTATTATTATTATTATTATTAGTGTATTGCTGCCAGGAAAAAAATAATGGATCAGTATTATGTCATAACGTGAAAAGTTTATTGTTCTAACAAGAAGCCTCACGCAAGAACTACTCGTGCAGGCACATTCATTTTTAAATGGTTTGGTTAAGTGGTTCTTGCTGCATTCAGGATTTTTTTGAATCTACTCTTGGACACAAACACAGTTCACACATTCAATTCATTCATTCAAAGTTTCTCACTAATGGAATGTATTTTTTAATAGTTTGAAGCAAGTAAATTTAAAAACATATAATTATGTGTATTATATCAATTAAACTTCCCACTGTATGAAATAAAGGAAGAAAATGTGAATGGTCAAATCTTCTCGCATGAGGCCTGTTATCTGTGCGTCAATGCTGTGAGCCCTTGCTGAGTACATTGTAAATGTTAAAGCTAGTTTTTTAAAGTGATACTTCGTTATAGAATAACCTTTAAAAAAATATGTTCCATATAGACACTGAAACTGTTGCACAAACAGGATCTTTCTCACTCTGGTAGGCCAACAACCAGGAACAAAACACTGACACGGACAAAATCGGTGGCCCGGCACTCCATTGTGTAGGCATAATTGGTAGAAAGTCTGACATTATCATAACACAGTCATGGTTATGAATGTGTAACACTGCCTGCAGTGAAACCAATATTGATTTTTTTTGGCCATTTGGGGCCACAATTGCAGGATTAAACACAATATTGACCTATGTTAGAAAACAGTTGCTTAATTAAACATGGAGCAGGTACAGAGCAAAATTAGCATTCATTTGATGTTGTGTTTGACTCCAAATGCATGCACAGAGTCATGAGTACTGATTGAGAGTTTCACTGATCTGTATATGTGTGTGTGTGTGTTTGTGATGCAGGTAACGGTGAGCAGGGGAAGCCGTTTCCTCTCTCAGAAACTGACCGGGTCGACCAGGCCTACAGGGAGAACGGCTTCAACATTTACGTCAGCGACCGGATCTCCCTCAACCGCTCCATCCCTGACATCCGCCATCCAAAGTGAGTCCTGTATGTGTGTATGTGTGTGTTGTCTGTGTGTGTGTGTGTGTGTTTATTCCCCCAGGTAACTGACCCTTCTTTAGTCCCGCCCCCTTTTGCCCTGTGCTCCAGTGAAACTTGAGCAAGCTTGGAACCTCGGTCAGCTTTTTCCTTTCATGTTTCTTGTACTTGAATATGTTCATCTAAGTTGAAATTAAATTGTAAAGAAAAAAATCTGTAATATATTTATTTTAATAAACTATAGAATGGCCATCATGTGTCATCAGAGATCAAGGAAACATGTTAAATGCTCATTTCATGTTAAATACTCATTTCATTTGATATGAACATAAGCTGCAGTGTCCCCCTTTGAAATTTGCATTTTGAACCAGATAGTGGAGGAAAGTGGAGTTCAAATTAATGCTGAATTTTTGCTGAATGTGTAAGTGTGTGTTTAGGAGTTGCAAGAAATCATTAATAATCTTGTAGGAGGAACAGATATTAAATTTAGCAAAATGTTAATGGACTTTGGTCAGCAGTGATACATGCCACTTAACCAATGTCCAGAGGGTGTTATTTCAGAGCAGTGGGCTTTTCTTTTCAGGATGACAGGCTTAACTTTACATTGATTACATTTACTTTAGATCGATTGCTTGTTGTTGCCAATTTAAGGTTGCACACATCCTGTGCTCCTGCAGCATTCCTGTCTGCTGTATCTGAAGAGAGGGGGGCAGGGGGAAACAACTCGCTTCAACCATCCATCATTTATTAAATTGGATATAACATTTTAGCTGCATCAGCCATTAGCTAGCTAGTTAGCTAGTGTTTTCACGAACATTAGCTAAGTTAAGATGTGACCCTATAGGCTATGTTGCTTTATTTGCAAAAAGAGAAAGCTGACAGAGGTTTCCCCAGGTACCCAGCCTGCTCAGCTGTTATTGGCGCACAGGGGAAATTGAATGGGTCACTTGTATGAAAGCAGAAAGTCAAAACTAATTTGCTATGCACAGCTGATGTTGAATGCTCTGGCTAGATGGAGAAATTAATTAGAATTTTGTGAAAGTTTGATTAAAGTTTTGTTTTGTCAGTTCATATTAATCTTATGTACAATCGAGTCCTGAGAAATTTGGAAAAGCGAGCAGGCAACGCAAGATGCACTGTGCTGGTGGAGACAGCTGCACAGATTAAAATGAGAGAGTTCCTGTTGCATGAAATGTGTGAGTGAAAAACGTGTCTGAGTCGCTTGCAGTCAAGGCCAGAGGTAAGGTCGATCCTCTAATGAAGTGAATGAAAAGTGCAGTGCCAAGAAAAGGAAACATTTGTAAAGCAGCAGTAGTACCAATATGCAACAGTGCCATGAATCTTCTGAATCCTTTTATTCCCTGCAAATAAATTCTGTACTAATCAGAATCATAGTTAAGATTAAACCACATCTGGTATGATGTGTCGTGCATAGATTGCTTGATATAGTGCATCAGAAATGTCACAAGTAAATATTGTGGCTCAATTCAGGGAAAAGCAGAAGTTATTAAGTCTCCGAACACCAGCTGTGTATTCATCTTCTTGGGAACAGCAGGTCACGGAGAGAATGTCTGGTACAGTATTTGTCAAGGATTAATGCTGCTGCATGAGGAAATAGTGAGAAAAATAGCAACAACAGCTTCAAAATCTTTTCTAAAGTTTTAGAGTTTGTCTGTAAGAAACCCAGACCTGTCCAGACTCCTGTGAACCGTGTGCTCCCTTCCAATTTCAAAATGACATTGTGGAAGCCCTTTAATCACAGTTTTCTTCTGCCTGAAAAGAACTTTTCTCTGACACTTGACCTTCCTTTCTCTTTCATGTGGAAAGCAGCTTTGAATGCTTCCTCTCTGCCAGTTTCCCCAGGAGGACTGGTTCTTTTTATCAGTGTTTATAAAAGCAGGCCTCCCTTGACCTTACACAATTCTTGCCACGGCTTGTCTGGCTGACAGGTACGCTGGAATAAATGCAATGCATCTCGAAACATTTAGCTGGGCTTTTGTAAGGGCTTGAAATTTGGTTCTAAAGCTGACTGATGTAGATGCAGGAGAAAATGTGAGTCCTGGTTTTAGAATAGTCAAATAGTGAGAATGGTGGTATTTCAACTTTTTATTTAATCCATTTATATCCATTTTGAACATGCATGCAAGCAGATGACAGAGCTGTCCTGAACTCTTTTGTAAAGTCATAAGACAAGTCTAGAGTCTTTCCAGGCAAGTCAGGTAGTAAATTACTATTAAAATTATTATTATCATTAAAATTATTAAAATTATGATCATTACAATGACTCACACTGCAAAAATAACCCCACTAGACAGAAGCCAAATATTCTTAAACATAATCAATTTGTCTTGTTTTAAGCAATAAATGAATAAATGAATAAATAAATAATAAATAAATAAATAAATAAATAAATAAAAAAATGAATATTATCTGCCAAGGGGGTACGCCAGTTTTGCTTGGCTAGAATTCTTAAAACTAGCTTTTTAATATATTCACTTAAAGACTAAAATGAGTAAAAATTACCAGGGCAGATGTTTAGCTCAGTTGGTAGAGCGTCCGATCCATGTATGGAGGCTGTTAGTCCTTTGCAATGGCCGCTGGTTTGACTCCCGCCTGTGGCCCTTGCTGCGTGTCATCCCCTCTCTCTCTGCCCTGTTTCCTGTCTACTCTCTGACTGTCCTGTCAAATAAAGGCAAAAATGGCCAAAAAATTACTTTAAAAAAAAAAAATAAAATAAAAATTGCCAAATATTTTACCCTTACTCACTTAAAATGAGAAATGTTGTCCTTTTGTTTAATGTTACCTCATTCTGGTGAATTTAAGAGTTTCTATCTTAATTTAAGATTAAGAAAACGTGAGATTAATAATCAGCAAGGAAAGCTTACAATGAGACATAATTTCTTCACTTTGATTTTGTCTTAAATTAAGACACTGGAAGCATTCTTATATTTAGCATTTTTTAAATTAAATCCCTTGGGGAAAATGAATGTGAATGTGTGAGCAACAGAACGAGAGCCGTATATCTGCTGGACATAGTTTTCTGGAGTCTTCCATATCTTCATGCCTCATAATGAAGATGCTGCAGGATCTGGCTGCATCACTCAACCAAATGCATCGTTGCACTGTGACGCATTCGTTTCTATTTAGGTCTGAAAATGTCCTTAGGATCTACTAAGAGTTCTGCTATCTTTTATGCATTTTTCAAATGGGTCGTTTTAATGTGTTAATGACCTATGCAGTTTTTTTTTCAGCCCTGCCATTTGTATCTTGCTTGTGTGTTGTGTAGACCATACTGTGGTTCTCTTAATAATGTGAAATGTAAAGCAGTAAGCTCTGTTCTCCATAAAGTCTGATGCACTCACACTCACTGACAATGAGCAAAAACAGATGGTGTCATTTCATAAGATTCTTAAATTGTGAAGATGTGGAAATGGTCTTACTCTTACGATCAGAAAAACAATCTTGGTCCTCTGCTGGGATATTATTCAAACCATTGTTGTAGCTTAAATATAGTTCAATGTTAGCTGTAATATCTTATTAAGATAAAATTAGATATATTTTCCTGAAAATGAGATTACTTTTCTAATGCACAATGTTTTTGTTTTTCATTTTAGACAAAATGTAAGACTAATTTCAGAGGAACAAAGCTTTTTATACTTTTTTGAAATTCCATTTTTTGCAGTGCAGTATTAAGAGTCTTGAAAAGAAAAAAATATAATGAATTTATAAAAATAAATGCCCTGATGCTGCATTTCAGCCTGTTCTCCTTCCTAATGTGACAAATACAACAGTTTAGTCAGTGCTATGCTTAAAATTATGATGCTGTAGGTACCCTTCTAATGTAATTTCTAGTGTTATGTTTTGATATGAGGTAAAAAGTAAAGTGGTGTAATGTAATGTATACAAATGGGTCAAATAAACACAGAACATTCAGCCAGGAGACCAGGGTTTGTGTCCGTTGTGAAACCATGTTGACTTTATTTTAAGTTCCTTAATGTACATAACATGTGTAATGTATGTAAGTTACATGAATTTACATAACTAACATACTTATTTTAACCTAAAACATACATTTTTCCTAAACCTAACCACGTACTTTTTGTGTCTTTATTGCATATTTATTATTGCTAACTTGACCATGGAACCCTGCATGTGCAGAACTGACCCTAGAAAAGTACCTACGTTTAGCGTCATAGGGCCATTGAGTAAACTGCCATATTTGAAAATTTGGGAGTGAGAACGGTCAATTTTTGGGGGGAGGACAATCTCTGTTGCACAAACAGTAACACCATTTAATAATTCATCCCCCATGCGCTGAACTGAGCTGAGTGCAGCTGAGTGCAGTGATGCCACTGACCTCCTGCATCAGAGACTACCTGGAATTTTATTATTTACAGCACATATAGCTGTTACCGGCCACCAACACGTGCTCCGATGACGGCTTACAGCGATCACCTTGTACCTGATCATCACAGCATGCGGCTTGCGGAGGAGCTAATCATGGGAAGCGAGTTATGTTCCCCCACTGATGGAGAGAGAGAAAGTGTGTAGTGAACTGTGTCAGTCGATCAATGTCTGTGTTCAACATCAGCCTGCGTGTTATTCATTCAAATATGAACGCTGGCAGACAGGCAGGCGGAGTGATCGACAGGCAGTCAGCCGGCTTAACAAACCCTGTCCAATTCCACAGGGGATGGAGGTGTGTGTGTGTGTGTGTGTGTGTGTGCTTCAATTAAATCTTGTCAGCGTGCAGAAATCGAATGTGTCAGTCGCAGGTCTGGGACTGGTTGCCTCTAAGGCACAGACAACATGCCAATCACCAAGAGGCAGACGTTGCCTAGAGGGCAGACTGGGTGAAGGAAGTCGGTGGGGAGGGGGGGCAGCCACAGGTTGGCGGGGAGAGCAGGTGTGTCTGTCTGATTGGTCACAGGAGGGTGACAAGACGTCTGGCAGCAGCGTAGGCTACATCAGTCCTCAACGCTATTTGTTCATTTAACCTATTTGCATGCTAATAATTCAATTACAACCACACAAAAGCAAGACTGCGATTAGAGCAGCTGATGTTTACATGACAGTTGCGTTTCTGTTGTCCTAAATACAGCAGCAGCAGATAAGAAAGCAGTCGTTATTTTTGTCCAGCCAAAGGGCACCACATCAGAAAATGCTAAAATCTGACATTTCATAAGGCGCTGAAAAGCAATATATTTTGTGATTTAGTTTGGAGGACTTAATACAATGGACATCAGCACGTGTTTCTTCAGTCTAAGAACTGACCAAGACCTTTGGACAGTGGCGGACTCAGACAGTCTGAGGGGCAGGATGAAAAAAATACAAAGGGCACCAGCACATGGAAAGTTGTGATGTAGTCATGGTAGTGGACTAGTACGAAACTATATTGCAGCCTACTGCAGCATTTTCTCTACTGGAAGGCACCCTAGATGGCACTTATTCACTTTTTGTCCACTGGAAGGGCACCCTAGAAAGGACTGAACAGCTGGTAGAATAAACAGTGACAATATACACCAACTGCTGCAGGTATTAAGGAATTTGCCATTGCATTTATAATAAGAATTTGATGGTAAAGGCCTGAGAGTCTGGAAATTTTTGGTTTAGGTACCTTCAAAGTGCTTAAACAGAGCTCGGATAAAAACAAAATACAAACCCTGAGCTACACAAATGAAATTACTATTATTATTTTTACTATTATTGTTATTTTTATACGTCTTGTCTGACAAAAGCAAATGTAAAAGTAGAGTGACGTTTTTATAGAGCAGATGAATGGTGCGACAAAGCATCAGATCATCACATGCTGTTGGTTTCCGATCAACAGTCAATGCTGGTTTCTTCTAACCATGACAACGAAAGACCAGGTAGTTATTTTAACCACATCATGATCCCTAACCAAGTCATTTTTGACTAACCATATGGTGTCAGATCAGGGTCAGATCAGTGTCTTGCCCTCAGATCAAGGCAAGCAGGCAACGAAAAAACTTGCTTCGAGATTCGTTTTTTGACAGTTGTTTGCTGTCATGCAGTTTTAGACCTTTAGATTTACTCTTAGCTCTCGCTCTTCGCTGACAAAATAGCTTTTTTCAAGAATATTATCACCTGTGTTTTTATAAATTGCGCTTCATTATTTTGTGCAACACACCCCAGGGACAATTTAAACCACAGATTGATGTGGATGTATATATGAAATGTAATGGGATCTTTGAAATTGTTTTTGCTTTCTTTTTTCTTTTTTGTTTTTCTCTCCAAGAGGCAAGCAAATGCAATTTTCACTGTAATAGCAAATGATAGAAAATGGATTGAATTGTGCTTTCAGGGAAGATTGTGCGTGGATTTCAGCGAGCTGAGTAGAGCTGCTGTCTTTCAGCCCGCTCAAACACATCCATTTGAGCACTGAATCCATGATGCCAAGGAGGCGAGTGCATAACCAGAAGAAAGGCTGCTAGATGCGGGTGGAATGTGCATAATAGGTAAGCTAAATGCACGCATGATTTGTACATACTTCGAATAATTGTGTGTATCAAAGCTTAGCAAAATGCCAACGCCCACCCGCAATGAGTTTAGAGCTATTCTGATATTGTGTGTAGATGAACAACTGTATGCAAGACGTGCTCAACACCAGCATCATCCTCCCGTCCACAAGCAGAGGGCCTGGTCGTCGCTGCGCGAGCAAAGTTCAACAGCGTGCTCACGCCTCTCGCAGCATACAGAGGTTTCCTGGTCGACGATTCAGGACTAGGACGGAGAACACACACACCTCATTATGACAACAACCTGCAAGGTAACACACCTCAGCAAGGAAAACTGTTCGATTTGCGTGACTTCGTTTAAATTCTAATTTGCATAACCACATTTTGAACAGTTATGACACAATTCGTTTGATTCCATTGTGCTGGTTGAATTTATCAATATTGCATTGGTACCTAACTTTGTTTTTTGTACATGCTGCATACTTTTTCTCAGACTTTTTCCACTGGGGACCACATCAGAAAATAGGAAGCCCTCCAATTACCACCTCACTGTTTTGCACCACTTGGTGCTAGCTGGAGCTGTGGACACTTCACTGGCACTTCTTAATTAGCCACTAGCACTTGTGCTCAGGGCGTTGTCGTCCACTTTGTTCTCAATACGGCTGCTCAAAATATTCTACTGATCTGCACTTCCCTTTGTAATAGTTCCTGTTTGGATCCATGATTGAAGGATTCTTGAAACGTTCATTTTCAGTGTCTTCATTTAGCTCAACTTATTGTCTTGCTATTACAGTTTAGCTCATTTAATATCAGCTAGTAATCAGGCTGATATTGAACCAAAAGTTCAGGAAAGACAAAACTTATTTTAAATTGCATAGCCAGATGGCAGCAGGCTGAACACACTTTGGCTGGGATGGGTATTGTTTGTTGCGCTGACACCTCACCAATATCACTTGTAACAGGCATAGCAATGTTGTTCTGGTTGGGTTTTATTCACCCGCTGCAGAGTCCTCCTGTACTGGGCTGTGCACATCCCACTCCAGTTTGTGATATTTGTGAAAAACAGTTTTTGCCTGGAAAGCGTGGAGGCGTCTGTGGGTGCAGATTCTGGTTTATCAGCTGGTGCTGAGGACTGCAGTCATTGGTCATTTAACGATGGGTGCCGAATTTGCACAGGAATGATTAAAGTATTATCATACCTATGAAGCGAAAACGCTTCTCCGCTGTGGTGTGTGCCGCTCTGGTTCATTCTGTTCAGCATGTGTGGGTTTGTTTTTGTTTGTGTATCTCTGACTCCTCAGCAGCTGTTTGCAGTAAACATCTCATTTCCATTGTTGCATAGCTTTGTGTGTCTGTGTGTGCGTGCGTATGTGTGTGTGTGTGTGTGTGTGCGCGTGCACACCTGTCTGTGTGTTGTTTTCTCTCTCACTCTCACTCTTCACCAGCCCTCTTTAAGAAAGTGTTTAATTCCTTGTTAATTAGTGCTCTTTGTCACGGTCCCCCGTTGAAGGATGTGTTTACCCCTCGTCTCCACGGTAATGAGATGTTCTGCTGCCTCGCTCTCATTTAGAGGTTAACACCCATCACAGCTCACACACCGAACCCTCCCACTGCTGCTGCTGAGTGGAGCGGAAACAAAAAAATGGCAAAAGCGGCGCTAAAATAATCTAGATTTAAACACTTCAGGACACAATTAAAAGTCTTGTTATTTTCAAACATCCATGCGGGTAATGTAAATGCTGGGTTTTTAAAAGATTTTGAGAGTACACAAGATGTCACAAAATTGTTAAAAATCACCATTAGTCTTAAAGATTGTTTTTTTTTTTTACCAGACAAAAGCAACATATCCCTGCAAATAATGCATTGCACATGTTTGAGGTTGCAACAGTGGCAGTGGTTAGCCACATCATAGCTGTACTGTAACCTAGAAATCCAGAGCAGCTGATCACCTGAACAGCTTGCAGGGTTGGTCAGTGCCCCTATACTTTTCAAACTCTAGCTGTTTTCACATTTTGTGGTATGCTGCTTAGAGGATGCACACCTTACTTTACTGACTGTAATCTGGTGTTTTCACATCACGGACGAAAGGTATTAAAACGTGACCTCGAAAAATAGACTTGTGTGGGCTGATATTGATCTGCAGATAGTCTGTAGGAAAACAAAACAATCAATAAAAGAGTGGGTAATATACAGGCAAGCAGCTGCACACCATGCAGCATAATCAACATGCCCCCTAGCTCGCCCTGCTCGACTCACACATGTGGCTCACCCAGACTTAGGACTAGGGAGCTGGCAGGGTTAAGTCTGGGCCAAAAAATGCAGACATTACAGCTCCTCCGGGTAGTATCTGGAGTTACAGTGCATGTTTGAAAGGGGTTTATGATGCAGTAGGTGTTCCTCTTGGGTATATCTGGAGGCGCCTCTCTAGCATTATGTTTTGATGTGTTGTTGAAGTCAGGTGACGTAGTACAAAGAGCGAAAGAGTGCATGTAGAGAAGGTGGGATGGATGGATGACTCAAATGAACACTGGATTTCCACCCATGAGATCTTTTTAACTTACTTACTTAAGTTATTTTCAGCCCAAACTTTGATCTTTTCCTACACTTAACCAAGTACTTTTGGTGCCTTTATTTTGAAAGTCGACCTGGATGTTGCATAATTATTATTGCTAACTTGATCCTGCAGCCATGCATGAGCAAATCTCGAGGGGTACCTAGTTAAAAACATATAGGGCCTCTGTCCGAGCTGCCATATTTGATGAGCTGGAGGTGAGAATATGCTGCCAATCAATAGGCAACAAAAGAAACATCAACTTCACCTCCTAAGCTAAACCTTGTGAGCAGTTTTAATCAAAATTAAACCATTTATCCACTAAAGTAAACTTTTACATTAACATTTAAACAAAGAAATTAATAAAGTTTCCCGACAACATTCCTGCCCTTCTACCCTCACACGTCCCCGTGGGTGGGAAGTAAAGAACAACTCAGTTGTATGAAAATAGCCGGGAACCTGGGATGGGTCTGAGCCCTCTGTCGTTAGGATGGATGGAAGAACATTACACAGCCACAGGGAGGGGATTTAACCTCTGCAGGCCGTCTGCTCTAACACTGCCTCTCACTGCCACTGTCCTTTGATAAGAAATGAGTCGGGCTGTAATTAAGGCTTAAGAGACATGAGGACAAAGTGAACTTCAATCAGCTCTGGTCCCTGGTTGAGTAGCTGGTGTTACAGTGTCGGAGAGAATAATCCAGGGCAAGTTTCTGTGCAGAAAACCACAAATCAATGCTCGCCATTGAACCCTTGCGTAATAAATTAAGCAGCAAGTACATTATAGAGAAGGAGAGAAAAGGTGATTTATTATAAAGTGTGGTTCAGACTAACAGTGTGGTGCTTAATTTCTGCTTCACACATTAATTTACCGAGCTGAGAAATAATATCCTGTGAGAATGTAGAAAAAGGAGGAAAATGAAATGGCATAATGTGGGTGTGAATGAGTCCTCTCTGCGTGTCTTGCTGTTGCTATGGCTTATTTCTTTACTTCCTCTCTGCTTTTAAAACGACCAACAAAGATTAGGATTCAGTTGAAGTAGTAAAGTTGAAGTAGTGTTGGCTTCAGGGTGGGAACACAGCCCGCTGAAGTAATCAAAATGGATCTTAATTAATAGACTTAACCTATGTAAACCCCCCAAAAAAGCCCCAAACACAAAGCACATACTTAAGCTTGTAGGTTAAAACAGTGTCAACAAAAGGATACCCACCTTACATCTTTTACCATAAAGTACAGTGTGCATAGAAAGAACACAGCATGTTGACTTGTTTGAAGTGGAAAGAATAGAGTCTACAGGAACATAAAAGCCCTGCACAATGGTCCACCTGCACAGGTGAATTTATGTACAGATGAGAGTAACCATTCGTCACATCCTTGTCTTGAGTTATGTGTGTCTTTGTCACACACTTCATCACAGTTTAGTCAGTGTTACTGACCTAGTGTGTAAATGACACCTGTGCCAATTGTGTCTGTAGATCAAAGTGAATCAAAAAGAGTCTCAGTGGTGTTGTAACTTGAGTTTTTACTGTGAAGAAATATGGCCTACCGTAAAATAGCTAGGAGCAGAGGGTAAATTAATCTTAATAATTCACATAAACTGAGCTGGCATACTGTCTAATAATGTACCTTGTAAACAGCATGAAGTAATAAAGGAAGTGGAGCTAAAACCAACCGTATTAAGCACAAGCGACTCTCAAAATAGAGAAAGTGGCTGCATGCTCTGCTTCGCCACAAATGTAATTTGTTTTTAGTAAAGACAGATTACCAAAATAAAGTGTCTTAACGACATAAAAAGTGACCCGAAGATTCAGTAAGGTAGTTGTACATGTTGGGTTTGGAGGCAGACTGAAAGGACCCTGATTTCTTTAATTTTATTCTATGTAATGATGCCGATCAGTGATTGGCACAGTCATAGAATTATTGTTCACCTGATTGGCCATAAGATATGGGGCCCTAATAGCTACAAAGTCATACATTTTTCTTATTTTACACATTGCAAAACCTTGGAATTTGCAAAGTCTAGTCAAATTAGAGTGGTTGTTTTCACACAAAAAAGGGTGGGGGCATGATGCAGAAGCAAAGTACCTGGATAGGTTGCTCCATACTGGTTGGTTAGGTTTAGGTATGTACAGACTGTGTTCAACTGACATCTGCCTGACTATCTTGTAGCTCTGTGGCACCTGTTTCATGAGACGACATTCACCTTATTATTCAAAATTACTCCAAGGTACATCCAAGCATAGTTTTGCCTCCTTCAACCTGAGCAGAAGGTTAATCAGCCACATTATCGGAAAACACATGTGGGGATGCGCAGTGTGTTTAAGGAAGCCCACCAGGGACCACCAAGGCAATTAGTCAAACACAACAACATATCCACAGGCAGAGCGAGCAATCCACATCCTATAATCTATAGCAGTTAAAGAGGATCTTGAGATGTAACACAGGAGTCAAAAGTTTTACTTTTGTACCAGTTCTATTATGTTTATAAGTAGAAGGTACAGACACAAGAAAACAGACACCTTGAAAACATCGGATGCAACTCATCAGTAAACACTGGACTCAAGTCCATTTGGATCTTTTCCATTCTTGGATTAGCTCCTAGACTTTTAAAATAAATAGTGGACGTAGCCTCAAGTAGGCTTCTGAAAAGCCATTGTGAAGCTCTCAGTGTGGTGACTCTGGCTGTCTTGGCAATGATGGATTCGGATGACTCCCAGCTAATCGAAAAAATGAGCAAAGATGTGTTTAATGTGGAGCATGGGTGGAACTCAGGTGGCCAAATGAAGTGGCTAGCCATATACCCACTTTCACTCACCTGTCATGGTCTTAATTATGCATAATTTTAAGCATTAATATAATTTAAGCAGGTGCCTTATATAAAAATTTACCCCATGTACAGTTGTCATTACAGGGGAAATTAACTATAGAGACCAAAACCTGTGGCCATTCAAGGAGTTGTAGTTTTTGGCACTTTCAAGTTGGATTCTTCTTTCAGTTCCAGTTTTTTAATCAATTAATTCCAGTCATTGTTTGTTGTTGTTTTGTAAATGATCTTAGACCTCTCTTAACTATACTATCTAGATAAGTGATGCTATAAATCCCTATGAAGTCACTACTTGGGTCTACTAATTATGCAACCTTTTGACAGCCACTTACTGAACCACAGGTCAGCAGTGATTCTAAAATAACAGCATAAGCATTTATGGAACTTATTGAATGGAAGCAAAAGATATTGACCTCATTACCAAATGGAAAAATTCTGTCACACCAGTGTTGGAAAGTCTGGTCTGGTCTTATATACCAATCAATCACAATATTTAAACCTTATATATTGTGTATATCCCCCTTGTGCAAAAAGGAGTTTTGAAAGGATTTCAAATATTCAGTATTGATATATATCAATATATTGATATTTTGGGATTGTGATCTGGGGAATTTGGGGGCCAAGTCAACACCAGGCCACCTTCCTCTATTGCTCCATAGTTGAGTTCTGACACATTGTAGGCGCTCCTGGCGGTGGACAGGGGTCTGCATGCAGCCATGTAGTCCCATACACAATAAGCTGCGATGTGCTGTGTGTTTGGACACCTTTCTGTCATAGCCAGCATTAACTTTTTTGAGCAATTTGCGCTACAGTAGCTCTTCCATGGGATCAGACCAGATGGGCTAGCCTTTGCTCCTCACATGCATCATTGAGCCTTGGGCACACATGACCCTGTTGCCAGTTGGCTTGTTGTCCTTCCTAGGATCACTTTTGACGGGTACTAACCACTGAATACTGAGAAGACCCCACAAGACCTGCTGTTGTGGAGATGCCCTGACCCAGTCGTCTTTGCCCCTTGTCAACGCTGCTCAGATCTTTACGCCCATTTTTCCTGCTTCCAGCACATCAACTTGAAGAACTGGCTGTGCACCTGCTTTCTAATATATCCCACCTCTTAACAGGTGCCATTGTAATGAGATGATCAATGTTATTCACTTCACCTGTCAGTAGTTTTATTGTTGTGGCTGATGTAGCTAGCTAATTTAACAACTAATAAAACTTTACAAGCATTATGCAAACTTGCATTCACACATAAATGCACGCTTAACACACCACTATAGAGACTTCCTTTTTATTGTGTGTTGAAATAAAAGGTCATTATTCTTAGGTAGCTTGTGATCTAATTCTTATTCACAAAACATAATCAATGTATGAGTCATTAATGTCCCAGCCCACCCTGACAAAGACATTTCTCTTTTCATAACGCACGCACACACACACAGACGGTAAGAAACCCTCCCAGTCAGTTCTGCTGACGCTGAGTTACCTCGCTCTGCTTAACATCTACACAGCCTACAGTCATAGCCTACTAATGCCCTGTTATATTTATATCACTTCATTATGCATCAGAACTGCTTGTAAGAGTTATCCCGAGGCAAACTACCTCATGATGAGGCAGTTTTTTTTTTACGTTGTGAAGTTTGCCTTCAAGGTGAGTAAGATTACACATGTTGTAATTATAGAAATGACCTCCAGTTTTATTAATGTGGTTGTTAAAGGACCCCTCCAGTGTTGGTGAAAGTTAGCATCATTTTCTGTATCAGCCTCTCTCTCTCTCAGCCTGACCAACCTGCTGTGGGTGTTTGAAGCTAGCTGAAACAAAACAGCTGCTCTCCTCAGTCCCATATATGTCACTCTTCATTCATTCACATCTTAGTTCATGGAGCAATGTTATGGAAAAAACTGAATGGTTGCAATGCAAGGAGAGCATTATGTCCTGAAAAAACAAGCTGATTAATTGATCAGTCAGTTAAAAGATAATGATTCATCTATCTTCATATTGATTTATAGATTTATAAGCAATCTCATTAAAAACAGCAAGCATTTCCTGGTGTCTCAAATGTGGTGATTTGCTGCTTTTTAGTTTTTATATTATTGTAAATGAATATCTTAGATTTTTGGACTGTTGGTTGGACAAAACAAGAAAATAGCGTCACCTTGTGTTGTAGGAAATTTCCTGCCATCTTACAAATGTTTCATGTATCGATCAGCAGCTTGTTCAGTGTTCCTACACACCAAACTATGATGCTCTACATATCCCTTCGTTGTGTTTGTGTCAATGTGTTTGAGAGAGAGACGGAGGAGGAGAGAGAGCGTACAACAAGCAGGGTACATACTGAATGAGAAGAAAGTTGGCTGAATCAGAGAAATAAAATGTTATTTTCTGATTGTTTCACAGTTCTAAGCACAACTTAACACCCCACACATCACCCCTGTGGCTGATCGCTGGAACCCCTGATTCTGCCTGAATGTGGCCTTTAAAGCAAATTATTCATTCATTCATTGTCCATAACTGCTTATGGGTTGCTGGAGCCTGTCCCAGCTGACATTGGATGACTGGACAAGTTGCCAGTTCATGAAGCCGGAGTACTCAAAGAGAACCCACGCGAACACAAGGAGAGGCAGTATGAGGCAGCAGTGCTAACCACTGCACCACCATGCGGCCCTAGAGCGAATTAATGTTACATAAATACCAACACTTGGACCATTTGTCCAGGAACATATCAATACTGACCTATCAGGAACCAGTAACAATTTAGTAGTGGCCCTTGATACCCATCTGTATTTGTAACTTATGTATGTTACACGTTACGTAAGTTAAATAGAATTTAATGCTGACTTTTGGTTTAACATGGGACACGAACTCCAGTGGAAACCCCTTGTTGAAAGTCTTGTGCTTGTTTGACTCGTCCATCCAGCCAGCCTCCTTCATATTTAGACCTTTTCAGTCTTCATACTACTTCACCCAACTTCGAAGGCACATCAAAACATGATACTAGAGGGCCACCTACAACATCATACGAATACGAATACGAATACGAAATACGAATACGAATACGAAATACTTTATTGATCCCCAAGGGGAAATTCATTTGTCTGTAGTCTCATCTATTTGTATAAGAATTATAGAGTCTGATGGCAGTTGGTATGAAAGATCTTCTGTATCTCTCTGTCCTACAACGAAGAGAGAGAAGATTTCCACCACCATTATTTCTTTGGTCCATCAAGGTGTGATGCAGTGGATGATCCATGTTGTTTAGGATGGCCTCCACCGTCCTCATTGTGTCTCTCTCCACAACTTCCTCCAGAGAGTCCATCCTTACTCCGATCACAGAGCCAGCCTTTTTCACAAGCTTATCCAGCCTACTTGCTTGCTTTTTTCCCAAACTTCCTCCCCAGCAGACTGCAGCATAAAATAAAACACTTGCCACAATAGACTGATAAAACATCTGCAGCATCTTACTGCAGATGTTTAGAGATCTGAGCTTCCTTAGGAAAAAGAGGCGGCTCTGCCCCTTTTTGTAGAGTGCATCTGTGTTAAGGGACCAGTCCAGCTTGTTATCCAGGTGTACACCAAGATATTTATAGTTTGTTACCACCTCGATGTCCACTCCACAAGTGTTCACAGGCTGAAGAGGGGGCTTGGATCTACGGAAATCAGTGACCATTTCCTTTGTCTTTGATGTGTTTAGTATGAGGCAGTTTTTATGACTCCAGTCACTGAAGGATTTTATCAAATCCCTATATTCAGATTCCTGTCCATTCCTTATACAAGCTACAATAGCAGTGTCATCTGAGTATTTCTGGATGTGGCAGGACTCAGAGTTATATTTAAAGTCTGCTGTATACAATGTGAACAGGAATGGAGCCAGGACAGTCCCTTGTGGAGCCCCTGTGCTGCTCATTAATGTCCCAGAAAAACAGTTCCCTAACCTGACAAACTGTGGCCTTTCTGTCAGGTAATCCGTGATCCAGGAGACAAAGGAAGAAACCACTCCCATCTCTATGAGCTTGTTTTTGAGTATGTTGGGTTGGATGGTATTAAATGCACTTGAAAAGTCAAAAAACATAGTTCTTACATAAGCGCCAGATTCTTCCAAATGAGAGAGGGAACGGTGGAGCATGTAGAGTACTGCATCATTCACTCCAATGTGTTCTTTGTAGGCAAACTGCAGGGGATCGAGTTTGTCTTTGACCTCAGGCCTCAGAAGACGTAGAATCAGCCGCTCCAGGGTTTTCATGATGTGTGAAG
The DNA here is from genome assembly GCA_034769285.1 of Lutjanus argentimaculatus. NCBI lineage: Eukaryota > Metazoa > Chordata > Actinopteri > Lutjaniformes > Lutjanidae > Lutjanus > Lutjanus argentimaculatus. The sequence goes on from JAWZSL010000004.1 coordinate 4,464,632, forward strand.
TAAGGGCCACCGGTCTGTAGTCATTTAGTTCAGCTGGACATTTTCTTTTTGGTACCGGGACAATACAAGATGTTTTCCACAGAGCCGGCACCCGCCCCAGCTGTAGACTCAGGTTGAAGATTTTGTGAAGAGGTTGGCACAGTTGGGCAGCACAGTCTGTGTCATAGTCTGAAGCATCGGCGCACTGACCAAGTTACTATATTTAATGCAGTGGGAATGAGAACAGCCTGTTAATGTAGCCCTACTTTGAACTTCTCCACATAACAAGATCTTCTACAATACTGAAAATTCAAGATAACTGAGCAAAATGCAGGCTGAACTACTCATCATAATATGGTATAAACATTCAAACATTCATGACACACACTGACTGTTGCTCTCTGCAGAGTCATCGGAAGCAGCTGTTTGATCCTTCACCTGTACCATCCCCCAGTTGAGGTTCAAGAAGATCTCAATGCTTCATGCTTCCTTCAATGTGCTACATCATTCTTTCCCTTTCTGTTGATGGTCAGAGGTGTCAGAAATCGGCATATTGATGCTACAGTTGACCTCTGTGGAGAACCACCAAACCTGCTATCTACTGCTATCTTAGCAGTCTCCTACTAGAAGAAGACTGGTAACCCTCCTTGTGAGCCTCTGTTATTTCCACTAGAATGTTTTTCTTAACTTCTGTGGATCACAATACTTTGAGGGTCAGTGTTAAAGGATGCAGTCCACACCTCTCTATCATCTGACAGGCAATTTGCTGTGTAGGTTGTATTCAGGCCTCCTGGTTGCTACCTTTTTCTTTGCATCTGAGCTAATTTCCTGCTTAAATGACCTGGCTGATGGTAGCAAGACTAAAAAAAAATGACTAAAGTTCACCATCACCAGGCAAATTCTTTAATCCTATTATTTATAATGCCTACAGTACATGTAAAATACACAAGAGATGATGTACTAATGTTTACCAAATTCCTGCCAAAGAAAAGAAAAATCTCTTCACTCCTTGACTTCAGGTTTAGCTGCCGTCTGTTTCACAGCAAGCTGCAGATGACAAATGCTATTTGTCAGGTGGGAGTGATGTTGGAGAGGTATCATAGCAACAAGAGCCCTGGAGGTATGGTGGGAAAAGTGGCTGTGGGAGTAACCTCTTGTCCTTCCATTCATCAAATCATCCATCCGTCTATACACACCTGTGACTCCTTTTTTTTTTCTTATTTGGTCTGAAAGTTCACATTTAGGGTTTTCCATAATAAGGGGGTTAGTCATGCTGAGCCATGCCATCAATGTCTGTGAACAATCGAGCTAAGATGGCACTGTCTGAATTTTTATCCACTTCACAGCACAGCAGGGTATAGTTAGTTAATGTGATGACGTGTTGGAACCCTCTTTAGCTCACTGTGGCCATTTGCACTATTCCTCCCTATAATATTTAAAACTAATTGACTGACCAAATAGGCAGAATATATCCATATGTGGTTGATTGTACCTGTTTTTGTTGAAGATGCTTTGAAGTGTGGCACTGTAGGTCCCTCTAGCTTGATTTCTGGTAGTGGCCATAAAACATTATGTATTTATGTGTCATTAAAGTCAGGTGGCACATAAAAGACAAAGAGAGTCTGCTTTTGGAAGAAGTGGAGTGCATGGAGGCACTCCTAGAAATAAGGGTTCCAAAAGAGTTCTTTGTGAAGGGCTGAGGTACTACCTTGAGCCATTTGCCTCTGAAGAACCTTTTTTTTGAAAAAAGAGTTTGTCAATGGTTCTTTGTGAGATTAAGGATTCCATTAAGAACCATTTTCATCCAAAGGACCCTTTTTGGAAGAGTGGGCTCCTCAAGGATTGTTGAAATCCATAATATAAAAGGGTTCTCAGTGGAAACCCTGTGGTGGGTTCTACATAAAACCCATGGAATATAAAAAGATTCTCAGCAGAACCCCCTGAGTATGTTCTGGATAAAACCCGTAGAATATCGAAAGGGTCTTGATACAAACCCCTGGGTTGGTTCTAGATAAAACTCTTGGAACCCCTTGGGTGGGTTCTTGTTATCACCCTTGCAAGGTGGAAAGGTTCTGGTTAGGATCTCCACAGAGGGTTCTGGGTGGAACCATTAGACCATGGAAGGGTTCTTCTCTTATTTAGATTGAGGTCTGGGTGAAACCTTTAACAGATGGTTTGAGGTATAACCTTTTATGTTGGGTTCTGGGTCTTAAAGGGTTCCAAGTAGACCTTTCATAAAAGGTCCTACTGAGAACCAAAAAGGGTTCTCCTATGGGGACAAGCCAAAGAACGCTTTATGGTTCTAGCTAGCATCTTTATTTCTAAGAGGTCAAACAAACACAGGACCTTCACTCTGGTGACCAGGTGGGTTTATTTCCCATGTGAAACCAAATGTCAACGTTGATCTCTTTTTAAATTATGGAGCTAATGAAAGTTATGGAACTGATGTAACGTACTGAACTTATGTTGCCTTTGTAAGTTACATGACACATGTTAACTTATCTACAGGTACTTATAATTTAAGTCAAACCTAAACCTAACCAAGTAGTTTTATTGCCTAAACACCATGTCAGCCCAAGCTATAATATATGTTGCTTGGTAAGGCAAAAGCCAAAAAATGGGATTAGTCATATGTACCAGTACCATGTACCATGTCATGTACCAGTTCCATTAAGTTCAGAGCATGTAAATATATACATTAAGATTATTCCCAATCTGTGACTTTGTGTGTTACACTCAAAAAGTAATCAAGCAGTGCAGGCAATAAAATTCCATATTTATCTTTTTATTCTCCTCTATCTTGCATTTCAATCCCATTTCCCTTCTTATGGCTGTGATTAGATTTTCAAACCACTCTCTGTTTTTTAGTGTTTCATTTGGTATGGTGCTTTTCTCAGCCTTTTCAATTTACCAAAACTGTTCTCTACTAAAAGGAAGGGTTTCATGAGATTACCCCCTGCTGCCAAGTAAGAGTGGAAAATCAGGAGGCAGCATCTTCATTTTCTTTTCATTCTCTTAATTTTCACCCTGTGGCAGATTGCTGATTTTACACTAAAGCGTTTGTCCTCTCCCTCCTACACACCATGACCCTTTAGTCTTGTTGTAGAGTAAATAATTAAGTCCGCTCAGTCCTTCCTTTTTTTCCACCTTCTTCATATTTCTTTAATTACATGTTGCAGCTGAAGTCAGTTCACAATGTCAGCGGAGAGCGATGCCCACCTCTGCCCTCAATCTTTAAGTAGTAACGTCCCAACACGGCTGAAAGCAAACAGTAAATAGTGAAGCTTATATGTGAACGTAGAAACAGAAGCACAGGGGTGAAAGAGAAATTCAGTATAGAAGCTACAAAAGCACTGAGAGCTGAACTCTGAGAGACTGTTCAAAGCAAGGCTGTTACACTTTCTTCATATTTTCTTTAATTTCAGGTTTCAGCTGAGGCCAGTTCACCATGTCAAGGGAGAGTGACCCCCTCCATTCAGTCTCTGCCTCTCTGTTTATCCCTCGCTCTGCCTCTCTCACACTCACTCTGTTACCAACATCTGACCAGCAGGCAGCTCTGATTTACAACCAGCAGCTCAAGCGTGACACTGAGCTACACACAGTGAGCAAGTGTTGCTATCAGAGCTGACAACGGCTTTCATATATCCTCGTTTCAACTCTTTCCTTCCCTCATTTCTTTGCCTCTCCACTACAGAACTTAAAAGTCATGAAATATCTAAATTTAAACCCCCACATGTAAAATATTTTCCAGACTTAGCCATTCTCAGTTTTGATATCACAGTCTGATGGCTGTGGAAAATAAGAATAGTTTGTTTCAATAATGCCTAAATCCCATTGTACTGCTAAGATGCATATAGCACATTTCTATCATTATTTGCATGGATTCACAATGCCTCATTTATTTCTTAGAATACCACTATCACATATGATGCACTATTCATCATGATACACTAGTATCTGGCCCAACAATAACAGAAAAGTTGTTTCATATAGATTCTTGAGTATTTTTAATGATATCTCAGAATGTGTCAAATGAAATGCTTTCTTGCTTATGATGGAGTCAGGCACGGAAGGGGAAATCATCTGTTCACCAGAACAGATTGGAGTGTTTCTGGTGTTTGAGCCTCACTGTACAAAAGCACAACGTTATTATTGACTAATTTGGATGAAACTGGACCATATTTTAGAGAAAAAATATTCCAATGCCCTTTGGTTGGTTGGTCTTGGTTATTTGGCTTTCTTGTTGGATACATAGCTTTAGTTTACTTGTTGCTAAAGCAGTTAACTGTAGTTGTTAGCTGCTGTTAGCTGACAACAGAACTGAGCTCAGCAGCCTTCCAGTGAACACAGCCAGTCACCAGGATGAATACAGCCTCCAAGACCAACAGGGAATACAACACTGAAGTTGTTTGCAGAGTTTTCTAATGGGAATACAGCTTACATAGCTAACTTACTAAACTAAGTTAGCTCAGCACTAACTGCCCTTAGCTCAGTCAGTTGTGACTTGAATCCCAGGATACTGGGAGCCAAACCTAACAAGAAAACCACCTTGGTACTGTAACCTGTAGGTTTGACGACCTATTCACTGTCGTCAAACTGGCCTTCTTTTGTCTCTGAGGTTGTTCTGGTCCCAGTCTGGCCACGTTGGGAGCTGGGCATCAGAGAAAAATGTGTCTTCTATTATTCACTAGATCTATCCAACTATCATGCAGCAGCAGAGAAGAAATGAAGGATGCCTAGAATTTCATTGGATTTGCCAATATTTTAGATAAATGTTTGCACTCTTCCCATTTAAAATTGTCTTAAAGGTACTCTAGAACTTACACTGCAAATTTAACAGCTTTTTTGTCAGGACGAGTGCCTTCCTTCTTCTAATTCTTATTTTGATGACCATCAGACCACCTGATATAGTAGACAATTCCACCACTTACACCGTCTAATAGAAACATTTCTGTTGCTGTTGGAAATTCCCCATCCTCTGTGTCCACTGTGTTCACTCATGGCATTCCCCAAGGGTCAGTCTTGGGTCCATTACTGTTCTCTATTTATATGCTGCCATTTGGGTCAGGTCATTACTAAACACAATGTACAGTACCATCATTATGCAGATGACACCCAGCTATATGTCATGTAACAATCCACCAATCAAAGCAGTGAGAAAGGCTGGAGAAATACTTGCTGTTTAACCACACATTTGATTGTGTCTATGCCTTGCATGAATTTCTGAGGACACGCAAGGCAGCCATGATTTGTAGGGATGCATAGGGGTGTGTATGCAAACGCGTAGTTTAAAGCAAGTATATCTCTGGCCGAACCCAACTTTATGCCCACCTTTCTGATATTAACTGGGAACTTGTCTGCCACACCTCACTCTTTCAGTTAGATGGGTCACAGTCTTGAAGCTCTGCAGGAAATTTGGGTGTTTTATTTGATTCTAGCCTTAGTTTTGATGACCATCGTTAACAGATTGTTAACAGTGCCATTCTTTGTTTAAATTAATCATCCTATTATTTGTTAGACCTTTAAAGGTGTTAACCCTAACCCTGACCTTAATGCTAATACCATCACATTATCAGGTAAAACTTATGTCTACATCACCTAACTCTGCTAATGTGATTATAACAATTCCCCACAGCTTCCCCTCTGCTGTGTAAAGATGGCTACACTTGGTACATGGATGTGTGTGTCTGGCAGCTTAACATTGGTGAATGAGCGTGAGCAATGAATTCTGCTGGTGGAGCCCAAGTCATTTCACGGATTTATGGCCAGACGGGGCAGAATGGAAAGTAGCTCTAACTTGTTGTACAGAAACAGAAAAGAATAGAAAACCGCCTCCTCCTTCTCCACATTAGGAAGGAAAAAATAAGTGCATGGGAGGCGAGGAGAGGGAACGCTGCATGTAAGAGTGTTTGCGTTACACTGTGTGCCTCCAGGAGCTTCTTATGTTCCATCATGTCAGCCTTTTCTGGGATCAGATCAAAGCTCCTAAAACTGACTCACGCAGATCCACCAGAATCTGTTTAGTCACTGCAGGGACCCAGTACTCATATTGTCAGACTTCACCTCTGCTTTCACTGCTGCAACATGGTGGACAGCAGCCATTGTTGCCTTGCATTCCCAGCAGTTACAATAGATTCACATTAGACACAAACCCTAGGCCCCTAGGTGAAAGTCACCGGTCTCCTAGGCTACGTTACCTGACATCAAGGGAACATGAAAGCGATATAACAATAGAGTGGCACCTCCAGACAGTAGATGGGTACCTACAGCATCATAGTTCGAAGCAATGGGGTACTGACCAAGCTGCTGTGGTAAAACAATCACAATCGTGTTTTCTCCAGCACCGCTGTCACGGACACACTGTCCAAAGGGCACCAAACGCTGGAGGGTGCACAAAAACAGCCTAATCATGGACATGGGAAGAATGCCTAAATCCAGATATTTAACAAATGGTAAATGATGAAGTGTGTGTGCAATCACACTTCAGGCAAATGCTCACCAGCTGCCGTGGTTTTCTCCAAACCATACTTGGTACTATGTCAGCAGTAAATGTTTGAGCATGTTGGTTGTGGGACATATGATTACAGCGTTGCTAATTTGTTTCTTTCTCAGACACATCACCACCACATTATCACCCAGGATTTTGACACCACATGAACACTCACTTTGGGACTTATTAATGAACCAAAGGTAACAAAAACATTGTTTACAGCTATAGCTGCAGGGAACAGTCATACACATTGACACCTTGACACCTGGGAGCTGGCCAGTGCGACCACAGCCTGAGTCTACTGGCACATAAACAGCACCAGTAGGGAGGTTTGGGGCTTTGTTCAGGAGTCTGACAGGAGTTAATGATGCAGGGGAAGGTGTTACTCATTCATTTCCCTTGGCCATGTCACAGCAAGGTTTCAAAGGGGTGAACTGAGTTGCCACGTAGTTGGTTTGTTTTTGTGTTTAATGACTATTCTTTGAAAACTATGGAGCAACATTCATAGTCAGAAAAACACACTGCATTTCTCAATTTAGATAAGCCTATTGCATAAGTCTCTGTGTTAACTTTTCTCAAACTGGTGCTGCCAAATACTTGAATATATAACTTTTTTTGTCTTTAGTTGTGCACATTTTATAGACAATATTAAGATATCATTCTGGTGTCTTTTGCATTCTTTATCCCATTTACCACTTCATTCGGGAAGTCTGCTGCAGGCTATTTCTGTGATAACAGCTGACAGTTGGCATTGGACTGTGGTGAGTTTCTTGCTGTTGGAACCTCCAACTTCCATAAACTCTTTGTTCTGTTCTTCTGGCCACTGCTACGTTTCTCTAAATCTCATGCAAGAATGTTCCAATTGGATTGTCCAATTTATTCAAATTTGTTTATACTCCAATCTAGTTGGGATTTTTACACTGCAATGCCAGATGGGTTCATCATCTTGTTCTTTTTTTTGTCTTTCTCAGAATTACAATTACATAGTACCAATAATGACAATAATCAGAAAATATCTCAGTCAGAATAAAAGTCTGCAATATATACACCCCTGTAAAGTAAATATTGTTATGTAAATAATGTGCTTTCTTCCTTTACATCTATATTCTGTTTCTGTACAGCATGTGCTTTTATGCACTTATTGGTGAAACTGGATTATATTTCATTAAGAAAGTTTTTTTTTTTCTTACCTGTGATGTCCTCTTGCTGCTCTGCCTCACCTTCTGGCAGTTTATGCTGCAGAGTTTTCTGATTTCCAGACAAGTTTAACATTATGTTTAGTGGCTACATGGCTAGTTAGGTCAGAGATATGACAGGCTATGCAAGACTGTAGTACCCTGAGTGCTTCTTAGCACTGTCAGCATGGAAAATTGCAACCCGGGGCACTGAATTTGAATAATTTACTGTTTATCAGACCACAAATGTGAGAATTAGTTTGGAAAAGCAAAAAAGACAGCCAGAGCAGAGTGTGTTTGTGACTGATTAGTGTACACAAGCACACAACTTTACAACTTTGTTGTAAAATATGGTTTTAGTCAAACTGGATCATATTTCATGGATGAAATATTTTCTGGCTTCCCGTCTGATTCATTTTCAGTGATTTACAGAGTTTGCTGATGGACAGCCTTTAACTTGTTATTGACGGTTAGCTACTTCAGTCGCTAACTGCTAGTTAGCTCCATGCAGCTGACTCTGCCTGGACTCAAAACACCTGGGGAGCACAAAGTTAACCATCAGTTAGCTACATTAGCAACAAGTAAAGATACCTGTACATCAAAAACACTGTAAATCACATGAAAGTGAAGTGCAAACAAACTTTGTATTGGAGATCTACTGGCTTCATTCATATAATAAAATAGCAACCATATTTGCTAAACTGACAACAAACATTTTTTCAGGAGATTCTGAATTGTATCAGGTCCTGAGGGTAGCTCATCCTCTCCCATTTTATTAATGCAATCAACAAATAATCATTAAAGAGTGGCTTCAGGGGAAAGATCATGGTAAAACTGTGCTGAATGCTCAGTGCAGGTTCTTCTTTGACCATGGTGGACTGTTTAGGTGAACACTCTCCTCTGTGTTTGCCCACTGCAGAGCCTGTAAACAGGACACTTTATTCCATTATTCTGTTCCTGTGTAAATTATTTTGTTGCATTTGTCGATAACATTGATTTTAATTCAGAATGAAAAAGACTTGTGTCATGTAATCACGGCCAGTGGAGAAGCCTGTATTTACTCAGTGGGACCACAGTGGCACACTGCACTCAGCTACTCCATGATGGAAACCTGCCATTGGCAGATTGATCGTCCAATTACTTTCCTACTTTCCGCTCTGCGATGGGATCAGTTGAACAAATGGCTGCAATACTTCATTTCAAATAAGGGGCGGCCTGTACTCTGCTCTTATGCTGAGTGATTTTTGATGTATTTTCAGCCAGATGTAAAGGGGGTTTGGCGGTCAGACAGCACAACTCCCAGCAGGTGTCAGCATGGCCTCCAACCTAGAGCCACCACAGAGCTGACCACAGAAAGTCTACTGCTAATTCAGCTGAAATATGTCACTGTGTTCAAAAGGGAAATGATTGTAATCTCTGTGCTGCCAAACACAGCTACTTGTGGATTGAAGCCACAGACATTTTTGTACAACATATTATTTCCTCTCAGGATATAGTAGATTTATTTTCTAAATCCAGTTTTTAAAAAGTCAAACAATGCCTGTGTCTGTTAGAATGGCCTTGACATAAAAGAGAAGAGAGTAATTGGTGCTGTTTAGTGCCATGTTGTTATTTGTACACCACACAGTGAGTACAACATGGGGAGAGAATGACACTAATGGAGTCTAAGTGCTTAGATGTGTGCCTCATGGCCCAGACAATTTTTCCTTTAAGTGTCTGTATTTATCTTAGTTTTAAAAGCCTTCAAATTGGTTTGTTGTGTTGTGTCCATGTGAATTTAGTTTAAAAACTTTTCTTTTACTACCTCATTCTGTTCAGGTGGTATTTCCCCCCATGTTTTTTGTTTTAACTCTGATTGCATTTGGGTGCTCATTGTTGTAGATGTTTTTTGTTTTGGTTTTTTTTTTGGGGGTTTTTTTTTTTTTTCTGGATCAACCGTTAATATCTCGAAGTACTGAACAATACACACAACAAACAAGGCCCAGCTCAGGCAAAAAGCTGCTGAACTATTCCCTAAAACCTGTAACTTTTTGCAAACAGTTCATCTTGAGAGTGAAGAGGATCATCCATCCCCAGAATATACAAAGTTAAATCCACAATCAGCAACATATGGATTATTTAGCTATTCTTTGCGCCTTAGTTTGGCTAAAATGATCATATTTGTGAGGGTGGCACTAGGACATACTCACATTGAAATCAAAGAGTTCGTCCTTGAATGTGAATCTCATCGTAACCTGTTCATTAGATTTTGAGTTGGAAAGTTCAGCTGGAGTGTCTACAATGGAAAGGGTTCATCTTCGAAATTTAAAATTTGATATGTACAATTGAAAATTTTTAGCCTGGCAATTAGACAAATGCTTCAGGCTCATGTTTCATTTGCTCTGGCAGATACATCTGGCCACCCTCCCATTCAGAGAGATTTCCATCCATCCTGGATCTCTTCGGGCCAATCACAATTGTGTCACTGATCCAGTCAGTGCACCAGGCTCACAAAACTCAGATCAAACTGTCAAACTAGGCACTGCTGATCAGATATGAATCAAGATCCTGTTGTCGTTGCCTATTTCTCACCTCAAATGTTTTCAGATACATATTTTGGTGTTGTGTTTAGCTGTAATCTGAGAAAATTTGCAGCCAGGCTGCAACACTCCCAACTTGATTGTGTCACTCAGCACTATACATTACATATTTCGCTGCTCTGATCGGTTGTAGGTGTAACAAATTTGCAGAGGGTTTTGGTTCGCACCTGTTGGTAACACCCCTTAGTGTATAAATCAAAAATGTGAATTATTTCAGCAATGCCAGGCTAAGATATTTTGGCTTGATGGTGGCCCTCGAGGAAAGGTAGTGAAAGGACCAAAACCATCTCCTTTGGAGACAAAGAGTATCCACAGCAAGTTTCATCCACATTTTTGATTCATGATATCTGTCAAGGACAAAAATTTTGTTTGTTCAAGGAGAAATGTTGACTTTCTGATGGCAACACATTCTCAATCCCAACTGGCTAAATACAGCAACTTGATCAGTGGCCCTACGCCTACAACTCTGATACTTAAATACCCCTTTAGCAACAGTTTTGCATGTTCAGACCTCATCTATCCACCCGATGAAAGGTAGGGGCTCACTTTATCTCTGTGAACCGTGAATATCCATGGCAAATTTCATACCAATCTGGCCAGTAGTTGTCGAGATAAAGAATCTTGCTCTAGAGCAAAGTGTTTGTGATTACTGGACAGACTGATTGACAGTCCAGTTAACCAACCAACATCACTATCCTTTGCTCATGTCCATTAGCAGGTAAAATGGTAGGTGTCTGGAATTGGCTGCATAGAAATCAACATGCAAACTATAAACACAGTCAGTTTCTAATCAGGACTTAATGGACTGATTTAATTTCAGAACAATTTTATTAATGCTTTAGTTGCTTTGGCTGCCTGACAAAGCTGCTGTCAGCAGTGCAGAGCCACTTTGAAAACTCTTATCAACACCAGCAGCCCGACCATCTGCATGATGGAGAGGTGGGGAGAGACGGCAACGATGATGAGGAGATAAGAGACGATTTGTGAGACAGGCAGCGACTGAGGCAAGTACGACGTGAGAGAGAGGCAGTAATGCATAAAGACTGAACACAGTTCGGCATGTTTGTTCAATCATGTCAGTGTGTGTGTGTGTGTGTGTGTGTGTGTGTGTGTGTGTGTGTGTGTTTGTGTATGTGACTGAGGGTGTAGAAAGATAATGAGGTAATGGTGCTCAGTGAAGTGTGACGGAGAGACGAGGGAGAGAGCAATATGAAGAGGGAGGTTGAGAAGGAGACAGACGACAGAGGACAAAAGGAGCTAATTAAGTGTTGCCATTTAGAGATGTTGAGCCATCAGTGGGAGCTGCCGATCGATCCAAACGTCTTTCTGAAGAGGAGATGACCAGATAAGTCATATATGCTGTGTGAGGACAAAGTAAAATTCCTCCACTGTAGTTCTGGTGATGTATTTAATTTTGCATTAAAGGGATACTTTGGATTTTTTTTTTTTTTTTTATGTGGGGCTGTATGAGGTACTTATCAACAGTCAGTGTATTAGCTACAGGAGATGTTGGTCAGCACAACCCAAGTTTGGAGAAGCAGATAGTTTCTTAATTGGCTAAAATAACTTTTATTTTATTGCTGCCCCTGCCCACAGCGGTACATTGCTTAGTTCCATGCTGGTGCCCATCTCTGCTTCTACAAACTGGGGGCATGTCAATCTAGAGTTGGTAATACTCTTTTTATCGATAAGTACCTCATACAACTCCATTTCAAATAATAGGAACTATGCCTTTAAGTTGTGGACTAGAGTAGCTTCTGTAGCTTTATTTAAAAGCAGCTTAGCTAATTCACTTGTCTCTGATCTGGCCTTCAGTTTATTTTATCTACGTATATAGTCAAATAATTTTCATTTCATTTCATTTATTAGGATCCCCATTAGCTGCAGCTGAGGCAGCAGCAGCTATTCTTCCTGGGGATAATGGGTACAAAGAAGCTACAAATGAATATTTTAAATCATTTTCCACCATGAAAAGTCATTGTAAATGTTGCAAACAGCTATTTGATGGAGGAACAAGACTGAATTTGAATTCAGTTTCCTCCATTATCCACCACCTCAGGGATAGAGGAGTGTGGCAAGTCAGCACCAGTGCAAACATTTTTTTTTTGTACATCTTCCTCCTCGCTGGTTTGGTACAATATGCTTATAGACAGTATGGAAAATAGTTTGCATTGTCAACTATACATGTGTTTGGTATTAGACAAACTGGTACATCCCAGTAGTCTTAATTTGCATCCACGTTTCCCTCACGTGCGTCTTAGCCCCCTCCACCAAAAATGCATAAAGAGACGCAAGTAAACCATGCAAAGAGAGAGGAAACAAAGAAATGACAATGTTTGGGATTCCCATCTTCTACAGACTCATTCGATACCTTGAGCCATGTGACTTTGATCTTGCGAGTCGCATCAGTGATGACACGTGACATACATAACGTAAAATATATATTGTAACCCCAAACGTGGTCTTATCCTAAACCTGCCCAAGTTGTTTTTGTGCCTATACCCAAACTGCAATTGTTCCACAATATTAACCAAGTGTTAAAAAGGCTTTCTTGGAGCGTCTCTGTCATGTGAATAGTTGGGATAAGAACAGGTTGGAGATTCTGGGGGAAAGATTGTTGAGTCTCCTTTCTAGGCTCAGACTGAGTCGGTGAACAAAACAGTGAGAGTTTACAATCAACCCAACTCCAAGCACCAGTATTTGATGACCTGGGCCTGTATTCACATATATTCCAAGAAAACTCTCAGAGAGTGTGAGGAAGAGACGAAAACTTTTATCTTAGGGGGAGGTGTGGTTGACCCTGTTGCTAGGTAAGATTCTTGCTTTTAAAGAATGCAATTGATTGATCCAAAAAAAAATAAATAAATAAAAATAAAAAATTCATTTTTACATACATGGGCATAGAATGGACTGTGAAATCAAGAGAACTTAGTCTACTAAAAATCATGTCATTATGAATACTATTTTATGTAATGATCAGGTCTATTGAATAAATTACAATATAAATAATGTAATATAATAATTGCCATATAGCCTACAAAATGTTTGAAAACACAGACTACAGCCCACTTGCACAGTAGCCTGTTCACATGCTGATATATTTATTTTTTGCTATTATTATTGTTATTATTATTATTATTATTATTATTATTATTATCATATTATTATTATTATTATTATTATAATTAAATTATTATCAATTATTATCCAACATATTCAGAGTTTGAATATTGGAATATTCCAGAATATTTCTCCATCTCTTTGTGTCTCCGGCATTTTTTCCTCTGCCTAAGAAACTCTTAAGCCTATTAAAAGTCCTCCTTGCTACTCCTAATAGTTTTTCACCTTAGGTGCTCTTTTAAGCTTTGCGAACAACTTATCTTTACTAGGATTTAGTCTTAACTCTAATAGGAATTTCCTGGAAAATGTCATGATTCCAAGAAAATTCTTAGAATTTCATCACTAGGAGCGACTCTTTGTACTTGGAGGCTTTACGGCCCCTGATAATGAGATTCAACTAATTGAAAATCTCTTACTCCTCCTTTAATGTAGGCACAACTGAATGAGACCAATTCATTGCAAAGAAGAAAATAATGGGCACTTAGACATGTACTGTTTCTCCACATTCTTGTTCAAATGTGCCAGATGTAGGAGCAGAGTATTTGTACATTACAGCGTTCAGCTGAAAGTCTTCTGGGAAGGCTGCTCCCATGTGTCCTCGCTCGTGGCGCCTCAGAGATCCCTTCTCACTCCTTTCACCAGAGCAGAAATAAGAGCTTTGGGGCAGTCAAGGACGAGGACAGAGCAACTTCCCATTCAAGCAAGGAGTGAGAAAATATCAAATAACAGACTTAAGATGTACCCCAAGTTAGTTCCGGTGTAATGAGTAGGGTCAAGTTGAATTTTAATCACTTCCTAACTCAGTGTTTGAGAGTTTAGCAAAATGTGTGTGGAGGGCATATGAGTTTACTAAGACTGATGTGTCATTTGCAAATTTAGGCTTTGATGTTATTAAAAGATTGTTGCATCTCACGACTACACAATACTAAACACTGGTGCACACCTTGGATTTCAGAAGGTTTTCACATACAGTGGAAAATCGGCCCAAGCCCCAGATACGTACACACACAGCTCTCAGTGGACAAAGTCATACAAAGGTGTTTTTATCAGGTGTTTTTATTAGGCTCAGATAAATTTCTTTCTCTACAGTCTCATTGTTTGTGTTTGTTGTTTGTTCAGTTTTTTGCTCATGCATATTTATTTGATTTTCAATTTTAGAAAGAGCTTATATTTAGAAAATCAGCAAACAATAGGGATTTAATTATCTCCTCTGGTCTGAACTCTGGAGTATGATGTGCACTCAAACTTATCGTGGCAAAAAAACCCTCTATAAGAGTACAACCCTTATAGGGCTAAAATTATGGGCAGCAACTCTTGCTTTGTTTAGTGTGATATTTGACACTATAGACAACAGAACACATTTGCTCAGAACACATCAGAAAAGCTCAGGGGGAGAAGGTGGAGAACACAATCTGACTTCAACAGAGTCTGGAGCTTAACAGAGCTTAACACATGCAGGACTGACAACAACCTGCCTCTATTGTAAATGTGATGTATGTAGGGGTGTGGCTGCACAACTCCAAAATCAAACCAGCTGTAGCAACAATAAGGATGAGATGTTCCATTCTACTTTTTCTATTTTCACCCTTACCACCAACTTCTTAGCTTAGCTTAGCTAAACTTATATCAAGGCATTTTATATCATTTTGCTTGTCTTTTTTTCATCTCTCCTAGTATCCATGTTCCTGCCCTTTATAATAAGATAAATCTTTATTTTTAGAGCACTTTTCAAAAGCCACATAACAAAGTGCTTCACGAAGGTCGCAAAATAAGACAGGTAATAAAATTGCCAGGTTTTAAAAGAAAAAGATTTTTGCCAAATGGTGTATAAAAACCAATACAAGGTTAAAGGCAAGAAGCGGAAAATAAAGCATTTTAAGAAATAAAAGCTGTTCAGAAAGGTTAAAGCTCTAAGATAAAAGTACATTTCAAGCAAAGATTTACAGGATTTACGGACTCAGCTGACCTCATTTCCTCGGGCAGATTGTTCCCGAGTCTCGGGGCCCTGACTGCAAACAGGCCAACAATATCAAAGTCACGATCATCCTTCATTAAAGCATTGCTCTTCTCATTAAGACAAGCCTTCAATTCTTTCTGCATATTTGGATAAAACCATCCTTGTTTTAAATCCCAATCACATTAACTACAAAGCATGATGTAAGAACTGCCTTCAAGTCTTATTTTACATCATCATATCAAATGCATGTCTCAGGTTGTGCCCTTGAAAGCGTCTGTTATCTTCTATTTGTCTTTGTTGGGTTTCCCTGCTTTAATTTTAAACTTAGGTAGAAAAGATGCAAAAGTCACTACAACGAAAAGCAAAGTAGACTGTGTCATTTGTATGTATATTTTACCACTTCTGTTGTTTCTGTGTTTTGCTCATCTGTAAAGATGTTGTCATTGCTTGCAGGACTACACACTGCATGCCTGTAACATTTGGTGAACAACCTTGTCTCGCAAAAAAACTGAAAAATAAGGTTATGGTGTGAAGGACAGCATTCTTCAATGTAGTTTTTCTTTTACACAGTATAACGAAGGCTGCTTTTCAGGCGTCCTCGTGATTCTGGTGGCAGCTGGTCTTACTATCTCAGGTGACAGTCACGTGAATGTTTCCATTAAGATTACTCTGATTCTTTCCTGATTTAATCTGTTTGTGATCATATTGTAACAGTGATGTCGCTTAGAGATACTGTCTGTCTGAGCTCACTGCCATTTCAGCTCGTTGCTCTTTTGATTTATAGGAGAAGGAAATTGAATATAATAGAATATCAAGCAGAATAAATGTATGACAGTTTTTAGCATCTTGGTTTAAAACACTGGACTTTGTTCTCTACATTTGCAGATGATGTGGTTTTATTGGCTTCTATAATAGGAACAATATAAATAAGTAGATTTTATCTTTTGCCCACACATCAAAAGGAGAAAGTATGTCCAATATGTCTTATGCTGAAACTGGTTTAATAATACTTTGCCAAGGAGAATGAAGAAATAATCAGTCCATGCTTTGTCCTGATGTTCCCTTCAATTCTGGAGTTTTGGTCCTCCGGGATAGTCATTAAAACATTCACAGATAAGGTCATGATAAACCTATGCCCAAATAAGGTCAGACCCAACACATCTACAGCGTATCCTATTGGTCTGTGAATGCAAACACAGGAAGCATGAATACATGAGGTCTGAGACCACAGCTTAGCACCCTTTGTTCCCACTCAGGGTCAGTGTTATCCAAACCAGATTACAGTTACGTCTTCTCCATTTCAGAGCAATAAGACAAACACATCTCCAACCTTAGCCACTATAGCAACACTATCAAATTGTTCCCTTGTTTATCTGAAAGGGGAAGACAGCTGCATCTACTATCTAGAAGAGAGACGGTATGTGTTTTAAAAGTTGGTGCAGGCCTCTCAATGACTCCAAGCCTTTGTATGATACCTGAAATTGGAAAAATTCCCCGGCAAGTTAGACAATGATACTGCACAGTTTGAGGTGAAAAAAATTCACCCAAAATGCCGATATTGCACAGCCAATATACCTGATTGTGCTGTTAAGATTAGGTTATAACCATTAGTTGCTGTCCATGTAGTGACTTAGATTAGTTAGAAAAGTTAGCACCCTGATATCATGACGGCATGCACTCACCACACCCGTACAAACCTTTTCAGCAGGATACTTGTCTCAATCCATCACTCAGATGTACAACAAACACAAGAATAGCCTTACCTTACCCTTTGTAGCATCCATGTTGTTTACATATTACGACTTTAAAGTTCATGAACACACTAAAATCAGAAGAGTAAACTTGCCAACCTTACCGGTTTTCCTGGGAGACATTTTTTTATTGCCCCTCTCTCTGGAAGGGGGCACATTGTTGCTAATAGCAGACTAACTAACATACCCTTAGAAAAACATTTGTAAAATATCAATTCGTTCTGTGTCAGTTATAGGTCATCTGCAGGCATTTGTTTGGGAAAAAGTTTACTTTTTGTATTTTGTTATTTTTATTTTTTAAAGGTTGCCAGAATACAGAAAACAAAGTCTCTGAAACTCAGATTTTTCTGGGGCAGAATCCCTGACATCTTCCCATTTTTTGAAGTCTTAAGGTTGGCAAGTATGCAGAAGAAACTTCCTTTAATTGCAGTATAGTCAGGTTGGAAGTTGCTGCCTCACATGAGGGAGTTTAAATATCTCAGGGTCTTTTTTATGACAAAGGGTAAGAACGGCAGTATGATGTTAGGCTAAATGGACAGTCACGGTTAAGGAACGAACAATACACTCCCCCCAAAAAACTTTTAATAAAATGAGGTCTTCGTGCAAGTATGCTATTTACATCCCTAACCTCCTTGAGTTTCCTGTCCCTAACAATGAAGCAAACACTGACCAACAACATCCTCAGTCACTCCCTCGAGAACCCCCCTTTTTTTAACAATAGCAGCAAAAATTCAAGTTGGCGCAGGAAGAAAATTGATGGAGTTCACAAGGGCATTGGAATATTTTGCTGAGGGAATAAACGAGCATTTCCAGTCTTTGGTGGTGTGCCAGAGCATCTTGGGATTAATCCACCACCCTGGAAACAGAGCTCAGTGTGCCATGTTGGATCCCCTGTGTCTCTACGCTAATTGAATTTTGTAAATAATGCATTAGGGAGGATATTGCTGGTGGTGTTTGTGGTTTGTGTGTGTGTGCATGCACATTATTGTGTTCATCTCTTGTAGAAAGCTCTCACTTGTAATCCCAAACAGCTCATATCACATTTGACAAAATTTAATATGGTTTAAAGCATGTATAGAATTTAAAGGCCCAATCCAATATTTTGAAATATACTTGTGCATTATATTTCAAAAACATATGCCTGTTTTACATCCGTGTTTACAAACACACAGAAAACATTAAAACATTTTTAGGAGCAAAATAAAATAAAAAGTTCAAAGTTCCCATAACTATGAAACTAGCTTTTGAAGCTTTCAACTGCTTGAAAGCTAATAAGAGGGATTTGTGACAGAATTAGATCACAAAATTAGATTAAGTGATTTAGTGCTCGTTCTTGTTTTTAAGGATGCTAGTTTGTTTATACAAAAATAAGACTATAAAAATTATTCCTTAGATTGTCCTTACCTTTTAAAATGTTAAAATGTTCTGTTTTTCAAAAGGTAAAGGTCAGCTTGTCACATATAGAATCATACGGAGCGGGGCAAGAATTAAAATTAAAAATAATCAAAATAAAAAAAGGAAAGCATACAAGTTCTACGTAGTACCAATTGCTTTTGAGAAGACCCCTTTTTGAGAGGGCTCATCAAAGGTTCTTTGTACCATATTATAAAAGGGTTCTTGGTAGAACCGCTTAGGTGAGTTCTAGATAAAATCCTCGTAACAAAAAGGGTACTCAGTAGACTCTCTAGGCTCTTGATGAAACCCTTGGAATGTAAAAAGGTTCTTGGTAGAAACCCCTGGGTGGGTTCTTGTTACTACCCTTAGAAGGTGGACAGGTTCTTGAACTTGTTCAAGATTTTTGGAACCTTGGTTTGCAATCTAGTGAATGAGCCCACATTTCCACCTGTTTCGAGTGGAACCATTGTAATCAAGGATCATCGTCCACAGGGTGTGGAGCACAATGCACAGTAACCTGCAGAATATGACATACCCACTTTGGTTACCAAGGAAACTTGCTAGTTTTGGTTCCAACAGAGACATTTTTTTTGGGTTCCAAAGCAATTTATTTTTGGTGGAAATGCTACAAACAGTTTGAAATCAGGTGCTTGAACCGGAATAAGGCTGGTTTCATGTTGACGGAAAAGAGAGAGTGTTCTGAGTGGAACCATTATGCCATAGAAGGGTTCTGTAGAACCCCTCAGAAGGAGCTCAGGATAAAACCTTTCACAGATGGTTCTAGGGGTAACCCTTTATGTTGGATTCTGGATAGAACTCTCTGAAAGGGTTCCAAGTGGAACCTTTATAAAAGTTTCTACCAGGAACCAAAACAGCATTCTCCCATGGCCAAAGAACCCTTAATGGTTCTAGTTGACACCTTTATTTCTAACAGTGTAAGCTACCAACACATGTACATTTTACAGGGACATTAAATGTGCACAGGCACTTTGACAGGAGCCTGAGGCCGACTGCTGCGCCTTTCATCTGCTAAACGCTAATTCATGTTTGAGTACGGCCCCATGTGAGCAGATGAAAGATGTCCGGGCAGCTCCAGCACCATCCACAGGAGAGAGGAGTGAGTGACGGACTGCAGGGACATAGAAAAAGAACAGGATGGACGGTGTAGAGGGAGTTCAGGATTTTTGTCACACTCTTAAAAATAAAAGTGCTAACCAAAGCCATAAAAGATTTTTCGACTTGTCACAAGGGGACGGCTCTTTCAGAACCTTCTACCTAGAAGGCAACATAAGGGGTTATACCCATATGCACAGGTTTCACCCACAAACCCCTATGACTAGTTCTAAAGAGAAACCTTCTATGGTGTAATGGTTCCACCCAGAACCATCTCTCGGGGTTCTACCCAGAACTCTTCCACATTCTAAGGCTGCTAAAAAGAACCCATCCAGGGAATTCTACCATGAACCCTTTAATATTCCAACTGTTTTATCTAGAATACACCCAGTTGGTTCTACAGAGAAACCTTTTGTATTCCAAGGGTTTTATCTAGAACTCACCCAGGGGGTTCCACTGAGAACCTTTTATTATTCCAATTGCTTTATCTGGCATACTTTCAGTTGGTTCTGCAGAGAACCTTTGTATATTGGGGATTCTACCTAGAACCCTTTAATAATCCAAAGGTTTTATTTAGAATAAACTCAGTTGCTTCTGCAGAGAACCTTTTTATATTCCAAGAGTTCAAGGATTTCCAAAAAGGTTTCTTTGGATGGAACGGGCTCTTGATGGAACCCTTGACAAACCCTTTCTTTAATCAAGGGTTCTTCAGAGGCAAATGGTTCTGCATAGGACCTTAGCCCTTCAGGAAGAACCCTTTCAGAACCCATATTTCTAAGAGTGCACCAAACTGGTGTATGAAGAGCGCTTCACCCCTCTGCTCCACGCTGTGAAATGACCCCGACATCCATGACGCCTCAGCCCTCCAATCTCCTCTGCTTCACATTCTAATAAAGACTAATGTGTTTGCCGACATCAGCTCGCTCTCATTAGTGTGATTAATTGCCTCCTTGCTTTCGGTAAACACTATGAGCTGTATTCCAATTTATTCAGCGAAAATGAACCAATCATAATTAAATGCTCTGATCTTTCTCCCCCACCTCTCCCCATACAAGCTCTCTTCACACACGGGGCGAATGTTCGTTGATTAATTTTGCCTCGCTTACTGTCATTAGCAGGATGATGTAAGCATCGCTTTGTGTAGGCCGAGCTTTTATAAAGAGCCAGAGTCAGCCTCGTAATGGTCAGTTTTTAATGAATGGATTTATTGCAGGAGCACACGGGGAGGAGGGCTCGCCTTTTCCTCACAGTTTGACGCTGACCTCACAGAGCCCTTCCGCCCTTGTTGCAATGTCGCACTTTACAGCGTGTAGGTCAGCCGCTGTGCAGCACAATAAACACAACAGGAAAAAAACATGACTGAGAGAATGTGGAAAGGAGAGGCAAAGACGTTGCATATGCCTGAAGACCGGGGCTGGAAAGATGCAGGAATTAGATTTCAGATATTCTTTGATGGAATGATGCAGAGTGAGGCGGTGAGAGATTAAAAAAGATGATGATAGAGGGCTTTAAACAGCGTCACAAACACTCAGCTCAGAGTTGGTTATTTGCAGAACTGATTGTTTCAGTGTCCAACACTGAACTGACATCCTCATACAGCACAGTGGACACTGTGATTACAAGCAGTGTGTGTGTGGCAGAAAAACAGCAGCCACCTCTGCAAAGAATTATTCATTAACTGTTTGCACTTAATTCATGAAATTTGCTTCAAAAATCACACCTCTTCTTCTCAGTCATAACTCAGTCGAACCAGAGTGCAGAGATGTTGTACAAATAAGTCTTTGATCAGTGTATCTTTGATGTCCTGTCAAGCATAAACATTCATAATTCTGTCTAGACGTTACTTTGACTTTCTCTTTATGGCATGAAAAAAGTTATCCAGTCGATATCTGTCTGTGCATCCATGGTTACAGTGCAAACATGAACTGCCATAGCAAATGCAGCATGACTCTTCATGGTGTAGACTACTCTTGCTGCATTGATCAGCCTGTCAAAAGAACAGAAAACAAACTTTAATAAAAGCAGCGACTAACTCATTGATTGAGTGGCTCATTTCAGATGAGCCAGGCCTGAATGGAATCCCTCACCGGCGATCGTTGCACAATGCATGCCGGTTAGATTTGCGTCTGACTTGATCTTCTGATGTCATGCACATGCAGTTTTCAGAGTAAGGTGCAGCAGCTGCTCTCCACCAAATGCAAACTCCTGGCTGTTGCCTGATCAATTACATGACTGGCACTGATTGGCTCTTATTTTTGACGAACACCACATGTTTTAGAAAATCCTAATTTTCTATGTAATTTATCTATATAGCATTATATATTACAATTTGTCTTATGTTGTGCAATCAAGGTTCAATCTATTAAGAAGCATATTGTGTGTTTGATCACAATAATATGACTTAGCATAAGCGTTAAGCACTTTGCAGGATGGATATGAAAAGTAGGGGGATCTCTCAGTGATCAAGATCACATGCTTTATTTCTTCTGCTGCACCTATCTAAAAGGGTTCTGCAAATGACAGGCAGCCTATGGTGGATCTAACTTCTTTTTATATTATGTGTTTGAGGCACAGCCCAACCAGAGAAAAGAAAAAGACAAATGAACAACTGAGAGAAAAGCACAGTTTCTATAAATGTCAAAAGAAAGCTTTACGTATCATAAGCAGTAGTTAACAGAGAGAAAAATTTAGGTCAGAATGAATGGAAGGAAGAAACAAGAGGGCCTTGCTCTGTGGAATTTGAAGAATATTCATTTTTCAGTTTCCCCTTCCATTACTGTCTCTTCCCTGTAATTCTGATTCTTGTTCAGCTGTTCTTTCTCTCCCTCCCTTTCAATATAATAAAAACAAAATTAAGTTATTTTTCCTTACTGCAGGTCGTCTTCATGTATATTCAAAAGGCAGCCTTTCAGAGCACTTTCTCTTTCTGTTTCTTTTCCTCACTGTCAACTTCAGCTCGGTTAGATCTGCAATATTGGCATGAAAGTAAATAAAGTTTCCAGCAGATGAAGTTAAAAGGTCAACTTTTCAGCTTCTCTCAGCCTCTCTCTCTCTCTCTCTCTGCTCCTGTCAACAGGCAGTCGGCTACTGTGGGTTTTTGTAAAGAAGCTGTCAAAGTTATTTTTCATGTTTTGGCCGCTTCAGCAATGATTTCTATTCAAACCACTGAGAGCACTCAGGGCTCATGTCTCTTATCCTCAAGCATGATTTTAGAAAAGTAAGGCAGGGAAGCTGCAACATCCTCATTAACTAAGACATGATAAACAGGTCCATTTTGGGACCTTTACTTCGAGGCAGGTTCAACATATCCAGGGCAATTAGGCTAAGCGGTCACACTACAACTCACTCTGTAAGTGTGAAGCTCAGCACTGTTTAATACATTTGAAAGAGCACTGATTGGTCAGTAGACGGTACTTGTTGATCTTTTATCTGGAACATAACCTGCTCCAGAGCAGGTTAGACTTTCAGATTACCATGGTGATGCACCCTGCTAAGAAGTGAACTAGCATCATAGACTGAAAACCCTGACTTAGTCCTAAAGTTACCTTGTTAACGATAAACCCTGCTGGCCCAAAGTCTCTTCAATCTGCATACAAGTGAGAAAAAACTCTAACTTCTGTGGAGTGAGGTGACTTTTGTCATCATGGTGACCTTTCTGACCATTTCACAAGGTAAAGCACAACAATTTGGTTAGGTTTAGGCACCAAAAGTACCTGGTTAGGTTTAGGAAAAGATCAGAGTTTGAGTTAAAATAAGTACTGTATGTTAGTGACGTAGCTTATGAGTCACAAGGCTTTTGGTTTTAGATATGGTCTCCAGTGGACGGTCTTGTGTTTGTCTGACCCATTGATCCATCCCACCACCTCCATACACAGACTTTGTCGCCGATATTAGCCTAGGTCACCAGACAAAAACATGTTTTGATAACTTGAAAAGACATTTCCATGCTATTCATGCACCATTTGGTGTGATCCAACTGACGTACCAAATATATTGCAGAAATGGTTCAAGATAGAAGAAACAGTTTGTCAAAAAATAATATCTGATGTGAAGCTTTTCATCTGCAAATGGAGAACTTCGTCTCTTGTATCAAAGTCTAATAAAATCTGCCACAAAAAAAAAAAACTTTGATGATCATTCAACGCCAAATAAGATATTTTACTAAGAATTATCCTTTAAATCATCACATAAAGAGATTTAAAAATGAAATGAAAATCTCACAAAGACAGCCTTTTCTCTTCAGGGAAAATATTAAACCAACCCGTTTCTATGGCAGCTGAACTTTGCACATTAGAAATCTTTGATTTAACCCCAGTGATGGATGCGAATTGATTACAGTGGCAGTAATGGGGCCCATGGTCGTCCTTCAAAATTAAATGTCCCTCCAACTGGTGCTGCTGATTTTGACACATCTTTTGGTTATACCGTGCTCGAGCTTTTGTGTCCTTGTTACTGTTTGGCTAGAAGGAGGCCTGCAGCATTAGCTGGGGGTGATGGGTTCACTGTGATAATTTTAGACTGTTAAGAGAATTACTCTGCAAAAGCAGGTAAGAAGTTATAATAAGTAAGAGCAAACTGTAAAAAAAAAGTTAATGTATGTTGCAAGATGGATAATCAGCTGGTTATTGGGCTTCAAAGAGGAGATTCATGTTTGTTTGATCCTCTTTGTTGCTGCTTCTGTTCTGCACAAAACACATTGTCTGCTTTTGGTCATTAAATCAATACATGTCCAACTCAACAACACAGAGCAGTGAGCTGTTTAGACTATTTATTATTGATGAGAGGTAACTGACAGTTTCATTTGACTTTGTTAAGACTGAAGGCAGATATGTTTTTCGATTTTTAAGAAAAAATGTGTATCCAGACATCACCAGCCTATCTGCATGAGTTGCTGTGATATAGATGACGGCATCAGTAACTACATCTGTTGATGTGGCTTTCCAAGTCCAGTGGAAACAATCGCGTGGTCACGTCATGGTGCAGAACTCCTCTGTCGCACCAGACAAACTCAGTGATGGAGGAGGCTGGCTAAATTGGAATGTGCACTGCTCTGATGCACTTCCATCATTCTGGATTTGATGTTGTTGTTGTGTGTCATGTTGCAAGTGGTGCAAAACACACGATGAAATCCAATTTGAGAGGCCAGAGCATCTGGACTGAAACGCATCTCGTCCGATCCAATATCATTTGAGATGCATTTGAGCTGGCAGTCTGAACAAGCCTTAGACTGAAACATGAACTAAATAACTAAATAATTTATTTATGACAAAATAATTTAAACAAACACAAGGAAATAGGTGTTAGGAATCTGTAAAGTCGGTAGTTCAGGGCAATGGATGATGTAAAAACTAAGAAAAGGGAACAAAAGCCACAATGTAGCAGTGTGTGGTGTGAGGAGATCTGCATATTGACTACCTGCTGCTCTGGCTTATATGCATGGGGCGCGCCAGGCCTAGGTGTGTCCCATGCAAATGATTAATGCCCTAATAATTGGCCTGCAGCCCTGGAGACAGAAAGCACAGCAACAGCAGAGTGAACCAAGCAGAGAGCTGTCACAGGATTGTCAGTCTGATTCATTGCCCATATGGTTTAATGTTCTGTAATGTAATGTTAATATTTATAGAGAAGAGAGGGTCGCACTCAGGAGTAATATCATTTAAAAAGCTTTTACTCAATCATGTCTGGCAAAAAGTTACACAAAACATTTTCCGCCACCCGGCATCCATCAGCGTGTGCATTGATGATGTGAAAATCCCAGAGGCAGGAAACTGGGGTTATTTTCTCCCTGTCTCCTCCTGTCTGTATGACAGAAGTTTGTTATGTGAAGGCATGTACAACTTTAGTTGTTTAAAAAGTTCTCCAATCTGGAGTCTGTCCTTCACTGCTGCTGCAGTAACCATCCATCCATTTCCTAAACCGCTTATCTGCAGGGGGGCTGGAGCCTATCCCAGTTGCCAGCATGAGCTGGGCATGAGGCAAGGTACACACACACTGCACACACGTTGCCAGTCTAACAGGGTACTGCAGTAACTACTATACTGAACTGCTAAGCTGTAAATACAACTAAACAGACACACTTTAAAGGAAAACTCAATTTCTTTTAACATGTGGGTTATTTCCCTTGACTGATGGATCGGCACCATTGTTTTCTATTTTTCATTCCTCACTCCTACCATAAAAAAAGTAGTAGCAGAAAAAAATGATTAGGCATCAAATATCAGTTTTGCAGTGTACTGCAAATAAAATCCTCAGACAGTGAAAAAGTGGTATGCTGTGACTCCATGGGTACGTTTTTTTAAAGGCATCAATCAAAGAGTTTGCAAGTTATGCTGGGTGCTCATACTACACAACTTAAAACTACAAAACACACAGTTACAGTGGTTTTATGACAGTAAAATAGCAAAAAAAAAAAAAAAAAAAAAAAAAAATACACAGCAATTGCAGCCAGTGAAGTTTTTCATGTATTAAAATGTTAACGACAATGAGACTTTCAGAGCTGCATCTGCACCAAACTACTTTTTGGTTAGAAACCTGCCATTATTTCAAACATAGTTTGGAAATAAGGCTGTCACAATTTCCAATATTAAATCAAATATTAAATCAAAATGATCATTCAATTTCAATTATTCAATTGAAAAGGGAGAATCAGTGATTCTCCCACCATGTCTTTTCTCAGCCCTCGACTACTTGTGCCATCTGGTGCATGTCAGAGAAAAAAAAAAACAAAAAAAAAAACACTTCAAGGACAACACAGTGTAGCTTACCGGCTGTGATATCATACTTGATACCTTATAGACTTTTTCAAGAAGATGTAAATGCCAGTTGTCAGGGCAAAAACCAGTGATCTGTTGATCTTTACAAATTAAGACTCAATAGTCGAACCATGGCACAGCTGTCAGTGCTAAAAAAATGGTAAAATTGAAAATCAACCACATGAACTGCTCATGAAATCCAGGTTTGTTTGCTGGTCATGTTTATGTCCATGTGTTTGAAAGCCCCTTCTCTGTTGGTTGCTTAAGGGCATTCAGGGAAACCAAGAAATAAACTGAAGTAAATGTGTCAGGCTGAGAGAAAGGGAATGCTAAGACAAAGCAAATTACACCACTTAACAAAGTAACTCCTGACAACACTGACTTATGGCACTGACTCACCGTCTTCCTTTATCTTTCCTCCTCTACCTTCTCTGCAGAGCACCTAAAGGTGGCGCTGGAGGAGTACATGATGCGGATGCCAAAGGTCCGTATACTGCGGACCAAAAAGAGGGAGGGGCTGATCAGGACTCGCCTGCTGGGAGCGTCCGCTGCTAAAGGAGAAGTCATCACCTTCCTGGACTCCCACTGTGAGGCCAACGTCAACTGGCTGCCTCCGCTGCTGGGTGAGAGACACAAACGCACACACACAGAATTGCAAAAATGTCCTCGCTCTCCAACGTGTCCTCATTTTCAAAAATATACTCTTTCAAAATGCTCTTTATTTCCTTTATATTGTCCTCACTTTTCATAATTGCACCCTTTGTAAAATGTCCTTTATTTTCCAAAAACGTCATCGCTTTCCAAGAAAATGTCCTCACTTTCCAAATGTACGAAAGAACCTGCTGCAGACAACACAGCAGACATCAAGAAGTCACACAACACATCAACAGACAGAACACTATAATGGCTTCTGTTATTTACATCCAGAGTTACAGTATTTTCATGATATGGTGACATTATTTCACATGCTCATATCACAGACTGCTGCATCTGAAACAACCTGGTCCATCAACTTAAGATGCCGGGGCAAATCTGTCCCACAATAGGGTGCTGGGTGGCCCATTTTTTAATTCATAATGACAATAAATTGATTCACACTGGCAGTTTTTCTGTTTACCAAAAGTAAATGTAATGTCCCTTGGCTGTTATTTGGGAAGTTGCATATCAGCCTAAACCCACTAGAAGAGCTTAAATATGCTACTCATTCTGATTATGTTTATGTTTAATCATTTCAGCATTTGAGTAATTGCATGATGAAAAAAGTTCCAGCTATGTTTACTGCTTTCACATGTGGCCAAAGCATTCACAACTAAAATGCAGCTATAAAATTTAGTATCTGATCAGTCATATAGACCCAGCGTCAAACCTTAATTTTAAATATTAAAGAGAGATGAGTTATGAGCCTTTTAATGTTTATTCATTTTATCAGATAAAAAAAAATATCAACATTGATTGTTTATTAACTAATCCCAACCCCCCTGTCACTTTGCAAGCGAGCAAGGTGAGTATTCCTGCTCTGTACTGTTGTTGGGGAGCAACGGGGAGACTTCACAGCCCCAGGTCAAAGGTGTTCCTGACTTCAGATCGCTCCTGCTGGTAAACAAAACACTGGAGCTTTGCTTGGCTGTTGAGGAGCTGTAATGTGTATGTTACAGGTGTAACTCCTCTCCCATGGTCACCACAAACGCCTCTGTCTCGTCACACCTCACTGTATGCTCCCTGAGCTGCTCTGTTATTTTCCAACAGTATTCCACTTGAAGAACTGGTGGACTCCCCTCTCGGATGCCTTTCTAGTGGACAAAACATGATGCAAGAAAATTAGTTTGTGTCTACTGGCCTCTAAATGGTTATATTGTTAGTAGTCCCCTCAGTGTTTATTACAAATGTGTCGTGGTCGTTGTATTTTAAGCCAATATTACATATACCAGAGTCCGACGCTGACTTGGAGCCATGAAGAAAGTCGACACAGCAGTATGCATTCAGCATCACCAGCGACGTTTTCTTCTCGTTAAAGTTACAGCAGGCTAAAGTTGCCGTCATCTGTTTCGCCCTTCTCTTACACATACATTGTGTGACAAAATCCATGAAGAAGAGCCACTTCCACCCCATCCACTTCCACCCATCTTGTCTGCTGCAAGGTCCTTTTCAAAATCACGTCACATTTCCAAAAAGTTCTAATTTTCCAAGATGTCCTCTCTTCAAAAATTATGACCGCAATCTCCAAAATGTCCTCACTCTCAAGGTCCCCTCAAAGATTAAAGAAACAGAGCACACACACACCACACACACACACACACACACACACACACACACACGCACACACATTCACACACAGCACCCCTACTGTGAGACTGAGCACCTCATCTTCTGGCTGATGGACTTGCTCACAAACAGTTTCACTTTCTCAATTACCCTTTTTCCATTAAGGACCCATGTTGAGCTCTGTCTCCCAGCATGGTGCTGTCCCACATGGAACCATTTCACAACGATATGACCCACGTTACCTCTGTGTCAAGCTGTTAACACAGTACTTTCAAATGGAATGCGTGTCTGTCAGTGCGTAACATAAACAGGCTTTTCTTGTGTTCATTACAACACAATGTGACACCAAGAATATTAAAGTGGCGAGAGGGTGTGGTGACA
The DNA here is from genome assembly GCA_034769285.1 of Lutjanus argentimaculatus. Lineage (NCBI taxonomy): Eukaryota > Metazoa > Chordata > Actinopteri > Lutjaniformes > Lutjanidae > Lutjanus > Lutjanus argentimaculatus. The sequence continues at coordinate 4,493,586 of JAWZSL010000004.1, forward strand.
AAATGATGATCAAAAATGAGTGCATCACGTGTGACATTCAGCTGACAATAATATAATAATCTTTGTAATCTATAATTACAAAAAAAAATTAAAGAACAAAGAAAATACAAGCCCCCTCCAGCGTATTTTGGCATATTGTGATGTTTCATATTTTTCAAAGTAATTTTCTGCCAGTGTTGATTAACCACATGTTTTGGCAAATATGATTGACAAATAACTTAATTTTGTCTTCAATTAAAAAATCAAGCGGTGGCTATAACAGAACTTTGATATATGATATATAGCAGAAGCTGCAAGTCACAAGTTATCCTCATAGCTTGCACAGGCGCATACATTTTGACTTGACTTAAGTGTTTGCTACACGTTTGGAAAAAAAAACTATCTTACCTCCATGGGCCTGATGGGGTTATTGCCTGACGTGAGTGACGTGACGTGACGTGACGTGACGTGACGTGGCTATAGTAATCCAAACCATGATCTCTTCCTAAACCCAACCCAATCGCAACAATTCACAGTGGTAACCACATTAAAGAGTGCATCAGCATGAGATGCAGAGGGGCGTGAAAAAGCAGTGCTGTTATTCAACAAGGTGGGATGAGAATGGAATTTGTTCGACTATATATAGCTGTCTATGGCCTGAACCTGCTGGAAGGTTGTCCTGCCACAGGAGGGGGCTGGGACGGGACGGCGTTATCGGTGCTAGGGGGGGAGGCAGGGTGCCTCTCAACATCAGCAGACCCCCATCTTATTGCGGCCCTTGTTTTTGAGGTGAAGGAAGTGGAGAGAAATAAATCCACCATTTCATAACTTAAGTTACAGTGACCACTGTCGCTATCCATGCTAATATCCAGTCTCTTGTTCTCTAATAATGTAGGGCAAGGGAACTTGTCACAGACATTGATTGGTGTTTATAGTGACCATAACACTGTGCGTTACAAGCCTTCTGCTATGCAGCAATGGCGATACATGGATATAACTCTAGGAGAGAGGCTGGTCCCATTAGCTAACTCTCCTTGGGCTCGGAATGACCTTGGTGCTGTATTCCCTGTCGGTCTCTGAGAATGTGTTTGTCCCAGTGACCAGTTGTGGTCACTGGAAGGCTGCTGTACCTGTTTCTGTTGCCTGCTAATAGCAGCTAACAGCTAACATGGTTAGCTACTTTAGCAAAAGTAAGCTAAAGCTAAAGCTAATTTAGTAACGCCCCTCGGTGCGAGATGAGTCATCAACAGTTTCAAATTGTTTTCAAAAGACAAACTCTGAGTTACCTGATAAATTAAAAATACCTGAGAATATATACATCTTTTGTCATTGTTGGGCCACCTATAGATGGCATTCAGAACACTATTATATGTGATATAAACACTTAATGAAGAACCACACACCTACAGTGCAGTATTTAATCTGAATGCCATTCCACTTCTGCACCCTCACCTATAAATTACCTTGAAATGTTTATACTCTGGGCTACAGGTGGGCTTGGAGACCAGCCTAGCCTTGCTGTAAGAAATTCAAACAGATATAAAGAAGTACTTTTCATGTTTGGAGTGGGGGGCGCAGGATCAGAAAAGGACGTTCTAAAAGCCAAAATGAAGGTCAACTACATGGCTAAAACAACTTTACCCAGGCCATTTATAAAAAGTCTTATAAAACTCCAGTTTATTTATAAAAGAAATATTCCAAAGCCCCACTGAAAAACAACAGAGGAAAATATGAGCAGTGGAGAGGAGCGGTTACATCAGTTGCCCGTCAAACCTTTTCATCTCTGAGTGACCTGCGTCAAAACACTGCCAACCCTTCCTCAGTGACGGAGGAAGAGCGCACAACAAACACACGCTTAAATTATTCCTTCCTGGACACTCACTGACTTCCTCTTTTATTCCACCGCAGATGAGGGCCACTCTTACACACAATACACACACTCAAGTAGACAAACAAACACAAAGTCATGCAGCATTTCAACCGTGTTTGTGTTTTCCTCTGGTCCTTCATTGAAAACCTGAGCTTTTTGAACTGATCCAAACATCAACCATCTGCTCTCCCTCTGTGTCTCTCAGACCGAATTGCCCAGAACAGGAAGACCATTGTGTGTCCGATGATCGATGTGATTGACCACGACAACTTCGGCTATGACACACAGGCGGGAGACGCCATGCGTGGAGCGTTTGACTGGGAAATGTACTACAAACGGATACCCATCCCTCCGGAGCTGCAGGGGGACGACCCCAGTGAACCCTTTGAGTGAGTGTCCACAAATTTAATTTATTTATATAAGGTTAAATCATATTGCATTTTTCCATTGCTTTCCAATGTGAGCTTAAAAATTTTGAAGGTTGAGAGATGAGTGATTCATCACCGTAATAGCAGCATTTTTGTTTTGAAAGGATCAGAATGACAGGTCTTGAAGCCCGATTGAGTTTGACGTTATCTTTGTCTTCATACTCATCCAACAGGCCTTAAATTTAGCATCATCTCTCCTTCAGCCCCACTGATCTGTTCAACGCTGCTGCCTTGATGTATCTATTGTTTTCTTTTATTTCCATTGTTAAAATGCTTGATTGACCAAAATAATAAATAACAACTGATAGGCCTGATAGGACAACTTTTGGTTGGACTGTGACAGATAGCGTTGCATCATTTGACACATATGTGGAGAGGACATTGTGTAGTCAAGGTGCAGTACCTGCGATCAGAGGCCTACTATGATAAAACTGCTGCTTACTTCAACACGTCCTCATACTTAAACACAAAATAGGTTGATTGCCAATGACATTGGCAATCAACCAACCAGTGACTGGTGTACTGATTTACATACCAAAACTACTTAGGTTTTGGAAAAGATATGGTCAGGGTCATTCTCACTGATCTGGCGTCAAAATGAATGAAAAAAAGATGAATATTAGTTTACACCAGAGATTTACGCAAGTTTAAGCTTGAGGGACAAATAATCTTTATTCTTTCCTAAGAATTAAAAGTAACATTAATGCTGTTGCACATTGCTGTACTTATTTTGTTATTTTCATTCTTTAAAAGTCACCAGAATGTAGGAAACAAAGCCTTATCAAACTTGAGACTTTCTTGATACCAAAAAGTCTGAGTTTCAAAGTATGGTCTGGGTTAAAATAAATATGTTAGTTACCTAAGTTAAGTTACGTATGTACTTTTAAATTACGTTACATATGTGACATAAGTTAAGTACAGTAAGTTATGTAAGTAAACTTCATAAGTTAAAATACCTCTGACTTATGGTTTCTCACGGACATGAACAGCTGTCTCCTGGATGAAAGTGTGTTTGACTTTTCTTGTAAGTTGAGGCTTGTTGACACTGAGAAACAAGACGTTGATATGTTTGACATGTGCTTACATATGGACAAAATGGGTGCGGGTGTTCTGTTGTGTGTAATATCTGCAGATATGGTGATGCACGTTAAACTATAGGCTGAGAAAGGGAACAATGTAGTGTGTGATCATACTGTATAAAATGACTTTTGAAGAGTAATTAAACAGAAACACGATGAGTCAAAAGTCATGCTTGTTGCTCCGTGACGCTGCACTCAGGCACAGCGGTGCTTTGAGGTAAATGCAAATATCAGCATGCTAACATGCTCATAATGACAATATTAAAATAATGATGTTAGGCAGGAATAATATTCACCCTAATCACCATCTTAATTTAGCATGTTATTTGTTAATTAGCAGTAAACACACAGTACAGCTGAGGATGATGGAAATGCCATTAGGTTTGCAGGTATTTGATTATAATCCAAAGTACTGGACAAATTACAAATTTGATCTGCATAGCACTAGACAGAAAAGCGAATTGATGACCATAGTTTTTACAAAACAGAGGCAAAGCCTCACCCCTTCTGTTTTGGTTCCTATAGCTAATTTCTCATTCATGACAACTGAACAGGCATG